>CAWUFW010005054.1:0-1415841 GCA_963921515.1 Calotriton arnoldi | reverse complement strand
TTGTGAGGCTGAACAATGTCTGTGACTACGACTCCCATCATGCTATTGCCTCCACCCCCTTCCCAGCATGCCCATGCTTCCTTCCTTTTGACTCTGCTTCCCTGTGGGGTGGGCTGGCTGTGCTGACAGGATGGCTGGGAGTGTTGTCCTGGCAGTTGTTTGGCTAAGAGTCCCAAGAGTGTCCCTGTGCTTCACACAACATAACCCAGGGTGGTGGTGCTTTGTGGGATCTTGTGTTAGGATGGAGGGCATTGCATTCTACCAGGTGGGTACTGTGGAGTTTGTGTTGGGGGGGGTGTGAGGGGAGGTGCTGGTGACTATGGTCAGTGCTGCAAGTCCCCCTTCCCACCCAGCCAGCCGGATATCCCACCATGGAACGTGCTTGCATTGCAGGGAGTGGAAGTTGTCTCTCAGGATGTCAGTCAGTGGTGTCCTGCTGTTTGTTGGTGCACAGTTGGCAGCAGGGCCTTGTGCTCCCCACAGCAGTAGCCAGTGTCAGCCATCTTGTGAGTCCTTCTCCACTCCCTGTGATGTGAGCATGGTTCAGGGTGGTGTTGATGGGACAGTTGTGGGGGGGCAATATGTGTGAGTGCGACTCCCATGATGCTATTGGCTACACTGACTTGGCCAGCATACACAGAATTCCTTCCTTTGAGTGGTCTTCACTGTGTGTTGGTGTTGTTGTGGTGGCTACATGTGTGGATGTGTGTGTTAGTTCTATTTGTGCCACTGCCTAGCTGTAGTTGTGGTTGTGTTTGTACATGTGTTGGCACAGTTGGATGTGACTTTTTTGATGGCATGTGTTGTGTTTATCTGACTGACATACACATTTTGGGATGATTCTGTTCTAGTTGCTGTGTAATTGCTATGAGTGCATGGTTTGACTCTCCCCTTGACAGTGATGTGTGTGTTTTGTGGCAGTTTATTGTGTACATTTGTTGTGTACTCACCAGGCTCTGGGATGTCCTCTAGTCCATATACGCTCACTGGCGGAAGGATGGCCCGCACCTTCTCCTCCCAGGGCCTGAGGTATACTGGCTTGGCAGGAGGGCCACTGCCGGTGTATTGGCTCAGGTGGTAGTCTTTCTTGAGCAGCTCCCGGACCCTCCTGCGCACGTCATACCACCTGTTCTGGATGTCGGTCTTTGTGCGCCGACATGGTGATTGGGCGTTCACCCTGTTGATGATCCTCTCCCACATCTTGGTTTTCTGCGACATGGGGGTCTGTTGGACCAGAGTGCCAAACAGCTGTGGCTCCACCCTGAGGATCTCGTCTACCATGACTTCCAATTCACTATCTAGGAACTTGGGATTCTTCTTGGGGGCATGGTGATGGGTGGTGATAGTGGGTGCTGTGTGTGTTGGTGTGCAGGTGAGGGTGTGTGGGTGTGTGTTGTGCTGGGTGTATGTGAGGTAGGTATTTGTTGGTGTGCTGCTGGTGTGTGGCTTGTGTGAGGGATGAGCTGTGGGTGTGTGGTTGCTTTCTCTTGGGTGCTGGCAGTGGAATGGCATTTGCAAAGGCTCATGGTAGTGATTTGTGTCCTTTATATAGGTGGAGTTGTTGGTGTGTCTTTGTTCTCTGTCCCCACCCCCCCAGTATTTATTGGCTTGGTAATTGCTTGTTTGGCCTTTTTTTGGTTGATTTTTCCTTTGTGCTGTTTGTGTATGTTGGAAACGTTCTTGTGACCGAGTCGGACCCTGCATTGGTCTCGTACGGTGTTTTCCGTTTCGTTCACGCTGTGTTTGTGCAGTTTTGTATGCTGCGTACGCGTCGGTCGCGGTGTATTGTGTTGCTTCGGCTCGGTTTTGTATGCGTGTCGGTCGTACGGCTTGTCCTCCGTCCGACTCGGTCGTGTTTTTCGCGCCTTGCATCGTACTTTGCAGGTTGGAGTTGGCGGGTACGATTCGGTCGGATTTGTTCCGGGTGCGTGTCGGTCGGTTGGATTCGCGTGTTTTTCCGGCCGGATTGCTATTTTCCGAGCGGGTCGGTCGGTCGGCTTGGTTTCCTGACGTGTCGGTCGGATTTATCGCGGCTTGCATCGTACTTGGCGTGTCGGGCGCCACTGGTACGTGTCGGTCGGTATTTTTTCCGGATCCGAGTCGGTCGGTGCTTTTTCCGGCCCGAATCGGAATCGACCCCTTAATGTTGGTGACCTGGTTAAAGTTCGTCTTTAAAAAAAGGTCAAGAAGGGTGAAAGTAGATTCACTACTCCCCTTCGCATATGCAAATTGTGCAATAATGCTGCCAAACTCAGTGATGGCAAAGTGTGGCATATGTTATGTTATGTTAAATGGGAATTTATGTAGCGCACGTTCACCTACAGGTCTCTTGGCGCTGAGGAGTCTGAGCAGAAAATGAACAGAAAAGAAACAGGCAGAGGAGCAGCTAGTTGTAGGCCAGAGTGAACAGCCAGGATTTAAGTAATTTCCTGAACCGCACGTAGTCTCCCTCAAGTCTAATAGAAGTAGGCAGTGAGTTCCAAAGCTTCGGGCCCAGATAAGAAAACCGGGTCCCTCCAATACGTTTGCGTCTGATTCTAGGCACCGTCAAAAAATTCAGATGCTTTGATCTCAGATTACGCTGGGGCAGGTGCTTACTGATGCACGAGGAAATGAAACTTGGGCCAGTTTCTTGAATGGCTTTAAAGAGAATACAGCCAGTTTTAAACATTGCACGCTGCTCCACTGGAAGCCAGTGGAGATCTTTAAGCAGCGGGGTGATGTGACATCTTCTGTCCTTAAGATAGATGATTCTAGCTGCTTGGTTTTGAATCATCTGAAGACGATGTCTCAGATATAATGGAATGCCAAGGTAAAGGGCATTTCCATAGTCGATTTTTGATAGGATAAGGGCAATCGCAATTTGAATACTGGCCTCTTTACTAAAGAAACGTCTGATCTTACGCAATTTACGGAGTTGGACAAAGCAGGCGGATGTAACTGAGCCAATTTGGGCACTCATAGAGAGATCAGAGTCGATGTGAAGACCCAGACTCTTTATCGCTGGTTTAGGAATTGGGGCCACACCTAACTCAGGGGGCCAGTAGGAGAGTGTCCAATGAATAAGTTTATTACTCGGAATAATTCTCAGTTTTTTCAGAATTGAGTTTTAGTTGGTTCTTATTCATCCAGGTTTTTACATACATCATAGAGCTCCTGACAAAATCTTTGCATTCGGTAGAGTTTTCCAGAGTGAAAATTAGCTGCATGTCATCAGCATAATTAAAGATCTTTACCCCCATCTGCCGGAGACTCGAGATTAGGGGACGTATGTAAATATTAAAGAGAATCGGTGAAAGGGAGGAACCCTGTGGTACACCACAACTCATTGCAACATTGTTGGATTTGTAGGGCGAGAGCCACACCGATTGTTTGCGGTCCTCTAAAAAGGACCCAAACCAGCCCAGTGCCGAGCCCCCAAGACCGGCTGCGGCAATGCGGTCCAACAACATTTTGTGGTTCACGGTGTCTAATGCCGCAGACAGGTCGAGGAGGATCAGGGCCTGAGTGTGATCAATGTCAGCCTGTCCTTTGAGATCGTCCAAGACGGATAGGATCACAGATTCGGTGTAATGCGCAGGACGAAAGCCTGCCTGGTGAGTGTCCAGAAACTTGGACGCTTCTAGAAAAGAACTGAGACAGGTTGCTACATGAGTTTCCAGTAATTTTGCTGGAAACGGGAGTAATGATATAGGTCTATAATTTTCCAGCTTTTTGGGATCCAGCCCGTTTTTTTTGGAGTGGAATGACTACTGCTTCCATAAAAGCTGACGGTACAATTCCGTGGGACAGGGAAAGATTAAGGAACTCAAGGATAGTGTCGGGGAAGGCCCGTTAAATTGCTTTCTTTATATTAATGGGGCATTCCTCCTTAGGGGAGCCAGATTTGACCTTCACTACCAAATCCATAAAACGTTTCTTATCTAACATGGGAAAGGTATCGAGAGAGGAGGAATTGGAATGAGCCATGCTGTCTTCAATATTATTATTGTTACAAACAATAGAGTTTTGAATTTTTTTTATTTTTTCCACGAAAAAGGAATTCAGATCGTTGCATAGTTCCTGGGTGGCCGTGACGGGCGTAGCCACGCGGCTCGGATTAGAAAGTTCTTTCACAATCCTGAAAATTTCCTTAGAGCTGTTATCAGAGTTGAGTACTTTATTGGTGAAGAAGGCTCTTTTAGCCTCCACAATAGCTGTTTTGTACTCGTGTAATTTTGCTATATATTTCATTTTAGCCTCCGCTGAGTACAATTTTCGCCATTTCCGTTCGGCTTGGCGTACATAAAGTATTAAGGTTTTCAACTCCTTTGTGAGCCATTTAGATGCTTCGTGTTGCCTAAGGCGAGAATTTTTAGTCTGAAGAGGGGCATGGATGTTAAATGCCTTCCTTTGCCAATCAGTGATCTCTCTTTCCCTGTTATCTAAGTCTCCTTCAGGGGCAACCTGCTCACAGGAAAGAGTATCCAGGAGTGCTTTCAGGTCAACTCGATTCCAATTTCTAAAAGTGCTTCTTAATTGGGAAGATTGTTTCCGTAGTGACAAGTTATTCAAGTTAAAACTAATGATATAGTGATCTGACCATACGCATGGTTGAATTACCAAGTTATGGAGAGTAACATTGGTGGACCACACTTGGTCAAGAGTATGGCCTCTAATGTGCGTGGGAGAATGAATATGTTGAGTAAGGTTGAGGCTGGTGAGGGACTCCGTGATTTCCTTGGACAAAGTTCCTGCATCTATTTCATTGGCCCAGTAGTTCAAATCTCCTACGACCAAAACTTTATCGTAATCTGTAGTCGAAGACGCAATATGATTTGCTAGAGCTTTGGGAAAATCAGGCATCGTCTTGGGGGGTCTATACAGTACTACGCATAGTAGAGTGCTATTGTATAGGTCCAATTTAACTACTAAGGAATCAATTGATGGAATTTCAAAGTGAGGCATGGTAGTAGCGGATAGTTCTTTTTTTTATAGCAGCAGCCACTCCACCCCCTCTTTTTCCCGGGCGTCTGTCAGTATGAAAAAAAGAATAATTATCTGGAAGGGCTGCTAGAATCTCAGGGGAGGATTCCTCTGTGAGCCAAGTTTCAGTCAATAAAAGCATGTCTGGTGAATCAGTAATCAATGTGTTATAAATTTCTAGTTGATGTTTGACCAAAGAGCGTGTGTTTAAGTACATCACATTAAGGTCTTTAACTAGCCGTTTGTTCAGACCTGCGTTCGCAACAATTGTAGGCAGAGCTACCGGGCTCGTGAACTGTTCACCCATATTTGAAATATCGGTGTAAGGTCTAGGGTTAGGATTTAGAAGCTCCAGGTTTTGCAATTTTTGTATCAAATGATGTTCTAGCAATTGCACTTTTGTGGGTGCCATGTTTTTAAGACTGGCAGCTGAGTAGATATATTTTTGGACAGAGTGACATGCCCCGTGCCCCGGCCTGGCGCGGATGGGCGCAGACGGGCTTGCCTTTGGCGCGCCCGCTGCGCGCGTCCGCTGCGCGCTCGCGCCATAGGCATGAATTTATAGCTTGTGCTGGCGTGAAGGGCTCCGCCCCCCTCCCAGCTGAAGTCTAACCCTCCTGTTGGCTGAGGACCGGTGCAGGGAGTGACCTAGTCGCTGACCCGATAACACAGTGATTCAAATTCAATTACAGTGAATGAACAAGTTTAAAAAGCGGCGAAAGTGCAAGTTTTAAAAGCAACAAATAGTAAAGAGAAAGTAACAGACTAGCTAAATGCAGCACTGATGGCAAACAGTTTGGTCAACATTGTGGGGGCAATCCTAATAATGACTTATGGGTTGATTATAAAGAACCTGTAAATGTGCACAGAAGTAACGAAATGCATGTAAGAAACAGTGACTCCAGTGTTGTTGACGTCCCGTCTTCTACTGTACCAACTGATCTCCACGCACCTGACCCTAGTGATGAAAATGAGTCACACTCTGACTCGCATGCTGTGGTTGACAGTCATGGGATCACTGGAAGATTTGGTAGACGCATCAACAAACCAAAGAAATATGGCGATTTTGTATGTGACTAGCACGCCTTGTTCTGCAATGTTTTAGAGAGGAAGATGTGTTGTAACCGCAGTTACTGCCGCGTGCCATGACCATGGCATGCAACAATAACTGACTGTAACTCACCTGCACGCGACATGTCCACGTTGTCATACCTCCCCTCCCTATTGGTTCCCCCAACATTCCACATTCCAAGGTACACCGTTATGCGGTTATGCTAACGTTTTCTCTTGAGTTGTACTGATCTGCGCTGCTGCTCAGACGTGTATGGGGCTGTTGTATTAAAGCTTAACTTCGAACCTCATCGGTACTGCCTCGTTATTACAGCCTTGTTTATAGTTGCCATAGCAGCACTGACTGCTGTCCCTGGCAAGTGTAAATGCAGGCATCAGGCCATGAAGCACATGACACTTATGACGTTATAACCGGTATATCCCAGGCCCCATCTCATTGCATGATGCTAGAAGCACAAGCTCACACGGTGCAGCAGGGGTCTGGCCATAACCCGTGTTTTGTTTCTTTTGCCTGCAGGACTACCAGACCTGGTTAGATCTGCGGGAGCTTGAATGTAAGATCGGAGAGCGGTACATCACTCACGAGAGCGACGACCAGCGGTGGCAGCAGCATGCGGCCGAGCACAGCCTGCAGTACCCCGTCCATCTCCTCCGGCCGCAGCCAGCCAGCCAGGAGCCCGACGAGGCGGAGGACCGAGCCTTGTGAAGCCACCAGGGCTTCCTCTGAAACCCGGTCACTCTGACCCCCTGGCGTACACGAGAGGCCCAGCGGAAGACCACCGCGCATGCGCCGCAAGGGCGCGCATGAGCCGCGACGCCGCCGGACTCCACTGGCTGGAGCCCTCAGGACAGATCGAAACTAACGATATTTGTAACATTTATGACATGTTTCTGCAGATTGGTCCGTCCTTGCGCTCTATTGGACAGGACGTCCCTGCGGCGTGACGCCAGACCGCCGTCTGTACGTGTGCTTTGATTGGAGCACAAGTAGACTGGAAGAGCTCAATGGAAGATCACGTGGCTCCATGCAGCCAATCAGCAGGCCGGAATTCAGCTGAGCTAATGCCACAAGAAGCGGCGTCCCCAGGGTCTGCTTCCTGGTGTTGGTTGTTGTACAACTTATCAAGGAGAATGTAGACGTTTTTACGTGTCCGTTTCTGCAAAGACGACAGGGTTGGGTCAATATTGAGCTTGCCACGAAAGGCCGAATTGGGTGGTATGAGGGAATCCAGCAGCGAGTTTCGTCGGGACAGACGATAAATAAAATAAAACAAGCTGGCAGGGCGAGGTGGCACACGGGGAGTGGGTCCCTGCTGGCTGTTGTGGCACAAAGGAAATCAGCCAGTCGGCGGTGGCAGAATGGGTGCCTCAGAGCTAAAGAGGTAGCAGGGCATGGAGGGCCACAGATAGCACCAAGAAGTCAGCAGCGTCCTCGGGACACGCGGCCACACTGTCAGCAGTACGAGATGGCAGTGGAGGGAATCCGCTAGACAGGCTGCAACGAGAAAAGCAGGGGGCTAGTGCTCTCTACACAGGGCAGCACATAGGAAGCCAGGTGGGAGGTGACACGGGGAATTAGGAGGCTGTTGCATGGTGCACAGGATGACATGAAGGGAAGTGGGTCTGACGGGGTGGCACAGAGGAAGTCATCCGTAGGAGGATGTGCCCACTGTATGGTGCTGGAGACCTTATTTAACAATGTCTCATGCACCAGGGTCTTAACACAACCCTGCCGCCCTGCGCCCCCGTTTCCACCCGGGCTTCCCATTGAGGCATGAATATCTGTGAGTAATGGGACTCTCAGAGATCCCTGACCATATTCTGCAGGGGCCCTTCACTTAGTGTTAAGCCATTGCCATGCACCAGGGACGTAACGCAGTGCCTGCGGCGCAGGGGGCACCCCTCTCTATCGGGGGCTCTCTTTAAGACTAAGACCTATGAATATCTGTGAGATAGGGGACTCTCAGACATCCCTCACCATATTGAGCAGAGTACCCCCCTTCACTTTGTATGAACGCAAATGTCGTACACATATACAATGCCATCACTGCACACGCTAAGGGATGTACACGTGTTGCATCACTAATATTTGGCTCCGATAGAGTAGCGTCTATTCTCCTACAAAAGGCTTCACTGCCTGGTCAGTGGTAGTAAGCTCTATATAAATACTCATACCATACAACCTCTCAGTCTTACAACAGACAGTAATACAGTCATACAACACTTACAACAGACCAGCTAATCCTTCGCCAGGACATGTGGGTTTCTGCATGTGCAGCAGTCAGTTTTGAATGTGCATGGCTAGCGTCCCCTGTGGTTTGTCGGTGCTCATCAAATACTAAGTGCCCTTAACAGCACAATAGAGAGCCTTATACAAGGGGACAGATGTGCATGTGGGATAGCAGTGGTATGCAAAGTATCTCTGCACCGGGGTGAGAGTGAACATCGAATTTTTTACCTCAACACACCAACACATAATGACAGTGGCTGAGAATTGTGATCCACTGACAGCTGGTATTGTTCCATGTGAAGTGGCTAGCTCTCCACCAACACCGATCCCCATTTCTCTCACAACACAATCACAATTATTTTCTTAGCAGGAGGACCTGGGATTATAAACTGCATTCGACACTGCTCTTGAAAATGGGGTACTTAAGGCTTTAATACAGGCATTTTCACAAGTCTTACATATCCTTCAAAGCATAGGTAAAGCTTGGAGTCCTGGAGAGGCTGCACTGCTCCTCTCCACTCATGTTCTATGTCTGTCGGTGAGCAGTATTGTACTGCACCTCTCCATATTTGTTCTGTGAGTGAGGGAAGCATGCTCTGTTTCTCCTCACACCTGTCGTGTGTGTGATAGAAGCCTGCACTGCTGCTCTCCATTCTTGTTCTGTGAAAGAGGCATGCTCTCCACATCTGTGTGTGAGGTCAGCGTGCACTGCTACTGCCTGTGCTGGCGCCCCGTTCTGTGTGTTGGCGCTTGCTCTGCTGCTACCCTTGCTGTACACGTTCTGTTGTTTAAATCTTGCACTGCTGCTGTGATTGCTGTCCATGGTCCTTGTGTGACTGGAACTTGCACTACTGCTGTCCATGCTGTACCTGTTCGTTTTGTGAGGGAAGCTTTACACTACTGCTTGTGTGTTCTGTGTCTCTGAAGGAATTCCGTTTACAGCACTGTTGCTGTATGGAGCAATTTTCAGCATTCTAAACATATTTTTAAAAGTGTTACTTGTACATTCCATAATGAAACCAAACATGTTGGTGTTCACAAGTCACCAGTCGCAGCAAAATGTGTACAAGACCAAAAACTAAAAAATTGTCGAGACCGAATGGAAACACTGACATACAGCTTATTTTTGTACACTTCTAGTGCACTTCCGACAAGTGTGGCCATCTTCAGTGTGACCCTTTTCACTGTTTGAGATACTGCTAATATTTCTCTGGGAACTCTGCCTTCACAGTAGCCTAAGGTAGGCAACATGGAAAGATGCTACGGAATCCTGAAGAGGATATGCGAGAAGTGTGCATGTAAATAAGAAGGTTTAGCACTTTTTATTGCACGTAATGAACACATTCTGAAAGAACTAGAGACCTAAATCTTAGAAAATGGGAAGATTCCGGGGTAGGCGTGCGTCTCTGAAAGGGGGGAATTTTATAATACCTGTCAGTGACAGTCTTCATTCATACTGTGAAATTGTCTCAGCCTCGCATGCCTCACATCTGTTGGTCTTTGTTACCAGCCAGGTGGCCCAGTATTGTGTGCATTAGCATTGGCCAGTCCAGTCCTTTTTTTTTTTTTCTTTAGTCAGAAAACCTTTTTTAATGAACCCTATATGTGAAAACGTATTAAAGGAAGCAAAAGCAAAACAAGTTGCATGATACCAAGTACATGTCACCTGTGGCTGAACATGGCACATTATGTCACTTGCCTTTTCATTGTCATTTCATTTCAGGTACTTTGATTTTGCCTCTTTCTCATCCCATCCCAGATTTTTCCTTTGAGGTAATGGCTCACAACTTGGAATGCGTAATATGTGTGTAGATTTCCAGATGAGTATTTCCTATATGGCATCCCATATGGCCCCATGAATGCCATGTGGAGTTGTGAGAACAAGGAGTCTTTACAATCAATGAGTTTCTGACTGGCCATTGCGCATAGCCCATTCTTATTACCACTGCCCACCACTGTCAGATGCAGCAACCTGACATTTGCAATGGCGTGCTCTCCTGTGCGGCGGATATCAGTTCTGTTCCTTCATCTGACCTGTTCAGATATGTACTCATTGGAGCAACGCATAAACCTATAGCCCAGCGGAAGTGGATACCCTCACGGGTGATTAGCCGCGCTTTACAAATCCGAGTTGATTCATTGATTCATTGAGCAGCAAAAGCTTGTAGAGGGACTTGCCGCTGGAAAGACTGAGGTTGATAGCCTTGGGATGCAGTATGGACTGGGAAAAAGTCTGCCTCGTCAGGCAAAGTAATTCATATTGCCTTAAAATTCGAGTTCTGCTGGGACACATCCCTTTCTAAGTGATTTGGGTCAACAGACTGGGTGGGGGAATGTTTGATGCTGATAGTGTTTAAGAACTGGAATTCAAGTAATAACGGTTTTGTGTTTTTTAACTTTTTACCAACAATATAATTAATAGAATAAACAAACCCTTTTGTACTGATGTCATAATAAATTATGTGTTTCCCACTGCTTTTCCTGTTGCTTCGATGCAAAGTCAACATTCCAAGATGGCCACTATGTACGTAGTTGACCGGTTGGCCTAGCAACGTGGAGTTTTTCCTTTGTCCACTGCTGTAGATGACTGAACATCCAATGAAATGAATTACAATAGAACAGTTCTTGGAAATGACATCCAGAGACACATCACTGCCTGGCCACAGCAATATGGACTGGCAACAATTACTCAGGACATGGCAATACTGCTGCCTTGAAAGGGATTTCATTGGTCCTTCCTGCCACCATTGGACTTCTCAGAACCAAAAAAAAACTTATTTAGTGGGGCCCACCGTTTAGGGGCATTTCCTGTTTTCTTGTAGATGGCTGGTCCGGTCACTGGAAGTTGCCGTCCTATTACCACTTTCTACATAAACCATTTGGTGTCTGCAGTCATAAGAATCTTTTTCAATAAATCACAATGATTTCAGGATATCTCCACACATCAGACTGTACATTCTGTGCAGTTTGATGTAAAATGGATAATTTACCCCTTTGATAACATGCTCAGCCAAACTGGTTTTCTGTGCTACCTAACAGTGGGCTGCCACTTCCTTTTGACTGCATAATCTGAAAATTCTGCTGCACAGTCTCTTTGGCTCACATTGAAGCGGATTTCTTAACTGGCTCAAACATATCAACCTGATAAAATATTTATATAGCTAAAAGTGAGCCACGTGTAGTTTTGATGGTAGGTAGTTCAAAAACATGTAGCACCTTTGTTGTAAGTTTTTGAGAACGGTTTTTGTCTTAAGAAGGTGTGCCTGCCATTTGTTCTCCTCTGTTTACAGGTGGTTATTTAGGCTCTCGTTCTCTCTTGTTTGGATTATGGCAATTCACTTTACCTGGGTCCCTCAAAGGAGTTACCCAGAAAGTACAAGTTGTGCAAAATGCGGCCACATGTACGTTACTTGGAATTCCTAGATTTCAGTCAGCCAGGCAGGGATTGGGAGATCTTCCCTGGGTCTCCAATGCCCAAAGAATAGAATTCAAGTCATTGTGCATCTCCCGCCGTGCTACTGGGGCAAGGCCCGCCTATGCTACGCCAGTTTGTTACCTCTTACAACCCTAATAGATCACTTCGATCTTCGAACCTCCATCTGGCTACGGTCCCTGCTATTAAGAGCCAGAAGTGGTGGACGGTCTTTTAGTTTAAATGAAGCTAAGCTCTGGAATTCTCTTCCCATGACCATCCGAGTTATAGACAATAAGCTACACTTTCGAAAGACCTGGCTCGTCAGATAGACTTAATCTCTTAAGTATCTTCCTCGTTCTGTATGGTGCAACCTATCCTAACCAGCGCTGGGATAACTCTGGGTCGCCATGTGCTTTACAAATCGTATAGTATAGTTTACTCATTATCCCTTGGCATTGCCCACATGCTCGGAGCTTTAGTGGTTTCTGTGAGCACCATGACCCTTGGTCTAATGTGAATGTGCTTTGTGGCACGATTACTCAAAACAAGGCATCTCACCAGGAACCAAGTCTGACATCAAATATGAGCCTCCTAGCCACAGCCCCATTGAGATTCATAAGCAGTCAATGGGCGACTACTCGTGCATGTGCAGTTGCACCGGGTGCTATGTTTGGTTCAACATGTGGGCATTGACTGCATGATCACCAACCGTCTCACTGTGGGCGACGACTCATGCACGCGCAGTAGCACTGTGTACAGTGTTTGGGTCGACTTGGGTTCACTGGTTCGGTTTTCACCACCAGTGTCCCCCGGAACCTCCTCTACCAGTCTCTCCAGCAGTGGTTTACAAATATTTTCACCCGCACCCCAACCCCTTTGCATGAACTAATGTAGCCACTCCCACCCCAACACATAACATTTTCTCACAACAAGTATGTCATATGAAACATTTTGAGCAGGTTAACCATTGGAATAGAGTTCATGGGCATTTTCTCCAAGGAATACTAAAAACAAATCTGATATTCAGTAGTGTTTTTCAATTTATTGCAATAAATATATGCAGTGTGATACCCTGCACGTGAGCCAAACATTTCATGAACGATCCGAGGGGTGGGCAGCTTGAGAGAAATCCTAAATCTATGCTGTGCTTTGATTTTTTTTCTGCACAACAATACAGTACGTAACATAAAAAAAATGTATTGTAAAAGAGGGAGACAAAATGTCTACGGGGCCTTTGGAGGCGGGGTGAGAGGGTGGGCGTTTAATGTTCACGAAGCACCTTGGCAAAGGCCGATTGTAAAGCTCCAGACACTATTTGTATCCCCTCTGAATGCCTGAAACATTCCGCCCTCACACCCAGATGCCTTGGAAAACGCTGGTGTCCGTGTGTGCGTTTACAAGCCCTACTTGTGAAGTAGCTTTCCAGCGCCAGGGCCCGTTGCCTTTTTCTGTGTACGTTTGTATTAAAAAAAAAAAAAAGTCTTGTTTTTTTGGTATTTTAACTGTTTTGATTGAGTCTTGTTTTTTTGTTATTACAATAAAAATAAATATTTGCAGTTGTGCGCGTCGGCCCTGGCCGTGTGTGTTCTTGCTGTTGCTAGGCCGCGGCGCGCCCCTGCCGCTTCACCTCTGTGCCGTGCTTGTCTCCTCACCAGCGGGCCCTCTTGTCTTCAGATGCGTTTCCAT
This sequence comes from Calotriton arnoldi, assembly GCA_963921515.1. Classification (NCBI taxonomy): domain Eukaryota; kingdom Metazoa; phylum Chordata; class Amphibia; order Caudata; family Salamandridae; genus Calotriton; species Calotriton arnoldi. The sequence goes on along the minus strand of CAWUFW010005054.1, from coordinate 1,402,474 downwards.
GGGGACCCCGCATCACGGGGGGATGAGTGCACCGAGCGTACCTCATCCGAGCCCGTGCCGTTTCCATGGGACCCCCGCCTCGTGGCTGATGTCAGCCTCCGTCCTCGAGTGCATGGACGGCCGAGGATGCGCGCAGCAGGCCCCTCACCTGGCACTACTTGATGGAAGCTGCTCTCTGTGGGCCGCCAGTTAGGATCGAGCAGCTTTTACCCCCGCCCTGGCCCCTGCCACTCCTGGTACCCTCCTTGTTACCCACGGTGCGGCTGCAGGAACAGACAGGAAATGGATCTAAAGTGCCCAAATCCGGGATGTTCTCCCCAGACCCGGCCTTGGCTTCGATGGTGACATCTCGGGCCCTCGCTGCTGCAGGTGAATAAAACGAGGCAGCCGGGAGCCCCTTTAGTGTTCACGGGTCAGTCCAGGGCTGATTACATCAGGGTTGTGACTGTCCTCTGAACGCATGCATCGCTGCACCTCCCCCAACTCACTTAAATTACCCACAGTTTAGCTGCGACGCAGGTGCGAGGTTCGTTGTGGGGGTTGTCGGTGCCTGGCAACAGGACCAGCTTTAGTGCTGGGGGCGCCTGGTGCGACAATCTTCTTTGGCGGCCCCCATGATCTCTTCCTCGGAGGAGCAAAAGTGCCCCTCATCTCTCCATAGCCCCTCTCTCACATACATTTCATTTGTTGTCAAGCACTGGTAAATGCTGGCTTTACTAATCCATTCAGCTATCCTCATGAAATACAGATCTGTTCTTTGCAGCAGGCGTATTAACCCTCTGCGCTACTTTTATGGCTTGTCAAAACTGCCATTTGATAAAACTCTGATCTCTCTCTAGCAGGAACATTGATCACATGAGCTATCATGACCTTTTTTTTTTATTGCTGCCTGAAAGCTGAATGCACAAGGAACTCTGCAGCAGGTGCTTTTAAATGCAAGTTATTGCTATACACAGGCCCCCCCACCCGAGGTTAGTGCTCCCCCTCTAAAGCCAGCCCTGTGTGGCAACACAGAGGGCAGGAAAAGAAGGGTCTTGATGGTATGCTAAAAAATGGCCCCTACCCCAGTGCTTAATTTGTAAAATATTAAGTGCCAGGGCTCTGACCAGGAGGCCACTGCAGCTTGAAGCACCCATCGCCCTTGTCATTGCTGCCAAAACAACTACTAACCATGTCTCTCGCATGTAAATGCGACAGTTCAGATTATTCCAGGTCCTCAAAGCTAAAGGAATGGCTGGGGAGGCAGGTATTTTTAATGTACATTGTAGTCCTAAACTACCGTTGTTCTGCTCATCTCTAAATTAGATGAGCAGCGCCACCATGTGGTGGACTGTTCTAAGTATGGTGTTGACAATTAAGTGCCGGTGCCGAGCACCAGACACCAATTAAGTGCCGGTGCTGAGCACCGGAAAGACCCGGTTCAAATTAAGCACTGCCTTACCCATGTAAACAATAAGTTAAAGCAATATCAGCGTAATCGCTGGAGCCAAGCGAGAGGGTCGTAGCTGTTCGTGTGACCTTAGTGCAGACAGCTCCTTGTGCCCCTCTGAATGTTGGCACCCTGGGCGTGGGCCTAAATACATATACGAAAGGCCGGCCCTGGTTCTACCCAGGACAAGGGCGTGCCAATATAAGTTCAACCAAAGGACATACCAAAAGGAAGCAAAGACATCTCCTCGACTCTGCTCAGGGCACCCCTGAGCTGAGAATTCCACCCGGCTTCATGTCATGAGAACACCAGGTTTCAATTCGTTATCAAATGTGTTAGTCAAATAGATTTAATAGAGCAAAACAGGACTACAACTCCCAGATTGCACTACAATGGCGAAAGCCCAGGACTGGAACAAGGTATGTGTCAACATGAACATTCCTGTTTTGCTCTGAGCCTGAGGTAAAGCCAGGGCCACTGGAATAAAGTGACTGTGCGGCCACAGCAATTTTGGCATAGTTGTGGATAAGTCTCATTTGCCACATAATCCATCATCTGGCACATAAACAGCAGATATTAGCAAAAAAAATTTGTTTCTAGCTCAAACTGTTCAAACGTTACTAAAAACACAGCGACATGTGTTGCAGCGCAGTGGAAGGCCCTTTGCAAAGGTTGACAGGTCGCCTTTCTGTTGCTTATTGCTATAGTTCGGTTTTAGACTGGTACTAATGACGTGCAACTAATGCCTAGACAGTGTTAACAAGTTTAAAAATGGCAAAATATTGAAGTAATACTATCACAAAATCTCTCATAATGCTGCATAATTAGCCTTTTCTTGCCGCATAATTTACTCAACCCTGCCGCATAATTCCAGTGGCCCTGGGTAAAGCACACTGGAATGGCTTAAGCATATCCCACACTCTACAACTACACAAATAAATGAAACAATGAGAATGGGATATTCACCTTTCATAGGTTCTAGGTCGGCTGCTGCCAACACACTTTCACAGTAAACATGACAAAAAGCTAAGGGGGTCATTACGATGGTGGGCGGTAAAAAATCCTCCATCTACCATAGCGGTAAAAATCCGCCCGCCTACACCGTCTGAATACCGACCGAGCAATCACGATGCCGCAAGCCGAAAACCGCCGGCGGCGGATAATAAACAAAAATAGCGCCCGCCCATGTCCGAGTCTAAGTCCATCCGCCCTCCACGGACGGAAAGACGCACGACAACCCAAAACCGCCCGCCCTGACGACCGAGACACCTGCCGTGAAATTAGGATCGCACAGACATGAGCGCGGAAAATACACAAAAACACCGCCCGCCAGCGTAAACAACAGTGACGAAAATGTACACGGCGGAAGCTCTGGCGGCCACGGCCCTGCACGGAAATCATCCGCGTACAAAAACAAACACACACAACATGGCCAACAAGTCCAAACAGCAACCCACGCACAAATACCCAAACACAGTACACATCCCGGAAACACCCCCCTGGACAAACAAATCAACTACAAATCCCAGAACACCAGCCACAACACACCTGAAAACAACAGACCACCATGACACACCCACATAGGTAAGTACAAAACCAGCCCCTTCACAGACCACAACCCCTTGCAACATTACAAACTGAGGACGAGAGCACACAACACAGCGAGACAGAAAGGACAGCAGCACACCACAGACACGCACCTATCACACCCATCACCACCACCACCACCAAACACCGGCCACACAAACCCCTGCACATCACACACCACACACCGCACCAGCACCACAAACACCAAAACACACACCATGGCACCACACAGAATGCCCAAGTTCACTTCCACCGAGCTGACGGTCATGGTCGACGAGATCGTCAAGGTGCACCCACAAATCTATGGCAACCAGGTCCAACAGACACCACCAGCCACCAGAACCCGGTTGTGGATCAGGATCGTAGACCAGGTCAATGCAGTCGGGAACGTGCCACGCAACAGAGGCGAAATCAACAAAAGGTGGAACGACCTGAAAAGCGTGGTCAAGAAGAAGGAGACCAAGAATCGTGAGCTGGCTGCCAGGACTGGCGGAGGTAATCCCGTGCTATTCAAGACCTTCAAGGCGTGGGAGGAGAAGGTGCGAGTCATCATACATCCGGAGATCCTCACCGGATTACCAGGGGGAGTGGAGGCTGGTAAGTACAAACAAAAGTATACCAGAACACCGCCATGTACTCACATGCACTACCACAATGCCATAGCTCCTAGGGACAAACACCCCCATGTCCAGTACACAATACACAAGACAACACTCACACATGCAACAGACACTACCACACACTCAGCCCAAACCTACCAACTAACAAAACCATGGGGGCATGTGTACAGTTAGCCAGCACCGCAACTCCCACCAGGTCCCCTTGTACTCCAGAAGCGCCAGAAGGAGCACTCCCCACTCCCATGTGTCAGCCATGGCTGCACTAACCGACAAGTAACAGGTAAGTAGCCGCAACACAAAGGCAGTGGGTCGGTGGGGGGACAGCTGAAGTACAACACCCACCAGGCCCCCAGTCCCACAGCGCAGCAAGGTGGAGCACCCCCAAACCCATGTGACAGCCACTGCAGTGCACACCTGCAGCCGACAGGTAGACATCTCACCCCACATGCAGGGGTGTCTGTGGGTGTCAAGCCATCACCACAACTCACAACACCGCCCCCACTCCCACAGACCAGCAACATGGAGCACCCCTCCCGCCCATAACCATGTGGCATCCATTGCATTGCGCACTCAAAAACAACCTGCAGGTGGGAAACTGTATAGGGCGGGGTGTCTGTAGGCATGAGGACTGTACTACGACTGACACATGGGACATGTCACGTAGCAGAGGAACACGCAGCACTGCTCCCTGTCACAATCATGTGACCAATGTGCACACGGACATGTATTACAGAGTCATACCCCACATTACCCATCACAGATACAGCAACACCTAAGGAGCCACGTCTGCATGCACAAGTCCCACTGGAGTACAGACCCACACGGCAGGCACTGTGCCACCCATCACACACATCAGCAACACCATCTAAGTCTTGTCCATGTAGTCCTTACTGCCTGTCACTCACACATCGTACAACAACGCCCATGTAAGACAAACCTTACTAGCAGTAACAGCGTGGAACCACAATATTGCACACAAAAACAACTGGACCCATGAAACACACAGGCACACAATGCACATTCAACATATCATCCATCGCATCTGTCAGCCCCAGTGTCATGAAAGGTATGTCATCCGAACAGCTGTCCCTCATACAGTAGTCATGCAAAGATACCTGCCCATGACAAATCATGTGCCTGCAGTGACTGAAGCGCACGTCACACTGCGAGTAACAACACACATAATATAGTCAACACCCCAAGAGCACTGCATTGATGCACATGTACGAGGGCAGCACGCACACCAAGGATTTGGCCCATCTGCAATATGTCGTGTGGCACACAACAAGCACGAACTCACAACAATGCTACCAATGTAATGTCCATGAATGATAACAGTCAGCAGATATGCCGGGCATGTTAGACAGACACACACCTTAGTCTATGCACTGTCATGTTGCCAGAACACATGTCACGTTCTGCACCCATCACCCACAGGACGTACCCCAAAAGCATATTCCAAGCCAAAGCGTCCAGGGGCTGTACCCCTTTTGCCATCTGCGTTTCTAAGCGTTCCATCTGTACCCCAAAACCATAGTTCAACCCAACATCGTCGATTGTTCTGGAGCCCGCATACACCCGAGCCACAAAATGTAGGAGCATAGCAACACACACCCATCGGCATTGCTAATCCGTCCCATGCCACATGTCCACATCACACAGTTCCATTGCCTAGCCCACGCATACACACATCGTACATCCACACACGCCTCTGGGAAACCTGTGCACGACAGTGCACGAACTGTGAATGTCAGACAACCAATACATACTTTGCTAGGTGCAACACAATGACCCATCTCATTCTCCCCACATGTGCAGAACTGCTGGATGCTGGAGAGGGAGACAGCAGCCAGCACAGCCAGTCCGCAAGCCCCCGACCCGGACTCACGGATGTAGAGGAGCTGGACACCTCTTCGGACACGGACCACCCAGCAGGCTCATCTAGAGTGGCAGGGCACACCCGCTCCCCAGGGCCCCTCCTACCCACCAACCCATCATCCAGGGATGCTGACCAGTCACAGACCCCTGCTGCCACGGTAGTTGCGGCCACTGCCACGGACGTTGCGGCCACTGCCACGGTCGTTGCGGCCACTGCCACGGTCGTTGCGGCCACCACCACCACGCCATCCCTGACCACTCAACCAGCGCAAGGGGTGGCCCGGCCGTCTGGGTCCACCCTGGGAGCCAGAGCGAGGACCGTGGTGAGCAATGTGGCTAGTGGGCAGGTCGGTGGCAGCAGCACTGGTAGGAGGAGCAGGGTCAGGCCAACGCCATCTGTGCCTGGGAGCCAAGCCCTGCCGCAAATCGACAGAGTCCTTGGGGCCTATGAAGAGGCCCAAGGAGAATGGGCCAGGTCGGCTACTGACACACGGGAGGTCCTTGGGGTGTTGAGGTCCATGGACGCCCATATGGGCCAATTTGTGACCCGTATGGACCAACTCGTGGACCTCATGGGCCAGCTGGTGGTGGTGGTGAGGGCACAAGCAAGGCCAGCAACACCACCTCCGCCACCACCTGCTGTGGCGCTGGGTCGTGCAGCATCGCGTTCCCTGCGTCCACAGCGAGTGAGCACTCCTCAGCCACCACCAGCAGCCCACCAACACAACCCCCCTCCCAAACGTGGAAGGGGCCGTCCGAAGAGGAAACAGGTGTCCAGAGAGGACTTCGCACGCACCAAACGCCAGTGAGTCAGCCAGCCACCTTGACCACCTACTGCATTGACTTGTAATACGATCCTACCCCACACTGCCATGTGAATGGCATGTGACTGTTGGACTGTGGACATAGAACTTCATGGGTACACCTTGACCATCACGCAGCCATGACCGTCTACTCATTGTCACAGCATGCACCACATTTGTCATCACCTTGCACACAATCACATGTCACCGCTGTAAATAAATACACCTTGATCACAATCTGCTTTATGTGTCCTGGGTTTATTCAACGATGTGCAATCGCCACCATGAGCAGAAATGCATCTGCTGTGTGGTATGTCGATGGGACAGGAGAGGCTGTAGGGACCTAGGGGTGAAAAACAGAACAAGAGTACATTCAATGAGTGTGTCACACACTCATCACACAGTACTTGTCACCAACTACAAGCAATGTACACACATCTCACAGAGCAACAGGGCACAATGCTACAGCCACTGTCAGTGGCATACCAAACTGGACATGGACCATTGACACACAGCACTCAGTGAACAAAAGCCCCCGTGACAGAGCACACATACACCTGCACAACTACAGCTACATCAGCCGTCGTACATGGACACTCACCGTCAAGTGAAGTAGCGGGCGATGAGCTGCTGACGCACATTCACAGCTTCCTCCTCTCCACTGTCCTCTTCACTTGACCCGTCCTGTCTGCAGGCTGGGGCCCTGGTTGATCTCCGTCATCCACAATTAGGGGGATCTGCTTGCGAATAGCCAGATTGTGCAGCATGCAGCAAGCCACTACTATCTGGCACACCTTCTGTGGGGAGTACGCCAGTGCGCCTCGGTGCGGTCCAGGCATCTGAACCTGGACTTGAGGAGGCCAAAGGTCCGCTCAACCACACGTCTGGTCCTCCCATGTGCCTCATTGTAACGGACATCAGCTGGGCTCAGAGGATGTCGTAATGGGCTGAGCAGCCAGGGCCCATTCGGGTAAGCAGAGTCACCTGGGTGTAAGGGACACAGAGAATCGTTGCTATTCCAACTGGACACAAGACAGCATCGCACAGCCAGCACGCTACACTACTCCACATACTCACCAACAATCCAGCCACGGTCATGTTGCAGATTGGTCATCAGTCGTGGTAGGATGCTGTTGCGCATGATGTGCGCGTCATGTGCCGATCCTGGAAACTTCGCACACACGTGTGATATTACCATGTCCGCAAGGCACACCACTTGCACATTCAGGGAGTGTGTGTGCTTCCTGTTGCGGTAGAGGTGCTCAGTGACCTGTGGTGCAACAAGGCCAACATGGGTGCAATCTATTGCACCAACGACGTGGGGGATCCGTCCAAGGGCATAGAAATCACCCTTCACTGCCGCCAATTCACGAGCCCTGGGGAATCTGATGTACCTGTTCCTGTACAGCATCATAGCTGACAGTACATCCCTCAGCACCATGCTGAACATGGGCTGGGACATCCCACCTCCACTGCCCACTGTGTGTTGGAATGACCCAGTGGCGAAGAAAGGCAGTGCAGCCATCACCTTAGCCGTGGGGGTGAATGCTGTTGGATACACCCTGCGAGGACGGAGGTGGGGTTCCAACAAGGCACATAGGCGATGCAGGGTGGGTCGGTCCAGACGATATTTACGGATGACCTCCACATCCTCCATGTCTGACAGCAATTGGTAGGGGCGATGTATGTTTGGTCTCCGCCTAGGAAAGATGGAAGTGGACACATGTCAAAGCAACACGCCACATGGCATTTTCACATACACATGACAAAAATGACTGACCAAGCAATTGAATCACAGAACAGCTGACAAGTAGGGACAGCACAGCCACAATACACTTACACAGGTCCCCTACCAATAGCAATGGGCAGTGACACACACCATTGCTATGAGCATGCACATGGGGAGTTAGGCCTTAACAACTTGTAAGGCATGCTGATGGAAACAGACTGCATATTCGGTAAGCTGCAACACCACGGCAACATGACTAGCTGCTGTGCATCACACTGCTTCCGAGGCTGGGTGTGTAGGGCACACACCAACAACGCTATGGACACAGGCTGAGCGGCCAAAACATGTGGGACCTGTGGCACGAGGGGATATGAGACAGTCATTGATGTCCCTACTGCACCCTATGTACAGCACTGTACGGATCACACCTCCAGAAACATTGACAGGTGTACACATTGACAGCTCCATGCCAACACGGCTGTGTGATTGCAAATACACATCACAAGTGACACGTAACGTTGCACGTGCCAAGTGGCAGATGTACATAGTGAAAGATGGCATGTGTGTGCATATGCATGTCCCATGCTCCCATGCCAATGTGTACATGATGATATGCCAACAGACATGTGGAGGCTGGCCACTGCCCATCCCTGCCTATGCACACAGCATGTTGTGGCCCCGTCCATTGTGGACCTGCACCCACACACAAATCATGGCCACACCTGCAGATGCATTGCGCACATTAAACTGTGTGGTGCACATGGCATCAGCGGACTGTACCCGCCATGGGCCAGGCCCTTACGGCCAACTCCAATGACCCTCGCGGTTGCACCCTGCGTGTTCCACTATGGAGGTAAGCGTCCCGGGCCAGCTGGGAGCAGGCCATCGTCTGCAATTGAAGCTGGCAGACATGGTACACAAATTGCAGCAGCTTGGACCCACTGAAACTGCCCCAGGGGGCTATGTGAGTGTGTGAGTGAGACCGGCATTACCACAGCTACCTGGGACTGCAGCCTGGCACCCCTCAACAACACCTGCTGCTGCCACCTCTCCACCTACACGTGGATGACGCTGAGGATATGTCCAGGTCCACTCACCAGCGAGGAGCTGGAGATCCTGGATTCCGAGCTCCACGCACACTGCACATGGCTATTCCTTGCGAAAGTTGTGTGTGAGAGACAACTGCAGTGTGTGTGGGAGTGCATGTGGGGGACACACATGTCGTTGATCCGCAGCACTATGAGTCAGAGCCTGTGGTGTTCAAACATGCACTGCTCACCATGCTGACTGCAGGTGGCAGTGGTATGTGAGCTCTCGGGCGCTTTGACATGTCTGTCCCTCCCGAGTGGTGGTACATGGCAACTTCATGTCAGACATCCAGTGACACAGACAATTGGCAATGCAGGTCTCTGTGCACTTGTTGCTCGTGTGAATGTCAGGCTGGGGCCATGCTGCCCTTCTCAGTCCCAGCAGGCCTGGCCTGCACATTGACTGCACAATGCCAGTAGGTGACAACACAGAATGACTAGTGGGTTACATGTGTCACCTGTTCAGCACTCTCCGGATGAGCGCAAACTCAGCCCTGTACATTGGTCACACCATGCCTCGTGAAGGGGATGTGTGTGTGAGATAGTGCCACTGAATGTGACCACCGTTGCGGGGTGGGCCATGCGCAGGCCGAGTACGTTGGTTGTTGCGCAGTGTTGGTCACAGTGGGTACACCAACACAGATGTGTTGCCTTGTGATCTTTTGCTAGGTCCGCCTGACAATGGACAGTAGATGTGGGCAGACTACACATTGATCGATGTGCTGTCTATATGCATATGCCTTCACACCAGGCACAGCTGCCCCTGCACATGTGACCCCGGCTGCCCTCAGTGCTGGGTCTGTTGAGCTGATGCACCATCTGTGCGTGGGGCAGACAGCTCTCCTCACTTCCGTCATTGCCCATGACATCACTTTGCCGCAGGTGACATGGATCATGGAGGGCCCACATGTACGCGTGGGTGGACTACACAAGACTGTCCAATGGTTATCACCCCCAGTCAGTGCTTCGAATGGGAAGGATGTGGTGCTGGTACTCATTTCAATGTGTAGAGTGGGCGGGGCTAGGTGCGGGGCTACATGCAAGACATGGGAAGTTCATCGGCTTATCTACTAGTTGCAATACACACGAGACACGTCTTTTCATGACCACATCAGGGTCATTCCTTGAACTGACTGGAAGTCTAACAGTCATATTTTACCCTGTCCTCATGGCCTCCCTCGCTCACCAATATATGCGTTAGCACCTGGGAAGCCAGCGCATGCACAAGCAGCTCCAAACTTGCCCCAGAGAGGCCAAGGAGTGTATGTGTGGGTCCAGTTGAACAAGTGGTCTGTCTCGCGGCATTATGAGTGGCGGGACGCCGTCCACCTGCGTGGTGCCCCGACTCGACACCCGGGCAACATTGACAATGCATGCAAGGCTCCGCAGTCCGGATACACCACCTGCAACACTCAGAGGCTGTAGCTGCCCTAGCGGCCCAGGCCGCGTCCAACTGGAGCTCATGGACCCACACATTCACTCTTTGGCCTCCTGGGGGCGAGCTTGGAGCTGCTTCTGCACGCGCTGGCTTCTCTGTTGCAATGGCATGTAACGTGTGTGGGGATATAGGCAATGAGTGAGATGGTGCGAGCCACCTTCCGTGATGTCACTCCTGCTCGTGATGTGTGCGTCCCCCCACTACTTCCATTAGACTTGTGCCATACTACTAATTGAGGATGTGTTGCCTGCGTGTTGTGTCCAGGAGGAGCGCGCCATGACATCTCACCCACCATGCTCCACTGCCATCCCGTGCCCTGGATTGCCTGTGCAGGTGGACAATGTTGGGGATACACCTGGTAGACAGGGGATTTGAGTGCCTTGGCAAGGGCCTGGCGGACGCACAGCAGTATCCAGCATGTCCACGGAGGGTGGGCTGACGTCTACACCTGATGCAGCATTGATCGTGTGCCCGCCTGTTGTGCACACACGAGTTCACATTCATCCCCAGACAGGTGGTCTTTACAAATTCCCAGGAGAGCAGCAATGTACTGTTCCGGAATCCTCCCAACACAGCGTGTTTCAACATTGCATGTGGGCACCTACCCGTCACACCCACCCACCTGAGCCAAGCGTAACTCCTGCTTCACATGACACATGTGTGTCTTCCACAGTTGTGCTACTCATTTGCGTTGACATCCAATGACAGTGGACTACATGGTCATCTCATGACTGCCGTGTACTTCACACAGTCTCATCCTCTCTCATTCGTACTTGTGAAATGAATCAGCAGAGACACATGTTTGCTTCAAGCCATGTATTGGGACTTATGTCCTCTGTGATGCAGTATAGTGGACACTACTGGCAGCGACATGCATGTGGAGTATGTACTCAGCATGATTACACATAGCATAGGGTGTAGGGGTACATGTCATTAGTTGTTGACTGTGGGATGTGTGCTTCAGAGTTACAACTGCTTAGCCGTTGCTGTGCTAATGTACATTTGCTAATTACTGTGGATCTGCTAACTTTGACACAGACAGTATGCATTTCGCCTACCAGACCGCTTGACATCATGGGCACAGTACATCTCAGTTCCATGTTACAGGTTTGCTGCTATGGTTACTCATACACACGTGCGTGGAGGTGACACCAGGGCATGGGCTTACGTGCATGCAACGGCGTCCCACTTGTTGTTGCAATGTGGTGGCTACTGGACATGACACAGTCACTGGGGTAATGTTGTTGGGGGATGCACTTGTTGTCCATGCAAAAGTCCTGGCACGGAAGTTCAGAGGGAGGTGAGGTGACAGCTCTCACATACTACAGCCGGCCGATTACTGTCCACTGACCGGTGCATATGTTCATGGGCGCAGGATACATATTATGGCATAGTTGTACGTGCAGTTATGTCCATGTGGTTGCCATGCACAAATCCCATGCCTCTGCCTCCCCCTGTTCATGCAGAGTTACTGGATGTGATGAGGTACAGAGTGCATGTCCCGAAAATATCCGATGTCATGGCAGTGTAGTTGATGGTGTGGTGTTAGTTGCAGGTTGTGTGGTATAGTTGTTGTACTGGTAACTGCTCAGTCCGTGCGGATGCCAGGCATGGGTATGGTGTGGACATCATTGTTCAATTGGGGGTGTTGCGTCGTGGCCCGACGAATTGACAGGTTGTCAGGAATGCGATACCTTCCAGCAGGGCTTCCATGGCATTGGTGGTAAACATGGATGCCATCCAATGTAGCGGATGGTGGCTGTCAAGGTGTTGGTCGTAAGTTGTCCCTTGTAGGAGCATGATGGGACATGTTGGATGACATTCGATGAAACTGTGATCCAGAATCCGTCGTGTGGAGGCACAGTGGTCCCATTGCAGTGTGGGTCCGATTGCAGCCACATACGCCATGCCCCCATAGGCTGAACAGACCCTGTCGTGGACGTCCAGGGGGTTGAACAGTTGTACCAGGTCCGCCATTGGACATGCAGGGTTGGAGAGACATAAATCCACAGGATAGTGGAAAGGACACCTCCGACAGTAGAAGACGGGGATGACGCAGCTGAACAATGCGATGCGGTAAGTTAGTCGGTAACTTACGTTCAGCAAGGCCAGATTTTCACATCCCAATATCTGTATCAGGTAATGTTTGTACAGCTTCATCTGTCCGGCGTAGTTGGGTAGGTGTGGTGCAAGTGCCATTTTGCTGATGGGCGATGTGATGGCGTGCTCCGGCTGTCTGTGCAGTCTGCAGAGTGCAACCTCCGACGTTGCTGGGAATTCTGTTATGGTCGTAGGGAGGCAGGGCTTGGGTTATAGTAGCTTGTGCGAAGGACACGGGCCCTCATCCCACATGCTTCTGTGAATGGTCAAGGTCAGTGGTGTCTGACTCCTTCCCGATAACTTGCATGTGAACCACATGGGGGAGTGGTATCATTTATTTTTCCCTTCGGAATGTTCTTTCGTGTTATGCGCTATCTGCCCAGTGGACGGTTCCCTCTGCATGCCTGTGTAGGGCTTTTTTGGAATAATGACTGTGTTGTCCTGCTTGAATAGTTGAGCTGTGGTTTCGGTGTGGGTATGGTAGGCCATTCAGTGCTATCTCCTCTCCCGTGTGTGGGCGGCACGCTGCATTTCCGCTATACGTTGGGCCTTGTGTGTGGGTGTTGTAATTGAGCCACCTGTTGTCGGTCCCCCGGGATCTTTGATGTTACGTATTGCATGTCTCGGTATTGGGTGCAGGGTGGTATCGGTGTTTCTGTGTGGTACTGACGTACCTTTTGCCGACGGGGTCCATATTTTGCTGAGTGATGTTGCCGCCGCTGTGTGCTTGGCCATGTTTTGCACACAGGGGTGAGTCCTAATTTGGCGTGACATCACTGACATGTTCGGGTCAGTTGTGTGACGTCAGGTTGGCAACAGTGAATTGCCGGTTGGCGACATGACTGTGGCAGGACTGTCACGTGACATGTGCGTTCTGGGTGGGGCTGGTGTGTGTGGTGTTTGGTTGTGACCCTGTGTTGTTTGTGTGCGGCGCATACTTGGCGCTGCCGTTGGCCTATGCGTTGTGCGCATGTGTGGCTGCGCTGCCGCCGCTGCGCTGCGGGGCCGTGACGGGGACGTTAGTTCCTGGTCCCAGGTGGTGTGTCCCCGGTTGTTGCGAGTTGTTACAATTTGCCCGGTGTGACATTTGTGGGTGCAGTGGTGGATGTGTCGCGTCCACGCAGGGGTGTCGGGGGGGGGCCATGTACAGTTTTACCGCACTTGCACTGTGTGCGGTGTTTGCGTGCCCTTGTTGTGTGTCTGCCTACCTGCGTCTCCGCGGTGCGTTGACTCCTAGGTTCTGCATCAGGTAGAGCATGGGGAGGGCCTGCAGTGCTGGATTCATGCTCGGGGGTCCGCTCTTTGGTATCCGTACTGTGCGCTCGGGTTTCCGCCTTGCTTTCACGTGCGGTGTCTCTTAGCCGGGGAGCTGTTTGGTTGTGGCATCGTAATTTGTACGCCGGGCGGTACGTGTTTCGTCGGGCGGTGTGTCTCCATTGGGCGGCGCCGCTACGTGAACGGGCGCACTTTGATGGCAGACGGCGTCGCTGGCTTACGGGCGGTGTTTGGCTGTCTTTTCACATCCTAATTGGGCGGGCGTGTGGGCTGCGGCGGGCGGACGGTAACTGTTGTTTTTTGCATCCGCCAGCATGGCGGTGGTGCTTCCGCCCGCCATCCTAATGGGCCCCTAAGACTTTAATACCAGACACTACAAGGGTGACAGCTCTACTGCTTTCTAGCCAGTTTCCAGGCTGCTCCTGGCTGGTGGAGTAGCCATATGCTCCCCTCTTAGCCGTTGAGGGGAAGTCAAATGGTATTAGATTATGGTATCTGTATAGGGGAGGCGACTACTCCCTTTGAGCGGAGGAGCGTCACCCCACTTGTTAAAATGCACCCATGTACCAGAATTGAAAAATAAAATAATAAAGTTGATTTATAACCATTTTATTTATCAATAACCTGTGTCCCAAGCCAAGTGTCAGGACGGTGCATGACCACTGCTGAGGGGCAGCAGCAGGTGGGAGTGGTGGGCTGGCTGGGTCAGTTTAAAATGTGCATGTTTATTTGGCCGGCCGTCTTGCAACAGCCAGCCAGACATGCGCATTTTAAACCTCTCAACCCAGCTGTCTTTGAGTTCTGTCTTGGGTTTAAAGCAAGCAAAGAACTCCAGTGCTCCTAGGAGTGCTGAAAGAGCCAGCTCTCGCCAATTTTGGTGCTTTTCACATGCTGGTCTATAGTATGAGAGCAGCACCAGGGTTGGTTAGGGGAGTTGGCTGGGGCTCGCTTGCAGGAAAATTACTGGAGGGAGGATGTGCCAGAGCGAGGATGTGCAGCAAGGTAAGTGAATTTTCTTTTTTACATGTGCATTGTATTTGTAATGAACATTAAATCGGCAACATGCATTACATTACCATTTTAAAGTAAAAACAATAATGTAATGCATGTCGGCAATTTAAAGTAATTTTGCGCCGCATGCATGTCCCCACCACCCATTTGCCTGCCTCACCACTCTCGGTAGGTAGCAGCCGCCCCTGCTATATAGTGCTTACTACTCTTATGTGGGGCTCTGAAGTGCTTGCCTGCACCACTGTGTGAGGGTGTGGCTGGAAGTGTGTTGTCTTTGCTTTCAGCTTATGTGGGAAGTGTTTCCATGTCGTGCATGATGACCACCGAGGTGCAGTTATCATGTTATGGGATGCAGCGCTTGGTGGCTGGATGAATGAGGAAGTCTGAGACAGACACACATTTTTTATAATTTGTGTTCTGCTGGAGCTCAGGTTAGCTCTGCAGATCTCTTTATTGTGTTGGCAGTTTTCTTTCATGTTCTCTATTAGATTTCCTATGCTGGCAGTGGTATGCAGTCATAATATCGATGTTCAAATATCGATATGCCATAATATCGATGTTTAAATATCGATGTGACAGAATATCGACCTGCAAGAATATCGTCGACCAGAATATCGACATGCAGGTAAGAAATATTGTTTTTGTTAATATCGAAGTTAATAATATCGTTAGTCAAAATATCGTTGTTAATAATATCGAAATTTATTTTAGTGTTTTGTATTTTAGTATATGTGCTAAAAGTATAGCTTATTTTTTTAATGTATGTTTAACATTTTTAGAAGTAATTAATTTTATGTTAAGTAATTTTTGCGTATTTTAGTTCCGTAGCGGGTTGTGGGTTTATAGGGGAATAGGGTGGGAAGTAATTTAATTATAATATATTTATAAATACATTTTTAGTAATTATTAATTTTTTAAGTAATTAAATATTGCATTTTAGTTCCGTAGCGGGTTGTGGGTTTATAGGGGAATAGGGTGGGAAGTAATTTATTTAAAATTAATTAATTAATTAATAATATTAATAAATTAATATTTTTGTATTTAATAAATTATATTGTTAATTGTGTTAATTAATGTGTTATTAATTAGTTATTAATTGGTTATTTATTATTAATAATTAATTGGCAAATACGTTAATTGTGTCATTTTTCCAGAAGCAGATTGTGGGTTTATAGGGGAGTAGGGTGGGAAGTAATTTAATTATAATTAATTAATATTTTTGTATTTAATAATTTATATTGTTAATTGTGTTAATTAATTTCTTATTAATTAGTTATTAATTGGTTATTAGTTATTAATAATTAATTTGTAAAACTGTTAATTGTGTCTTTTTTTAGGAGCGGGTTGTGGGTTTATAGGGGAGTAGGGTGGGAAGTAATTTCATTATAAGTAATTAATTATGAATTTAATTAATTCATATTGATGTATTTAATATTTTATATTGTTAATTGTGTTAAATATTTTGTTATTAATTAGTTATTAATTTGATATTAATTATTAATAATTAATTGGTAAATATCTTAATTGTATTTTTGTAAGAGTGGGTTGTGGGTTTATAGGGGAGTAGGGTGGTAAGTAACTTAATTATAATTAATTAATTAATAATTTTTATTCATTAATATTTGTGTATTTAATATTTAATATTGTTAATTGTGTTACATAATTTGTTATTTATTAATTATGAATTGGTTATTAATTATTAATAATTAATTGGTAAATATGTAAATTGTGTCAATTTGTTATGAGAGAATTGTGTATTTAGAGGGCAGTAGTGTGGGAAGTAATTAAAAATTAATATAATTTTTAATTTTTTCATATAATATTTATTTATTGTTATTTTATAGTCTTAATAGTATGAATTAATTTAATACTGATTGTTTTTAATTTTATTGTTCATTGTTATTAGTTAATTAATTAATTGTTAAGCAATTATGTTAATTGTGTCATGTTTTACAATAGTGGTGGTGTCATTTATAGGGGTATTTGGTGGGAGGTAAATTATTTTTTATTATTTAAGTATTTGTTAATTAATGTTTATTATTCTGCTTGAGTGGGAATAGTAAATTATTCCCTCCGCTATCCAACACTTTCCCTACTGTTGCACTTGCTGGAGTGGGAATAGTAAATTATCCCCCTCTGCTATCCAACACTATTCCTACTGTTGCACTTGCTGGAGTGGGAATAGTAATTTTATCCCCTCCGGTATCCAACACTTTCCCTACTGTTGCACTCTTTGGAGTGGGAATAGTAATTTTAACCCCTACGCTATGCAACACTTTCCCTACTGTTGTACTCCGTGGAGTGGGAATAGTAATTTTTACCCCTGCGCTATCCAACACTTTCCCTACTGTTGCACTCTCTGGAGTGGGAATAGTAATTTTTACCCCTGCGCTATCCAACACTTTCCCTACTGTTGCACTCCCTGGAGTGGGAATAGTAAATTATTCCCCTCCGCTATCCAACACTTTCCCTACTGTTGCACTCCCTGGAGTGGGAATAGTAAATTATTCCCCTCCGCTATCCAACACTTTCCCTACTGTTGCACTCCCTGGAGTGGGAATAGTAAATTATTCCCATCCGCTATCCAACACTTTCCCTACTGTTGCACTCCCTGGAGTGGGAATAGTAAATTATTCCCCTCCGCTATCCAACACTTTCCCTACTGTTGCACTCCCTGGAGTGGGAATAGTAAATTATTCCCCTCCGCTATCCAACACTTTCCCTACTGTTGCACTCCCTGGAGTGGGAATAGTAAATTATTCCCATCCACTATCCAACACTTTCCCTACTGTTGCACTCCCTGGAGTGGGAATAGTAAATTATTCCCCTCCGCTATCCAACACTTTCCCTACTGTTGCACTCTCTGGAGTGGGAATAGTAATTTTTACCCCTGCGCTATCCAACACTTTCCCTACTGTTGCACTCCCTGGAGTGGGAATAGTAAATTATTCCCATCCACTATCCAACACTTTCCCTACTGTTGCACTTGCTGGAGTGGGAATAGTAAATTATTCCCCTCCGCTATCCAGCACTTTCCCTACTGTTGCACTTGCTGGAGTGGGAATAGTAAATTATTCCCCTCCGCTATCCAGCACTTTCCCTACTGTTGCACTCTCTGGAGTGGGAATAGTAATTTTTACCCCTGCGCTATCCAACACTTTCCCTACTGTTGCACTCCCTGGAGTGGGAATAGTAAATTATTCCCCTCCGCTATCCAACACTTTCCCTACTGTTGCACTCCCTGGAGTGGGAATAGTAAATTATTCCCATCCACTATCCAACACTTTCCCTACTGTTGCACTCCCTGGAGTGGGAATAGTAAATTATTCCCATCCGCTATCCAACACTTTCCCTACTGTTGCACTCCCTGGAGTGGGAATAGTAAATTATTCCCATCCGCTATCCAACACTTTCCCTACTGTTGCACTCTCTGGAGTGGGAATAGTAATTTTTACCCCTGCGCTATCCAACACTTTCCCTACTGTTGCACTCCCTGGAGTGGGAATAGTAAATTATTCCCATCCACTATCCAACACTTTCCCTACTGTTGCACTCCTGGAGTGGGAATAGTAAATTATTCCCATCCGCTATCCAACACTTTCCCTACTGTTGCACTTGCTGGAGTGGGAATAGTAAATTATTCCCATCCGCTATCCAACACTTTCCCTACTGTTGCACTCCCTGGAGTGGGAATAGTAAATTATTCCCATCCGCTATCCAACACTTTCCCTACTGTTGCACTCCCTGGAGTGGGAATAGTAAATTATTCCCATCCACTATCCAACACTTTCCCTACTGTTGCACTCCCTGGAGTGGGAATAGTAAATTATTCCCATCCGCTATCCAACACTTTCCCTACTGTTGCACTTGCTGGAGTGGGAATAGTAAATTATTCCTCTCTGCTATCCAACACTTTCCCTTCTGTTTTGCACTCGCTGGAGTGGGAATAGTAATTTTATCCCCTACGCTATCCAACATTTTCCCTACTGTTTCAGTTAATGTAGTGTAAAATGTTGTTTTAAAGATAAATATTTATTTTAATATTTTATTTTATTATATATATATAATTTATTTTTATACTTATATTACAGGTTTATGTATATATATATGTATTTATAATTTTTATTATGTTTCTAACGTTTTATAAATTTATAAAATAATTTTAAAATATTATTAAGTAAATATATATATCATTTCTTTTATATATGTATGTTTAATTTATTTTATATTATATTTATTATTTATAATTATTAACATTTTTAAATAATTCTAACTATGGGGCCTATTACGATGGCGGTCGGAAAACCTCCCCGACTGCCATGGTAGCGGGAAAAGACCACCCGCGTGGACCGCAACATCACCGCCGGTCGAATTAGGATGACCCGCAGTCAAAATCCGACCGCGGCGGTCTGATGGCGGGCCTTAACATTGCAGCGGTTGCTGCTGCCCGCAGCACCGCCGCGATGCCAAAAGGAGCATGCCCTGCATTTCCCTGCACTGCGTGGCAGGCACTGCACAGTGCCTGCCACCTGGTAAAGGGAATGTAGGGGGGGACCATGGGAACCCACCAGTGCACCCCCCCAACACATTGGGGGCCCGCAACGGGCCCCCGGAAGACAATCTCCGCATGCCTTTCCATGGCGGTTTGACCGCTGAGGAAAGGCTGGCTACCGCCGGCATCATAATCCTGCCGGCGGAGCCTGCTCTGCACCGCCACCATTATCCCGGTCCTGCTCCGTCCGCCAGGCAGGAGTGCGGATGGCAACCGGCGGAAAAGCGGCGGTCGGAATTTCCCACCGCCGCGATCACCACCGCCATCCAAAAAAACGATGGATTTAGGCCCAGATCTCTGTACTGGGGTGAATGTATGACATTGTTCTGCATTCTGTCCATCAATTGTTGTTTTTGCATTTGTCACCCCGAGTGGGACGGGTATGCCCAGACGTGGGTCCCATGCTCTCCATGCCGCTGGAGTCAAGCTATCCTGGCAGAAGAGGGGTGAAACCCCGAAACCGGTCCTAGGATGCTTGTTTCCAGTCCAGAGAGAACCTGGCCTGGCAGTTCGGGCTGGACTGTTCCCATAGGGCACAGGGTCAAGACTGATTTGCATATGGCTGGGTTCAAACTGGAATGGCATGGTGAGCAAAAAAACGATGGATTTAGGCCCAGATCTCTGTACTGGGGTGAATGTATGACATTGTTCTGCATTCTGTCCATCAATTGTTGTTTTTGCATCCTAATTTGACCGGCGGTTTTCTTGGTTGCGATCGCGGGCGGATGTCCACCACCGGTCCGGCGGGCGCCACCACCGGCCCGGCAGTGGACATCCGACCGCCATCGTAATAGACCCCTATGTTTTTATTAATTATATTAATTATTTAATTTATTTTATATTATTTTTAAGACATTTAAAAAAACGATATTTTGAACAACGATATTTTAAACAACAATATTTTGGTTTCGATATTTTTGTACTTACCTTTGTAGAGATAGGATGTCGATATTCTGGACATCGATATTCTTGACACGACATTCTGGTAGGTCGATATTGTTGTCATCAATATTATGTCGGTGATCCGCTGGCAGTGGCAGGATGTCATTCACTTTGATCTTTTAACGATACTCAAGGGGGGGGAGTCAGAGATCTACCCGGTTAGACTGTGTTTGCAATCTCCCTTTATGTAGGTGCCATTCTGAGATGTCAAGAAAGGGAGAGATGGTCAGTGGGATATCTAGCTGAGGGTGCTTCTAGCACTTAAAATGAAAGTGCCACAATGCTGTGCTTCCTCCCATGTAGCCAATCCAGGTGCCTCAGAGGTTCATCCCAAAATACTTTCTTTTATATGTTGATTAAACTGAACATCATCCTCAAACCTAGCATGCAGTGATTACAGAAAGCATGAATTGTCGCCCATGTGGCTGCTGTTCGGATCACGTCAAGCAGAATGTGCAATTGAAGGGCACTAAAGGTGCTTGGCCCTGCACTGCATGAGTGAAGGCGCTTGTCCCTGGTCTTCATACCATGTAGTCGAGGTAAACTTTATATCCAAGGGCCTAGTACCATGACAATTGAACCCAGGAGCTCTTCAGATGTCCAGGGTGACGAGTGGTCTCTTAAAAGTGCCAGGGAACTGACCGAGGCCCTACAAAGCTTGAATCTATCACAACACATTCAAGCTCCCACACACAATAAAGGTCACACTCTTGACCAAGCATGGTCTATCAACCTGACCCTTCAAAACTTAGAAATACACCATGTATATGGTCCGACCACTTTATGATCAGGTTTACGATAGGCGACATCCATATACCTAAAACAACACCCTGTCAAAAGGCCCCATGTAGAAACTGGCATCACATTAACTTGAAATCATTATGTGACACCTTAAAATATAAGCCTCCTAAAAGCAAGGATAATGTAGATAACCTGGAGAAAGAAATTGCAGACTGGCAAAGGAAGGCCATCGACTCTCATGCCCCCCTAAAAACTCAACCCTCACGCATTAGGGGACACGAAGCACCCAAATGGTTTACAGAAGAGCTAAATTCAGCCAAACTCAAAACATGTCAGGCAGAACGGAAATGGCGTAACTCCTCCAAAGAACACTATAAAACTAATCTCAGGAACTACAAGCATGCTACAATGGAGGCAAATAAAATATTTTTCTCCAACAAGGTGTTAAACTCAACAAACAAAACCAAAGATATTTTCAACACAATACGGGAATTATCAAATCCCCGATTGTGTTACCCCACCAATCCCCGCCACACAGACACTCTGCAACGACCTAAGTAATTTTTTCATTGAAAAATAAAGAAAATTCAGGAATCCATAGATACCAAACATAAGGAGGTGAAAAATTGGTCGGAAAATACCAACAATGACACCATGACCACCCTCCCGTGCATAGGCCAAGATCAATTCTTGGAGTACCTAAACAAAATAAAATCGAGCTCCCCAAACGATGTATGTCCACCGGAAATACAAAAATCCATCTTCAAAGCATTTCCAGAGACAATTCTCTCTCTTCTGAATCTATCTTTAACACAAGGGACAGTTCCACAAGCCTTTAAAGAAGCAGTGATTATTCCACTCCAGAAAAAACAAGGAGTCGACTCCCAGAGGCTGGACAACTATAGGCCAATATCCCTCCTCTCCTTCTCGGCCAAAGTATTGGAGACACATGTAGCAAAAACTCTCAGCACCTTTATTGAAAAAAACAATTTCTTAGACCCACATCAAGCAGGGTTCCGTGCAGCCCACTCCACTGAGTCCATTATTCTATCTGTTATGGCTGACCTAAAGGGGAAGGCTGATGTAGACAGCACTCAAGCCCTGATTCTCCTGGACCTGTCTGCAGCTTTCGATACCATCAACCATGACATCTTGGTGGACCGTATGGCTGCAGCAGGTCTCAGTGGTACTGCCCTGAATTGGTTTCAATCATTTCTTGCGGATAGAAAACAGTCAGTTTGGCTCTCCCCGTACAAATCGGGCACAGTAAACTTGAAATGTGGCGTACCACAGGGCTCATCCTTATCCCCGCATCTTTTTAATATATATATATCCGCCCTCTCATTGTCGCGCTACATCAGATGGGAGTTCAAATCTACAACTATGCTGACGATATGCAGCTGGTCTTCCCCATAAACAAATCTACAGATTCCAAGGAATTCCTCAAAAATTCCATGCTGCTCATCATGAACTGGATGAACAAAAATCAACTAAAACTCAATGCAGAAAAAAGGGAAATCATCATCCCCAACAATAAACTTGAGCATTGGTCCCCCGCCCACTGGCCCACCGAACTAGCCCCCCCCCCCCCGCACTAAAAAACTAAATAAAAAGCCTAGGCATACACATTGACTCAGATCTCACCATGAACACGCAGATTGGAGCGGTCACCTCTGCCTGCTTCTTTCAACTGCGGAAACTGAGGAAAATCAGAAGATTTTTCAGCAGAGAGGCGTGTATCCAAATCATCATCTCCTGATCTTATCAAGAATCGATTATGCCAACTCAATTGTTTCTTTTGCACAACTCAATATACCTAGGCCTTCAGCGCAACAGGATACATCGTCTGCAGCTAATACAAAATCAGGCAGCCAGAATTATATTCCAACAAGGCAGACAATGTCACATCAAGCCTCTGCTAAAAGAGCTGCACTGGCTCCCAGTGGAGCAGCGCTCCATGTTTAAAACTGGCTGTATCCTGTTTAAAGCCTTGCACGGGACCGGCCCAAAGTACATTTCATCAAAAATCCATAAGTACACCCCCCACCGTACTTTAAGATACATGCACATGAACTTACTAGAGGTACCAGACGTTAGACGTAAACGAACAGGAGGGTCACGCTTCTCAATACTAGGTCCTAAATTCTGGAATGCTCTTCCACCCCCACTGAGACTTGAGTCAGACCTCTTTCGCTTTAGGAAGATGCTGAAGACCTGGCTCTTCACCCAAGCCTACAACTAGACCTGGACCTTCCTAACTAGTAACCCCTAATGGGTTGAACGAGCGCCCTACAAGTTCTAATTAACATAACATAACAATCCACAGGAGGTGTCATGTGAAAAAGTATAACTAAAGGCTTCCTAACTCATATCAAAATCTTACAGTCTTTGTTCATAACAAGTCTTCTACATGACTATATTCCTTCGAAAAACTGAATAGAACTTATCAAAGAAGAGTGATTGGAGTTCAGCTGCTCTACATGGTCAAAATAAACACGAGGAAGGTGATGTAATTGAATTTAAATTTCGAGGTGGTAAGGTAGTCAGGCAGTCCCCTGTAAGAAGGGATCAAATGGTGCAGCTAAAAAGAGGCATACATGGATTAACACGTCTAAATCCAGAGAGAATATCAGAGACTTACTTCATGGAGTGTGCTGCTAGGTAGTGGTCTACATGGTATAACACCTATGTCCAGAGAGAATATCTCTTCTTAGTTCATAGAGTGTGTGGCTAGGTAGCGGCCTACATGGTGTAACACCTGTCTCTGTCCAGAGATAATATCGCAAACACCTGTGTATGTCCAGAGAGAATATCACAGACTTAGTTCATGGAGTGTGCGGCTAGGTAGCAGCCTACATGGTGTAACACCTGTCTGTCCAGAGAGAATATCGCAGACTTAGTTCATGGAGTGCGCGGCTAGGTAGTGGCCTACATGGTATAACACCTGTCCATGTCGAGAGAGAATGCCACAGACTTAGTTCATGGAGTGCGTGGCTAGGTAGTGGCTTACATGGTATAACACCGGTCTCTGTCCAGAGAGAATATCGCAGATTAGTTGATGGAGTGCGCGGCTAGGTAGCAGCCTTCATGGTGTAACACCTGTGTATGTCCAGAGAGAGTATCGCAGACTTAGTTCATGGAGTGCGCGGCTAGGTAGTGGCCTACATGGTATAACACCTGTCTGTCCAGAGAGAATATCGCAGACTTAGTTCATGGAGTGCACGGCTAGGTAGTGGCCTACATGGCATAACACCTGTCTGTCCAGAGAGAATATCGCAGATTAGTTCATGGAGTGCGAGGCTAGGTAGTGGCCTACATGGTATAAACACCTGTCTGTCCAGAGAGAATATCACAGACTTAGTTCATGGAGTGCGTGGCTAGGTAGTGGCCTACATGGTATAACACCTATGTCCAGAGAGAATATTGCAGACTTAGTTCATGGCGTGCATGGCTAGGTAGTGGCCTACATGGTATAACACCTATGTCCAGAGAGAATATCGCAGATAAGTTCATGGAGTGTGCGGCTAGGTAGTGGCCCACATGGTATAACACCTGTCTGTCCAGAGAGAATATCGCAGATTAGTTGATGGAGTGCGCGGCTAGGTAGTGGCCTACATGGTATAACAACTGTCTGTCCAGAGAGAAAATCACAGACTTAGTTCATGGAGTGCGTGGCTAGGTAGTGGCCTACATGGTATAACACCTGTCTGTCCAGAGAGAATATCGCAGATTAGTTGATGGAGTGCGCGGCTAGGTAGTGGCCTACATGGTATAACACCTGTCTGTCCAGAGAGAAAATCACAGACTTAGTTCATGGAGTGCGTGGCTAGGTAGTGGCCTACATGGTATAACACCTATGTCCAGAGAGAATATTGCAGACTTAGTTTATGGAGTGCGTGGCTAGGTAGTGGCCTACATGGTATAACACCTATGTCCAGAGAGAATATCGCAGATTAGTTGATGGAGTGCGCGGCTAGGCAGTGGCCTACATGGTATAACACCTGTCTGTCCAGAGAGAAAATCACAGACTTAGTTCATGGAGTGCGTGGCTAGGTAGTGGCCTACATGGTATAACACCTGTCTGTCCAGAGAGAATATCGCAGACTTAGTTCATGGAGTGCGCGGCTAGGTAGTGGCCTACATGGTATAACACCTGTCTGTGTCGAGAGAGAATATCGCAGACTTAGTTCATGGAGTGCGTGGCTAGGTAGTGGCCTACATGGTATAACGCCTATGTCCAGAGAGAATATCACAGACTTAGTTCATGGAGTGCGTGACTAGGTAGTGGCCTACATGGTATAACACCTTTCTGTCCAGAGAGAATATCGCAGACTTAGTTCATGGAGTGCGTGGCTAGGTAGTGGCCTACATGGTATAACACCTGTCTGTGTCGAGAGAGAATGCCACAGACTCAGTAAATTTAATTTGTGGTTAGTTTGTGGCCTGGGTGGTAGAAGACCCGCCTTTGACCAAAGAGATTGACACATCCTTCAGTTCATAGAGTGTGCCCTACTAGGGCTCATATCCATGCTTTCTGGGGATGGTGAACATGATTGTTTAACAAGTATCAGTCATACCTGCAGGGACTATGCAGAGAGCCTGGAGTTTGAGGAGAACCAAGGACATGTGTGCGATGCAGAGAGATGAACATAGAGGTGCACAGTGCTACAGTGCACGCGGGCGTGCACAATCGAGATGGGGTTTCAGGTGGGGGGAGAGTGTGCAGCATGCCATGCGGACACACCATGTCAGACACAGAAATAGTAGAGCTATGATGCCATAAACCTGTAACGGTTTCTTTATGTTGGAACCAAGTTTTTGCAACATATTTGACAGAGGAGCATGTGCACAATCAGAGTCAGTGCAAAGCACATGAGCAAGATCGAAACATTGTTCTAGAGGCAGCAGAATGCGCATGTGCTAGTTCTTGACATTAAGCCAACAGAATGGCAATGTGCTAGATAGACGTTCGAGAGGCAGCGGAATGCGCATGTGCTAGATCGAAACATTGTTCTAGAGGCAGCAGAATGCGCATGTGCTAGTTCTTGACATTAAGCCAACAGAATGGCAATGTGCTAGATAGACGTTCGAGAGGCAGCGGAATGCGCATGTGCTAGATCGAAACATTGTTCAAGAGTCAGCAGAATGCGCATGTGCTAGTTCTTGACATTAAGTCAACGGAATGCGCATGTGCTAGATCGAAACATTGTTCTAGAGGCAGCGGAATGTGCATGTGCCAGATAGACATTGTTCTGGAGGCGTCAGAATGTACATGAGCTAGATGGAGACATTTTACCAGAGGCAGCGTAATGCACATAGTCTAGATACATTTTTCTAAAAGCAGACTGCTAGAGGAAATCCTGTACGAAGAGAAAGAGACTTGGTGCATCTTGGTATGAACGGTGGAATCACCCGTCTCTTTCGACTAGATCCTTCTTTCTCGAGGATCCCTGTTGGATTCACTGTTTCCTGAAGTTCTTTGTGTCTAGAAACTGACAAAGGTTTGGAGTACTGCAGTATAACTGTTAAAGACACATTGTATATGTCTGCCCAGCTCAGGAGTGCATTTGACTGGCAGCTGCCAGTCACCTCAATCATGCCATGTAGAGCACTTTTCATGGATACAACATTCACATTACGTTGATCCTTGCGGCTTCCTTCCATCTGGGCATTACAGGCTCACAGCAGCTTTGAGACCACTCTAGCAAGTTCTCTGTTTCCTTATCATAGCCTGTGGTTTGCTCTATTAGTTTGGTGGAGACAAAGTTAGTACCTGGATGTTTAGTGTATTGCAGAATGTAATAAAAATGCACAAACCATAGGGTTTTAGGGAAATAATGGCCCGCTAGACTCAATTTAAAAGTGTTATTATGTTTTTCTTTTTTGAACTCTCCACCAATCTGTAACATTTATCGGTACAGTGGTTCATGTATTGGAGAAAGTTCCTGCAGTGGATCTGGGCCCAACACCGCTGGACACTTCCTTACAGCTGGTATATATAATCGTGTTTACCAGTTTTCTGTGAGCTCTTAATGCTGATGTGGAAATAAGCACAACACTAAACTGGGATCATAAACCACCTGCGGTTCTTTAACAGGAGTACTGGTGGAGGGCCTCTCAAAATGGCGCTCTGAGTTCCTATATGTGGTGGTCGCATCTCAGTGGAACCTGAATGACTCCATCTACATACGTGATCTGCTCAATGGCAGAGGAGGTATATGGCATACCTGGTCCGCCAGGTGGGAAAATTAAGATAGTACATGGTCTAAGGTTCTTGAAGTTGGACGTATACTGTTCTGTAAGTCTCTGTGGCAAAACCTTGGCCATCTGCTCCTATTCTTGTGCCCAGTGGAGCTTCTGCTGGTCATCGGAAGACTTCAGTGTTCTTCAGATAAGCCCAATAATTGAAATAGTAGCTCCTAGAACGAGAGCCAGAGGGTAGTGTGAAAAGGGAGCTCTTCATCCTGTGACTGTCACTCTGCCCCCCTCCAGAACAATAGCCAACCTCAATTTGTTCAGCAACCAGTGGACAGCCTTGATCATCTGAAACTGTCAACTCCTTCAGAACCTGTAAATTATTTTCTGAGAGAGGCATTGAGGGTTGGGTGCAAATAAACTGCCCTCCCCTGTATGATTATTGATTATTAGTACATCATCAAGTGAAACTGGGTCCTTGTCCATCTAATAGGTGAGCTGATTCCTGTCAGGTTTTTCTGCAAGATCCTGCACACCAGGAAAAGAAGAGAGTCCTGTTCAATGCACCTCCTATACAAGGAGAACATAAGGCAGTCTGCTGAGACTCACCACCATTTCATTCTGGGTGCCTTTTACATGAGTGATGGGCAGCCACATGCCCACGATGCACCCAGTACCACGACTGCAGGTACGCACAGTTGGAGAAAGGAGACTTTTTCCAATTGCTGCCTCCTGAAAAGCCCAATTAAGGGATGGTATTATGAAGGTTTCAAATAGGACTTCACTCCATTATCCTGGTTCAATAAGCAAACTCATGAAGGTAAGATGCTTTGGGGAGCAGAAGCTGAGCAGGAGGTCATCGAGGTAGGAGTATGTGTGGATACCTGACCATCTCCGGGATGGTGTCATGAGATCTCCTCCAGCAGTAACATTGGTGCAGATACAGAGCACCATCCTCCGTTCCAACGAGGGCACTCCATTCCTCCGGGCACAAACCAGAGGAACATTCTGTGCAAATGAGATTTTAAATGGACATTCCTTCATGGCAGTGTTACTAAACCACTTCCTTCTCAAGGGACTGTGACAGGGCACCACCTTGAAGGACTCCTTGGGAAAGGATGTATGCCAATATCATGCATGCTTTCACCACCTTTTCCGCGCAAACTTTACCATGCATGATAAGCATTATAAGGTAAGTGAAACCCATATGTCTATCTATCTGTCAATCTATCTATCAATATGTAAAGATATGTATATATATATATCCAGATCACCACACAAACTGCGCGCGTACACTCCTTCCGTAACAAATGCACAAATCCAAAGTGCTTGGGAAAAGTTTTATTTCTCGGTACCAAGCCGGAACAAACCCAACGCGTTTCGGCGAAAACGCCTTGATCACGGGTAAATCCATTATTTTTTCTTTGATACATATATACAACTCTAATTACGCACAACGTGCCAAAGGGGAAAGCAACATAGAAAGTGGACTAAACAGTGAGAACAAAGTTTTACATGTTTTAAAATGTCGGCCATTTTGTAATGGGAGTACGAGCTTATACCACCAGCTAATTGTGTTAATTTCCAAAACATTTCTTTACAATAGCTAGAACAACCAACCACATCACCGTTTTTCTCACTCAATCCTCTTGATGTGGAATTAATATTATACTTTAGGGCGATTTTGACAAAATCTGTAATCACTCTTAACAACTCTCTTTTAGTTCCAACGTAATTCTATTTGGTCCATAATTTAACACGGGTTACCTCAGTGAAAATTACACCCTCAAAACGACAAATATGTTTATGTTTATAGCTCGTAACCTTCCATTGCATGAATTTCATCCCCCGATGTCATACTAAAATAACAATTCATAACGCTATAATGCCCTGTATTGGCGGCACTGAGACAGCTGGATTTATCAAGCATTTAAGTAATCGAATATTGGTTACACACAAAAGGAAAATTTGCAAATTGAACCACTTTGTTTAGTTCATATTTCAACAAAGGTATTGTGAGATATCTATCCCGATATATCTCTCACATATCCTAATGTTCTATTTTTTTATAATCCATATACAACAATCCCAAGTGGGATGGTAAACAAAATTTCATTTATGAAATATTCCCTCTTTCTCGCCCAAGTGGGCATTAATTTTTACTACATAATGTGTGTTACAGCAACACTGGTGAATTAAATCTTCAACATATTCTTATATCCACATTGTCTCTCCACCTAGAAAAGGGGGAACAAATTTACATATCATGGCACGATCATAGACTCCAATGCTACACAAAACAACATAACCAGTGCAATAGTGAAATGTGAAAGTGCAATTTAAAATCATTATTTAAACTATTCGGATACAGACTGCACAAGGCATTAAAAAGATTTTTCTTATTTCCTGAGGATGTCATCCAGAAGAAATATAATGAAGATCATAATGAGTGCCACCAGGAGTAAATTGTTAACACCACAGATAAGGATAAACAGAATCACTAAAATATTCAGAATCACTAAATTGCTCAATCACCCAAAAACCAGGACAATTCTTCTTCAGAATTAAGGCCACCCGGGATTTTGGTATCAAGCTCCAAAATGTAATTTGATTCTAACTGGCGCAGTCTACGAATCCTATCTCCACCTCTGATAGTTGGAGGGACCCGATCAATAACATAAAAGCGCAACAAATTGCGATTACTTTTGTGGAATTCCTCAAAGTGTCGCGCCACTGGAGACATCTTATCTTTTTTTTGTATCGCCCTCATATGTTCCAAAATACGCTTCTTTGCAGCAAACATAGTACTGCCCACATACTTCTTAGAACATGGGCAGTATAGAACATATACACAGAAGTCAGAGAGACAAGTTAGATGTTTTTCTATTATTCTCTCTGAGTCTGTTACTGGATAAAAACCTTTTACATTGGAGCTAAACCTGCATGCTTTACAGGACATGCAAGTATAAAAGCCTTGAATGTCCGAGTTTATGGGTTTGGTTAGTGAAACTTCATTTGTACACAACCTATCTTTTAGAGAATTAGCCTTTCTAAATGTAATGTTAGGAGAGTCATTTAACACTCCTTCCAAAGTAGGTTCTGTTTTTAAAATTCTCCAATGTTTCTTCAAACATTTTCCCAGATCTTGTGAGCTCAAGTTATAGGTTGTTATATACCTGATAGTGTTATCATCTTCCTTTCTGGCATTGTCCTTAGGAGCTAGTAGCTCATCCCGTTTGAGATTAGCTGCTTTGGCACGTGCATCCTTAATGGATTTGGCGTTATAACCCCTGTCTAGGAATCTTTTAGTCATACAGTCACATTCTTTCTCAAAGTCACTATCTGAACTTTAGTTCCTCCGAGCCCGGAGGAACTCTCCATAAGGGATACTCTGAATCAGCACTTTAGAAATGTCCACTCTCTGCATGCAGGAGGGTATTACCTGCAGTTTTCTTACGGAAGAGTCTAGATGTTAATTGATCATTCACCACTTCCACTTGTAAGTCCAAAAACTCAATGCAGGAGTCACTCATGTTGCCTTCAAATCTAAGATTAACCTCATTCATATTCAAAATTGAGATAAAGTCATTTGCTTGTTCCTGACTGCCATGCCAGATGATAAAAAGGTCGTCAATATACCGCAACCAGATTTTAATCCGGTGGCTATATTGTCTGTATGCCCTGGGCACCTGCTGCTCCCACCACCCCATGAAGAGGTTGGCATAACTGGGAGCAAAGCAGGTGCCCATGGCAGTCTCCTGTTTCTGTCTGAAAAAGATCTCATTAAAGATGAAAAAATTATTTTCAAGACAGAATTTGATCATCAGCAATATCATGTCATTGTGTTGCAGGAAGGAGATCGACCGGGATTTAAAAAAATGTTTGCAGGCCTGGACACCATCAGCATGTTTGATAGAGGTGTACAGGCTGCAAACATCCAATGTTATCAACAAAAAACCTTCTTGCCAAACCACATCCTTGATTCGGTTTAAAAAATCTTTGCTATCTTTTATGTAAGAGGGCAAGCTCTCTACATACTGTCGCAAAAAATAATCGATGTATTTGGAGGTTTTTTCCAATAAAGAACCCTTCGAGGACACAATGGGTCTCCCTGGTGGTCTCAATGGGTCTTTATGCAATTTAGGTAGTAAGTAAAGAATAGCTATTTTTGGAGCACGGTTCAAGAGAAAAGAGTATTAATCCCACTCTAGAATTCCCTGCGTGTGCCACACTTTAAGCATGTCATGATATATGGTATTGGCGTTCTCTACCATATCCTTGGAAACTTCCTCATAACAATCCTGATTCTCTAACTGTCGTGTGCTCTCCTGTAAATAATCTTCCACATTCAACACAACAACATTACCCCCTTATCTGATTGGCGGATAACTATACTGCGATCATATTGCAGAGATTTTATAGCCATTCTTTCCTTTCTATTCAGGTTGTCATGACGCCATTGTCTTTTTTTAGCTAATACTTTCAGATCATTAATCACCAAAGTTTCAAAGATATCAATACCACATGGGGGAAGTGCAGGGTTAAAAGTAGATTTAGGTCTAAACTCATTGGGACAACTCAAATTCACTTTATAACCCAAAGACTGAGCATTAATAGGTGTTGATTCCAAATTGTCAAACTCCAATTCCTTCAGAGCAATCAGAGTATCTACCTCATTTATTGACTCTTTGGCAGGAGTAACTAGGGTCAAAGCATTCTGAGCGGGAGAGTTCTTGACTTTCAATTTATGCCACTTCCGCAATCTTAATTTTCTTACAAAGTGATACAAGTCAACTCTTTCTTGCGGATAAGAGAATGAGGTCGTAGGATAAAAAGATAAACCATATTTTAACACATTGTGTTCAATAGTATTCAAAGGACGGTTCGAAAGATTTACCACATTCCTGCAGTCCTTCATTTTTCCGTCTCTTCTGACCCCTTATTTCCATTCCCATAAGGGTTGTTGTTGTTCTTCCTCCATCTGCCCCGCCTTGTTTGTTTGCAGATGGTGCTTTTTCTCCAATAGTTTTTCCTCTTCCTCTGCCTCGGCCGTTTTGGGCCCTTCCTCTTCCCCGGCCTCGGTCCTTCTGCCAATTCTGTTGGTTTTTCGTTTGATTCAGCAAGCGAAATTCCTCTCCAAAATTTGTCGGCACAGGTAAGACTTTATCAGTTGCGGGTGTCCCGTCTTCTGAGACATCGCTCTCACTGGCATCACTGCCAGTTCCACCAGTCGCCCTTGTTTCTTCTGGAGTCTCTCGTACTCCCTTACTGCTCACATTATCAAATCTACAGCTAAACGTAAATACTCTGCCGGATTGATAATCAATCTTATCTCTCAAGAATTTTCTCTTTTTTAGCTATAATTTCTTCTTCATGTTTTTCAATCTTTTTCAAAATATCCTCAATCTTTGTTATA
The DNA here is from genome assembly GCA_963921515.1 of Calotriton arnoldi. NCBI lineage: Eukaryota > Metazoa > Chordata > Amphibia > Caudata > Salamandridae > Calotriton > Calotriton arnoldi. Next base: position 1,369,670 of record CAWUFW010005054.1, on the reverse strand, counting down.
AACAACTCCGGAGTCTCTTCCTTTTGGATTTCTTCCTTAAGTTCTGCAATTGATTTGAGCAGAGCTGAACGTTCTTTCCAAGCAAACTTTATCAAGATTGAAAGCATGCGATTAGAGCAATCCATTAAGTTGCTCGCCCATTCATCCGCCAGCTCAGGGTGTGGATCCTCATAAGATGGAGCAATGAGGATCCTCAGTCCCCGCGGGACTCTTCCTTCTTCTTGATATTTCTCTAATGTTATAGCTTCCCACCATTTGGAAATTTCTTTTCTCATCAGCTTTTCTAATTTCTGGTACTTTTGATTCAAAGATGTGGGCAATGATGCCTTCTCATGAGCCTGCAATTGATTTGCTGTTTGAACAAACATTGTCTTGGCTCTCAGCCTTCTCCGTGCGTCTGTATCCTGTTCCATACCGGCTCAAGATGGATACCTAGCTTGTATTTGATAGATTTTTGTTCATATCCCAAAAGTTCTTAATATCCTACGTGGAATCCAGCCGGAAACCACATTAGTGCTTACGGAAGCCCAGTGAAAAACCTCCAAACCTTAAAGTTAAGTGGGGTTTATAGGGAACGCTGCAGCGTGGAGCGTATATGTCCTTCTCATACAGACTCTTTTATCCATCTATACCCACAGCCAACAGATTAATCCAGACAGTACGTTACTTTGGAATACTTACAGAAGAGAAAAACAAGCCGTGTTTATTACCACCGGCAACATTCTTCCTGCGAGCCATCGCCGATGCCATACAGCGTTACAGCCGGCTCGCCCACTTGTAAAGTTCCCACAGATCGTAACGCAGTACTGCGATCCAAGAGGAAATAACCTCAATGTTGACTGTTCAGAGTTGGTAACATCTTCCACGCCGTGGTCAACCGGCTCAATATCAGCTTGCCTTTCCACCTCCTCGATTTATGCCGGGACACTTTCGCGGTGGTGCACGTCAGGGTCCGAGGCAGCCCTGTATTCGATCCAGATCACCGCACAAACTGCACGCGTACACTCCTTCCATAACAAATGCACAAATCCAAAGTGCTTGGGAAAAGTTTTATTTCTCTGTACCAAGCCGGAATAAACCCAACGCGTTTCGGCGTAAACCCCTTGATCACGGGTAAATCCATTATTTTTTCTTTGATACATATATACAACTCTAATTACGCACAACGTGCCAAAGGTGAAAGCAACATAGAAAGTGGACTAAACAGTGAGAACAAAGTTTTACATGTTTTAAAATGTCGGCCTCAATAACGATGAGTAAATGTACAATGATACGATATCTAAATGGGAATATCAAGACATACCAAATGTCAAACATCATGTACATATGCAAATACAAGTGATACGATATCTAAATTTAAGATCATGACATACTTATGTCTAATAATATGTACAGATGTAAATGTAAATATTACAAAGTTTGCCCCACAAAGAGAAATTGTAAAATGTTATATTAGTAAAACGCACAAATGTACTATACATTTTCAAAGTACAATTTAGAACAAATATCTAAAAGCAATGCAACTTTATGTGATACTAACATAATTGCACACAACAAATGTGTTCTCTGTCTTTGGGTTACATATGTATGAAAAACTACTACTCCCAGAATGCAATGGGAGTATTTTAACAGGAAATGCTATAAAACAGATTGCGAAGGTAGTGTCTCCCAACCGTGACAAAGGCCGTGCTGGCCAAAACGCGTCGGTTTTGACAGACTGGCTCTGTTCTTGTAATAAATTTCATTGCAAAGAAGGATTTCTGTGTGCGGCTAAAGTTTGTGGAAAAAAATAATATATATATGATTAATTTTTTTTGTGGGGGGGGGAGAACCGCCCAAATCACCCATTTTTAAAAATTACTCTTAACCTTCCTTTACCACTACCCACCCCTAAACTTTAAAATTACCTTTACCACTATACCACTACCTGCCCCATAACCCTTAAATTACCTTTACTATCCCAGAACCCAAAAATTACCCTTATCACCCTTACCACTACCCACCCCTAAACCAGATAGATAGATAGATAGATAGATAGATAGATAGGTAGATACATATGTCCAAACTCTGGCTCCCCTTATACCTGCAGGCGGCCCAATGGAGGTGTTGGGTCTCGGCTGGAAGAGCACGCCAGCTCACAAGAATATCACCACGAATCCAATATTCAAAATAGACACTCATTCAGGACAAAGTGGCATATGCGGTGCAGTGTATTGTGCACAACCTAGATGGCGCATTTTGGCTGGATCGGCCTTGTTCACATGACTAGTGTATCCATCAATCCACCTATATACGGTGAAAACATAAAGAAAGGACAAAGTCTACAATTTTGAAGTGGTTAAAAAGGTATACTCAAACAGCATCAGTATAAAGGTATACAGTACAGGAAATTACAACATTTCAATACAGTCACTAAATCCCACTGATGAAACGGTGTAAGTTCATTCCGCCCAAATGGGCACAGACATGCATTCATACAGTACAACAAAGTGTGCTCCATGTTCGAAAAGAAGGTGCCGCTGGCACATAAAGAATATCGAGAGGAAATTATACATAAACACTGAAAAGGGAACTTTGGTGATTAATTTCACATCAATTCACACAAGTGGCTTTGTTTCAGCGTAATCACGCTTCAGTGGGCACATTGCATCCGAGGCTAGGGACACCGTTCACCAACAGGTGCCATCTTAAATGTCAAACATGGTCATAGAGTGAAGGAAATCAATCAAACAAAAAAAATGGAAGAAATGAAAAAGCAGGACATACATTCATATAGGGCCCAAGTGGGCAAGTTATAAATGTCCTACAGTCTCATTGAGCAGCACCGTCCCAGTCACAAATGTACTGCCACTCTAAAAATCAATAAACCCTTTCTCAGTGTTTATAGCCCTTATATCAAAACCAAAGTCCCACAGGCAGAACAGGAAAAATACATGAAGAGAATTAAACAAATGTTTTATCTGTCTTGTTGTCTAATCAGCCACGTACAAAGATCAGAAGAAAGGGGTAGTGGTACATATCTCTCTGCATAGTGTGGCATAGATCCTCTTCCTTTCCTCCTTCACAAAAAGAGCAAAATGTACATGTTACAAAAATGTCACTTAAAACAGGAAACCTTAAGCAGAATTAGAATATGCAGAAAATTCACAAATCATTCTTCAAATTCAGCCCTCCTTGAAGTGTACCATAACCTCTTCTTCTATAATTAAACCTACAGGGTTTTTGGTTTCAAGGTCGATATTGTACCTTGATTCCTTTTATAAGGATCAAGATCCTATTACCCCCCTCTGATTCTCATGGGTACCTTTCCACCAGAAAAAATTAGAGCGAATTTCTATCACTATAGTTCTTTTATTGGAAGTGTCTGGCTATGTGGTAATTTATGTCTATGTTGTCAATGTCCCTCGTGTTCAAGCACCCTTTTCTTCGCTTGGTGGATAGTGCTGCTCACATATCTCTTGCTGCATGGCCGCTCAAGGATAAAAGTCATGTGATCTGTGCTACATGTAAGAAACTGATTGATCACTTTGGTGCTATTGCCAAATGGAACTGGATACTGTTTCTTGCATCTACTGTTTTTGCAGGCCTTGCAGTGGCCACATGGGCAAAATCCCTCCAAATTACCTAATCTGTTCTTCTTGCTGTTGGTAATATCACTGTGCACTTGCCTGTCTCTGAGGGAAAAACCCTTCCTCTAGGTGATACAAGGTCTATCATCAAGCATCCTCCCCAAGGTAGGGTAATTTTTAAGGATGTTCCAGTGTATGGGATAATGTTACTAATTTTTTTAGATTCCATGTTGTATGTTGATTTCTTCCTGACAGTTTCTTTTCTTATATCACCCCCCCCCCCCTTGCTGTGATTTTGGAAGAGGATACTGTCGCTAGTCTTAGAGCTCACTCTTTCTTCTGCCCTCTCCGGGACCCATCTGGGATATCCTCTCAATTGAAACCTTTTAAGCATATTTTCCTGTTCTTTGAGAAATCATTTCTCCGCTCTGCAGTTTCTCCTTTCCATTCCCCGTAGGAGATCTCAGAAAATCTTGGTGGTTGCTGAGTGAGAAGAAGACTGTTGCTCGCGGTTGGAATGAATATGTTGGCAAAGATGGGAGCAAAACAAGTGCCCATCACTGTGCCCTTAAGGAGTCTATAGAGCAACCAATTAAAAGCTGTTCTTCAAACAGCAATCCAGCATTTACAGGACCATTCCCATGTGTGATAACAAGTGTATCTATCTTGCTGTCATGAAGTGTTTGCAGGCCTATAAGCCATTTTGATGTTCTATACATGTACATAGTGATCATATCGAATGTCATCAGTACATAGTCATCGGCCCATTCCACTCCTTCAGTCTTTCCTAGGAAGTCGTTAGTGTCCCTAATGTATGAGGAGATGATCGACACAAAGTCTCAGAGGAAAAAATCAATGTATCAAGAGGTGTTCTCTAGAGCTCTGCCCCTGGATGACAAGATGGGCTTCACAGTTGATCCTTGTCATTCTTGTGCATTTTAGGGAGAAGATGTAGGACTGGTATGAGGGGTTGTTATGTTATGTTAGGTGGTATTTATAGAGCGCAGCTGTCGCTCCGAGGAGCATCATGGCACTATAGATGATTGAGTTGCAGGTATAGTGCAACAGCAGTTGAGAACAGGATTGAAAGAGTTAGATCAGGGCTCTGCATCAGGCATCCGAAGAGGTGAAAATCCAGGTTTTAAGGGACTTTCTAAAGAGGGTTTCTGACTGGATGAGGGGAAGGTTACAAGGGAGTTGGTTCCAAGCCTTTGTGCCTAATACTGCAATCGATTTGCCTCCTTTGGAGATACATTTGAAGGTTGGGGGTTTTAAGAGATTTGAGTTAGAAGTTCTGAGCGTGCGGCAAGGTACGTAGTGGGTAAACCTAGATCGAATATACTGGGGGCCAGAGGAATGAAAGCTTCTAAAAGTGATTATTAAAAGTTTGAACAATATTCTTTTGTGAACAGGAAGCCAGTGTAGTGTTTTAAGGGCGGCTGATGCGGAGGATTTCCTGGGCCATTTGAGTACTAATCTTGTTGCAGCGTGTTGAACCATCTGAAGTTTATGAAGGACTGATTTATTAGTTCCTGCATAGAGGGTGTTGCAATAGTCCAGTCTAGAAGTGATCAAGGCTGTAGCAACCGTCTGCCTTGTCGGAAAGGGGAGTAGATCAAAAAACTTTTTTAGTGATTTGATTAAGTGAAAGCAGGTGCCAGCTACAGATAGTGCCTGTTGATGGAAAGAGAAAGCAGAATCGAATCTGACCCCCAGGTTTTTGGTGGTAATTACAGTGTTAGGGGGAGAAGGGGTATCAGCTGGCCACCATTGACTGGGGCAGAAGTTGTTACCCTTCCCTAGTGGCATAATTTCTGTTTTTTCAGAGTTGCATCTCAGGTGGTTTGTCTTCATCCAGTGGAAGACAGCTGTGAGGCAGTGGCAGAGGTTTTTCTCAGCCAGTGTCGTATTTTTGTCTAGGACCAATACCAGCTGAGTATCATCAGCATATGATATAGTCTCGATGTTGAAGGACGAAATTACCTGATTAGCAGGGCCGTATATGCATTGAAAAGAACTTGGCTAAGGATGGAACCTTGTGGGACTCCAGAGAGCAGAGGTTTTTCTGCTGACTGATATTGCCCAAGGGTAATGACTTGCCTTCGGTTTTGGAGGAAGGACCTTAACCAGGCCAGTGCAAGGTGGGAAATACCATAGGCTTCGAGACGGTCTAGGAGGATGTCATGTGAGACCGTGCTGAAAGCCGCTGATAGGTCCAAAAGGACCAACACAGCCTGTTTCCCTGGTCCAGGGCAGCTTTTAGGGATTCGTCCATGAACAGAAGGGCAGATTCAGTCGAGTACTGCGATGTGAACCCTGATTGGTTTGGTGGTAGAATGTTAGCTCCTTCCAGGTAAGTCGTAAGTTGTGAATTGACCAGTTTTTCTGCACATAATGCAAAAATAGAGAACCTCCACCGAACACCCAATGTGGTAGTGTGTTCTGTTGTTCCCATTTTTGTAACGACAGTACAGAGTCTTCCTACACCCTGTATGTGTGATATGACAACTGAATGTTGTACTTCACGGGCCGCTGATGCCACTTTACAGTGCGCGGCGAGTGGTCTCGGCGCTTTTTCTGAGGGGAAGTACTAGACTGTGCGGCAACTAAGAATTCAACATAGTCTTGCTTGGTTGACTGTAAAAGCAGATATACTTGAAATGCTCTTTATGCTTCTTGTATAAAATTGTACACTTGGCAGGTGAAATCTGTCCTTCAATGATACTGGGATGTACAGAGTCTTCCTACACCCTGTATGTGTGATATGACAACTGAATGTTACTTCCCCTCAGAAAAAGCGCCGAGACCACTGCGTGCCCGAGGCACTGGGCATTTATAATACATCTTGAGGTCTTTCTGAGCGTGTACATCTGGCCAAATAAACACTCCCTGACAGAATGCGACACCCCTCTAACAAGACGTCAAACCCTGTGTGGAATTACAATGAAAGCAATTTAACCTTTTATGGCTGTCGTGCCCCGGAAGGCTGGGTGCCCGGTGACGCCGCTGCCTTTGACGCTTCGCCGTGCCCTCTCGCCGCGCACTGTAAAGTGGCATCAGCGGCCCGTGATGATTCAGGGCCTGACACAGAGACGGGAAAACCAGGCTGAGTGGGAAGTGCGGCGAGGACGGAGGAGGAAGAGAGGCAAGCAGGGTTTATGCTCAGGCTCACGAGGCACCTCTCCTGTTTATACGCCTTGCGTGTAAATATGCATTTCAAGGGCACCGCTCTGCCGCCCGCGCTCCCCCAGGATCACGGTCTGCAAAACCAAGCCCGCGAATGGTGCGCGCGAGAGCGAGCACCAGGGCTCGATAATTTAAAACACATGTCGCCCCTGAGATGCGGGAGCTGCTGGTGTGCGCGCGCGGTTGCGAGCAGCAGCATATGTTTCCAATCATCGCGTCCGCGTCTGGGCACGATAATTGGAAACATATGCTGCTGCTCCGCCGTAACCGCAAGCATTAGGCCGTGGGCGTGCACATGGGTGGGACAAAGAGGCTTTGGCAATTGCGTGCTGTCTTTGTTAAAAAGACGCACGCAAAGGCCAATAGCCTGGGGCAAAATCTACAAGCACACGCGCGAGCGTGTGGTGGATTTCTGAAAGCCCTTACTTAAAGTCGAGCCGAGTAGCGCATGCGCGCTGCGCTAGGCTCGACCTAAAAAGTGTAGGCAAAAGTGAAAGCGTTTCCCTTGCGGGAGCGAGCAGCGCCAGGAGCGATAATTGCTAACACATGGCGCCAAAGCTCGCTCCCGCAAGGGAATCGCCAAACGTGCACTCGTTGCCATTGAAAGCAATGCAACGCGTGCATGTTTTTGCCTGCAAAAGTGAAGCGATGGCTAAAGGTCTTTTTCCTATGCAGCGCATGCGCGCTGCGTAGGCGAGACCTAAAAATAGTTTTTTGGTTAGAGTTAGCCTGTTCAAGCATATCGGTAAAGTACGATTTCTTGGCAATTTTTATGTTTAGATGGTAATTTTTAAGCGCGGCCTTAAAACTGGTCCGCTCTGTCTGAGTGTAGTTGAGTCGCCATCTGCGTTCTAATTTTCTGCAGTGGCTCTGCATTTCCTTTAACTCTTTGGTATACCAAGGGACTGAGGGCTTCTTTAGCAAGCGGCGTTTCTCGGGACCAGCTGCCTCAAAGTGCTCCTTCAACTTAGTTAGCCATGATGTGAAACGTTTGTTATCTTCCGTTGGGTCTCCTATTAGTGTAGGCTTACCTACTGAGGCTGCTAGATTGAGATTAGGATGGGTGCCCATATCCTTCCATCTAGGCTCTGAGATCAGGCTGGAGTATGTGTGCTCTTTGTTTTTTGTCGCAGGCTGACGTCTGATTTCCAAGTGTATAAGCTTGTGATCAGACCAGGTGAGACATACTGGCTCTTTAACCGTAAGGGTTGAGAGGTTTGAGCAGATGTCATCTAGAGTGTGACCTGCATCGTGGGTGGGGGTCAATACGTGCTGCTTGAGGCCAAGCGAAGCCATTGAATTGTTCTGGGGTCACTTCGGACGTCTAAGTGAATGTTGAAGTCTCCTAGAAGGGTGAAATTGGCAAATCTAAGGGTGAGTGCAGTCACGATGTCCCCTATGCTTTCTAAAAAGTCATTACTATGGCCTGGTGGGTGATAGACCAGGGCTCCTGAGAAGGCATACGACTCCTCTAATTGAAACGAAAAACCAATGCTCTCTGGCCCTTTAAGGTCGGATATTTCAAATGCAGAGCATCTCAGAGAACTGCGGTAGATAATAGCCAGACCTCCACCTCGCTGTTCAGATCTGTCCAGCCAATGAATAAGGTAGTCAGGAGGGAGGGCGCAAACAATGTGTGGATTACACCAGGATTTTAGCCAGGTTTCTGTTATGAAAAGACAGTCCAGGTTGACGTTAATAATGAGATCATTAATGTGTTGAGCATGTTTGCCTAGCGATCGGGCATTGATCAGCCCTCCTCGCAAATAGATGGATTTAGAGTTGTCTCTGATCGGTGTGGTTTGAGTGGTTTCAAAAGATGTACTGCAGATTCTACAGCTGATGGGGCCACTCCATTTGGTCACATCAATAGAGTCTTTGCAGTTGTGGGTGTTATTGTTAAGTTTCAAAAGGTTTTCTCGTGTAAAGCATGCCCTTTGCATAATTTGGGCAGCATTTCTGGCGCTGGACGCGTTCGGGACGCGGACGGGCGCAGACGGGCCTGCCTTTGGCGCGCCAGCTGCGCACCCGCTGCACACGTCCACTGCACATCGGCGCCATCCCTGGTTAAAATACCGGAAGGGAGGTGCACGGGGAGGAGACTAGACCGTCTTCTTCCCAAAATGGCGACCGCAGAGTGGCCCGCCGGAAGTGAGGGGACCAAAATCTCAGTACTTCCCTCCACTCAAGCAGCACAGGAAGCTGCGGTGGACCGGGGAAGATTGCGAGCGTTTTGGCTGTTTTTACGGCGAATTCAAGGTCAGCATAATAATGACAGCAATTGATATTGTATTTAAGTGGTCCACGTATTTTTAAAAAAGGTTACACCTTATCTGCAGTCTCAAGGAATCAGTGCAATAGTGAACTTTTCAGCCAGTAAAAATAAACTAAGTTAAAATAAACTAAAGTTAAAAATAAGGTTAAAACAATGCTCCTTTCTCTAGCAGTACTTGCCTGCGACTATCAGCTGATGATTACATCTGAGATACTGTTCCTCCAGTTCTCTAGCTTGTGCCAAAACCTCACAACTGTGTCATTGTATTAATCTCTAGTGAGGGTTTCATAAACTTTTGTGTGTGGTAGTTCCCTTCTAGCCTCCTTAACGTACATTTCCATACTCAACATCACAATGTTTCCACCTTTATTTGTGGGACAAATTATGAAATGGGCATCTCTAGCTAAGGAGTCCAAGGGCTGTTTCTGCTCCTATGTCATGTTCCAGGTTCTGTTACAACTGCCTCTTCTGGGTTTCTTAAGCTGTTTCATTACAGGAACCTGGAACATGTCAATAGCTTCGTAGACCATTTGAAGTAAGAATGTGGATTGGGGCTTGAAATTATTCAGAGCAGATCTGTTATATACAACGCCCAGATCATCTGAAAACTCTCAATGTCCGCAAAAGACCTGCCTTCCAACTCTTCGTGTGGAACAGTATCCTCAGCCGTGGATGCATTGAGCCCACTGTCGCGTGACTACAAAGAAACAAAGCCACTTGTGACTTGATGTGAAATTAATCTGCAGTGTTCCTTTTTCAGTGTTTGTGAATAATTTCCTCTTGATAGTAATAAAAATGTACTTTGATATGTGATGGTGGAACAGGTAACCAAGAGAATCACAGCGGTGATTGTACTTTGACCCTCAGAAAAAGGGAATCAAGGTACATTATCGACTTTGAGGCTAAAACCCCTCTAGGTTTAAATATGAGGAAGAGCTAAGGGTACACCTTGAAGAGGTCTGAATTAAAAGAATGATTTGTGAATGTTCTGCATATTCTAATTCTGCTTAAGGTTTCCTGTTTTTAGGGACTTTTGTTTGTAACAGAGGGTCTGTGGCGTTTTATTTTTCAGAAATACTAGACAGAATGGATTTTTACCGGATTCTTCTTCCTTGCTTCGCTACCTTCCACTGGCACTGGGCTCATGGGAAATGTCCACCTGGGACATCTGTGTAGGGTTCCCTGGTTTAGGGTAATTCTGAAACAAAAGACACACAATTGATGGACGGAATGCAGAACAAATCAAAACATTCACCCCCAGTCAATAGATCTGGGTTAAATCCATCATTCTTTTGCTCACCATGCCACCCCAGTTTAGACCTGGCCGTATGCAAATCAGTCTTGACCCTGTGCCTCATGGGAACAGTCCAGCCCGAACTGCCAAGCCAGGTCCTCCTGGACCGGAAACAAGCATCCTAGGACCGGTTTCGGGTTTCACCCCTCTTCAGCCAGGATAGCTTGATTCCAGTGGCACAGTGAGCCCGGGACCCACGTCTGGGCATACCTGGCGCACTTAGGGCGAGAAAGCAAAGACACACAATTGATGGACGGAATGCAGAACAAATCAAAACATTCACCCCCAGTCAATAGATCTGGGTTAAATCCATCATTCTTTTGCTCACCATGCCACCCCAGTTTAGACCTGGCCGTATGCAAATCAGTCTTGACCCTGTGCCTCATGGGAACAGTCCAGCCCGAACTGCCAAGCCAGGTCCTCCCTGGACCGGAAACAAGCATCCTAGGACCGGTTTCGGGGTTTCACCCCTCTTCAGCCAGGATAGCTTGATTCCAGTGGCACAGTGAGCCCGGGACCCACGTCTGGGCGATGGATGTAGGCCCAGATCTCTGTACTGGGGTGAATGTATGACATTGTTCTGCATTCTGTCCATCAACTGTTGTTTTTTGCATTTGTCACCCCGAGTGGGACGGGTATGCCCAGACGGGGTCCCGTGCTCTCCATGCCCCTGGAATCAAGCTTTCCTGGCTGAAGAGGGGTGAAACCCTGAAACCGATCCTAGGATGCTTGTTTCCAGTCCAGGGAGGACCTGGCTTGGCAGTTCGGGCTGGACTGTTCCAATGAGGCACAGGGTCAAGACTGATTTGCATATGGCTGAGTTCAAACTGGAATGGCATGGTGAGCAAAAAAACGATGGATGTAGTCCCAGATCTCAGGACTGGGGTGAATGTATGACATTGTTCTGCATTCTGTCCATCAACTGTTGTTTTTTGCATTAGGGTAATACTGACCAAAAGTATCAGGTTTATCACCACAATAGGTCATCGGCCGCCACCATGGTGGCAGTTGGCACTCATCACCAGGGTTTAAATGAAAATATAGAAGTGCAGGTACTACTCTTTAGAGTGCCTGTTTGCTCCTGAGAGGTACAGGTACTCTCCCATTAAATACATTGCAGCAGTGCGGAGACATGCGGGGTCAGAGTTCATGACAGTACGAGGGCATGCTCTGGGAATTCCACCCTAGAGGCAGAGGCGTTGGAAGGGGCAGGTGGACAGGTACCTCTGGGGACTTACTGCTGTCATCTTGTTATGACGATACAACTTTGCAGGGCCAGCCTGGGAACCGAAAGGGGCTCTGGCAAAAATGTTCACATCAGCCTGACTCCCTTCTCCCTGTCTCATCTCTCTCTCTCTCTCCTTTTGTGCTTCATCTCTTTTTACTCTATCTCTACTAAAGCACTTATGTGCCTGCTTGTAGTGTTGCTGCAGTGACGTAACTGGATTGCAGGAATGTGTATTAATGTGTGTAAACACGGGGTTTGCGACGATACCCCTGTTAATAACTACGTTATTGGTAGACCCCGTAACCACATGGGGTTTAAAAATAAAAGTTGTGTTCCGCTAGGCGTGGCATTTAGGGAAATCCTGCCTGAGCGGAGTGCAAGTAACCCATAGCGCTGCCTCCGTGTAATCTTTTCCAGGCCGACCGGATTCATACCCTGGCTGCAAAATACACCATGGATCGGGGCCCATCGCACAAACACCTTGAGGGCTCCCGACACAACACTGGCGATGAGTGGGTCATTCACCTGGTCCCTGGTGCACTGTGGCGGCTCCGTACCCTCCGGGGAAGTGCGGTGCTCATAATGCGTGTGACCGGTGCAGAGTGGTTTCGCCCCACATGCATGTCTCCATGCAGTCAGAGTCCACCCTATCTGCATGTAACGCGGTGGGTGTTAGCAGGGCCGGTCCTAGAACTTCTGGGGCCCCGGGCGAAAGGGAAGATGTGAGGCCCCTCTAATTTGTATGTAACATCCAGTCGCGGCCGGCATGACTCGTGGGTGGAGGGTCTTGCGGGAGTTCGCACGCGCGCGTGGGGGGGGGTTAATTTAAAAATAAACTTACCTTCCCGGGCCTCGCGTCGTCTCTGCTCCTGACCTGCTCTCCTGCCTCTGGCAGGAACAGGAAGCAGGCAGACTCCCTCTCCTAAGCCAATCACAACGCTGCAATGGCAGCATTGTGATTGGTCGGGACGCCGACCAGCCAGGCGCCTATGGGGAGGCCATTTTCTCCATGTAGGCTGCATTGCAGCCCACATGGAGAAAGGCCAGAGTGCGCATGACTGGATTGGTCGGCCCCGGAGAACCGACCAAACAGTCAGCGCCCTTAGCAGTGGGCAAGGCACTCCTCCCCTGCCCTAAAGCAGACCCGCCCGCCCCCAACCAAACACTTCTGCTTTCTCGCAGTGCGAGAAGCAGAAAAATAAAATGGTAGTTTTAGCATTTTGTGTTTCTGCTTCTCGCACTGCGAGAAAGCAGTAGGGTGACGCTCCTCCGCCCTAGTGGAGGAGCCATCCTTGGTAACATCACAAGAAGTGACATCACAGAAAGTGACATCGCAGGACTATTGATCTTATTTGGCATCACTGAAGAGACCTAACGTGGATATCAGTAACATGGACAAAAATATAAATATACAAATGAAATAAGTCCATATATTTTAAAACTGTATTAAATGGATTACATTTGTCACATTGGATGGAAAAGCTAGGTGCAGGTCTCACAAAGATGTATATTATTTACTCCTCGTTAACTGATTGTTTCCAGATGAGTGCATGATACAATTTCCAGTTCTGCCTCATAAAGGGGGAGATCCTGTTGAGGTAATGAGGGGCGGATCATTCAAAATATAAAATGACACAAGAGAAAACCTCTCACACCATGGATATAATTGCAAATTTCAAAAGGCTCCCTTATCTTTCTGTGCCATTATTGTGCTACCTTAGGATGACATTAATACTTCGTAATTTGTTTTAACGTAAATCCTCTCACCAGTATCCCACACGCTAAGAGACGTAGGACAATCTTTTTGTGTGTGGGCTCTTTACTCGGCAGAATTATGCTAAGTGCAAAAACACAACACATATAGTACGAAAATACAAGACACCATTGCAAACAAATAAAGATTGTACATAAATAAAAAAGACTTAGAACAACCGAGACCACTGCTAAATCATACATTGACTTGAAGGTATGCTTCAGATTCAGGGGTTTTCAAATCAACGTTTTTGATTTGGTGTTAGAACTGTAGGAAGTAGAAGTGGCCGCCTTTAGCGCTGGTGGAGCCCTGTGCGACAATGTTGGTGCCCCCCAATGACTCGCTCTGCCACGGATTCCCTCACTACCACCCTTTAACAGTGCCCCTCAAGTCTCCATAACCACATTCTCGCTCAGATGCATTTAATTTGATTTACAGTGCCACTGATACCAGTGTAGGGTGTCAGAGAACTTTATATCACACATTACACAGAGACAATCAATCATACGTGTGTAAATCACAAGAGGTAATGTTACATAAGACAAAGGACTAGGAGTCACATGACAATCATACTAGTAGGCAGTATAGTTTAATAGTGATTGATCTGGAGAAACACAAACTCTGAATTTAGAACGTAATACCATGGTTGGGGGTTCTCTTTAATAACCAGAATTGATTTCTGTCCAAATGAACCCTTTTTGTAACATTAGGATAATCAAAGGCTGGGGAAAAAACCATAATGCTGTAATTTATACCTTGCAGTTTGCATGCAGCTCTTAGATGACAGTTAATAGTTCATTGTTCTATGTTAGGATTTTGACTTATAAACTGCAAGTAACAATAGGATCTCTCTGACAAAAGCAGTAACCCACTGGCCTTTTTACATTATGTGGACTTAGTGATCTGCATGGTACATGTTCTTTGCAGCAGGCACATTAACCCTCTGTGCTACCTTTCCACAAGTCAAAACTTCCACTTGACAAAACTCCATCTCTCTCTCTCTCTAGGAAGAACATTAATCACCGGAGTTATATTGACATTTTTATTGTTGCCGATAATTGCTGAAGGCCAGGAAGGAGGCAGCAAGGGCTTTTAGAAACATAATATACTTGCAAACATGACGCCCCCACCCGAAGTCAGCGCCTCAGTGCGATCTCATCGGTCGCACTGCCCTAGAGCCTTCCTCCTCAAGGGTCCTGTGACCTCAATGACAGAGTCACTGTTGCTCTAGGTTGTGCTGCTTCGTAGGCCTGCCCAAAAGACTCGAGGTGAGCTTCAATAGGGGTTGTAGTGGACAGGCCTTCAAGGTTAACCCACACTTGCCACCGCTATGGTCCACCTGCTGGTGCTAAGACACGAGGGCTTTTAAGATCTTGCGGGGCCTTCTAAGGTCTAGCATGGGAATGTGCTCCCTCAGGGGGAGTGGTCTGGTGGACTGGTCATGAAGGCTGAACCTGGTTCCCCAGTTCCAAATTCGGCAACTCTGACCATAGTGCCACATCCTCTCCCCCACTGAACACCATACTGCCCCACTGAGAGAAACTCGCTCTGCCTTCAACTACAACCCAATTGCACCCCGCTATAAACACCTGGAGGCGACTCAATTCAAATTATGCACTAGACAAGAGCAATATGCTGCCTAAAAAAAAAAAAGTGACATCCTGGAAAAAGCAAACACTCATAAGGAATGCAAGATTAAGTAAAAGCATGTGAAATGTAAGCAGGAACAACATGGTTACCTTAACGCTTTTGCACTTATTATTCAGAAATCAATGAGTGCTTTTGCATGAAAAGTTAAGGCCATGACTACAGGGCCGGAAGGGACCAGTTTCAATGTCCATTGCTTATCTCCTTACAAAACGTAAGCAATATGGTTTAAAAAGACCACATTCGTGAATACAGAGCCGCAGTATGCATTTTGTTTTCGAATCCGCCCATCAAGCAGGTATTGCAGTACATCCAGGAATGGTGCACTTCCCCACCCGAGGAAAACAAAAAAATAGCGCTTCACTGGCAAACTCTGTAAAGTGGCACTAATGTGTTTTGGGTGTGAATAAAATCAATCTGGCTCCTTTTCGACCCACTCTGTCTTGCTTTAGTTATTTTTTACATTTTGAACCTTTTATTTCTCTCCATCTCAAGGCTGCACTTTGGAAGTGAAAAATGTCAGAAAAAAGACGACCTTTCCAGCACAAGCGTTTTTATATTTTGGATTAATTTCACAGGGGAACAAATAAAGGAAAGAAAAGAGGGAGTACTGGCTACAAGGCCCAGGAAGGGGCCCCCACACCTGGACCTCGCAGCTTGCTCTAGTGCTTAGAGGCCCAGAGAAAGAGGGCCCCCTCCCCAGGGCCTTCGAAGCAGTAACGAGGCATTTTGTAAAACACTGCCCCAGCACTGGCAGTACTACATACATTTTAAATACACATTCCCATAAAAAAAAATGGGTGATGTAAAAGTTAACAAAAGCCAGTTGATCTGTCTACTCCCTCCTCCCCTCATCCACCTCGCCTTACCTGTGTCTGGCTGGTCTGGAAACAAAGGGGCCTTCTGTCACCTAGCAACAAAATGCAGAAAGGGAATGGCCGGTACTTAACAAAGGTGCTGCCCCTCCCCTGACACTGTGAGCCATAATTGCTGGCCTGGCTGCTGTGCCTTCCCCACTCTGTTTGTACATCCCCCCCACCCCTGCACCCCCAGGAATGCCACGACGACGCCCTGACCAGCAAGGTCGACTCAAGATGTGTATTGTGATAGTGTGGGGCAGGGGGCCTCGTAGGAGCAGGTGGGCTAACTGTGAAAGTGTGGCCTTTCACACGGAAGCGGGCCCCCTGTCTTTCAGCTGAGCGCGAGGCCCTGGGCAGCTGCCCACACTGCCCATGCCTAGCGCCGGCCCTGGGTGTTAGCCCCAGAGCCTGCAGTTTCTGAGGGAAGGTGTGGTATGCCTCTCCCTGGCAGCCGGTGTGATCGTGTGTGGCCTGCCCTGGACACCACTGAAGAATTCGGAGGCTCGAGGTAAGAGCGCCCCTGCTGGCCTCTTCAAGTACGTCGTGCAAGCGTGTCACGTGTGCATAATCACAGTTGATAGTGAAAGTTGAGATCTCCTTTGTGTTAGCAGTCTGCTGATTTGAGTGCTGGAAAGTGTGGGACACTGTGAGGAGTCTCTCTCTCTCTCCTGCCTGCTATCTGGGTGTATGGTGCCTACTTTGTTCACTGAAAAATAAAGAGGGACTGTACCTGCCCTACCTTCAATAACTGTAACATGGCCAATATACCGGCCATTGAACATTTCATAGTTGAGGGTGCCCTGTCAGCGCAAGCACCTAGGTGGAAGGACTGGGTTGAGAGGGTACTACTCTTCTACTACATACAGGCACGGTGGCAGGGTATAAGATGCTGCACCAACTACCAATGTTTCTTTCAATATAAATCACAAAGAGTTCAATAATTCTCCATACAGTTGTTATCAAACAATGCCCACCTCTCGAAACCAGCCACCCACTATGGTTTCAAATACAGCACAAGAATACAAGAAATGAGAGAGGCAAATTTGTAACCGCAAACAATCATAGGGTTCTAATCCCTCAAAGGATAGAAGACAGCGATGACAGTAATAATGATTCTTTCACTAGAAGATGTTGTAGATCCTTTTTATTCAATTTTTTATACACAGCAGCCAACGCGTTTCACCCTTGCGGGCTTCTTCAGGGCAAGTGACTGGTCCAGATGTGTGAAGTGTTTCGAATAAATGATTTATTCGAAACATTGGACGTGAGAGGATCTCCCTGGATGGCTGCGTGATTAGGCCAGTGATTGAGCGCGCGACACTTCACACATCCTGGGTTCTGACTGAGATAGTGACCACGGATCTCTATACAAAAGATATCCTGTTTCAGACTTTTATGATCGGGAACAATACTTATGAAAGTGCCAACTAATTTGGGACTATCTGGACCAGTCACTTGCCCTGAAGAACCCCGCAAGGGTGAAACGCGTTGGCTGTTGTGTATAAAAAATTGAATAAAAAGGATCTACAACATCTTCTAGTGAAATAATCATTATTACTGTCATCGCTGTCATCGCTGTCTTCTATCCTTTGAGGGATTAGAACCCTATGATTGTTTGCTGTTACAAATTTGCCTCTCTCATTTCTTGTGTTCTTAGGGTACTACTCTTCTTTGAAGCCACTAAAGTGGACAATGCACAGAAAAGAGCAATGATTTTACATTTAGGGGCAAGGACATTCATAACATTTCCAAGGTAATCATCAAAGCTGCTCCCAAGACGCACCTTATTCTCATTGCGGTTCTCAATGCTCATTTTGACCGATGGTGAACTAGGACTATGAGAGGTTCGTAATCCGCCAAGTGAGGCAGCAGGCTGAAGAATCTATTGACAGTTTCTACATGCACTTGAAAGAATTGGCCAGCACCTGTGGTTTCACCGATGAGAATGAGGAGATAAGGGGCCAAATAATTCAAGGGTGTGTCAGCAAAACTTTGTGAGCAAGTACTGGAAGAGTCAGGTAAATCTCTAGCTGACATCCTAACGATGGGTCGGACCAAGGAACTCTCAAAAGTCTGTGCTGCTCATATGGAAGCTGCTTTACACAACCGAATCAGTCAATGATATCGCACCGACACCCAACAAAAAGACCGTTCAGGAGGTCGGCGCAACTCCCTGGGCCTGTGGCTATTGCGGAGGACCTATGAGAACAAGGAGTGCGCAGTTCCTATGTGGGTATCTAGGTCTTCTAATGTGGTGAATCAAGGGTAGTGCTCCTTTTAGGAGCAAGGGCCCTCACACACCCCTTGGGGTGTCATGCTGTATCATCGGGCAGCTCTTCGTTGGGCCGGTGCTGCAATGCCCAATGGGCTCCTCGAGGGGGCTCATTACCGGAGTTCTTTTTGCCGATGTTGAGTGTGAAGATGAGTGAAGAGATGAGAGTAGAATGGGTAAGGAAGGTGTGTATTAAAAATTACTAAGGTGATCCAAAGATAATTTAATTGTTGGGTCCCTTTGTCATGGTTAAAAAACGTGAGTTCAGCGTATAATAGATGTAATGGTCTATTTTAGCTAGAGTACGTGTAAGTCAAAAGGTGAACATGTTTCATGCCTATTACTGTCCTGGGGGACCATAGCGTTCCGTCAGGACCAAGAAGACCTTATTCTACTCCAACAGGGATGGACAGGTAAAGTGTGTGCAAACCATGCCCTGTATACATTACATGGGTATTCAGTATATCTCCTAGGGACAGACCCAGAAATTTCGAAACATGGTGTCCCAGTCGGACCAGTCAGGGCGGATGCTATTGTGTGTGTCGACAGTCAGATGTCGGAGCGCGGTTCGGGCTTCCGACCTACGCCTGGCTCTGCCAGTTCCGGAATCTCCATGCTCCTTTTGAACCAATTGCGAACCAGGATTATGAGGTTCATATTCCACCAAGCGAGACAGCAGGCTGAAGAATCTATTGAAAGTTTCTACATGCGCTTGAAAGAATTGGCCAGCACCTGTGTTTTCACCGATGAGAATGAGGAGATAAGGGTCCAAATAATTCAAGGGTGTGCGTCAGTAAAACTTGGTGAGTGAATACTGGAAGAGTCAGGTAAATCTCTAGCTGACATCCCAACGATGGGCCGGACCAAGGAACTCTCAAAAGTCTCTGCTGCTCACATGGAAGCTGCTTTACACAACCAAACCAGTCAACGATATCGCACAGACACCCAACACGAGACCGTTCAGGAGGGGCGGCGCAACTCCCCGGGCCTGTGTCTACTGCGGAGGACCTACCCATCACCTGTTGGAGTGCCCAATAAGAGGCTAGAAGTGCGCCAGGTGTAGGAAGCGCAACTACTTTATGAAGGTTTGCCGATCAGGAAAAGGGCACGTCCCACACACCACCGTGAACACCGTACCTGAAGTACAAGAAAGAAGCAGTGACATGGACGATGATGAGAGTGAAGAACACACCATCCACTCTCTTTTTACCATCGACACAGCCTCTCCAACCACACGTCGCCTGCCGCAATGCCAGATACGAGTTGGAGATCATCCAACGCTTGCGATGGTGGACAACGAGACGACCATTAACATAATGTCCTCTGAGGCTTATATTGCCATGCACCCACCCCCAATTTACAACAGGCTGTGATTAAAGTATTTGCCTGTGGCCAAGACAAACCCCTTGTTATGCGAGGGAAGTTCAAGACAGCCATAACATACGGATCTCAGTCAGTGGACTTTCAGATTTATTTTGCTAAAGAAGGCCATGGCATGCTCCTAGGATGCCGGGCGGCAGAAGTTCTTGGCGTTGTGACTTTAGTTTGGAGTATGTCAAGAAACCGTAACTCATATCCTTGAAGAATTTCTGAAAGTTTTTTAGGGTATTGGATGCCTGAGAGGCAAGAAGATCCATCCACATAGACCAGTCTGTGCAGCTTGTGGCCTTCTTGCACAGGCGAATTGCGTTTCATTTGAGACACCACGTGGAAAGAGAACTAGACAAACTCGAATCCGCAGGCATCATTGAAAAAGTGACAGGGCCCACCCCATGGGTATCTCCAATCGTGGTAGCAAGAAACCCCAAGCAGCCTGGTGAGGTGCGAATATGCGTCGACAGGGCTTTAAGTGGGCCGGGTCTCACCGGTGCTGAGCACCAGCAGTTTTTCAAAGGAGGCCTTGAAACGGGTCTCTATCGGGCTCTGTTTTGTGCCCTGGCACAGGCAGTCCGTTTTTTTCCGGACTTTCAGTGACAGCAGGCACATCGATTTGCGCTGCTCACACTGCTCACTTCTCACTAGTGGAGAAGTTACGGCATGACGTCATGCCAGGTGAGCGTTGTAGGGGAAGGGAAATCCTTTAGAGAGAGTCATTTTCTCTCGGGATTTCCCTTCTCTTTTTGAAAGTCAGGAGCAGCAACAATGTTATGGTGTCACCAGGGCTGTAAGTCGAAGCTTTTTCAATATTATATACAAGCCATAGTTTCTGCTTATTTATCTTTTGAAACTAACAACCATTGACAAAGCCAATAGTGACTTGTTGTAGCTATGAGGTTACTTGTTCTTTCATATATCTGGATGCAATGACAGAAACCGCAAAATACAAGTCGGGCGGCACACTATGCTAAACTCAGATATTTAGCTTACGTGTTTCTAAGCCACGCCCTTTTTTACATTGGCCACGCCCCTTTGAGAGACCCTCCAGTTTTTTCATCCCACTTAAAGCCCTGTGCGTCGATATGTGCCTGCCCAATGCCACAATAAAAATAGAATGACACCTTTCACCTACGATAGATGACCTGATTGGTGAACTCAGTGGAGCCAGCTGGTTCTCCAAGCTGAACTTGTGTTCAGGATATCACCAACTAGTCCTTGCAGAGGAGTCCTGTTATATTACAACTTTCTCGACATGTGGGCTTGCGGTGCTACAAGAGGCTGAGTTTCATAATCTAGAGTGTCACCAAAGTTTTTCAAAATGCTACCCAAGAGCTTCTTGTTGACCTCCCAGGGGTCATCAGTGTCAGCGATGACATTTAGATATATACTAAGACCATGCCAGAACACAATGTGAGGCTAAGGAAAGTGTTGCACAGAATTCAGGACTCTGGTCTCACTCTACATCGCATCAAGTGCGAGTTCCTACAGCAGAAGCTTCAATTCTTCAGATATGTCTTCTCGTTGGAGGGAGTTCCTCTGTGATAATCAACAAACTCCTCACTCGACTACTGGGCAAGCACCGGGGCACCTCTCCATGGGTCGTGTAGTCCTGGATTTGATTCTTCACCATCCACCATGGGTCCCTGACCCTGTTGATGACCAACAGGCTTACGAAAGAAGATTGAAGTCCAATGCCAGAGTCAGCCATCGCCTGTGTGCCAAAGTGTCAGATCTGGAGGTTGGTGACTTGGTCCTGATCCAGGATCGATTCCCTGGCAGTAAGTTCAGGTTGCCTTTTGAGTGCAACCCGTGGACTATTGTCTCCGTTCTTGGCACCAAGGTCACTCCGCATCGTGGGAATGAAACAATCACCCAAACATTTCCGTGTTTAAGACGTTTTATCCAAGTAGCAGTCATTCTCTGGCTGTGATCGAGAGTGTCCCAGTGATGCAGGAATGGGACAGTTGGTCTGAACTAGGTTGCCCTGATCCTGGGTCGCCGGGATCTACTGACAGCGGACATGGCTCTCCGAGCTCAGCTGTGGACGTCCCAGAGAATCCCTGCGCCCGTTTGTCTGACCCGCAGCATAGTCGCACTACTCGCACCAGGTATGAACTCAGGAGCAATCTAGTGCTGCCGACTAGGCTGAAGGATCACTTGGTGTGATGGTTTTGATTTATTTCTGTCTCAGGTAACCCCTATCACCAGGTATGTTGCATGTTGATATATCAGTGGTTATTGTGTGAACTACGGATTTTATACTTTGTATCTACTTTGATGTTGCTGGTGTTTAACTGCAGACAGTATGTTGACAGGTCTGACCACCGATTGGACAAGTTTTGTTTGTATTTTGGGGAGGAATGTAGTGCCGCTCCAGTGATGTAACTGGGGCGCAGGAATGTGTATTTAATGTGTGCAAACACAGGGGGTTTGCGGCGATACCCCTGTTAATAACTGCCTTGTTGGTAGACCCCGTAACCAGGTGGGGTTTAGGAATAAAAGTTGTATTCCGCTGGGCGTGGCTTTTAGGGAGACTCTGCCTGAGTGGAGCGCAAGTAACCCATAACGCTGCCTCCGTGTTATCGTTTCCAGGCCGACCGGATTCATGCCCCGGATGCAAAACACACCAGTGATCGGGGCCCATTGCACAAACACCTTGAGGGCTCCTTCCTGACACAACACCTGCTGTAATCACCTCAGTGAGCTATAGAAAATTGGAAAGGTGTCAGCAGCGGCAGGGCTTTAAGTGGGCCGGGTCTCACCGGGTCTGAGCACCGGCAGTTTTTTTTACGGAGGCCTCGAAACGGGTCTCTATCGGGCTCTGTTTTGTGCCCTGGCACAGGCGGTCCGTTTTTTCCGGACTGCAGTGACAGCAGGCACATCGATGTGCGCTGCTCACACTGCTCACTTCTCACTAGTGGAGAGGTTAAAAAGGCATGACATCATGCCAGGTGAGCGTTGTAGGGGGAAGGGAAATCCTTTAAAGAGAGTCATTTTCTCTCTGGATTTCCCTTCTCTTTGAAATTCAGAGGCAGCAACATTGTCGTGCTGTCACCAGGGCTTTAAGTGGGAGCCTTTTCAATAATATATACAAGCCATAGTTGCTGCTTATTTATCTTATGCAACTAACAACCATTGACAAAGCCAATAGTCCTGACTTCTTGTAGATATGATGTTACTTGTTGTATCATATATCTAGATGCAATGACAGAAACAGCAAAATACAAGTCGGGCGGCACACTATGCTCAGCACAGATTTTTAGATTAAGTGTTTTAAGCCACGCCCTTAATTACACTGGCTACGCCCCTTTGAGAGACCCCCCAGTTTTTTCATCCCACTTAAAGCCCTGAGCAGCGGTCCCCTTTCTTCAAAACTGTACCCCAGTGGTGACTCCATTCCACTGGGGAATCACAGATGGAATAAACGGACAGTCTGGGCCTGCCGCTTCGGTCATGGGCATGTCCAGCAGTGTCCTGGTGGCATCCACGTACTGTGGGCATTTGTGAGGGACGTTAGTTCCTTCCTGTTGCGTATTTCAGAGCTATCAAGCTTCCCAGGTCTGTGCGTGTGTAACTTATCCATTCCAAGTTTTTTTATTGCATCCGTGGAATTGTTGTCCTGTTCATCCCGTTACAAAATGAGAACTACAAGTCCCAGAATGCAAAGCCAAATACGTGGACAGCACGGGCTACTTATTTATGCACGGACATGGAGAAAACAGCTCTGATATTTTAACAGGGCCCAAGTCTGGGGTGGACGCATGTGTACGATGTGCCCCCACTATTTTTAGAAAGTGGACTCCGTTCCCTTCAGCCCGAGGCTGGGAGCTGCCCAGGGCACAAGTCCTATAAAAACAAGTGGGGGGACTGACCAAGTCAGACACTATGCAAGTGACATCATGACGCGTGCCATGACGTCACGACGTAGCGCTTTAAAAGAAATAAAATAATGCTATTTAAATTATTTTTGTAAATACTGGGACAGACCACCCCATCTGACAGTCTTACAGTGTCTGCACTTATATACAGGGACAGAACAAAGGCAAAAGCATGCCTCTCTTAAGTACCTGTGAAGAGATAGCAAGCTGCATGCCTTTGTTTCCCCTCCAGTGCATTTACATTTGAGTGTGAGGTTCCAGGCCTCCTCCAGTCAGATATCCAAACAAAAGGAGGCCTGATGGCCCCTTAACTTCGGCCCAGCTGGAGGTGAAAGCAGACTCCCTCGCTGCCTGCAGGTTGCTGCTGGAAATGGAAAGCAGACAATGTGCAGGCGCTGCTGAACCTGTCACGGTGTCTTACACTGGGACAAGTTCAACATTTTTCTGTGGGGCCCAACTTCCTGGCAGGGGGGACGGCGTCCACCCTGTGAAAATAGTGGGTGGACGCCGTGTACCTGCGTGTACCCCGACTCGTGCCCTGGAGCTGCCACCTTCCGCCTCAGTACTGACTCTGCTTGAATTTATAAACACTGTTAGTGTGTAACCTTGCCCCGGGATGTTTGAAAACCTTCATCCCAGTTACAGCACCCCCCTTTATTTGTGGGGATCGCCCAGTTGGGGATGATGCTCTCATCTCTTATCTGAGGAAAATAGAAGCTGACACCATTAAGTCTTCCATTGTTTAACAAACTGCAGTTATGAAGCACTTTTGTGCTTTGGAGTTATGTAAAGACCAGCGGCAGGAAACTAAGGTGGGTTAACAGAAAGTTTAATTTTTAAAAGATATCCCCAGCACATTTTGTTTACTCATTAAAAGTAGTTTAAAATGTAATTTACAAGTTTTCAAGTGTCACTTTCAGCCATTTCCGAGCTCAGTAACATCTTTGACATTTGCAAAGAATACATGTGATTTATAAAAAGTAAAACCAAAAAATGTTTTCATATTTGTTTAATAATATATAATATTAGGGCATGGCATGACATGACACGTTGTGACGTCACTTCCCGTGTCGTCATTTGTAAATTGCATATGATATTTAGTTTCCCCGCTAAGGCAGAAGTTCTAACCCTGTGTTTTAGCATGAAGATTTCCGGGTAGAATCATATAATTTATCCTTCTGTATATACTGTAAAATATGATGTGCTCTTCCATAGTACATTTTCAAAGCTTGGTCTCAACACAAGAGGCTGCTTGAGGACTCGTTGTGTTGCTCTGAAACTCCGTATCTGTCCATCAAAATGGGTCTGCACGCGGCGCCCGCACTGTGAGTAAACCGCGCCCCCTTGTGGTCATATGTGATAACTGCACCGAATGCTCTCAGTACCACCGCGAGTGACCATGCTGGACTCCCTCTGTGCTGACCGAATAATTCACGCTGAGAGGAGATCGGATACACGCCGATCACTCGGATTAAAGAACCAAAACCTGCAGTTTCTCGTACGGGTTAATATATTGATTGGTTAATGAAAACAATTGTGGATAGAATTTCAGGCAGACCTCAGCCGAGAGCAGGGGCGCAACTAGACCCGAACTTCAAGGGGGGGGGGGCTAAAACTCCCAGCCAGGGCTGCCCTAGCCCTGGTCGCACACGGAGCAACAGTCTTTTTTGGCGCCCCGCCCCCATTTCCTCCTCCTCCATGAATTTCCTCACTACCACTCGCCAACAATGCACCTCATCTCTCTATAGCACCTTTCTGACAAACATTTCATTTTTTTATAGCGCTACCCATAGTTTACTCACACTCAGTTCTGTGATCTGCATGGTACACGTTCTTTGAAGCAGGCACTTTAACACTCTGCGCTGTGTGGGTGGCAGGAGTGCCCATGTGAGTGCAAGGTGAGCGAAGCAACGGTGTGAAAGTAGGGTAAGAGGAGTGACTGGAGGGTGAGTGAGGTGACCATATGAATTTGGGTGCAGATGTAAGTGCAGAGTTGGACAAATGAATGCATGTGATAGAGCGCCATGTTCTTGTGAAATTCGTAGGGGTGCATCATAATCACTGATAGTTCGCACCCGCATATATCCAGCTATATATCCATGAATGGCTAGCAAAATGAAGTTATAACCCAGTTATCAGAATGAATAAGAAATGTAATTGTGCTATTTTTAATCATGCAAATGAAACGCTTAACTGAATCATGTGTAAACCAATGCATAAGATGAATCAGCCCATGTGTAATCGAGCTGCAGTAGTTTAAACGTGTACCATATAAGTTGTACGTGTAGTTCACTTTTGCATATGAAATATAATGAACCAATGCTTATAGACGTGATTAAGATTTGTGTGTTTAAATTGTGTAAAGGCCTGACCGCATATACGACAGGGAAAGGCCTGTTTGTTCTTATGTTAGCTTATTTTGCAGACAGAGAAGGTTCTCTTGGAAAGGCTCTCTGGGCACCGAAATTAGATTTAATTAGCACAAGTAGAAGGCTTCTGTTGAACGTATCTTTTGTTGCAGGTGCAAGGACACATGCCTCGTTAGTAAAGACTGGCTCTTTGTTTCATAAGTTAGAGCGATGGGAGGCATGGAGATGGGAGTGCAATGGAATTTAGGGATGATACTTTCAGCGGAGAAGGTGCCTGGGACTCAAGGTCATCGCAACCGTCCAGGATGAAGTAACCTTTCGATGGAAAAATACAAGAAAGAAGACCTGGCCAAAGAGGCGTAACAAAAGGCGTGTTCAATTGTATTGGGTTTTGTATTAGGGATAGTGCCCCGAGGGTGGAGGGCAGAGAAGAGGTAGAGGAGAGCAGAGAGGAGGACAGAGAGGGATTTGGTGAAGGAGCATCTTAAAATCTGAGCTTAGGTACTAAGTGAGTGTACTTCTTAGGAAGTCTTCACAGCTGACACCTTTTACTTACTCTTGCCTGGGGATATTCGTTAAGTAGGTAGGCCACCTTAGTGATAGAGTAGGGACAGTTAATAGGTTTTCCTTATTTAGGTAATGAAGAATAATATAGAGATTGGAGCAGTTATCGCTTGTCTAATACTTCTGGAGCTAACGATTCTTCTTATCCTGAGTCGGATGAGACTCCTGCGTAGGATGCTATTTGTATTAGTGCCCATCTATTTCTTTAACCTCGTGTTGAGGTGCTTGCATGTGCAATTATTCTTGGCTGTAATAAATCCACAAAATTGAATTCGGAGTCAGTGGTCTTTTAAGGTAAACTGGATTCTAAAATTTGTCGTATAACTGAAAAGGATTTTCTTCCCTTCACACTATTCAGCAGGTAAAAAGATCCTGGCGACCTGAAGATTCTTAAAAGAGATAAGATAAGAATCAGCGTTATCAGTTGGTAGCAGAGTAGGATGGTTATCTCTGATAGTAAGGGGAGATCTAGATTAGGATAAGAGATTAGTTGCCCCATAGAACCCCAGTGATGGTGATCCAGTGGATCGCAGAAGGAGGACGTCGGCGGTCGCTGAAAACTGACGGAGAGTGACGGTGCAGCGGAAGTAGCAGTTCGTGGTAGAGTGAGTATGAAAAGAGTGATGGTTGTTAGATTGCGGTGTTTGCTCGTTGTGTAATGTTTTGCGGAGTTGGAATGAGAGTTGTGTAATTGAGGATCGGACCGTGAGCGCGCGCGGGACCGAGAGATATTGTGGTGTAGAAGACACCCAGAATAGAGATTGTTGACCAGAGATGGTGGGGATCACGAGACGTCATTGATCAAACCACCGAAGATAGGGAGCAAATGTGTGAGTGTGTGAATAACCGACGCTGGTCGTGGGTTGTTGTGTGCAGAATTTAGAACGGTTGAATCCTATCGATTGGATTAAAGGCGATTGTCCGGTCGTTTCGCGGACAGACGGTTGCCAAATAGAGGTCAGCAATTTCGAGAGGCTGATCGGTCATTGGAAGACCGACAGTCAGAGAGGTAATTGTTCGGGAGTACGGACCATTGCTTCAGAGTGTGATTGGGACACGTGTGAACGAGAACGAGAGAATTAGCAAAAAGGGGAACTGCTGCGAGCGGAGGAAGAGTCACGTCAGACAGTGCCGCGCTGCGATAGGCCGGTTGGTGTGAGCCGCGCTGGCATTGGTGGATTGAAATCAGGAAGTAAAACGAAATCTTGTGCGCGAAAAGAAATCTGCTTTACCATGAAATGTTTTAAAATTTTATGAGAACTGTGCAGAGGTGACAGACATGTGGTTACTCGGGGTGGAGAGGAAGCTCCTCCCGAGGATACGCCGGCACACTATATGGCTACGAATGTAGGATTGCATACCATAATTTGGCTGGAGAACTGGCATAAAATGACAGAAGGGGAAGGAGAATTGACTTTCCCACGCTATGGCACTTTCAGGTTAGAGGTATTGTACCAGCTAAAAACTATAATGGCTTCTTTACGACCACTGCCTAGACCGACACAGTTCGAGGCGATACACGCATGGATTAGGGCAGCGTATGACAGGAAAAGAGATAAGAGCCAGGAAAGGGTGAAGAAATCGATCAGGGCCTTTCAGGATGCGAGGTGGGATGCACTGGAGAAAAGGTGGAGAGTGGAAACGATCGAAGGAGATAGGTTGTACCCACTGTTAATAAAAGGTGGGAAGATAACAAGGATTGAAGAAGAAGACAGTGATACCGATGACAGTCTGTTAGATAGGTTGCTGGCAGAGAGACCACCTCCATTTAATCCAGATTTAGAAGAGGGAAAATCAACTTCAGCAGTGGAACGGGGTGAAACGCAGAATCAGAATAACATGAGAGTAGTGGGGAGAATTTCCACAGGAACAGAGGGAGCGGCAACACAGCCTTCCATAGGGAATACCCGATTACCAGACTCCCTGACAGTACCGGTTACCATTGGCCCTATAGTACCGGCATATGATCCAGACCGAGTAAGAGAAGGAAGTTCAGTACAGACGAGAGGAGAAGAAGGAACTAGTGCTAGTGGGAATGGGTTCGGAGTACAAGTGATTCACTTCCCAAGGCCACTAGACACAAGTACGCCATTACCAGCCACTGCAGACTCCTCTTTTAGACAGGAGGACGAGAGACCAGTCAGACCAAGGTCTTTGCATGAATCTCAGTCAGCTGTGAGGATGTGGACACCGACAGTAAGGAATCAAAGTGATAGAATGCCAGGTGACAGGGAACGAGAAAAGTCCGAAACCAGATCAAGCTTTAGGAATACGATAGAAGAGACCAAGGCCCACATGCATCAAGCTAAATTGCGATCGCAAACGATGCGAATCGGTAAAAAATGCCGTTTGCGATCGCAATATAGCGTCTTCCAATGCAGGAAGCAAATTCACCGAAAAGTGTAGAAATCGGTATTTTTGCGATTTCTAAGTCTCCGAATCGGTAATAGCGATTCTGTATTACTGATTCGCAAATAAGAAATCCCTAACACACATGCAACAAGACTTCGCAAATACAGAATCAGTAAAGAATCGCAAATTGCAACTCCTAAATAAGAAGAAACCATATCAGGTGGTAAGAATTACACATTCAACAAATCAGGTGTAAATCATAAGCAAACTACTTAAACAGCCCCAGAAAGCATCAGAGTGTCCCACAATGGCAGCGCTCTACTTCATAGCGCGGAGGATGAGGCTAAGAGCAGCAGCACAGAGGAGAAGGATCCAGGAGAGAATCTTCAGAGTGCGCGTTACTCTGCTAGGGCAGACGGAGGAAGAGATTTATGATAAGTATAGACTGAATGCTGCCACAATCTTAGAGCTCATTGCTGAGTTAGACCCAATACTGCAGCGTCAGACTCGCAGGACACATGCCATCCCCACCCATGTGCAGGTCCTATGCTCACTACATCTCCTAGCGTCAGGGGCCTTCCAGGGCGTAATTGCAGCAGCTGGCGGTGTCTCCCAAAGTGCCTTATCGCGCTTCTTCAACGCCTTCCTAAATGCCATGTTGCAGAGGATACACCACCACATCAGGTTCCCCACAACACCACAGGAATTGATGCAAACCAAATTAGATTACTATCAGGTTGCACAATTCCCACAAGTCATTGGCTGCATTGATGGGACGCATGTACCCATATGTCCCCCCTCAGTGAATGAACATATTTACCGGAACCGCAAATCGTACCATTCACTTAACATCCAAGTAATATGCAATGCAAAAACTATAATCACAGACATAGTGGCAAGTTTCCCTGGCAGTGCCCATGACTCCTATATCTTCAGGCATAGTGGCATACATAGACGTCTGCTGGCTGGTGAATTCGGAGAAGGATATTTGCTGGGTAAACACATGTCATACTGTTTTGCACACCTGTCTGCCATGGTGACACATAGAAGTACCTAATGTCTGCCTATTTTTATCATCCTGTAGGTGACAGTGCATACGCTGTGAGGCCGTTCATCCTCACTCCCTATTTGAATCCCACAACACGACAGGAGCAGCGATACAATCGTGCCCACATTGCCACACGAAATGTGATTGAGAGGACATTTGGTGTACTCAAATCCAGATTCCGCATCCTCCACAAAACCGGTGGGGCCTTACAGTATAGGCCGGAGACATGCTGTAAAATTGTCGCTACATGTGCTATGTTGCACAACCTTGCCACCAATAGGGGCATCCACCTGGAGGACTCCGATAGCGAGCCAGAACAGGACATCCAGCCAAGACAACCACACCAAGCAGCACGCGGGCCAGATGCAGCAGAGGGAGAAGGAGACGTGACGAAATCATGCAACGTTACTTCTAAGGTGAGTAATCAAGACACAACACATATTTAGGTAACAGTTTATTGTGTTAGGTGGGTAGTTGTGTTGATGCACACATGCCATACTCAGAAAAGTGCAGTGTGGGTGCAGACAATTTGAAAGTCATTGTCTTGGCACTGCAACATTGATATGGAGTCATAATTCTGGTTACCTCACCAGAGTGGCACAGGTGCGACTCACTACTTTCGCCTGCCAAGCACTCCTGTGGCCCTGTTTGTGGGCTCTGATACCCCCCTCATGGACCCCTCTGTGCCACATTGACTCCTGGTACTGCGCCTCCTGTCATGTGACACAGGTGCCAGTAGGCTGCTCAGGCTGGAGCCCTCCTCACTGTCCCCCCCTGCACGCATGGGGCTTCCGCTAGCTGCTGCAGTCTGTAGTCCTTCCACAGCAGTGGTGACCTGGATGAGGCCCCTGGCGACATCCCCACAGCAATGGGCCATCTCCACCTGCATGCCGACAGCACGCCTTGAAAGCTGAGCTGTGGTGTGACTCAGCCTATTGATGGCCCGGGTGTAACTGTGCATGCGAGCCATAGCAGTCTGATGCCTCCTGCCATTTGTCACATGCTCTGCCTGAATTGCCCTGCACATATCCTCAATGCCAGTCGCAACACGGTCTAGTCTCGCATTGTTTGCCCTGTGCCCTTCCACTGCTGCAGTTGTGAGCTCCCTCAGACAGTCATGAATTCCACCCATGTGTTTGGCAAGTGTTCCCAGTTGGACCTGCATGTGACGGATGTCCTTCCCTTGCAGGCGCTGGACCCTCAACATCTTGGACTCAACGACACTTGCACTGGCTTCGCCATTGTCATCAGCAGGCGTGGGAATTCTCCTTGGCCCTCGCCTGCGGTACTGCACTGGACTGCGCCGCATGGTTGGCTCTGTTGATGGTGATGGGGGGTATGTGCAGGCTGCAGTGTGTGGGATCCAGTGTTGCTGTCCTCATCACTCTCCAAGTCAGGGAGTGGAAGTACTCTCCTCCTGCGGTGTGTGGGAGCAGGTATGGGTGGGGATGGCGGCATTTCTAGTCCCTCATCATGCTGTTCCATGTCTCCCTCGGACTCGTGGTCGTCCGCCCCATCACTGTCCTGCGCTGCATCTGTGAGTGGAACAGTGCAAATCCTGTTATTATTTTTGTTTGCACTTGTTTGTCATATCATACCTGCGCAGTTCTATTAAATCTACTTCTGTCATGTTGAACATCTACTGTTGTCACTCCTTGCTGTACTGTGCTGCACTACACCTATGGTGTGCCCTCCATGCCTTCCCCTTACATTTGTCTGCATACAACTCCCAGAATGCATTAGGGTGTTGCTTGTAAAAGGTGGACTGGACTCAGGTGTGCTACACTACGCAGGGAATGCATTTGGGGCACGTTGTGATTACATTACACATATGTACATGTTCAGCTGTGCACTTACCTTGGGAGGTGCCCGCATGTCCTGAGGTGTCAATCTGCGTCACACCAACTACTGACTCTGGCTGCAGCGTTGATTCCACCAGGTCCTCCAGTGTGGTGTTCGGGCGCAAGCTGGATGTTCCCCCTCCTGTTTTTTTGGCTGCGGCTAGCCTTTCTGCCACCCTCTCTTTGGCACGGCTGCGAAGGTCATACCATCTCTTCTGCAGGTTCTGTATGTCACGGTGTGTCACCCCCACAGCATTTACCTTGGCTTGTATGCCAAGCCAAATCTTCCTCTTCACTGACTCCGCAACATGCAGGGATTGTCTCCCAAAAAGCTGGTCATGTCTCTGGACAACTTCCTCAATGAGGGTTTCAAGTTCCTTATCATTGAACTTGATTTTTCTCTTCCTGCCTTCTCCTTTTTTCTGTGCCTTTTCAGTGGCCATGGTGTATTTTTCTCACTGCTCCTGCTCAGCTACAATTCCTCCAGGGTGTGCTCCACCAGTATTCCTCCTCCTCCTCCTCTCCCTGTGTGCAGGTGTGGTGAATCAGTGAATGACTTCCTGGTTTGTGATGTCATCACATTGCTGCAATATGGGTAATTCGCATTTTCCGATTCGGTAATTGCGAATTCGCAAATACAGATTCGGAATACACGGAATCGGTAATGAAATTTGCGATTTTTACCGATTCGCAAATATTTACCGATTTCATTGTTGCATTCGATTTTGCGATTCCATAATAGCGATTTCTTATTTTTCGCTATTATGGAATCGCAAAGAGATTTGTTGATGCATGTGGGCCCAAGTCACAAGAACAAAGTGGTGACTATGATGAGCAGAATGGCGCAGCTTGTCGAGAGATACTAAGGAGTGCAGTAGAGGCAAGGTTGCTGGACGTAGTAAGGTTAAAAGCAGAAGTAGACGAAATGATTAACGGAAGTCTACCTTTGGAAAGAATAGAAATTTATGGGTCGGATGAGCTGCTTTTCATAGCAAAAGATGTAACTCGGAAAGCAAGGATAGCGCATGAGAAATTAACGGCATTGGCCAGGAGATATGAGGTAGACTTGAATAAAACAAAAACATTGCAAGGACCACATAGGTTGCAATATAGTGATCAGGAATTAGAGGAGAAAAGGATCACAGAATTAAGGACGCACACCAAAGATCTGATTGTAGGGATGCGCATATGGAATTTGTTGGACAAATGGGAGGAGAGGTGGTCAAAGAAGAAAATAGCCAAGAGAATTGAGGGAGAAACGCCGCCTCCAGGGGGGGGGGCGACGGGTGTTGGAAACTTTCCTTTACGGGAAGTACAGAACGGAGGGTACGTATATGTACCGTGGAGTAGAGGAGACTTGGCTGCATTTACAAATGACTTTCCTCAGTTGAGGGAGAAACCCGTAGAGTGGTACAAACAGGTTGAGCGGTTTGTTAAAATCTCAAAGGTGCTGTGGACTGATTTGAACACCTTGTTTGACATAGTGGTGCTGGGAGATTTGTGGACAGCTTGTAAAATCGCCGTTGAGTGGCCGACTGTTGAACCTGAAAGGGATGCTGTCACGAATGGTCCGTCACCCCTGGTTATGAAAAAGTTCGAGCAAGTGATTACATGGTTGAAACTGAAGATTTCGCCTCAAGATATAGATTGGGTCAAAATAGACCGAACTGTGCAGGAACCTAAAGAAACAGTGCATGAATATTACGAAAGACTTTTGCAAGCTTTTAAACAGTATAGTGGATTAGATGCATTAGATCCCTAGGATATGGGACAGTTTGTCTCAAAGTTTGTGCTGGGTCTGAGACCAGAAGTCAGCCTCATGATACAGCACCATTTGATCTGTTGGCAGAATAAGCCGGTAGATGAAATCTTGCGGTATGCGAGGTATTGTAGCGATGAAGTGGACTCGAAGCATCGGAAGCTAAAGGACAAATTGATGCTCGTTCAGATGCAGACAGCTCAGGTCCAGCCTAGTGGAGGGACCTTAGGAACAAGACAGGGAAATTACCAAGGGAATCAGAATGGGCAAGGCCAGGGAAAGGGGAAACCCATAGATCCCAAGACGGGGGTGGATGTGGCGACACTGAAGAAGACCACTGCGTGTCATTTTTGTCACCAGATCGGGCATTGGAAGCGCGAGTGCCCTTTTAACCCAGCCAACCAAGTGCAGCAGGAGGCGGAAGGGGTTCAGGCACCCGTGACGGAGATAGTCAATACTGTAATGAGGCCCAGATCGATGAAAGGGGGGGCCCAAAACCAACAAGTACAGGTCCCACAGCCACCAAGGATCCCGCACAACATACGAACTTATCAGCAAATGCCCCTTTTCGAAGGGAATGATGAGTGTAGTCCCGACCCGTTATCCTGACGGTGCCTGAGGGGGGAGGAAGACTGCACTCTTGGAGCAGTCTTGGAGGTAGACCAGAGAGGACCTTTTGTGGAGGCAGACATTGATGGTCATCCTACCACACTTTTGGTCGACACTGGTGCTACCCGGTCTACTGTAAGATCAGCAGTAGTCCCCAACCTACCCCTCTCGGGACAATCGATCCAAGTTGTTGGAGTAGCGAACAAAAGAATAAACAGTCCACTGACCGAACCGATCCCAGTAAAGATAGGAGCTTTCCAAACCAGACATCAGTTTGTGGTGTGCGATACGAGTCCAGTTTGCCTTCTGGGAAGAGATCTGCTCTGTAAATTGAACTGCACTATTTATTGCACACCCAGGGGAGTGGAGGTTCAGACGAGGGACGATGATGCTACCTTTAAAGTTGCTAATCAGCATCTGTGTATAGACTTGTATCCAATGGTGACCGTGGAGGAACTTCCACCGGATTTGAGAGATACTGTGTCACCTGAGGTATGGGACTTCACAGGAGAAGAGATAGGACTAATTAAAGGAGTTGAACCTGTGCAGATTCAGGTGAAACAGAACGTTGAGTTCCCTAGAACGCCTCAGTACAATCTGTCGCCCGAAACGATCGCGGGGATTAAACCTGTAATCGAGACTTTCATAAAGAAAGGCATTCTGAAAGAGATTAGAGGTAGCCCCTGTAATTCACCTATTATGGGACTACAGAAACCGAGCGGGAAATTCAGGATCGTGCAAGACCTGCGAAAGGTCAACACGATAGTTGTCCCTTGTTGTCCAGTGGTACCGAATCCATCAGTGATACTGTTTCAGATCCCATGTGAAGCCGAGTGGTTTACTGTCATTGATTTGTGTCAAGCATTCTTCTCGATACCGCTCCATGAGGAAAGCCAATTTCTTTTTGCATTCCGGCTGGAAAATCGTGTGTTAACATGGTGTCATATCCCTCAAGGGTATACAGAAAGTCCGTCGATCTTTAACCAGATCCTGAAAAAGAATCTTGAGAGTCTTGTATTGCCGCAGAACTCAGTTCTTGTGCAATACATAGACGATCTCCTTGTTGCCTCGGAAACGGAAGATGCTTGCATGATAGACACGGTAGCCCTGTTGAACCACTTAGCAGAGAACGGGCACAAGTTGTCCCCAAATAAGTTGCAGTACTGTTTGAATGAGGTACAGTACTTGGGACACAGATTAGAAAAAGGCAAGAGGAAGGTGTCACCAGACCGAATTGAGGCAATAATGAACATGGCAATGCCTACCACACAGAGAGAAGTCAGGATGTTTTTGGGAATGGTCGGCTATTGACGGCAATGGATACCTAGTTTTTCCTTGAGAGCAAAGCCTTTACAGAGGCTTACGCACAAGGAGGTGAGTGATCCGGTACCATGGGACGAGGAGTGCTTGATGTCATTCCTAAAACTGAGAGAGGAGTTGTGTAGTGCCCCAGCTCTGGGAATGCCTGATTACAACAAGGCCTTTTCACTGTTCTGTTGTGAGAGAGAAGGATGTGCATTAGCAGTCTTAGCTCAGAACCATGGAGGTGTCCGTAGACCAGTTGCCTACTTTTCAGCTACTCTAGATCCAGTAGCTCCTGCGTTGCCCGGATGTCTAAGATCCGTTGCTGCAACAGGTGTCAGCATTGAAAGATGTGAAAGCATTGTAATGGGACATCCTTTGACTGTACATGTGCCACACTCGGTTGAATTGTTGATGACCAGGACTAAGACGCAGCACCTAACGAATAACAGGTTAACGAGGTATGAGCAAGTCATACTCGCCGCAGAGAATGTGACGCTGAACAGGTGCTCTGTCTTAAACCCTGCGACATTGATGCCCATACCGAATGCGGATGATGAAGATTGTGCGGACCATGATTGTCTTGACGTGACTGAACTTTGCACCAAACCAAGACCTGACATTGTCGATGAACAATTGACTGACCCAGATGAAATTTTCTTTGTCGATGGTTCATGCCTAAGAGACAGTGTTGGCCAACCAAGAGCAGCATTTGCTGTATGTACCATTTCAGGAGTGGTTGAGGCGGCCTGCCTAGAAGGAGCACGCTCCGCGCAGGTAGCTGAAATCATTGCTTTGACTCGTGCCTGTTTGGCCGCTGATCAAATTCGAATCACGATTTATACGGACAGTCAATACGGGTTTGGTGAAGTTCATGACTTCGGACAGCTGTGGTCCCAGAGGGGATTTTTGACATCATCTGGCTCACCCATTAGGAATGGAGAACATGTAAGACAACTGTTAGATGCATTGCAATGTCTGAAGGAAATCGCTGTTGTGAAATGCACTGCACACGGGAAGGGGGAGGATTTTGTGTCTTTGGGAAACAATTATGCGGACGAAGTTGCCCGCTTCTGTGCAGAACAGGGATGCATATTTACAGAGGGTTACACAGGAGAGAGCCAAGAGAGAACCGAACTCAACATGATGTTGGCCATGGCAGACACTTGGGAGGAGCTCAAGCGACTGCAGGATGAAGTCTCAGATCAGGAACGGAACGGATGGATCAAAGCAGGGTACGAAAGAGGGGATGTGGATGTTTGGGTCTCCAGTGATGGGAGAGCTGTATTACCAGAGAATCTGCTGAGTCCGATGGCGAGACTGATACATGGACCGGTACATCTTGGTAGAGATGCTATGATGCGTGTGTTTAGACAGACGTGGTATAATCCACGATTTCGTGCAATGGCTGAAACTGTTTGTCAGAGGTGTGTCACGTGTCAGCAGATGAATGCTGGAAAGAAAACAGTAGTTACCTTAAGTCACATTGGGAGGTCAGGAGGGCCCTTCAATAGGATACAGTTAGACTTCGTGGAAATGCCTAAGTGCAATGGGTTGAGATACATCTTGGTGCTGGTATGTGTATTCTCACGGTGGGTGGAGGCTTACCCAACACGCAGGTGTGACACTCTCACAGTGGCTAAGTTATTGTTGAGGGAGCTCATCCCGAGATTCGGGATCCCAACCTCTTTGGAATCAGATAGAGGAAGACACTTCCACAGTGAAATCATGAAGTTACTCTGTGCCGCATTGAATATTGATCAGAGAATCCATTGCAGTTACTGACCAGAGGCTTCTGGGATGGTGGAGCAAGTTAATGGGACTTTGAAAGCCCGGATGGCAAAAATGTGTTCGTCAACGTCTTTGAAGTGGCCGGATGCACTGCCACTCGTGCTGATGAGCATGAGAAGTGTCCCAGATAGGAGAACTGGGTTGTCCCCTCATGAGATCCTGATGGGGAGGGCAATGCGGTTACCAGCAGTACCAGCTACAGCTTTGATAAACATCACTGATGACTTGATTCTCGATTACTGTAAAGGACTATCTGATGTGGTCCGTTCTGTGTCCCAGCAGGTACAAGCTGCAGCTGTTCCGGCCTCGAGTGATCTGTGCCACGACCTGTGTCCCGGCGACTGGGTGCTTGTTCGAAAGCACGTAAGGAAGAGCTGTCTGGATGTTTGGTGGCGAGGCCCGTACCAGGTGATACTGGTCACGAACACAGCAGTGAAGTGTGGAGGATTGCTGAACTGGGTACATGCCTCCCATACCCGCAGAGTTTCAGCACCCTTGGAAGAAACAGCTCCTCTCGTAACTGAAAATCCAGCTGATGTGGCAGGGCCACATGAGAGGACAAGTCAAGCTGTAAGGGTCGCTATCACAGCTGGTGGTGCACCAGAACAAGCTGAAGGGGGTTTTGACAACCCAAACCTCGACTCTGACTCAGAAGACAGAGGTGGTGCAGAGGGTGGAGTAGAGTCAGATTCAGCAGAAAGAGGAAGTGGTGTACTGGGTATAGCAGGGGAAGGCGGAAGAACGACCAGAACCAAGGAACGTAGGCCTGAAAGACAGAGGCGACTGAATCTGAGGTTGGCACCTGAAAGAGATCTTGCTCCAGTGTCTGAAGTCTCTGAGACGGAAGCAAGTGACGAAGAGCAGACTCAAGAGGGCAGGCGAAGGTCAAAAAGAACGAGAGTACCCTGCCGGAGATACTCTACCCCTGAGTGGACTTACACTGTGACTGATGCAGGGGGTAGTGAGTACGGGGAGACTGAGGTCTGTGCAGGTGGTCAGCAAGAGCCCGAATGTGGTAGTGAAGGTGGTGCTGTTGTTGCCAGGGCTCGAAGTCCAAGGAATACTGACCCGCACCGTTCCGAATCCCCCGCTTCTGAGTAAAGTCCGACAACTGGTTTTGCATCGAATCGAATTTCCGTCTTTTGGGTTTGAGCCGTCTTCACACGAAATGATAATCCTGCGTCTTGAACTTTTGTATCACGTTCTGGAAGTGCTTACTAATGATCTTATCGTGGATGAAATATAACCTGTTGTAAATAAAAAAAAAAATTAAAAAAAAATCTAAAGAAGAAGATAACCTAGATCCGAGTGGAAGAAGAATAAACTTAGGGACTTCCCCCAGAAGAGGAACAAAAACCTAGGGAAGTCTTTTTCTGGACTATGTAAATAAGAGACTGTTGTTGAAAGGGGATTTCCAGAGGTTTCAAGTGTTGTTTGAACTGGTTAAACAAGACACGAGTGGAAGAACAAAGACTTTTGAGTGTTCATTGCTGAAACCAAGAACTTTTGAGTAAGATCGAAATCATGGAGGTTGGAGATCCGAACCGTAGATCTAAAATGATTGTAGGCATACTCATAGGTGTTGTGATATTTTTTATAATCGTAGTAATTGTAGTCTCATATACATTTCCACATGAGCTAGCAGTGCAGGGGGTGCCAGGGACTCCTACACCTACTACACCTAGCCAAAAAGGGGTAACCATAGGAGCTAACAAGGCTTTGCTGATAGAAGAAAGTCGTAGATTGCATGCAGATTTGTCTAGAAGTGATTTCAAGCTTAATGCTTATGCCAAGCTGCTATACGAGTATGTGGATGCGATGGATGCGAAAGATTGTTATGTGTGTATGCAGTTGCCTGCTTCAGTGGATGAGGGTATTAGATATCACCATCTTCCACTGACGTATGGAATTTCATGTAGTCTGTTACTTAGTCTATTCTATGAAAGAGATCAGTTTGAGTATTTCTTTTCCAATTACGATGCAGTGCTTCCTGAAGTCCCAGCTTACAAACATTTGAATAAGTACGACTACTATATATCAGAGGATAGACTTAGGAAGTTCTTCATACCGTCTTTGGAATTGGACACAGCCTATGCCCACCGACATAATTTGACGTGCTCATTATCAGATGTAGAAAAGAAGTTTGTAGATCAGGTAGAAGATAGGTATAGAAAATTGACACAGACACGAGACACGGGGCATAGTAAAGTGGATTGGACAGATGAGGAAAAATTGCACCGGACAAAAGGAAGTTATGGTCCTATAGCTTTGGACAAAGAGCAGAGGGGAAAGCTGTGTGTGAGACGATATCAGACCTACTATGAAAAGGTTCCTGTGGGACAGAGTACGTGTGATCATGTTTTCACTATGGCAGATGTGGCTAAGAATTTTCTCCAGGGCCCTGTACAAGTGATACCTACGGTGTATTTTGTGTGTGGAAGGAATGCTTATGTGAGGTTATCTGCGAATTGGTATGGTACATGTTACTTGGGAATAATATTTCCAAAGGTTTACCATACAGAGGATTTGGAACTTCTGGAAGGTGGAAAGCATTCGAGAGTGAGGAGAGGTGCAAGTGCAGGGGTCGTAGTGGGAGATATCTTTGGAGCCATGATACCGAGTTTGGGAGTGATCTTGAATGATGTGAAGATCCGGAGACTGGCGACTGTGATAGACGAACTATCGATGAATACAGCAAAATCGTTGGTACTGGTGGAAGGGGAGATGCTGTCGATAAGGACAATGGTTTTGCAAAACCGCTTTGCTTTGGATGTCTTACTGGCAAAAGAGGGCGGAGTCTGTAAATTATTGAGGGTTCAAGAGTGCTGTACTTATATACCAGACCACAGCAAGGATCTGGAGAAATATATAAGTAACATCACTACTATTCACACGAAGATAGCGGATTTGACTGAAGAGGGAGCTTGGGAAAAAGTTGGAAAATTGTTTGGTCAAGTGGGAAGCTGGTTTGCGAATTTGGGAAAGGGATTCCTTGGCTATGTTCTGAGACCTCTTCTGATTGTGGTGGTTTGTGTGGTTTGCCTGTGGGGTCTGATCAAAGCTTTCAAGTGGTATCGAGCAGGCCGAGTTGAGAGAGCTCTGAGAGAAAATGAGACGAGAATGGCTAGACTGCGGGACAGTCAATATCAGAGACTCAAGAGAATGGAGAATCACAGATCAGGGAAAATGGCAATGAGTTCTGTTTAGGTCGGTTCTTTCTCCAAGGGAGTTGAATAAAATGTGATGACAGGAATCATCAAAGGGGGGAACTGATAGAGCGCCATGTTCTTGTGAAATTCGTAGGGGTGCATCATAATCACTGATAGTTCGCACCCGCATATATCCAGCTATATATCCATGAATGGCTAGCAAAATGAAGTTATAACCCAGTTATCAGAATGAATAAGAAATGTAATTGTGCTATTTTTAATCATGCAAATGAAACGCTTAACTGAATCATGTGTAAACCAATGCATAAGATGAATCAGCTCATGTGTAATCGAGCTGCAGTAGTTTATACGTGTACCACATAAGTTGTACGTGTAGTTCACTTTTGCATATGAAATATAATGAACCAATGCTTATAGACGTGATTAAGATTTGTGTGTTTAAATTGTGTAAAGGCCTGACTGCATATACGACAGGGAAAGGCCTGTTTGTTCGTATGTTAGCTTATTTTGCAGACAGAGAAGGTTCTCTTGGAAAGGCTCTCTGGGCACCGAAATTAGATTTAATTAGCACAAGTAGAAGGCTTCTGTTGAACGTATCTTTTGTTGCAGGTGCAAGGACACATGCCTCGTTAGTAAAGACTGGCTCTTTGTTTCATAAGTTAGAGCGATGGGAGGCATGAAGATGGGAGTGCAATGGAATTTAGGGATGATACTTTCAGCGGAGAAGGTGCCTGGGACTCAAGGTCATCGCAACCGTCCAGGATGAAGTAACCTTTCGATGGAAAAGTACAAGAAAGAAGACCTGGCCAAAGAGGCGTGACAAAAGGCGTGTTCAATTGTATTGGGTTTTGTATTAGGGATAGTGCCCCGAGGGTGGAGGGCAGAGAAGAGGTAGAGGAGAGCAGAGAGGAGGACAGAGAGGGATTTGGTGAAGGAGCATCTTAAAATCTGAGCTTAGGTACTATGTGAGTGTACTTCTTAGGAAGTCTTCACAGCTGACACCTTTTACTTACTCTTGCCTGGGGATATTCGTTAAGTAGGTATGCCACCTTAGTGATAGAGTAGGGACAGTTAATAGGTTTTCCTTATTTAGGTAATGAAGAATAATATAGAGATTGGAGCAGTTATCGCTTGTCTAATACTTCTGGAGCTAACGATTCTTCTTATCCTGAGTCGGATGAGACTCCTGCGTAGGATGCTATTTGTATTAGTGCCCATCTATTTCTTTAACCTCGTGTTGAGGTGCTTGCATGTGCAATTATTCTTGGCTGTAATAAATCCACAAAATTGAATTCGGAGTCAGTGGTCTTTTAAGGTAAACTGGATTCTAAAATTTGTCGTATAACTGAAAAGGATTTTCTTCCCTTCACACTATTCAGCAGGTAAAAAGATCCTGGCGACCTGAAGATTCTTAAAAGAGATAAGATAAGAATCAGCGTTATCACATGGTTAGTGATGGGCTTGTTTTAGTGAGATTGCAGATTGAGTAGTGAGGGCGACAGGTGAGCGAAGTGTCACTTGAGTGCAGGGCAGAGGCGCAACTAGAGCCACATTTCGGGGGGGGGAGGTGTGGATAATAAACATTTCGGGGGGGTGGGGGGGGGGTAATTCTTCCAGCAATAGGCAGAGTGGAGATGAAGGGGCTCTAAGAAGGGGTGAAAAACAACAAAGCCTCGTTAACAAGTAAATTGTCTTTTAAAGATCTGTGAAGTACTCGGGTGCGGCTGCAGTAAGACGGACTCCAGCCCACAACAGCTCAAAAACTATATGTGTGTATGCCCAGGAAGCTGTCTCAGCCCGGGCTGACACACCGGGGGAAATGAAGCCCTTTGAGCCCTATGGGCGTTGCACGCCTGGTGCAGGGTGAGTAGTGTGCTCGTGTGACTGCAGGGTGAGGTACAGGGTGAACAGCACAAGTGCATTGTGAATGCAGAGTGATCACTGTGAGTGCAGGGTGAGCGGATGAATGGTGTGAGTGCATGGTGATCGCTGTGAGTGCAGAGTGCAGGATGAGCGTAAAAGTGAAGGGCGAGAATGAGGAGTGAGTTGTCTGAATGCAGGGTGCATTCCCAGACACTTGAAGTAACTCAGCATGTTATTGATGGTGGCGTAGGGTTCCAGATATAAGTTAAATTTATTGCTATTATGGCATTAAGCAGGGATCGAGGGTGGGGGAAATAATGTGCATATCCTGAAACAAACTTCAAGTCTTATGATTAGTGTTACCAGCTGTAGGAGAGTAGGATCTGCCTCTTATGTTGCCCCTACTTTTTTTCTGATGTTTACACTGGTTTCTGGCTATAGTCTGGCTGGGACCCTGCTAATCAGGGCCCCAGCCTCTCTGTTCTCTCTAAACGATTTGGAGTGCACTCTAGGTGCACTAGTGATTGGATACTGTGGTGCCTTATGAGTCCCTAGTATATGGTACCTTAGGTACCAAGGGCATAGGTACTCCACAGGCCTACCAGGGGCTGCAGCATGTATTATGCCACCCCTGGGAAGCAGACTAAATCTGACACCACAGGCCTGCTACTGCAGCCTGGGTGAGGAAGTGCTAGCATCCCTCACTGAGATATAGGTCCCCTATATCTCTCCTACACACACATATAAACCTATCAGTCACCCCTAAGGCAGGCCCTATCAATCCTGAGGGCAGGGTGCTTGGCTTCTATGTGAGGGGGTGCCTCTGCCTGAGCAGGGCCCCTCTGCAGCTCTCAGAGTCCATTATCTGGTGCTGTTTGTGGATGCGGTTAAACCATATACTTTTAAGTGCATTATATCCTCGCGGTAAAATGCTAACTTTGGAATGGCTGCATCGAAACATGTCGTGTTTGGTGTCAAACATCTTGGAATACTACCCCCGCCGCCAGTCCTGGCGGCGGGGTAGCATTCCACCCTTCTAGAGGGATAGACATGTACCTACTGTGGAAACGCGGTAGAATCCTGCAGAGCCCTGGCATCACAAAATGGATGCCACCAGTCACAGACACTGGGCTGCCCTCCTGCTGATGACCAACACTCGCAGTGGAGGAAGCTCAACAATAGATATCCTGTCCCAAGGGGTGTGACCACCTCCCAGACAGGG
This sequence comes from Calotriton arnoldi, assembly GCA_963921515.1. Taxonomy (NCBI): domain Eukaryota; kingdom Metazoa; phylum Chordata; class Amphibia; order Caudata; family Salamandridae; genus Calotriton; species Calotriton arnoldi. Next base: position 1,326,441 of record CAWUFW010005054.1, on the reverse strand, counting down.
TTTAGTGTATTGGGGCTGGGTGGGTGCACTCTTAGAGTGCTTTGAAGTCCTGCACTGGGGGAGCAGAAGGCTCCTCTGTGCATATGCCAGTTCAAACCGGCTCAGGGGCTACCTGTCCCTGCTCTGGCACGAAACTGGACAAAGGGAAGTGGGTGTAGCCACCCACTCCCTGACCCTCCCATAGGTAGAGTCATAGAGCTAGTCCCTCCCTTTCTTTTAGTATAAGAGGGGGAACCTGTGCTGCATTGCACCCTAGATTTCCCTGGACGACGCTCTGAAGATGAATCCCGGACCTTCGACGTTGCACTACCTTTGGAAGACTGAAGAATCTCCCTTGGAGTCAAGGAGTGACTCCCCTGCTTGGCAGGCACCAAAAACTACAAACGACAGTTGCAAACTACTCCGCTCCCGCCGGAGTCCGAAGTCCCTGCAGCCCAAGAAGTGGATTTCCTGACTTCTCAAAGGCCATCGTGAGTCCCCAGCGAAGCTGAGGCCAGTGGACCCCAAGAGTAACGAGGAACCGCGACCCCTGGGTACCGTGCACTATTGTCGAGTGCAACCCTTTCACAACGTGCCACGAACTTGTGCTTTGGACCACGTGTGGTCCCAGCCTCCAGCAGGAATCCCTCCTAAGATCAGAGGCCTACCACGTCCCGAGTGACCGTGGGCCCCTGTGAGTGAATCCTCCCGAGGCGTCTTCGCGATCCCTTGCCAGCCGGCTTGTGGGTCCCCAGAAGACTTTCTAAAGAAACCAAAGGGCTCCCTGGTTGCTCCAGGCCTGCCCTGACTTACCCTCGCTGGGTGAGTCCCCCAGACCTTGCTGGTCTGCGCCATTGCCTCTTCACACTTTCCCCGAGACTTGCTGTTACCAGGGCTTGTTGGCTCCGACCGAGTCGACGACACCGCAGTAAGCTGCAGACATTGTGGGACACGCCGAATCCAGCTCCTGGTCGTCGTCGACGCCTCCTGGACCTCGTGGCTGAAGAGTCAAGGCAACCGCAAACGACCTGAATCTTGCGACGACGGTGGGCATCCATCTTCCTTGCCCCGAGTCACTGCCAAGTGACTTTGAACACTGTCCCCTCTGCTTTCAGGTCTTCCATCTTCCGAATCCAGGCTTGGATTCCTCCGGACACTTCTCCTGTCGCCGCAAGCAGCAAGTCCTCACTGGCTCCCATTGAAAACGACACAGCGACCCGACACCAAAGAACACCTATGCACCCGGCTCCCCTGGGTGAGGTAACTTCAGCACTACAGTGCTCCTGTGGGTGTGGGCCCTAGAACTACTTACCCTGTAAGTGACTTGCTTGTAGCTTCCCTAGAAGTGTCCTAAAACTCTAACTTTCTAAGTGCGACAATTGCGCTGACTCGTACAGGGTTCGCGTCTGTGTTAGACACACCGCGTCCATCTCCTTTGTAACACCATCTAAAACTGTATCCTTCGACTCGTACTGAGTCCGATCGGTGTTCGCCTCGAACACACAAAGGGCCTGTAACACTGAGATCTCCATTGCACTGACTCGCACAAGGTTCGCGTCTGTGTTAGACACAGCGCGTCCATCTCCCTTGCAACTCTATCTGTGACTGCGTCCTTCGACTCGTACAAGGACCGATCGGTGTGTTCGCCTCGAACACGCAAGGGACCTTTAACATTGAAATCCCAATCGCGTCTGAGCGCATAGACTCGCACAGGACTCGCACCGGTGCCAGGTCACCGCGTCCGTCCCCTGTGGGTCTCCTACAACTACCTGGGGTGGTTCTTGGGGGTCCCTCGATTCTAGATGCCCTAGACCTAGGTCTAGCAAACTAAGATTGTGATATTCGATTGTGCTAAACTTATTGTGATAATATTTGACTTGTACATATGTTCCTGACTTCTAATCTCATAAAGAGATTAGTAGAGAGTGTTTATTAATAAATACATATATATTTGATATATATACCTGTGTGGTGTCTTTTCATTTGGTGATTCAAGAGATTGTGTGGTAAAACAAGCTGCTTTACATTCCTTCAAGACTTAGCCTGAAGGCTGCTCTCCACAGCTACCACTAGGATAGCTTTCTATAAAGGTTGTCTTAAACCTATCTACCATAAGAGTCGAATTGTTCTGGTGCAAGGTGTCCACTTTAATTAGTGAACAGCATATACCAGGCCAACTTCTCACATTGGTGGGCAGCGTGTGGGATTCCAGCTTGCTATTGTTTTACCAGAAAATCTCTATTTGAATTACTAACTGAAAACCACTATAGGTACTCAAGGTACATATAAAGTGAAGCTTAGTATCAATAAGTTCTACTGAACTTAGAGCTGTGTGCCAAGGGATAGCACACCCTTTCTACAGCTCAAGCTAGTATCAGTAGGCCACAAACTAGTGTAGGTAGTACAACACTGCACAACACTAGAATGTCCTTAAAGGGTGGAACCAGTGGATCCACTCAGCCTCAGTATAAGGACATGGCTTTCTCTGACTTGAGAGCCATGTGTGTTGAAAGACACCTGAGGCTAGGACAGAGTCCCTCAACCCTACACCTGATAGATCTGCTGACAGCAGATGATCTTAGATTGGCTCTAGGAGCTAATGGGTCTGAATCAGTGGGTGGGTCGATTACAGTATCTGGGTCAGATGATGAAAATCAGAATGACCAGGACTCTGTGATTGAAGGGCCAGGCCTCAAGGGGCCTGAAAAGGACAGAGGAATTCTCCCTAAGAGAACTGACAGAGTGGATGAGAGGCATAGGTCCCCTTCCAGGGAATCTGAGCACTCTTATCACTCTGGCAGAGAATTTGTCCACCAGAGGAACTCATACTTTCCCATAAGAGAGACCTCCTCTGAAAGAATGTGCAAACTGCTGCAGTATGAGGAAGCAAGAGTTGCCCTCAGAACCAAGCAGTTGGCACTGGATAGAGAAGCCCTGGAGATCCAGAGAGCTTCTAGAAGAGAGGGGTTAGAACCCCTTGGTGGCAGCAACAGTGTCCCTAGAGGCAGAGAATCTATTCCAGACCATAGGAACCTGAGCAAGGTTGTTCCTCCCTACCAGAGTGGGGATGATATCCACAAGTGGATAACTGCTATGGAGAGGGCCTGTAGAGTACAGCAGGTCCCCCAGAAGCAGTGGGCAGCAATCTTGTGGCTCTCCTTTCCAGATAAAGGTAGAGATAAGCTCCTCACTGTTAGAGAAGAGGATGCTGACGATTATGAAGTCCTGAAGAGTGCACTGATAGATGGGTTTGGCTTAACCACTGAACAGTACAGGTTGAAGTTCAGAGACACCCAGAAGGCACAGACTCAGGACTGGACTGACTTTGTTGATTGTGCAACCAAGGCTCTGGAGGGTTGGCTGGTTGGCAGTAGGGTTACTGATTTCAAGGGATTGTATAATCTGATGATGAGAGAACAGATCCTTAATAATTGCCAGAACCAGTTGTTGCATCAGTACCTGGTGGACTCAGATCTGACCTCTCCCCAAGAATTGGGAAAGAAGGCAGACAAATGGGTCAGAACCAGGGTGAGGCAGAAACCCCAGAACCAAGGGGGTGACACTAAGAAGCAAGATCCTAAGGGCTCTGAGAAAGGTGGGGATAAGTCAAAAGACCAGAAGTCTTCACAAGGGCCCCAAAAATCTGCATCTGGTGGGGAGTCACAATCAAACAAGGGGAAAGGCCAAAAGAAGCCCTAGTGCAAATTCTGTAAACAGAAAGGGCACTGGACTTCTGATTGTAACAAGTCCAAAGACCAACCCACCACCACTCCTGCCCCTAAGGCAACTGTTCCCCCTAGCTCAGCTACTGGTGGAGGTGGTACACAGAATAAGGGTGTAGTAGGGTTGACCCTGGGTTCTGAAGTGGACTCTGACCTAGTCAGAGTGCCCACTCAGGCAATGCTGATTTGTGAGGGAGACCTTAATATGTCCTTCCTAGTAAGCCCCAGTAATCTGGGCAAATACAAACAGCAGCCTGTAATAAATGGCAAACAGGCTTTGGCATTTAGGGACACAGGTGCTAGTGTCACCATGGTGGCAGAGGATCTTGTGGACCCTGGACAGATCATTCTGGGCGAAATGTACCAGGTGACCAACGCAAGCAACGTCAAGACCAACCATAGTCTGGCAGTTGTGACTTTCTCCTGGGGAGGGGTAACTGGCCTCAAAAAGGTTGTAGTCAGTGCAGACCTCCCTGTCGAATGTCTATTGGGCAATGATCTAGAGACTTCAGCCTGGTCTGAAGTAGAGTTATGGACTCATGCTAAGATGTTGGGCATCCCTGCAGAGGTATTTGCTGTGACCAGGTCACAAGCAAGAATGCATAACACTGAACCAGCTCTGGATCCTGGAACAATGGACCAGATGCTTCCCAAGAGGAGAAGCAGTAGGGTAAAGGCAGTGCCTTCCCCTCTGTCTCAGATCACAGATTCACCCCCAGAGGGAGGTGAAGCAGATCCTGAAGAAGGAACTGCCCCAGAGGGACTTGAGCCTGATCAGGTTGAGTTCTTAGGGGCAGGGGGCCCTTCTAGGGAAGATCTGAGTAAGGAGCAACAGTGCTGCCCCTCTCTTGAACCCCTCAGACAGCAGGCTGCTGCTGAGGCTGCTGGGAGTGCTAGTGGGTCCCATAAAGTTTATTGGGATGAGGGACTCCTATATTCTGAGAGTAGAGACCCAGCCCCTGGAGCCACCAGGAGGATGGTAATACCTCAGAAGTTTAGGGGTTCCTCTTGACCCTAGCACATGACATCCCTTTAGCAGGACACTTGGGCCAAAACAAGACCTGGGACAGGCTTGTTCCACATTTTCATTGGCCACATATGTCAGAGGACACAAAGGAGTTTTGTCGCTCCTGTGTCACATGCCAAGCCAGTGGTAAGGCAGGTGGCACAACAAAGGCCCCCCTGATACCACTACCGGTGGTGAGGGTACCCTTTGAAAGGGTAGGGATTGACATTGTTGGTCCCCTCGACCCTCAAACTGCATCTGGGCACAGGTTTATCCTGGTGGTAGTGGATCATGCCACCAGGTACCCAGAAGCAATTCCCCTGAGGACCACCACAGCCCCTGTGGTGGCAAGAGCCCTCATTGGAGTCTTCTCTAGAGTGGGTTTCCCAAAGGAGGTCATTTCTGACAGAGGTGCCAACTTCATGTCAGGATATCTGAAAGCAATGTGGAAGGAGTGTGGTGTAACTTATAAGTTCACCACCCCTATCACCCACAATGCAATGGTTTAGTTGAACGCTTCAACAAAACCTTGAAAGGAATGATTAAAGGACTCCCAGAGAAGCTTAGGCGGAAATGGGACCTTCTTCTTCCTTGCCTAATGTTTGCATACAGAGAGGTTCCACAGAAGGGGGTTGGTTACAGCCCATTTGAGCTTCTGTTTGGGCATCCTAAGAGAGGTCCACTGTGTTTGGTAAAAGAGGGCTGGGAGTTACCTCTCAAGCCCCCCAAACAAGATGTGATGGACTATGTACTTGGTCTCCGCTCCCGGATGGCAGAGTACATGAAAAAGGCAACCAAAAACCTGGAGGCCAGCCAAGAATTACAAAAAGCTTGGCATGACCAAAAGGCTGTACTGACTGTATACCAGCCAGGACAGAAAGTGTGGGTGTTGGAGCCTGTGGCCCCAGCAGCCCTCCAGGACAAGTGGAGTGGCCCCCATACAATAGTTGAACAAAAGGGAGAAGTCACCTACCTGGTGAATCTTGGAACTCCCAGGAGCCCCCTGAGGGTGCTCCACGTCAACAGATTAAAGCCATATGTTGACAGGGCTGACATGGGCTTGCTCATGGCAACTGATGAGGACCAGGAGGAAGAGAGTGACCCTCTCCCTGACCTGCTCTCTCAGAACCCTGATGATGGGTCAGTAGATGGTGTTGCTTTGGCAAACAGCCTCACTGACCATCAACAAACTGAGTGCAGACAAGTTCTGCAACAGTATAGACATATGTTTAGCCTGACCCCTAGTCAGACTTCCTGGTGCACCCACGAGGTGGACACTGGAGACAGTCTGCCTGTCAAGAATAAAATCTACAGGCAACCTGACCATGTCAGGGACTGTATCAGGACTGAAGTCCAGAAGATGTTGGAGCTAGGTGTAATTGAGCCTTCAGATAGCCCTTGGGCTAGCCCAGTAGTCCTGGTACCCAAGCCTCATACCCAGGGTGGTAAGAAAGAAATGAGGTTTTGTGTAGACTACAGAGGCCTCAATGCAGTCACTAGGACTGATGCCTATCCCATACCAAGGGCAGATGAGCTGATTGATACTTTGGCCTCAGCCAAGTATCTAAGCACGTTTGACCTGACAGCTGGCTACTGGCAGATCAGGTTAGCTGATGATGCAAAAGCCAAAACAGCATTTTCGACCCCTGGTGGGCACTACCACTTTGTGGTGATGCCCTTTGGATTGAAAAATGCACCTGCCACTTTTCAGAGGTTGGTGAATAAAGTTCTGACAGGGATGGAAACTTATTGCTCAGCTTATCTAGATGATATTGCTTTCTTTAGTTCCTCCTGGCCGGATCACCTGGTCCACCTCAGGAATGTTTTGGAGGCCCTGCAGAAAGCAGGCCTCACTATCAAGGCCACTAAGTGCCAGATAGGGCAGAGTCAGGTTGTATACCTGGGCCACCTTGTAGGTGGAGGCCAGGTTCAGCCTTTACAGAGCAAAATCCAAACCATAATGGAATGGGTTGCTCCAACCACCCAGACACAGGTGAGAGCCTTCTTAGGCCTGACTGGGTACTATAGGAGGTTTGTCAAGGGATATGGATCTATAGTGACCCTCTTGAATGATCTGACCTCAAAGAAAATGCCAAAAAGGTTCAGTGGACAGCTAGCTGTCAGAAGGCATTTGAAGACCTAAAGCAGGCCATGTGCACTGCCCCCATCTTACAGAGTCCAGACTACACCAACAATTTCATTGTCCAAACAGATGCTTCTGAGCTGGGTGTGGGAGCTGTACTGTCTCAACTGAATGATGAAGGTCAAGATCAGCCAGTAGCTTTTATTAGCAGAAGGCTGACCCCTAGAGAGAAACGTTGGTCAACTATAGAGAGGGAGGCCTTTGCTGTGGTATGGGCCCTGAAGAAGCTGAGGCCATACTTGTTTGACACTCACTTCATAGTTCAGACCGACCACAAGCCCCTCCTATGGCTTAAACAAATGAAAGGAGAAAACCCAAAACTTTTGAGGTGGTCCATTTCCCTACAGGGGATGGACTATACAGTGGAACATAGACCTGGGACCCAACATGCCAATGCAGATGGACTCTCAAGGTATTTCCACTTTGAACACGAAGACTCAACTGGTCAAGGTTAGTTTAGTGTCCCTGCGTTTGGGGGGTTGTGTAGGAGAGTAGGATCTGCCTCTTATGTTGCCCCCACTTTTTTCTGATGTTTCCACTGGTTTCTGGCTATAGTCTGGCTGGGACCCTGCTAATCAGGGCCCCAGCCTCTCTGTTCTCTCTAAACGATTTGGAGTGCACTCTAGGTGCACTAGTGATTGGATACTGTGGTACCTTATGAGTCCCTAGTATATGGTACCTTAGGTACCAAGGGCATAGGTACTCCACAGGCCTACCAGGGGCTGCAGCATGTATTATGCCACCCCTGGGAAGCAGACTTAATCTGACACCACAGGCCTGCTACTGCAGCCTGGGTGAGGAAGTGCTAGCACCCCTCACTGAGATATAGGTCCCCTATATCTCTCCTACACACACATATAAACCTATCAGTCACCCCTAAGGCAGGCCCTATCAATCCTGAGGGCAGGGTGCTTGGCTTCTATGTGAGGGGGTGCCTCTGCCTGAGCAGGGCCCCTCTGCAGCTCTCAGAGTCCATTCTCTGGTGCTGTTTGTGGATGCGGTTAAACCATATACTTTTAAGTGCATTATATCCTCGCAGTAAAATGCTAACTTTGGAATGGCTGCATCGAAACATGTCGTGTTTGGTGTCAAACATCTTGGAATACTACCCCCCGCCAGTCCTGGCGGCGGGGGTAGCATTCCACCCTTCTAGAGGGATAGACATGTACCTACTGTGGAAACGCGGTAGAATCCTGCAGAGCCCTGGCATCACAAAATGGTGCCACCAGTCACAGACACTGGGCTGCCCTCCTGCTGATGACCAACACTCGCAGTGGAAGAAGCTCAACAATAGATATCCTGTCCCAAGGGGGTGTGACCACCTCCCAGACAGGGTTTAGTGTATTGGGGCTGGGTGGGTGCACTCTTAGAGTGCTTTGAAGTCCTGCACTGGGGGAGCAGAAGGCTCCTCTGTGCATATGCCAGTTCAAACCGGCTCAGGGGCTACCTGTCCCTGCTGTGGCACGAAACTGGACAAAGGGAAGTGGGTGTAGCCACCCACTCCCCTGACCCTCCCATAGGTAGGGTCATAGAGCTAGTCCCTCCCTTTCTTTTAGTATAAGAGGGGGAACCTGTGCATTGCACCCTAGATTTCCCTGGACGACGCTCTGAAGACGAATCCCGGACCTTCGACGTTCCACTACCTTTGGAAGACTGAAGAATCTTCCTTGGAGTCAAGGAGTGACTCCCCTGCTTGGCAGGCACCAAAAACTACAAACGACGGTCGCAAACTACGCCGCTCCCGCCGGAGTCCAAAGTCCCTGCAGCCCAAGAAGTGGATTTCCTGACTTCTCAAAGGCCATCGTGAGTTCCCAGCGAAGCTGAGGCCAGTGGACCCCAAGAGTAATGAGGAACCGTGACCCCTGGGTACCGTGCACTATTGTCGAGTGCAACCCTTTCACAACGTTCCACGAACTTGTGCTTTGGACCACGTGTGGTCCCAGCCTCCAGCAGGAATCCCTCCTAAGATCAGAGGCCTACCACATCCTGAGTGACCGTGGGCCCCTGTGAGTGAATCCTCCCGAGGCGTCTTCGCGATCCCTTGCCAGCCGGCTTGTGGGTCCCCAGAAGACGTTCTAAAGAAACCAAAGGGCTCCCCTGGTTGCTCCAGGCCTGCCCTGACTTACCCTCGCTGGGTGAGTCCCCCAGACCTTGCTGGTCTGCGCCATTGCCTCTTCACACTTTCCCCGAGACTTGCTGTTACCAGGGCTTGTTGGCTCCGACCGAGTCGTCGACACCGCAGTAAGCTGCAGACATCGTACACGCCGAATCCAGCTCCTGGTCGTCGTCGACGCCTCCTGGACCTCGTGGCTGAAGAGTCAAGGCAACCGCGAACGACCTGAATCTTGCGACAACGGTGGGCATCCATCTTCCTTGCCCCGAGTCACTGCCAAGTGACTTTGAACACTGTCCCCTCTGCTTTGAGGTCTTCCATCTTCCGAATCCAGGCTTGGATTCCTCCGGACACTTCTCCTGTCGCCGCAAGCAGCAAGTCTTCACTGGCTCCCATTGAAAACGACACAGCGACCCGACACCAAAGAACACCTATGCACCCAACTCCCCTGGGTGAGGTAACTTCAGCACTACGGTGCTCCTGTGGGTGTGGGCCCTAGAACTACTTACCCTGTAAGTGACCTGCTTGTAGCTTCCCTAGAAGTGTCCTAAAACTCTAACTTTCTAAGTGCGACAATTGCGCTGACTCGTACAGGGTTCGCGTCTGTGTTAGACACACCGCGTCCATCTCCTTTGTAACACCATCTAAAACTGTATCCTTCGACTCGTACTGAGTCCGATCGGTGTTCGCCTCGAACACACAAAGGGCCTGTAACACTGAGATCTCCATTGCACTGACTCGCACAAGGTTCGCGTCTGTGTTAGACACAGCGCGTCCATCTCCCTTGCAACTCTATCTGTGACCGCGTCCTTCGACTCGTACAAGGACCGATCGGTGTGTTCGCCTCGAACACGCAAGGGACCTTTAACATTGAAATCCCAATCGCGTCTGAGCGCATAGACTCGCACAGGACTCGCACCGGTGCCAGGTCACCGCGTCCGTCCCCTACAACTACCTGGGGTGGTTCTTGGGGGTCCCTCGATTCTAGATGCCCTAGACCTAGGTCTAGCAAACTAAGATTGTGATATTCGATTGTGCTAAACTTATTGTGATAATATTTGACTTGTACATATGTTCCTGACTTCTAATCTCATAAAGAGATTAGTAGAGAGTGTTTATTAATAAATACATATATATTTGATATATATACCTGTGTGGTGTCTTTTCATTTGGTGATTCAAGAGATTGTGTGGTAAAACAAGCTGCTTTACATTCCTTCAAGACTTAGCCTGAAGGCTGCTCTCCACAGCTACCACTAGGATAGCTTTCTATAAAGGTTGTCTTAAACCTATCTACCATAAGAGTCGAATTGTTCTGGTGCAAGGTGTCCACTTTAATTAGTGAACAGCATATACCAGGCCAACTTCTCACACCAGCTCATTATTTTGATGTCCAGACGGTACAAAAATAAACAGTCACCTAAAGCTGTATTTTCAGCACTTATATGTGCATACTTCGAACAGCAAATATAAATAGAAAGCACTTTTAATTGTGTTCTAGGACTGCCTGAATGATCCATGACTGATAATTAAAGGGAACAAAGACAGAAAAGTCACATGACAAATGAATACATACTTTTTTATTTATAACCCTATATAGTGTCAAGACGAGGTCTTTGCAGGCTCTTTAAACAACACATGGCTGGCATTTTTCTTTTGGCAACCCTACTTTATATTCCTTTTCATGAAATGCATTCTCACACTAGGGCAGTAAATGTAAAATACAAATGTAAGGAATAGGCAGAGTGGGGGCCCAGGGGGTATTGGAACCAGAAAAAACAAAACAAAGCCTCGGTAACCAGTTTACAAAGGTATGTACATATGCAAATGGTCTTTAAAGACCTGTGAAAAACTCAGGTGTGCCGGAGATAAGACTCCAGACACTGCCCAGCCAAGCCCACAACAGCTCGAGCTGCAGTAGCCCAGGCTGAGACACACGACTGGGGTAGCTGAAGCCCTTTTAGCCCTATGGGCGTTGCACGCCTGGTCGAGTGATCCTTTGTCAGATGTAATGTCTCCTGGTGCCTCTCAAGGGTTCTGAGAATGGCAGCTACAGGGCAAGGGCCGGACATTAGCTTGTTTGAGCTGGGCCCACCCCCAGGGCGGAGACTACCTTCTGTGCCATGTTCTTCGATGTGGCTCCAATATAAAGTGAATTTAAACTCTTTTCTGGACGCTGCTGATGCCCGTGTCTGCATCTTGAGTGCTTTTCTTCTCATGGCTCTCCGTCCCCTTGAGCCCCTCTCCTTCCCCTTGAGCCCCTCTCCTTCCCCTTGAGCCCTTCACCGTGAACCCCTCTCCTTCCCCTTGAGCCCCTCTCCTTTCCCTTGAGCCCCCTCCTTCCCCTTGAGCCCTTCTCCTTGAGCCCCTCTCTTCTCCCTTGAGCCCCTCTCCTTCCCCTTGAGCCCTTCTCCTTCCCCTTGAGCCAATTTCCTTTCCCTTGAGCCACTCTCCTTCCCCTTGAGCCCCTCTCCTTCACCTTTAGCCCCTCACCTTTCCCTTGAGCCCCTCTCCTTTCCCTTGAGCCCCTCTCCTTCCCTTTGAGCCACTCTCCTTCCCCTTGAGCCCCTCTCCTTCACCTTTAGCCCCTCACCTTTCCCTTGAGCCCCTCTCCTTTCCCTTGAGCCCCTCTCCTTCCCTTTGAGCCCCTCTCCTTCCCCTTGAGCCCCTCACCCTCCCCTTGAGCCCCTCTCCTTCCCCTTAAGCCCCTCTCCTTCCCCCTGAGCCCTTCTCCTTGAGCCCCTCTCCTTTCCCTTGAGCCCCTCTCCTTCCCCTTGAGCCCTTTTCCTTCCCCTTGAGCCAATTTCCTTTCCCTTGAGCCACTCTCCTTCCCCTTGAGCCCCTCTCCTTCACCTTTAGCCCCTCACCTTTCCCTTGAGCCCCTCTCCTTCCCCTTGAGACCCTCTCCTTCACCTTTAGCCCCTCACCTTTCCCTTGAGCCCCTCTCCTTCCCTTTGAGCCCCTCTCCTCCCTCTTGAGCCCATCTCCTTCCTCTTGAGCCCCTCTCCTTCCCCTTGAGCCCCTCACCCTCCCCTTGAGCCCCTCCCCTTCTCCTTGAACCCCTCTCCTTCCCATTAAACTCCTCACCTTCCCCTTGAGACCCACACCTTCCCCTTGAGAACCACACCTTCCCCTTGAGACCCACACCTTCCCCTTGAACCCCTCTCCTTCCCCCTGAACCCCTCTCCTTCCCCTTGTACCCCTCACCTTCCCCTTGAGCCCCTCACCTGCCCCTTGAACCCCTCATCTTTCATTAAAGCCCCTCGCCCTTCCCTTTGAACCCCTCACCTTCTCTTTGAACCCCTCGTCTTCCCCCTGAACCCCTTTTCTTCCCCTTGAACCCCTCACCTTCCACTTAAACCTCTCGCCTTCCCCTTGGGCCCCTTTCCTTCCCCTTGAACCCCTCCCCTTCCCCTTGAGCCTCTCCCCTTCCCCTTGAGCCCCTCTCATTTTGCTTGAACCCCTCTCCTTTCCCTCGAACCCCTCTCCTTTCCCTTGAACCCCTCACCTTTTCCTTGAGACCTGTCATGTGTCTTATTTAGGCCCGGAGAGAAATGCTTCAATTTTTACCATGTACACGTTTCTTAAATTGCCTTCTCTTTTGCACGATGACTTTTGACACACATCTGCGTGTGTGACAATGTAGGATTAGTTTCTTGGAAACCAGCGGCCGTTTCTTTGTGAGGGCGGGGTAGCATCGCCGCCCCGCCCGCTGCGAGCCGCGCTCAGTGTTAAAAATAAAATGGCAATGAAATGATTTCATTGCTATTTTATTTTTAACACGTAGCGTGGCTCACAGCAGCCGCCAGCCTGCCCCCGAGCCAGGAGAAATGGTGGCATGTCTTCTGCTGCCGATTGGTAGCATGAAGGACTGGCCAGACACTGCAAAGTACGCATGTCAATTTGGCTGGCTGTCTTACGCCAGACAAAGGGACATGTGCACTTGTCAGCTCTCCACTCAGCTGTCTTAGACAGCTGGGTGGAGAGCAAGCATAGGCCTCCTGGGTCTAAAGGAGCGTTGGTGTAACCTGCTCCATCCAATCCTGGCGCACCTCTCATGCTAGTTAAAACCATGAGAGCAGAGTCTGGATTGGTTATGGGAGCTCTTCCTTCCACAGACTGCAGAACACAGAGGCGTCCGCATCGTAGCCCGTGGGTAAGTACAATTTACTTTTATTTTTTATATATTAAATGTGTAATGCATGTAATTAGTTTGTTTAATTTTGGCGATTTGGAGGGAGGGGTTGTTTTTATTTGGGCTTTTAGGGGGAGGGGTTGTTTTACTTTGGGTTTTTGGAGGGAGGTGTTGTCTAATTTTGGTTTTTGGCAAGCAGTGGGGCACTTTTCTTGCCCCACCACTTTCAACGGGTACCAGCCGACCCTGTCTGAAACTAAACTGTTTACTAATTTCACTCAATAGGAACATTATCACAACACCTTGAACATCACGTACAAGGCCTTGACACATACTGTGCAAATGTCGTTATTTGTTTGCATCCATAAGGCGACACAGCTTTCAACAGATCATAACAATGTCAACATCAAACATTAGACTCGGTCCCCTAAGCAATGATGGTGAAACATGACCAGTCTTAACCAGATACACACTGCATCCTAATGTTGATAATTTATCAGCAGCACAGGTGTGGAGACTATTCAAATATTTAGTGACAATATACAGATGTTTGACACAGATCATCATGCGGACCCTAACACTTACACCTGCATGGATCGTTCAGGCTGCACAACCACAATTGGCTACCCCGGTCATTAGCTAATTAACACTGAATGCAGTCATGGGTAAAGTTCCTGTCAGGCAGGAGGAGATTTCGTTCTGGATTGCACAAAAAACAAGTCAGCTTGAGGCTGTGTTTCCCCATACAGGCCCAAAGGAAAAGCACAGAATATTAACTATTTGCTTGCTGATGGGGATGGCTCCCCCTGTGGAAGACTGCACAACTTAGGATGCAGTCTTTGCTGCAGTATATAGCAGAACACATAGTACCCCTTCGTTAACTGTTTTGCCGGAAGTGCTTAAACAGATCCAGAAAGAATACGGGGCATCACCTACCCTGGACTTGGGGATGAAATGGATGGGAAACTTTGCCGCAGTATCTGCCCTAATATTAAGTAACATTGAAGGGGAAGCAACAGTATTGGCTATACACCAGCGCCTAAAGGATTTGACTCCTGCATAGCAGGAGTGGGAATTACCTAAAATTGTCGAAGATACCTATGTTACGCTATGCAGATACAATTTGGGATCCAGACCTGGTAAACCTCAACTTAAGAGTAATTCTGAAAAGGATAACTCTAAGCAAGCACCCGGGTCTTCCACAAAGAAAAAGTAGGAAAATAAGAAAAACAAAGACAAAACTAAGTCACAGGGCGGGTCTCCTACGCAGGAAGTCACTGAGAAATGCTGCAACTTGCGCAACCGTAATAATATTATACCACCTGACAGGTATCAGAATACTGATACACGCTTGTCTCATTCCTTTCAGGAGCCATCCAATAAACATTTGGAGAGAGGTGGAAGGTCAGAGCACAGAGCGGAAGAGTACGTAAATCTGAAGGAGTCACAACGCTCATCTGGCTACATAATTAAACAGGAAGATAAACCAAGCTTTCGAAGCCTCAATTCAAAAAGAAGGACACCACTTCTGAACGGTGCATGGGCAGTGACCATGCTGCACAGCGTGGCAGAAGTCACAATAGTTCACCAGATTCTGATGGAGTGTCTGGTGGGAGTAGCACTGAGTATATAACGGTGGAAATACTGCACACTCGGGTAAGTGTCCCACATTGTGTATACAAGATACAACTCCAGTTGGAGGGGGACATACCCAGATACATCAATGTTCTCTATTGGGAGTACTTAACACAAGGTTATGATATTCTTTAGGCCAGAAAAGTTTGGCCGCCTGATTTTGTAATGGAGTGCCCAAATGGGGAAATTGTAATTTTACCTGCTTTTTCCTACCTCGTTCCAGACTCAGTTAAATACTCATATGCCATGGAGTGGGCGCTAGCACTAGCGCTAGCTCCTGCATTAAACCACAACCATGTGAGGTGGGATGAGGGTTCCCCTAACCATGAAATGCCATTGAGGACAACCCCACAACCTCAAAGACAATATCCTAGTAAGCATGAAGCAAAAAAGCAAGTTAGGGAAGTCCTCCGACAACTTGAATACCAAGGTGTAATAGAAAGATGCACCTCATCAATGAATAATCCCTTGTTTCCAGTAATGGAACCAGATTATTCATATTGTCTATTATTGGACTACAGACACTTAAACACAGCTACTCACACATTTTCAGTACCAAATGCGCACAGTGTCGCACTAATGAACAACATTGTGTGGAAGAAATATAAAACAACACTTGATATCTCAAATGGATTTTTATGCCAAAATGCCTGGAAGCAGATATTTGACTGCATTTAGCATGCTAGGCTCTAAGAGACAATTCTGTTGATGCCCCCAAGGGTATAGGAATAGCCCTGGGCTGTTCTCAGCCAGAGTAACAGAGCTACTACAAAATTTTGATGACCAGGCATTGTCCTATGTCGATGACATTTACTTGATGGATGATGACCTTTCAGAGCACTTGACAAGAGTAAATCGCAGAGTTCTGGGGTTTTATCACATCGGCTACAAATTAAATTTCAATAAATCAAAAACTGCCCACCTCAATGTCCTTTTCCTGGAATATGAGCTGTCAAGTGAAGAAAAAAGCCTTGCGACACACTTCTTAGAGAAGTGTGCGCTACTTCAACCTCCAACTACGTTGAAGAGATTACAATCCATATCAGGTTTTCTAAATTTTAGCAGAACATACTTTCCAGACAATGCAGAATGGATGAAACCATTCTACGATTTAATATGTCCAGACTTTTCCAGTACAAATTGGACACAGGAACACACAAATATCCTATGTTCCTTACAAGCTGACATGATAGCTTCAAAACACTTACTCACACATGTAAACACTACGAACCTGGTGATCCATGTGATTGCAGGAACATCCAGGTACACAAATGTCACGTTCAGTGAAGGTGACTGTTAGAAATGGGATTCTTGGTAGGCTAGGGCGCGGGCCAAAGCAGGCAAAAACCACCACTCTAGTCAGGATAAGGGAGTTACACTTCTAAAATAACCCCTGCTCACCCCCTTGGTAGCTTGGCACGAGCAGCCAGGCCTATCTTAGAGGCAGTGTGTAAAGCATTTGCACATAACCAACAGTAATACAGTGTACGCACTACAAAAGGACACTACACCAGTTTAGAAAAATATCCAACATTTTTATATAATTAAAACAAGACCAAAACGATAAAAAATCCACAATACTATACTTAAAAGTTCACAGTTCAAAAATACGCTGATTAAAAGGGGTTCCTTGTGTGGATAGCCCCGTCCGGGCTACCACGGCGTCGTGAACACACAAACCCAAAACAGTTCTGGCTGGCCGCGGCATCGCAGGCCCGCTACGGTGTCGGGAAGACCCGCAAACAGTACCTTTCAGAGATGCAGGGCGATGGGGCCCTTGAAGTCACTCGCATTACAGGTCGATCTCCTCTCGGTTGGGATCAGGAGCGCTGGCGTCGGCAGGCGCCACGTGCTGCGGTGCGAAGTGCAGCGGTGCGGCGTACGGTGCCCCCCAGGTCGCGGTGCGAGCAGCGGCTCGGTGGCGGCGTCAGATGACGTTGTCGGTGAGACCAGGGTCGCGGTGCGAGATGAGGGCGGTGCTCGTCACTGTGCTAGCAGGTCACGGTGCAAGCAGCGGCGTCGTGGTTGCTGAAGCGCTGTCGTCGGCTGACGAACTGGAGTCGATGGTGCCGGTAGGCCAAGGCTGCGTTGCGGAATGAGGGCGGTGCGTCGTGTGACTTACGAGCGGTGCCCTCGAACCACGGTGCAAGCAGCGGCGTCGATTTCGGCAGGAAGTGGTGGCGTCAGGCAGGCCAAGGCGTCCTCGTAAAGCAAGCCGGTGCGGAGTGCGGTGCCCACAGGTCGGGGTGCGAGCAGCGGCTCGGTGGTGGCGTCAACAGGCGTCGTCGGTGAGTCCAGGGTCGTGGTGCGGCGTTGCGGCGGTGCTCTCTGCGGTGCCAAAGCTTCGGCGTGAAGCAAGGCGGTGCGGAGTGCGGTGCATTACTGGAGCCAGAATGAATTCAGAGACTCAAAGGGTTGCAAAATTAAGCACAAGATGCTTTAGAAACAGATGGCAAAGCTGAAAGACTGCTTGCCACGGACTCATGTAAAATACACATTGAGTCATCAACATGCTGGTGTATACGTTGAGGGGAATTCCATGGCTGATGAAGCCCCAAAAGCAACAGTTTGCACTGCTGCAGTTGTTGCAATCACTCGTTCAAGTACGAGGATAGACTGAGATATCATGATGGCTGTCAGTGCTGCTTGCAACAACACCCATTTGCCGAAAGGCTTTCCACTCAAGTACTCCTACAAGTTAGGTACACAAAGCATTCCAAATGCTCACATTCCTGGAGTGGGGGATAGATTAATACCAAAGACTGATCGCAGGATGAACTTAATCGTAGCTATACATGAGGGTCTGGCATCTGCACATACGGGGGTGGCAGCTTTAATGTCATTATTGCAGCAACACTACTGGTGGCCTGCTCTTTACAAACAAACCAAAGACTTTGTCCTCAAATGCGACATCTGCCATCAGATGAAGGGTTCCACCGTGATGCGTCCACCACATTCACCTCTTTTGATTTCAAACACGTTTCTGGCTTGTGTTTATCTGGACCATTGTGGCTTTTTGTCATCGGATGGGGCTTACAAGTAAATCTTGGTAGCAGTGGATTGCTGCTTTTGATTCCAATGGGTATGGCCACAGTGGTCGGCTGATGTCTGAAATGTTATAAAGGACCTGCGAGTCTTCATCGGGAAATACGCATTTGGCACATTACATTCTGACCATGGTCCGGCGTTTAGCTCTAGGGCTTACAAAGAGGCCATGGGAAGTTTGGGTGTGACCCTATGTTTCTCACATCTATACCATCCTGAGGGAAATGTGGTTTTGGAGAGGAAAAACCTTGACTTAAAGCAGTCTTTAATGGCAAGGATACTAGGCTCTGGCCGCAGTTGGGTCCATCATCTATATGGGGTCCAGAGGGCACTCAACAGCCTACCTCGAAAATCCCTGGATGGTCGGACTCCCTATGAAAACTTGTTTGGGGTAAAGATGTGGGTCCCAGACCTCGACAGTCCCAGGACAGTGGCAGCAGAAATACCATTTGACATCATTTTCAGAAACTGAATGATTTCCGGGACGGACAATGCAACGTCCAAGTAAACTCACCACCACTGGAAAAGTGAAGGCAAGGCCTGACTGGGTCCCAAAGGTTGGGGATTTGGTCAGGGAGAAAATTGTGGACAAGAAATAATTTGGGCCATCTTACAGAGTGTCTGTTCTTGTCGTTGAAGGTACCAGAACTGTGCTTCTTCCATCCCTTGCCGGCCACAAAGGCAAAGGCAAAAGATTGATCTGATCAAACCATACTATGAGGTCGATTCTCAACAGTAAGCCACGTGGGCTCCTGGGTAGCTACCTGCCTCCTCTAGCTACCATACAGGAAATTCAGATGGAAGCCTTAATAACTAATGAAGCATCCCCTCTCCAGCATGAGATAACCATCAACATCAACAACAATGAAGTATGTCTTCTACCTATTGCTACAACTGCTACATCTATACAATCAACTAGTACGGAAACACAGATTTTTATTGGAATCCTGACAGTACTGTTTACCTCAACGTACCACAGACTGAGTCATCTCCCAGTTCTCCAAAATCTGCTGAGCTGCCAAAAATAGATCAATCAGTCTCTGGCTACTTCATCCACTGTGATGACTTCTCTTTGGATTCATCTAATCCACCACCACCTCTACCGTTTAGGCTGAAAATGTGTGTTTTCTATCTTTGGCTGAAAAAAACATACCTTGCTTCTCCATGGTTACACCTTTGGATTGCAATTGTGTTACTTTTTGCGGTCCTTTGCATTGGTTTGATGACTGTCTTTTATCTTCTTCTGAATGGACACTATCTCCCTGAGCACTCTGCAGTACAACTGGTGAACCTAGTTCTAAAACCACATTCGTTATCACACCGAGAATGAAGAGACCTTTCCCTGGTGAAAATTTCAGCTGTTCCAGTTCCCGATGGCATTGTTTGGGTAATCATTTTCTGCACAAAGCTAGTACTCCACGTGCTATTTTCAATTGCAAACAATGCAAATATTGCCCTACACCACTGCAGAGGGGTCAAAAACATTTGCACAGAAGTTTGCTTATATTTCTGGTTATGATATATCTGACCCAGCCTCTTATTATTATAGGCCTACACCCTCACCTGCAAAGAAAAATATGTTAACTGACACCAAGCTGATATATTCTGCTTCTTTTCTTTCCGAGCTGTCTGTACAAGGTTTTGACTTTTGGAACAACAGGATAGATGTAAAATCTCTTTGGGGGACAAAAGACTGGCAGGTTCAGGGAGCTGAGGCTTTGTTTAGAGAATGCCAGATACTGCAACAGATGATTTTCCTGAAAAAAACGGTGCAACAAACAACAAACAACATGTCTTGGATTACACAAGATGAAGGATTTGAAAACACCACAAATTCCCACATTTGCACGTTTTGAAAACTGGCAACAGTTTACAAAATACAGTGAGGATACATTGGATACCATGCTGCGTAATGGTACATACAATTAATCAGACCCCAATTGGAAGGGATCGCTAGTTTGGCCATTAGACACAATCAGATGTCAGGCATGATTCCTAGATAACATCGAGGGATTCAAAATGAACAGACCTGACATGCGGTACGTGCAGTCTGAACCCTCAGGGGTGGTGACAACCTACAGTGTTGGGAAGTTGTGCCTTGATTGGCTAAAAATCTCAACACTGTCCGAAGTGAAACAACACTTGTCCCTTTTATCTGATGACCTGGAACTTCGGAACTTTTTATTTGGTCCTCATAAGCCACGTCAAAAACGCTTCCTATATGCAATATATAATGAAATATGGAAGGTTTCTCAGCAGGAAGTTGCTGAAAGACTGCTCGAAATTGACAGGGCCAATTTAGAAAAAGCTCTAGCCATGACTGACATTGGTATGACTAGCTTGTTCTCTAGGACATACTCTTTAGGAAACATAGTTTCATCAGCAATAGACATTGTTCAACAAGACGTTCGCATTACACACATGGGCAGTCACAGCTTAGGTCTTTTATGCTATTGAGCTGGACATTAGAAACACTATGTTCTGACCACATATCCTTGGTAACATATTAACACTACGAGCTTGTTCACCCCATACCACCTTACAGAACAGCAGATGCTCATGGCACACAAAGATGCAAAATACTCTATGTTACTGCTGGAAAGTGGGTTATTAGTAGTGGTTAATATGCATCTCTACCACTGGCAATAAGGCCACTAACACAATATAAGGCTCAGTACAGGTCTTAGAAAATTATTCCCATGCTCAACCCTTGGTAGCTTGGCTGCGAGCAGGCAGGCTTAACTTCAAAGACAGGTATGTAAAGAATTTAAAAACACAATTTCAGTAAATAATTGAGGCACAACACACAATAAAAATCCAACACCAATTTATAAAAATAGGAAATATTTTTATCTTTAAAATGACACCAAAATGAAAAAAAATCCAAAGTAGGGAACTGGAGATATGACTTTGTAAAGATTTAGCACTATATTTCACATAGAAACCTAGAGCGCCAATTTGGGACATCTGGTCGCGCTAGACAAAGTAAAAGTTTCATGCCAACCGCGATTGAGTCCCATCGAGAAACTAGAGAAGATACCTTTCACCGTTGCTGAAATACCATCAGGGGATTGGATAAATCATGGGTACATTACCCTGCCAATTTCAACATTTTATTTTCAGTACTGTCTGCAAAACCACTGAGTAGGCAGATATGAAGCATTGGTGGAAGGGTTTGTACATGAGTATTCGGAACTGCCTTTTTAACTTCGGTGTTGAAATAGAGAAACTGAGGTTTTTCTCATTGGTTCAGACTGCAAGAATACTTTAAGTGAATCCTTAATGTGCACAGATGTTTTGCTTCACGGGGCCTGTAACGCTTCCGTGGCAAATCTTTCTTGCTACTTGAAAATTCCCCAGCAGCTGGGATACGTCTGGCTATCTGATTGCTCTCTAACAGGAGTTACCTAATGCTGAACTGTCAAGGTTGCCGTGGAATGAAACTGGGGGTTGCCTATCTGGTGACGGTTTCTTCCATTGATACTTGTTGTACACAAGTAGTGTTTCTGCCAGCCCGTACAGTTAGGGAGTTGGATGGGAACACCCTTGCTCCATAAACCTGCTCCGAGGCGTGTCTCTGGGATCATCGTTTGAGGCTGCTTGGAACAGAAATGTTTTGTCTACCACTTGGAACACATGAACAATTGTCTACTCCGTTTGGTGGGAGCTTTTAATTTGGCCTGATATTAACATCAAAAATTGATTTTAAATTTGTTTTTTATCAGCTTTTACATTTTGTTAGTTTGACTTTTGATTTTTAAATTATGGCTTTCTCTGTGCTTCAAACTGTATGATTGTCCCTTTTATATTTTTTACATAGATTTTATACTCACTTCTTGCCTGCATATAGTATGACACTCTTTTATCATAGCCTTATTACTTTTAGATAGTTTATTAGTCAACTTATATCTGAGGAGTGGGTGTCATGTTAGGCCCGGGGAGAAACGCTGCCATTTTTACCATGTAAACATTTCCTAAGTTGCCTTCTCTTTCGCACGATAAGTTTTGACACATATTTGCGTGCATGACAATGTAGGATTAGTTTCTCTGAAACTACACTGCTTACAAATTCCACTCAGTAGGAACATTATCACGACACCTTGAACAGCACATACAAGGCCTCGACACACATTGTGTGAATGTTATTTGTTTTCATCCATAAAGCAACACAGCTATCAATAGATCATAACATTGTCGACTTGCCTAAGGTCTCAGCTCACGAGCAAGGATGCTTTTGATTTTAAATAAACAAGCATTTCCGGGTTTGGGTAGAGGAGCACTTGCTGTCATTCCGAGTCACTATATGCTGACATCTCAGCACAGCTGCTTGCTGATCCCTTTGCGAGGGAGGTCCAACTGGTGACCAAGACAGATACTTACATTCTTTCCCTTCAGGTAAGTGGGTTGGATCATCCGATGGGGGATTCTTGGCAGAACACACACACACCCTAGGCATCTAGGTGTCGGGAGCTAATAGAAGGAGTATGCTATATATATTGTTTTTATATGCTTGCATATATACATTGTCTTCGCAAGATGGTGGAACTGTTCATTCTGTTCACTGTCCTTATATTGCTAATTACTTTCATCTGCTTCTCTATATTGATCATTGCAGCACATATATTCTGTAGAAGAATCACATTGGTTCAATAAATATAGAAAATGCCCCTCTGTGTATTCCTTGTATAGTTCTCTGTGAGAAAGAGAGCACGAGAGACTGAGAGAAAAAGTTTTTGATCTGTTAGCACGATTCCTGGGGGGAGTCAGAGTTGTCATGTTCTGTGGTTGCCAAAACCATTTGCCACCTGTCTAAGCTTAAGGGCATATGGTGGCACTGTGAGCTAGCTGGTCTCTAGGACGACATATCCTGCGGGTGTGCACAAAATCAGTCTGGCGCCATCCCTAAGTTTATGTTGCCCAACAAATGCGCAGATCCGACTGGTAAGTGGGGAACTACATGACAGCCCCTCAACTTCCCCTTGAACCCCTCTATTTCCCCTTGAGCCCCTCGTCTTCCCCATGAGCCCTTCTCCTACCCCTTGAGCCCCTCACCTTCCCCTTGAACCCTTCACCTTCACCTTCTCTTACTCTTCCTATTTTTTCAACACTTTGACAGTTAAAGGGGACGAACATTTGGATTCACCTATGGCGCTTCTGAGCCAAGAACAGCTCTGAACAGGGCGGTGGCCCTTCTAGGCTCTCATTACCAGGGGCCCGTAAATTCTGGATGGGGATGTAAACCAAGTTACAAGGTCCATCTGAATTCCAACATTTTGTTTTTTTCATGGAAATTGTGGATGCTGATACTAAATGTGGTAGCATCAGGGGAGGGGGTCTTTCTTGTGTCTCTTAGGGGTTCTGTAATGTTAGTTAACAGCCCGGGGGGCGGTGGGGGGCTACTTGGTTACATGTATCTCAGGAGGGTCTCTTTTTCTCTGTTTTGTGTGTTCAGCAGGTGGTGGGGGTCCTGCTACTGTCTCTCAGGGGTTGTTGTTAATGTATGATAGCAGCAGGAAGGGTCCTGTGTATCTCAGCGGGTCTCTTGTTCTCTGTGGTATGTTTTCAGCAGGTGGTATGTTTCCTGCTACTGTCTCTCATGGGTTGTCTAATTTATTATAGATTCAGGATGGGTCCCGTGTATCTCAAGGGGTCTCTTGTTCTCTGTGGTGTGTTTTCAGCAGGTGGGGAGGGTCCTGCTGCTGTCTCTTAGGGGTTATCTAATGTATGATAGAAGCAGGGAGAGGGTCCTGTGTATCTCAGGTGGTCTCTTGTTCTCTGTGGTGTGTTTTCAGCAGGTGAGGGGGGTCTTGCTACTTTCTCTCAGAAGTTGTCTAATGTATGACAGAAGCAGGGATGGTCCTGTGTATCTCAGGGGGTCTCTTGTTCTCTGTGGTGTGTTTTCAGCAGGTGGGGAGGGTCCTGCTGCTGTCTCTTAGGGGTTGTCTAATGTATGATAGAAGCATGGAGGGTCCCCTGTTTCTCAAGGGGTCTCCTGTTCTCTGTGGTGTGTTTTCAGCAGGTGGGGGGGTCCTGCTGCTGACTCTCAGGGGTTGTCTATTGTATGATAGAAGCAGGGAGAGGGTCCTGTGTATCTCAGGGGGTCTCTTGTTCTCTGTGGTGTGTTTCCAGCAGGTGATTGGGGGTTCTACTGCTGTTTCTTAGGAGGTTGTCTGATGTATGATAGAAGCAGGGATGGTCCTGTGTATCTCGGGGGGTCTCTTATTCTCTGTGGTGTGTTAACAGCAGGTGACGGGGGGTCCTGCTGCTGTCTCTCAGGGGTTGTCTGATATATTATAGATTCAGGATGGGTCCCGTGTATCTCAGGGGATCTCTTGTTCCCTGTTGTGTGTTTTCAGCAGGTGAGGGGGTCCTGCTACTGTCTCTCAGGGGTTGTCTGATATAGTATCGATTCAGGATGGGTCCCGTGTATCTCAGGGGGTCTCTTGTTCCCTGTGGGTTGTTTTCAGCAGGTGAGGGGTTCCTGCTGCTGTCTCTCAGGGGTTGTGTAATGTATGATAGAAGCAGGGAGGGTCCTGTGTATCTCAGGGGGTCTCTTGTTCTCTGTGGTTTGTTTTCAACAGATGGGGGTCCTGCTACTCTCTCTCAGGGGTTGTCTGATAAATTATAGCTGCAAAAAGAACAATTGATGGACAGAATGCAGAACAATGTCATACATTCACCCCAGTACAGAGATCTGGGCCTGAAATCCATAGTTTTTTTGCTCACCATGCCATTCCAGATTGGACCCAGCCATATGCAAATCAGTCTTGACCCTGCGCCCAATGGGAACAGTCCAGCCCGAACTGCCAAGCCAGGTCCTTCCTGGACTGGAAACAAGCATCCTAGGACCGGTTTCGGGCTTTCAGCCCTCATCAGCCAGGATAGCTTGACTCCAGTGGCATGGAGAGCACGGGACCCACGTCTGGGCATACCCGTCCCACTCGGGGTGACAAATGCAAAACAACAAGTGATGGACAGAATGCAGAGCAATGTCATACATTCACCCCAGTACAGATATATTATAGCAGCTGATACTAAATATGGTAGCATCAGGAGAGAGTTTCTGTCTTGTGTCTCTAGGAGTTCTGTAATGTTAGTTATCAGCCGGGGGTGGGAGGGGGTCACCGCTTGGTTACGTGTATCTCAGGGGGGGGGGGTCTCTTTTTCTCTGTAGTATGTGTTCAGCAGATGAGGGGGTGCTGCTGCTGTCTGTCAGAGGTTATCTAATGTATGATAGAAGCAGGGGGAGGGTCCGGTGTATCTCAGGGGGTCTCTTGTTCTCTGTGGTGTGTTTTCAGCAGGTGGGGGGGTCCTGCTGCTGTCTTTCATGGTTTGTCTGATGTATGATAGAAGCAGGGATGGTCCTGTGTATCTCGGGGGGTCTCTTATTCTCTGTGGTGTGTTAACAGCAGGTGACGGGGGATCCTGCTGCTGTCTCTCAGGGGTTGTCTGATATATTATAGATTCAGGATGGGTCCCGTGTATCTCAGGGGGTCTCTTGTTCTCTGTGGTGTGTTTTCAGCAGGTGAGGTGGGGTGGGGGGTCCTGCTGCTGTCTCTCAGAGGTTGTCTAATGTGTGATAGATGCAGAGAGGGCCCCGTGTATCTCAGGGGGTCTCTTGTTCTCTGTGGTTTCAACAGGTGAGGGGGGTCCTGCTGCTGTCTTTCATGGTTTGTCTGATGTATGATAGAAGCAGGGAGGGTCCCGTGTATCTCAGGGGGTCTCTTGTTCTCTGTGGTGTGTTTTCAGCAGGTGAGGTGGGGTGGGGTGTCCTGCTGCTGTCTCTCCTAGGTTGTCTAATGTGTGATAGAAGCAGAGAGGGCCCGTGTATCTCAGGGGGTCTCTTGTTCTCTGTGGTTTCAACTGGTGAGGGGGGGTCCTGCTGCTGTCTTTCATGGTTTGTCTGATGTATGATAGAAGCAGGGAGGGTCCCGTGTATCTCAGGGGGTCTCTTGTTCTCTGTGGTGTGTTTTCAGCAGGTGATAGGGGTCCTGCTTCTGTCTCTGAGGGGTTGTCTGATATATTATAGATTCAGGATGGGTCCCGTGTATCTCAGGGGTCTCTTGTTCTCTGTGGTGTGTTTTCAGCAGGTGAGGTGGGGTGGGGTGTCCTGCTGCTGTCTCTCCTAGGTTGTCTAATGTGTGATAGAAGCAGAGAGGGCCCGTGTATCTCAGGGGGTCTCTTGTTCTCTGTGGTTTCAACTGGTGAGGGGGGTCCTGCTGCTGTCTTTCATGGTTTGTCTGATGTATGATAGAAGCAGGGATGATCCTGTGTATCTCAGGGGGTCTCTTGTTCTCTGTGGTGTGTTTTCAGCAGGTGATAGGGGTCCTGCTGCTGTCTCTCAGGGGTTGTCTGATATATTATAGATTCAGGATGGGTCCCGTGTATCTCAGGGGGTCTCTTGTTCTCTGTGGTGTGTTTTCAGCAGGTGATAGGGGTCCTGCTGCTGTCTCTCAGGGGTTGTCTGATATATTATAGATTCAGGATGGGTCCCGTGTATCTCAGGGGGTCTCTTGTTCCCTGTGGTGTGTTTTCAGCAGGTGAGGTGGGGTGGGGGGGGTCCTGCTGCTGACTCTCAGAGGTTGTCTAACGTGTGATAGAAGCAGGGGAAGGGTCCGGTGTATCTCAGGGGGTCTCTTGTTCTCTGTGGTGTGTTTTCAGCAGGTGAGGTGGGGTGGGGGGTCTTACTGCTGTCTCTCAGAGGCTGTCTAATGTGTGTTAGAAGCAGAGAGGGCCCTGTGTATCTCAGGGAGTCTCTTTTTCTCTGTGGTTTCAACAGGTGAGGGGGGGTCCTGCTGCTGTCTTTCATGGTTTGTCTGATGTATGATAGAAGCAGGGAGGGTCCCGTGTATCTCAGGGGTCTCTTATTCTCTGTGGTGTGTTTTCAGCGGGTGGGGGCGGGGGGGTCCCCACTGCTGTCTCTCAGGGGTTGCCTGATGTATGATAGTAGCAGGGGGAGGTTCTCCACTCTTGCCCCCAGATCTGGTCTCCAGATGAAATACTCCATCAAATGCTTGTTCAACTTGGACGCACACAGATCCATCTCACAAGGACCCACTCTCTGCATTAGAGCGTGAAGACCCTGTGGGCAGTACCCAGCCACCCGCATCCTAAAATTAAACCTGGAATTCCAATTCACTACAAATTTCTGACAACCCAGAAGGTCCTGCACTCTAACAGATATATAATGGTCCAGGAAAAATGTACAGAAATCCTTTGCCATCTTCGCTGGCCTCTTGTAACAAATGTGCCGCAGTCAGTTGATAAACCTGGCTGCAGAGATGTTGTCCATCTTCAGGAAGATAAAGCATGTCACTATGGGGGTGAATTATTTCCTGGTGGATGGAGTTTACTCTGTAAGGGTGACAGACTAAATCACTCCGTCGCCCTGACTGAGTAACCACCTGCCAAATTTAGAAATGACCGCCAGACTGGCGGTCTTTTCTGAAGCATTGACAGGAACCGCTATCATGGTGGCTTCTATTAATGTTTTATTAAGTCTAGAAACAGGATTTTCTGTTTGCACATTTTAAAAAATGCCCTCCTCGCCATGGGAGTGATCTCCCATGGTGAGGGCGCATTTGGTGTTTTTCACTGCCCCATACTGCCAGGGTTTTCCTAGCGGCGACTGGCAGTGTCAGCTGACCTGCATGTCCGCCCATCTAAATTAGGCGGACATTGTGGTCAGCCTCAGACAGCCCTTACTCCATCAGGACCTCGGAGGGGTGTAACCATGGCAGAGATGGAGTCATCTCCGCCACGGTTACACCAAAGGTTCGCCCACATCTAAACTCTAAATTGATCATATTTGCGGTGAGGATACTCTGTCGCCATTGCGAGGGAGTATGCTTACTGCCAATATATAAATCACCCTCTATGTTCCATGTCAGAGATCTGATTACAAATGAACCTGCCAGCCGTTCTAAATAGTGGTTGTGTAGGTCCAGTTCCTCTCCCGTCCATCTCACACCAATGGAAATATATAAAAATGTGGTTCTCCAGCCCCATCGACTGGCATCTGCCTTGATCATCAATTCTGGGGTGGGTCCAAAGATTGCGCTGCCATTTCAGGCTTCCATGTGACCTGTTTAACCCCGGATCTCTGCTCTGGCCTCCTGTCACAGTCACCAGCTCCAAACATGTCACTGGTTTTCTGAGATGGTAGACTTTCAACCTCTGCAATACCCTGTAGTTGAAGCTAGTTTTGTAGAGTAAAGAGACCAGGGCTGG
The DNA here is from genome assembly GCA_963921515.1 of Calotriton arnoldi. Lineage (NCBI taxonomy): Eukaryota > Metazoa > Chordata > Amphibia > Caudata > Salamandridae > Calotriton > Calotriton arnoldi. The sequence continues at coordinate 1,298,434 of CAWUFW010005054.1, read as the reverse complement.
TTTCAGCTGTGGTCTCTGGGACATCCCTCTGTGCCATCAGCTGGGTTTCAGGGAACTGAACCTACACCTTTTAAAGACTTCACAAGAGAGAATCGAGAGTCCCTGTTGGATCCTGGGTGCTGTGGGAGTCCACCATCCTGCTGAGTGAGTTTCAATGGCAGCTGGTGCCTCTCAAGGGTTCTCAGTATGTCAGCAGTAGGGTGGTAGCCTTTCTAGACTTTATCGAGTGAATCTATTACGTGGAAAGTGAAAATATTATGAGTGAATCTTACATTTGTAAGACAGCAGTCCTACTTTACTTCTGGTCACTGTTGCACTTCTCTGCATAGCCTTCCTAAGTGGGTCTGGCTCATGGGTCCCACTTCTGCATGGAGCAACAGCCATTCTATCTTTGATGACATCATTTAAGTGACATGATAGCCCTGGTGCATATCCTCACACATACCTTCTTCATCGTAAGAGTTTAAACCAGGTGTGTGAAATGGGGGCAGGAGCAACGCTTTGTTGCACTGAGCCGTGTAGCTCTCTGCAGTAGGCAAGAAGCAAGAAGTCTTGTCTTCATCCACCATACCAGCACCATCCAGGCACAGAAGCTGAGCTCCCCTGAGGGTAGCAGGCATGCTGTGGTGTAATGCACAGGTTCTGTTCTCCCTTCAACTTTCTCCTGTATGCACCATTGATAGAGCACAGAAACTAAGTCAGGCTCCTTGGTGCCCTCAACCGAATATGCCGCATGGTGGACAAGCTTAGGGTGCAAACATGCATATATTTAGCTTCTTTTGATGGTCAGAGCTATATTGATGACGCTGATATTGGATCTTTTCGAGATGTTGGTCATGTATGCATTTAACGGTAAGACGATATTTGTATTAGATAATTAGCAAGACGATATCTTTGCAGTAGATATTCTTGTTTTTCTTGTTCAAGTATAGGATGACGATATTTTGGTTATTTTGGTCATATTTCTTTACTTTAATATTGTTGTGGTCGATATTCTGTCAGCTGTCAGCAAAGGGCTGACACTCGTGTGCTGGGACAGGAAGCATTTTACACAAGATCCGGCCATGAAAGAAAAGACAGGATGGGCTGCGTTGACTTGGAGGAGGGATGCGAGTGGGGCTTTAACTCGCAACCATAACCTGTCACAGGTTCAACAGGGCTTAGACAGGTCCTCGACTCATCCAGAGAGAAATAAAACGATCAAAAGTGACCCATACTACCAGCCATGCATGGTACATCTGTCTTCTCAAGATGAACTGCAGCCCATTCGGACCCCTCTACTCCCGAATCTACAACAGCCAGATGTCAAACCGGGCGGCAGTCTCGGCTAAAGCACCCCCAAGTGCATCAAAAAAAGGAAACCCGGAGGCTCCATCAGGGAAGCGAAGGGCTGTATTTAAACATTAATGCACATAAAGCTCCTTCTGACCGATAAAAAGAGTAATTGAGGTAATCAGAGAAACGCCAGAAAGATAGGACTTCATCCAGCCGATGGCAAACACCACGATTTGGAACTGTCAACAGTGTCAAAAGCAGACAAGTGGTTGAGCACCATTTCCATTGGGAGTCAACATGAGGGGTTCATGGCTGTGAGCAAAACCAGCTATTGCACCAGGGAAGGATGGAAACCAGCCTGGAACTAGTCAGCACGGATATTAAACTCAATGTGATGGGTGAAAACTCTTTCCAAACCTTTGGAGAGACCTGGCAGCAGGAAGAATGGGCACTGGTTGGAGCAGACAGAGGTGTTCACGCGTGGTCCAACCACACCGCAACAGCTCATGATGACAGGGAATGGACCAACCAGCTCCTGTGAAGAGGCAAATATAGTCGTAGCTTTTAGCTTTCCAGCTATCCAATGACTAACTGGACAGAGTTCATGTGGAGATCCAGAGTCAGTTTTCAGAATTGTGTTAAATAGTTCTGAGGTAGTTCTGTTAAAAGAGGAGGCCATACTGCCTCTTTGGCAATGTGCCAAATAGATGCAATACATTGATATTTTTGCAGATCATCCAAGAATCTAGTGCCCAGTAGTATTGCCTCGTAGATGAATGTGCTGTAATTTGCGGGGAAGAAATGGTGTTTCTGGTCTGAAGAAGGGTCTTTTATAAACAAAGATTGTTGTAATAGCAGCAAGGAGCCTCACAGTAAGTTCAAGGCCATGTCCACTGTCCCTTGTGTGGACAGGATTTTAATATGGGCAGGTCAGCAGAGATTGAAGGGAAAGCCCTGACTCCAACAGGGAGCGTCAACACGTACTTTGGGCCACAGAGTCCGTCCAACGTCCAGTTGGAAAAGGGATTGCAAGTTTTGTTAAAATATCTAGTCGAACAGGTCTTAAGAGGAGAAGGCAACCTGATGAGAGGGATGCTGAGGAGATGGCAGGTGGGTAAGAGTGGGATTCATTCTGACACTTATCCAGATACTTCTAGGGTCTGTGCTTCTTGATGCCAACTCATAGTCTGCAGTATCTGCAACTTCCATACGGCTGCAAGTGCTGCTTCAGTGGAGCCTTCATGGATATCTTGGCGACCAGACTACCTGCTTGCCTCCTGAAACTCTACAATCCCACCCACCAGTGCTTTCTTCTCCAGAGGTGTGTGTAAATCCAGGGCTTTAAGTGGGATGAAAAAACTGGGGGGGGTCTCTCAAAGGGGCGTGGCCAATGTAATTAAGGGCGTGGCTTAAAAACATGTAAGCTAAAAATCTGTGCTTAGCATAGTGTGCCGCCCGACTTTTATTTTGCTGTTTCTGTCATTGCATCCAGATATATGATACAACAAGTAATATCATACCTACAACAAGTCACGACTATTGGCTTTGTCAATGGTTGTTAGTTGCATATGATAAATAAGCAGAAACTATGGCTTGTATGTAATATTGAAAAAGCTTCGACTTAAAGCCCTGGTGACACCACAACAATGTTGCTGCTCCTAAGTTTAAAAAAGAGAAGGGAAATCCAGAGAGAAAATGACTCTGTTTAAAGGATTTCCCTTCCCCTACAACGCTCACCTGGCATGACGTCATGCGTAACTTCTCCACTAGTGAGAAGTGAGCAGTGTGAGCAGCGCACATCGATGTCCCTGCTGTCACTGCAGTCCGGAAAAAAACGGGCCGCCTGTGCCAGGGCACAAAACAGACCCCGATAGAGACCCGTTTCGAGGCCTCCTTTAAAAAACTGCCGGTGCTCAGCACCGGCGAGACCCGGCCCACTTAAAGCCCTGTGTAAATCCTAACGTAAGACAAGTCACTAGGAGCTGCAATTGAATCATGCAGCCTAGCGTCTATCCATATCAGCCACAGGTTACACCCAGGTGTAGATACAAAGGGCCTCATTTATGGCATTTTGGAGTAGGGCAGCACAAGGTACCTTGCTGCGCTGCGCTACGCCAAAGTGAAAGGGCAGAAATGCACCGTATTTAAGCAATACAGGGCATATCTTCCTTTCTCCATGCGCTGGCGCCATTTTGACAGCCTAGTACTAACGTAGGCACCCTTGCACCCTGGTGCAGGGTGCCTCCGTTGCATGCAGGATTGTTTTTGTGCAGGAAGGGGCATCTTCCTGCACATCCTACGAGATGTTTTCCGAGGAAATAATGAGAAGAAATACACCTATATCTCCTCATTATGCCTCACCTCAGGAAGTGTACGGATTGGATGCTTCCCCAGGTTTACATCACTATGTAAATGAGGGGCAGAGTCAAATTCCATGGGTATTGCGTGGGAAAACCCATCGCAACCCCCATGAAATGCCTCCTGGGCCCAGAGTAAGGCGACGCAACGGTTTGCGCTGCGTCGCCTTACTCATGATTTATGAGGCCACTCAAAGCTACACAGGGTGGCTTTGCTTGGCTCCATAAATCTTTATGAGAGCCCTGCGTCATGCATATAACACTTTACGTTATGCAAAAGTGACGCAGGGCTCTTATAAATAAGCCCCAAAGTGTTCTCTTGCTAAGATTTTCAACTCTTGCAAATCTTATGCTCTGTGGACAAATCCCTTGCTTGCAATTAAGGCTCTTGTCAGTTTTGGTTGGTTCAGAGGGGTGCCTTCAGTCCTCTGGACCAATCTCTTGATTAATATCGAGAATCTTCTATGTTTCGATTGGTCCGGAAGCACACTTTCAGCACTGTTGACCAATCCTGCGATTAGCCTTGAGATTTCTTAATTTTCCATTGGTTCAGAGAGTTCCTCCCAGGGCTTTGAACCAATGCTTTAATTAACATCGAGTTTTTTTTCCTTTTCATTATATGGTTCTGATTTTCAATTTCACCACTCTTTGTTCGAGTGACTTGAGCAAGTTGTTGTTACTAGTGACGTCTTAGATAATCAAGGACGCTTTTTTCAGTCCCTTTAATCTTTTTCATGATGAATCCAAGGGTTTCAGTTATCCTGTCTGGGAGACACTGTATTACTGTGAATAGCAGGTGTATTAATAAAAGATGATTATATTAACAATAATCGTAGCTGGGCATGACTTTCTTGAATGTTGGGTTAAAGTGTCTGTATCTTGCGCTGTGGTCCATCCTCCTGCGGAGATATGAGCCAGTGGTCGAGCATGTTACCCAGGTGAGCTTGAGGGTGGCTTTACGCACCCTGATACTGCAGTTTGCCTTTAATAGGAGTAAATGGATTTGGGGAGGGGGAGTGTTCACATTGCGCTAAGCCTTAGGCCACCCTTCCCTGTGGCATGAGTCCAGCATCCTTGTGGCTCTGTAAGTTGGGAAGGCCCACTAACTGTTGATTCTGTTCTCATTGGCTGCGTGTTTTGGTACCTTTCCATAGATATGACGTGGTGCACCCGATGGCACTCCGAAAGGTATGATTTATTTACCCTCCGAAGATGTTGATACTGGCTGATATTCAGAAAAGGAAGTGTACAGTGCAGTGTACAGCAGTATTTGACTGTGGTTCTGGAGGCCCGTACTAGCGCGTGTGCCACAGCAGGTCTAGTTGGAAAAAGTCTCCTTTGTCACCATGCTGACTTGGTTGTTTCTGCAAAGATCACAACTGTTGCAGTCACCCAGGTTAGTGGCCACCTTAATAAAGGACTCAGTGGCCAGAAGTGTCTTCGAACAGATCCGTACTCCAGGTTTGGTCTCCATTACAAATTTAAACATGATGAGTACCGAGAAATTGCAACCCACATAAACAAATCCTGCGGAAATTACACACGATAGGGCTTATTACGATGTCGGTCGGAGTTGCCTCCGACCGACACTGTCTCGGGACCGAACGACCTCCGGTGGGCGGTTCCAACCGCCTGATTACGATGCGACTGAACACTGGGGGATATGTAGAAGGAAGTGGCGGAGTGAGGCGTTAGCCGTCATGGCTTAATGCCTCACTCCGCCACTTCTGAAACGCAAGGCTGCACCATATTTACAACGATATGGTGCAGCCTTGCGTTTCCCCCTGCGATGGCGCTACACATAGCAGTGTCGCGCCAACGCAGGCACCCTTGCACCATAGTGCAAGGGTGTCTGTGTGCATGGGAGGATTGTTTATGTGTAAGAAGGTGTCCCTTCCTGCACATAAACAATCCTGAAATGCCATTCTGTCACTTTCATGTGTGCTGCTAAATGCAGCACACATGAATGTCACAAAATGACCTTTTTTTTTTAAAGATTGTTTATGTACATAAACAATCCATGGCATTTTGCTTTTTCCATGTGTGCTGCACAAGGCAGCACACATGGAAAAAGCAAAAACAAGGAGAAATCATGCATTTCTCCTAGTTTTGCCAACTTAAGACTAGGTTTTGACCAGGTTTTACCTGGTCTTAATTTTGGCACTGCCTCCTTTGTACACCACCCTTGTACATAGGGGGCAGCGTCAAAATCAATGGGTGTTGCGGTGGAACGCCCACCGCAACACCCACTGCCCACCCCTTTCACGCTAACCATAGCGTGAAAGGGGGCCTTATTTACAAGGCAGCGTTAAGCCACGTTAAGTGGCTTAATGCTGCCTTGTAAATAAGGCTAAGGCCCTATCGCCACCACAACATCGATAAAAGTGACATTGTGGTGGCGATAGGGGCTTGTACATATGCCCCACTGTTCAGTCGGATACTCACATTTCTCTATGGGAGCTTGTGTTACGGCCATAAATTGTCCATAATACAGGCTCCCATAAAGAAATGGGTGTGTGTATAAAACCCTGCGCCCTGTGGCAGGCACCCCATGATGCCTGCCACACAGTGCATGGATTTACATGGGGGCACCCTAGGTACCCCCTCGGCCACCAACCCTAGGCCGGGGAGGCAAGAGGGCCCTGCTAGGGGCTCCTAAAGTCACTTTCTGACAACCTTTCCATGTCTGAAAGACCGTCACGGAAAGGCTGTGGAAAACTATAGAGGATATGTGCGGTTCCGATCGGCGGGAAGACTCCGTGTCGGAATGACCAGCCGGTTCATGCTCTGACCGCCGACATTGTAATTCTGCGGTCGGACTGCAAACCAACCGTGTTGATCGGAAAGCCTCCGAACGCAGTAGGAAAGCTTCCAACTAGCGGTCGGAGGCTTTCCGACCGACATCGTAATTGGCCCCTATGTGTTGGAATATCACGTGACATTCCTCTTACTCTTGTTTGCACCTGGTTTCGTTTGACATTAGGATTTGACATAAAGCCAGGTCACGCTAGCTTAGTAGACCTGGCCTCTTATCAAATTCTAGGAATTTTTTATGCTGTGGCCACCACAGAGTATGAAGCATCCGTTGTGAACCACTGCTTGTTTGTTTGCACCCAAAGAAGAAGGGAGGGGTGCATGGATGTAAGAAGAATATTTCAGAATGGTTCTTCACCACAGGGCCTCTGTTCAGTAACAGGCTCTTTCATCCACTCTTTCCTCTTCGGGGGTCAAGCCCTCCAGGACCAAGCACTACTCCTGCGGCCATTGGCATAAAGCAAAGGTATCCACCCCATAGCTGCCAAGGTTTCAGATTGCTTATGTGTGACATTTTCATAATTTCAGTGTAATTATGAGTGACATTCAACGACTATGAGTGACACTTTCTCGCGAGCAAAATCAAGCAATGAAGACGAGGGAAGCATATAAAATACTATCCTCCTTCTTTCTCCTTGCGTGTTTTTCTCTCTCTTACTTGGGTCAAAGTCATGATGAAGAAAAATAAGTGCTGGCCTCCAAAAATTAGTGTTGGTGAGCCCCATCTTAATTAAGCATTGGCTGGGGGTGTCTGAGGAGATATAATGCTGACATATGTACTGGGACTGATGGCTAAGTTCTATTGCTTCGCACTTCAATTCTTAAGTAATATGTCAGCTGACGTAAACCTATGGCAGAAAGGAAAGTAAGTACCACCAAGAAACGTGTCACCCACCTGAGGGGAGGCCGTAGCATCACATCTTTAGCTCCTGAGTTTAAAGAGAGGATTAGCGAAGAAGGTCAGAGATTTATCACCACCACACTTGGCAACTACAACAAACACTCACTATCTCACTCCGCCAAACACTTGTCTTGACACACATAATTACTCTAACAAACACAACTGTACACCACCAAATAAATAACATCACACACACACAGTCAAATCACGAGGAAAGCTTGCACTGCTGAATCTGAGTGTGGTGAGCTGAAAGCTTTCCCCCATTTATGCGTGTCCTGTGCTGCAGCTGGTGCCGTTATTGAGATCTGTAAACTCTTCCATAGAACACAACTCCAGAGTCTCTTCACTAGACTCTGAACTGTCCATGATGGTGCCATGAGTGACCAAAACAGCATCTGTTGACCTCCAGTTCAATACTGAAAACTCGCACATGACACTCAGAAACCTTCAAAACAAAGCGTTGCTTTAACATTACCTGTTTTTTCCTTCTGTGTTTGAGCTATTCATTTCTTTTATGCTCCTTCCGTATATCTTTCATCCCTATAACTCCACTTCTCCCTTCCGGTCCCTAATGCCCTTCTTTCACTTCCCTTCCTTACTTTCTTCCTCATTTTCAATATTTACACGTTTTTTTTACAATGATATGTAAATGTTTATTAGTGTCACAGTTTTGCGCATTTGTTGAAAAACAGTCCTGTGCAACGAGTCCCACGGTTTGTGAATAGCTCTCTGCTGCATGATTTACGTGGCAAATATTTGAAAGGCTCGGCTCGTGCACAGGCTCTTAGAGTCAGAGCCGGCCCCGGCTCGGCTCTGGCTCGGCTCTCCCTGTTTTGTTGTTGACTCACTCACCGGGCAAGGTCCACTTGTGCCAAGGAGCCGCCTGAGTTTCAGGCTGCCTCTCCACGCCAGGCTGCCTCTCCACGCCAGCTGAAGTGGGGAGACTGATTAACAAACTGAAATAAAACCAGCAGCTCGCCTCACCTCATGCACAACACTAAGATACCCGGCATCACACTGGCTAAGAGGCATAAAGCATGCTGCCCACGGGCACGGGTGCCAACGAACACCAGTTACAGAAAAGGCCACAACGCGGTGTCACTTGGTCTGGACGTGGAGGGCACAGGAAACTAGCAGAGAACTACCGCCTCCTAACCCAATAAACTCCGCCGTGTCCTGTACACAAGAGCTGTCGAATCACATGCGCGGCTGATAAACAGCCTCACATTATAACAGCTGCTCTGTCTTCGCTTTTATTTATCAGCACCCAGCTCTGCCCGGAATGTACACTTACCTGGACCCTGTCCGTTTGGCGACCCGTTTGTTGTGACAGCCAAGTCACGTAAGGCTGCGCCACGGTCGGGCTGAGAGAGTGAGGCTCGGTTGATGAAGGCAGCCAGCCCCCAGGTCGCGGCGCGGTGGGTGCCTGCCAACTCAGACTCTCAAAAGATAAATTAGTTTGCAATGCTTCACTAGGTGTGCAGCAGGCGGAGGTCAGATAGCTCACACTTTGTCCACTGCATGCTGCCAGCAGCGCACCAGGCTCATGCTGCTTCTCCTAATGGAGCACAGCTTCTACTACCGTGGTAGCACTTCACAGTCAGAGTGCTGAGACACTACGCATAAGCGTGACAATGCATTTCAGTGCGGTAATGCGGATTACCACACTGAAATGCGCTAGTGTCACGCCTGATGCGTGATACTTGGCAGGCATGCCACCCTCACAGAAAGCTGCTGTGAGGTACCTCAATATTCCATGTGGGGTGGCCCCTCACACAGTTCCAAAGGCCTTGAGCTGAACTCCAGACCCAGGCCACTGACGCTGAGGTTGGTATCGTCTGCGCATGAGCGGAAGTCACGCACACACGAGGCTGTCGATTCCTCCTGAGCGCGCGCTGAGATGTCAAATGGGGGGGAGGGGGTATGCCCCTGAGGGACCCCTCCTACAGCTGGATCTGCGACACATGTTATGTTCTATAATAAGGCACCTTTTATCATTTATTCTTCTTCACCTCTGATTAAATAAATTGAATTTTACGCACTCCGCTTTCTCACATTGTAAAACTTATGATATGTATTTTCAGCTTCACAGCCGCTGCACTCAGAAGATGTAAAAAGTGCGAGTCTGGCGTTACCTATGTTTTCATTTCTCTCTTCGCGTGTCTCCCAAATATTTCAGTGAACTTGGTGAGTAGTAAATGTCCTCTGACCGTGAATAGTAAACAGAGTCCTATGAGAGGGGGGCAGGGCGGCTTTTCAAACAACCAAAGCGCCTTGGTCCTGGCTTGCTCTTAGGGAGCCACCTGGCCGGTTGACAACCGCCACCACCGGTATTTTAATGTCTTGGCCGATAACAAAATAAGAAAAATCACCTCAAGCCGGTATCTTTAGCCCTTACTGTACAAACTTCAGACAGCAAATATAAATAGAAAACACTTTTAAATGTGTTCTAGAGCTGCGTTTACGATCCCTGACTAATAATTCGAGTAAATACAGACAGAAAAGTCATGTTACAAATGAATACTGTAGTGTCTTGAGATTATGCGCGCTAAAACCCTTGCGGTTCTGGGCGGACTTTAAATAGAAATTACGTAATCTGCTGGGAGGTGTTAAGGTGTGGTTATAAAAGTTATGACGCAATGCGTGCAGTGTGTGCTTGTATGTTGAAGAATAAAGACGCGTACTACAGAGCTCTCTGTGCGGTGTTTTTCATTTGCATGCCCCCGGGCTGGGGAGGACGCTGCAAATACATCTGATTTTGTTTACAGTCCTATTTAGTATCATGTCACGGCTTTTGCAGTCCCCTAAAACTACAACAAATGGGTGGTATTTTTCTTTTGGAAAGGTGGAAACCCTACCTACACTTAGTGTTGGCACCTGGCTGTTTTTACCAGCCTGGCCTGTATTTTTAAGTCCAGGCTGGGAAAAATATTGCAAAACAGCAGTGAAATCCTCAGTGTGTTCCCTTCTGAAACTTAAACCTAAAACAGCAAATACATAAATCAGTTCAAATGTATCTGAGTTGTCTAAATTGTTTCAGAAAATTGCATGTTTCAAAACAATCCTCATCATTCTGCATAAAAACTTTTCACCTGCCACCTGTTGGCTGTTCCAAAACAACAAAATGTAAACAAATACTTGGTATTTGTTTCTCAGAAAGGTGGCAACGCTCCCTGCAATGCTCTCTTACAGTCCACTCCCACCACCCTATGCTAAGACCCGGATAGCAGCGTACCCCAGTCCTGTCCTACACTGCCCTCTTACAGTCCACTCCCACCACCCTATGCTAAGACCCGGATAGCAGTGTGCCCCAGTCCTGTCCTACACTGCCCTCTTACAGTCCACTCCCACCACCCTGTGCTAAGACCCGGATAGCAGCGTGCCCCAGTCCTGTCCTACACTGCCCTCTTACAGTCCACTCCCACCACCCTATGCTAAGACCCAGATTGCAGCGTGCCCCAGTCCTGTCCTACACTGCCCTCTTACAGTCCACTCCCACCACCCTATGCTAAGACCCGGATAGAAGCGTGCCCCAGTCCTGTCCTACACTGCCCTCTTACAGTCCACTCCCACCACCCTATGCTAAGACCCGGATAGCAGTGTGCCCCAGTCCTGTCCTACACTGCCCTCTTACAGTCCACTCCCACCACCCTGTGCTAAGACCCGGATAGCAGCGTGCCCCAGTCCTGTCCTACACTGCCCTCTTACAGTCCACTCCCACCACCCTATGCTAAGACCCGGATAGCAGCGTGCCCCAGTCCTGTCCTACACTGCCCTCTTACACTCCACACCCACCACCCTATGCTAAGACCCGGATAGCAGCGTGACACCAGTCCTGTCCTACACTGCCCTCTTACAGTCCACTCCCACCACCCTATGCTAAGACCCGGATAGCAGCATGCCCCAGTCCTGTCCTACACTGCCCTCTTACAGTCCACTCCCACCACCCTATGCTAAGACCCAGATTGCAGCGTGCCCCAGTCCTGTCCTACACTGCCCTCTTACAGTCCACTCCCACCACCCTATGCTAAGACCCGGATAGCAGCGTGCCCCAGTCCTGTCCTACACTGCCCTCTTACAGTCCACTCCCACCACCCTATGCTAAGACCCGGATAGCAGTGTGCCCCAGTCCTGTCCTACACTGCCCTCTTACAGTCCACTCCCACCACCCTATGCTAAGACCCGGATAGCAGCGTGCCCCAGTCCTGTCCTACACTGCCCTCTTACAGTCCACTCCCACCACCCTATGCTAAGACCCGGATAGCAGAGTCCCCCAGTCCTGTCCTACACTGCCCTCTTACAGTCCACTCCCACCACCCTATGCTAAGACCCGGATAGCAGCGTGCCCCAGTCCTGTCCTACACTGCCCTCTTACAGTCCACTCCCACCACCCTATGCTAAGACCCGGATAGCAGCGTGCCCCAGTCCTGTCCTACACTGCCCTCTTACAGTCCACTCCCATCACCCTATGCTAAGACCCGGATAGCAGCGTGCCCCAGTCCTGTCCTATACTGCCCTCTTACAGTCCACTCCCACCACCCTATGCTAAGACTCGGATAGCAGCGTGCCCCAGTCCTGTCCTACACTGCCCTCTTACAGTCCACTCCCACCACCCTATGCTAAGACCGGGATAGCAGCGTGCCCCAGTCCTGTCCTACACTGCCCTCTTACAGTCCACTCCCACCACCCTATGCTAAGACCCGGATAGCAGCGTGCCCCAGTCCTGTCCTACACTGCCCTTTTACAGTCCACTCCCACCACCCTATGCTAAGACCCGGATAGCAGCGTGCCCCAGTCCTGTCCTACACTGCCCTCTTACAGTCCACTCCCACCACCCTATGCTAAGACCCGGATAGCAGCGTGCCCCAGTCCTGTCCTACACTGCCCTCTTACAGTCCACTCCCACCACCCTATGCTAAGACCCGGATAGCAGCGTGCCCCAGTCCTGTCCTACACTGCCCTCTTACAGTCCACTCCCACCACCCTATGCTAAGACCCGGATAGCAGCGTGCCCCAGTCCTGTCCTACACTGCCCTCTTACAGTCCACTCCCACCACCCTGTGCTAAGACTCGGATAGCAGCGTGCCCCAGTCCTGTCCTACACTGCCCTCTTACAGTCCACTCCCACCACCCTGTGCTAAGACTCGGATAGCAGCGTGCCCCAGTCCTGTCCTACACTGCCCTCTTACAGTCCACTCCCACCACCCTGTGCTAAGACCCGGATAGCAGCGTGCCCCAGTCCTGTCCTACACTGCCCTCTTACAGTGCACTCCCACCACCCTATGCTAAGACCCGGATAGCAGCGTGCCCCAGTCCTGTCCTACACTGCCCTCTTACAGTGCACTCCCACCACCCTATGCTAAGACCCGGATAGCAGCGTGCCCCAGTCCTGTCCTACACTGCCCTCTTACAGTCCACTCCCACCACCCTGTGCTAAGACTCGGATAGCAGCGTGCCCCAGTCCTGTCCTACACTGCCCTCTTACAGTCCACTCCCACCACCCTGTGCTAAGACTCGGATAGCAGCGTGCCCCAGTCCTGTCCTACACTGCCCTCTTACAGTCCACTCCCACCACCCTGTGCTAAGACCCGGATAGCAGTGTGCCCCAGTCCTGTCCTACACTGCCCTCTTACAGTCCACTCCCACCACCCTGTGCTAAGACCCGGATAGCAGCGTGCCCCAGTCCTGTCCTACACTGCCCTCTTACAGTCCACTCCCACCACCCTGTGCTAAGATCCGGATAGCAGCGTGCCCCAGTCCTGTCCTACACTGCCCTCTTACAGTCCACACCCACCACCCTATGCTAAGACCCGGATAGCAGCGTGCCCCAGTCCTGTCTTACACTGCCCTCTTATAGACCACCACCAGCACCCCATGCCACGACTCTGCGAGCAGTGAGTCAGTCCTTACCTGTGCTGTTAAAGTTGATCACCAGCATCGCACTGGTAAGGCCAGGGCTGGATTGGGAACCCGCAGGGAATTTTCTCGGACCAGCCCATGGGGAAGCACTGCCTGGCCCTGGAGTCTGGAAACGCTTGCTTGCTGCTTTTGTTACTGGGGTCTAATATTGCAGCACCATTGCAAAACCAGCCCCCAGTAACAAAACTGGCCCCGACTGCTGCACAACCAGCCCCCACCCTTCCAGCCTCCGAGGGAAACGACTGATGCCCTGTACAGGCAGTCCAGCCCTGGGTGAGACTCTGCTAGTACAGTCCAGCCTGATCTGCACTGCCCTCTTACAATCCACCACCAGCACCCCATGCCACAACACTGCCAGCTGCATGTTCCAGCACTGACCTGCACTGCCCTCTTACAGTGCTCTACCAGCATCCCAAGCCACGACTCTGCCAGCAGTGCACCCCAGTCCTGATTTACACTGCCCTCTTACAGTCCACCACTGTCGTGTCCTGAGTATGCCCAGACTCCAAGAAGTATACCAGGACGCAGGTAGGAGTCTTCGCATGCTTTATTGTGTATATCTTGTTTGTGCTCGCTGGCACGTCCTGCTCCTTCCCCTATCTTCTTGCTCTGCCCCGTCCCCCTTCCCTGACCAGAAGTGGTGTGGGTGGCTAGCCCCTCCCTTCGCCTTTGTGCAGGGTCCTAGTTTCCTCTGCACCTCGCTCTGACAACCACCAGGACCCCATGCCACGACTCTGAAAGCAGCGAGCCCCAGTCTTTTCCACCCCTTCTCTCACAGTTCATCACCAGTGCTCCATGCTAAGCCAGCACACCCTAGCCTTTCCTGAAATATGCCCTATCGCTAGAATTCTGAGACACACTCATACATGCACCGACAGTCACACGTGTACATGAACACCTATAATCCCCTCAATTGTGCCCTACTGCACCACCTGCTGTTCATAGACTGCACCTACATGCAGCTCTTGTTGTGGAGGCCTCTCATCCCCTTCTGCAACGCTACAGCTTAGATGCATTGGCTGTAGGCATGCCCCTGCTGGCCAGAAGCAAAGAGGCCTATTGAACGCCCGATCTCCGCGTCCAGGAGCCCTCTTCCACTGAGCATGGAAGTTTCCGCTTATTCTGTCGCAAAGTAACGCAATACCTGCTAGCTCACACGTGCCACCGTCAGTCACACGATATCGGCTCCCTTCACACGGTCTCCCAGTAAGGAGCCACTATTACACAATGGCAGAAAAGGCGAGCTGGAAACCATGACACAGTGTGGGTTTCCAGCTTATCTTTGGAAGCTGTAAGCAGCCGATGCAAATGGTCCAGGACGTCATTATCAGCCTCAGAAGTTTTCTTTTAGTTTTTTTTTCTAGGAGGAAGGTGGGTGGTGTCTGCGCTAGTGAGGGCACTCTGACAAGTCGGAGGCGCCAGGCCTGAAATAATAGCGCACACGATCATATTGCCTGTATATATGGAGTGGCCTCGAGCGGCCGCTCCGTCCTGTATTTAAACCCTTGGGCCATGACCCGCCCTTGGAATGAGAAGTGCAACATTGTATAGTAGAGGCCGGATGGCACTATACAGGTGACTAAGGAGGTAAAAGGTATCCCTACGGTTGTTCCCTGCAGGAGACCCTGCCCCTCTAAGGCCCTCAGGGCCGGACTGGCCGTAGCGGGCACCGGGCGTTTCCCCGGTGGGCCGCCAGGGTGGGGGCCGGTTTTGTTACAGGGACGTTTTTGCAGCATAGCTGCAATATCGGCCCTGTAACAAAATCGGCCGAAACCAGCCCTCGCAAACAGCTCGGCGGTCCCCCCCTAACCCTCTGGGGGGCCGGCCGAGCACTTTGCCAGGGCCGGTTTTGGTTCCCAGTCCGGCCCTGAAGGCCCTGCCCCCTTCTCACCTAGTGAAGCTTTTTTTTCAAGTTGGAAGGCCTTGAATGTGGTTTAACAGACCCTTTGTTGTTGTCGAAGGCGGCTTTCGGTGCAACTTATATGTGTATCCCAGGCAGATAGATATCTCCGGCGCAAGTACAAGCAAAAGACGCTGTACAGAGAGCCTCAGTCCCATCAGAGGCCACAGTGACTGGGCCTGGGGACAGAGGACCGGCGCTCCAGCCTTAGCACCCGCTGAGTTACCTCATGGGCCAGGCCTTCATCCAATAAGGACCAGGTATCGTGGGCTCCATATGCACTGGGCCTCTTATGACAAAAAATATCTATCCAATTGTTCCCAGGCCTGGGCATAGTTCGCGGGGTTTTGCTACGCGTAACTCCGCGAAGTTACAAAACAACTCCGCGAAGTTCCGCGAGTGGCGGAATGCAGTGCGAACTGCAGTTTGTGCTGGTATTCCTACCACTCGGGTAGCTCGCGCTCGCGAACTTACTGTTCGCGCTCGCAAACTTACCGTTCGCGATCGCGAGCAGGGAAAAAACTCCTCTGCACATCGCGAAGCGGAGTTTTCTGCACTCCGCGAGCTCCGCGGAGTGCAGAAAACGCCGCGAACGGAGCAAAGTTCACCGCCCAGGCCTAATTGTTCCCCAAGCTTAGTCCCATCTTTCACATTTGTAAGTTGTGAAAATGGCTTTTCTGCAAATGCATTTTCTACTTTTCCAATTATAAAGAGACAACAAATTAGCATGCAGTCTGTCTGGCCCAGGTATTGCCCTTGTGCAAATGCTCATTGCCCCTCCCCTAGTACACAAGCAGCTAAACTGTTGCAAATAGTATTAAAGGGAAGAGACAGGTTTTTCAGACCCCATCTAAACTTCAAGTGGTTCGCCTTGCATCGTCCATGAGGGGAGGCTCCTTCCATGGTCCTGCTGCCTGCATGGAGGGGACCCTGGCACCCAGGCATGGCCTTGTGGTTTCTGGCACTCTCAGGAATCATGCATCTGATAATAGTCATGTTTTGGGTGCATCTAGAGAACGTTGCTGTCGACACCTAAGAGGGCTACGATAGAGGAGTCAACATGCGAGTGGAAAGGGTTCACTCTGATTTATGTTCATGAGTATTGGCCCCATGATGATCCAAAATGGATTCGAAAAGATGGGGAAAATAGAGATGCAGAAATTAATTGAAAATTTGGTGTGAATGAAGTTTCAAAGTTGATGGAGTGTGAAACTGTTGAATATTAGAACTCAAAAGGGGCTGTGCTCTGTGGCAGGTATGTGTGGATCAAAGGACCCTTCTCGTGGCCATGGACTCATTTGTTATTGCTGCTGCCCTGGACTAGAATTAGATGTGGGTAAGCCATGGAATTCATGGGAAGATCTGAGCATGAGCTGAGCGGAGGTCCGGCTGGGCTGTGAGAGCCCAGGTACACCTGAACCACAAACACATGGAGCCATCACTAGCCATGTTGTAAGACTCCCTCCTTCTACCTTTTAATCAAACTCTCACACATTTACATCTTTTACTCAAGTCAAGTCAAATTAACTTTATTCAGTCATATCAAATAGACCATAAAAGCTTTCAAAAACAGTACATCATACAATAAAACATAGCAACTTAAAACAGCACCCCCCCAAGGAAAATCATGATACACAGAAAGAGTATAGAGCAATCATTTCCAAATGCAATTCTACAAAGTTAAAGCATCTGACATAAAATGATAATAATACATATGGTTAACAATAATTCTACACAAAAAAGCTGTGCAATTGAGGCCAAGAATCTAGATTAAAAGGAGAAAGAAAATTGATCACAGATGGCAGTACACTTCAATGTTGTTCTTATTGACAGAGCTGGCAATACCATTTCCTTTTCTTAAGCCCCAGCCTCACGAAAGAGTACACAATAAAGCAATCTCCTCAGATCCCACGGATTGTAAAAAATGCACGACTTCTGTGCATAGACGCAGGGAGTGCCTCATTAAAAAAGGTTTAAGAACCATAGCTCTATGAGCAGCATAAAAAGTGCAGAAAAACATAACATGTAAAGTGCTTTGGACTGACACCTGATCGCACGGGCAGGGCACTAGACTACGCGTCTAGTCATTGCACTTGGGAAAGGTAACCTGTCTGTGAAATATGTTGAGGTGAAACCTAAAGAGAATAAAGTGCATGTAGAGCTGTGTTTCAAATGTTGAAAAAGATTGCCTACGCCTGGAGGGATCAAGATGCAGGTATTGAGTAACAGAAGGGAGTACAGACACCCTGACCCATCTTTCTTCCTCCCAGTGCATGTAGCATGTGTCCCTCAGTGTCTTCTTGAGTATTGTGGGCAGGAATCGGAAGATCATAATCCAAAAATCTAAAAATCAATCAGCTCCATGGTACTCTCGGCCCCTCAGAACTCTAAAGAAAGAGTGTGAAATTGCAGAAAGTGCATGGAGGAAGGATTTTGATGAAAATAAAAAGTTATTGTACTGGGAAAGTAAGGAACTACCACACTGAAAATCGGAAAACCCAGACTTCCCTCTTTGAAACTAAAATCAACAATGCAGAGAATTCCCTCAGAGAAATGTTCAGAATTGCTAAGTCCATGTTGGGGCCTACTAGAATTGCCTTTGTAACTGAACCATCCACTGATAGGTGTAATGCTCTGGCTGGGCCTTTCAATCTAAAAATCTTAAACATCTACCAATCATTCCAAAAGGAAGGTGAAAGTAAGAATTCCACTCCGTTGAAAATTAGTGAGAATTGATGCTTGCCCACCCTTTCTCAATTCCCCCCTCTTTCTTTACTGTTTTTTGACCATCTTGCCGGTGGCTTGTGGGGTCCCGCAGGGCTCCTCACTTAGCCCCAGGCTGTTCAATATATACCTTCAGCCTTTGGCAGATATTGTAGCCACCTTTGGAGTCTCTATATTCTCGTATGCAGATGACGCCCAGCTGGTGTTTTCTCTTGCCCCACACTCAGCTACTTTAATATCTAATCTTGGACCTTGACTGGAGCAGTTAGCCAGCTGGATGAATAAGTCCTGCCTGAAACTCAATGGATCAAAAACAGAATTAATGATCATTGGGAATAAGTCGAACGTCCAACAGGGTCTAGGCTGGTCTATTGGCCTTGGTCCCCCGCCAACCCCTAAATCTGTCATAAACAGCTTCGGGATGTGGCTTGAAGATACTGTGACCATGGAAGCCCAGGCGACAAAGATGGCGGCTCTCTGTTTAGGAATGGTAAGACTGCTACGCAAGATCCTACCCTTGCCCCCACAGACTTCGAGACAAGTCGTGAGTCAAGCCTTGGTACTGTCTCGTTTGGACTATGGCAACTCCTTATACTTGGGGGCCCCTTTCTCAATTTCATTACAAGACTGGAGGCTACCATTATGCATTATTCTTTTAATGCAACTTCAAGCACAGCCATTTAAAGTTACATCATAAAGCAAAGCTCTAGAATGTACAAATGTAACGTTGGCAACAGCAACACAGAGATCTGCCTCTTTTAAATGCGGCTTCAAGACAGATAAGTTGTTTTCTTCCTATGCTCTGTCATTGTACTGTTATTTTCCTTTTCATCTGCTACCTTCTTGTGACTGCTTTTTGCCTTCGTGCCTTTGCCTGTTGTCACTCTTTTCTCTGATTTTGGTGACCATTTTCTTACCTTTTTATCCACTTTCCGAATTGCCATGTTAATGTGCGACCTCACTCAGCCCTTATGTGTATTATGTTCCGTCCCGTGATCTGTGCCTCTCACGACCTGCTTCCGCATTTCACTTGGCTGTCCTCCGTGCCATTATGTAACATTCAAACGTTTCCCCACTCCTCTTCAGTCTGGGCCTCACGGCCTATTACCATCAGAGCCCCTCTGATCTTTTACAACTCCTACCTCAGAAACGCCTCTCGCCTTTTCCCTTTCCTCCATGCGGTCCGGCCCTCTCACTCACACTCGTGCATTCCGGGCGCGGCGCGGACGTGACTCGAAGCTCCAATCTACGGAGTGCGGGCCGCGTCGCGCCCCCGTCGTGCCATCGGTTTTTTTCCCCCTTGCTGGCGCTCGTTACTCATATAAAAAAAAAAAAAGGAATAAGGAGGAATGGCGGAAGTGAACCAAGGGCTCTCCTACATTTGAGGAAAGGCCCTTAACAACCGCGCCTAAACGTTACGTATCTCATTGCTTAACTAGGCTTGACAAGGTTGCCTAGCAACGCGTACTTTCAACAGCTGTTCGCCCGACGGTTGGCAGCTCCATAGGTTTCTCTCCTCTCCTGGCTCTAATTTCGTACTTTCTTTCATCTAATTAGCAATTTGCTGGTTCCATCCATTACCCACATTATTTTAGCCAATTTAGTGTCCCTTTGCAATCTCTGCCCACCATGTCTGATGCTGAGTCTGATGACTCTCAGACCCACGTTCCCGCTCCTAATACCAATGAGGAGCTCATTAAAAAATTAATACACAAGGAGTTACATTCCTGCATGAGGGAGACCATGAGCAAAATTGTTGCCGGAAAGAGGTCTCTTTCCGACCCCATTAACCCCTCTGCTCTCCTCGGAGGGCACATTGATGACCTTAACCAAAGTGGGGGTAAAAAACTAAGGAAATGCAACAATTTACAAAATGTGAGCACTATGGGAGGTCAAAGCACCTCGAATGTATTGGAAGGTTTACGCACCTCATTAACTGAAGGAGGACTAAGCTCCTCAAATAATACGGGAGGCCTACGCGCCCCAAAAAGACTACGTGCCCATAACGCCACATCTCACTTGGATGCCCTAAGCGGCTCACAATATCAAAGTGCTACTACGGATCCCCTCTTATCCAACGAACTGGATACCTCTAATGAGTCCTTAGACGAATACATTTTTGATCTTGATCAAACTGACAATGATATCGACCTTGACCTCTCGGAAGAGGAACTCCCCTCCTCCTCAAAGGAGATTATTTTTGACTCCCTTGGTGGGGAAATGTTCTCCCCTGACAATATACAGCACCCTAGAAGTTCCCAGTGGTGGCCCCAGAAACACGTGGCCAAGTTTATTAAGAGGCGGGTCAAGAACCCTCTTGAAAGAGAGGCAAGGAACATCCTGAAGGCAGAATGCCCACGACCCGTTATTCAAGATAAATACTGCCTTACACCTAACTTGGATCCTGAACTCATCAAGTTCTTATTCAAACTGGGCAGGGATCTCAGGAAAGGTATGGAACGCTCCCTCAAAAACTGTCAGGATCGCATGCTTGACATGCTCGGGTCATTATGCCGTTTGATTGATTTAATTGAGGAGAGCTATATTAATGGTTCGCAACCCAACATTGACCTCTTACGAGGATGGAGCCAGAGAACACTAATCCTCCTCGGTAATGCCAACGCTTCTCTAAATACCGAGAGAAGGAAAGTGGTTTTGTCCAAAATTGATCCCAAGCTTTGCGACATGACAGAAAAGGGATTCTCATCTAACCCTAATGGCCTCCTCTTTGGGGAAGATATGATTAAAGGCTTGGGAAAGTACGTGGCAACCTTTACGGCTCTGGACAAAGCGCAAGCTAACATCCGCCGAGTCTTCAACCCAAGTGTTTTTGCCAGGGCCGGCAGAAGGGGTCATTCTGCCGGCCACCTCTTCCAGAGACCCTTCTCAAGGCAAAGAGGTTTCGGTCATCCATTCCAGCCTAACCCTTCATTCTACCCTCAACAAGGTCGATCCTCCTGCTCAAGAGGCTTCAGGGCCAGAGGCACCAACCCCTCCAACACCTCAAGTAAGTACCCTTCCTCTTCATCCTTCCTCTTTAACACAGAGAGTAGGGGGTCGCCTAAAACATTTCCTACACATTTGGAAACAAATTACACACAATTCTTGGATTTTAGGAACTGTGCAGGGTTTCAGAATAGATTTCATGGAGAAACCCATTCAAGTTTTAACTCCCCAAGTGTTAAATTTGACACTAGAGCAACAATCTATTGTGGCAGAAGAGGTAAATTTGATGTTATTGAAGGGCGCGATCGTAGAAGTTCCTTGGGAACAATATTTTCCTAGTAAAAAAAAAAGGACAAAGGGTGGAGACCAGTAATAAACCTAAGAGAATTGAACAAATATCTCACCTACAATCACTTCAAGATGGAGGGTATCCATCTCCTCAGGGACATGCTCTTAGAAAAAGACTGGCTAATGAAACTGGACTTAAAAGACGCCTACTTCACGATTCCAATGGCAGAGGAGTCTCAATCCTTCCTTCAGTTTGCGTGGAACGACCACCTTTATCAGTTCCAAGCTCTTCCCTTTGGCCTATCTTCAGCCCCTTGGTGCTTCACCAAAGTAATGAAGGCCATTACCACGGTTTTGAGAGAAAAGGGTGTCCCCCTCATAATCTATTTAGACGACTTACTTATCATGTCTCAAGACCATTCTCAAATTCTGAAAGACTTGAACACTACTGTAGATTTAATAGAGAGTACAGGTTTTATTATAAACAGGGAGAAATCCATCATGACTCCCTCGAGGTCTCTAGAATTCCTGGGCTTCACGGTAGACACCGTGAAGTCTATGCTCTTACTTTCCGCGAAGAAGATATCCAAAATTCGGAAAGAGATTCGTCATGTTCTGAAACTAGATCTTGTAACCTTAAGGGAACTAGCCAGACTTCTGGGCCTCCTTTCATCATCTATCCAGGCTATATTCCCGGGCCCTCTACATTATCGAGCCCTTCAAATACTGAAGGGCAGGGCCCTTCGTTCTGGCCTTTGGTAAGGAGACAAAATTCACCTAGACACTAGAAAATCTGGATGCATGGAACGGCAAAGCCATTTTTGGGACTTCCCCGGATTACGTGCTGGAATCAGATGCCAGCCTTCATGGCTGGGGTGCTTGTTTCCAGAATCTGAACACGGGAGGTTTATGGTCCTATTCGGAGAGCTTGCACCACATACATTTTCTGGAGTTAACTGCCGGGCTTTATGCCCTTATGAGTTTCAAACAATCTCTTCAAGGGAGGTCAGTCCTCAAGATGGACAACACGTCAGCCGTTGCCTACATAAATCGTCTAGGGGCACGAGGTCACCAGACCTCTCCAACCTAGCCAAAAAATGGTAGATGTTCTGCTTGGGACACCAAATTTCTTTAAGAGCAGAATACCTTCCGGGTCTAAAGAATATTTGCGCGGATTGGAATTCAAGGTTCCTCGTAGATCACACTGATTGGAAATTAAACGCAAACGTATTCAAGACTCTAGACTATCTTTGGGGTCCCCTAGAAGTAGACCTCGTCGCGAGCAGACTCACGTCTCAACTTCCCAGTTACTTCAGCTGGATGCCAGACCCGGGAGCTCTGGCAGTGAACGCCTTCCTCCAACATTGGAAAGGAATTCAGGGATTTGCTTTTCCCCTCTTTGCAATGATCCAGCGCGTCCTTCAGAAGTTGAGGACAGAACAATCTTCAATAATCCTAATAACTCCCTTTTGGCTGTCCCAAGCCTGGTTCCCAACGACCTTGGAATTAGCTTACGAAATACCCTTTCTGCTCCCAGCTTCACCAGGCCTCCTAAAAGACATAGACGGTTTGGATCACCCGCTTCTTCTGAACCGGACTTTGAACCTTCTTGCCTGGAAAGTGTCAGGCGAGCCAATGAAATCTCTGGGCTTTCGGCGCAGGCTTCCTCTCTCCTCCAAGAATCTTGGGCACCTGGTACACACTATAGATACAACGGCATCTGGAAAAGATGAGTTTTTTGGTGCCTGGAAAGGAACCTGGATTCCGTGGAGGCTCCTATTGTGCATGTAGCTAATTTTCTCGTTGAACAGTTCGAAAGAGGTCTTTCATATAGGTCAATAAACTGCTATAGATCAGCCATTTCTGCGGGTCACTTTGGGACGTTAAATTGTTACTTGACCTTTTTTGTAACTGGCCGAATAATAACTTATTAGATAATAAAAGACTCTCCATCAAACTAGCTTCTCTTCTATGTCTAATATCCTGTCGTAGAGTTTCGGACGTTAAAGCACTGGAAATATCCAACAGATCTTATGATGCCTTCGGCGTCAGATTTGAAATCATCAAGAGAACTAAAACGATGTCTGATATGATTTTTTATCCTAGCTTTGACGCTTGTAAAAAATTATGTGTGGTGGATTGCATGAAGGAATATGATTCTAGCATGGACCTTCATCGTACCCCTGGTGTAAACCAACTCCTTTTATACTTTGTTAAACCCTTCAAACCTGTCTCTTCTTCTTCAATAGCTAGATGGGTTAAACTGGCTATGCAATTGGCAGGCATTGATCTCCATAGGTTTCAGGCACACTCTTTAGGAGGCGCTATGGCTAGAAAGTCCTTTTGGAAAGGAGGTAAGTTGGATGACATTCTCAAAGCAGCAGACTGGTCAAGTTCCTATACCTTTGCAAAACATTACTGCAAACCTGTCGAACACATGTCTGATGTTGTTTTACTTGACTACCAACATGCATAATGGTAGCCTCCGGTCTTGTAATGAAATTGCGATTCTCCCATTACCATGACCAGAGAATCTGGATTTCATTAAAGACACGGAGGCTAACATTATCCCTACCCTCCCTCCCGGGAGTGGATTTTAACATCTGTTAGACCTGGCATATCTTGGCGTAATTACCCCTGACTTTTTGCCTCTACCTCCTTTGCTTTTAGATGCTTTCGGTACTTTGCCACTGCTGATCAGTGTCAAAGTACAAGTGTTCCCTGTGTAAAGTGTAATGGTAATTGGTTGGCCATGATTGGTATGTTGCCTTACTAGTAAAGTCCCTAGTGATGTGCACTGTGTGTGCCAGGGCTAGTAATGCAAAGGTGCGCGGAGAAGGGAACTCAGGCCTGCAGTGTAGGGCCTGCGCGCAGTTTGCTAAGTTAGCATGTGTCCTGACAAGTGCAACCACTTGTCAGGCCTTACTTTCCCTTTTGCGTACACAGTGGGCACCCCTGTGGTAGGTCCCGGGTAACCCCTGGGCAGGGTGCAGGGTAGGTAAAAGGCAGGACATATACTGAGGTGTGTGTTATGTCCTGACAGTGAAAAACACTCCATTTCGTTTTTCACTGGTGAAAGGCCATCCTGCCCATAGGACAGAATGGGGGAGGCTGGGTATTGTGTTTGTTAGCCTAGTTTCCCATAAGTTTAAAATGGAGAGGTGAAGTTTAGTATGTATGAACTCACAGCGTCATAACACATCTTTCTATGAAAGTGGTTTTGTCACTGTGTGTTCAGAAACCCCTTGTTAGACCTGACATCCTTCCATTTTTTTATGATGCCTCCAATGTTATTGATCTGTTTTTGCTGGTGTTAGATGCTTTGGGCACTGTGCCACTGCTATTCAGTGCCACAGTGCAAGTACTCCCTATGACAAATTGTGTTATGGATTAGTGACTCCATAATTGGATGATTGGTTTACTTGTCAGTCACTAGTACAGTGCACTGAGTGTGCCCAGGGCTTGTAAATCCAATGCTGCTGGTGGGCTTGCAGCACTGGTTGTGCCACCCACAGAAGCAGCCTGTAAAAGTGTGTCTCAGGCCTGCCATTGCAGAGCCTGTGTGCAGCCTAGGGCTGCCATGTCGACTCGGTGAGTACACCCACTTGCCAGTCTCTAAACCTTCCCTTTTCTTCATGTCAGACACCCCTATGGTAGGCCCAAGGGCAGGGTGCATTGTAAGTATAAGGTAGGACATGCCCTGGTGTGTGTGGCATGTCTTAATAGTGAATTACAGCCATTTTCGTTTTTCACTATTGCAAGGCTACCTGTTCTCCATAGGCCAGAATGGGCAGTTTTGATTATTACACCTTATAATCCTAACTGACCCAGGGAACATGGTAGAAAAACGAATTTAGTATGCCTGAACTCAGAATGATAAAATACATCTTTTAGTGAAGTTGGTTTTAACATTCTGTGTTTGAAAATACCACTTTTAGAAAGTGGGTATTTTCTTGCCTAACTATCCAAGCCTGCCTCTGCTAGGTTGTGTATTCCTTGTCTGGAGTTTGAGTGACAGGGGCTGGGGGTGGCTACAGGAGACAGGGTGAGTCAGCACAGGGCTGAATAGAGAGATCTGCATCCAGAGTGGAGGGAGGAGTTGCACCTGGGTCTGAATAGGGCTGTGCCTGCCTTCCACAATGCTGGCTCCACCTCCTGCCGGGCGGCTGAGCACTCTGCCCCACATTCTGAAAGGAAAGAAGGAGTCCTGTAAACAAAGTGCTCCAGGACTGACCAGAACTGGTTTTGGAATAGGCAAAGGCCTCTCTGCCTTCAGAGAACAAAGAGAAACTGTGTATAAAAAGGGGACCCAGACCCCTAGGAAATTAGATCACTTTGGAAAACAAGAAGAAACCTTTGCTGAGGAGCGGAACCAAGAAGAAACTGAGGAGAAGACTATCCCTAAGCTAGAGGGATCTGCCTGCAGTGGTTGCCTGACTGCCAAAGAAAGGAGAAAGGACTTTGTGTGCACTTTATTCAACTTGTGAAGGATCTCCAAGGGCTTGAGAAAAGAGCTTGCCTCCTGCTGAAGTCTCAGGGACAACAGACTTCAAACCCCAGCTCCCCAAGAGTTCTTTGGAAGTGCCTGCTGCTGTTTTGGGCCTTCTGAGGGACTGCGTGTCGCAAGGAGCTGGAAGCGCGACTCAAGAGGGAGAAGCGTGTCGCCGTCGCAGCCGCTGCCGTCGCATCACGGAGATGACGCCGCTGTAGCTGTCGCATTGCACCGCATCTCAAGAAACTTCCCACAACCCCGAAGAAGCGTGTCGCCGTCGCAGCCACTGCCATCGCATCGTGGATGTCGCCGCTGTAGCTGTCGCATTGTACCGCATCAAGAGAAGCGTCTCGCAACGAGGAAGAAGCGTGTCGCCGTCGCAGCCGCTACCGTCGCATCGTAGATGTCGCCGCTGTAGCTGTTGCATTGCACCGCATCAAGAGAAGCGCCTCGCATCCACGGAGAAGCGTGCTGCCGTCGGAGCTGCTGCCGTCGCATCACGGAACAAGGGTGTCGCCGCTGCAGTTGTCGCATCGAGCGGAAGCGTCTCGCAACGTCGGAGAAGAGTGTCGCCGCCAAAGCCGCTGTCGTCGCATCACGGAACAAGGGTGTCGCCGCTGCAGCTGACGCATCGAGTCGAGACTTCTCGCAACATCGGAGAAGCGTGCCGCATCAGGAAGAACTTGACGTCTTTATTTCTTTGCACCGGATCTTTGCCGCATCTCCATCTCTGCAACACTTTCGTTGTAGAAACGTGACGCATCTTAAGGTACATTGACTCAAAGTGTCGCATTTTAAGATCTGAAGAGAACTAAGCTAAACCTACCATTTTAAGTACAGTATTGTGGATTTTTGTCGTTTATGGTCTTGTGCTAAATCTATATAAAAGATACTTATTTTTATAATACAACTTGTGTGGTGTCCATCTGTAGTGTTGTCACTTGATTACTGTATGTGTTCACAAATGCTTTACACACTGCCTCTGAGATAAGCCTGTCTGCTCGTGCCAAGCTACCAAGGGGGTGAGCAGGGGTTATTTTAGGAGTGTACCCCCTTACCCTGACTAGAGGCGCGGGTCCCAATTTGTCACAAGTACCTACCTGTGCCAACTAGAGACCCCCAAATCTAACATTGGTGGTCAGCGGTGAGGATTCTGGACTTGCATTTGTGACTCATGTACAGTGATTGGTGAACACTACTAGTGAGTGCAGACCAAAACGCGACCACATACTTTTGGTAGATCTTTTTTTCTGGGACTTTCCATTTTTGCCAAGTTTAACCATCATGAAGGCAGCATCCATAGCATCTGTTGATTTTGAGTGGGAAGAGGAGAAACTGGAATGCTACAAAGTGAAGCAGCTGTAGCACTTCTGCAAAAAATTTAATGTTGTAATTACCGGGCTCACCAAGAGGGATGAGTTCTACAAGGCGCTGAGGGCCTGGGTAGAAGCAAGGAAAACCCCTGAGAATGAGGAAGGGGATAATAATGCAGATGTGCAGCTGGAAGGGCCATTGGGTCCAGGGGAAAGGAGAGCACCTTCCCCAGCAGGTAGCAGTGTTTCTGCCAAAGGTCTGTCCCCAGAAGAGCTGGAGGACAGGGAGAGAAATAGGATGCATGAGTTGGAGCTGGCCAAAATGAATGGGCAATTGGAGATTAGGAAAATGGCCCTGGAAGAAAAGAGGATGCAGCTTGAGCATGAGAAAAGTTTGAGGGAGTTGGATTTGAAAGCTAGGAGCTTAGAGATTACTCCCTCTGGTGGCAGCACACCGTCAATGCCTGTTGAATCTAGGGTGTATATTCCTAAGGATGTGGTCAGAGAGTTTTTTAAAAATGATGACATTGGGCAGTGGTTCAAGGCCTATGAGGTAGCCATGTCTTCCCACCGGGTCCCTGAGAAGGATTGGGGAGCGGGGTTGTGGGGACGGTTCCTTAGTGAAGGGCGGGACACACTGCTAGATTTGCCTTCTGATGTCCATAATTCATATCGCCACATGAAGGATGCTTTAATGTCTAGGTATGGTTTAACTCCTGAATTGTATAGGCAGAGGTTCAGGGGTTGCAAGAAGATAGAGAACAGTACCTGGGTTGAATATGTCACTTTTTTCTGCAGAGCATTGGATGGTTGGGTGAAGGGTAGCAAGGTTGATGATTTTCAGGGGCTCCTTGATTTGATTGAATGGGAGCACTTGTCAAGTAACTGTTTTCCAGAGCTACGCCAGCACCTGATTGATAGCAAGCTGACTATCCCTAGGAAGCTTGCTGAGGAGGCGGACCGCTGGGTCAGTACCAGGGTCCACAAGGGTCACGTGGGAGACTCAGCCAAGAGTGGGCAGGGTCCCCAGCAGAAGAGTGGGGGGGACAAGGGTAAACAGAGGGAGTTCCAAAGAAGGCCCCAAAGTAGTCCCCAAGGGAACCAAGGGAAAGGTTCCCAGCCTCCCCCCCAGAAACCATCAGAGGCCCCGACAGGTCCACCTGTTCAAAGGGGACCCCTGAGATGCTACAAATGTGGGGACCTGGGTCATATGGCGAATGATCCCAGGTGCTGCCAGTTTGGAAAGACAGCACCCCCTGGTGCAGCCCCCCGGCAGATGGCTAGTGTAGCCCTGGGTGAGGAGATGGGTGCCCAAGATGGGTGGGGTCCCGCAGAGATGTCCCTTGTCTCATTAGGAGACTGTGAGGTGGTCCCCAGGACCCAGCTGCCTGATAACACTAAGAAATACAGGCAGTGGGTGACCATCAATGGCCATAGGGTGGAGGCTCTTAGAGATACAGGAGCCAGTGTGACAGCTGTCAAGTGTCACCTGGTGTCTCAAGAGCATGTTGTCCCCCATGCATTCTATCCAGTTGTTGCCGCTGACAACACAGAGAGTCACTGCAAGGTGGCTCAGGTTCCCTTTGAGTGGGGGGGGGTCTCTGGTACTCTTCAGGTAGCTGTGAGGCCCGCCATGCCTGTTGACTGTTTGTTAGGGAACGACTTGGAGAGCTCACCTTGGGCGAAGGTGGAGCGAAGTGCTCATTTGGAAATGTTGGGTTTGCCTGACTGGGTGTGTGTGACCACCCGGTCCATGGCAGCAAGTAAAGGTGCTCAAGAGGACCTGGAGCCTGAGAGAGAGGCCCAGGTACCTGCCGTCACGAGAAGAGGCAGGGGGTGCGGGAAACCGACCCCCGAAGTTCCCACGGTCCAGGAGGAGGCAGACCTTGAGGGGGATGCCCTGGAGCCTACAGGGGAACAGGTAGCTGAACTGGGGGACCTGCCTGAGCTGACCCATTGGCAGCAAGAAGGAGGACCCTCCAGGGAATAATTCTGCAAGGAGCAGAAAGAATGCCCTTCTCTTGTGGGTCTGCGGCAACAGGCTGCAGACCAGGCAACAGGTGATCAGTCTGGGTCACATTGGATTTACTGGGAGAATGACCTCCTGTATACTGAGCCTAAGGTTGCTGAGCCTGGGTCAGCCCGTGTGCTGGTGGTACCCCAGCGCTTCAGAGCCTTTTTACTGGGGCTGGCTCATGATGTTCCATTGGCAGGACATTTGGGGCAGGACAAGACCTTTGAGAGGCTTGTCACCCACTTTTATTGGCCCCAAATGCGCAGGAGTTCAGACACTCACTGCAGGACATGTCAGACTTGCCAGGCAAGTGGAAAGAGTGGGAGGAAGCAAAAGGCTCCTCTCCAGCGATTCCCTGTGGTCAGCACCCCCTTTGAACGGGTGGGTATTGACATTGTGGGGCCACTGGACCCCAAGACAGCCATGGGCAACAGGTTCATCCTGGTCTTGGTGGACCATGCCACCCGGTACCCGGAAGCCATACCTCTGAGGACAGTGACGGCCCCCGTGGTGTGACGAGCACTGATGGGAATTTTCTCCCGAGTGGGATTCCCTAGAGAGGTAGTGTCTGACCGGGGGACCAACTTCATTTCCAAGTATATGAAGTCCCTGTGGCAGGAGTGTGGGGTAACCCACAAGTTTACCACTCCTTACCACCCCCAAGGAAATGGGTTGGTTGAAAGATTCAACCGAACCCTCAAAGGCATGATTATGGGTCTTGAAGAACCCATGAGGCATAAGTGGGACGTCCTCTTACCATGCCTGCTCTTTGCATACCGTGAGGTGCCACAGAAATCTCTAGGGTTCAGTCCCTTTGAGCTGCTCTATGGTCACCCAGTGAGAGGACCTCTGAGTCTGGTCAAGGAAGGCTGGGAGCAATCTCCCAGGAAACCTCCCCAGGATGTATATAGCTACATGCTGGCCTTCAGAAACCAGACTAGGCATTTCAGGCAACTCGCTGAGGCGAATCTGGAAGCCAGCCAGGAGGAGATGAAGCGGTGGTACGACCAGAATGCCACTCTGGTAGAGCTTCAGCCTGGTCAGAAAGTGTGGGTCATGGCCCCAGTGGAGCCTTGTGCGCTCCAGGATAAGTGGACCGGACCATTTGAGGTGGTGGAGCGCAAGAGTCCTGTTACCTACTTGGTGGACTTGCGGTCTCCCAGGAACCCCTTGCGGGTCCTGCATGTCAACCGCCTAAAGCCCCACTTGGAGAGGTCCCAAGTGGGCATGCTCTTAGCGACAGATGCTGGGATGGAGGAGGAGACCGAGCCTCTTCCTGACCTCCTGTCGGCAACAGAGCAAGATGGGTCAGTGGATGGTGTTAACCTCTCTTCCACCCTGACCCCTGAGCAACAGAATGACTGCCGCCAGTTGCTGGGACAGTTTTCTGATCTGTTCTCCCTGGATCCCGGTGTCACAGAGTGGTGCATCCATGACGTGGACACTGGGGACAGTACACCTGTGAAGCACAAAACTTACAGGGTGACTGACAGGGTGAGAGCTTGCATCAAGGAGGAGGTCTCCAAAATGCTTGCATTGGGGGTGATTGAGTCCTCTAACAGTCCTTGGGCCAGCCCAGTGGTCTTGGTCCCAAAGGCTGCCGCACCGGGTGCCACACCAGAACTCCGGTTCTGTGTGGACTACCGAGGGCTCAATTCAGTCACCAGGACTGACGCGCACCCCTTCCCCAGAGCGGATGAGCTCATAGATCGGCTAGGGGCTGCACGGTACCTCAGCACGTTTGACTTGACGTCTGGGTACTGGCAGGACGCCTTGACTGATGGGGCAAGAGAGAGGTCAGCATTCTCCACACCAGATGGGCACTACCAGTTCCGGGTGATGCCCTTTGGGATGAAGAATGCCCCTGCCACCTTCCAGAGGTTGGTCAACCAGGTGTTGGCTGGACTGGACTCGTTCAGTGCCGCCTACCTGGATGACATCGCGGTGTTCAGCGCCAGTTGGGAAGAACATCTGCACCACCTCTGGGAAGTGTTGATGGCGCTGCGGAGGGCAGGCCTCACGATCAAGGCGAGTAAGTGCCAGATCGGGCAGGGTTCCGTGGTGTACTTAGGACACCAAGTGGGGAGCGGCCAGGTGGCGCCCCTACAACCCAAAATTGAAACCATCCTGACTTGGGAACCCCCCAAAACCCTTGCAGAGGTGAGAGCCTTTTTAGGACTCACGGGTTACTACAGGAGGTTTGTCAAGGGGTATGGCAGCATTGTTGCACCCCTGACAGAGCTGACTTCCAGGAAGCAGCCCAAGAAAGTGGTTTGGACTGACACCTGTCAGAAAGCTTTTGAGGCCCTGAAAACTGCCATGTGCACGGCGCCCGTGCTCCTGGCACCCAACTTCTCCAGAGAGTTCATAGTACAAACAGACGCTTCAGAGCATGGTGTGGGGGCTGTTTTGTCACAGATGAATGAGGAGGGCCTAGACCAACCTGTAGCCTTCCTTAGTAGGAGGTTACTACCACGGGAACAGAGGTGGAGTGCTATTGAGCGTGAGGCATTTGCTGTGGTCTGGGCACTGAAGAAGCTGAGACCATACCTGTTTGGGACTCACTTCCGGGTTCAGACAGACCACAGGCCCCTTAGATGGTTGATGCAGATGAGGGGTGAGAATCCAAAGCTGTTGAGGTGGTCCATTTCCCTACAGGGGATGGATTTCACGGTGGAACACCGCCCTGGTACAGAACACGCCAATGCTGATGGTCTGTCCAGATTTTTCAGCCTTATTGAAGAGAACTCCCCTGAGGTAGGGTAGTTCTCCCCACATTTCAGCTGGAGGGGACACGTGTTAGACCTGACATCCTTGGCGTGGGTCTCCCCTCCATTTTTTTATGATGCCTCCAATGTTATTGATCTGTTTTTGCTGGTGTTAGATGCTTTGGGCCCTGTGCCACTGCTATTCAGTGCCACAGTGCAAGTGCTCCCTATGACAAATTGTGTTATGGATTAGTGACTCCATGATTGGATGATTGGTTTACTTGTCAGTCCCAAGTACAGTGCACTGAGTGTGCCCAGGGCTTGTAAATCCAATGCTGCTGGTGGGCTTGCAGCACTGGTTGTGCCACCCACAGAAGCAGCCTGTAAAAGTGTGTCTCAGGCCTGCCATTGCAGAGCCTGTGTGCAGCCTAGGGCTGCCATGTCGACTCGGTGAGTACACCCACTTGCCAGTCCCTAAACCTTCCCTTTTCTTCATGTCAGACACCCCTATGCTAGGCCCAAGGGCAGGGTGCATTGTAAGTATAAGGTAGGACATGCCCTGGTGTGTGTGGCATGTCCTAATAGTGAATTACAGCCATTTTCGTTTTTCACTATTGCAAGGCTACCTGTTCTCCATAGGCCAGAATGGGCAGTTTTGATTATTACACCTTATAATCCTAACTGACCCAGGGAACATGGTAGAAAAACGAATTTAGTATGCCTGAACTCAGAATGATAAAATACATCTTTTAGTGAAGTTGGTTTTAACATTCTGTGTTTGAAAATACCACTTTTAGAAAGTGGGTATTTTCTTGCCTAACTATCCAAGCCTGCCTCTGCTAGGTTGTGTATTCCTTGTCTGGAGTTTGAGTGACAGGGGCTGGCTACAGGAGACAGGGTGAGTCAGCACAGGGCTGAATAGAGAGATCTGCATCCAGAGTGGAGGGAGGATTTGCACCTGGGTCTGAATAGGGCTGTGCCTGCCTTCCACAATGCTGGCTCCACCTCCTGCCGGGCAGCTGAGCACTCTGCCCCACATTCTGAAAGGAAAGAAGGAGTCCTGTAAACAAAGTGCTCCAGGACTGACCAGAACTGGTTTTGGACTAGGCAAAGGCCTCTCTGCCTTCAGAGAACAAAGAGAAACTGTGTATAAAAAGGGGACCCAGACCCCTAGGAAATTAGATCACTTTGGGAAACAAGAAGAAACCTTTGCTGAGGAGCGGAACCAAGAAGAAACTGAGGAGATCTGCCTGCAGTGGTTGCCTGACTGCCAAAGAAAGGAGAAAGGACTTTGTGTGCACTTTATTCAACTTGTGAAGGATCTCCAAGGGCTTGAGAAAAGAGCTTGCCTCCTGCTGAAGTCTCAGGGACAACAGACTTCAAACCCCAGCTCCCCAAGAGTTCTTTGGAAGTGCCTGCTGCTGTTTTGGGCCTTCTGAAGGACTGCGTGTCGCAAGGAGCTGGAAGCGCGACTCAAGAGGGAGAAGCGTGTCGCCGTTCTGTGGAAGTGCCTGCTGCTGTTTTGGGCCTTCTGAGGGACTGCGTGTCGCAAGGAGCTGGAAGCGCGACTCAAGAGGGAGAAGCGTGTCGCCATCGCAGCCGCTGCGTCGCATCACGGAGATGACGCCTCTGTAGCTGTCGCATTGCACCGCATCTCAAGAAACGTCCCACAACCCTGAAGAAGCGTGTCGCCGTTGCGGCCACTGCCGTCGCATCGTGGATGTCGCCGCTGTAGCTGTCGCATTGCACCGCATCAAGAGAAGCGTCTCGCAACGAGGAAGAAGCGTGTCGCCGTCGCAGCCGCTGCCGTCGCATCGTAGATGTCGCCGCTGTAGCTGTCGCATTGCACCGCATCAAGAGAAGTGCCTCGCATCCACGGAGAAGCGTGCCGCCGTCGGAGCTTCTGCCGTCGCATCACGGAACAAGGGTGTCGCCGCTGCAGTTGTCGCATCGAGCGGAAGCGTCTCGCAACGTCGGAGAAGAGTGTCGCCGCCAAAGCCGCTGTCGTCGCATCACGGAACAAGGGTGTCGCCGCTGCAGCTGACGCATCGAGTCGAGACTTCTCGCAACATCGGAGAAGCGTGCCGCATCAGGAAGAACTTGACGTCTTTATTTCTTTGCACCGGATCTTTGCCGCATCTCCATCTCTGCAACACTTTCGTTGTAGAAACGTGACGCATCGTAAGGTACATTGACTCAAAGTGTCGCATTTTAAGATCTGAAGAGAACTAAGCTAAACCTACCATTTTAAGTACAGTATTGTGGATTTTTGTCGTTTATGGTCTTGTGCTAAATCTATATAAAAGATACTTATTTTTATAATACAACTTGTGTGGTGTCCATCTGTAGTGTTGTCACTTGATTACTGTATGTGTTCACAAATGCTTTACACACTGCCTCTGAGATAAGCCTGTCTGCTCGTGCCAAGCTACCAAGGGGGTGAGCAGGGGTTATTTTAGGAGTGTACCCCCCTACCCTGACTAGAGGCGAGGGTCCCTATTTGTCACAAGTACCTACCTGTGCCAACTAGAGAGCCCCAAATCTAACACCCCTCTTTTAGAAAGTGGCTGAGTTTTGTGCTTTAAGCATTTCTGTGTGTCTCTGCTGAATGTGGATTGACTGTCTGGATTTGAAAGGGGAGAGGAGCTGGGGGAGGTCATAAAAAATATATATGTACTATTGTATATTCTCTTCCATTATATGATCCTGATCCATTGTTTGTGCCAGCCATATTATCTCTTTTTTGTAGGAAATGTCTTTTGTCTCCTTTTTTCCTACTTTTGTTTTCGCTTCCCCCTGTTTTTAAATATGTTTTTAAATATGTTGTTCTAAATCATTGCTGCTAAATTGCATTTATTGTATTTTTGCACATTTTTTTATATGTTGAATTTAATGAAACAATAGTGTACATGATGATATGAAGTTTTTTATTAACTGTATTGAATAAAAATATTTTAATCTTCTTCAACTAGTGGTATAGATACTTCTTGTGTGCATTGCCGATATATTGATAACCTAAGAGATCCTCTGGCTGTGGATGTTGTTGTATGTGTGAATTGGTGTAGATTATTTCGAAGAAAGACGTTTTTCTATGACAATATATACCTTCAGCCTTTGGCAGATATTGTAGCCACCTTTGGAGTCTCTATATTCTCGTACGCATGACGCCCAGCTGGTGTTTTCTCTTGCCCCACACTCAGCTACTTTAATATCTAATCTTGGACCTTGACTGGAGCAGTTAGCCAGCTGGATGAATAAGTCCTGCCTGAAACTCAATGGATCAAAAACAGAATTAATGATCCTTGGGAATAAGTCCAACGTCCAACAGGGTCTAGGCTGGTCTATTGGCCTTGGTCCCCCGCCAACCCCTAAATCTGTCATAAACAGCTTAGGGATGTGGCTTGAAGATACTGTGACCATGGAAGCCCAGGCGACAAAGATGGTGGCTATCTGTTTAGGAACGGTAAGACTGCCACGCAAGATCTTACCCTTGCCCCCCCAGACTTCGAGACAAGTGGTGAGTCAAGCCTTGGTACTGTCTCGTTTGGACTATGGCAACTCCTTATACTTGGGGGCCCCAAAAGGAGTTATACAGAAATTGCAGGTGTTGCAGAATGCGGCTGCACGCACACTGCTTTGAATCCATAGATCACAGTCAGGTAGGCAGGGCCTGAGGGACCTTCATTGGCTTCCCATTGCCCAAAGAGTGGAATTTGAATCACTGTGCATTGCGCACCGGGCTTTGCAAGGCCTGGTGCACCTTTCCTTTAACAACTGATCACTCCCTACACTCCTAACAGACCACTCTGGTCCACGGATTTTCATCTGGCTTCTGTCCCAACTATCAAAAAGATGAGAAGAGGTGGTCGCTCCTTCAGCTTGAATGTAGCAAAGCTTTGGAACACCTACCACCAGCTATTTCTATGGTACAAAGCGAGCTACTCTTTCGGAAATAGATCAAAACCTGGCTCTTTAAATAGCTTAATCCTTGAGGGGCTCGGTCCACCGGTTGGGATGCTGCCTCCTACTCAGCGCTGGGATGCCTTCAGGTTTCCATGTGCTCTAAAAATGATGTAAATAGAAATAGAATAGATGCAATAGGGTAACATGACCACACTCTTTGGCATGAGCAGGGCAGGGCCTCCCGTGGCTATGGAAGCCGTCGCATCTTGTCACCTCAGCCATTCGCGGGCTTCCTTTTTTAGGTAGTGTCGTTCTTGTGCAAGGGTGCCTCTAATGCCTTTCCTTAGCAGTCGGTCAACTCCCTCTTTCAAGGCAGGCTTCCACGTAGCTTCTCCTGGCAGCTCTTGTATTTCCCCTGGTTCATAGCTTCTCCTGGCAGCTCTTCTTCTTCCCCTGGTTCGTAGCTTCTCCTGGCAGGCGCTTGTACTTCCACTAGTTTGTAGCTTCTCCTGGCAGCTCTTGTACTTCCCCTGGTTCATAGCTTCTCCTGGCAGCTCTTGTACTTCCACTAGTTCGTAGCTTCTCCTGGCAGCTCTTGTACTTCCCCTTGTTCGTAGCTTCTCCTGGCAGGCTCTTGTACTTGCACTGGTTCGTAGCTTCTCCTGGCAGCCCTTGTACTTCCCCTGGTTCGTAGCTTCTCCTGGCAGGCTCTTGTACTTCCCCTGGTTCGTAGCTTCTCCTGGCAGGCTCTTGTACTTCCCCTGGTTCATAGCTTGTCCTGGCAGACTCTTGTACTTGCCCTGGTTCTTAGCTTCTCCTGGAAGGCTTTTGAACTTCCCCTGGTTTGTAGCTTCTCCTGACATGCTCTTGTACTTCCCCTGGTTCATAGCTTGTCCTGGCAGACTCTTGTACTTGCCCTGGTTCATAGCTTCTCCTGGCAGCTTCTGTACTTCCCCTGGTTCGTGGCTTCTCCTGGCAGCTCTTTGTACGTCCCCTGGTTCGTAGCTTCTCCTGGTGGCTCTTGTACTTCCCCTGGTTCGTAACTTCTCCTGGCAGTTCTAGTACTTCCCCTGGTTGGTAGCTTCTCCTGGCAGCTCTTTGTACGTCCCCTGGTTTGTAGCTTCTCCTGGCAGCCCTTTGTACTTCCCCGGTTCGTAGCTTCTCCTAGCAACTCTTGTACTTCCCCGGTTCGTAGCTTCTCCTGGCAGCCCTTGTACTTCCCCTGGTTCGTAGCTTCTCCTGGCAGCTCTTGTACTGCCCCTGGTTCATAGCTTCTCTTGGCAGCTCTTGTACTTCCCCTGGTTCATAGCTTGTCCTGGCAGACTCTTGTACTTGCCCTGGTTCTTAGCTTCTCCTGGAAGGCTCTTGAACTTCCCCTGGTTTGTAGCTTCTCTTGGCAGGCTGTTGTACTTGCCCTGGTTCATAGCTTCTCCTGGCAGCTCTTGCACTTGCCCTGGTTAGTAGCTTCTCTTGGCAGCCCTTTGTACTTCTCCTGGTTCCTAGCTTCTCCTGGCAGCTCTTGTACTTCCCTGGTTCGTAACTTCTCCTGGCAGCTCTTGTACTTCCCTGGTTCGTAACTTCTCCTGGCAGCTCTTGTACTTCCCCTGGTTTGTAGCTTCTCCTGACATGCTCTTGTACTTCCCCTGGTTCATAGCTTGTCCTGGCAGACTCTTGTACTTGCCCTGGTTCTTAGCTTCTCCTGGAAGGCTCTTGAACTTCCCCTGGTTTGTAGCTTCTCCTGACATGCTCTTGTACTTCCCCTGGTTCATAGCTTGTCCTGGCAGACTCTTGTACTTGCCCTGGTTCTTAGCTTCTCCTGGAAGGCTCTTGAACTTCCCCTGGTTTGTAGCTTCTCTTGGCAGGCTGTTGTACTTGCCCTGGTTCATAGCTTCTCCTGGCAGCTCTTGCACTTGCCCTGGTTAGTAGCTTCTCTTGGCAGCCCTTTGTACTTCTCCTGGTTCCTAGCTTCTCCTGGCAGCTCTTGTACTTCCCTGGTTCGTAACTTCTCCTGGCAGCTCTTGTACTTCCCTGGTTCGTAACTTCTCCTGGCAGCTCTTGTACTTCCCCTGGTTCGTAGCTTCTCCTGACATGCTCTTGTACTTCCCCTGGTTCATAGCTTGTCCTGGCAGACTCTTGTACTTGCCCTGGTTCTTAGCTTCTCCTGGAAGGCTCTTGAACTTCCCCTGGTTTGTAGCTTCTCTTGGCAGGCTGTTGTACTTGCCCTGGTTCATAGCTTCTCCTGGCAGCTCTTGCACTTGCCCTGGTTAGTAGCTTCTCTTGGCAGCCCTTTGTACTTCTCCTGGTTCCTAGCTTCTCCTGGCAGCTCTTGTACTTCCCTGGTTCGTAACTTCTCCTGGCAGCTCTTGTACTTCCCTGGTTCGTAACTTCTCCTGGCAGCTCTTGTACTTCCCCTGGTTTGTAGCTTCTCCTGGCAGCTCTTGTACTTCCCTGGTTCGTAACTTCTCCTGGCAGCTCTTGTACTTCGCCTGGTTTGTAGCTTCTCCTGGCACCTCTTGTACTTCCCCTGGTTCGTAGCTCCTCCTGGCAGCTTGTGCACTTCCCCTGGTTTGTAGCTTCTCCTGGCAGCTCTTGCACTTGCCCTGGTTCATAGCTTGTCCTGGCAGCTCTTGTACTTCCCCTGGTTCGTAGCTTCTCCTGGCAGCTCTTGTACTTCCCCTGGTTCGTAGCTTCTCCTGGCAGCTCCTGTACTTCCCCTGGTTCGTGGCTTCTCCTGGCAGCTCTTTGTACGTCCCATGGTTTGTAGCTTCTCCTGGCAGCCCTTTGTACTTCTCCTGGTTCGTAGCTTCTCCTGGTGCCTCTTGTACTTCCCCTGGTTGGTAGCTTCTCCTGGCAGCTCTTTGTACGTCCCATGGTTTGTAGCTTCTCCTGGCAGCCCTTTGTACTTCCCCGGTTCGTAGCTTCTCCTAGCAACTCTTGTACTTCCCCCGGTTCGTAGCTTCTCCTGGCAGCCCTTGTACTTCCCCTGGTTCGTAGCTTCTCCTGACATGCTCCTGTACTTCCCCTGGTTCGTGGCTTCTCCTGGCAGCTCTTTGTATGTCCCCTGGTTTGTAGCTTCTCCTGGCAGCCCTTTGTACTTCTCCTGGTTCGTAGCTTCTCCTGGTGGCTCTTGTACTTCCCCTGGTTCGTAGCTTCTCCTGGCAGTTCTAGTACTTCCCCTGGTTGGTAGCTTCTCCTGGCAGCTCTTTGTACGTCCCATGGTTTGTAGCTTCTCCTGGCAGCCCTTTGTACTTCCCCGGTTCGTAGCAACTCTTGTACTTCCCCCGGTTCGTAGCTTCTCCTGGCAGCCCTTGTACTTCCCCTGGTTCGTAGCTTCTCCTGACATGCTCCTGTACTTCCCCTGGTTCGTAGCTTCTCCTGGCAGCTCATGTACTTCCCCTGGTTTGTAGCTTCTCCTGGCCAGCTCTTGTACTTCCCCCTGGTTCATAGCTTCTCCTGGCAGGCTCTTGTACCTTCCCTGATTTGTAGCTTCTCCTGGCCAGCTCTTGTACGTCCCCTGGTTCATAGCTTCTCCTGGCAGGCTCTTGTACCTTCCCTGATTTGTAGCTTCTTCTAGCCGGCTCTTGTACTTCCCCTGGTTCATAGCTTCTCCTGGTAGCTCTTGTACTTCCCCTGGTTTGTAGCTTCTCTTGGCAGCCCTTTGTACTTCTCCTGGCAACTCTTGTACTTCCCCTGGTTTGTAGCTTCTCCTGGCAGGCTCTTGTACTTCCCGCTTGTAGGGTCTGGCTTTAATCTGGGCCAGAGCTGTGTGCCTGTGGCTGCCTGAGGTGGTCTGGTTCACCCTCTTTACTGTGCTTGTCCCCTGTGCTGCCCAGGGCCGCTGTACTCCTCCCTGAAGTCTGCTTCATCGTGCTGTGACTGGACTCCGATACCGGGTGACTCATGTGCCTGTGGCTGCCTGAGGTGCTCTGGTTCGCCCTCTTTACTGTGTTTGTCCCCTGTGATCCCGTGCTTGTGTACTCCTCCCTGAAGACCGCGTCATTGTGCTGTGACTGGACATTGGTACCAGGTGACCCATGTGCCTGTGGGTGGCAAGCACAAGCGAGTTGAATCAAAGGAACCCCGTAATTCCTTCACGTCACTGCTGTGGCCCCCGCTGCAGAGGAGCACCCAGCTCACCCCTCCACCGCAACACAACCTCAAGCACTGGAGACTCGCAGCACACCTGCTCATGTGCCCACACTGGGTATCCCGTGGCCACATCTGACGTACTATGATGCATCACGAGTACAGCCCTTGCTTGTGCTGGCCCTGATAGAGCACCAAGACTGTGCCTAGCACCCTTCCAAGGCTGTGCCGAGCACCCTCAAAGTGGTCATATCTTATGCCTGTGCCTTACTCTTTTAATGGACCCATGTGTACAGCAAGGCTACGCAGAGACAATGTTAGCACTCACTTAACTTAACCTAACATTAATAAAAGTCTTACCTTTTTATTGAAGATATTATTCTGATTGTGCCCCATCATTGTGCTACAAGTATCGGGGACCTTCAAGGATAAGCCTTGACTGTTTGATCTCGCTGCAACCTAAAAATGAAAACCTAAAAAGCTTGCAGTTTGCAGCTCAGCGAGCCCACAGAAGGTGCTGTCCGTCATTCAGTGACAACATGCAATACTTTTTACCTGATTTACCCAGGTGCCCCATCTTTGAAAGGTCTCTGAGACTGTTGTACTTCAACTATGTTCTCACGTAGTAATTTATGTAGACTGTTATGATGTGGCATTCCATTGCTGGGTCTCTTGTGAGGAACGTTCCACTGGTATCAGTTAGAGCATCTCCTGTGAGAACACAACAGTGGTGGCTTCATGCTGATACAGCTAGATGAATAAATAGGCCGTAACTTCTACTGGTGTTTCTGTTTACTCAATACTACATACATTTTACGATGAGCCGAAGCTATTGCAAAGTACCTACGCAAGGAACTAATGTGGCAGTACCCACCACAAAGGAGGAAGAACGGTCACGGTCGATGGCTGGCTGGACCAGCACAAACGAAGAAGAATGGTCATGGTTGATACTGGTGTGTCCAAGTAAGCGATGTACTGCTGTTTAGACCGTTTGTTTGGTCAGGACATAAGGTGAGAGGATTTCGAGCATTCGCAGGGCATTTTTTTAGTTTTTTACCTCAGATTAAGTCAGACACATAATTTCCTTCTGCCGGCTTACCGAAGCACCCTCAGCCAAGGCGCCATTGCGGATCTTGTGTGGCGGATGAGAAAGGGGCTGGATTTAATCCTGGGCGCAGATGCATAGTCTGTGTGTCAGGGAGATAAGCTAGTGCGCTCCGGTGCGGCTCGCCACTAACATTGCAGACAAAATGTCCGCCATCTTAGAATTACCGTTTGAATGCCGAAATGGAGGAATTTTTTACGGAGTCAGGGGTCAAGCATCTTAAGAGTTCTCTCTATCATCCCCAAACTAATAGGCTGGTAGAGAGGATGAACGAGGTACATGGTAGTGGTGGACTGCATCAAGTGGGCTAGTAACAATAATTACAATGTTGAAGAAGCCATAAAATCCATGCTCTGGTTTTACTGCACTATCCCATGTGACTCTGTTCATGTTACTAAGGGGGTCGTCAGCCCACTTTGGTACTGTATCCCTCGTGGTTTGTTAGATCCATCAAGCACAAGGTTGTTAAAAATTGATGATTATGAAACAATATGACAGAGAAGAGTTGAGAGTCATAGGAAACGAAAGGATATGTATAATGTTAGAAAGTGTGCCAAAAGTCAAGTGTTCCAAGTGGGTGATATTTACAATGAAATGGCGCGGCGCTGTAAGCAATTTAGCTGCACCAAGCTGCGTCATTTCAAAAATGCTGGGATGCGCCGAATTAACAAGAATACAGTGCACCCCTGTGCTCTTCCCTGCACCAATGCTAAAAAAGGTGCCTAGCGCCAGCGCAAGCACCCTTGCACCATGGTGCAAGGGTGCTTGCGTTGCAGGGGTGATTGTGTTTGTGCAGGAAGGGACACCTTCCTGCACAAAAACAATCATTAATGTAATTTTGCTCCTTCTATGTGTGCTGCAGAATGCAGCACACATAGAAAGAGCAAAAATGAGGAGAAATAAAAGTATTTCTCCTCGTTGCGCCACATTAACGCCTACTTTTGAAAGGCGCTGCCTCAGACTTACAGATCTTTGTAAATCTGGGGCAGTGTCAAAAAGCAAGGAGTGTTGCGTGGGACACCACAGCAACACCCATTGCTCGCCCCTTTGCCACAGAAAACTGTGCAGAGGAGGGCCATATTTACAAGCTGGCGTTGAGCCATGCAAAGTGGCTTAGCACCGCCTTGTAAATATGGAGCAGGGCACAGCGCCACCGGAGTATCAGAAAAAATGATGCTCCGGTGATGCTATGCCCTTGTAAATATGCCCCCGGGTTTTGTACAGAAAGGGGATGCCAAGTATCAGGATCCGATAAAGGTCGAAAAAGTGTGTGGCAACGTGGTATGTGTGGAAGGTGGACATTGGTGGAATGTTAGTAAAATTGTGAAATAATCAGGTTTGAAATGTTCTCCAGAGGCTTCTGGTAGACAAAGGTATACCCAAAAGGTTGTCCAGTCCAAGGAAGTTCTGGTTGGTTCTTCTAATATGGGTATAAGGAGATCTTTCGGGAAAGATTTGTGCCTTGGAAGTTGAGATGAGGAATTTGTTCAGTGATATGAACAGTGTGTGGCCTATAGGTATAAGTAACAAGATTTTATTACTGTGTAATCTCTTATTTTGTCATTATTTGTATTATTTTATTTTTCTACAGTTTTAGCATTATAGGGGTTTTTTGTTTAATGTTTTGGTTGTATGTTTTGATTGTTTTCTTCTTTATTGTAAAAAAAGAGATAATATTGTGTACTTCAAGTATGTTCTCATAAAGTAATGGGATAGCCCACATGTTAGAGGCAGAAAAGGTTGTCTGGTGAGAAAGGTTTCATGCCGCAAATGCTCAAAGATTGGGCACTTTGCCAAAGTGTGCCAAAGTAATATGTCAAAACCATCCAAGGTGAGCAGTGTGGTGGAAGAGGAATTCCAAGCGGAGGGAGAACATCAGATTATAAAAGAGTTCCAGGACATTATACTGGTGGTTACAGAGGACAATGTGGTTGTTTGGGACCCGTATAAGTGTGTAGATCCCTACATAGATGTGGTAGTTGGGGACAAGTGTTTACATCTATTAGTTGACTCAGGTGCAAGAATTACAATGATCCCCTCTGAGTTGTTCCACTAAACATGGGGTGACGGGCGGTTGTTTCCTTCAAATAGGTCGCCTGCGTCCTATGATGACGGGAATATTGTGCTGGAAGGGTTTATTGAGGATATTATGTAATTCAAGGGTTGCAGAATACATGGAAAGGTGTATGTGGCTGAAAAGGGGCTAACTATTTTAGGTTGGTACCATCAGGGTCTGTTTGGGTTGGGGTTTAGACCTGGAACTAGTAAACAAATACTACTTGTGAAAGAGGTACCACTTTCATACTCTATTGAACATGAATTTCCCTCTGTTGTTTCATACAATCTGGGAAAGATAACTGGGTTCAAATATAGGATTAAGGCCAAACATGGTGCTATCCTGATCAAACATAGGTACAGGTCAGTCCCATTCAGTTTAAGGAAAGACTTAGAGAAGGAGTCGGTTAGTGTACAAAGCAAAGGAGTGATCAAACATGTGGAATCAAGTTTATGGTTATCCCCTTTAGCAGTGGCTAGAAAATCCAATGGGGGCATACGAGTGTGTGTAGACTTAAGGAGTCTAAACAAGGAAATAGGGGTAGACTCCCATCCATTACCTAAAATTAAGACCTGCTAGGTGAGTTGGAGGAGGCTGAATGGTTTTCTAAAATCGATTTAACCTCAGTCTATCATCAGGTGGTATTCGAGGAATCTTCCAGGCATTACACGGCGTTTAATTCACCTTGTGGCACATATCAGGTTTGTGGGATGCCATTTGGACTGGCGTCTGCCTCCTCTGTTTTTCAGCACATCATGCATCAGTTGTTGGGTAGCATGAAGAAGGTAGTAGTGTTGTAGGGCGAGGTTCTGATCTACGCCAAGCAGTTAGGAGATCATGACAGAATACGAGGAAGGGTCCTACATATATTTGCAGAGGGAGGGGTAGTTGTTAAGATAGAGAAGTGTAAATTTTGAAAGGAAAAATTAAAGTTTCTGGGTCACAGCATCTCTGGGGAGGGTATTTTCCCAAGACCTGGCCCGGTCTAAGCGGTGGTGAATTGCCCTAAACCTAAGAACAAAGGTGAGCTACGGTCTTTTATTGGGTAATGCAAATTCTATTCCTGATTCATTTCTGGATATCCATCTAAGATGGG
This sequence comes from Calotriton arnoldi, assembly GCA_963921515.1. NCBI lineage: Eukaryota > Metazoa > Chordata > Amphibia > Caudata > Salamandridae > Calotriton > Calotriton arnoldi. Next base: position 1,254,537 of record CAWUFW010005054.1, on the reverse strand, counting down.
AAATCTTACTAATATTCTCCCCAAAAAAGTACCATTTATGTGGGATGACAGCTGTCAAGAAACATTTGAGATAGTAGAAACAGAGATGACTAGTGCTTGAGCGTTGCGTTCATATGATCCAGATTTTCTGTGCACTATTACAGTTGATGCCAGCAAATTTGGGCTAGGTGCAGTGTTGACTCAGAATACGACATGTGGGGTAGTCACTATAAGCTATGCGTCCAGGGTACTTTGTGAACTAGAACTAAACTACTTGGCCATTGACAAAAAATTATTAGCCTGTTACTGGGCCCTTGAGAAGTTCAGGTCTTATGTATGGGGTAGGGAGTTCAAACTCCAAAAAGACCATAGACCACCGGTATATATCCTTAGTGGTGAAAGGGTCAAATATACTACTCCACAAATTGCTCGGCTCACCACAAAACTGTTACAGTATGATTTTGATATTGCACACATACCGGGTAGTGTCAATGTTGCTGCAGATTTGTTGTCCAGGTTGCCAGTGTGCGACCAAGAAGAGGCAGACTCTGAAGATGACAATGAAAATTATTTCTGTCTTTAGTGGATGTGTCAGATAATGAAGCTTGTTCAGAAGCAGAGTGGAAAGGTGTGTGTGGTGAGGATGCTGTGATGAGGCAAGTCTAGGAGTCAATAGTGAATGGGTGGCCAAAAGAGAGGTATGTGTGTGTGCTGCAGTACAGCCATACCACAAGATTGTGAATGAACTGTCCATTGAAGATAGAGTCATCGTAAGGGGTGAGAAATGTGTACCTCCTGGGGTGATTCTTCCGAAGCTGATTAAAATGGCCCATGAAGGACAGGTTAATTTAGGGTCAACAATGACAAGAAGAAGTGCTAGAGCCTACTATTGGTGGCCATCAATGGATAAAGACATTGATGCAGTTGTGAAATAGTGTGTCGTGTGCATTAAGGCTGAGAAAGGATTTAAGGTGATGATTCCATAGTTGCAGCCCATTCAATATCACGACAGACCTTGGGTAAAAATAGGAATTGATATGGTTGGACCATTTGTCCTGATGGACTGCCACAGTAAGTGGCCAGAGGTACATTTCTTTTCCACACCTTCAGCATTTACTCTATACTACAGAGACCAGGCCTGGCATTCCCCTTGTAGACCTACAGCACTGTTCCCCTGCTTTACAGCTAGTTTCATTTCAATTCTCACAATAAGTGCTCGTAAATCGGGAAGGAACGTTTGGGAAAAGCTTTTGTAGTTTTACTGCATTGGCCAATGTGGGGAACGTTTTTTGAGTTGTGTTTTTGAAGGTGGGGAGGTCACAGCTCTCATATGGCACTAAGTCTGCAGCCTCAGCTATGCATACACTGAGACCTCCTTCCAGAGTTAATAGAACTCCACTATGCACCTCAACTGTTGCAGTTTATGTACTGCACACACCACCATCTTCTAGATTTAAGTGCCAGTACTTCACCTCTTTCAGAATCTTCCCTTCATTCAAAAATCATCCAACAAATATTGTACTAATATTTTTCTTATATTAGGGCATTTTGTTTGAAATGATCAAGAGAGGGTGAAGTAAGAATACACTAAAGAATGACTGGAGTGCTGTACAAAACATTCACAGGTGGGTTTTTATGTTGTAAAAATATAATTAGCTTATTTTATTTGTTCTCCTGTTGTGCACATTCTTCCAGAAACCAAGGCCACACAAGCAGACCTTGTTATTTAAAAAAATATATATTTTCCAATGAAAGACTAACTACTAAAGCCCCTGTAAAAGAAAACACCACACTCAGGATAGCGCATAGAAGTCTGAAAAGCGACTGATGCAAAACTGGCCAACGAGCATTCAAAAGAAGCAAGGCAATTGCAGTTTTAAAAGACCAGAGTTTGACCCTCAATCAGTTGGAGAATGTAATGCTAAAATCCATATATTTCGATGTTACATGTATACACTTTTTCTCAATGCAAGTGAATGGAAGCAAGAACACATGACAAACAGAACCCTAGAGATAGGTACTAGTGAACAAGTTCCAAGAATCTTCTTGTGGTAACAATGCAAGACAAATGTATGGCAAACTGGTACAAACATCACCAGCAACAGCTAACTCTACTCCTTACTAAAATCCTCGCTTCGATGTGTCAACTTCAGAACAAGGCTACGCTTTGCTAGAACGGTCCAGTAAAAATGTGTTGTGCACTACAAAAGACAACATGATGGAGGCTTGTTTAAAATGTATGTAAGTGTGTAATAATACTAAAGCTTTAGTGATCTTCAAGTAGGTACAAAAACAAACTATCAGGAAAAAAGAATAATGGTTTGGCTGTATTCAAGCAACAGTACGAAGAAGTTATTTTCACAGACAGAGCTGCAGCTCCGCTCAAGGACAGGTTCACTACAGTTGTGTTTCTTCATAATTTCCCATTTGTAGGAAATCTGCCTTTTATACGTGGTCACACTGTATTTATGCAGGCATTAGAACCTCTGTGCACTTTAACTCTGCTAACCAATGGTTAGTGCTTGTGCTCCCCTTTAAACATGGTTAAATTAGCATATTCTTAATTTTTATAATTAACTTACCGATAAGTCTCTAGTATATGGCACAAGATGTAAACAGGGGGGCAGATTTACAAGCCCCTTGCGCCACTTTTGCGTCACTTTTCTCATGTTAAAAATGACGCAAAAGTGGCGCAAGGCGCTTGTAAATCTGCCCCTAGGTCTGTAAGTTAAACAACACTGGTGGACTGCAGCACCTATTGTGCCATCCACTACAGTGACAGTGTAAAATATGGCTTCACGCCTACCCTTGCAGCCTGAATGTAGCAGTGTTAACACTGCAGTTTGACCTGCCAGAATAAACTCTTTTGACAGGTGAAAACTTCCTTTTTACATATTAAAAATCCAATGCAATGGTGGAGTCAGATTTTTAAAAATAAATGTTAAGGGAAAGTAAATATTATAAAGTGACCTTTTCCCTGCCTACTGTTCCTGGAGTCTAAATTTGCATTTGCACTCCCACTTCTACCAGCCAGTAATTAGCATATGAATTGATGTGAAAAGAAATGTTACATTAGTTCCTGGAGCAAACAATAGGCTGACCTGAATGGGCAGAGGTAACTCTTCTGACCCTCCCAGAATACGCAGGGTGGAGGCTGTGAGCATCCTTTTTGACATTACATTGTCAAATCCAGCTTTAATGTCAAATCCTACTTAACAGATCTACTGGGTTTACATATTACACCTTGGGGTGCACTTCAAAGGAATTAAAACAAAACAGCAAAACAATTATTGTGTAGCCACGGTCTGGTTGCTGAAAAACCCAGTTTTGGTCTGGCTGACTTCTGTCTCTGGGTTTATTGTGGGCACAGTGCTGCCTCAAGCTGGACTGTAGCATTAGATGTGGGAAGACACTAAGATTACCGCAGTTCACTCCCAACACACACCCAGCTCTTAGAGCCCAAGTTTAGTGTGCCTGAAGACTTTCACCATTTCAAAAATGCCCAAAATGGGTTGGGTTGGCCTCTGGAACTCTTACTGCATCGGTTAGGACATGTCCAGATGTCATTCCCACTCACTAGCTTTTGTGAGGCATGAATGTGGCATCTCAAGGCACCCACTTCAGAATGCTCCTGGAACTCAGGAAGAACAGAACAGGGCTGAACTTGCAGTCTGAGTCCCGAGAGAAGCCCTAAAGGACTGTACCTGCTCCCTCTTGTACCCAGGACAATGAAGTGGACTCCAAGGGTCATAAAGCTGATGTCCTGTTATAGCTACAGGATACAACAATATTCAAAAGGCCTTTACAGCAACTGACCAGCTGACCAGTGGCACCTGGAGTGTTCCCTGCTTCTGGCCTCAGCCTGACACTCTGTGAGTATCTAAGTGTCTCCCCCTGAGTTCCTACGGGGCTTTAGAAGTGTACTCCGGTGGTGGATTGGGACTTAAAGGAGTAATTCAGAAGGTAAAATGCTTGACCAGGATGAACCTGGTTGGTTTATCCGACCCGTGTTCCATCACAGCCAGCCACAAATCTCACCTAGGACACGGTTCACCACGGCCATTGATTGTCATTGGCACTTTGTGCTTCTTAACGCTATTCCTACTTCTACGGTTCTCCTGATTGGAGTTTTGTCATCTTAGTGTCATTTTGTTTATTAAACCTTTCTCTGTGTTTCAAAGTCAGTTTGGGATTGTAAGTGTTTTGCATTTCGACTTTATTACTGTTTTGGTACTACATAAATACTTTACACATAGTCCTAAGTTAAACCTGGCTTTTTAGTGGCATATCTACCAGTGGGTTGAGGTCAGACTAATTTAGGGACTTTAGTCATTCATCCTGACAAGGGTTGTGATTATTCCTTAAGGTGGGTAGTCATCCACCCCAATTAATAATCCAATTTCTTACACCATTCCACAGCAATGATGAATTCTACCAAAAGTCAGAGATTGAGGGCAGTGGCAAGCATGGCGGGCCAGATGCACAGATTGATGCAGTATCCAGGAGACGGCCGCTTATCTCGAGCGGAGGCGGTGCCAATGATTGGGGATGGGCGCAGCATTTGCGTAGATGTGAAGGAGCGAATGAGGAGGGTGTGCACTTGAGGGCTGAAGGAGAAGCAAATGCAGAGGACCCCAGCCTGAGACTTGATGCAGGTCCAGAAGCAGGCAACTGTGGGCAGTCATCTCAAGTAGGTGCAGCATGCTTGCACTGAGCGGAGCAGATGTCAGATCACAACACTCAACGACTGTGTTGTGATGAGAAGCATTTGATAGGGGCAACACCAGCAGGGCTGCAGAGCTGTCTTCCTCTGATATACCCGTACAAAGATCCAGTAATCGGGATGGATGGAATGGCAGATTTCATTGGACACTCAGGTGATGCAACCTGGACCAGAGAACAAAACTGTAAAGATAGCATATAAGCTTTCTGCAATATTGTAGGACTGCATCATCATTCAACTTTAAATCTAACTGGTCAGCATTATGGAACCAGCAGGTGATACTGGAGTGGCAATGATTTTGCTCCATAGGAGGAAAAAAGGTTGCATACCAGTGGGTTGCAGCTGCGTGTAACATGTCATACCTACCCACATGGGCAGGCCCGTGCAAGGTTGGGGAGTAGAAACTTCGGTGTGACCACACACCCTATACTGCCTCTCCACACTCCCTCTAAGTTCCTTGTGCTCTTTCACTTGATCTAATACTCTTTCTCATTCTCAGAGGCTTGTTCCTGCAACAGAGACAAATCTTTTAGGGACGGTACAGGAAAGAAATCTGTCTGTACAACATAAATTGCAGCATCAACTCTTTCTGAAAGTGAGGAACATTTCTGCTAGCTGAATCAGCAAAGCCACTCCCCCTGAACACTTCATCATGTGGGTATTGGTGTGTAGAACAATTAATCACTGCAATCTATTAGAGTATCTTCAGAGCATTCTGCAAATTCTGTACATACCAGCCTGTTTTTATTGGGGTACCAGTAGATGTTTAGAATGCCCCTTTACATCCAGAGAAGCCCACAGTCCTGTGTCACTCTAAACGCATACTTTGAGTCCGTATGCACATTTACACAGCAGTGGCTCACCTTTAAGGGAGGAGGAGCCCCACATCTCTGCCTTTTGTAAAACATGAGTGTCTGTCTGGCTGAGCATAGGTGAGTCTGATATATACCACTCAGACCTGTCCAAGGCTGACTGTCTATCAATACGCCTCATCACAGAGTGGGGTGGGGTCAGCATCTCTTACTAACCCCAACCATCTCTGTGAAGAAGTAGGGAAGGTCCTCCTCTCATTGACTGATCCATGAAATGGTCAGCCAATGAGAGTAAGCGGTGGGATCTTCCGGATGTCCCTACCTTCCCTGAAGCCTCCAGGAACCACCAAGGCCTTTCTGCTTCTCCCACCCAAGTCACGGCAGCAGCCAGATTGTCTTTTCTGAATATCTGTGTGTTTTTATTAATCTATGTGTATGTGTGTGCTGTGAATGAGTGTAATGGGTGTGTGCATGTGTATGTGCTTGTGAATGTGAATGTGGATGAGTGTGAGTGAGTGTGCATGTGGATAAGTGTGAGTATGAGTGTGCCTTTGTGCAAGAGAGTGCGCATGTGTGTGTATGTATGCCTGCCTCACCACTGTTGCACATTATGGACCGCCACTGCAGTTGCAATCTCTTTTTCAGCCAGATTATAGATTCAAGTGAGTGCAACAAGTTCAGCAGCCTTGCATTGGGAAAACAGCAGCTTTCAAAAGCTTGGGCTCATATTTATCAATATTTCACACAACATGCGTTGCGTGAAAGGGAGAGGGCAGGAATGCGCAGTTTTTAACACTATACAGAGCATTCCTGCTCTCTGCCTGCGTTGGCACACAATCTGCTGCCTAACGCCAAACAACCCTCAGAGCCATTTTCCAATGCAACACACTTAGAAAGAGGAATCAACGAGGAGAAACAAAGATATTTCTTCTCGTTGTACCTCTGGTGTCAATTCTGATGCATTCCCAGTTCTGTTGGTAAATCTGGGAATGTGTCAGAATACATGGGTGGATGTGTGGGAACACCCACGCTCCACCCATGGAACACCCACGCTCCACCCATGGAACACCCACGCTCCACCCATGGAACACCCACGCTCCACCCATGGAACACCCGCGCTCCACCCATGGGACACCCACGCTCCACCCATGGAACACCCACGCTCCACCCATGGAACGCCCACGCTCCACCCATGGAACGCCCACGCTGCACCCATGGAACGCCCACGCTCCACCCATGGAACGCCCACGCTCCACCCATGGAACGCCCACGCTCCACCCATGGAACACCCACGCTCCACCCACGCTCCACCCACGCTCCAACCACGCTCCACCCATGGAACACCCACGCTCCACCCATGGAACACCCACTCTCCACCCATGGAACACCCACGCTCCACCCATGGAACACCCGCGCTCCACCCATGGAACGCCCGCGCTCCACCCATGGAACGCCCGCGCTCCACCCATGGAACGCCCACGCTCCACCCATGGAACGCCCACGCTCCACCCATGGAACGCCCACGCTCCACCCATGGAACGCCCACGCTCCACCCATGGAACGCCCACGCTGCACCCATGGAACGCCCACGCTCCACCCATGGAACGCCCACGCTCCACCCATGGAACGCCCACGCTCCACCCATGGAACACCCACGCTCCACCCATGGAACACCCACGCTCCACCCACGCTCCACCCATGGAACACCCACGCTCCACCCATGGAACACCCACTCTCCACCCATGGAACACCCACGCTCCACCCATGGAACACCCACGCTCCACCCATGGAACACCCACGCTCCACCCATGGAAGGCCTCCCTGCTGCAGAGTTACGCAAGGCAGCGATTTGCGCCGCGCTGCGTTGCGTTACTCTAGATTTATCAAGCCACTCAGGGGCCCGCAAGGTTGCCTTGCGTGGCTTGGTAAATCTCATTTAGGTTTTGCGTCACCCTTACGTCCACTTGCGTGGCGCAAGGGCGACGCAAAACCTTGATAAATGTGGACCTTGCTATCCAGTACAAAGAGCATAACCAGTGACCAAGACACCTTCAGCCTTTATGAGATATGAATCATCTTCAAAACACATTCATTCTCAGTTTGGTATTGGGTGTAAGTACAATCAATACAAGGTTTGGTGACCTGGGCTGCTACAAGCAGACAATCATGACGTTCCCCCTTTACAAGGGATGGGATCAAAGGGTTCAGAGTGGGACAGCAGAGGTGAGCAATGTGAAAGGCAGACCCTAACAATATTTCATGTCTAGAAAATCTGGCACTAGAAAAGTGCTGAGCTTTGATAGTGAGAAGAAGGGCACAGCAACAACCAGAGCGGCAGTGCTCAAAACAATGTTTTTAGAAGCTTCAACAAGATGAGCAGCTGCAGTAACAAAGCAGAGACATGGAGAGAGCGCAGCTACGACTGGTCCCAAGGAAGAGGAATAAAAAGGTTACCAGTTTTTTGTGATCCTCATGATCTTAGACCAGTATTCCAAGGACAGAACCATCACATTCATGCCAGTAAAAAGTAAAGAGTTTAGCATAGTCACAGAGCCCAGAAGCGGCACAGAAATCAAAGTTTGTTTTATTTGTACAAATGCATTTTAGGCCTTTTTAAACAACTGCAAGAGTTAAGAGTAGTCCTCCTCTGCCACAGTGCAGGGGCTGCATCATAGTGGCATAGCCAAGGATCCACTGACTACATTACCCAGCCATAGCCCAAAAACTTTGGGGCCGATTCACAGAACTAATCTGAGACAAAATCCTAAACTTACTACTTTTGGTGTTCACAGAAGGCATTTAGTAGTACTGAAGTTAGGATTCCTAACTTTGCTACTACTAAACTGAGACAAAATCCTAACTTTACGACTTTCGGTATTCACAAAAGGCATTTAGTAGTACTGAAGTCAGGATTCCTAACTTTACTACTCCTAAACTGAGAAAAATCCTAACTTTAGTACTCCTAAATGCCTTCTGTGAATACCAAAAGTCGTAAAGTTAGGATTTTGTCTCAGATTACTTTTGTGAATCGGGCCCAGGAGTCGTAAGTGATTTCTGTGAATACCAAAAATCGTAAGTGCCTTCTGTGAATACCAGAAGTAGTAAGTTTAGGATTTTGTCTCAGATTACTTTTGTGAATCGGGCCCTTTGTACCTGGGAGGTGGTCACTGAATGGGCAACTTATGAATGGCTTCAATTTGCTTGAGTGACAGGTGACGTTCGCTGGCTGAGATTTCATGACCAAGCCATCACACACATGGGAGGCAACACTATAGTTTCTCTAAAGCTTAGGAGAAGATTGGGATTCTGTAAATCCCTGTGGGAGCCTCTGCCATGAAAGTTAGGACCTATCAAATGGGAATGCGAAGAGGAACTGACTCCCTTCGTGTAAGGAGATGGAGAAGAAGGCAGAACAAAGGTACGTGATGGAGTGAATTATTTGGAGCATGTGGGGATGCAAGAAAGGATGGTGGCAGGGCTATGGACCACAGGTAAGCCAGGGTTACTTAGTAGGGAGGATTGGGGTATTGCATCTACTACAAATTAGTACTAAAACCCTCTGCTTAATGAGGTCTGTAATCACAGGACAAATGCCTGCCTTGAGTTTGAGGGTATACTGAGCGATTTGAGGTAGTTTGTACTGTGGATTGATTTTAAGTTTTACAGTTTCCAATGAGAATATGAATCCCACATTATTGGCCCTGCGGACCACCATGTTAATCGTTTCCCGGAAAGCAAGTCAGTTTGGTCTGGATGTAATTCAGTATTATTTACAACTGGCTGACAATTTGTATTTTCACAGAGCGCTGAGAGTACTTCCTTCTCACGATGATGGGGTATATTGAGGTAAACTCCATCAGGTGTTTAGACAGTACAGTTCAATTTACATAAAGGTATCTCACCCCAGCAGATTGTTTGTGAGGATGTGTTGAGTAACAAAGCATGCTTATTGTTAATGAGTCATATTGAAATAGAAACGGGGTCAGAAATGTGCTGGAAAATGTGCTGGTTAGAAATACAGACTACATCTATGAACAAGCCCAAGAGAGGTAATGAGGAAAACTTAGAGATTTTCAAGGCAAAGAGGCTAGTGCCAGTGTCAATAAGGCAAGTGGCACATTTACCATTGATGAAGCAATAAACATAGGGACCTTTCTCATCTATGGGAAGTAGGGTATTCAGAGCACAGTCAGAATCTCTTGGGCTGTCCTAAAACTCAGGATATGAAAGAGAGAGAGAGAGAGAGAGCAAGAGAGAGAGAGAGAGTGAGAGAGAGAGAGAGAGAGAGAGAGAGAGAGAGTGAGAGAGAGCGAGAGAGAGAGAGAGAGAAAAAAAATTGAAAGTAACTGTCTTTGTGTCAGCGTATATGATGTGACCTTTCCTTGTGTCGCAACTGCCACGGCATTGTCCACCACAAAGGATAGTCCTTTCTGCAAACTCTTGGCTGTCTTGAACTCCAACAGATATGTGACGCATTAACACCCTCACACGACCATGAAGCACACCCAAGTGGTCCAAGCCTCCACTGCCATCCCTACGACTCTCTGAAAAACGTATGAAGATAATATCTTCTCCTCCTGAAAGCCAACACGGGTGAATCACTCACACCTCCCCACAATATAATTGATGCCAACCTCACACAAGGCATCTTTCTCACACCCTCTGAAGAAGACAAAACCCTTTCTTATTAAAAAAAGCAGCCTTGGATCTAATGATCTAGACAATTTTTGAACAAGCCTAGACCCTCACGACCTAGCAAAGACCCTCATGACCTAGCCAATGGTTGATCTAGCATAAACCCTAATGACCTAGCAAACAGTCAACCTAGCCTAGACTGCAATGACCTAGGCAACGGTCAACCTAGCCTAGATCCTAATGACCTACCTGTCTGTACCTTGGTTTTTCCCAAGGACGTGTTTAAAATAGAGAATGCCTTTGTGTCCCCTGAAGGGACAAAAACTGCCATCAACCCCTTGCCGAACTCTGTGAAAAGCTGTTCGTCTTTATTAATGAGAAGATTAAAAATGTATACTCTTCCTTTTATGAGTCTCATTCGGAGGGCTTAGTTACTAGTTCAGTTGATGTGGGGAAGATGGAAACCATTCCTTGTGTTTTTTCCTGTCGCAAGTCAGTCTTCTATGAATTTGCCCCTCTCTCTGAAGAATGCTCCTTGAACGAGATATTAAAATGCAAGTCCGGCTCTCCGGATAATGTCTGTATATTTTCAGGCTTATGGATCAGCATTTTAACCTCCCGGTCAATAAAATATGGAATGTCTCTCTAATGTCTGGAATTTTTCCCTTGTGTTGGTAACAGGCATCTCTTTTGCCTTGCTAAAAAAGCCTAATGCCAACACAAGTCTACTGAGCAATTATAGGACCATATCTCTCCTCCCAACTACTGCAAAAATCCTGGAGAAATTGGCCAATTAACAAATGTCCACTTTTGTGGAGACCAATTCCATTCTAAATGTTTGGCAGTCTGGCTTTCAGGTAGGATTTAGCACGGAGACAGCTCTACTGTAGGTGGAAGAGTTTGTCAGGGAGAATCTGAACAAGAGCACACCTGTCATGGTGTTGCTCCTTGATTTGTTGGTGGTGTTCGACACTGTATAACATTCTATTTTGATAAACAGACTTAGCAACCTTGGCATTCAGGGCAAGCCTCTTATGGGTCAAATCCTTCCTGGAGGGCAGATCCCAGCGGGTGTAATTACACCTGCATTTTTCATCTCCCAAACCACTGGTATTTGGTGTCCCTTAGGGTTCTGCTCTGAGCTCACTTCCTGTTTAATCTTTACCTTCTCCCTTCGCGAATCTCATCGAATCTTGGGGTGTCAAGGTGCTGTCTTACGCTGATGACTCCCAATTGCTTTTTTCCTACCAAGATAACGCAGAGGCAGCTTTTTACAATTTTAAAGAGTGTCTTAGAGGAGTTACGGTTTGAATGGATGCAAATTGGTCGAAACTAAATTCCGATAAAACTGACATTTTGGTTTTTAATCAAAGTGGTTTCCTACGCCCTCCCTCTGGTGGCCCGTTGAACTCAATGCTCCTCCTAATCCAACCTCTTCAGTTAGAAATCTGGGCATCATCTTTGATTCCACACTCTCCTTTGCTGTGCAAATTAAACACATTTTGGCTGTCAGTGTTATGAAGATGAAAATCTTAAAGAAGTTCCTTTATCTGGTTCCAGAAGAGATAAGGAAAACAGTAGTTCATTCTTCAGTCACCTCTCTCCTGGACTACTCAAACTGTCTCTACCTTGGTCTCCCTGCATATCTGATATGCAGACTTCAGTTAATCCAGAACGCAGCGGGCAGACTAATCATGAGAGTCCCGCGGCGCCATCATATGTCTCCACATCTGAGACACCTGCACTGACTCACGGTAGAACAGCGTATTAAATTCAAAGCTCTGACCCTGGCTTTCAGAGCTTTCCACGGTGAGGAACCACATTATCTGTCGCACAGACTGTCCTCTTACACTCAAGAGAGGGTACTCAGATCCAACAATAGCTGCCTCCTTCGGATCCCAAAATTCTTGAAGTCTCGCTGAGGAGGTAGCTCTTTTCCTGTTCTCCCGGCAAAATTATGGAACAGTGTACCACCTAATCTGTGCTGGGTTGAGTCTTTGACATCCTTCAAAAGGCAACTCAAAACTTGGTTATTTGACTCTGTCTAGCCTCTCTGTCACTAAAGCCTGCCTTACACTGTCTGCTAGAGCGCCGGGACGCTTCTGTTGGAGCAACTGTGTGCTTTATCAAGTGCTATTTGATAGATTGACTTAAGCCAAGAGTAACCCTATGAAGAACCACCCATTCATCGATAAAATGTAGAAAAGGGTGTTCCTTCCAAAATCCAGAGCAGCTCCACATCAGTCGGCACTTACAAGACTCAACTGGGATTGAGACAATGTTGAATCACTGTGCAAGCGACTATCTAAGCTGTGGACAATGAATTCATATTCACATGGGTCACCCTTATCAGAGACGAGGGCGACCCCTTCCTCTTATTCCTTCTGGATTTGTCAGAAGCGTGAAAAATATTGCCCATGAAACCCCCATTAATATCCATACATAACGCCATCACCATGATCTGTTGATATCTCCGGTCTTGACCAACTGATCCAGATGGGTCCCTAAAGATCTCAACAGAGACCAGTAACCAGTGGTGGCCACAAGGACAATCACTGTCCTGTGAATTTTAACCAGGGCATTCTCTTCGCCAAGTGTGGAATCAAGTTTCCACAATATGCCAACAACAAACGGATGTGCCAAAAAGGCTCCACAACAAATCAGGTGTCTCAAAGAATGCGCATCCATGTATGGATGGTATAGAAAACAATGGTCCAAGACTAATTGCTTTAGGAAGGTATTTATTAAGTCAAAATCTATGAACATGATACACATAGAACTCAAGTTACATCATAAGTGTACCCCAGTAGTTTCTCAATTCAATTCAGTATATCCTCAAAAGACACACAAGCACCATAAATAGCTTCAATAGTGACTGTTTGCTCCAGGGGAGTGTGGAAAAGGATTGTGCTCGTGAGGATAGAACAGATGTTTAGGGAGGGAAATCAGAGAGTAGTAAAAACAATCAATTACCACAACCAGTTTACTAAGGACATTACTATGTGTAATTGATTGTTTTACTACTCTCTGATTCCCCTCCCTATACATCTGTTCTATCCTCACGAGCACAATCCCTTTCCACACTCCGCCTGGAGCAACCCTCTTTTCTGTTTTGAAACGTTCCCTACAGTGATCTGTTATAATAACTGTGAGATTAAACAGTCACTATTGAAGCTATTTATGGTGCTTGTGTGTCTTTTTGAGGATATACTGAATTGAATTGAGAAACTACTGGGGTGCACGTATGATGTAACTTGAGTTCTATGTGTATCATGTTCATAGATTTTGACTTAATGAATACCTTCCTAAAGCAATTAGTCTAGGACTATTGTTTTCTATACCGAGCATTACCCAGGTCCATGGACTAGTATGGGTCACCCCATTATTTTGTAATCATCCATGTATGGATGTCATCAATGCACCTATTTGAAAATAAAACCAACAAAGACTATATTCATCCACACTGAATATATCACCCAAAAAACACATGAAGACCTACTCCAGGTGTTACTGCACAAAACATTACAAATCACAACATATGTGAAACACCTTAATCTTACAAGTAACTCCAACCTCTCCTTGAAAACCCACCGTAAAAATCTCCTATGGAAAGTCAGACCTTGTCATCTTGAAGCAGACTTTGGTCCACCAGCCCTAGTCCTCTAACACCAAGACCTCGGCAATGCCTTGCTCGATGTTGTTAACGACTACACCTGATCCCACTAACATGCAACCTCTATGCCGCAGGGCATCTCATGAAAGGACTACAGACCTTTGTACCCCCATCGTCCTGAGAGAACTACATTGGAAGGCTCTGAAGACCTCATTATCTTTAAGACACACTGCATCACCTGTGTGAAAAGAGCCCCTCCCCCCAACTCTTCAAAGAGGTGAACATCTCCAAAACAAACTTGATACAAGGAGCAAGGACATTGTAGACTAGATGTGGAGATGTTCAAAAGTGAGGAGCAAATAATCAATAGAGAATGGATCACTTGTCCTGTTTTATAACCAGGGTCTTGGGTTCTTACCGTCTAAAAAACCCTCATTCACGTGAAAGACGTCAGAGCGGTTTATCTTGATTTTCCGCTTCAGTAGTTAGGTGAAAAGCATCATCATAGGGTCTTCATTATGCTTTCCTCCACCTGGAGGGAGACCAACTGGTGTTTTCAGTAGTGATCAGAGACAGTGAAGGGGAAAGTGAAGTGAGTTTAAAATTACCTTCATCTCTCGACCTTGGTTTTATTCTGTTGGAGATGGGGCAAGGTTAAAAAGGAAGGTGGTGCGTGAATAGAAGGGCTACTGTTCTATAGCACCTACTTTTAAAGCGTGAGTGGTCGACATGTTTCATCCCCTTCGATGCCCAGTCGGGTCGAAGGGCTTTATTCAGGACCGTTAGGGGGCACGTAACTTTTTGTGACGTGCGTAGGTAAGCTGTGCACTTACCCTTCTTCTCAGTGAGCCTATTAGAACACTGGATGGTTACGGGTCAGTGGTACCTATAACTTGTTTATATGGCCTATTCGGCTCCTTTCGGGGACGAGCGGAGTGGACTTCACTCTAGCTCGAGGAGTCTTCTTCTCGACTTGTGCTCGCTCCGTCTACTGTGCCCCGGTGAAAAAGTGAGGAGCCACAGAAAAACATGGAGCAATGTGCCTCTGCGCATCAAGCTTCCACATTGGCCCCACATCTCTTTAAAGAACATCTCATCGACAATCAATGTGGGTTTCCCAACAACCCCTGCAAGACCTGACTCCTCATACGACCTTATATCATTGTACATTGCTCCAGAGCTCGCTCGGTAGATTCATGCCCTGCATAAGCTCTGCAACAGTAACATAGCTACAGAGCAGGCTAGCACAGCAGAGGTGCCAAGCATATGCAAGGGAAGCTTGGAGGGAAAGCGCTCCAAGAAATGGTGTAAAAATGTAACCAACCACATGGTGCGCAATATGGCGAGCAATAGAACAACTATGGCGCTCTAATACATTACTAAAGATCCCCTAAAACCAGTCTGCGAGGATCAACACCACTCTTAAGTAAAGTTCCAGGGGTTACCATGGTCATTACTGTACTTCTACCACTGTGTATGCCATTAACAACCCTGTGATAAAATTAAAATGCCCCAGAATTGGTGTCCTCTCTACTTATCTTTTCCTGTTGAGCCTTCCATCTCTTCCTCCTCAATAAACGATTCACACTCTGGCCCCCTCTCTCTCTTAGCACTACAGTCCCATCTTTACACACACTACAGTCCCATCTTTACACACACAGCAGTCCCATATTTACACACACTACAGTCCCATCTTTACACACACTGCAGTGCCATCTTTACACACACTGCAGTCCCATCTTTACGCACACTGCAGTTCCATATTTACACACACTGCAGTCCCATCTTTACACACACTGCAGTCCCATCTTTACACACACAGCAGTCCCATCCTTACACAAACTACAGTCCCATCTTGACACACACTGCAGTCCCATCTTTACACACACTACAGTCCCATCTTGACACACACTGCAGTCCCATCTTTACACACACGGCAGTCCCATCTTTACACACACTGCAGCCCCATCTTGACACACACTGCAGTCCCATCTTTACACACACTGCAGTTCCATCTTTACCCACACTACAGTCCCATCTTGACACACACTGCAGTCCCATCTTTACACACACTGCAGTTCCATCTTTACCCACACTATAGTCCCATCTTGACACACACTGCAGTCCCATCTTTACACACACTGCAGTGCCATCTTTACACACACGATACAAAAGGGGATGGATTCAAGCAAGCCTGGCTGATGACGGCTGGAATGCCAGAAACCGGTCCTAGGATGCTTGTTTCCGGTCCAGGGAAGACATGGCTTGGCAGTTCGTGCTGGACTGTTCCCATGAGGCACAGGGTCAGACTGATTTGCATATGGCCATGTCTGAACTGGGGTGGTGGAGTGAGCTAAAGAATGATGATGGATTAAACCCAGATCAGTTGACTGGGGTGAGTGTTTGATTGGCTCAAACGTTCCGTCCATCATCCCCTTTTGTATCTTTACACACACAGCAGGCCCATCTTTACCCACACTGCAGTCCCATCTTTAAACACACTGCAGTACCATCTTTACACACACTGCAGTCCCATCTTTACACACACGGCAGTCCCATCTTTACACACACTGCAGTACCATCTTGACACACACTGCAGTCCAATCTTTACACACACTTCAGTGCCATCTTTACACACACGGCAATCCCATCTTTACACACACGGCAGTCCCATCTTTACACACACTGCAGTCCCATCTTTACACACACTGCAGTCCCATCTTTACACACACTGCAGTCCCATCTTTACACACACAGCAGTGCCATCTTTACACACACTGCAGTGCCATCTTTACACACACTGCAGTCCCATCTTTACACACACTGCAGTCTGATCTTTACACACACGGCAGTGCCATCTTTACACACACTGCAGTGCCATCTTTACACACACGGCAGTCCCATCTTTACACACACTGCAGTCCCATCTTTACACACACTGCAGTCCCATCTTTACACACACGGCAGTCCCATCCTTACACACACTACAGTCCCATCTTGACACACACTGCAGTCCCATCTTTACACACACTGCAGTGCCATCTTTAAACACACAGCAGTCCCATCTTTACCCACACTGCAGTCCCATCTTTAAACACACTGCAGTACCATCTTTACACACACTGCAGTCCCATCTTTACACACGGCAGTCCCATCTTTACACACACTGCAGTACCATCTTGACACACACTGCAGTCCCATCTTTACACACACTGCAGTGCCATCTTTACACACACGGCAATCCCATCTTTACACACACGGCAGTCCCATCTTTACACACACTGCAGTCCCATCTTTACACACACTGCAGTCTCATCTTTACACACACTGCAGTCCCATATTTACACACACAGCAGTCCCATATTTACACACACTACAGTCCCATCTTTACACGCACTGCAGTGCCATCTTTACACACACTGCAGTCCCATCTTTACACACACTGCAGTTCCATCTTTACACACACTGCAGTGCCATCTTTACACACACGGCAATCCCATCTTTACACACACTGCAGTCCCATCTTTACACACACTGCAGTCCCATCTTTACACACACGGCAGTCCCATCCTTACACACACTACAGTCCCATCTTGACACACACTGCAGTCCCATCTTTACACACACTACAGTCCCATCTTGACACAAACTGCAGTCCCATCTTTACACACATGGCAGTCCCATCTTTACACACACTGCAGTCCCATCTTTACACACACTGCAGTCCCATCTTTACACACACTGCAGTTCCATCTTTACCCACACTATAGTCCCATCTTGACACACACTGCAGTCCCATCTTTACACACACTGCAGTGCCATCTTTACACACACAGCAGTCCCATCTTTACCCACACTGCAGTCCCATCTTTAAACACACTGCAGTACCATCTTTACACACACTGCAGTCCCATCTTTACACACACGGCAGTCCCATCTTTACACACACTGCAGTACCATTTTGACACACACTGCAGTCCCATCTTTACACACACTTCAGTGCCATCTTTACACACACGGCAATCCCATCTTTACACACACGGCAGTCCCATCTTTACACACACTGCAGTCCCATCTTTACACACACTGCAGTCCCATCTTTACACACACAGCAGTGCCATCTTTACACACACTGCAGTGCCATCTTTACACACACGGCAGTCCCATCTTTACACACACTGCAGTCCCATCTTTACACACACTGCAGTCTGATCTTTACACACATGGCAGTGCCATCTTTACACACACTGCAGTGCCATCTTTACACACACGGCAGTGCCATCTTTACACACACTGCAGTGCCATCTTTACACACACGGCAGTCCCATCTTTACACACACGGCAGTCCCATCCTTACACACACTACAGTCCCATCTTGACACACACTGCAGTCCCATCTTTACACACACTACAGTCCCATATTGACACAAACTGCAGTCCCATCTTTCCACACATGGCAGTCCCATCTTTACACACACTGCAGTTCCATCTTTACCAACACTACAGTCCCATCTTGACACACACTGCAGTCCCATCTTTACACACACTGCAGTGCCATCTTTACACACACAGCAGTCCCATCTTTACCCACACTGCAGTCCCATCTTTAAACACACTGCAGTACCATCTTTACACACACTGCAGTCCCATCTTTACACACACGGCAGTCCCATCTTTACACACACTGCAGTACCATCTTGACACACACTGCAGTCCCATCTTTACACACACTTCAGTGCCAAAAGTTACACACACGGCAATCCCATCTTTACACACACGGCAGTCCCATCTTTACACACACGGCAGTCCCATCTTTACACACACTGCAGTCCCATCTTTACACACACTGCATTGCCATCTTTACACACACTGCAGTGCCATCTTTACACACACGGCAGTCCCATCTTTACACACACTGCAGTCCGATCTTTACACACACTGCAGTCCGATCTTTACACACACTGCAGTCCAATCTTTACACACACTGCAGTGCCATCTTTACACACACAGCAGTCCCATCTTTACACACACGGCAGTCCCATCTTTACACACACTGCAGTACCATTTTGACACACACTGCAGTCCCATCTTTCACACACACTTCAGTGCCATCTTTACACACACAGCAGTCCCATCTTTACACACACGGCAGTCCCATCTTTACACACACTGCAGTACCATTTTGACACACACTGCAGTCCCATCTTTACACACACAGCAGTGCCATCTTTACACACACTGCAGTGCCATCTTTACACACACGGCAATCCCATCTTTACACACACTGCAGTCCCATCTTTACACACACTGCAGTCTGATCTTTACACACACGGCAGTGCCATCTTTACACACACTGCAGTGCCATCTTTACACACACGGCAGTCTCATCTTTACACACACTGCAGTCCCATCTTTACACACACTGCAGTCCCATCTTTACACACACGGCAGTCCCATCCTTACACACACTACAGTCCCATCTTGACACACACTGCAGTCCCATCTTTACACACACTACAGTCCCATATTGACACAAACTGCAGTCCCATCTTTCCACACATGGCAGTCCCATCTTTACACACACTGCAGTTCCATCTTTACCAACACTACAGTCCCATCTTGACACACACTGCAGTCCCATCTTTACACACACTGCAGTGCCATCTTTACACACACAGCAGTCCCATCTTTACCCACACTGCAGTCCCATCTTTAAACACACTGCAGTACCATCTTTACACACACTGCAGTCCCATCTTTACACACACGGCAGTGCCATCTTTACACACACTGCAGTACCATCTTGACACACACTGCAGTCCCATCTTTACACACACTTCAGTGCCAAAAGTTACACACACGGCAATCCCATCTTTACACACACGGCAGTCCCATCTTTACACACACGGCAGTCCCATCTTTACACACACTGCAGTCCCATCTTTACACACACTGCATTGCCATCTTTACACACACTGCAGTGCCATCTTTACACACACGGCAGTCCCATCTTTACACACACTGCAGTCCGATCTTTACACACACTGCAGTCCGATCTTTACACACACTGCAGTCCAATCTTTACACACACTGCAGTGCCATCTTTACACACACAGCAGTCCCATCTTTACACACACTGCAGTGCCATCTTTACACACACTGCAGTCCCATCTTTACACACACTGCAGTCCCATCTTTACACACACTGCAGTCCCATCTTTACACACACGGCAGTGCCATCTTTACACACACTGCAGTGCCATCTTTACCAACACTGCAGTCCGATCTTTACACACACGGCAGTGCCATCTTTACACACACTGCAGTGCCATCTTTACACACACTGCAGTCCCATCTTTACACGCAATGTCAGTCCCATCTTTACACACACTGCAGTCCCATCTTTACACACACTGCAGTCCCATCTTTACACATAGTTCTCCTCTCTGCCTCCTCTTATGGAGCTGCTAATAATAACATGAAACAATGGGGCCGGCCCATAAATTACACATAGCAACTACTGGTAGTGGGCCATGAATAATACAGAGCCAGTAATGGTACAGAGCCATAAATGGAACAGAGCGCTAATGGTACAGAACTGCTAATGGTACTGGGCCATGGATAATACACAGCGAGTAATGGTACAGAGCCATAAATTGTACAGACCCACTAATGTTATAAAGCCATAAATGGTACATAGATGCTAATAGTACAGAGCTATAAATGGTACAGACCCAGTAACAGTACAGAGCCAACAATGGTACCGATCAGCAAATGGTACTGAGACATACGAATTACTGAGACACAGTCAATATTGGTGCTGATACATAAATGATACAGAGACACTAATGGTACAGAGCCCTGCAAAGTACTGAGACATATTGACTAAAGATGCCGAGCCTTAAATGATACAGACCCACTAACTAATGGTACAGATCCGTCGATGATGAAGAGTGAATATTAACACTGAGCCACCAATCACCCTGTATGGTTTATGCCACAGTCCTGCTAGTATGGACCTTCATGTACCATAGAGCCTTTGCTGATACCAAGACTCTCGCGATAATACCGGACCATAGTGATCCGCTTACATTAGAGAGCCACTGGCCACTGATGATTCTGAGCCACTGATGATTCTGAGCCACTGATGATAGCAAGACACTGATGATTCTGAGCCACTGATGATTCTGAGCCACTGATGATAGCAAGACACTGATGATTCTGAGCCACTGATGATAGCAAGACACTGATCATTCTGAGCCACTGATGATAGCAAGACACTGATGATTCTGAGCCACTGATGATTCTGAGCCACTGATGATTCTGAGCCACTGCTGATAGCAAGACACTGCCAACACTGAGTAGATAATAACAGAGAGCCACCGTTAACACCAAGCCACTGACAGCAGAGAGCCACCCGTCACTGATTCTATCTGATTATACTGAGGAAAGGTAATATTGAGCCAAGTGAGCCACTACTACCAGAAACCACTAGGGCTGGAAAAAGCAAATTGATTCAATTATAAAGCTGTGTCCTGGAGTGGAGGTTCACTCCCAAATACTAGCAAACACCTTCTCCAACCTAATAACCTCCCAAGAAGAAGATGCGCGGGAAGACCCTCTTCCCCCTTCTTCTCAACCGCCAACAAGCCCGCACTCGCTTAAGCTGGTCTCATGGAATGTGGTGGGGTTAGAAGGAAATGGTGCCTTCCCCATTGGGCAGATTTCATTAACTCGTATGACATCTGTATTTTACAAGAAACCTGGAGCCTAAGCCAATATATATGCCAGGTTATGTAACATTCCACTCCCCGGCAATTGCCTCCAAAAAGGGGCGCCCATCGGGCGGACTGCTGATTTGGGTCAGCATTGCGCTCATTTGCAGAATCCTAGAGCTACCTACTCACAGCCCAGATATCAGTCCACCTGAAGGGCGACATAGGCCTTACTATAGACATTTACAATGTCAATGCCAGAGGCACATGAGGTGGGGGGGATCAGCCACTTTACAATCTCTTGATGAGCTCCTTGATAAGAGGTGGGCTTCATACTCTTTCATTGTGGGGGGCGATTTTAATGTGACTTTTGAGCCTCTAGACATAGATGACTTCTATGAAGTCAAAGAGGAAGATAAACTGTGGTCCGTTCCACTTCTCGACCTACCCCCAATTAAGAAATGGTCCCAACCAGCCATACAATTAAATGCATTGGTCCAAGAGCACAGGCCGAGAGCCTCAAATGGGAGGGCAAAATCGTACAAAGGAGGAGAGAACACCTTCATTGGCCCGATTGGAGCAAGTCGTATTGATTATATTCTAGTGGATCTGAAGCTGTGCCCAACCCTAATAGATATGTCTGTAGCTAAAAGCAGTGACCGCGATCATAACCCTCTAAGTCTGAGCTTAGCATCCCCCTGGGGCAAACCACCAAGAGCTCCCAAGAATCAATTGATCTGCAAAGAGCTACTTCCTATCAATGATAAACGCCGCCTAAATGAACCGGGATCCTGGGGGATGATAGCAAACTCGTAACCATCAAGCAGGATTTAATAGCTCACCTGACAGAGATTCAAGCCTACCAAGAACTTGGGTGTTTGGTTCGACGAGCAGTTGTCCTTCTCGACCCAAATTATATTTGGGATATTAAAGTCCCTTAAGAAATTCCTTCCGCTGCTTCCCAGGGCAGCGAAGGAAACAGTGACCCGGGCACTGAGCCTGTCCCGCATTGACTATGCCAATGCATTGTACATTGGCCTCCCAGGCTACACTCTCAAAAAACTCCAGGTGGTCCAGAATGCGGCAGCTAGGCTTGTGTTTAACATTCCTATCAGAAACAGTGTCAGGCTACATCTGCGTATGCTGCACTGGTTGCCTGTCATCAAACGTGTAAAGTTCAAGGCCTTGGTTATCGTGCACCGTGCACTTCATGCAGGGGGGCCTGAATACCTTAGGAAGCGCTTTGCATTTTACACGCCTGCCAGACACTTGAGGTCGGCATCCCAGCTTCTTGCACAGATACCCCGTGCGCGCCTTCAAAGAATGGGGGGCAGGTCTCTTGCCTTTAGGGCAGCTACAGTCTGGAACTCCCTGCCTTATTCTTTGCGTAGCATTCAGGATCTGGGGCAATTTAAGAAACAGCTCAAAACTTTCCTGTTCTAATCAGTTTTTATTCTCAGCACCTCAGGGCTCACGTTGGGACACTCCTTGGAGTATCTGTGCGCGTTATGAACTTCAGTAACATAACATAACCAAGAGGGCCTGGGAGGAAGGGGAGGGGGGATTAGTGATTTGCACGCCCGGTATTTCGAACAACTAGCCTTGCATTTTGTTGCTCACTCACATTGTTCCAAATACAGACAGGGGAAAGTAAAGCAGCATTCCTGGTACTCACGCGAGTGTAGATTATTAAGGCGCCAACTCACTAAGGCAATTAAAACAAAGAACATGGACAGTGCGAGAGTTAAGAAGGTCCTACAAATCAGCCTTAGCTAGAGCAAAAAGGGAGTGGAATGAGGATAAATGGAGGCAAATTGAGGAACCATGCTCCCACAAAGATCTCAAAAAATTCTGGGCCTTAGTTGTGAGGGGGAACTTGGAGAGCCAAACACCACTAGCCAATAACATCTCAGCTAGCACATGGCAAGAGCACTTTAGCGCTCTATACAGCAATCCTAATTGTTCCGCTACGCAGGCACCCCCTTTGATTTATCCATAGTTAAAACTATGGTCCTCTTTACTAAGAGTGAAAGTGCAACCTCAATTGAGGCTATTGTTCCAGCAAAAGCCCCAGGCCCTGACGGAACTCCAGAAGACTTATTCTGTCATGATAAAGACAATTGATCTAATTACATACTGGCGCTTTCTAACGCCATTGCAGTGGGTGCTCCAATCCTTGACTCATGAAAGGGAGCGAAAGTCAATCCCATTTTTTAAAAAGACGAGAAGAACAATCCGAATAACAATAGGCTCATAAGCCTTATTGATTGTATACAGTAGGTATTCTGCAGTACCCTTCTTAGGAGGATCCAGGAAGGGATAACTGATAATAATGTCTCCTTATCAAGCAGGGTTTCGGCAGAAAACAGGAGCAATAGACCAGGTCTTTTGATTCATCCTTCTATACTGGAAGGTGGCGATCTTAGGCAAGGGGAGTCTTTATGTCACATTTATTGACCTGAAGTCAGCTTTTGACACCTTTGTATGTTGTGCCTCCACGTGTACTTATGTGAGCCTCCCTCATGAGTGGTCTCCTAGGATGTCTGAATCCAAGCCTCCTTTGTACCTTCATGGGTGGTCTCCCTGGGGTCTGACTCCAAGCCTCCTTTCTATATTGTGCCTCCGCGTGTACTAGTGTGAGCCTCCCTCATGAGGGGTCTCCTAGGATGTCTGAATCCAAGCCTCCTTTGTATGTTGTGCCTCCGCGTGTACTGGTGCGAGCCTCTCTCATGAGTGGTCTCCTAGGATGTTTGAATCCAAGCCTCCTTTGTATGTTGTGCCTCAGCGTGTGCTAATCGGAGCCTCCCTCATGGGTGGTCTCCCTGGGGTCTGACTCCAAGCCTCCTTTCTATATTGTGCCTCCGTGTGTACTAGTGCGAGCCTCCTTCATGAGTGGTCTCCTAGGATGTCTGAATCCAAGCCTCCTTTGAATGTTGTGCCTCCGCATGTACTAATCCGCGCCTCCCTCATGAGTGGTCTCCTAGGATGTCTGAATCCAAGCCTCCTTTGTATGTTGTGCCTCCGCATGTACTAATGAAAGCCTCCCTCATGAGTGGTCTCCTAGGATGTCTGAATCCAAGCCACCTTTGTATGTTGTGCCTCCGCGTGTACTAATGAGAGCCTCCCTCATGAGTGGTCTCCAAGGATGTCTGAATCCAAGCCTCCTTTGTATGTTGTGCCTCAGCGTCTGCTAATCCGAGCCTCCCTCATGGGTGGTCTCCCTGGGGTCTGACTCCAAGCCTCCTTTGTATGTTGTGCCTCCACGTGTACTAGTGCGAGCCTCCCTCATGAGTGGTCTCCTAGGATATCTGAATACAAGCCTCCTTTGTATGTTGTGCCTCCGCATGTACTAATCCGAGCCTTCCTCATGAGTGATCTCCTAGGATGTCTGAATCAAAGCCTCCTTTGTATGTTGTGCCTCCGCATGTACTAATGAAAGCCTCCGTCATGAGTGATCTCCTAGGGTGTCTGAATCCAAGCCTCCTTTGTATGTTGTGCCTCCGTGTGTACTAATGCGAGCCTCCCTCATGAGTGGTCTCCTAGGATGTCTGAATCCAAGCCTCCTTTGTATGTTGTGCCTCAGCATGTGCTAATCCGAGCCTCCCTCCTGAGTGGTCTCCTAGGATATCTGAATCCAACCCTCCTTTGTATGTTGTGCCTCTGCGTGTGCTAATCCGAGGATCCCTCATGGGCGGTCTACCTGGGGTCTTACACCAAGCCTCCTTTGTATGTTGTGCCTCCGCATGTACTAATGAGAGCCTCCCTCATGAGTGGTCTCCTCGGATGTCTGAATTCAAGCCTCCTTTGTATGGTTATCTTCAGCGTGTGCTAATCTGAGCCTCCCTCATGAGTGGTCTTCCAGGTGTCTGAATACAAGCCTCCCTTGTATGTGATGCCTCAACGTGTGCTAATGCGAGCCTCCCTCATGAGTGGTCTCCTAGGATGTCTGAATCCAAGCCTTCTTTGTATGTTGTGCCTCAACGTGTGCTAATCCGAGCCTCCCTCATGAGTGGTCTCCTAGGATGTCTGAATCCAAGCCTCCTTTGTACGTTGTGCCTCCGCATGTACTAATCCGAGCCTTCCTCCTGAGTGGTCTCCTAGGATGTCTGAATCCAAGCCTCCTTTGTATGTTTTGCCTCAATGTGTGCTAATCCGAGCCTCCCTCATAAGTGGGCTCCTTAGAGGTCTGATACAAGCCTTCTTTGTATATTGTGCCTCCATGTGTACTAATGCGAGCCTCCCTCATGAGTGATCTCCTTAGAGGTCTGAATCCAAGCCTCCATTGTATGTTGTGCCTCCGCGTGTAATAATGCGAGCCTCCCTCATGAGTGGGTTTCCAGGTGTCTGAATACAAGCCTCCCTTGTATGTTGTGCCTCAACGTGTGCTAATTTGAGCATCCCTCCTGAGTGGTCTCCTAGGATGTCTGAATCCAAGCCTCCTTTGTATGCTTTGCCTCAGTGTGTGCAAATCTGAGCCTCCCTCTTGAGTGGTCTTCCAGGTGTCTGAATACAAGCCTCCCTTGTATGTTGTTCCACAACGTGTGCTAATTTGAGCCTCCCTCAAGAGTGGTCTCATAGGATGTCTAAATCCAAGCCTTCTTTGTATGTTGTGCCTCCATGTGTACTAATGCGAGCCTCCCTCATGAGTGGTCTCCTTAGATGTCTGAATCGAAGCCTCCATTGTATGTTGTGCCTCTGCTTGTAATAATGCGAGTTTCCATCATGAGTGGTCTTCCAGGTGTCTGAATTCAAGCCTCCTTTGTATGTTGAGCCTCAACGTGTGCTAATGCGAGCTTCCCTCATGAGTGGTCTCCTAGGATGCCTGAATGCAAGCCTCCTTTGTATGTTGTGCCTCAGCATGTACTAATGCAATCCTCCCTCATGAGTGGTCTCCTAGGATGTCTGAATCCAAGCCTCCTTTGTATTTTGTGCCTCTGCCTGTACTAATTCAAGTCTCCCTCATGAGTGGTCTCCCAGGTATCTGAATCCAAGCCTCCTTTGTATGTTTTGCCTCAACGTGTGCTAATCTGAGCTTTCCTCATGAGTGGTATTCCAGGTGTCTGAATACAAGCCTACTTTGTATGTTGTGCCTCAATGTGTGCTAATGCGAGCCTCCCTCATGAGTGGTCTCCTAGGATGTCTGAATCGAAGCCTCCTTTGTATGTTGTGCCTCCGCGCATGCTAATGCGAGCCTCCCTCATGAGTGGTCTTCCAGGGGTCTGAATCCAAGCCGCCTTTGTATGTTGTGCCTCCGCGTTTGCTAATGCGAGCCTCCCTCATGAGTGGTCTTCCAGGGGTCTGAATCCAATCCGCCTTTGTATGTTGTGCCTCCGCGTGTACTAATGAAAGCCTCCCTCATGAGTGGTCTTCTAAAATGTCTGAATCCAAGCCTCCTTTGTATGTTGTGACACCGTGTGTACTAATGCGAGCCTCCCTCATGAGTGGTCTCCTAGGATGTCTGAATCCAAACCTCCTTTGTATGTTGTTCCTCCGCATGTAGTAATGCGATCCCCCTCATGAGTGATCTCCCAGGTGTATGTATCTAAGCCTCCTTTATGTTGTGCCCCAACGTGTGCTAATCCGAGCCTCCCTCATGAGAGGTCTCCTAGGATGTCTGGATCCTAGACTCCTTTGTATGTTGTGGCTCCGCGTGAACTAATGCAGGGCCTTCCTCATGAGTGGTCTCCTACGATGTCTGAATCCAAGCCTCCATTGTATGTTGTGCCTCTGTGTGTACTAATGAGAGTCTCCCTCATGAGTGGTCTCCCAGGTGTCTGAATCCAAGCCTCCTTTGTATGTTGAGCCTCCACATGTACTAATGAGAGCCTCCCTCATGAGTGGTCTCCCAGGTGTATGAATCTAAGCCTCCTTTGTATGTTGTGCCCCCAAGTGTACTAAAGAAAGCCTCCCTCATGAGTGTTCTCCTAGGGTGTCTGAATCCAGCCTTCCTCGTGTGTTGTGCTTCAACGTGTGCTAAACCGAGCCTCCTCATGAGTGGTCTCCTAGGATGTCTGAATCCAAACCTCCTTTGCATGTTGTGCCTCTGCGTGTACTAATGCGTTCTCCCTCATGAGCGGTCTCCTAGGCTGTCTGAATCTAAACGTCCTTTGTATGATGAGCCTCTCTCATGAGTGATCTCCCAAGTGTATGAATCTAAGCCTCCTTTGTATGTTGTGCCTCTACGTGTTCTAATGCAAGCCTGTCTCATGAGTGGTCTCCTAGGATGTCTGAATCCAAACGTCCTTTGTATGGTGTGCCTCTGCGTGTACTAATGCGAGCCTCTCTCATGAGTGGGGTACCAAGTGTATGAATCTAAGCCTCCTTTGTATGTTGTGCCTCTGCGTATTCTAATGCCAGCCTCTCTCATGAGTGGTCTCCCGGGTGTCTGAATAGAAGCCTCCCTTCTATGATGTATCTCCACGTATACTAATGTGAGTCTCCCTCAAGAGTGGTGTCATAGGATGTCTGAATTTTAGTCTCTTTTGTATGTTGTGCCTCCGCCTGTGTGCTAATGCGAGCATTCTTCATGAGTGGTCTCCTAGGATGTCTGAATCCAAGCCTCCTCTGTATGTTTTGCCTCCGCTTGTTCTAATGTGAGCCTACCTCATGAGTGGTCTCCTAGGATGTCTTAATCCAAGCCTCCTTTGTATGTTGTGCCTCCGCGTGCACTAAAGCGAGCCTCCCTCCTGAGTGGTCTCCTAGGATGTCTGAATCCAAGCCTCCTTTGTATGTTGTACCTCCGCGTTTACTAAAGTGAGCCCTCCTCATCAGTGGTATCCTAGGATGTCTGAATCCAAGCCTCCTTTGTATGTTGTGCCTCCGCGTATACTGTGAGCCTTCCTCATGAGTGGTCTCCTAACATGTCTGAATCCAAGCCTCCTTTGTATGTTGATGAGCCTCCGCATGTACTATTACGAGCCTGCCTCATGGGGGCTCTCCCTGGGGTCTGACTCCAAGCCTCCTTTGTATGCTGTGCCTCTGCATGTACTGATGCGAGCCTCTCTCATGAGGGGTCTCTTAGGATGTCTGAATCCAAGCTTCCTTTGTATGTTGTACCTCTGCATGTACTAATGCGAGCCTCTCTCAAGAGTGGTCTCCTAGGATGTCTGAATCCAAGCCGTCTTTGTATGTTGTGCCTCTGCGTGTACTAATGCGAGCCTCCGGCATGAGTTGTCTCCCAGGATGTCTGAATCCAAGCCTCCCTTGTATGTTGTGCCCCCGCGTGTACTAATCCGAGCCTCCCACATCAGTGGTCTCCTAGGATGTCCGAATCCAAGTCTCCCTTTGTATGTTCTGCCTCTGCGTGTACTAATGTGAGCCTACCTCATGAGTGGTCTCCTAGGATGTCTGAATCCAAGCCTTCTTTGTATGTTGTG
The DNA here is from genome assembly GCA_963921515.1 of Calotriton arnoldi. NCBI lineage: Eukaryota > Metazoa > Chordata > Amphibia > Caudata > Salamandridae > Calotriton > Calotriton arnoldi. Next base: position 1,225,684 of record CAWUFW010005054.1, on the reverse strand, counting down.
CCTCAACCTGTGCTAATCCGAGCTTCCCTCATGAGTGGTCTCCTAGGATGTCTGAATCCAAGCCTCCTTTGTATGTGGTCCCTCCGCATGCCCTAATCCGAGCCTTCCTCCTGAGTGGTCTCCTAGGATATCTGAATTCAAGCCTACTTTGTATGTTGTGCCTCCATGTGTACTAACGCGAGCCTCCCTCATGAGTGGTCTCCTTAGAGGACTGAATCAAAGCCTCCATTGTATGTTTTGCCTCTGTGTGTAATAATGCGAGCTCCCTCATGAGTGGTCTTCCAGGTGTCTGAATACAAGCCTCCCTTGTATGTTGTGCCTCAACATGTGCTAATTTGAGCCTCCCTCCGGAGTGGTCTCCTAGGATGTCTGAATGCAAGCCTCCTTTGTATGTTTTGCCTAAGTGTGTGCTAATCTGAGCCTCCCTCATGAGTGGTCTTCCAGGTGTCTGAATACAAGCCTCCCTTGTATGTTGTGCCTCAACGTGTGCTAATTTGAACCTCCCTCATGAGTGGTCTCCTAGATTGTCTGAATCCAAGCCTTCTTTGTATGTTGTGCCTCAGCATGTACTAATGCGAACCTCCCTCATGAGTGGTCTCCTATGGGTCTGAATACAAGCCTCCTTCGTATGTTGTGCCTCCGCGTGTACTAATGCAATCCTCCCTCATGAGTTGTCTCCTAGGATGTCTGAATCCAAGCCTCCTTTGTATGTTGTGCCTCTGCGTGTACTAATGCAAGTCTCCCTCATGAGTGGTCTCCCAGGTGTCTGAAACCAAGCCTCCTTTGTATGTTGTGCCTACGCGTGTGCTAATGCGAGCCTTCTTCATGGGTGGTCTCCTAGGATGTGTGAATCCAAGCCTCCTTTGTATGTTTTTCCTCAACGTGTGCTAATCCGAGCCTCCCTCATGAGAGGTCTCCTAGGATGTCTGGATCCTAGACTCCTTTGTATGTTGTGCCTCCGCGTGAACTAATGCGGGGCCTTCCTCATGAGTGGTCTCCTAGGATGTCTGAATCCAAGCCTCCATTGTATGTTGTGCCTCTGTGTGTACTAATGAGAGTCTCCCTCATTAGTGCTCTCCCAGGTGTCTGAATCCAAGCCTCCTTTGTATGTTGAGCCTCCACGTGTACTAATGAGAGCCTCCCTCATGAGTGATCTCCCAGGTGTATGAATCTAAGCCTCCTTTGTATGTTGTGCCCCCACGTGTACTAAAGAGAGCCTCCCTCATGAGTGGTCTCCTAGGGTGTCTGAATCCAGCCTTCCTCCTGTGTTGTGGTTCAACGTGTGCTAAACCGAGCCTCCTCATGAGTGGTCTCCTAGGATATCTGAATCGAAGCCTCCATTGTATGTTGTACCTCTGCGTGTATTAATGCGAGCCTCCCTCATGAGTGGTCTTTCAGGTGTCTGAATCCAAGCCTCCCTTGTATATTGTGCCTCAACGTGTGCTAATGCGAGCCTCCCTCATTAGTGGTCTCCTAGGATGTCTGAATCCAAGCTTCCTTTGTATGTTGTGCCTCCGCGTGTGCTAATGCGAGCCTTCCTCATGAGTTGTCTTCCAGGGGTCTGAATCCAAGCTGCCTTTGTATGTTGTGCCCCGCGTGTACTAATGCAAGCCTCCTGCATGAGTGGTCTGCTAACATGTCTGAATCCAAGCCTCCCTCCTATGATGTATCTCCACGTGTACTAATGTGAGCCTCCCTCAAGAGTGGTGTCATAGGATGTCTGAATTCCAGCCTCTTTTGAATGTTGTGCCTCCGCGTGTGCTAATGCGAGCCTTCTTCATGAGTGGTCTCCTAGGATGTCTGAATCCAAGCCTCCTCTGTATGTTTTGCCTCAGCATGTACTAAAGCTAGCCTCTTCCATGAGTCATCTCCCAGGATGTCTGTATCCAAGCCTCCTTTGTATGTTGTGCCTCCGCGTGTACTAATCCGAGCCGCTCTCATGAGTGGTCTCCCAGGTGTCTGGATACAAGCCTCCCTTGTATGTTGTGCCTCCGCTTGTTCTAATGTGAGCCTACTTCATGAGTGGTATCTTAGGATGTCTGAATCCAAGCCTCCTTTGTATGTTGTGCCTCCGCGTGCACTAAAGCGAGCCTCCCTCCTGAGTGGTCTCCTAGGATGTCTGAATCCAAGCCTCCTTTGTATGTTGTGCCTCCGCGTTTACTAAAGTGAGCCCTCCTCATCAGTGGTCTCCTAGGATGTCTGAATCCAAGCCTCCTTTGTATGTTGTGCCTCCGCGTGTACTAATGTGAGCCTTCCTCATGAGTGGTCTCCTAACATGTCTGAATCCAAGCCTCCTTTGTATGTTGAGCCTCCGCATGTACTATTCCGAGACTCCCTCATGGGTGGTCTCCCTGGGGTCTGACTCCAAACCTCCTTCGTATGCTGTGCCTCTGCGTGTACTGATGTGAGCCTCTCTCATGAGTGGTCTCTTAGGATGTCTGAATCCAAGCCTCCTTTGTATGTTGTGCCTCTGCCTGTACTAATGCAAGCCTCTCTCATGAATGGTCTCCCAGGATGTCTGAATACAAGCCTCCTTTGTATGTTGTTCCTCTGCGTGTAGTAATGCGAGCCTCTCTCAAGAGTGGTCTCCTAGGATGTCTGAATCAAAGCCGTCTTTGTATGTTGTGCCTCTGCGTGTACTAATGCGAGCCTCCCGCATGAGTGGTCTTCCAGGATGTCTGAATCCAAGCCTCTCTTGTATGTTGTGCCCCGCGTGTACTAATCTGAGCCTCCCACATGAGTGGTCTCCTAGGATGTCTGAATCTAAGCCTCCCTATGTATGTTCTGCCTCTGCGTGTACTAATGCGAGCCTACCTCATGAGTGGTCTCCTAGGATGTCTGAATCCAAGCCTTCTTTGTATGTTGTGCCTCAACCTGTGCTAATCCGAGCCTCCCTCATGAGTGGTCTCCTAGGATGTCTGAATCCAAGCCTACTTTGTATGTGGTGCCTCCGCATGTACTAATCCGAGCCTTCCTCCTGAGTGGTCTCCTAGGATGTCTGAATTCAAGCCTACTTTGTATGTTTTGCCTCAATGTGTGCTAATCTGAGCCTCCCTCATGAGTGGTTTCCTTAGAAGTCTGAATCTAAGCCTTCTGTGTATGTTGTGCCTCCATGTGTACTAACGTGAGCCTCCCTCATGAGTGGTCTCCTTAGAGGTCTGAATCCAAGCATCCATTGTATGTTGTGCCTCCGCGTGTAATAATGCAAGCCTCTCTCATGAGTGGTCTTCCAGGTGTCTGAATACAAGCCTCCCTTGTATGTTGTGCCTCAACGTGTGCTAATTTGAACCTCCCTCATGAGTGGTCTCCTAGATTGTCTGAATTCAAGCCTTCTTTGTATGTTGTGCCTCCATGTGTACTAATGCAAGCCTCTCTCATGAGTGGTCTCCTTAGAAGTCTGAATCCAAGCCTCCATTGTATGTTGTGCCTCTGCGTATATTAATGAGAGCTTCCCTCATGAGTGGTCTCCTGGGGGTCTGAATCCAAGCCTCCTTCGTATGTTGTACCTCCGCGTGTACTAATGCAATCCTCCCTCATGAGTGGTCTCCTAGGATGTCTGAATCCAAGCCTCCTTTGTATGTTGTGCCTCTGCGTGTACTAATGCAAGTCTCCCTCATGAGTGGTCTCCCAGGAGTCTGAATCCAAGCCTCCTTTGTATGTGGTGCCTCCGCGTGTGCTAATGCGAGCCTTCTATATGAGTGGTCTCCTAGGATGTGTGAATCCAAGCCTCCTTTGTATGTTTTGCCTCAACGTGCGCTAATCTGAGCCTCCCTCATGAGTGGTATTCCAGGTGTCTGAATACAAGCCTCCTTTGTATGTTGTGCCTCAATGTGTGCTAATGCGAGCCTCCCTCATGAGTGGTCTCCTAAGATGTGTGAATCCAAGCCTCCATTGTATGTTGTGCCTCTGCGTGGATTAATGCGAGCCTCCGTCATGAGTGGTCTTTCAGGTGTCTGAATCTAAGTCTCCTTTGTATGTTGTGCCTCCATGTGTACTAAAGAGAGCCTCCATCATGAGTGGTCTCCTAGGGTGTCTGAATCCAGCCTTCCTCATGTAATGTGCTTCAACGTGTGCTAAACCGAGCCTCCTCATGAGTGGTCTCCTAGGATGTCTGAATCCAAGCCTCCTTAGTATGTTGTGCCTCTGCCTGTACTAATGCGAGCCTCTCTTTTGAGTGGTCTCCTCGGATGTCTGAACCAAGCCTCCTTTGTGTGTTGTGCCTCAAAGTGTGCTAATCCGAATCTTCCTCATGAGTGGTCTCCTAGGATGTCTGAATCGAAACCTCCTTTGCATGTTGTGCCTCTGTGTGTACTAATGTGGCCTCCCTCATGAGTGGTCTCCTAGAATGTCTGAATCCAAACCTCCTTTGTATGATGTGCCTCTGCGTGTACTAATGCGAACCTCCCTCATGAGTGGTCTCCCAAGTGTATGAATCTAAGCCTCCTTTGTATGTTGTGCATCCGCGTTTACTAATGCAAGCCTCCCTCATGAGTGGTCTCCTAGGTGTTTTGAATCTAAGCCTCCTTTGTATGTTGTACCTCCGCGTATACTAATCCGAGCCTCCCTCATGAGTGGTCTCCCAGGATGTCTGAATCCAAGCCTCCTTTGTATGTTGTGCCTCTGCGCATACTAATGAGAGCCTCCCTTATGGGTAGTCTCCCAGGGGTCTGAATCCATGCCTCCTTTGTGTGTTGTGCCTCCGCGTGTACTAACGCGAGCCTCCCTCATGAGTGGTCTCCTAGGATGTCTGAATCCAATCCTCCTTTGTATGTTGTGCCTCAACGTGTGCTAGTCCGAGTCTTCCTCATGAGTCGTCTCATAGGATGTCTGAATCCAAACCTCCTTAGCTTGTTGTGCCTCTGCGTGTACTAATGCAGCCTCCCTCATGAGTGGTCTCCTAGGATGTCTGAATCCAAACCTCCTTAGCTTGTTGTGCCTCTGCGTGTACTAATGCGAGCCTCCCTCATGAGTGGTCTCCCAGTGTATGAATCTAAGCCTCCTTTTTAGGTCTCGCTGAGCCAGCGCATGCGCTGCTCTGCGAGACATTTAGTAAGGGGCTTTTGAAAGTGCTACCAAGCCGGCCACCAGCTTGCTGTTACGCGCACAAGCACGCGCGACGTTCACAGCAGCTGCTGCCATCTGGCTTTCAGTGCGTGCGACGTGCACAATCCGCTCCCCTACCCCCTCCCACTCCCTCCTCGTCAGCTTATTGCGCGTGCGCGCGCACACAACTCCCTAATTTCACCGTCTTCACCGTATGTAAGGAGGGCTCGTCTTTGTTGGAAAACTGTGTAATACACTGCAGTGGGTATGGAATATCGTTGGCCCTTTCCAGAGTGAGATTTATCTTTTGCCACCATCTGACTGTGACCGGCTTTGCCTCTTTCGCCGCCTTTATCTGCATCTCCTTCTCTAGGCCTGTCCTCAATGCCATCTTATCGTTAGCTAGATCTACGTCCCAAAGCTGCTGATAAACAAACTTTATAGTTATAAAATCAATAATGTAAATCCATCTGCATTGGAGATAATATTGTTTGTTTTTATCTACACCATACTGTTAGTCGGTCACCAATGTGCCCGTGTGCGTTCTCCCCGGGTTGTTGCCAGTTCTCAAGCCCCTCATGCTTGACCTCGTATGTCCCTTGTTTTGGCTTCTCTCCTTGCACTTGGGGCCTTTTGTATTTCAATTTGCTTGTTTTTGCATGTCTTTCAAAATTAATGGTTTACTGTTTTTCCCGTGTTCGCCTTTTTGCGATTGTCTGCAGTACAGTCCCCTCGGTGTGTGGGGATAGGCTGGTTACCGTGGAAATGATCGGGCGACATGCCTTTGTGTCCGTATTCTGTCTGTTAATTGTTGACAGTAAAAAGCCTTTAAATGCTGGTTAATTTGTAATAATCTTCCCAAAGAAAGAAAACCCATTAAACCGTCAGTTTAATGACTAAAGCCTATTTCTTTCTCCCTTCATGTCCCGTTTTAAATCTCTGTGCAATTTCTCCATCTGCACTCTTAATTGTTAGTGGTTTAGCAATTCTGTGCATAATCTTTTTTTCGGATATTTGTTTTCTTTTCAGATTCATAAATCAAATATGGCAAATCTATTAACTCCATATTATACTATGCAGTTCCGTGGCGGGTTTCTGATGTCACTCAGCTGGAGAAGTCCTTCCTTTATCTTTGGTCACTTTCTTGGGTAGCTCCACCTCTAATGTCTAAGTCCTTCGCTCCACACAAGCACGCTGGTTTTCTTTTCATTTTAGAGCAAATTATTAGAGGAGAAAGTCAATTTACGGGGTGTTGCCAGTAAGATTGTTCCATAGAATGCCAATAATGCCTCAGAGTATCTATACAGTATATTTTGGAAAATGCTTGAGGTGAGACATGGCATGACAATGGCACGACCGTTTCAAGTTCTGATGACTCAACTAGACACATAGTTGAACATTTGACTGTCTCTACGTGCAAGTGTGTGCTTATCCACACACACACATGCATACTCTCACACACATATATGGTCTGACGGGCGTGCACCAAGAATATTTGTTCTCTATATATGTATAAATAGGCATGTCTGTGAAACAGATGTGGATACACACATCTGACTTTTCTTCTGTGACACTGTGTTAACACAAGAATAATATATATCTACTTCTGTAGAAAACCAGTGTTTGGGTGGATGTACATAGTGTTTGTACAAGCACCATTTAACTAGGGAGTAGTAAGGAAAACATATTTGATTTGTTATATACCAACATGTCGTCAAAGAGGCAACTATGTTCCCTTGCAAAGCCTGTAGGAAAGGATAGCTCAACATGGACATCAGCAGATGTACATGTTAGGTATCAGAGATTATCATGTATGTAAACATGACGGAACGTGGAGTGAGGCAATGCAAGATGAGTGAATGAATGAATGATTGTATTTCTAAAGTGGAAACAGCTGGCCAAAGTGCGTCCCAGCGCTGCTGAGCTCGTAAAAGTGAGGGGCTCTGCCCATCCAAAAGGGGGTGGTCCTAGTCAGATCCGCTTGTGGACAGTAGGGTTCTTTGAAAAGCTTTGTCTCCACTACTTTTGTAAAGTAGTTTACATGGGGCATGATTTGTGTTAGTGGCCCCATAGCTTTCCACGGAGCAGAAGGCAGGACTGTCGCAGTTTTCACCCCTGCTACTTTCTTCTGTTATTGCAAATGTCGATTTGGCTGGTGCGGCTTGATTTGAGGTTGCTTCCTGGTTTGAAGTCAGGGGTCAGTTCACGGAGATAGAATTGAATTGCTCCAGAGAGGGATTTGAATGCTGTATGTAATACTTGTTTCAATGGGAATCGGTGCAACTTCTTCAGGGCTGGGTTAATATGGCCCCGTGTCCTTGGGTTTAAACTATCTTTCCACGTGGTCTGTATCCTCTCAATGTTCTTGGTGTGCTGATCTAGTCTACATTGCACAAACCCAAATACCTTGTCAAAGGGTTGCTGAAATTTGCGAACTATGCAGTTGAAACGGTGAAAGCCTACTAGGGATTCCCATTAGTATGATAAAGTCAAAAATAACCATTATAATCAAAACTATTAACTTACTAGAACCGATTCAAATGCAACAACATATATACACGAAACAAGAGTTTTTCTCCTGTGGGCTAGCTCACCCTTTCCTATGAGTTGGTTGTGCCTCAACTGTGGGCGTTCACCCTCTCCTGTGGGTTGACTCACCCTCTCCTATGAGTTGGTTGTGCCTTTAATGTGGGCGTTCACCCTCTCCTGTGGGTTGACTCACCCTCTCCTATGAGTTGGTTGTGCCTTTAATGTGGGCGTTCACCCTCTCCTGTGGGTGACTCACCCTTTCCTGTGAGTTGGTTGTGCCTTTAATGTGGGCGTTCACCCTCTCCTGTGGGTTGACTCACCCTCTCCTATGAGTTGGTTGTGCCTTTAATGTGGGCGTTCACCCTCTCCTGTGGGTGACTCACCCTTTCCTGTGAGTTGGTTGTGCCTTTAATGTGGGCGTTCACCCTCTCCTGTGGGTTGACTCACCCTCTCCTATGAGTTGGTTGTGCCTTTAATGTGGGCGTTCACCCTCTCCTGTGGGTGACTCACCCTTTCCTGTGAGTTGGTTGTGCCTTTAATGTGGGCGTTCACCCTCTCCTGTGGGTTGACTCACCCTCTCCTATGAGTTGGTTGTGCCTTTAATGTGGGCGTTCACCCTCTCCTGTGGGTGACTCACCCTTTCCTGTGAGTTGGTTGTGCCTTTAATGTGGGCGTTCACCCTCTCCTGTGGGTGACTCACCCTTTCCTGTGAGTTGGTTGTGCCTCTACTGTGGGCGTTCACCCTCGCCTGTGGACTTTATTATCCTCCCATTCTCATGTGAGCTGTTTCACCACCTCCCATGGTTTTCTGACCCTCTCCTACAGGCTTTGTCACCCTCTCCTGTATGACGTGTCATCTTGTTCTGTTGACTATCTCTCCTGTTGGCTAGTTCATGTTTTTCAATTAGCTAAGCAATGTGTTTAACAAGCGGATCGCAGGTTTGAATCCACAGTGACGTAGCAAGGCTGACATCAGCCTCGATACCAAGAAAGAATATTCGCCCTATGCCCCACATATTTTTGCCTATTTTCATTGAAATAATTTTGAATTGGCTGTAATTTTAGTATTGGATGGAAGACATACTTGTAGCCTCTTAAAAAATGTTAAATTGACTGTGACAATAATGTTCCTTCGCCGATATCAAACGAAGTTAATGAGCACTGAAATTACATCTTCATTTTGAAGGTATACTGTTTTCTTCAAAAGACTCAGATCGATAAATCTTATTGCAAAGTTGAATCCTAGTTGTCCAAGTTCTAAGCGAAGATTTTGTGGCCATAAATTAACAATTAAGTGTTCTCTTTGCAGATCAACATCTTTTGAAGTAGGGTTTCATTTTGATGCTTTCGTAGAGGGGTTCTCAACCATTTTTAGGTCTTGCTGAGCCAGCGCATGCGCTGCCCTGCGAGACATTTAGTAAGGGGCTTTTGAAAGTGCTACCAAGCCGGCAACCAGCTTGCTGTTACGCGCACAAGCACGCGCGACGTTCACAGCAGCTGCTGCCATCTGGCTTTCAGTGCGTGCGACGTGCACAATCCCCTCCCCTACCCCCTCCCACTCCCTCCTCGTCAGCTTATTGCGCGTGCGCGCGGACACAACTCCCTAATTTCACCGTCTTCATTTCTTTCTACATTCCTTTCCATTAATTTCTTTTTCTTTTATCGGCTCGTACACAACTCCCTATTTTCACCGTCTTCATTTCTTTCTACATTCCTTTCCATTAATTTATTTTTCTTTTATCGGCTCGTTTCCTTCCTTTTGTTTTTGCTGCCGTCTCCCCTTGTTCCTTTTGCCCTCGCTCCTTTTTCGTCATCCCCTTTCTTTTCCTTTCTTTTCCTTCATCGCTTTCCTCTTGGTTTTCTTTCTTTTTACCACTTCCCTTGTCGCGCCTAGCTCTTATAGACACCGCAGGTTACATTTTAGTTCCATTAAAAACGGGAGATGGTTTGCCATTATCGAGCCCGTATTTCCATTGGCGTTGAATCGGCAGGATCATTCCCCATTCCAGCATGGCCGTCATATACAACAAACGTACCATCGATACTGTGGCTGCTTCAAGGCATAACAAGCATTGGCATAGCCAATAGGTCTCGCCTTTTGGACCTTATAAGTATTTAGTTTATGTTGTTGCACCAATGATATTGTGCTGCATAACTAAATACTTATAAGGTCCCAAAGGACCTATTGGCATAGCTAATAGGTCTCGCTTTTGGGACCTTATAAGTATTTAGTTATGCAGTACAATCGCTAAACACTTATAAGGTCCCAAACGCGAGACCTATTGGCTATGCAAATGCTTGTTATGTTGTGTCTCTGCGTGTACTAATGCGAGCCTCCCTCATGAGTGGTCTCCCAGGAGGTCTGAATTCAAGCCTCCTTTGTATGCTGTGCCTCCGCGTGTACTACTGTGAGCCTCCCTCATGAGTGGTCTCCTAGCATGTCTGAATCCATGCCTCCTTTGTATGTTGTGCCTCTGCGTGTACTAATCCGAGCCTCTCTCATGAGTGGTCTCCCAGGTGTCTGAGTAGAAGCCTCCCTTCTATGTTGTACCTCCACGTGTACTAATGTGAGCCTCCGTCAAGAGTGGCATCATAGGATGTCTGAATTCTAGCTTCTTTTGTATGTTTTGCCTCCGCATGTGCTAATGCGAGCCTTCTTCATGAGTGGTCTCCTAGGATGTCCGAATCCAAGCCTCCTTTGTATGTTGTGCCTCCGCGTGTACAAATCTGAGCCGCTCTCATGAGTGGTCTCCCAGGAGTCTGGATACAAGCCTCCTTTGTATGTTCTGCCTCCGCGTGTACTAGTGCGAGCCTTCCTCATGAGTGTTCTCCTAACATGTCTGAATCCAAGCCTCCCTTGTATGTTGTGCCTCCGCGTGTACTAATGCGAGCCTCTCTCATGAGTGGTCTCCTAGGATGTCTGAATCCAAGCCTCCTTTGTATGTTCTGCCTCTGCATGTACTAATGCGAGCCTCCCTCATGAGTGGTCTCCTAGGATGTCTGAATCCAAGCCTCCTTTGCTTGCTGTGCCTCTGCATGTACTAAAGCGAGCCTCTCTCTTGAGTGGTCTCCTAGGATGTCTGAATCCAAACCTCCTTTGCTTGCTGTGCCTCTGCGTGTTCTAAAGCGAGCCTCTCTCATGAGTGGTCTCCTAGGATGTTTGAATCCAAGCCTCCTTTGTATGTTCTGCCTCTGCGTGTACTAATGCTAGCCCCTCTCATGAGTGGTCTCCTAGGATGTCTGAATCCAAGCCTCCTTTGTATGTTCTGCCTCTGCGTGTACTAATGCGAGACTTCCTCATGAGTGTTCTCCTAACATGTCTGAATCCAAGCCTCCTTTGTATGTTCTGCCTCCGCGTTTACTAATGCTAGCCTCTCTCATGAGTGGTCTCCCAGGTGTCTGAATACAAGCCTCCCTTGTATGTTCTGCCTCTGCGTGTACTAATGCGAGCCTCTCTCATGAGTGGTCTCCCAGGTGTCTGAATACAAGCCTCCCTTGTATGTTCTGCCTCTGCGTGTACTAATGCGAGCCTCTCTCATGAGTGGTCTCCCAGGTGTCTGAATACAATCCTCCCTTGTATGTTCTGCCTCCGCGTGTACTAATGCTAGCCTCTCTCATGAGTGGTCTCCCAGGTGTCTGAATACAAGCCTCCTTTGTATGTTCTGCCTCCGCGTGTACTAATGCGAGCCTCTCTCATGAGTGGTCTCCTAGGATGTCTGAATCCAAGCCTCCTTTGTATGTTCTGCCTCTGCGTGTACTAATGCGAGCCCCTCTCATGAGTGGGCTCCTAGGATGTCTGAATCCAAGCCTCCTTTGTATGTTCTGCCCCCGCGTGTACTAATGCGAGCCCCTCCCATGAGTGGTCTCCCAGGATGCTTGAATCCAAGCCTCCCTTGTATGTTGTACCTCAACGTGTTCTAATCCTTATGTCCCTCTTGTATTGCCCCTCACAATGTCCTAATTCCAGCCTTCTAGTGTGTTATCCCTCAGAAGATGCAATGTCAGTCCCCCTCATGAGTTGTCCCTCATGGTCCTTGCTTGCAACAGTTGCCTGCACCCCCAGGTGTGCAGATCCACTGTGGGCGTCCCCTTTCACTGCCACGCCAACCAGGTCCTCATTCCGCCAACACTTGCTAAGATTGTGCCGCTCGCCTCAGTTGATGCAGGAGCTCAATCCACAGCAGGACGCAGTCAAAGTTTCTAAAAGTGAGCACTGTGGACCAAGGCAAGCTCCCTCCTGAATGAGCATGCCACCTTATGGCAACCCTCCATATGGCCCTTAGTTTGACCTCTTTCAGTCCCCAGGTCAACTCAATTGTATGTTCCACCCACACTGAAAAGTGCCCTACCCTACCGGGCCTTCCCCACAGATAAGTGCCCTCGTCCCCCGCCCCTCATTGACTGTAAGATGGGACCCTTGTCATTTCCTTCACTCACAACGCAGTCTGTAGGTACTCGGCTTTCCCGAGTAACCACATCCCTTGCCTGATGCTAAGATGGCCGCCAGTTTCTTAGTGCCGATATCAGCAACCCGTTTAGCAGTAAATAGTTGCGCTGCGCAAAATAATACAGTCCACACAAGTTTTGTTGGGAAAAGTTTGCTGCAGGTTTATTACATACAAGGAGTATGCCAACTTGGTGGGTTAACTCATCGTGTCCAGCGGGGGACAAAGGGGGTGGCCAGTGGGTGGGGGGCAGGTATAAATACCTGTCCCCAGCACACCGCGCACCGGAAATGATGCCAAAGAGGCGCCAGAACGGAGGGAGAGGACTCCCAGAGGAGGGGGTGTTCCCCAAGACAAGGTGCTGGGAGGTGCCTGAAGCGGCACTAGGGGCCGCCCTCTTAAGGGGCCCACTGCGTGAGCCGTGGGCAGCCGCATTTTCCCACTATGAGATTCCATCATCTGTGCAGCCCCCTCGGCCTGAAGGAACCAGTGACCAGCTCTGCCAAGGATCAGTTTGCCTTACTCAGTTCACAGCTTAAACAACAAACGAGCCTCTCTCTGGTGGAGGGGAGGGTCACCTCCATGAGACTGATCAGCTGTAGGTCCAATAGGGATTCGAGTTCTACTGATCAGTGTTATAGCGGGCTAGAGAGGTACCTGACCCCGAGGAATAGAGAGGACCCCGTTGGCTCGCTCACTGATATGTAAAATAGCCAGGGTGACATGGCGGGTAGTGCAAGGAAGGAAATGGGCCCGTGATAAACTGCAGCAGTAATCAGGGTTCAGTGGGATCCGGTGCCACTGCACCTGCTGCACCAATGCAAGCTACTCCCTTCTCACTGATCACGGTGTCTGTGTATGCAGGACAGCTTCGAGTGGCACCACATCAGAGAAGTCCCCTGTCTACGTCAGATGGACAAGGGCCTGGAAGGGGGCCTGGGAATTGTGGGTGGAGAGGTGGAGTTTGGTTCTAAAGAGGAGGCTGACCTGGAACCAGGGACTGTGAGCATCCATGTCCCTCAACAGGGCCTTTGGAGGAGAGGTTCCTGTCTGTGTTAAAACCGAGGAGGCAAATCAAGAGGGCAGGGAAAGAGGTGGTTGACAGGTGGTCATTGCAGAAGGTGGGGCCAGGATGTACCTTTTAAAGTGGCACAATCTAATGGAAATCCGTGTACTTGACACCGAAAAAATATCGAAATTATTCTAGAGTGGTTTAAAAAAAAGGAAACTATTTGTTTCGAGAAAATCTGTTTTTGGATGAACTTAGCCCTTTGCGCACATAGCAGTTTTCAGCAGTGGCCGCCTGCATGGCTCGTGTGTGGCTGGGAGGGTGCAAAGGGGGATCGCGGGCGGGAGGCAGGAGGGGGTCGCGCTTGGTGCAATAATAAAATTAATAAATAAACTTACCTTGCCGCCGGCCGGGTCCCACATCTCTGCTCCTGCTCTCCTCTTGCACATCGAGGAACAAGAAGCAGGCCCCACTGACCAATCACAGTGCTGCAATGCAGCGTTGTGATTGGTAAGCACCCAGGCGCCCCTGACCAATCACAACGCTGCAATGCAGCGTTGTGATTGGTCTGAGCGTCCTGGTTCGACGCTCAACCAGGGAATGGGGGCCTAGGCATGTTCTCCATGCAGACTGTAATGCAGCCTGCATAGAGAACGGGGAAAGTGTGCATGACTGGTTTGGGCGGCCTGAGAGGCCGACCAAACAGTCATTGCGCACTTAGGAGTGGGCAAACCACTCCTCCCCTGCCCTGCTCCGAGGGCAGAGCAGCCCCGCCCGCAAAGCAGCACAAACATAACATGATAATAACTGAAAGTTATTATCATTTTATGTTTCTACTTCTACCACTGCTTAAAAGCAGTGGGGCGATGCTCCTCCGCCATAGAGGAGGAGCCGCCACTGGTTTTCAGTGGCCATAATTATATTGAAAAGGTTCCCCTACTCTTTATGGGCCTGATTTACAAAGTCATTTATCAGTACAGGAGGCAGTACTACACCAGTACTTTACGTACTCTTACATGTCGTTGTGAATCAACCCAGAAACGTGCAACTCCCTATTAGTAAAAGTGTAAAGAGAGCAGAGTCCTTTCTAGCTGTACTACCTGTCCAGAAAAATTCCCATTTTATTCCCTTTTTAGATCTTTTGGGACCAATTTATAAATACGTATTATAAATTATGTAAAAGAGTACTAGGTGAATACCACTTTACCTACGCCAGAATCATTTTTAAATATGCCCCAGTGTATATTAATTGCTTATTTTCAATTATATTAATGCAATTCAATTTTGTTTTTGTTTTTTATAACAAGGTTACATTACTAATGTAGTTGGTTGCTTGTTTATATGCCATTCATTTAATTTCAAGAACTCTTTTAACTAAATCGTATCACTCTATGTAGCCTACCGATTATTTACAACAACATCACTATATCCCTTAATTTAAAATTAATGATGTGAAAAGATGCATATTATTTATTTCTAATGGTTAATTGTTCCTGATTGCATTGTTTACTTAATTAATTTCCATAATAATTACATTATTAGTTAATCTAGTGTTTCCGCAAAAGTGTCAAATATTTTTGTAATAATCTTGTTCAATATTCAGAACCAAGCATCATCTGAGTGTAGGGCACCCTATGTTCGAGCGGTGATGAAACAGTTCAGCGACATCTCTCCGTCTCTTAATCCCCCCCCCCTGCTAATTCGATGGCTTTCAGCCAGTCTTGCCCTCTCCGTTGACAGCACTAAAGATCAGTGGACCTACAGTCCCACTTTATTCGGTGCTACATGTGGGTTACAAGTCCCAGCATTCTTAGTGCCATCGGCTGAAGAAACAGGACTGGCTGAAGGTGACCTTCGTGATGTGGGACCTATTGAAAGGTACTCTGCAGGATGGCTGGAAAAACACATCTATGCCCTGCACTCTCTTGCACTGAGCTGGACCGATGCCACCTTTAGGCCATTTTAGACAGCTGCCTTATGGTGTTACCACTAATGGCCACAAGAGGGAGTATATTTGCAACAAATATCCTCATAAAATACTTGTTTCTTGAACAAGGAAGGGCTAAACGGCAAAAATGTATTTGTGTGCGTGAATATATTTCCCCGGGGCTAGTAGTGAGTGCAGCAGTTACCTACCAGTGATGTCAGAACTTATTTCACTTCTTGTTAATCTCAGCTCGCCCATTCTTCATAGTACAACCAACATTCCCTGCAATCTGAGTTTCTGGAACTAGGTCTGGCAGGGCCTGGAGTGACCCTCTGAGTGGCCAAGAATATTCCAAGGCTTGTATGTTTTGCATTATTTCCATTTTTCATTTGTTATAGCGCCAACCTTAAACCACAGCTACTTCAGAGAGCTTTGGGCTTTGTGCACACAAAGCATTCAGGTGCAGCACTCACATAGGTGAGATTGTATTTCTCTCGGATGGTGTTAGACCTCTAGTAACTGTGAAACAGTAGTGTGTTCCTTGCCCCTAAAGAGTTAGCCCACTGCGTGAATCACTGAAGCACTTTGCTTTCTTTAAAAGTCAGGTTTACTCTTCGATGGACTGATAAACAATATCTTCATAACACTACACTGCCCCTTCTGCACCTGTGGTACTGGGGGGCTCCCACCAATCAGGTGCCCTCCAGTCAGCCCAAGATCTCTGTCTGCCAACAGGCGGTGAGATTCATTGCTCTCTGCTGACCTTTGCACCCTGGAGGATGGAGTTTGAGGGTCACCTCATCATATTTTGTAGGGCGGGTCGTTATATTGTTTCTGTTTTCCTTCGTAGTAATCCTTATTTAGTACCAGCCTGACGTGTTGTAAACGGCAGCGTCGTAGCGCTGGGAGTTCATGTATTGAGTCATTAAGTCAGTATAGTATAGCTGTTGACTTTGTGATAGAAAGCTGAATGTTGGTACAGACATTCGTCTTTGTAGTAGTAAACATATAAGAGCAAGACCCCAAGTGGATCTTGCCTATGACGTCAAACAGTCTGATTGAAATCCAAGACGGCCGACAAATATCAAAAAATCATTTTAAATCTTTCGATTTGCATCAAATCTGGCACAAAAGTTCATGTGTACACGTCAGTGCTTGTCATGTGCATGCCCACGTTGGATCTAGACTGTGACGTCATAAACTTAAAACCAATGTGGCCTCCAAAATCATATCGAAAACTTTAAAATTCAAATTTGTTATAAACTCGATATAAATATTCATACTTATTGACACATGTACCAACATTTATTAATATGTATTATATATTAATATGTACCTTTCTTTTTTTAAGCTTCAACAAATCTTCTGTGATGTTTGAAAATGAGTAGCATATCGAAACAATACCTTATTGCAACACCCACAACCAGTGGTCAAGGTGTCCAGCATGATGATGATGAAGAAACAAAATTGGTCCATCTGTGTTCTTTGTCAGGAAAGTACTTCAGAAAGAATTATTAGCCCAGCAAATGCTACACACTGACATTATGGGTCTAGATATAGTCTTTTAGACTAGTATTAGCTAGTGCTGTGCGGTGAACTTCACTTTGCCGGCGGAGTATGCAGAGTTTTTGCTACTCCACACTCCGCTTGGAATGCGGAGTTTGGGAAAACTCCGCAAACCACAGCGTAGTGGAGTTTGCCGACACCCTGAGCCCTTAACTGCCGTTAAAAATGAGGAAGCAGACGTGGGAAAACTACATTTCCCAGCCTGATGGAGGCGGTGTCATTGTAAATGTGAAAGTGAGGCTGCCTTGGCTGAATTCTCAGTGGCAGGATTCTGGGATCGTGCAGTTGTGCCCGCACCGTGGTCCCTGCAGTCCGCCATGAAGGAAACCACAGAACACTCGCAGCCAGCCCGGGAAGCATTTTTTCTGGCCTCCAACAGTCACCTGCAGTTTGGGGGAAAGAGAAGAAGCTGATACTGCTGGCACGGAGGCGCTTTGATGGACTTCAGGGGCGCTTGCAGGTACGAGGGGAGCCAGGACGGCGGGGGAATAATATAATATAATACCACCATTTGTAAAGCTCACAGCTACCTCCGGAGAGGTGTCCCGGCACTGGGGGCCGTCGGTAAGATTAAGCGAGCTATTGCTCAGAGTCACAAGGTGCTGGGCTAACCTGCCACCGGCATCAGGGATCGAACCGTGAGCCCCTGTGTTCTGGAGTCAGCCACCCTGGCCGCTGCACCACACCTCTTCCCTTGCTACACCGCACCTCTTGTGGGTGCGATGGGGCCCTTGTTGCTCAAGTAGGAAGGAGGGGCAATAAAACACATCCCTCCCTTTCTCCTGTAAGATGTGCAAATTCAGATGTGGGGCAATTTTTTGAAAACAGCTAGTGCACCCGAGCACCAGACGGAGTGGCGCGGATTAGCAGCAAATACTACAGCAATGCATGCCAGTTACTTTGTTGTACTTTGTTGACATCACCGCACTACTATAATAGTAATAGGAGGTATCACTGAGCTGTGAGTGGCCTCCTTCCTTCGCTCCTTTGTTCGGCATTGCTGCAGTGAAGATAAATCAAAGTAAATCACCCTGCCTGCCTCATATGCATTGGCCACAAGAAATCAATCAGGACATGACTGGGCGGGAGTCGGCTCACTCTGCCCACACGCGGAGCTCACTCTGTGGGATCACAGAGTTTTTTGGCAACTCTGCGGAATTCCGCATAGTGAAACTCCACGCACTCTGCCCAGCCCTAGTATTAACAGCATCCCCAATCACAATGGGAAACACAAGTCACTGCATTCGTTTCTCAATGGGGTCTGAGACTCTGTTCCCTCCTGGGCCTGGTCCTGGCACCTAGCTAAGAGCGACTGCCTACTTGGGCTGAGTGCTTCTCCGCGTCCTCTTAAAGGCTGTCAAGGTGGGCTGAAACAAAACTTCAAGGTGCTATGTAGCTTGCACTCTGGTGCTTTGTAGCTTCTAGTCTGTTGCTATGTAGCTTGAACTCTGGCACAATGTATCTTGTAAACACTGGCCTGCCTGGTAAATGAATAGAGAAAATATATCTAATCACCGGAATCGATGGTAGATTCCTGATAGATCGGCGTTTTTTATGGCTACTCCATTCAGGATCTAAATAGAGTTATCCCTTGAACTTTGCAACCTTGCTGGACCTGGAGATTGCTTCATGTACTCGAACTATGATCTATTGAAATGTTTACGTTTTTGCTGAACCTCTCATACTGTGGAATCCTCCTCTCATACTGTGGAATCCTCCTCTCATACTGTGGAATCCTCCTCTCATACGGTGGAATCCTCCTCTCATACTGTGGAATCCTCCTCTCATACTGTGGAATCCTCCTCTCATACTGTAGAATCCTCCTCTCATACTGTAGAATCCTCCTCTCATACTGTGGAATCCTCCTCTCATACTGTTGAATCCTCCTCTCATACTGTAGAATCCTCCTCTCATACTGTGGAATCCTCCTCTCATACTGTGGAATCCTCCTCTCATACTGTGGAATCCTCCTCTCATACTGTAGAATCCTCCTCTCATACTGTGGAATCCTCCTCTCATACTGTGGAATCCTCCTCTCATACTGTGGAATCCTATGCATATTTCCCTATCGGATTCAGGCTGTGCACTCTTCTTCCGAGGTGCCCTTGGTCAGTGCCCGACATGTTGCGGTGTTCAGCTGGAGATCCCCTGGGGACCTTTCCAAGTTTCCTCCCCCGCAGGTATTACTGTCTTCTCTTTTTGCGCCATGCTGAGGTCTATCCTGAAATGCGAATTGGCACATACTCTGGATTTGGAACTCAAAGACCAGGACATCTAACTAATTCTAGCCCCTATGAATGGAGTAATCTAGGGTCTACCAACAGTAAATCACTGAACTAGGTGTATTTATGTATAAAATAAGGATTCATTCTTATCTATTCTCTCTGTTCTTGGTTTGTCAAAAGAAACATTTGTTGATTTTATTGATTTGTGTAGTATATGCAAGAATGATTGTATTGTGAGATCGGTCTGGTGTGTTTGTTTGAGTGATTGTGAGTACGATTGTGGTTGCTCGGGGGTGGATGGAGCCTGGGGTCCCCCAGGGTATATATATACTGTCATAAATATTGTGTATTGTGGTTTGGACATCGAATATATTGTATATCACCTCTGCAGATGAATGTACTATAATCATTCTTCGATATTATGAATGATGTATTTAATCTCTTGATAAATACTGGGTTATGAGAGTTGTTTTATTCTTACATTTTTGGGCTATACTGCGACTCATTGCGCATTGAAATCAATGTATTAGATATGTTTACTCAATCCATTCACCAGGCAGGTCATGGTTTGCTTTCTCAGTGGTCTTTCCCCTGCTTCCCGGCGGGTTTATCTTCTCCACAGGGGCTCTCTTTCTCTTGTGATACTATGCAGCTTGTATTCTGGCGTTTCCCCGTTACTTTCTCTGAGATTTAGTCTGGCTAACAGCTGATAATTGCATATATCATTCGTATAGTAGCCCGAGTCCTAGGGCTGTCCAGAATGGGCTTTGCCACATGGCAGGCTCTGTGTTGCCACATTGCTGGGGCACAGCTGGGCACCTCCCCCCACACAGCGAGAGGCTGCAGTGTGATGCGTGTGGTTTTGTTGGTGGTTGCAAGAGATGTCCTGCCTCTTGTATGTTGTATGTTTTGTAAGTAGTGTTGAACTGTGACATTTATCACGCTCGTGCTCATGTTACATTAGTCTTCTTGGAGTATGATACTTTGCCATTGCAGTGTGCCTTGGGACTGTGTTGGTCGCAGTCAGGTACCACATGTGCAGCGCCAATGGAAGGATGTGGTTGTTGTGCTGGGAGTCGGTTGCCATTTGTATGGTCTCTGGTGCTGTGTGGTGTTGATGCGTGCACACGGAGCTATGTTGTCCACTGGTTATTCTTGTTGTACTTGGCCCTAGGACCAGTGACGGCTGCTAGCAGGGGAAAGTGGTGAGGCAGCACGGGGGACAAACAAAATAAAAAACAAAACTTGCCTGACGGCTGGCCGCCTGGCCGCCTTGCCGCCTCTTCAGCTCCGACGTTGCTCACAGCGGCTCCCAGACTTCCCTGCACCAATCCAGATGCTACTCTCATGCTGATATTACCCAGCATGAGAGAAGCATCGGGATTGGGCAGAGCGGGCTGGTTCCACGCTCCAGCAGGGACTTGGGAGCCTGTGCTCCTGAGCCCTGCTGATATCTCCAAGCAGTAGCATGGAGATACCCAAGTGCGCATGTTGCTTTGGCAGTTCTAAGACGGACGGCCAAACCGACATGCGCACTTACAGTATCCTGTGCCCACCACTCCTCCTGCTGCTGATGGCCCCGCCCTCATGACTTGGCTGTGGCTCCGGAGTAAAATAAAATGATATTAAAGCAGTTTTATTAATTGCTTTATTATCATTTTATTTTACATGCGTCTGCTGGTTCCAGCAGTGGGGCGACGCTCCTCCGCCATAACGGAGGAGCCGCCCCCTGTCTAGCACAGCCTTCTGTGAAGTCTTGGTTGCATGGAGGCTCTCTGTTGATGCTGCTGTGGTTCAAAGTGGACACATGATGAGCTCTCAATGGTGCTAATGTTCGTGGATGGACCATTTGGCCACAGACAGCTGTGTGTTGTCGTTCTGAGATGTGCATGTGGTGGACTCGGTGTCTGCTAGAAGGCAGCTGATTCTCCTTGCTGAGTCTATAATGTGGCACAGTTGTATTTTTGCTATGGGGCTCATTATGATGTCGGTGAGACCAACTCCGATGTGCTAACCGCGGTCCGACCACCGCATTAGGATGCAGTCGGTCGGACCGCATTTGCCCAGGGACCGACCAACAGCTTCCGACGGGCTCAGGGAGCTTGTCGGACGGAAGGTCTGATAGCATTTCCCACAGTGGAGGCGGTGCCTTCTCAGGCACTGCTGTGGGGATTACGATCCACCTGTCCGCCAGCCATTTCACGTTGGTTCTTCCGACGTGAAAAGGCAGTACGAAAGGCTTTTTTGTGGGCCCTAGCAGGACCCCTGTCCCCTGTGGCCCTCCGCTATGTGCCCTGTGGTGTCCCCTACACATCCCTGCATCGTGTGGCAGGCACCGCATTTATATTATTTATTTTAATTGCATTTAATTTTGTAAAATATCCGCCGACCCCCTGAGTAGTTCTCTTGGACCTCCAGGGATCCTTGGACCACAGGTTAAGAACCACTGTTGTAGGAATAGTAGAAAGACTGCAGTTCTTTAGTATATCCAGGCAAGTGGACATTTTTTGCTTTGTTTACATAGCTAAGATTATAGTAGGAGACAGGAGTTTTTCACTACAATTACAAAGGTGTAGACATAATAAAAAACTCTACAAAGCTTCAATGTGGATGGAGCCGAGGCTGGGGGAAAGGCTAGTCAGATGGGGAAAAGGCTAGTAAAGGGCAGCACTGATTTCTGGTGGCCAGCCCTGCCTGCAAGTCCAACCCTCACAAAACTTCATAAATTGCAACGCCTACTGCCCAGTGCGGACCTGCCCTTACTTACAGGGATTGAAGAAACTCTAATGGGGCACTGCCCTCCTCTGCAGGAGTGAAAGTAAGCAAAAACTCTGAATTCTGATTGGAGGAAGAACTCCCAAATGTCCCTGCAAAATGCTGGTGCTCAAAATTGACCAGCAAATGTTTGTCAGTCAACACTGATGTATTAGGAAAATTCCTAAATATCACACATTCATCCAGTTCTACTGTGCAAATTAAAATGGTTTATGTCCTTCATTCTTGACCCTTTCTGGTTTATATTCCAAAAACTGTATTAGTAAAGAACAGAGGGCCAGATGTACAAACACATTTTGGGGCATATTTACAAACCCCTATCACCACAGGAACGTCACTTTTAGTGACGTTCATGTGGCGATAAACCCTTTGCCTTATTTACAAGGCGGCGTTAAGCCACTTAACGTAGATTAACGCAGCCTTGTAAATAAGGCCCCCTTTCACGCTACACTTGCATGAAAGGGGTGTGCAATGGGTGTTGCGGTGGGCGTTACGCCGCAACACCCATTGATTTTTTTACGCTTCCCCCTATTTACAAGGGTGGCGTAAATAGGAGGCAGCACCAAAATTAAGACCAGGAAAAACCTGGTCTTAACATAGCGAAACGAGGAGAAATGCTTTATTTCTCCTCGTTTTGCTTTTTCTATGTGTGCTGCATTGTGCGGCACACATAGGAACAGCAAAATGCCATGATTTGTTGTTTATGTGCAGGAAGGTGTCCCTTACTGCACATAAACAATCATTTAAAAATGATGATTTGCAACTTCTATTTGTGCTGCACAGTGCAGCACAAATAGAAGTTACAAATCGCCATTCTGGATTGTTTATGTGCAGGAAGGAAAACCTTCCTGCACACAAACAATAATTCCTTCAATACAGGCAGCCTTGCACTATGGTGCACGGGGGCCTGTGTTGGCACTAGGCAGCTGAATTTAGCGCCAATGCAGGGAGAAACACAGGGGTGTGCCATATTATTGTAAATACGGCGCATCCCTGCGTTTCTAAAGTGCGGTGTTAGCAATTTTGGAGCTAACCCGCGCTCCGCCACTTTCTCATACATATGCCCCTTTGTGTTTGCAAACCCTGCGATTTGCAAAATCACTGGACCTCCGAATGCAAAATGTTTTTGTAATGTACTAAACTAATTTGGGTTTAGCTGCCCGTACCGAAATGCAAATTTAGAAAAATTGCAATTAACAAGGAGCATAAAAGGAGTGTCCCTTCTTAGGGGCCGATTCCGATTCAGGCCGGAAAACGTACCGACCGACTCGGTACGGGAATTTAGTCCGACCGACACGTACCGGCGCTGCCCGATCTGCGTAGTACGATGCAATGCATGTGAATTACGACCGACTCGTACGGAACACAAGCCGAACGACCGAACCGCACGGAAACCAGCTATTCGTCCGGAAAACCACGCGAATCGAACCGACCGACACGCACCAGGAATGAACCCGACAGAAACGTACCCGCGAACTCAGACCCGCGCAGTATGATGCAATGCGTGGAAAACCAGACCGAGTCGCACGGAGCCCAAGCCGTACGACTGACACGCATACAAAACGGAGCCGAAGCAACCCAATACTCCGCGACCGACGCACATGAAACACAACAGAAACACAGCTTGAAAGCCTCGGAGAAGCTCGCACGAGCCAACTGCAGCGTCCTACTCGGTCAGAAGAACGTCTCCTACATGCATAAAAACTACAAAGGAAAAAATACAAAAAAAAGGGCCAAACAAGCAATGACAAAGTCAATAAATACAGGGGCAAAAAAACATGGAACAAAGACACACCCACAACTCCACCCATATAAAGGCCACAAATCCCTACCATGATCCTTTGCAAATTCAAATGACCTGCCAGCACAGAACACCATCAGACAGCAACAACAGACACACCCACAACTCATCCATCACACAAGCCACACACCATTAGCACCTCCCAAATAGCACCCTCACATACACCCAGCAAAAGCTACACACACACACCCTCACCTGCAGACCCACACACACATTAATCCCCACCACCAGCACCCATCACCATGCCCCTAAAGAAGAATCCAAAGTTCCTAGTCAGTGAATTGGAAGTGCTGGTAGATGAAATCCTCAGGGTAGAGCCACACTTGTTTGGTACATTGGTCCAACAGACCCCCATGTCGCAGAAAACCAAGATGTGGGAGAGGATCGTCGACAGGGTGAACGCACAATCACCATGTTTGCGCACAAAGGAAGACATCCAGAACAGGTGGTATGATGTGCGCAGGAGGGTCAAGGCCCTACTCAAGAAGGATTACACCTTGAGCCATCGCACCGGCAGTGGCCCTCCTGCCAAACCAGTATACCTCAGGCCCTGGGAGGAGCAGGTGCGGGCCATCCTACCACCAAAGAGCGTACATGGACTAACAAACATCCCAGAGCCTGGTGAGTACACAACCAATATACCCAATATCGTGTGACAATACACACACATCACTGTCAAGGGGACAGTGAAACCATGCACCGTTAGCAAAGCCACAGTAACCAAAACAGAATCATCCCAAGATGTGTATGTTAGTTAGACAAACACAATACTTGCCATCCCATAGTGATATGTAACTGTGTCATGGCATGTACAAACCCAACAACATATAGAGCAAGGCAGCGGCACAAATCTAACCAACAAACACTGTCAGACATTTTGCCACCACTAGAACACCACCTCACAGGGAAGCTCACTGAAAGGCAGGAATTCTGTGTATGCTGGTGAAGTCAGTGTAGCCAGTAGCATGATGGGAGTTGTAGTCACAGATATTGCTCACCCTCACAATTGGCCCATCAACACCACTCTGAACCATGCTCACATCACAGGGAGTGGAAAAGAACTGACAAGATGGCTGACACTGGCTACTGCTGTGGGGAGCACAAGGCCCTGCTGGGAACTGTGCACCAACCAACAGCAGGACACCACTGTCTGACATCCTGAAAGCAAACTTGCACTCCCTGCAATGGAAGCACGTTCCATGGTGGGATATATGGCTGGGTGGGAAGGAGGACTGACAGCACTGACCATAGTTAACAGCAGCTGTTCCCACACACACCCTTAACACAAACTCCACACAACTCACCTGGGAGAATGCATTGCCTCACACTCTAATTAAATATCCCACAAAGAAACACCACCCTGGGTTATGCTGTGTGAAGCACAGGGACACTTCTGGGACTTGTATCCAAACCAACGCCAGGACAACACTGTCAGCCATCCTGTCAGCACAGGCACACTACCCCACAGGGAAGCAGAGTCAAAAGGAAGGAAGTATGGGCATGCTGGGAAGGGGGTGTAGGCAATAGCATGATGGGAGTGGTAGTCACAGCTCAACATCCCACACCCACATGGCCCAGCAAGCTCACACTGAAGCATGCACACCTCACAGGGAGTGAAAAGCCACTTCAAAGATGTCTGACAATGGTGCTCTGTTGTGGGGAGCACAAGGCCCTGATGGGAACTGGGCACCAACAAACAACAGGACACCACTGTCAGTCATCTTGCCATTGCTGTCACACTCACACACAGTGAAGTCCACTCAAAAGGAAGGAAGTATGGGCATGCTGGGAAGGGGGGTGTAGGCAATAGCATGATGGGAGTGGTAGTCACAGCTCAACATCCCCCACCCACATGGCCCAGCAAGCTCACACTGAAGCATGCACACCTCACAGGGAGTGAAAAGCCACTTCAAAGATGTCTGACAATGGTGCTCTGTTGTGGGAGCACAAGGCCCTGCTGGGAACTGGGCACCAACAAACAACAGGACACCACTGTCAGCCATCTTGCCATTGCTGTCACACCCACACACAGTGAAGTCCACTCAAAAGGAAGGAAGTATGGGCATGCTGGGAAGGGGGTGTAGGCAATAGCATGATGGGAGTGGTAGTCACAGCTCAACATCCCCCACCCACATGGCCCAGCAAGCTCACACTGAAGCATGCACACCTCACAGGGAGTGAAAAGCCACTTCAAAGATGTGTGACAATGGTGCTCTGTTGTGGGGAGCACAAGGCCCTGCTGGGAACTGGGCACCAACCAACAGCAGGACACCACTGACTGACATCCTGAGAGTCAACCTGCACCCACTGCAAGGGTGGCATGCTTCATGGTGGGAGGACTGGGCTGGAGGGAGAAGGAGGTCAGGATGTCAACCAAATACCACCAATGCTGGCCATGCACACACCTCAACATCCACATTGAAATGCTTCATGTTGGCAGGACAATGTGTTACACCAATACCAACCTCTGACTGTGACAACTTAGGACAATGCAATGTACAGGACCGCATCCAGAGGTACAGTCACAACTGTCAGGTGTTTGAACCATTGATGCCTGTAGAAACATAACATACATTGTGTGTCTCTTCCAAAAACAGGTGATGATGGGGACACAGCAGCAGACGACGAGGAGTCCCTGCCCAAGGCTCCGGGGGACACTGAGCTCACTGGTGTGGAACAGCCTCTGCCCTCCTCGGATGGCGAAGACCTACCTGGCCCCTCTGGTGTGAGTCATCATGCAGCACCAGCAGGACCAACATCTGCACCCCCTGCACCCACTCCTCCAACAACTGCCAACACACAGACCACCCCCGCCGACACGGACAGACCAAGGACCACCAATGACAGCAGCACAGGGACCCTGGCCCAACGTCGAGCTACAGACAACGACCCCAGTAACAACCCCCAAGGGGGCCCAGGGACACCTGTGCGTGCCACCGCAGGTCCCGCACGTGTCGCCAGGGGTGGTAGACATAGGTCGCTGTTTGCAGAGGGGTCTGGACTGCATGATGACCCACAACTGGTACGCATTGCTGATGCGTACCAGAATAGCACCGGAGAGGTCACCCAGGTAGTGGGGATCCTCAAGGACATTCAACATCAGCAGGCTGCCCATCATGCCCGCTTGGACTCCCACATGTCCCGTGTGGAGACACACATGTCTGGCATGGAGTCCAAGTGGGACACATTGGAAGAACTGACAGCGGTGCAGAGGGACATATTGACATGCCTCCGCCAGATTAGCACCAACATGGCCACACCTCCCTGTGTGCCCACAACATCTGGTGCCGCAACAACTGCAACTGCCACAGGGAGGGAGGATGACTCTGGTGGAGAGTCCTCTGCACTGCAGCGGCCTGCACGTGAGGGTCCCCCCAGAAAGAAGAGGGGCCGTCCGAGGAAGGACAACTGAGAGGCCGATGGCCATGTACATCCCCAGGAACCCAACACCTGTTCTGGAAATTCTCCTTTGTGTGCAAACTGTTCACCCTGTCAAATGCAACACAACTCTCCCACATGACATGGGGAGTTTAAGTTGGACTAATGCATCAGATGACTGTGGACACTACTCAGGACATTTCTGCTACCAACACTTCCAACTCATCTGTGAACTTCGGATTCCAATCCCAATGTACAGCAACCACCATCCTGTGCACTATCCTCACACATGTATGTAAATAAACTCACTAATACACCATACTTGCCTCTGTTGTGATTCCAACGTGGTTTTTGTCATGGAGATGATGAT
Source organism: Calotriton arnoldi (assembly GCA_963921515.1). Lineage (NCBI taxonomy): Eukaryota > Metazoa > Chordata > Amphibia > Caudata > Salamandridae > Calotriton > Calotriton arnoldi. Next base: position 1,198,616 of record CAWUFW010005054.1, on the reverse strand, counting down.
CTGCTAAATGACACTGTGCATGCTAACTGCTACAGCAAGTTCAACACCGTCATGTGAGTCATGGAGACGTGACACATATGAGGGAGACACACCACTAGGGCAACACAATACATACACACCAGGGCCATCTGACTCATCGCCTACACTGATGTTGCCAGGAAATACAGTGGAATGCACAGACACCACACCTATGCACAGTCTGTGTTAACTAGCCCACAGGTGCAGTAAGCAAATGTCAGTCAGATGTGTGACCACAGACAACGCACATCCCAAAGTGAAGCACAGGTTTATTACACATTTGCAACATGTTGTTTCCACTACAGATGCAAGGTAATCCCACGTGGCAGTGGCCACACAGTCAACAATTGTAGAAGAAATAAAGTCCAGGGGTGTGGGGCACATCACCTGTAGGGAAACGACTGCTTCCACCCTGGAAGTTGAACCATGGTGTCGGGGGATCCGAGTGGACCAAACAACTCTGAAAGCACCCTGTGAAGGACAGACATGACACACAGTCAAAAGCACTGAAGAACAGGACAGAACTGCAATACTCATGCCCAATACATGTCACAAGATACCTACACAAAATCAAGTTAGCATGTCAACACTGTTGGGGAGTACAGACTACCTGTAAGGACACATTGCTGCACGCATCCAGTCAAGTAGCACATGGCCACACTCAAACAGCAACAGAGCACCACCAACACATATCATGCAAACTCAAATCATTGACATGACACCTCTGGATACTCACATTCAGCTGAAGAAGTTGGTGATGAGCTGTGTGCGGACATCACCATCATCATCACTGGCATCGTGGCCCAGGCCAGGATCCTCCACCGGTGGCGGATGTTGGTCATCGTCATCCAGGATGAGAGGCAACTCCTTCCGCACTGCCAGGTTGTGTAGCGTGCAGCAGATGATGAAAATCTTGCACACCTTTGCAAGGGCATATGGGAGGTCCCCATCTGTCTTGTCCAGGCAGCGAAAGCGGCTCTTCAGGAGACCAAATGTCCGCTCGATCACTCTCCTGGTCTGACCATGTGCCTCATTGTAGCGCATCTGTGCTGGTGTCACAGGGTTCCTGAGGGGTGTCAGCAACCACGGCATGTTGGGGTATCCGGAGTCACCTACATACAGACAATTGCACATTAGCTGAGTTGGGTAAAGAGGGTGGAATACAACATTGCAGAACACACACAATGGTAAAAAGTCAGTACACACCGACAAGCCAGGCATGCTGGTTCGGCATCTGTGACATCATCCTCGGGATGCAACTACTCCTCATCACGTAGGCATCATGTGCAGAACCGGGGAAACGTGCACACACATGTGAGATGATCATATCTGCAAGACATACCACCAGAGCATTGATAGAATGGTAATGTTTACGGTTCCTGTATGCCTGCTCATGCGCCTGTGGTGGTACCAAAGCCACGTGTCCCATCAATGGAGCCAATGACATGTGGCATCCTCCCCAGGGCATAGAAGTCACTCTTGACGTCAGTGAGTTGTTGACGTTTAGGGAAAATAGATGTACTGGTTCAGGTATCTCAACATTGCCTCCAAAATATCGCGTAGCACACGGCTGAACATGGTCTGTGACATCCCACCAGCAGATGCCACAGTGTTTTGAAATGTACCGGTGGCAAAGAAGTGTAGGGCTGCCATCACCTTCACCTTGGGGGTCAGCGCTGTAGGGTATGTCCGGCCAGGTTGCAAATGTGGGGCCAAACGCACCGTCAATTCCTCAATCAGCGGCCTGTTGAAGCGGTACCGTTGGATGCAGTCACGTTCAACCATCGTTGCAAGGTCAGGGAATGGTCTATGGACAGCTGGTGCCCTGCAGTGCATAGGTGAACAAAGAAAGATTGTCAGTCACCCCACATATGTGGCATTGACCATACTCAATATCACATGATACATCATTACAAGACACAAGTACTTGATGTGTGTGCCTTTCTGTATGGACATATATGGCACCTACATGGCCAACATCAAACATCACAGTTCAACATGTGTCGACAACAAGTTCCAGGTCGTGCTATGGGAAATCATTAGGCTGTGTCACAGTACCCATGTACTGCTGTCACGTTCCAAACACACACCACAGTGACAAGTGAGGACAGATGTGCCACAGGCATCACAGCTCATTGACAGGTAGATTCCCAGGGACCCTGTATTGCCACATGGACATTGGCATGACATGGCGTATCATGTACACGTCAGCAAAACAACCATGACTCCCACAGGTAGTGGCCCCTGTCGCCTCTGCAGGACAGACATGGACGTCTGTGACACACAAACGCACAACATCAAAGTAGATGCACAAACAACGTGGTTGTGGAGACTGTCTCCCATTGTGCACATTGAATCCGAGACATCTGAAACACAACATGCACACAGACTGTGGAGGGCCATCACTAATGTGGCAATGGGTCACCCTGTGACGTACATACCTTCCCACATGGGACTCAGGGTGTATGTGACATGACATACACATACACAACCTGGAAATGTGACCATGCCACATGCCCTGAACTGAACAGTTGCACATCACAGTGGTCATGTGCCCAACACACAAAGGATTCTGTCCCCATGAACACGTGCACAGCCTGGGAGTGGCTGCCCCCAAGTGCCACCAAAAAAACCACATGTTGACCCCCATACACACACAGGTAATGCAGCCTTACATGCCTTAGGATACAGTGTGGACAGGCTGTGGTGTTGTAGGTGTGCCCCTGAGTCCCTGGCAAGTAATTGTGGCTGGCATACGTTCACCAGTGACAACCATGGTGCCATATGCCAGTGACTTGTGCAGGGACGCGTCGTACAGCAATGGACCGATCAGTGCGCACGCATTGGCCATTGCATATGATGTGACCGGGTACGCGTTGTACAGCAATGGACCGATCGGTGCGCACGCATTGGCCATTGCATATGATGTGACCGGGTACGCGTTGTACAGCAATGGACCGATCGGTGTGCACGCATTGGCCATTGCATATGATGTGAACGGGTACGCGTTGTTTTTCAAAATACGCGTTGTACAGCAATGGACCGATCGGTGCGCACGCATTGGCCATTGCATATGATGTGACCGGGTACGCGTTGTACAGCAATGGACCGATCGGTGTGCACGCATTGGCCATTGCATATGATGTGACCGGGTACGCGTTGTACAGCAATGGACTGATCGGTGCGCACGCATTGGCCATTGCATATGATGTGACCGGGTATGCGTTGTACAGCAATGGACCGATCGGTGTGCACGCATTGGCCATTGCATATGATGTGAACGGGTACGCGTTGTTTTTCGAAATACGCGTTGTACAGCAATGGACCGATCGGTGCGCACGCATTGGCCATTGCATATGATGTGACCGGGTACGTGTTGTACAGCAATGGACCGATCGGTGTGCACGCATTGGCCATTGCATATGATGTGAACAGGTACGCGTTGTTTTTCGAAATACGCGTTATACAGCAATGGACCGATCGGTGCGCACGCATTGGCTATGGCCTGGCATGGCAACGGACGCATTTTCGAACCTTTAACGAGTCTGATGCTGTGAATTCAGTTGGCCACCCACAACAATGTTGCAAATTCATGGGTGTCATGAAGTTGAACTTTTGAAGGATGCTGTGGGCGTGTGTAAGTGGTGCAATTCCATGAATTGGCCAGATTCAGAAGATGCAAACGACTTGGACCTATCACTTTGGACACATGGGACAGTATCTGCCTCTGCAGCACACATATAATGCTGGCTGTTCCCCTGAGAGCTCATTTGCCTGCACTACATGCTCCAGGACGACATCTGCCACCACCACTGCTGCGGTATATGCATCCTCTGGCTCCTGCAATGGCACGTACTGTGGAGAGAGCCCCAGCCTTCAGCACTGAGGAGAACCAGGCCCTGCTGGACAGCCTCCTTCCACAGTACAGAAAGCTGTATGGGAAACCAGAGGAGCAGGTGAGTGTGCTGTCCACTGCCTTACTAAATGTGCATGTTGTCTGACTAGCAAGACTTACAGTGTGCACGCCACTGGCTAGCATGCTCACTGAGTAGTTGTCACCCCCATAGTGTGTAGTTACATGCACTGAACAGGTATAGTGCAGTAACAGTGCATTCCAACAAGGTTTTACTTCCCAGGCAATGATACCATGTAGTAACTGCTGGCAAACTGTTCATAGCCATCGTTGCACGGCCTGTGTACATCATGTGCCCCTGTGATTGAGACATGTATATCCAAATGTGTGATGCACGGATATGTTGCATGTGTAGTAATGGCCTTTTCACTTTGTCATCCTCACAGGTTGATGCCCACCAGAAGCAGGAAATCTGGCTGACCATCGCCCGGGCAGTAAGATCTGTGGGGTTCTACAAGCGCCGGATCCGCAACTGCCAGAAGAGGTGGCAGGACCTTCGGGGCTGGACCCGGAGGATCTCAAGGGTCCAGCTGAAGCTGTCGCCTCCTCGCAGGAGGGGCGGACACCGGACCCTGACCCCCCACATGCTCAGGATCCTGGCGGTGGTCTTCCCTGACCTGGATGGGCAGCAGAAGGCCAGACAGCAGCAAGGAGGGGGTGAGTCCATGACTGCACTGTGAACTTTGTCTGACATGCTATGAGCCCTCCTCTGGCCTGGTTAAACTTCCACAGTACATCAGTCTTGTGGTCCAGGACCCATGTCCCTCAATTGTGACATGCCCACTCCTCATCTGATACCCAGGTGTGGCCCTTACAGTCAGGAAATTGTGTCACTTGGGTACTGTGTCCTTACATTTTGCTTAGCTCAAGATGGGGGACAGCATTTGTTCCCGTAACTTTGTGGTGGGCTTCATGGGTGGGTCCATTGCTTACACAATGCCTGAGTTCTGACATGTAATCTGCGTGTAACTTTGATATGTGGTCCAATTGCTGATCTGACTCACCACATGTGCCTGGGGTATTTGGCACACACCCATGCTGCGGGTGGGATCAATGTTTGGGCCTCAGGAGTATGTATATCAAGTGTGTCACACATACTTAGCCACCTGCCTACTGTCCAGGGCTCATCCCTCTTTCACGTGGAGCAGGACAGTCATGCCTACTCCAGGCCATACAATACACTCTGTAATCCCACTGCCGTGTATCAGCTGAAACGTTGTGCTCAGTGAAATATTCCCTCAGGTGTCTGCCTCTGTGTCATTGTGCTGTGGCTCCGTTGTCAGGACTACTGGGGTGTTTATCGGTTAGGGCTCAGCATGCCACCTGAGATGTGACCATAGGAGACGATACTTGTGTGACATATAGGTGTTTGATCACTTGACTGTGCAGACTGGGGTATGCGACTGAAGTTCAGGCAGCTGTTTCCCATTCACAGCAGATTGTGAGGTGCTCAGGTTCAGAGGGTTGTGTTTCATGTCTCCCATATGTCCAATTGGTATGACGTGGACAAATAAGAGTTCAGATGATGTGGTTTGTGGGGGATGGACATGTGCACTTGTCAGCTACAGAACTTGCATTCCCCATGACCTAGGATTGTGACACAGTGCAGACTGTTGTTGGCTGGCTGCCCTGCCCATGTGACTGGAGACAGTGATGTATGACTTTGCAGGCATGCCTGTGCCATGGCATTAAACTCCCTAAGAGTGATCCTGCAGGTGAGTGACATGTGCTACATGCACCCCATTGTGGCATTGACTATCAGGACATGGGTGCATCATGGTGTCTGGTGCTGGTATGCATCACATGCATTTTAAAATAGACTCTGGCCATCCCTTCATCCGGACACCTGTACTGGCTCAGTGGCAAGAGATGTGATGTGTGCATGTTCACATACTTCACCGTGTTCTCTGCACTGTCCAACTACTGTGTAGGTGGTGCATGTGTCCACACTGGGGTATTGCCATCCGACAGGCACCAGACAGATGGGTGCAAGGCCAGGAGGGATGTGAGTGCCATGGTTGACCATCAGACTGACAATTGGCTTCTCCTACTCTGTTTGAGCACTTTTGGCAATGTTCAACTAAGGATGCCAGGGCTTACTCTGTAATGTGCTGTACTTACTGTGGTGTGTGCGGTCAGTGCAGGTGACTGATGTTTGTCTGTTTCCCTAATTGTTTGCAGATACATCCACGGCCACAGGAGGGGACAGCTCCACGGACCAGGAGGAGCCGCAGAGCCAGACTGGGTCAGCAGCCGATGAGTGGTCGGAGGGACCCAGTGGCACGGAGGGCGAGGGAGCCACACCGAGGAGTCCTCAGCACCATCCACCTCAGCTGAGGACCACAGCAGCTCGGAGGATGACTCCCTTGTGGAGGCGGGTGTCAGCAGCCACCACACCCCAGCTAGTATTGCTGTCCCCGCCACCACCACCACCACCGCCCTCCCATCGGCTCCCATTCCAGAGGTCCGTGGAGGCTCCCGTGTTCGGGAGCGTGTCTCCTTCGTGCCAGGCACCGCACCCCTGCCCCTGTGTCCCCTGCTGCCCTGAGTGAGGAGTCTGTGTACCTACTTCGCCAGCTCCATGTAGGGCAGACAGCAATGCTGAGTGTCCTCCATGCCCACACCACTCTGTTGACACAGCTGGTGTCGTTTATGGAGGGCATCTCATCGGGCATGTCTGCCCTACAGAGGAGCAATAGGTCCATGGACTCCTCCCTGACGGCAGCAGTGTCCCTCCTCCAACAGTCCCTCACCCCTCCTACCTCTGCCCCATCCACACTTCCTGGCACCCTACCTGTCCCAAGCACATGCACACCTGCACAATCACCCAAACACACAGACACAAGCAGCACAGGAACACCCAAAACAAAAACAAAACGTGCACGCAAGCATCCTCAGGGGACTGATACCACACCCACAGGGGATGGGGAACAGACACACACACAGGCATCCACAGTCACTCCGCAGTCCTCCGATACCTCTCCCTCCAAGGCCCCTTCCCTTGCCTCACCTGCAACCCCACCTACAAAGCAGCTCTTCCTCTGTGACCTCGGCCTCTTCCCCTCCGATCCAGCTGATCCAGCATACAGGGGGAAGAGGAAGTCCACCCACACAGAGGGGAGTGCCCCTCACCCCCGGACACCCTCCCCCAGGCACAGACAGACTGAGGCCCCCATCCGCAAGTCCCCCCGGACCCGGAAGAGCAAGACCCCGCCGCCGCCCTGCAGCTCAACCACCAAGTCTCCTTCCTCCATCCCTCAGGCCCCCACTCCACAGGTTCCCCCACCACACCCTGCCCCAGGTTCCCCCACCCACAGATACACCATCCCCAAAATGATCCGGCCTTCTCCCCCTACCACTTGCTCTTCCAGCACCACACCCCCGCTGCGCATGTTTGTGCCACTGGTGTGGAGACCGTGTCCTCCCCCTCTGTCCTGCCCACCTTACCTGAACCCCATTCTACTCCCCTGGAGATAGGCACTGCAGTGGAGTCCACTACCACCCCGTCTGACTTGGGCACTGCAGTGGGGAACCTGTCCACTCCATCTGCCCAGCCCACTGCAGTCGTGCCGGCACCCACACCATCTGACTCATGCCCCCCAGTTGTGCCGGCACACACCATGTCAGACACCTCCACTGCAGTTGTCAGTGACTCTCCAGCACCCACCACCCCTTCCCTGCCTCCTTCTGGTGAGCCCTGATCCTGTCCCTGCGGTGCCTGGCCTGCCCCCCCATATGCCCCTCCGAGGGGAATGTCCCTGGTGTGTAGCAGTGCAGGCATGCAAAGGGTGACATCTGCCACTGTCACCCTGTTTGGACTTTGATAATGGACTGGCCATTGGCCTTTGTGTTTTTTCTGGACTTTCACTTTTAAACACACATATGCTGAATAAAGCTACTTTCTGTTCTCTAGTGGTTTTGCTTCTGATGTACATGATGTTGATGTTGCTAACCGTGCCCTTGCTGAAGTGATGGTGATTTTTGATATCAGGAAAATGAAGTGTTACTGTGCAGGACCCCATGTGGTCCAGGGGGAATGTGTCCTATACTGGTGTGTATCCATGTCATCCTTTGCAGCAATATGAGGGTGTCATGTTTTCAATATTTGGCAATGGGATTTCCTACTTTTATTTGCAATATCACATCTGTGGCTTACACCCCTGCACATCTGTTGTGCTTGCCATTGTTCAATGTGTCTATTTCCCTGACCGTGTGACCATCTCCACTGGACATGCAAGTTTGGGCATCAATGGGGAAGGACTCATCTGTGTTATCAGTGCAATTTGCTATACATGTGTGTTGGATCTGTGCAGATGATTTCGGTGACACTCCCATGACCAGGCTGATATGACGAGAGCCTTCATTTTGTGCTAATTGTTGACTGAGTGACCAAGTGTTCTGCTGACATGATAGAGCCCTACAGAGACAACGTATGGCACAGCTTTCCTTACACAGGAGTGGAGTCCCCTCATGGCAGTGTGTAATTCCGTGACATTGCCTGAGCCCAAGGTGTGTGTTGTGTGAGCATGTCTGTGTGTGTTCACTTCCATTTTGCTAGGCAGGCTGGGATCCCTAGTGATGTTCCTGTTTGTGATGCTTGCTGAGTTAACCTATGTTCCCCCAAAGTCTTCTCCCTGGGCTCTCTGGGATGTGGGTGCATGGCACATTACTGGTCATCAGGGTGTCACCCATAGGTGTGTTTGCTGTCAGGGCTGAGTTTGTGGGCAAACGCAGATGAGACACAGTCAGGATTCCCCTTGGCACTTGTTGGTTACACCAGTCATGTAATTTACAGTTTGTGTTAGCTTTCAGTGATTGTGACACGTTGTGTGTGTGACTGCTGCCACTCCTCAGGGTCAGAGCTGCAATGTTGGAAGTTGTCTATGTGTGTTCTTTGTGGGTGACCTTGGCTTCTTCATTGGTGTGTGACTGTGGCCCGGATCCCATTGGTTGGTGTGGATTTGACGTCATGCCCATGTACGGCGTACTGTGCAGTGTGTCAGACATTCACGAGTCTTGTTGACTGGCCATGTGTGATGGGTTTCTGCACCTTAGTTCCCACCACCACCCCTGGGATTGTCATGGGTGCATGTGCAATGTTCAGTCCATGTGAGCTTCACTGCTGCACATTGGTGGAGATCAAGGTGTGTGGTGTTGAGTGTGTGCAAATGAGAGTTGTTGCACGGCTAGACCCCTGCCTCCATATTGGCCTTGGCTGACAGGCCGTGCTGATTGATTTGTGCTTGTGTAGGTGTGATGGTAGTTTGTTGCTCAGGACACATGACTGTGGTTCACAGTGTGAACGACATCTAGCTTTGTCATCACAGTGGGATTATCATGGAGGCCAGTGTCACCACAATGTGGGGTCCCTGGGGGTAGTGCTGTGGTGGGTCTGTGTCTTGCTGTGTTAGTTGCTGTTCCTACAAGATTGTGTGACATGTGTAATTTGGGCTCCCTCTCATCTAACAATGCCTGATTGCCCACAGAGGGGAATCCGATCCATGAGTTACTTTTGTGTGGCACTGTATGCACATCTGTGTAATTGGGATTCAGGCCTCCTCATGTGTTGTGTGGTTGCCTGGGGACACTGGCACCCCCCCATCACCTGTTGTGTTTGATATGCAGTGTGGGGCTGCCTGTTTGTGTTTGTGCATCTGCACCACTGCATTGGCATATCTTTAGTGTGCCATTGGCTGTATGTTGTTTGGTGGGTTTCCCCTGCTGTCCCTGGGACTCCTAGGTCATCAGTCAGCACAGTGATCATGGTTTGTATGTCCCATTGCTGCCATGGTATGGTATTTGTTCACCTCACATCTACAGTCTCCACAGGATATCTACATTTGTGTGCCCATTGGTGCAGATATGTGGGTCTGCATTATGATGGTCACTTCTGTCATTGTGTTACTGATGAATGTTGACAGTGTCAGCACCCATGGGTGATGTTTGTCTGCACATGGCCAAAGGTATGTCTTATTTGCACTGCACTGTTTGCCTCACCCAATCTATGTTGCTATGGGACACAAGCACTACTATGCCACTGATGTGTTTGTTGTTCTGTGACCAGGAATCATCCATGCTGTTTGGCATTTGCACCTTTTTCCATGACAACACTTACATTTTGGTCACTGTGATGATGGGGGTTTAGACCCCATTGCCACAATGTTCAAAATGTGCCCAAGCTATGGACCCCACACTTACCTTTTGGTCACTGTGATGATGGGGGGTTAGAGCCCATTGTCACAATGTTCAAAATGTGCTTCAGCTATGGACCCCACACTTACCTTTTGGTCACTGTGATGATGGGGGTTACACCCCATTGCCACAATGTTCAAAATGTGCTTCAGCTATGGACCCCACACTTACCTTTTGGTCACTGTGATGATGGGGGTTAGACCTCATTGCCACAATGTTCAAAATGTGCTTCAGCTATGGACCCCACACTTACCTTTTGGTCACTGTGATGATGGGGGTTTAGACCCCATTGCCACAATGTTCAAAATGTGCCCCAGCTATGGACCCCACACTTACCTTTTGGTCACTGTGATGATGGGGGGTTACACCCCATTGCCACAATGTTCAAAATGTGCTTCAGCTATGGACCCCACACTTACCTTTTGGTCACTGTGATGATGGGGGTTTAGACCCCATTGCCACAATGTTCAAAATGTGCTTCAGCTATGCCCCCACACTTACCTTTTGGTCACTGTGATGATGGGGGTTAGACCCCATTGCCACAGTGGTCATGGTCTGCTTGCATTGTGGAGGCCACACACATTTATGTGTGACACATGTGATAGGGGGTCACATTGTATGTTCAATTTCATGTTCAGTGTTGTAGGCATTTGACACAGTCTACACACGCTTGTCATGGTGTAGGGGTGGTGTTGGTGGTAGGCATCCAGCCACCCATGGGTAGGGGTGGTGGTAGTGGTAGGCATCCAGCCCCCCTGAGTAGGGGTGGTGGTAGTGGTAGGCATCCAGACCCCCATGAGTAGGGGTGGTGGTAGTGGTAGGCATCCATCCCCCTATGAGTGGGGATGGTAGTAGTGACAGGCATCTAGCACCCCCTGAGTAGGGGTGGTGGTAGTGGTAGGCATCCAGCCCCCCCTGAGTAGGGGTGCTGTTGGTGGTAGGAATCCATCCCCCTATGAGTGGGGATGCTAGTAGTGACAGGCATCTAGCACCCCCTGAGTAGGGGTGGTGGTAGTGGTAGGCATCCAGCCCCCCCTGAGTAGGGGTGGTGGTAGTGGTAGGCATCCAGCCCCCCATGAGTAGGGGTGGTGGTAGTGGTAGGCATCCAGCCCCCTGAGTAGGGGTGGTGTTGGCGGTAGGCATCCATCCCCCTATGAGTGGGGATGGTAGTAGTGACAGGCATCTAGCACCCCCTGAGTAGGGGTGGTGGTAGTGGTAGGCATCCAGCCCCCCCTGAGTAGGGGTGGTGGTAGTGGTAGGCATCCAGCCCCCCATGAGTGGGGGGGGTGGTAGTGGTAGGCATCCAGCCCCCCCTGAGTAGGGGTGGTGGTAGTGGTAGGCATCCAGCCCCCTATGAGTGGGGATGGTAGTAGTGACAGGCATCTAGCACCCCCTGAGTAGGGGTGGTGGTAGTGGTAGGCATCCAGCCCCCCCTGAGTAGGGGTGGTGTTGGTGGTAGGCATCCATCCCCCTATGAGTGGGGATGGTAGTAGTGACAGGCATCTAGCACCCCCTGAGTAGGGGTGGTGGTAGTGGTAGGCATCCAGCCCCCCCTGAGTAGGGGTGGTGGTAGTGGTAGGCATCCAGCCCCCCATGAGTGGGGGGGTGGTAGTGGTAGGCATCCAGCCCCCCCTGAGTAGGGGTGGTGGTAGTGGTAGGCATCCAGCCCCCCCTGAGTAGGGGTGGTGGTAGTGGTAGGCATCCAGCCCCCCATGAGTGGGGATGGTAGTAGTGACAGGCATCTAGCACCCCCTGAGTAGGGGTGGTGGTAGGCATCCAGCCCCCCCTGAGTAGGGGTGGTGTTGGTGGTAGGCCTCCATCCCCCTATGAGTGGGGATGGTAGTAGTGACAGGCATCTAGCACCCCGAGTAGGGGTGGTGGTAGTGGTAGGCATCCAGCCCCCCCTGAGTAGGGGTGGTGGTAGTGGTAGGCATCAAGCCCCCCATGAGTGGGGGGTGGTAGTGGTAGGCATCCAGCCCCCCTGAGTAGGGGTGGTGGTAGTGGTAGGCATCCAGCCCCCCTGAGTAGGGGTGGTGGTAGTGGTAGGCATCCAGCCCCCATGAGTAGGGGTGGTGGTAGTGGTAGGCATCCAGCCCCCCTGAGTAGGGGTGGTGGTAGTGGTAGGCATCCAGCACCCCCTGAGTAGGGGTGGTGGTAGTGGTAGGCATCCAGCCCCCCCAGAGTAGGGGTGGTGGTAGTGGTAGGCATCCAGCCCCCCCTGAGTAGGGGTGGTGTTGGTGGTAGGCATCCATCCCCCTATGAGTAGGGGTGGTGGTAGTGGTAGGCATCCAGCCCCCCCTGAGTAGGGGTGGTGGTAGTGGTAGGCATCCAGCACCCCCTGAGTAGGGGTGGTGGTAGTGGTAGGCATCCAGCCCCCCCAGAGTAGGGGTGGTGGTAGTGGTAGGCATCCAGCCCCCCCTGAGTAGGGGTGGTGTTGGTGGTAGGCATCCATCCCCCTATGAGTGGGGATGGTAGTAGTGACAGGCATCTAGCACCCCCTGAGTAGGGGTGGTGGTAGTGGTAGGCATCCAGCCCCCCCAGCCCCCCCTGAGTAGGGGTGGTGGTAGTGGTAGGCATCCAGCCCCCCCTGAGTAGGGGTGGTGGTAGTGGTAGGCATCCAGCACCCCATGAGTGGGGATGGTAGTAGTGACAGGCATCCAGCCCCCCATGAGTAGGGGTGGTGTTAGTGGTTGGCATCCAGGCCCCTATGGGTGAATATGGCATTGGTGATAGCCATCACGCCCCTATGGTTCTGCTGTTGCTAGTGTAAGTCATTTCTGCATCCCTATGTGTGTGTGTTATATGTCGGGTACGTGTCGTTTGTTTGTGTAGTGGGTGTTTAACTTACCTTCTGCGCCGTACGCGTCCGTACCTGTTCCGGTAATAGATGTAGAGTATTGGTAGGACCTGCGCGATGGGATTCATGGTTGGTTCGTCTCGTTCGGCTTTCTCGTTGCTTCGACTCGTACTCGTGGCTGGCGTGTTCGTCTCGTAGCCGTGGATCGTCTTGTGGCGCGAATCGGAGCTTATGTGCGGCTCTCCCGGATGCTCTGACGTGCCGGACGTAGCGACGGGTTCGGCGCGTACGGAAAGCGCATCGTACTGGTCCGGCCGGAAGGTGCTGTATTTTGGCTTCCGTGCGACTCGATTATGCGTTTACGGATCCGGCTCGGGCGGGGAACAGGAGCTGGATTGGGTAAGTACGGCTGGGTCGGGATCTGGGCAGTTATGCGCATAGTACTTGCTCGTTTGTACAAATGTTCGAATCGGTCGGGAAACACGCGTTCGGCTCGGTTTTTTTCCGGACGAATAGTGTTAGGTGCGCCTCCGCCCGAGATCGGAATCGACCCCTTAGTGTTAATGGTTACAGCAGATTTCTCATGCCCTGGTATTTATAGTTAGTGACACAGGGGGGAGAATGAAAGTACATAAAAATTGGTTTTAATTATGCATGTGGTAACTCTCTTACAGCTTGTTTTTGTGAAATGTATCCTTGTGACATATTTTATGTATGAATTGTTATTTATATGCTTTTATGATTTGTTTATCAAATCTAATAAAGTTTAAGAAATTAATGACAGAACAGTGCAAGGTTTAAAAACAGAATCACATTACCGGCGCAGTTGTGCCATTCATGCTCTTTGATGGCGAAGCCTGCCCTCTCCCCAGCCCCTGACCAACCGGGTTGCTGATTGGCTGCCGTACTCCTCTTTCTCGCGTTTCACGGTGATCTGCGCATGCGCGCGTGCCCGAGCATGCGCATTCCTTGCGAGAAATGCGCATGCGCAGGCGTGCGTGCATGCGCAGATCACCGTGAAACGCGAGGAAGAGGAGGACGGCAGCCCGGGGACGCCGCACTCAAGGTAAGTCTTTATTATTTTCCATTTAATGCCTTTTTATTTAATTCTTACTAGGGAGGGTGGAGGCGGGGGCTGGTCAACTCCGCTCCGCCGCGGAGTGTACGGAGAATCAGCACCTAGCGAGCCTTGTTGAATGCTGACGGGCTATTCTTACACCGAGCAGAGGCTACGGTGAGTCAAACCAGTATTTAAATTCAATTTCAGATTAAAACCTTCAATGTGCTAAGAATTAATGACAGAACAGTGCAAGGTTTAAAAGCAGAATCACATTACCGGCACAGTCGCGCCATGCGTGCTCTTTTGAAGGCGAAGCCTGACCTATCCCCAGCCCCTGACCAACCAGGTTGCTGATTGGTTCCTCAACAGTCAATCAGCACCTAGCGAGCCCCGTTGAACGCTGACGCGCTATTCTTACACCGAGCAGAGGCTACGATGAGTCAAACAAGTATTCAAATTCAATTTCAGATTAAAACATTCATTGTGCTAAGAATTAATGACAGAACAGTGCAAGGTTTAAAAACAGAATCACATTACCGGCGCGGTCGCGCCATGCGCGCGCTTTTGAAGGTGAAGCCTGCCCTCTCCCCAGCCCCTGACCAACCGGGTTGCTGATTGGTTCCTCAACAGCCAATCAGCACCTAGCGAGCCCCGTTGAACGCTGACGAGCTATTCTTACACCGAGCAGAGGCTACGGTGAGTCAAACCAGTATTCAAATTCAATTTCAGATTAAAACATTCAATGTGCTAAGAATTATTGACAGAACAGTGCAAGGTTTAAAAACTGAATCACATTACCGGCGCGCTTGTGCCATGCATGCTCTTTGAAGGCGAAGCCTGCCCTCTCCCCAGCCCCTGACCAACCGGGTTTCTGATTGGTACCACAACAGCCAATCAGCACCTAGCGAGCCCAGCTGAACGCTGACGCGCTATTCTTACACCGAGCAAAGGCTACGGTGAGTCAAACCAGTATTCAAATTCAATTTCAGATTAAAACATTTGATGTGCTAAGAATTAATGACAGAAAAGTGCAAGGTTTAAAAACAGAATCGGGGGCGTGGCTTTGGAAGCCAGCATGACGGACGTGATCTAAGTAAGCTCCGTCCAGCCCTTTACATTATCCTGCATTAATCCTGCTCCTCCGGCCGCAATACCCTCCGCTCAGCTGTCCCTGAGGTGTGGAGACTTGGTGCCGCTTACCTGGGTGATTTTTGACTTGTGCCATATCCTGCAGCGGCGAAGCGGTGACGATCGCCCTGAGGCCTGGAGAGGGCGCTGGGACTGCGGTCTTGAGTGCGGCCCTGCCGGCGGTCTCAGGTGGGGGTGGAGCTGCGGCAGCCGGTCTGCCCCTTCCAGTAGCTCGGTGCGGGACTTCCATCTCCCCGCCGGAGCCTGTCTTCAGCTGCGCGCCTGTTCCCCCACAGTGCGGACCCCTCCCTCGCTCGGCAGTCAGATCGGACCGCAGGGGGAGTGTGTGTGAGACCCAGGAGACACCTGGTGCAGACGCCGCCATCTTGTGCCGTCCCGGCCGCGGAATTCTTGGACTCCCGGCGGCTCTGTGGGCTCACCCCTGGTGATTCGGGGCCCTGCCCGGGGGTGTTTGGCGCCTTTCGGGGACCGGCGGCGTTGTGTGCGCCGGCGCCCGCCATGCACAGAGTATTGGGGCGGCGGTGCGGTGACGATCGCCGCTAGGGCCTGCAGATGACGTGGGGACCGGGGCCTGGCGAGCGGCCCCCCTGGCGTTCCCTGGTGGATTTGGAGCTGCGGCGGCTGATCTGCCCTTTCTGGGGGTGCTGCGCGGGACCCAGCATACCCACCGTACTTTATCCTTCGCTCCCTGCCTATCACGGGACTGATCCTCCCCGCTCGTCGGTCAGTTCGGACCGCGAGGAAGGTGCTCTGGTGGCCTGCGGGATGCTTGGTGAGTCGCCGCCATCTCCATGATGCCCTGTGTCGCGGAGTGAGTGCCCTGCCTTCAGTTTGTTGCCTCTCCCCGGGTGGCCTTGGGCCCGGCTGGGGTGCTTGGGGGCCTTTGGGGGCCTGAGACTTTATGAGGACCGGTGCCCGGTGTGGGTCTCCTTTTGCTTCCCCCCTCCCCGCCCCCCCAGGCTTGTGCAGGGGTTCGGCGGCATTTTCGGGCCGCGTGGGAGTGTTGACCGGTGACCGCCGTCCGATTGGCATCGTGCCCCCCCTGGTGGCCCTGGGGCGCTTCATGGTGGGCCTGCAGTTTTTGGGGGGTTCTCAGCGTACCGTTGTCGGGCCTGCAGTCGGCGGCCCTTGTGCTGAGAGACTTGCTATATTGGATTAGTATTGTGTTCCTGGACATCCCGGGGCCCCCCTCGTCCCCCCTCACACTGTTGGTTGCTGGGGCTCGCCTGCTTGGAGAACACTGCTTGGGGGCGCAGAGTTGAGGCGCCTGGCACATTGGGGTCCGGACGGACTGGCGGGCCCGCCTGCGCGTCTCGTCACTGGCGCTGGGTCCTGCGGGGCTCCCACATTTCCCCCCAGCCGGACTACGGGGGTTCCCTCTTAGGAGTGGGCGGGGCCGCTTGCCTGTATAATGGTGGCCCCGTGGTGGGTGTCTTGGGCCCTGTCTTCACGGCGGTCGCTTCGGCGGCTGGATCGAGCCGCGTGGGCCGCTGCCTGGCACCGTCGCCGCCCCTACGTCGCCTGTATTGATCCGCCGACGGGAGACGGGCACGCCAGCGCCTGACCACTTGGTATTGGTGTTGCGAAAGAACACTTGGTCCGCCATGACGAGGGACAGAACCGGTGGGGGCTCGTCCAAGCACAGCACACTGGATAAGTTTGCTGGCCCTGGGGCCCCCGCGGCGGCATCGGGTGGGGCCCAGGGAGATGTACCGGACAATGCCGCCCTCCTGGCGGCCATTACACAGTCCAGGGACGCTCTCGATGCCAAAATTGGGGCGGTGGGGTCTGACGTTATGTTGTTGCGCCAGGACCTGCGGAATGCTGTGGCACGTATCACGGAGACTGAAACAAGAATCTCGGGGGTGGAGGACGTGGTTACCACCTTGCAACAACGAGTGACATCCCTGGAGAACACCCAGCGGGCCTGGCGTCAAGGGTAGAGGATGCCGAGGGCCGGGCGCGACGCAACAATCGCCGCTTTGTTGGTTTTCCGGAGGGGTGTGAGTCTGGAGATATGGAGCGGTTCCTTACCCAGTGGCTGGAGAGTTGGCTACCCCCAGACTCCCTATCCAAATGCTTTGTGGTTGAGCGTGCCCACAGGGCCCTGATGCAGAAGCCCCCGCCGGGAGCTCGCCCAAGGCCAGTGATTGCGAAATTGCTTAATTATCATGACCGGGACGCTATCTTGAAACAGGCCATGGCCAAAGAACCCTTGCTGTATGACAATGCCCGCATCCTGATATTCCCTGACTATACTAAACTGGTCCAACAGCAGCGGCAATCATTCCTAGCGGCCAAGGTCTGCCTGCGAGAGCTCAAGCTCCCATATGCGTTGCTCTACCCGGCCCGGCTGCGGGTCGTCTATCGCTCTCGCACTCACTTTTTTGATTCCCCGGACGAGGTGTTCCAGTGGACGGACGAGACGGTGCGGCTGCGCCCACATTCGCCGCCCGGAAGAGACTCTGACCCGTCCTCGAGTGGGGTGGCTCGGAATTTGTCTAATGTCAAGGGGAAGGGGTCTAGACGCTCCAGGTCCAGAAGGCGGTCCAAGTCCGGCGATGCCCCATCACGAGTGGGTTCCGCCTCGAGACAAGTGGCACCAGCTGATTGATCAATGTTTGTGTTCACATACTTAAAGTCCTCAGGGGCTTAGAATTGGCCGGAGGAGCCCGAAGACGGCCGGTATCTCTGCTGAACATTTCCAGACAGGGATAGGGGCCAGAGGACGATGGGCTGTAAGTTGGGGATCCATTGGCGGGTGAGGGGTGGTACCTCCTGTTGGGGTCAGCCTGCTCTGCCCGCCGCAACAGATACTTCACTGTTATTGAGGTATAGGGTGGGGGGAGGGGTTGGTTGGGTTGTTCAGGGGAGTTGTTGTTTTTAATCGCACTGTTCAATTACATGTCGGAGCCTTGCTGCGCTACTTATCTTGGGCCACCAGTGTTCTCCATACTCATGAAGCCCTTACATGGCTGCTATATTGGGTAGACCACTAGATTCTTTGGGGTCCCTACGCATACTGAGCTGGAATGTCAGGGGGCACTGGACAAGATTAAGCGCGGAGCAATCCTTAAGCAAGCGAAGCGTGCCGGCGGTGACATTTTAATGTTGCAGGAGACGCACCTCATGGGGACAAAAGCACTGTGTTTCCAACGCTTTGGATACATACAAGTGTTTCATTCGGGCTTTGTGTGGGGGTCCCGTGGAGTCGCAGTCCTGATACACCGACGGGTCCCTTACACTCACACTAAGACGTGGTGCGACACGCAGGGCAGATACCTTTTCCTCCTGGGTGCGGTGGGAGGTGAGTCTGTGATATTGGGTAGTGTCTATGCCCCACCGCCACTATCCTGGGGGCTAGTGGAGAAACTTGTGACCGTGTGGGCGGACATTCCAGAGGGCTTGGCGGTGGTTGGTGGGGACTGGAATGATGTGGTGGATGTTGTCCTTGACCGGTGGAGGCCCGGCGGGGCCCCAGTGGCTCGCCACCCCACCAAGCTTCACTCCCTGGTGGTGGGCCAGGATTGGGTTGACCCGTGGCGCAGGTTGCATGGTGGGACCCAGGGATACACTTATCTTTCAGCGGTCCATGACTCCTTCTCCCGCATTGACTGCATTTTTGTCTCCCGGGGGGTTGCTGGCAGGGTGGTTGAGGCGGATATTCTCCCCCGCGGGCTCTCGGATCATTCGCAGGTGGCCATTACTCTGCGCGCTGGATTGGCACGTGGGCCCTTCCGGTGGCGCCTCTCCACATGGAATCTTCAGAATGAGGATTACAGGGAACACATGGAAGAGGCCATTGATCAGTATCTATCACATAATGTAGGGTCGGTGCCGGCGGCGGAATCTCTTTGGGAGGCAATGAAGCCCACTCTTCGCGGGGTGGACATCTCCTTCTGTGCCGCGGCCCGCAGGGTCCGTAGAGAGTCTCTTATTCGGGCTGAAGCTACAATTTTGGATCTGGAGGGGCGTAGCAGGGACGAGGGGGGGCGGCTGGTCCGTCGCCAACTGTTGCTTGCGCAACAAGGCTACTCATCCCTCTTGCTGGACGAAGCCCGCCAGGCTTGGTTGGCAACCCGGAGTAGGATATACCAGTGGGGGGACAAGTCAAGTAAGCTATTACATAGATTGTGTCAAGGAGCGTCAAGCTCCCTGGTTCTCCCGGGCATTATCGGACCTGATGGGTCACCAATATTGGACCCGCCGGCCATAGCAGAGAGTTTTGCGGCGTATTAGACCTATATACTCCTAGGGAATGACTGCCAGCAGAGGCGATAGGCCGTTTTTTAGATGATCTCCCGCCTAGGGCCCTGTCAGACGAGGTTAGTGCGGAGCTGGACCGTCCACTCACGGAGGACGAACTGGGTTCCGCCCTCCGGGAGTTGCGCCCCGGGAGGGCCCAAGGTCCCAATGGTTTCCCGAATGAATTTTTTAACCTGTACTTCCTACAACTTGGCCCTCACTACCGCAGCGTGGTGGAGAAAGCCAGGGAACATGGTCGTCTGCCCAGGGATTGGCGGCATGCAGAGGTGGTGGTCTTTCATAAACCCGGTAGGCCTCCCGAACACCACGCGTCTTATCGTCCTATCTCCCTCCTCAACGCCGAGGCTAAGGTCCTGGCCAAGGCATTGGCCAACCGTCTCCGGCCCCATATCTCTTCCCTAGTTCATCCGGATCAAGCCGGGTTTATGCCCCAGCGGGCGACCCGCCATAATATTCGTAGAGCGCATACAGCCATTGCAGCAGTCGGGAGCCTGGGGGTGCGTGCGGCGCTATTGCTCGCGGACATGGATCGTGCTTTCGACTCATTGAGTTGGGAGTATTTATTTGCACTCCTGCACAGATTGAATTTAGGGCCTCGTTTCTTGTCCTATCTAACCCTACTCTATACTGACATAACGGCGTCTGTACACGTGGCGGGTTCTGTCTCGTCGGTTTTTACTATTGGTCGAGGCACCAGGCAAGGGTGCCCATTATCTCCATATATGTTCGCCTTGGCTATGGAGCCCCTGGCTGCCTGGGTGCGCATCGATGCGCAAGGGGCCGGTCTCGAATGGGCCGATGGGCTGTCGGATCGCATAGCCCTATATGCCGACGACGTGTTGTTTTTTCTCACTAATTTGGACAGGACTGGCCCGCGGCTGCTGCGCATTATGCAGGTGTTCGGTGAGACCTCCGGCCTCTATATGAATGAGCGAAAGTCCACCCTTTGGGTCTTGGGCGGAGGAGGCGATCTTGGTGCCTGGGCCTCCACGGTGCGGGTGGTACACGGGGGATGAAATATCTCGGTGTGTTCTCTCTGATTCGCAGCCGACTGCATGGGACAGAAACCTAGTGCCGGTGTGGAACAGGGTACGCGTGGATATTAAAACCTGGTCCCACATGCCCTTATCTATATATGGTCGCTCGGCCATCTTTAAGATGGTCTCTCTTCCTCGTCTATTATATCAGCTACAAAATCATCCATATCCTATCTCTCCAAGTTGGTTCCGCCAGGTCAACGCGGCCTTGGGCCAGTTTCTATGGGGTGGTGGGGCAGCCAGGGTGGCTCTCCGTACCTGTTTTCAGTCCACATATTGTGGGGGGCTTGCGACATCCGACATTCTTTTGTACTATATGGCTTTGCACTTATTGGTCCTTAATGAATGGTGGTATGGGGAAAGGTTGGATCCGGCGTATGCTGTAGAACGGCGGTTAATGGGTGATCACTCGCTGCACACGCTCCTATATTCTGCGCCTTTGCGGCGTTCTTTGCCGGTAGCCACACAGCTTGTTTTTCGGATCTGGAGGCAGGCATTGAAGAGGATGGGTTGGTGGAACCGTTTGACCCGGGAGACCCCGCTGTGGCAAAATGGACGCCTGCCGCAGTTGGCGGTCTTGCCTGGATTCCGTGATTGGGACGCGATTGGGATCTCTACCTTGGAGGATGTTATGCGGGGCCCGTTTTGAAGTCGTTTCAGGATTTGCAGAAAGACTTTCAAATGCCGCGTACCCAATTTTTTTAATATCTGCAATTTCGACATGCTATTTCCCCTAGCTTGGCGGGATTGGAGGAGCTGGCCGACTTCAGCCGGTGGAGGCGAAAGTTTTCATGGGTGATTTGCAGGACCGTAAGATCTCTAACATTTATCAATCCCTGGTCACACATAGTTCCCCGTCTCTGCAGCGTCTCCGTGAGGCATGGGAGAGTGATGTGGGCTCGCTCGAAGAGGAGGACTGGACGGAGGCCCTTGCCTCCTCTCGTGGGGCGGCCATTGCAATGAGCCTTCGGCTTATCCAGTTTAAATACCTCCATAGGGTATATTTCACTAGAGTTTGGCTGTACAGGGCGGGCTTCGTGGCTTCCCCGGTGTGTCTTCGCTGCATGCATTAAGAGGGCACCCTGCTTCATACTATATGGGACTGTTCCGCGCTGGCGCGGTTTTGGCGGGGAGTAATGACATGCCTGTCAGAGGTTTTGGGTTGGGACCTTCCTCGCTCACCTAAGCTGGTTCTCCTTCACGTCATGGACGATATCGGGGTCAACGTCTACAAACGTCACCTTATGCTCCTGGGTTTTACCCTTGCCAAGCGAGACATTGCTAGAGCCTGGAAGGCGATAGCTGCGCCCTCCGTCTCGGTTTGGAAGACAGGTCTAGATTTCTGTATGGGCTTGGAGGCTCCCATCTTTGTAGCGAGGGGATGCCCTCATAAACACTACAAAATCTGGAAGCGCTGGGCAGACTATCGGGGACTGGAATTGGAGCCTGTTCCAGCACAGGGCTCGGACCGGCTCTAATCTTCTCCCCCCCCTTACTGGGGGGTTTCTATTTTATGTACACTGGGTGGGATAGAGCCTTCTTAGAAATGTACTGTAGTGAGCGTAGGACTGTTGCTCTGACTGTATATACTGATCTTGCTTGGTTAACAGTGCGATGGGGTGGGGGTATTGTATGTTCTTTGTTTTCCTCTGTTTTGCTTTAATTGCAAGTCATTTCAATATTCTTTCCCTATCTGAGAAAAGTGTCAAAGTCATGATAATGTATATTGATGCTACGGAAGCCTCTGGGTTACAGAGCTCTGCTCTATTTACTTTTGACAAAGAAAATATGTTTAAAAAAACAAAAAAAAAACAGAATCACATCACCGGCGCAGTCGCGCCATGCGTGCTCTTTTGAAGGCGAAGCCTGCCCTCTCCCCAGCCCCTGACCAACCGGGTTGCTGATTGGTTCCTCAATAGCCAATCAGCTCCTAACGATCCACGTTGAACGCTGACGCGCTATTCTTACACCGAGCAAAGGCTACGGTGAGTCAAACCAGTATTCAAATTCAATTTCAGATTAAAACATTCAATGGGCTAAGAATTAATGACAGAACAGTGCAAGGTTTAAAAACAGAATCACATTACCGGCGCAGTCGCGCCATGCGCACTCTTTTGAAGGCGAAGCCTGCCCTCTCCCCAGCCCCTGACCAACTGGGTTGCTGATTGGTTCCTCAACAGCCAATCAGCACCTAGCGAGCCCCGTTGAACGCTGACGCGCTATTCTTACACTGAGCAGAGGCTACGGTGAGTCAAACCAGTATTCAAATTCAATTTCAGATTAAAACATTTAATGTGCTAAGAATTAATGACAGAACAGTGCAAGGTTTAAAAACAGAATCACATTACCAGCGCGGTCGGCCCATGCACGCTCTTTTGAAGGCGAAGCCTGCCCTCTCCCCAGCCCCTGACCAACCGGGTTGCTGATTGGTTCCTCAACAGTCAATCAGCACCTAGCGAGCCCGGTTGAACGCTGACGCGCTATTCTTACACCGAGCAGAGGCTACGATGAGTCAAACCAGTATTCAAATTCAATTTCAGATTAAAACATTCAATGTGTATTTTGTATTTATTGGTAATTATAGAGCGCATCAATCATCCCGAGGGACATCACGGCGCTTAGGACGGGTTTTAGTGCAGTGCAAATTGGTCAGTTGAATAGGATCAGCATCTAGGAAACAGGGTGGTTTTTAATTTTTTCCTGAACAAAAAGTAATCATCTGTCAGGCGAAGATCAGTGGGTAGGTTATTCCAAAGGACCGCAGCTGATTTGGAAAAGGACCTATCGCCCATCCTGACTTTGGAAGTGCGTTTGACTGAGGCGAGAGCCAGATGACGCGATCTCAGATTACGCGAAGGGACATGGAATTGTAGCTTATCTTGCAAGATGTGTGGCCCTTTTTTATGCAATGTTTTATGTGCAAAACAAAGGAGCTTAAAACTGGCTCTCTGGCGAACTGGTAGCCAATATAGGGGCATATTAACAAGCCGGAGATAAAAAATTATCGCCGCTTTAGCGTCTGTTTTCAGACGAAAAGCGGCAATAATTTTATCGCTGTATTAGCAAGGTCACGCTATCGCGTGAATCCTTGCCCTATCGCCCTTTCCCATAACGCCCATCCTGCATCTCTAATGAGATGCAAGGTGGGCGTTACTGGGCGTACCCCAGATGGGCTACGTTGTAAATATCGCCGATGTGCACATCGCGATATTTACAAGGCAGCCCACAGGATGATAGCAGACGTTAGATTTTGGCGAAAACGGCCGTTTTCGCCAAAATCTAACGTCTGCTATTATCCCGACTTAGCCATCCCTAACATAGGGGTGGATTGTGCTGATACGACCACAGGGTCGTATCAGCAGAGTTATCGCCGCTTTGCAGGGAACATCGCTGGAAAACCAGCGATGTTCCCTGCAAAACGGCGATAACCTCGCTATCTCTGGAATTTTTATCGCCCTGGAGAAGCGTGTTGTTAATAACGCGCTACCAGGGCGATAATTTCCGGAGATAGCCAGCGATAAGATATCTATCGCTAAGCACGGCCAGCGATAATTATCGCTGGCCGTTGATAATATGCCCCGTAGTTCCTTCAAGCAGTGTGACGCTGAGCTGTATTTTCTTTTATTACATATTAGTTTAGCGGCGGCGTTCTGGACCACCTGGAGTCTAGAGAAAAGATAGTCGGCCATGCCAACATAAAGGGCGTTACCGTAGTCCAGTCTGCTTAAGAGCAGAGCTTGTGTTACTGTTTGTCTGCAGTTTAATGGGATCCAAGGAAAGAGTCGTCTGAACAGTTTCAGTGTGGAAAAGGCTTTTCCGCACAATGTGCGTACTTGGTCCTGCATAGATAGGGTGTCATCAAAAATGATTCCCAGATTTTTTGCCGCACGTTTTGATTCTGGAGCGGTGCCTAGTGCCTGGGGCCACCAGCCATTGTCCCAAATCGCCTGGGCACCCCCGAAGACCAGAATTTCAGACTTCCCGGCGTTTTGTTTTAGACAGTGCTGGGACATCCAGCCTGCGAGTTCAGTGAGACAGTTTATTAGGTTGTTCTTAGCCTCGGTATTGGTCAATCTATTTATCAAGGGAATCACTAATTGGGTATCATCGGCGTATGAACAGATGTCAAAACCCCATTTTCTGCTGATATCCGCCAAAGATGATACATATGCATTGAAGAGGGTGGGGCTCAAGGTGGCTCCCTGCGGGACTCCGTATTCGATGCTTTTTGAAGTTGATGTACAAGATCCCATTTGGATTGTTTGGGTTCGATCTTTCAGAAAAGAAGCGAACCATGACAGGGCTTTCGAGCAAATCCCTTTTTTGATGTAAAATTTGAAGTAGTTTAGTGTGTGATACGGTATCAAAAGCCGCAGTGAGGTCTAGTAGAATCAATGCTACGGCTCTGCCTTGATCAACTAGTGACCTAATATTGTCAGACACAGCTAGTAGGGTGGCCTCGGCACTGTTATTGGCCCTAAAGCCGGTCTGTGAAGGGTCAAATAAGTTGTTGGATTCCAGGAAGGTGGTGAGTTGTTTGTTTACTAAGCGCTCCAAAACCTTGGACAAGTAAGGCAACTGAGAAATTGGGCGATAGTTAGCTGGGTCATATATGCCAAGTCCCGCTTTCTTTAAAAGTGGAAAAACTACTGTTTTCTTCCATATGTCTGGGAAAGAGGCTTGCTCCAGAGATTGGTTGAGGAGTTTGGTGACGTGGGGGCTTAAGACTGACACTAATCTAGAAAAAACGAAATGAGGGCAGGGATCAAGTGGAGATCCTGCCTTGACCTCAGCCATGGCTTTGGCCACCTCTTCCTCTGAAAAAGGGGTCAGGGTGTCAAGGTGAAAGTTTGCAGAGGGGTGAGGTGCCAGGTTTTCCCAGTCAGTTTGAGCGTCTTCCTGGGGATTATCGAAAGACGCGTAGATTTTTGACACTTTGTCTGTGAAGAAATTGTTAATTAGCTCACAGTTCTCTGTTGTGGGAGCCATGGTTTGTGATAAGCTGGTGGGATTACAAAGTTCGCGAATAACTTTGTACAGTTCCTTGGATGAGCTACCATTATCCTCGATCCTTCTAGTATAGTATTTTGTTTTAGCATTTTTTATGGCATGGTGGTAGTTTTTCAATTCGACTAAGTAATTTTGTCTGTCTATGCTGTCCTTTGACAGTCTCCATTTGTGCTCCAAGGTTCGACATTTCCTTTTTGTTAGTTTTATTCAGGAGTGTACCATCTTTCGGATCGGGATTTAGGAGCCTGTTTGCTATTAAGTTCAGGGGCACATTTTTCAAGCGACTTCTCAATCTTTTGCTGTAAGTGGGCAGCTGATGTGCTAACTGAGGAAGAATGGGGTGTGTCTAGGTCGGGATGAGTGAAATGCGTAGTGAATGTTTCCTGAGTGATTAAATTCCAAGCTCTTTTCCTTGGTTGAAATGTAGTTTCAACTTTAGATGGTTTGTTTGGTAAGGCTAGGGAGAAGGAGATTAGGAAATGGTCTGTCCAGGAAAGTGGTTTAATCTTATGAATGTTAATGGTCGTTATATTGGAGAACATTAGATCCAAGGTGTGTCCAGCCACGTGGGTTGGTTCCGAGATCATCTGAGTTAGTTGCATTATGTCCATATCATTTTCCAGGTGTTTCACTCCTGGGTTAGTGGCATTTTCATAAGGGAGGTTAAAATCGCCTATAACTAGGAACTGATTCTGTTTTAGGCAGAGGGGGAACAGTTGAGTGAGTAGATTAGTGCTTAATCCTGAATAATGACCAGTAGGATTGTAAATGACTGCCCCTCCTAGTAGTACATGGTCCCCCTTCGAAACTGAAAAGGCTAGGATCTCATGGGAGCCTACTTGGGTAACTATGTTAGGAGTGCAGGAGAGATGTTATTTAAAAAGAATGGCTATACCGCCGCCTCTCTTGCCTTTCCTATCCTGTTTTAGTATTTTATATCCGGGTGGTAGGGCGGAGACAATGTCCGGGGAATTATTATCGTCGAGCCAGGTTTCGGTAACAAAAGCCAAATCTGGACTCAAGTCGTTTAGTGTATCCCAAATCTCTGTGCTATGTTTGGGGAGTGATCTAGAGTTAAAATAGATACAGTTTAGGGTCGAGTTGCTATACTTGTGGTTAATAGCTACCTCTATGGGCAGGGTGTGAACATCCTGACTACCCCATTTACAGTCAAGACAAGTAAAAGGTCCTTCAACCTTCACTGGTGAAGTCTTTATGCGGCAAGTATTTAGGGGCATATCTACAAGGGCTTTATCTCCGCTTTTTTGGCTTTTAAAGCCAAAAAAGCTGAGATAAAACTATCGCCCTATTAACAAGAGGGTGCTAACATGCATTGGCGCATGTTAGCACCCTTTTACCCGACGTCTCCCTTTGCATCTCTAATGAGATGCAAAGTGGGCGTCACTGGACAGTACAACCTTGTAAATATCGCTGATGTGCACATCGCGATATTTACAAGGCTAGCTAACGCATTTTAGCAGACGTTAGTTTTGGGCGAAAACCGCTGTTTTCGCCGAAAACTAACGTCTGCTAAAATGCAGACTTAGGCATACCTATTATGGGGGTGGATTGTGCTGATACGACCACAGGGTCGTATCAGCAAGGTTATCGCCGTTTTGCAGGGAACATCGGTGGGAAACCAGCGATGTTCCCTGCAAACGGCGATTTCCCCCGCTATCGCTGGTAATTATATCGCCCTGGGGAAAAGCGTTG
The DNA here is from genome assembly GCA_963921515.1 of Calotriton arnoldi. Taxonomy (NCBI): domain Eukaryota; kingdom Metazoa; phylum Chordata; class Amphibia; order Caudata; family Salamandridae; genus Calotriton; species Calotriton arnoldi. Next base: position 1,171,461 of record CAWUFW010005054.1, on the reverse strand, counting down.
TAGATAACGCGCTACCAGGGCGATATAATCAAGCGATAGACGGCGATAAGTAGAAAAGCGCTAAGCGCGCTTTGCGTTGACTTATCGCCGTCCTCGTAGATATGCCCCTAAGTTTTTGTTTGTCCGCCAGTTTCAGAAGCTTATCCCGTGAGTATGTAAGAGGGGGTGATCTTTCTGAGGTGTGGGGGGCAGCGTTTCTGCCCCCCTGGGCCCGGTCGGGCGCGGACGGGCGCAGACGGGCTTGCCTTAGGCGCGCCCGCTGCGCGTGGAGGCAGGCATCTGTTTTTATGATGCCGGTTGGGCAGCTAGACTGCTAACCGCAGTGGTGCTTCCTGCCGGGAGTAGGACACTTCCGGTTTGCATCCAATTCCCTCCACACAAACGGAACAATCCGTGGTGGACCGGGGAAGACGCAGTGGGGGCAAAGTGCAATGTGCAGGTAAGCGAGATATTGTGCAAGTAAACAGAGTTTAAAACGAATAAAATAGTCAATTTAAAAAAAGCAGAAATGCTTAAAACGATTCTGATGCACATGGAACCCTTTACCAGGCGTTCCACTCACTATTAAGGAGACCAAATGTTCTGGTGCTAGATCCTAGTTGCCTCTAGCGCATCCATTTAATGTGCTAAGAATTAATGACAGAACAGTGCAAGGTTTAAAAACAGAATCACATTACCGGCGCAGTCGCGCCATGCACGCACTTTTGAAGGCGAAGCCTGCCCTCTCCCCAGCCCCTGACCAACCGGGTTGCTGATTGGTTCCTCAACAGCCAATCAGCACCTAGCGAGCCCCGTTTAACGCTGACGCGCTATTCTTACACCGAGCAGAGGCTACGATGAGTCAAACCAGTATTCAAATTCAATTTCAGATTAAAACATTCAATGTGCTAAGAATTAATGACAGAACAGTGCAAGGTTTAAAAACAGAATCACATTACCGGCGCGGTTGCGCCATGCGCGCTCTTTTGAAGGCGAAGCTTGCCCTCTCCCTAGCCCCTGACCAACCGGGTTGCTGATTGGTTCCTCAACAGCCAATCAGCCCCTAGCGAGCCACGTTGAACGCTGACGCGCTATTCTGACACCGAGCAAAGGCTACGGTGAGTCAAACCAGTATTCAAATTCAATTTCAGATTAAAACATTCAATGTGCTAAGAATTAATGACAGAACAGTGCAAGGTTTAAAATAAATGGTCACCATCATCACACAAATCACCTAGAACATGAAAACAATGAGTGGTACTGAAATGAGTAAATCAGCCCATAGAAGATCATAAACCCCTGTGAATGCCAAGTAAAGTGGACTGATCACCACTGAACACCACCACTGCATCTTCACGGCAAATGAAGCATCCCATCCCCCACTCCTCCAAGGTCACGCAGTGTGAACGCCACCCGCAAAAGCCAACCTGGAAGAAGTAGTTCTTTCCAAACTTTGTAGAACCCAATTTTTAGAACAATAAACTTTTGCGACCCATCTAGCATTAATGGATATGAGGCGGGTAAAAATGTCAATGTAATACCAGCAATGGTTTGTAAACTTCACAACCTTGACCGCACCCATCAATATCAGGCAGATGATGAACTGCACTTGATGCTGGAGCTGGAACACTTTTCAGAGTGTGGTGCTGGCCCATGGCATCCATTCACTGAAATCACAAGGCTTCTGAAAATTGTTGGTCTTGAGATACCAGTGAATTTAGCAAATTTAAGAATATAGCTATTTTGCAGTTTTATATAGCACGAACATGGTCCAAAGGCATTGAAGCACTTTACATTACATCAGGCCAGATTCATTTTATTTTAAGCTCAGAAGATTAAATGATTTCCCCAGAAAAGAAAAGGATGTTGAGCCAATGCTGGGACTCAAACCTGGTTCCCCAGATTCAAAGTCAGCAGCTCAGGACTTTGGCCACATCCATATTGCTCAGTTTATGTGTGAAAGTCATACACAAGTGGTACGGTTGTGTATGATCACGTGTAACGAGCACATCCGCTGTTGAAATGACTTTCAGGCACATGCATCATCCGAAAATCGGGTCGCAAACGGGCAGATTCGCAGAATCTGCCCCTTTGCGACCTGTATTTTTGCATTTGGGATGCATCATCCCAAATGCAAAAATCGCAATTTAAGGAATCGCACAATTGAGATTACTTAAATTGCGATTGCATTTAAGGAATCGCAAATTGAGATTCCTTAAATGCAATGCAACAAAGTTAAAAAATTAGCGATTTCGCTACTAGGGCGCAATTTACCATGAAGTTGAACTTCATGGTAAATTGCAAAACTTTGAAAAATGCACTAAAATGCATTTTTTAAAGTTTTAGGTTACACACACACATGCCCTTGGGGCATGTGTGTGCGCAACATGGGTGCACATCATAATTTCAGGGTGCAACAGGGTGTCATTTTGACACCCTTGCACTTGAAGTGCATGAGCAATTTGCGAGTACCTACTGGTACTCGCAAATTGCTCATGCAATCTCCAATTCATTCCTATGGGCCTGTAGGCCCATAGGAATGAATGGGACGGCATTTCTTAATTGCGACTCGCAATTTGCGAGTCGCAATTAAGGAATGTTTAGGAATCGCTATTTATATAGCGATTCCTACATGCATAGGCTTTTGCGATTCCTTAATTGCGATTCCTTAATAATTGCAATTAAGGAATCGCAAAAGCCTACCTTGATGCATGTGCCAGTTTGTGAAGTAAAACACAGCAACAACAAATACTGGACGGGTCACCCGCAGTCTTGCTGGGGAACACTTGAAAGGGTTTGTTTTATAACTGGATTTAGGGACATTGTTCAGCACCTTTGCACTAGTGCACAAACAGGGCTAATCATTTTAAATATTGCTGACATATAGTCCAGGAGTTTTGCGATCCACCAAAAATCAGCTTGTGACGAACCAGTGGGTCCTCACCCACAGTTTGGGAAATGCTGGCCTAGAGGCTAACGAAATCTAACCCCAGCAGTTCTACAACTGACATGGAAACGCAATAAAATACCTGGCAACACTCAATTACTCAATGAAACGTCAGCCTGCGCACCCTCAGCTTTACTACCGTTCCAGCTTTGTCAGTTGCCCTCCAGCCAAACCCCCTCCGTGGTCGCATCCAGGGGCTTACATAGTCCCACTTCACTCATTTGTGAAGGATATGAGACATTTCTTGGGTCACTCTGCCTGCCGCAGCCCTGTCAGAATCCTGTGGGTGATGCATGACTCTAGAGCACACTGCGTGACAGGTCCTACTACGAAACCCCCACAGGAGGTTGTAGTGTCTTGTGAGTTAGAGATGACGGGACCCTATTGGCTCCTGACGGACTCCGTAGAACAGCGACGTGAGTGAGTGGGTGTGGGTGATAGACTTCTTAACGTAGAATGTTCAGTTAACGCAGGGATTTAAGTGGGCCGGGTCCTGCCAATGCTCCCCACTGGTAGTTCTAAAAAGCCGATGCTGAGACGGGTCCCTATCGGGCTCTCCATTTTTTCTCTCACCATCAGGGTGGAAATAAAATCTTAACTCTGCAGCAGTGCCACCCTTCAGTGCCTTTGAGGTAACTTCAAAGAGACTCGTGATAGTTCTTTCACAGCCTTATCATTTCAGAACTGAAGCATTTTCAATATTATATGCAACAAAGCCATAGTTGTTGCTTATTTATTTTATGCAACTACCAACCATTGACAAAGCCAATAGTCCTGGCTTGTTGCAGGTGTAATGTTACTTGTTGTATTATATATCTGGATGCACATGACAGAAGCAGTAAAATACCAGTTGGGCGGCACACTATGCCAAGCACAGATTTTTAGCTCAGGTGTTTTAAGCCACGCCCTAATTACATTGGCCACGCACCTTTGAGAGACCACCCAATTTTTTCCATCCCATTTAAAGCCCTGAGTTAACGGTTACACACTGAGGAATAAAGACATGTGATACCAAGCTCTGTGTGTGGCGTGATCATTTGTAAGTTCCCGGGCTGGGGTAGGCTGCCACAGGAGGGATCTTAGAGCGGGAAGAAGCCCTGTTCTCATCCAGCTTTGATGACGCCAGCTACCTGCAGGGCAGGGTCCCAGAGCATCAGATCAGCCCTGCCAGGCATTCAGGACCCCGCAGCCAGGATGGAGAGCAGAGGAAAGGCTCTGTGGCTCTGAAATCCCACCTTTGGATGCCCATCACTGCCAAGGCCACCCTCAAAGACACCCGAGCTCACCACAGATGTATACAAAGAAAGGCTCCAAGAGGCACCAGCAGCAAAATGAACACTACAACTATGGACACTTCTTGCCCAGACCCACCCGACAGCCATTGCACCCGTCCTGAATGGATACAGTTGAAAAGAAGGCTGGTGATTAGCAACACACACGTGCACACACATGCACGCACACACACTATGCCTTCATTCATTTATCATTCCGTCAGTGCTAATTCCCTACTAATCCTGTTTGGGTTCCGGAGTAGCGTGCTACCTGCCGAAAAGCACTTTGACACCTCATCAGGGGTAGCAAGCGCTATATAAATGCAAACCCTTCCCTTTTTTATCCCTCCACTATCCTTTTTCAATTTAAAATACAAACTCACATGTCCACCACTCAAATTAATTTAATATCTCCCTATACTAAATCACCACTAATCGCTGCAAAAGTGCTTTGACGCCTCGTCAGGGGTAGTACGCGCTATATAAATGCAATTGCAATGATTCACCATTCAGTAAATGAAAGTCATTTTTCAACGATCAGAAGGTGTCCCATACTTAGCATCGTTACAGCGCTGTGAGGAGAATGCCAGCGTTCAGAGGACACAAAACAGCGCAGCAGCAGATTTAGCAGGAGTTGCTGGCAGATGACGTCATTGGTGACGTCCATTCTAAAAATGGCTGATCTTCTTGAGGATCAGTGTGGCTGTGGTGCAGAAGCGAGCCAGCACTGCCTATTGTGGGATCTGTACCTGAGCTGAGCTCCCTCTTCAGTGCACACTCCTGTGTGTAGGCAAGCACACGGGGTCAGGCGTGTAAGATGTGTGATGTAGTGTGAAGGGCGAATGTAACACGAACACTTACCACAAGTTGATTTACGCCCTCACCCCTTGATGCAGCTGGTTTTTCTTGGCATTGGAATTTGGGGAAAAGGCTTTTTCACGCTCCTTCAGAAGATCTATGGGGCATATTAGCAAGACCGGCGATAAAATTATCGCCGTTTTAGCGGCAGGAAACTGCCGCTAAAACGGCGATAATGGGCTTGCTAATATGCGTTATAGAATTCCAATAGAAGCCCAGGTTAGATGTCCTGCACATCTAACCTGAGCTTCTATTGGATTTCTATAACGCATATTAGCAAGCCCATTATCGCCGTTTTAGCGGCAGTTTCCTGCCGCTAAAACAGCGATAATTTTATCGCCGGTCTTGCTAATATGCCCCTATATTTCCTCAACGACCTAAGGGTTTTGTTTCGCACTGTTCGCCCCAGACACATGGCCCTTGCGTAAATGAACACGGTGTTGGCGTAAACTAGTTTTGAGCTGACGCTGCACGAGGGTTAACTTTGGGTGCAGAATAGCTTTACGTGCAACAGTTGGTTGTTGCTACTCTGCTGCTCTTTGCTTGCACAAGTGCAAACATTTTGTGAATCCGGGCCTCTGCGTCAGTGCCAGGGCACTGCAGGACTGTACAGAGCAGTGCCCTTTGACCCTTTCAAAGACAATCTCCACTCCCCTTATGCCCCCAGAACATGTAACCGAAAAAATATTAGACCATAAATATACCGATGCAACTAATGGCCAGGAGATGGCGCCCTTTGCACAGTAATCCCACGCCCGCCGCCCGCTCCCAGGCTCTGCTGCTCCGGGCCTCCTGTGCCGTCCGGCTGCAGCCGAGGGGCAGGCGGCCCTGGGCGCTCACACCGGGCAGGGGGTGGGCAGAGGGCTGAGGGTGAATAATACATGAATGAATGAATGAATGAATGACTCCCAGCGGGTCCCACGGAATCGTTCATTCTGAGACTGATGACGTACACGCCATTTCGTCACGGTAGTTGATTCTGTCATTTACAGATTTTCACCCCAGGCGGCAGATGCTGTGTTTAAAAACAAATCATTGTTGAGACCAAGGCTCTGTGGAAGTCACGGCAACTCTAACAATACATCAATATTACAGGTACTAACAATACATTAATATTACAGATGCTAACAATGTATAAATATTACAGATCCTAACAATGTATTAATATTACGGATTATAACAATGTATTAATATTACAGATGCTAACAATGTATAAATATTGCAGATCCTAACAATGTATTAATATTACAGATCCTAACAATGTATTCATATTACAGATTCTAACAATGTATTAATATTGCAGATCCTAACAATGTATTAATATTACAGATTCTAACAATGTATTAATATTACAGATGCTAACAATGTATAAATATTACAGATTCTAACAATGTATTAATATTGCAGATCCTAACAATGTATAAATATTGCAGATCCTAACAATGTATTAATATTACAGATCCTAACAATGTATTCATATTACAGATTCTAACAATGTATAAATATTACAGATTCTAACAATGTATTAATACAGATTCTAACAATGTATTAATATTACAGATTCTAACAATGTATAAATATTACAGATTCTAACAATGTATTAATATTGCAGATCCTAACAATGTATTAATATTACAGATTCTAACAATGTATTAATATTGCAGATCCTAACAATGTATTAATATTACAGATTCTAACAATGTATTAATATTGCAGATCCTAACAATGTATTAATATTACAGATTCTAACAATGTATTATTACAGATGCTAACAATGTATTAATATTGCAGATCCTAACAATGTATTAATATTACAGATTCTAACAATGTATTAATATTACAGATGCTAACAATGTATTAATATTACAGATGCTAACAATGTATAAATATTACAGATTCTAACAATGTATTAATATTACAGATTCTAACAATGTATTAATATTGCAGATCCTAACAATGTATTAATATTACAGATTCTAACAATGTATTAATATTGCAGATCCTAACAATGTATTAATATTACAGATTCTAACAATGTATTAATATTACAGATGCTAACAATGTATAAATATTACAGATTCTAACAATGTATTAATATTGCAGATCCTAACAATGTATAAATATTGCAGATCCTAACAATGTATTAATATTACAGATCCTAACAATGTATTCATATTACAGATTCTAACAATGTATAAATATTACAGATTCTAACAATGTATTAATACAGATTCTAACAATGTATTAATATTACAGATTCTAACAATGTATAAATATTACAGATTCTAACAATGTATTAATATTGCAGATCCTAACAATGTATTAATATTACAGATTCTAACAATGTATTAATATTGCAGATCCTAACAATGTATTAATATTACAGATTCTAACAATGTATTAATATTGCAGATCCTAACAATGTATTAATATTACAGATTCTAACAATGTATTATTACAGATGCTAACAATGTATTAATATTGCAGATCCTAACAATGTATTAATATTACAGATTCTAACAATGTATTAATATTACAGATGCTAACAATGTATTAATATTACAGATGCTAACAATGTATAAATATTACAGATTCTAACAATGTATTAATATTACAGATTCTAACAATGTATTAATATTGCAGATCCTAACAATGTATTAATATTACAGATTCTAACAATGTATTAATATTGCAGATCCTAACAATGTATTAATATTACAGATTCTAACAATGTATTAATATTACAGATGCTAACAATGTATAAATATTACAGATTCTAACAATGTATTCATATTGCGGATCCTAACAATGTATTAATATTACAGATATTACACGGCGTCTGAGACTTCCGGGGACCCTCCTCAGATGAGAGACATTGAGTGCATGCCCTAGAAACAGGGTGATGGCGGGTGGGTTTTAAACAGGCGCCTGGCAGTCATTTGTAGGACCAACCAGCAGGCTGTGACCTCTGACCTTTAATGCCATGAACCTTGGCCCACTGGCAGCCTTGTTCTGTGTAGGGCCCCTGGTACCTGGTGCACTCCGCTGCTTTGGGAGGTCGCTTTGTAGGGTGACCAGATTTTCTAAACCAAAAAGCAGGACATTCCATCGAGACAGACGTAGGACTATACTTACAGCCCTCTTCCGCATAGGCCCTGAGTATGAATTAGGCGGAGTGACATCACCACATGATTTTATTTGGCTCCACCCCATTATAAGTTGTTTGGTTTTTCCCAGCCCGTGTTACTGGGTGTGTGAGAGCTAAATACGAGGTTTTTAGTTGGCAAACCAGACGGAAATTAATGAATGGCCCTTTGGCGGCAGCAGCCAAGCTTCACTACACTTTTCACTGCTAGAAGGAAGCTTCCCTTTCTCTCCCAGCCTCCCCCCTACCAGCAGGCCCGCACATGCCTTTACCACTTCAGAGCAGAGGGTAAGTGTATGCAATAACACCGCACGGGAGTTTACTCGTAATGGCACCCTACTGGCCGCTTGGTAACAGTAGACCACGTGATTTCATCCTTACCCCAGTACTATGTATGAATCTTATATAGGCAGGCAATTATCTACAATAACACAGAAGCTAGAGCCAATTGTACATACGTATGACGAATATACTAATAGTCTCTCTCATTTCACAGGCACTCACAGAGATAATTAAATACAAATGTTCTGATCCTTAGTAAATGCCAATTTACGGCATAAAAACATGGCCGTGCCTACGTCATGACAGGTTTAGCGCTGTGACGGTTCTTGTTCTTTTATTTTTTAGTCACACCTGATTTGCAGGTCACTAAAGGCTGCTTTTAAAATGTCACATGGCACAAAACTCAGGCATGCTGTGTGGCATGTGACATGTTACATACATGTGACAGCAAACCCTTCTCTCCGAATGAAGTTGGCAGAATGGAGCGCTTGTTTCGGGAAAAGAGATGCTTATCTTTCGAAGGCGCTATAAGACTAATCACAAAAGGGGGTCTGATTCATTTGCAGCATTTCAAGTGCAAAACCGGGACATGTGATCACTTTGGAGAAAGGTATTTAGACACCGGGGACATATGTCAAAAAACTGGGCCTGTCCGGGCAAATGCTGACCCGCCTATTGCTTTATATATAAAGCTCCCTGATTCCGTTTTTATTCATTTTTACAGATAAATACAGACAGATAACCATTTATTTTCCTGTCTGTATTTATTTATAAATGTGGCTAAAAATGGAAATTGGGTTGTTTTTTGAGTGATTCTAAGTGTCGTCAATCACAACTACCAGGCCATTGGTGCGGATTGAAAGGTAAGGCGATTCGAAAAAAGGAACTTTAGCAAAGAGCCTGGAACAGCAGTAGATATGCACAACCTTCATACTAACATTTGCATGTTTTCCTAAAAGTGCATATTTTATCATCAGAGTGTGTTTATCACTGAAACATATCAGGAGGTCACGCATGAGTGCACATGTATTGGTTAAATAAATGTAGATATACTCGTTTCAGCTTCATTTTTTCAGAAAACCGAAAATAAATATGGAAAAAATACAGATAAAATTAGTAAAAAATAAATATAGCTAAATATAGACGGAAATGGCAAAAAAAAAATACCATAAAACCGAGAGCCCTAGCTATAAACAGAACAGATGTAAAACTACAGATTATCTATCACCTGACAAATATTGTGTGCGAAGTATCCTTTGCAAACACATCATCCCATAATAGTTGATACAAGAAAATCGACGTCCAGCGGGGCATATATTTCTACAAGATATTTAGGATACACTATTTATGCCAGGAGATATCGGAATACCATGTCCTGACAAATGTGAAGTCGCGACTTTATCTGTATTCGTATTTGCAGCCAGGGGACGTCATTACCATAACTGTGTCTCACACACAGACATTATGTGTTGTGCACACAGGTACATGCTTAGGGGGCGGGACATTCAGAGTGACAGGGCTGTGCTGAGGTGCACTGGCAGAGGGTCGAGGTGCTGCGGCAGAGCTGTCAGTGAAGACAGACGAGTCTTGGTTGAGCAGTCCAGGGCTAGGTGCCCCCCCCCCATCCCCCACCCGTGAATGCCCCAGGTGTCCGCTAATTAAAAGAGGAGAAAGTCACCACTTCCTGTCCAGCGGACCTGTCCTTTGAACCCCGGGCTGAGACGAATGAAAGACCCCAACAGGAAACACCCATTCACAGAATCAACATTTACCAAGTGAGCTGGAAAAGCCCCCTCGTCCCCCTGGGGGGCTAAACCGCACTCCCACCCCCAAATCCTTCATGGCCTGCACTAAGCGTGTCAACAGACAGCCCCTCGCAGAGGCCGAGGCAGGGCAGGCGCTATAAACCCGCAGGATCAGCCCTGGGCGTCATTTTACCCGTTGCCCTCCAGATCGATGCCTCCCTGGTCGGTAACAGTGGCCGGTTAGCAATGAGGAAAAACTGGGGAATCGTGACTCAGACATCTGATGCCCTGCGTTATTCCTCATTCCTGCCCAAGGCTCTCGAACAGCCAGCGTCCATGGGTGAACCCATGGGGTGTCCGCTGTTCTCGTATCGCGTCACTACCCCGAGTTAAGAGTCTTTCTCTTGAGGACCCTGGAAGGATGAAAGGGTGTGTTGGCCTGGCAGGGGGTGTTAGTAGGAGGTGCTCACACACCTAAGCTGTAGCACCCTCTTACATTTAAACAATTGCTTTGTCCATTGGGTATAATTTCTTTCCCCCTGTTTTTTAGGGTGTCTGCTGTCAGGAAAGCATTTGTCGACAAGTGGGTTCTACGCTCAGGGGGCCCGAGGGAGGGGTGTGGGGGCGGGTATGCCTGGCATGAACAGCCCTCTGCCCCTTTCACAAGCACTTGTCTGAGAAGTGACTGACGCTGCCCCATAGGAGTCCGTCAGTCATTTACCAACCCTGGGTTAGTCCTTCGAGTCTCCTGGAAGCATCCCCCATATTTAAGCGCTTCAGTGATACTGCTGTCCCCATTTCAGAGGCAATGGCCTCACGCGCGACTGACTCTGCCCCAGTCCCACAGCCTTTGCATGCCAGATGCTGCTCTTCAGGGCGCTATTCTGGCCTGTCATTGACCGCTGCAGCTCGACCTGCCTTCGAAGATGCTGGTTTCTATATCGGGCCGCCACCCTCTGTCCAGATGTGGGCAGGGGGCGAGGGTACAGGAGCCGGACCCGTGGAAAGACGGGCGCCCAGACCTGCAGTGTGTCCCTAGAGCTGAAAACACCCCCCGAGGCGCCTCTAGGGAGTTCGGAAATAGCCAATTAATAGCTGGGCCCTGGAGCAGCCAAGGTGCTCGTTACAGCCCCTGACGCCCCCAGGCCGGACACCTGTGTGGGATTGTCAGCGCACTGAGGGCTGGGCTGGGAGGTAGGCAGGCCCCCAGCCAAGGTGCATTGTGGGAAAGCCTCCATATTCACATTAACGAGTCTCAGCGTCTGCGCCAAACAGACACATTGAGCCAAGCGCTCCGAAGCGGCCGAATGGTGACACTCGACGCTTTATAAAAGTACTAAATGAAAAAATGATTATGCACTGATGTAAACACAGGAGAAACTCCATTTGCATCATGGTTCCTGCCCTGGGTAGGGTATCGAGCAAACAAGAGACATTTCCTCCAGTCGGGCCTCGAGACTTTACAGAATGTTGACAAGCTGAGCCCACAATGAGAGGGATTTTGCTCCGGGGGCTGCTGACGTCACAAGCACCCCTAAAGTGGGCAGATCTCCCTGTGCCTAAAATACGAATCTGACCTTTTGTAGTGAAACCTGAGCTCGCGTAAAGCGCTGCAATACCTTCGGGACTGAACTGCTGAAAAGGGCACAGGAGGTAAACAAAAGCGTTAATACACAGGAAGAAAGACAAATTGATACCCATTTAGTGCTGATTTGAACAAAGTGAAACCAGAATACCTGCATAAATTGCAGCCTACCCGCTTGACTGAATGAAATGGTCCCTGCATCTTTCAGTAGACATGCGCGTGCCCGGTGACTCGTATGCGCGCCTCGCGAGGGCATTTGGCCATGACTCATTTTTATTCTTTTTTTTTTTTGCTGATACTGCACAGCATCGACAAAACGCATTCTGTCTTTTATCGATGCTCTACAACATTAACATAAGGCACTGATAAGATAATAGGTGCCAAAAGAGAGGCGTATTGCCTTTGCCAATGCTTGTTTAAATAGGGAAGCAAAACAACATGCTGTTTTAGCGACCGTGGACGTAAGATTGGATTTTGCAAACTCATTCTACTGCAAATCTAGCACAGAGATTCAGGTCTTACAGACTCAGCACGCCTGTGTCTAGCAGGTGCAGTGGCACCGGGGCCAGAGGCCTGACGGCAACATTGACCCTTTTTTTTTTTTTTTACAGAGTTTTGTATAGCGCGAACGGGTATCAGAGCGCCTTACACGAGCACCAGTTGCGTAGCATGAGGACACATTCGTTTTTGTTAGGCACGGGGAGATATGCAAGGGTATTCAAACTATAATTTGTGTTTTTATAAGATGGAGCAACAGCAGAGGAAACACCCGTCTTCATACGACAGCTGCACCTTGGACAGAAACAGTGCAAGCATCCCTCCTTCAGAGGACGGGTACCTGTAGGGAAGCATCAGCACAAGCAACAGCAGTGCGAGGTTGAGTTCTTCGGTGAATAGGGACAGCCTGGCAATAGGAAAGCAAGCTTCCCTCACTCATGAAGGCAATAAGTGCAAGCTTCCATTCTTCAGAACAGATCCAGTATCGCAGAGTTTCATCACTCACAGAACATGACATTTTAAGGCATGAGTGGCACGTAGGTTGCAGGCAGAAGTCTGCAACAGGTGCTTGAATCCCTGAGAGGAACTCAGGTGGATGAGTGAGTGAATATGCGAGTTCGGATTCTGACACCATTCTCACTTAGGTGATATTCCATATCAACCCCTTGGAAATCCTGCTGCTGTTACCCTGAGGCCTGATTTCATGAATTCTTTGTTTTTCCACGTATTGAGAAATTGCAGTAACCTAGTAGGTCATTGCTATTTGGAACAGTCTCATCACAGCCTAAGTGACCATGTTCTAGACTGGCACACTGTGCCAACCCCTTCGAAAGGGTTTTGAGTGCATGTACATCAGGCTGAATGCACTCCCAGACTCAGTGCTGCGCCAGTTTGTGTTTCAGTGTGATGGGAATAGACCTAAAAACAAAACAGCTTTCTAAAGAGGCGTGTACGATTAACAACAAACACAATATGGGTGGCCAGAACTACTGAAGTCCTTCCTGTTAGTGGACAGAAAAGGTGAGGTTGAAATGCTTGGCTTTGAAAGAAATGCTGAGCTTCAGGGATAAATCCTTAATTTTACCGTGTCTAGGGGCTCAGAGGAGCCTGAAATCCAGGCACTTATTGGTGTTTGGTGGATTATGTCAATATTCCATAAATGTGCCAATGAACGCAAACATTCCAAAATGGAAAAAACCTACATTGTTGCCTCGTTTTAAATATTTTGATGCAAAACTTCCTTTGTTTGCACATTTTCCATTTTCATGCCAAAGTACCGCAGATACAAAGGGGTGAATTGTGCGAGAAGCATAAACAAATTACAAAATCAACTGGTGAAGAACAAAATCAAAAAAACTGGTAACAAGAAAATATCGACGTGGATGAGTGAGGCTGTGCAAATGAGAGGTCACTGAGAGTTTTAAAAATAAAATGCAATAACAAAAACGAAGCTGCTATCGAATAAAACAAATCTGAACAACTCCTTTTTGCATTGTCACATAAAGAAGTACCACAGAAATAAAATGCAAACAATTTCAAAACTAATTCAAAACTTCTCAACACAAAAATAACAACAATTTATTATCTGATATTTCCGTTTTCGCATAACAAATATGAGCCTGCAAAGCCAAAATTAGCTTTTTTTTCGTTGAAGTACAAGAGAAGGTGGCAAGAAGGAGTCAGTGACACCAGAAGCAAAGGATATAATTTTGAAAAAAGCCCGATGGTGGAGGCAGGGTCCATTTCAAAAAGCATATCCAGATTTTAAAAACTCGTAAACAACCCAAACTCAAAAAACCGAAAAATTAATTAAAAAAAAATAACTGTTACTCTCTCTGTTTCTGTCTCTGTCTCTCTCTGAGGAGAGTGTCTCGCCACACCCCCAAGCGTTAATGAGAACATTCCATTAGAGGCTGACCCTGCCATCACAGGCCTCTGCGGAGCAGGATGCTCTAAAAACGAGGATTATGTGATCACAAGAGATTTAGGTCTATGAGGAGATGCGACCCTATGGGATATCAGCATCCTTCAAAGGATTCTGGGAAAGTCCAACCCCTGCCAAAGAACCTCTTATCTTAGCTCAGATCATTGGAGTAAAACATTTCTTGGTGCAGTCATATTAATCTGCAAAATATAGATTGTAGTTCACAAAAAATGTATGCCCATTGTGTACGTCATTATCAAATAACCCTAACTTTGCGGGAAGTGGGAAGAGGACACAGGAGGAAGCAGGGGGGACGGGCTTGCACGTGCCAGATTGATAACCCCCTGAATGTTAACATAACTTTTACTTTTACATCTTTGAGTAACTTCATTACTTTTGGCTAGTCACAAAATCCGAGCGGGAAACTGCTCAAAAGTTTAGACTTACACATCTCCACCCCGTGAAAAATAGGGTGGAGGCAAACTTATGAGTGTAAGTTACTACTGCTAAAAAGAAACAGAGGTCTAGCACCACACATGGCCTACCACTGGTATTACAACACCCTCCCATAGAAAATAATGGAGGTATGTACTCAAAATAAAACCTCATAAGATTTTTTTTTTATAGATTACATTATTTTAAATGACTAAAGATTATAAAATATATATTTAGTGTTAACAAAATATCTAAAAATAAAACATATGTATTATTTAATTATAAAATATTTTAACAATCCTTTTGATTCATAAATTAATGTAACATCCTTTTTTAATTAAAATATAATTACCTTTTTCAATTAATTCTACACCACATTTAATAATTATTAATGCATAACAAAACATTTTTTTTTACTTTAGGTGGGAATTTATATTTTAACTTAAACTTCAGATTTTTTTAAAATTTAATATATTTAAACTAACTCAAGGATTTAATTCAAATGTAAGTAGTGTTGGAGCATCTATTTTATGTTGTCCTACATTTAAAATAAATATATCATATTAATTGCCATTGATATTTAGCATAAAGTATTTTACTAATTTCTTATACATTTTTATAAACCTTTTAAATTGTTCCTATACCTTACCATAGTGAAATGTCTACCTTGTCTGTGCGGTCTCCAAATGGTACAGCATAGGGAAAAGTGAAAACAGTTTATTTAACAAAAAAAAACCATTTTTTAAAAATCAATGTCAATCAATGTATATATTTATTTTAAATGAAGAGTATAAAAATGCTGCAGCGCTCTTAACTTAATATTGAATTCAATATTTAATTAAGTTAAATATATTAATGAAGTACGAGTTATTCTTCTGAAATAAATTCCCATTTAAAGTAAAAAGTTAGATTTTTTTATTATGCATTAATAATTATTAAAAGTGATGCTTAGAAATAATTAAAAGTAATTTAATTATATTTTTGACAGATTAACGTTAGACTAATTTGTAAATTTAAAAAAGTTTGTTAAAACATGTTATAATTAAATAATAAATAACTTTTATTTTTATATTTTTAAACTTTAAAATATATGTTTTTATATTTGTAACTATTTTAAATTATTTAACTTAAATTCACATTATTTCCTATGAGGTTTAGTTTAAGTCCCTGCCCATGTTATTTTATAAGGGAGGGTGTTGCAGTGCCAGTTGTTGGCCAGGTGTGTCGCTGGGCTTTCTCTAGTCCAAGTAACAAAAGTGAAGCTAAAAACCATCAGGAGCAAATTCTGACCTCTTAGGAATTTTCAAGATTTCCAGACGTACTCCTGGCTATCCGCTGGACTCTCAGACTCCCCCGAGTCCTCAGTTGTGCATTTCTGTTGTGTACTTTTCCACATGCATAAACGTCAATACAAAGGTAGTAGTATTTTTTTCTTTAAGCTGAGCAAGCAAACCATTTTCTGTTCCCGTGCCAGTCTTCGGAATGTCCCCTCTACGTCTCCGCTTTGGAAACACTTTCACTTAAAGTCTTAAACCCTTAAACAATGTCCAATCTTTTCCGAGGTGGGAAACTGCCTGCAAAAGTTTGGCGAATTGTCAGAAAGTTACAAGTTTCTGAGCACCACCAGCTTACGGTGAGCCGAACTCAGGAGGGCCCGAATCACCCCTCCCCACAATTATGGGTTTGTGAACATAACATTTCTGTGCACCCAAAATCCATCTGTAAGTGTAACATTCCCTCATTCCTGGTCTAGGATTCAGGAACGGGATTGGCCATCAAAAATAAGATGTACTAACAGTTTACGTAATGAGATAAGCAAAGTAACGTGCTGCGTTGAGTTGTGTGAGGGAGAA
Organism: Calotriton arnoldi; assembly: GCA_963921515.1. Taxonomy (NCBI): domain Eukaryota; kingdom Metazoa; phylum Chordata; class Amphibia; order Caudata; family Salamandridae; genus Calotriton; species Calotriton arnoldi. Next base: position 1,154,939 of record CAWUFW010005054.1, on the reverse strand, counting down.
AGTGAGAAATCTACCAAGATAGGGCGCTGCACCGCCCCCCCCGCCCCTTCCCCGGCGCGTGCGCACTTCAAGCCGCTTGGGCCACAGACATTTCAGTGACTAGAAAGTAAATAGTTCATGAAGAGTTTGCGCTGGTTTGTGTCTCTTTTGGTGACTTTGCACCTGTGCAAAGCCTTGATATGTGTGTCCCTCCGTGTGCTCCACTTAGGAATGTACAATTGTTAAAGAACCAATCCGAAGGCACAAGGCCAAGAGAATGAATGAATGTAAACACGTGCGTGGGGGTGGAAGGACGGGGGTCTGTAATGGAGAATCAACTGAGGATGGAAGGTCCGCTTAAAAAGCAGCCAAGTAAAACCAAAAGCGGTAATTCATCAACGTGAATAATGAGAATAAAATAACTGTGAAAGAAAGGTGATACAAAAGTCTCGAAAGTGAAATACACTAAAGGGCTTTTAACTCGTGCAAACATAAAATGCACCGCTGTGCATTAATTAGCGCGTCGTGTCCAGTGCGCCCACGTGTCCTTAGAGCGCTGGACACAAAGATGTTGTGTTGTGTGGACTTTTTATAGCGCTCGTACACCAGGGCGTCTCTGGCGCTATCTTGTTCCATAAATATCTGACGGTGGTTTGAAGGCCGTGGGAAACACGAGGTTTATTCTGACGTCTGACCCTTCAGGGGTGATGTACATAGTGGGGGTGGGGGGTCCACGGTGTTGCTGCACAGGCCGAGAAGCGCCTACATCGCAGCCTACTGGCTAAAACCTTTTGAAGAGTAACTTGGTAGCCGACACTGAGTGGAGCTTACTAACGGTATTGTTTTGATAAGATATTTGATGACGCTGGATTCGTTACCTTATAGGGGTCTCTGTACTGTGCACAAAACCTCAAAATGGATTCGCGCCTTAACCGGGAGCCAATGAAAAGAATGAAAGCGTGGGGGACGTGCAGTGCGTAGTAGGGGTCCAGAGTGGCCAGTGCAGGCAATGAAAATTCAGAGTCTCGGCAAGGACGCGCAACATCCTGTGATTCTGGGCAAATCACTTAGGGGCACATGCATCAAGGTAGGCAGTTGCGATTCCATAGTTGCGATTATTAAGGAATCGCAATTATGGAATTGCAATTGCATATGCATGTAGGTTTCGCTAAAATATTAGCGATTCCTACATATTCCTTAATTGCGAATAGCAAATTGCGATTCGCAATTAAGGAATAGCTAGAGCCTAGAGGCCCATTGGAATGAATGGGAATTGCATGCGCAATTTGCAAGTACCAAATAGATACTTGCAAATTGCGCATGCAATTTCAAGGGTGCAAGGGGGCCAAAAGGACACCCTGATGCACCCCCGAAATTGGCATGTGTGCACATGTGGTGCACACACATGCCCTAAGGGCATGTGTGTGCGCCACATGGCACTTTGAAAAATGCACTTTTGTGCATTTTTCAAAGTTTTTGCAAATTACCATCAACTTGCAGTTGATGGTAATTAGCGTTTCCTAAAATGTGAAGTCGCATTTAGGAAAGGCTTGTTGCATTCCAAATAGGGAATCACAATTTGCGATTCCCTAAATGCATTCGCAATTTAGGTAATCGCAAAATTTGCGATTACCTTTTTTGCGAATTTGCATTTGGGTTGATGCATCCCAAATGCCAAAATACTGGTTGCAAAGGGGCCGATTCTGAGAATCGGGCCGTTTTCGACCGGTATTTTGGTTGATGCATGTGCCCCTTAGTTCCAAATGTGCAATAAACGAAAACCTTCCTTGAATATGGCTTAATAGACCATGATAGTGCCCCATGTATGGAGTTCCAACAGTAAAGGCCTTGTAGAAGAGGTCTAAGACAACTGACTTGCCTTTTGGGTCACTAATAACATTTTCATCAAATCAGAAGGGGGAATGAATGTGGTATCCAACCAGGATCTGAATTGCACAATGTCTAATCAGGAAACCAGACACCTTGAAATAGTTCAGAAAGCACACTGTGCACTTGTGTATTTAAAAGAAGACCATATTGTTGCTTCATCTATAAAAATATAGGGCCCTATTTATCAAGGGTTTGCATCATGTTTGCACCATGCAAGGTGGTGCATGCGTGACACAACCCCAAAATGCAATTCATCAAGCCACACAAGGCCACTGTGCGTGGCCCTGAGTGGCTTCTTAAATCAAGAATAAATCAACGCAGCGCAGGTCTTTTTGGTGCGCTTCTCTGCTGTGGGCAGGGGTTCGGTGGGTGGAGCGTGGGTGTTCGATGGGTGGAGCGTGGGTGTTCGATGGGTGGAGCGTGGGTGTTCGATGGGTGGAGCGTGGGTGTTCGATGGGTGGAGCGTGGGTGTTCGATGGGTGGAGCGTGGGTGTTCGATGGGTGGAGCGTGGGTGTTCGATGGGTGGAGCGCGGGTGTTCGATGGGTGGAGCGTGGGTGTTCGATGGGTGGAGCGTGGGTGTTCGATGGGTGGAGCGTGGGTGTTCGATGGGTGGAGCGCGGGTGTTCGATGGGTGGAGCGTGGGTGTTCAATGGGTGGAGCGTGGGTGTTCGATGGGTGGAGCGTGGGTGTTCGATGGGTGGAGCGCGGGTGTTCGATGGGTGGAGCGTGGGTGTTCGATGGGTGGACCGTGGGTGTTCGATGGGTGGAGCGTGGGTGTTCGATGGGTGGAGCGTGGGTGTTCGATGGGTGGAGCGTGGGTGTTCGATGGGTGGAGCGCGGGTGTTCGATGGGTGGAGCGTGGGTGTTCTCATGCAACTCCCGTGGATTTTGATGCTGCCCCAGATTTACCAACACTGGTAGACCTGGGAATGCACCAGAAGGCTACGCCTCCCAGCGGAAGCGTAACGAGGAGAAATATCTTTATTTCTCCTCGTTACTTCCTCTTTCTCTGTGTGCGGCAATCTGCAGCTCACATAGAAAGAGGAATATACCTTAGTGGATTGTTTTCGTGCAGGAAGGTGCCCCTTCCTGAACAAGAACAATCCTGCATGCAACGCAGGCACCCTTGCACCATGGTGCAAGGGTGCCTGCACTGGCAATAGGCAGCACATTGTGCACAAGTGCTCGGAAAAAGCCGGAATGTTCCGTATTTTGATAAATACGGTGCATTTCTGCCCTTTCTCTGTAACGCAGCACAGCAAGATGACTTGCTGTGCTGCGTTTAAAAAAAATATATGCTCCTCAAAGTTTATGCAGGAGGAAACAAGACATCGGACCTGCCTCTAGGCTCATTAATAAAATCGTCACAGCAGAAAGGGTGTGGTCCACTAATTTTAATAAAGACCCCTCAGAGCAGTGATACAATCTAAGGTGCTAAGGGAAATAATCCAAAATGCACTTTTTTGTGTAAAAGTTTGTACCTCAAGTATTAATAAAGTGGGAGCCCCGACATTTGCAGAAGAGTGGGAGGTCTAGGCTGAGCCAAAAGTTGTCCCCTTATGCCTCCACGGCACTGCTTTTCAAGACAGGATGCAAATCAGATGGGGCTGCGGGGAATTATGGGGCCCGGCAGTCACCGCCCCACTAGCACTGCCCTGTTGGTGCCTGCAGCGAAACAGAGATGCTTTGGTGTGGGGCGTATAGTTTGCTGTCTCTAAGCCTGTGCACACACGCTGCACACACCCAGTCAACTGTGAGTGCGGCTTCACAGCATGAGCATGGGCATGTTTCATAGTCCAGGCATCAATGATGATAACTCGCCTTGGGAAACATGCTGCATACTGGCAACCTCGCATAAAGTCTATTGCAAGGCCTGCCCCATTGCCCCTCCCCCTTCTGAGGCTGGTGAACATGGCCTATGAAGCAGGGGTTGTTTCACAATATTCGAGGTGAGATGCCGGTGTTCCTGGGGGAGACCCCTGATCCCACAGGGGCAGGACTCAAGCACCGAAACATGTCTACGGGAAAGAGAAGTGTCCTTTGCTTGTCTCTCCTGTTGTTAGTCTTCTATTAGGAAGACACCAGTAAAAAGACATTTTGCGCTTATCCACCTAGAATTTTAATATTGGTCTAACAGTTTAACAAAAGGAGAAAATACAGATCACCATAAGTGACATAACCTCACCCAAACAAGGAACCAATAACGAGGCGACTATACAACCAGTGAACGGTATTACTCTTGAATTCGTCCCAGTGCAAGCCCTGGAACCCAATAACGAGGCGACTGTACAACCAGTGAACGGTATTACTCTTGGATGCGTCCCAGTGCAAGCCTTGGAACCCAATAACGAGGCGACTGTACAACCAGTGAACGGTATTACTCTTGAATTCGTCCCAGTGCAAGCCCTGGAACCCAATAACGAGGTGACTGTACAACCAGTGAATGGTATTACTCTTGAATGCGTCCCAGTGCAAGCCTTGGAACCCAATAACGAGGCGACTGTACAACCAGTGAACGGTATTACTCTTGAATGCGTCCCAGTGCAAGCCCTGGAACCCAATAACGAGGCGACTGTACAACCAGTGAACGGTATTACTCTTGAATGCGTCCCAGTGCAAGCCTTGGAACCCAATAACGAGGCGACTGTACAACCAGTGAACGGTATTACTCTTGAATGCGTCCCAGTGCAAGCCCTGGAACCCAATAACGAGGCGACTGTACAACCAGTGGACGGTATTACTCTTGGATGCGTCCCAGTGCAAGCCTTGGAACCCAATAACGAGGCGACTGTACAACCAGTGAACGGTATTACTCTTGAATGCGTCCCAGTGCAAGCCTTGGAACCCAATAACGAGGCGACTGTACAACCAGTGAACGGTATTACTCTTGGATGCGTCCCAGTGCAAGCCTTGGAACCCAATAACGAGGCGACTGTACAACCAGTGAACGGTATTACTCCTGGATGCGTCCCAGTGCAAGCCTTGGAACCCAATAACGAGGCGACTGTACAACCAGTGAACGGTATTACTCTTGGATGCGTCCCAGTGCAAGCCCTGGAACCCAATAACGAGGCGACTGTACAACCAGTGAACGGTATTACTCTTGGATGCGTCCCAGTGCAAGCCCTGGAACCCAATAACGAGGCGACTGTACAACCAGTGAACGGTATTACTCTTGAATGCGTCCCAGTGCAAGCCTTGGAACCCAATAACGAGGCGACTGTACAACCAGTGAACGGTATTACTCTTGGATGCGTCCCAGTGCAAGCCTTGGAACCCAATAACGAGGCGACTGTACAACCAGTGAACGGTATTACTCTTGGATGCGTCCCAGTGCAAGCCTTGGAACCCAATAACGAGGCGACTGTACAACCAGTGAACGGTATTACTCTTGAATGCGTCCCAGTGCAAGCCTTGGAACCCAATAACGAGGCGACTGTACAACCAGTGAACGGTATTACTCTTGGACGCGTCCCAGTGCAAGCCTTGGAACCCAATAACGAGGCGACTGTACAACCAGTGAACGGTATTACTCTTGGATGCGTCCCAGTGCAAGCCTCGGAACCCAATAACGAGGCGACTGTACAACCAGTGAACGGTATTACTCTTGGATGCGTCCCAGTGCAAGCCTCGGAACCCAATAACGAGGCGACTGTACAACCAGTGAACGGTATTACTCTTGGATGCGTCCCAGTGCAAGCCTTGGAACCCAATAACGAGGCGACTGTACAACCAGTGAACGGTATTACTCTTGGATGCGTCCCAGTGCAAGCCTTGGAACCCAATAACGAGGCGACTGTACAACCAGTGAACGGTATTACTCTTGGATGCGTCCCAGTGCAAGCCTTGGAACCCAATAACGAGGCGACTGTACAACCAGTGAACGGTATTACTCTTGGATGCGTCCCAGTGCAAGCCTTGGAACCCAATAACGAGGCGACTCTACAACCAGTGAACGGTATTACTCTTGGATGCGTCCCAGTGCAAGCCCTGGAACCCAATAACGAGGCGACTGTACAACCAGTGAACGGTATTACTCTTGGATGCGTCCCAGTGCAAGCCTTGGAACCCAATAACGAGGCGACTGTACAACCAGTGAACGGTATTACTCTTGGATGCGTCCCAGTGCAAGCCTTGGAACCCAATAACGAGGCGACTGTACAACCAGTGAACGGTATTACTCTTGGATGCGTCCCAGTGCAAGCCCTGGAACCCAATAACGAGGCGACTGTACAACCAGTGAACGGTATTACTCTTGGATGCGTCCCAGTGCAAGCCTTGGAACCCAATAACGAGGCGACTGTACAACCAGTGAACGGTATTACTCTTGGATGCGTCCCAGTGCAAGCCTTGGAACCCAATAACGAGGCGACTGTACAACCAGTGAACGGTATTACTCTTGAATGCGTCCCAGTGCAAGCCTTGGAACCCACTGATTAAGCATACTACACAACATAGGTGAAGGGTCATCCTATATGAGCAGGGCCGCTGGAATTCTGCAATTCTGCGTCCACTGTGTTTTTCGCATAAATATGGATTTGACGTGTTTGCCTCATAATCCGTCATCTGCTGCATAATTTGTGGATTTTAACAAAATAATTGTTCTTGCTCAAATGGATCAAAAGTCACAAAAAATGTGGCAACGCTTGTTACTGTGCAGCGGAAGGCACTTCACAAAGGTTGACTGTTCACCTTTCAGTTGCATTTTGCTGTATTTTGGTGTAAAATTAGTACTAATAAGGTGAAACCTTTATCCATGACAAACGAATGAACTGATACTATCACAAAATGTGCGGCATTATGCCGCACAATTTGCATTTTCTTGCTGCATAATTTAGTAAACCCTAGCACATAATTTGGTCCTCCTTTGCCGTATAATTCCAGTGACCCTGTATATGACAACTTTAATGTATGTTAAAGCCATAAGAGGTTCGACAATTTCTTGCAGGAGGTTTGTACTTCCTGCAGGTATTTGCCTGTTTAAAATTAAGATTAATACAACAGTCCTTAAACGCCTCTCATTCACTTGTCAGCATGTTAGCAACCTCTATTGTACCTGTCCTGTATGTGTGAGAGAATTGTGTGATGTTCTTTCCACTGCTGCCATCTGTCCATAACTTATTTTGTGTGTTAGGGAAGGTTATACTGCAGCTGTCTATGTTGTACCTTTATTGTGTTGTGATGTTCAGTATGAACATTTCCACTACACATAAGAAAAATTATCAATCCACATTGCCAATGCTTGTTTTAATGCATGATGTGAGTGAAAGATAGAACCTCTCAAAATATCTGAGCAGAATTTGCTTTTGGTTCTACGTGAGAAGCCAGTGGTTTTTAGGTCGAGCCTCGAGTAGCGCGCAAGCGTTGCTCTGCGAGACTTTATGTAAGGGTTTTTCAAAGCTGACCACACGCTCGTGCACAATGGCCTTTTCCCTGCGGTTACCCGCACGATGCACGAGCGTGTGGTCAGCTCAGCACGCTGCCGCGCTCGCTCGCCCCCGCTCCTCTCTGATCCGGCACGGGTCAGCAGCCTTCTAACCACGTTCTCGTGTAGCAACCATCCCTTCCCCTCTGCATTGAAGACGTTCTCCTGGCTGAGTTTCTGTTTTCCCGGCATTTACTACGCTACGCCACAGTTACAGTGCTGTTTCCACATCTTCTGTCTGGAAGGCGCTCTTTCTTTTCCCCGTCTCGCTGGTCACCTCATTCCTCCCGTCCGCCAGGTTGGCCGCCGGCCACTCGCAGCCTGTGTTCCGGGTCCCTCCCTCCGCAGCACCGCCTGAAGCCCCCGGCGCCCCTCTCCATCCCTGCCCGGCCCTTCGCTGCCTCTTGCTGCTCCCCGTGCCGCTACTGGGCCGCCTGCCCCAGCGCTCCTGCTGCCTCTTGCCACCGCGGGGAGCAGCCCCCGCCATGCCCAGCCCCACCGCCGGGAGCAGGGCCCGGGTCTACGCCGAGGTGAACAGCCTGAGGAGCCGCGACTACTGGGATTACGAGGCGCACGTTCCGAGCTGGGGGTGAGATTCCAGCCCACATAGGCCCTCCGCGGCCATGGATATTGCTCTGTGTTATCGGCGGTTTATAGTGGCCGCTTCTCCCATTAGCTACTGTCAGTACTTGACGCATGTCGAATAACTAGAGATGTTTAAGCAAGTCGGGACGCCGAATATCTCAAAATGGTCCCATAGTAGGTCAGGGTGCAGCGATGGTTTTTGAGAGGACGTTGTATCGTGCTATCAATACGATTCTGCCATCTGTTGAGGTTTTGCACAGGGAAAATAATTTTTTTTTGATCGGGTTGCTTTGTTTGCCTAATGAGGGGGCAATATTTAGATCCCAAGCTCCTCCCAAGACTCCTCTCACCCACATCCCCAGGTAATGAAAGTGATTTCCGGTTACCTTAAGTGGGAGACAAGCAAAGTCTCCTTTCTTTGCAAGAGACAATGGGCCGGATTGACAAAGGTAGATTTGGTCGTGAACACAAGTTTATGAACAAAACCATCTTACTTGACAGGAATTCACAAACAGACTCCTGGCAGTTCTTAGCACAACAGCTTTACATAATATATATGTATTCATCCACCGTATATTCACTTCGCATTTTCTCTCACTGACGTACTCTTTCCATCACTGCTGTTATTCAGTGCATCCATCATCCACTCGCTCACAGTGACACTAGCTCTCTGGTACGCACATTCACTCTTGTACAGTCACTTATCATTCATTCTGGTACTTATTTACTTCTGCTCACTACTTCATGTATGTGCTCATTCACTGCTGCATGCACTTACACATTCTCTCACTGTTGCACTAGCTGACTGAGATGCTCACTTTATGCTGCCCTCATTCACTTCCATACTCCCACCTATTTATTCCTGTACTAGCTCGTTCCCTTCTGCTCTCATTCACCCCCACACGGTCACACATTCACTCCACCTCACCTATTAATTGCTGTACGCATTCTTTACACACCATACACCTTTCATTTCCTGCCACAATCATTCACTCTGTGCACTCATGCTTTCCCTGCTGCACTCATTAACGCCTGCACACTCATTAATCCCTGCATTTATTCACTCATGCAGACTAGCACATTCGTCCCGGTACTTACTCAGTGTTTCATTCACTTCTGCATGGCTCTTGGGGATGCCTTATGTCCTGTCGCCCTGGGTGCAGCCCACCACGGCTTTTCCAATTCCTGCCTGCCCTACAACAACTTCTTCCTTTTCATGAAACCAAAAGGTGCCCTTGCCCCCGCCATCCTAGGCAGAAGGAAACATTTACTTTATTTTTGCCAAGCAGACCTAGAGAGGAGCACCCATCTGCTCCAAGGCCCTGACTTTCCTCCTCGCTGCTCCACTTTCAAGCCTTTCATTCTTGCCACTGCTTTTGTTTCTCCTGCCTCATTCTCACCCTTCACGCATTTTGGTCTTTTATCGTTAATTTCTCTTTCCTTCCTCATTTCTTTTTCATTCTGTCCTTTCTCCAGCTTTCTTCATCTTTCCTTAATTCCTCATTCAGTCACATCTCCCATTTCCTTCCTTCTTTGGCTTTGTTTTCAATCTTTTTTGGCACTTTTCTTGTTTCAGTTGCCATTCCATCCTTTTCCCCTTATTTCTATATTTTACTACTAAACAGGGACTCACAAATGGAGTTATCTTGCAGGCTCTAGGGGTATGATTTGAATGGTGCAGCAGGTGCAGTGGCACTGGGCCCAAAAGATATCAGAACTCCTCTAAACACATAATATTGCTATTACATCAATGAATTCTATTATTTCCCTCTTTCATTTAATTTTTCACAATGTTGCTATTAGTTACCCTCACTATACTACTAGTAACAGCACAATATATTGCCTTTTTGCACATAAACAAGTCATAACACTTTAACAGACTTTCTGTAACTTATATTGTACAACTACTCAGCAAGCTACAACTTACAACAACAAGCATTGGCATAGCCAATAGGTCTCGCCTTTGGGACCTTATAAGTGTTTAACCATGCAACAGTTAATGTTGTTGCACCAAGGATATTGTGCTGCATAACTAAATACTTATAAGGTCCCAAAAGCGAGACCTATTGGCTATGCTAATGCTTGTTTAAATGGAGTCTGTGATTTTGTACAATTTTAAAGGATGCCCTACAAGTGGCTCCATTTCTTGTATAGCACCTCCAGATAATGTTGGCATTTTAGCCGCCAGCAGTTTGCATGCTGGGGCTTTGGTCCTATAATCAAACTGTTAAAAGCAAAACTACAAGCCCCACAATGCAACATGCTGTTGGTTGGTTTCGCGGGTTAAACAGCCCAGTGAATGAGAGGGCAGAGATAGCCTTTCAGATGCAAATGGCAGGATCCCGTTAACAGGCTAACTTTACCCCTCCTGGAATACCAGCCTGTTAAAAGGATGTATTTATCAGAACAATGCCAGCATCATCCAGTTAGAAGCGTCTAGAGACACAGAGAACAGACACCCCTTCTCCAAGCCATCTAGATGGGGCGCTCATGACACCTCTGTGAGGCAAACAAGTGCAACACATGCGACATATGCGACCCCCCCCCAAGGGGACCCAGTGTTGCAGCAGCTTTACAAAGAAGTGCAGGTCCATTCCCATCACACTGCAGCAGCTCTGCTGGGAAGTGCTGGTCTTTTCACATCACACTGCAGCTCTGCTGGGAAGAGCTGGTCCATACCCATCACACTGTAGCAGCTCTGATGGGAAGTGCTGGTCCATACCCTTCACACTGCAGCAGCTCTGCTGGGGAGTGCTGGTCCATACCCTTCACACTGCAGCAGCTCTGCTGGGAAGAGCTGGTCCATACCCATCACACTGTAGCAGCTCTGATGGGAAGAGCTGGTCCATACCCTTCACACTGCAGCAGCTGTGCTAGGAAGTGCTGTTGCATTCCTTTCACACTGCAGCAGCTCTACAAAGAAGTGCTGGTCTTTTCCCATCACACTGTATGAGCTCAACTGTGAAGTGCTGGTTCGCTCTCGTCACAGTGCAGCAGCTCTGCTAAGAAGTGCTGGTAATTACCATCACACTGCAGCAGCCTTGATGGGAAGTGCTGGTCCATTCCCATCACACTGCAACAGCTCTGCTGAGAAGTGATGGTCATTCCCATTACACTGCAGCAGCCCTGCTGGGACGTGATGGTCATTCCCATGCAGCCCTGATGGGAAGTGCTGGTCCATTCCCATCACACTGAAGCAGCCCTGCTGGGAAGTGATGGTCATTCCCATCACACTGAAGCAGCCCTGCTGGGAAGTGATGGTCATTCCCATCACAGTGCAGCAGCCCTGCTAAGAAGTGCCGGCGTCCCATTCCAAGTGGCAGAGTGTGGGTACCGAGTTGTACCCGCAGAGCCTTTTTGTCATTACTTTATATTGTATCGTTAATGCTTTTCAAGTTGGACCCACCTGGAATAAGGCACTAAAACAAACCGACAAATAAATAGATGAGTATAGCCTGAAATGACTGACTCTACCCCTAACCCACCGGCCTTTCTAAGACATCGGTGTGAGTACCCCGACAGGTGAGTCCGACTCCCCCCAGCCCTTCAACGGGACACCTTGTCTGCAGACAGACAGTGCGCCTGGGTACAGCAGTGCGCCTGGGTACAGACAGAGCACTGGCATTCTTCCGTGCCACCGGCAATGCCCATACACCTAGGTACCGAATCGACGACAGACCCCACCTGTAGCGTGTCCACTGCCCAGGACCCTGTGCAGGAAAGGGCGGGGCCTGGATGCTGTTTGGATTATAAAATACAACAATAATCAGGGTTCAGCGCACCCCTCTGGGCCCCGGTGCCACTGCACCTGCTGCAGCAATGGAAGCCACGCCCCTGACCCCCACACCAACCACCGGGGCAGTGTGGGAGCCCCGCTCATTAGCATATGCGCCCTCCACGGTGTGTTGACGTCCCCAACAGAGGGGCTGGTGTTAGCAGAGAGCACCTGTCAAAACAAAAGCCGAAGCCGGGGCCACCCTACCCTGCAGCCCCCCAGGTGAGAGACCTGGGCCCAGAGGCCGAGGGTGCAGGAATCTGCAACCCGAGCCTGGCAGGGCCGGGCCCTGGCAGCGGAGCCCTCTGGGCACCCAGGGCCCTTTGTTGGACATGATTAAACCCTCTTTGTTTCATTACATACACCATTGCAAAAACAAACAGTGCTGGGGAGATAAGGGCTGATCCCCTCTCCCGGGCCCCTCCCGGCCCCGCTGCTCGCTCATTGAAGCTGTCAGGCCTGAGTGGAGGGGGGCGGGGAGGGCTTTACCTGGCCCATCAAATCACGGTGCAGGTGCACCGAGGGCTCTTAGCGCTAACAAAGGGCACTGAGAGATAAGGCCAGAGGTGTGAAGCACTCACGTCACTGACTGATGTGCCGATAGGGACGCCTCAGTGCGCCTCAGCTGTCTTCATTCACAGCCCTGCCCTCCCCAGAGCGGAGCCCGCAGCAGGACCGGGCTGTGGGAGGCCACCGGCCCCACACGACAGCCCACCTGACTGCCTAAAGCTCCCACACAGAACCCGCTGTCACCCCACACAGAACCCGCTGTCACCCCACACAGAACCCTCTGTCACCCCACACAGAACCCGCTGTCGCTGAGTGCCTACAGCTTCCACACAGAGCCCGCTGTCAGCCTACAAGCCCCACACTACAGCCCACCTGACTGCCTACAGCTCCCACACAGAACCCGCTGTCACTCCACACAGAGCCCGCTGTCAGCATACAGGCCCCACACACCAGCCCACCTGACTGCCTACAGCTCCCACACAGAACCCGCTGTCACCTAAAGCTCCCACGCAGAGCCCACTGTCAGTCTACAGGCCGCACCCTACAGCTAAGCTGAGTGCCTACAGCTCCTACACAGAGCCAGCTGTCAGCCTACAGGCCCCATACACCAGCCCACCTGACTGCCTACATCTCTCACACAGAACCCGCTGCGACCTAAAGCTCCCACGCAGAGCCCGCTGTCAGCCTACAGGCCGCACACTACAGCTAAGCTGAGTGCCTACAGCTCCCACACAGAGCCAGTTGCCAGCCTACAGGCCCCACACTACAGCTCCCCTGACTGCCTACATCTCCCACACATAGCCCGCTGTCAACCCACAGGCCCCACACTGGGGGTGAGTGTCTGAAAAATTTCAGCGCTCCGTCCATCATCTCCTTGTGTTTGCTTTGTTCGCCCTAAGTTGGCAGGGTATGCCCAGACGTGGGTCCCTTGCTCACTTTGCCACTGGATTCAAGCTAGCCTGGCTGATGAGGGCTGTTAGTCCGAAACCGGTCCCAGGATGCTTGTTTCCGGTCCAGGGAAGACCTGGCTTGGCAGTTCGGGCTGGACTGTTCCCATGAGGCACAGGGTCAAGACTGATTTGCATATAGCTGTGTCTGAACTGGGGTAGCGAAGTGAGCTAAAGAACGATGATGGATTCAACCCAGATCTGTGACTGGGGGTGAGTGTCTGAAAAGTTTCAGCGCTCCGTCCATCATCTCCTTGTGTTTGCTTTGTCCACACTACAGCTAAGCTGAGTGCCTACAGCTCCCACACAGAGCCAGCTGCCAGCCTACAGGCCCCACACTACAGCCCCCTTGACTGCCTACATCTCCCACACATAGCCCGCTGTCAACCCACAGGCCCCACACTACAGCTAAGCTGAGTGCCTACAGCTCCCACACAGAGCCAGCTGCCAGCTTACAGGCCCCACACTACAGCCCCCCTGACTGCCTAAATCTCCCACACATAGCCCACTGTCAACCCACAGGCCCCACACTACAGCTAAGCTGAGTGCCTACAGCTCCCACACAGAGCCAGCTGCCAGCCTACAGGCCCCACACTACAGCCCACCTGACTGCCTACAGCTCCCACAGAGAACCCGCTGTCACTCCACACAGAGCCAGCTGTCAGCCTACAGGCCACAGACTACAGCGAAGCTGAGTGCTTACAGCTCCCACACAGACCCAGCTGTTACCCCACACAGAGCTTGCCGTCAGCCTACAGGCCCCACACACCAGCCCACCTGACTGCCTACAGCTCCCACACATATGGCCTGGTATTGCCGAGTCCCCTCCCATGATGATTTGTTGACCCCCAAACACTCCCCTCCAGACAGGGATCCCGGGATGGTTGTTTGCAACCCCCCTTTTTCCCCCCCGAGGCATCGATAATAACTCATCCAAACACAAAAACTTGGATTAGGGGTCGGATAACCCCGGTCGTATTTTTATTAAAATTAATAAATCATAATTAAAATTCATAACACAAATTTTTTTATATACGGAGAAAACCCAAACATATTCAATAACATTTCAAATACACATATTAACACATCTTTTATGGCTAACCTTAACATGAGTCTAATACATAGCCATACCTAACCTAAAACTGGAATATGTACACTTTGTTTTCTGCGTATCCTGGATGAGCCTACGTGCTGGTCATGACTGTTCCCAACTACTTGCCAGGTCCTCCTTTACCCGAGTGACCTTGCGCAGGAGGCCCGTTTGCCCACCAGATTCCTTTCCGCGGGCACCCCCTACGCCCTTCCATACTACCTCCCAGGGGCTGATGTTATGCCATGTTGGCGCCTATGCGCCTGCGAAGGGGTGGGCCCAAGGGGCCTGCCAGAAGCGGAACTTCCTACCCCCGCACCCTTCAGCCTACCGGCCGTAAGCGCCCCCTGGAGTGTGATGAAGGACCACTGTCCCCCCCCAGGAGTCCCCCTTAAACAGTGGGATGCCTACTAAGAGATGTAAAATTTGACCTAGCAATCATGACCTTACCGCAGACCAAGGATACTCAGACATAAAATACGACAAGTGAAAAATGACATTTTCCCTGTAAAGTAAAACATAATGATATGGCATTATTCGGTAAATGACAACAACATTACAAACTTCAACCTGAGTAGCAAACCGCTTAAACACACGCCTGACATAACTACTTCCTAAAAACTTCGCTGCCTCAGGGGATGGTGGGTGGGGAAAAGAAAAGGAGGCTTCCTGGAGTCCTCCGGCATGTGAATGGCGAGGTGCTGACTCAGGGGCAGAGCGGCGAAGAAGAGACTCTGCCGCCGCTCTGCTGCTCTTTTTAAAGAGCATTTTTCCCCAGAACTACAAAAAACAGGTCCCGGTGAGATCCAGGACCCGTTTTCCTTGTGTTGCCCCGGAAGCGCTTTGACTGCTTCCGGGGCACGGCTGATTTGACCTATGGGCGTGAGCAGGGGGCGGGCGCCGAGCGCGTCACCAAGCGCTGGCCCCGCCCCCGCCTGGAAACGTCCCGGGGACCTGCACAACCGCCATATTGGCGGCGTGACCGAGTTCCCGGTGGCGCCTTCGGAGAACCAGCTGTCACCTAAAGCTCCCACGCAGAGACCGCTGTCAGCCCACAGGCCCCACACTACAGCTAAGCTGAGTGCCTACAGCTCCCACACAGAGCCTGCTGTCAGATTACAGCCCCCACACTGCAGCCCAGCTGAGTGCCTACATCTCCCACACAGAGCCTGCTGCCAGCCCACAGGCCCCACACTACAACCCAACTGGCTGCCTACTTCTCCCACACAGAACCCGCTGTCAGCCCACAGGCCCCACACTACAGCTAAGCTGAGTGCCTACAGCTCCCACACAGAGCCCCCTGTCAGATTACAGCCCCCACACTGCAGCCCAACTGACTCCCGACAGCTCCCACACAGAGCCTGCTGTCAGCCCACAGGCCCCACACTACAACCCAACTGGCTGCCTACTTCTCCCACACAGAGCCCGCTGTCAGCCCACAGGCCCCACACTACAGCTAAGCTGAGTGCCTACAGCTCCCACACAGAGCCCCCTGTCAGCCTACATGCCCCACACTGCAGCCCAGCTGAGTGCCTACATCTCCCACACAGAGCCCGGTGTCAGACTACAGGCCCCACACTACAGCCCAGCTGAGTGCCTACATCTCCCACACAGAGCCCGCTGTCAGATTACAGCCCCCACACTGCAGCCCAGCTGAGTGCCTACATCTCCCACACAGAGCCCTCTGTCAGATTACAGCCCCCACACTGCAGCCCAGCTGACTCCCTACAGCTCCCACATAGAGCCTGCTGTCAGCCCACAGGCCCCACACTACAACCCAACTGGCTGCCTACTTCTCCCACACAGAGCCCGCTGTCAGCCCACAGGCCCCACACTACAGCCAAGCTGAGTCCCTACAGCTCCCACACAGAGCCCCCTGTCAGCCTACATGCCCCACACTGCAGCCCAGCTGACTGCAAGCACTCTGCATGAAACAGTGCTGTCAGTGGAAGAGAAGTGCATTTGTTGATAAGTGCCTTGAAAAGTGCAACAGACCGACAGAGGCGCTCTGCTACTGCTCTGATAATGGCATACTGGTACTTAGAGAAGGGTTGATGCTGTACTTATAAACATGAAGCAGGACCACTGATAAGTGCTGGCACTTTATTATTCATGTACAGCAGTACTGTTCAGGAGTGTCAATTCTGTCAAGGAAACTAAAGTGGCCTTATTGCTGGGTCAGATTCTTCTACATTAAATGCATAGAACAGTATCCCTGCTGGGAAATGCTGATATTGTACCATTAAAGGTATAATATCTCTGCAGAGAAGTACTGGTATTGTACCATTAAAGGTATAGTATCTCTGCTGGAAAGTGTTGGTATTGTAATATTAACGGTAAAGCATCCCTGCTGGAAAGTGCTGATATTGTACCATTACAGGTATAGTAGCCCTGCTGAGATGTACTGGTATTGTACTATTAAAGGTATAGTATCCCTGTTGGGAAGTGGTAGTATTGCACTATTAACGGTAAAGCTTCCCTGCTGGGAAGTGCTGATATTGTACTATTAAAGATATAGACTATCTGCTGAAAAGTGCTGTTATTGTACTAATAAAGGTATAGTATCCCTGCTGGGAAGTACTGGTATTGCACTATTAACGGTAAAGCATCCCTGCTGGGAAGTGCTGGTATTGTACTATTAAAGGTATAGCATCCCTGCTGGGAAGTGCTGGTATTGTACTATTAAAGGTATAGCATTCCTGCTGGGAAGTGCTAATATTCTACTATTAAAGGTATAGCATCCCTGCTGGGAAGTTTTGGGATTGTACTATTAAAGATATAGCATCCCTGCTGGGAAGTGCTGGTTGGTACTATTAAAGGTATACCATCGCTGCTGGGAAGTGTTGGTATTGTACTATTAAAGATATACCATTCCTGCTGGGAAGTGCTGGTTTGTACTATTAAAGGTGTAGCATCCCTGTTGGGAAGTGTTGGTTTTGTACTATTAAAGGTATAGCATCCCTGCTGGAAAGTGCTGGTTTTGTACTATTAAAGGTATAGCATTCCCGCTGGGAAGTGCTGGTATTGCACTATTAACGGTAAAGCATCCCTGCTGGGAAGTGCTGGTATTGTACTATTAAAGGTATAGCATCCCTGCTGGGAAGTGCTGATATTGTACTATTACATGTATAGCATCCCTGCTGGGAAGTGCTGGTATTGTACTATTAAAGGTATAGTATCCTTGTTGGGAAGTGCTGATATTGTACTATTAAAGATATAGACTATCTGCTGAAAAGTGCTGTTATTGTACTAATAAAGGTATAGTATCCCTGCTGGGAAGTACTGGTATTGCACTATTAACGGTAAAGCATCCCTGCTGGGAAGTGCTGGTATTGTACTATTAAAGGTATAGCATCCCTGCTGGGAAGTGCTGATATTGTACTATTACATGTATAGCATCCCTGCTGGGAAGTGCTGGTATTGTACTATTAAAGGTATAGTATCCTTGTTGGGAAGTGCTGATATTGTACTATTAAAGATATAGACTATCTGCTGATAAGTGCTGTTATTGTACTAATAAAGGTATAGTATCCCTGCTGGGAAGTACTGGTATTGCACTATTAACGGTAAAGCATCCCTGCTGGGAAGTGCTGGTATTGTACTATTAAAGGTATAGCATTCCTGCTGGGAAGTGCTAATATTCTACTATTAAAGGTATAGCATCCCTGCTGGGAAGTTTTGGGATTGTACTATTAAAGATATAGCATTCCTGCTGGGAAGTGCTGGTTTGTACTATTAAAGGTATACCATCGCTGCTGGGAAGTGTTGGTATTGTACTATTAAAGGTATAGCATCCCTGCTGGGAAGTGCTGGTTGGTACTATTAAAGGTATAGCATTCCTGCAGGGGAGTGCTGGTTTCGTACTATTAATGGTATAGTATTCCTGCTGGGAAGTGCTGAAGTGCTGGAATTGTACTATTAAAGATATAGCATCTCTGCTGGTATTGTACTATTAAATGTGTAGAATCCCTACTGGGAAGTGCTGGTATTGTACTGTGAAAGGTATAGCATCCCTGCTGGGAAGTGCGGGTATTGTACTTTTAAAGTTTAGTATCCGTGCTGCGAAGTGCTTGATTTGTACTATTGAAGGTATAACATCCCTGCTGCAAAGTGCTTGTATTGTACTATTAAAGGCATAGAATCCCTGCTGTGAAGTGCTTGTATTGTACTATTAAAGGCATAGAATCCCTGCTGTGAAGTGCTTGTATTGTACTATTAGAGGTAGAGCCTCCCGGCTGATAAGTGATGGTATTGTACATAGCAGCCCAGCTGATACAGTACAGCACAGTCTCATTATAGCATAGCAACCCTTTTAACAAGCCGCAGTACTGTCCCATTAAAGACTTAGGAACACTTCCAACAAGCAACAGTACTGTCCCATAAAAGACATAGTAGCCCGTCTGACAAGCTGCAGTACTGTCACATGAAACGCATAGCAGCCCGTCTGACAAGCCACAGTACTGTCCCATGAAATGCATAGCAGCCCTACTGACAAGCTGCAGTACTGTCACATGAAACGCATAGCAGCCCTACTGACAAGCCGCAGTACTGTCCCTTGAAACGCATAGCAGCCCTACTGACAAGCTGCAGTACTGTCACATGAAACGCATAGCAGCCCTACTGACAAGCTGCAGTACTGTCACATGAAACGCATAGCAGCCCTACTGACAAGCTGCAGTACTGTCACATGAAACGCATAGCAGCCCTACTGACAAGCCGCAGTACTGTCCTATGTTATATTATGAAAACGTATAGAGTGCACATTATCGAGTTCCGAGCTGTTTCTCCTCTCCCAACCTATATACATCGTCCGTCCATGCCAGTATGTATGAACGATTAAGGGTTCCCCTCTCTCTTCTAGTTGCTTATATATCCATACCAATTTGTATAAATTTATTTTTATGTATATAACTTTTCGTTTAAATAATAACAACCTCTTGTTATAATTGTAAAGTGCTCTGTCACCCGTAAGCGGGTTTATATAGCGGGTCTTGTCCGCGCTATATAAAACTCTGAAAATAAATAAATAAATATAACCAGAAGGGAAAGTAGAAAGGGCTCAGGCTCATCAGAAGCTGCTTAAACAGCCGAGCCTTCAAAAGTTTCCTGATCAGAGGAAGAAGGGAGGGAGTTCCACAAGATGGGGGCCAGGACAGAGGAGCTCCTGCCCCATGCTGTCTATCGCTTGAACTGAGGGATCATCAGCTTTCCATGAAAGGCATAGGAGCCCTCCTGACAAGACGCAGGGCTGCCCCACGAAGAGCATAACATCCCTTGTGACAAGCGGCAGTACTGTCCTATGACGCAGGGTCCCTCCTGACATGCCACAGTACTGTCCTATGACGCAGGGTCCCTCCTGACATGCCACAGCACTGTCCTTGACGCAGGGTCCCTCCTGACATGCCACAGTACTGTCCTATGACGCAGGGTCCCTCCTGACATGCCACAGTACTGTCCTATGACGCAGGGTCCCTCCTGACATGCCACAGTACTGTCCTATGACGCAGGGTCCCTCCTGACATGCCACAGCAATGTCCTATGACGCAGGGTCCCTCCTGACATGCCACAGCACTGTCCTATGACGCAGGGTCCCTCCTGACATGCCACAGTACTGTCCTATGACGCAGGGTCCCTCCTGACATGCCACAGCACTGTCCTATGACGCAGGGTCCCTCCTGACATGCCACAGTACTGTCCTATGACGCAGGGTCCCTCCTGACATGCCACAGTACTGTCCTATGACGCAGGGTCCCTCCTGACATGCCACAGTACTGTCCTATGACGCAGGGTCCCTCCTGACATGCCACAGCACTGTCCTATGACGCAGGGTCCCTCCTGACATGCCACAGCACTGTCCTATGACGCAGGGTCCCTCCTGACATGCCACAGCACTGTCCTATGACGCAGGGACCCTCCTGACATGCCACAGTACTGTCCTATGACGCAGGGTCCCTCCTGACATGCCACAGCACTGTCCTATGACGCAGGGTCCCTCCTGACATGCCACAGCACTGTCCTATGACGCAGGGTCCCTCCTGACATGCCACAGTACTGTCCTATGACGCAGGGTCCCTCCTGACATGCCACAGCACTGTCCTATGACGCAGGGTCCCTCCTGACATGCCACAGTACTGTCCTATGACGCAGGGTCCCTCCTGACATGCCACAGCACTGTCCTATGACGCAGGGTCCCTCCTGACATGCCACAGTACTGTCCTATGACGCAGGGTCCCTCCTGACATGCCACAGTACTGTCCTATGATGCAGGGTCCCTCCTGACATGCCACAGTACTGTCCTATGACGCAGGGTCCCTCCTGACATGCCACAGCACTGTCCTATGACGCAGGGTCCCTCCTGACATGCCACAGCACTGTCCTATGACGCAGGGTCCCTCCTGACATGCCACAGTACTGTCCTATGACGCAGGGTCCCTCCTGACATGCCACAGCACTGTCCTATGACGCAGGGTCCCTCCTGACATGCCACAGTACTGTCCTATGACGCAGGGTCCCTCCTGACATGCCACAGTACGGTATTGGTACCGTTCAAGGCATAGCAGTCTGCCTGGCACACCACAGTTTGTCTGCCTGTCCCGGTTTTTGCTTCTCAAAATCTGGTCACCCTAGATGGGGATCAAGGTAAAGCCTATCAGGAATTCCCCAGTATATAGTATAGTATATAGTCCAAGTGTTGGACAGGAGAAAGTGGTTAAGGAAGTGAGTTGGCAGAATTTCACTATGAATGAATTGGAGATTAAATATAAAAAAAAATGTTATCAACATATTGGAAAAGGTAGAAGGGTTCAACATTACATCATACCGAAGAAAGGCGCCGCATATATCATTAACATGGGGGTCAGGTTGAATATGTGTTGAACACTCTGTGTGTGAAAGAGATGATTGAACTCATTGAATCATCAGAATGGTTGTCTCTGGTGGTAATTTCCCTTACATCCACAGGGGAATTAAGATTGTGCATTGATTTGAGGAGTTTGAGTGAGTGCACATACTATAGACTAACAGTCATTCGTTGCCCAGCATTCATAAACTTATATCATTATCTGTGACGATTGTGTTTTGCACTACCTCTGACCAATGCATATCATCAGGAAGAATCGAACAATTTCACAACCTTTGTAACGCCTGAGAGCTCATACCAATATAACCTTCCAGATAGGCCAGCACATCTGTGCTTCAGAGAATTATGCACAAATTGGTGAGTGATCAAAAGGGGGCCTTGGCATTACAAGATGACAATCCTGTTTTTGGAGGGTTTATTTGGCTGTTAGGAATTCGAAAAAACGGCAGGGTTCAGTGCTATTCAGAAAATATTAATGACAGAGGTCAGCTACCTATTTTATGCCCCTCCCCCCAAGCTCTGCCTTGCAGCCTGTGAGTGGGTCCCCTGGCTCTCATGATAGTTGCCCTCTTACATGCTGCTTGAGTCACAGAAGCTCAGATGTAATGAGTGAGGTCCTGGCTTAGTGCCCATGGCAGGAGCCCTTGGAGGTACTGCAGAGACATGACCCCATGAGCATGAGTGTGGGGGTCCCCCAACACTGCAGAGGCTGCAATGGTTCTGTACAACATTAGCTTTGAACATTAACACGTTTGAGGGCAAAGAAGCAGCAACCGCCCCCCTGAGTGTTCAACACTGTATGAAATAATAAAAGCAGAGAATTCATCAAAATATATTTTTGTCTGCGAATTAAGGCACCCCTTAAAAAAAGGACTTATATAAGTAGCAGCAGTACCAACGTCTCAAATAAATGGGATAGTTCATTATTTTACAATTTGTGTTTTTACACTGGTTATCACTAAAAGTTTGGGTTTCTTAAATCATAAATAAGGGAGATTCTTTTGTCAGTCAAGGGTGGGTGCTTCTTATGATGTCAAGTGGGACCATAATTGGAGAAAGCAGGGAATTAGCCCCACCGCCCCACTTCTGTTTCGTCGTAGGTGTCCACACAAACTTCTGACTGCCTGGGAGCTTACTGTCTTCTGCAAATAGCCATGTATGTGGGAAGCCTTGCTGTGGAGTCCCTCTTCCCAAATCCTGCAGCATGTACTGAGGAACTGGGCAGCCTGCTCTAGGCAGCAGGAGCCTAGT
The DNA here is from genome assembly GCA_963921515.1 of Calotriton arnoldi. Lineage (NCBI taxonomy): Eukaryota > Metazoa > Chordata > Amphibia > Caudata > Salamandridae > Calotriton > Calotriton arnoldi. Next base: position 1,132,626 of record CAWUFW010005054.1, on the reverse strand, counting down.
GCAGAGGCGCAACCAGAGCCAAATTTCGGGGGTCTACTAAAAATTTCGGGGGGAGGGGGTAATTCTTCCAGCAATAGGCAGAGTGGAGATGAAGGGGTGAAAAAACAAGAAAGCCCCGTTAACACGTAAATGGTCTTTTAAAGACCTGTGAAGTACTCGGGTGCGGCTGCGATAAGCTCAAAAACTATCTCTGTGTGCGCCCAGGAAGCTGTCTCAGCCCGGGCTGACACACATGACGGGGGGGGGCTGAAGCCCTTTGAGTAACCCCAGGCGTAGTGTGCGTAGCGGGGCTATGCAGAGGTTCACGGAGTTGCAAACAAACTCCGTGGTACTCCGCTCTGCTCCGCTCCGCCACCCGCCTCCACCCCCCATTTTATAACAGTAAAAAACATTATTAAAAAATAAATTTAAAACCACTAACCTGTACTGCGGCTTTCCCGGGCTGCCCTCCTCCTCTTGCTAATCCTTGTGAAAACTGTGCATGCGCGCACGCCCGCGCATTTCTTGCGAGAAATGCGCGGGCGCGCGCGCATGCGCAGTTTTCTCAGTGCTACAAGACTTGTTGATTCTGACCATCCTCTGGTAATAGCGCCTTCTCTGCTGCAGGACATGTGTAATATGATCATCCTCTGGTAACGCCTTCTCAGTGTCACAGGAAAAGTGCATTATGACCCTCTTCTGGTGACGCCTTTTCTGCTACAGGACATGTGCATTCAGGGCCGGGTTTAGCGCTGGTGGCGCCCTGTGCGACAATGTCTGTTGGTGCCCCCCCAATGACCACCTCTACCACGGATTCCCTCACTAGCACCCTTTCACAGTGCCTCTCAAGTTTCCATAGCCACTGTATCTCAGATTCATTTAGTTTTATAGCACCACTCATACCACTGTAAGGTGTCAGAGCACTTTACACCACACACACATTGCACAGAGACAATCATATGTGTGTAAATCAGTATATAGGAAATGTTACATCAGACAGTACTACAAGGTATAGTGTAGGAGTGACATGTCATCGATACTGGTAGGCAATATAGTTAAAGTTCTTATTCAGGAAAGGAACAAATTCAGAATTTAAAACGTAACATCATTGTTAGGGGTTCTCTTTCATAATAAGAATTGTTTTCTACCCAAAGGAACCCTTTTCACAAGATTAGGATGATGAAATACTGGGCAAAAAACATTTAGCTCTAACATATACCTTGCAGTTTGCGGCAGCTCTAGGGTGACAGTTAATAGCTCAATGTTCTATATTAGGATTTTGACTTATAAACGACAAGTAACAAAAGGAGCTCTCTTAAAGAAGCAGTGACCCACTGACCTATTTACATTATATGCACTTTGTTATCTGCATGGTACACGTTCTTAGCAGCAGGCATTTTAACCCTCTGCGCTACCTTAGGATGAGTCAAAACTTCCACTAGACAAACCTCCGGTCTCTTTCCAGGAAGACGATTAATCACCGGACTTCTCTTGACATTTTAATTGATGTCTGAAAGTTGCTGGAGGCCAGGAACACGGCAGCAGGTGCTTTTAAAATGATAGTATACTTTTTCAAAAATGACGCCCCCACCCCAAGTTAACGCCTGGTGCGGTCGCACCGATCGCACCGCCCTAGAGCCGGCCCTGTGTGCATTATGACCATCCTCCAATAAGGCCTTCTTTGCTAAAGGACATTTGCACTATGACCATCCTCCAGTAACTCCTTCTCAGTGCTACAGGACATGTGCATTATGATCATCCTCCGGTAAAGTCTTCTCTGTTGCAGCACATGCGCATTATGATCATCCTCCGGTAAAGTCTTCTCTGCTGCAGCACATGCACATGATGATCATCCTCCAGTAAAGTCTTCTCTGCTGCAGCACATGCACATTATGATCATCCTCCGGTAAAGACTTCTCTGCTGCAGCACATGCGCATTATGATCATCCTCTGGTAAAGTCTTCTCTGCTGCAGGACATGCGCATTATGATCATCCTCCGGTAAAGTCTTCTCTGCTGCAGCACATGATGATCATCCTCCATTAAAGTCTTCTCTGCTGCAGCACATGCGCATTATGATCATCCTCCGGTAAAGTCTTCTCTGCTGCAGCACATCCGCATTATGATCATCCTCCGGTAAAGTCTTCTCTGCTGCAGCACATGCGCATGATGACCATCCTCCAGTAAAGTCTTCTCTGCTGCAGCACATGCGCATTATGATCATCCTCCGGTAAAGTCTTCTCTGCTGCAGGACATGCGCATTATGATCATTGTTAGATTTGGGGGTCTCTAGTTGGCATAGGTAGGTACCTGTGACAAATAGGGACCCTCGCGTCTAGTCAGGGTAAGGGGCTACACTCCTAAAATAACCCCTGCTCACCCCCTTGGTAGCTTGGCACGAGCAGGCAGGCTTATCTCAGAGGCAGTGTGTAAAGCATTTGTGAACACATACAGTAATATAGTGATAACACTACAGATGGACACCACACAGGTTGTATTTATAAAAAGAAGTATTTTTATATAGACTTAACACAAGACCAAACGACAAAAATCCACAATACTGTAGTCAAAAATAGACGTTAAAATGTTATAAAATAGTTCAGTTCTCTCAAGTTGTAGATGCGACACTTTACTCTCAATGTACCTTGAATGCGTAACGCAAAGAAAACAAAAGGGTTGCAGGGAAGGTGATGCGTCGGTTCCTTACACTCAGGGGAGTGGATGCGTCGGTTCCTTACTGCTGCGCAGGGGAGTTGATGCTCGCTTCCTTACTGTGCGGGGAGGTGATGCGTCGGTTTCTTACTGCTCTCCGGTGCGATGCGACAAGCTGGCACCTCGATGCGATACTCTTCTCCGGTGCGATGCGACAAAATGGCGTCTTGGCTGCGATGCGACAACGTTGGTGTGATGCGTGCACGCCCGACGGCCGTGCGGCGACTCGATGATCTTTGGAGCAGCGACAGGCCCTGCGACGCGCTTCTCCGGTGATGCGACAATGTCCTCTGTGGCAGCGTCCCGCTTCTCCGGCGATGCGCCGCGCTTCGGCGATGCGATGATGACAGCGGCAGCGGCGTCTTGCTTCCTCGGCGATGCGATGACAGCGGCTGCGGCTGCGACACGCTTCTCGTCGTTGCGTCGCGCTTCCAGCTCCCAGCGACATGCAGTCTCTCAGAAGGCCCAGCACAACAGCAGGCACTTCAATTCCCAGCAAGGGAATTCAGGGGGGAGCTGGTTGGTGAAGTCTTGTATCCCTGAGACTTCAGGCAGGAGGCAAGCTCTAGTTCAAGCCCTTGGAGATTCTTCTTCAAGTTGATAGAAAGCACACTCAGTCCTTTTCTCCTTTCTTTGGCAATGAAGCAACCACTGCAGGCCAACCCCCAAACACACAGCACAGGGGTAGTCTCCTCCTTCAGCTTCCTGGTTCTTCTCCTCAGCAAAGGTTCGTCTTGATTCCCAGAAGTGATCTAAAGTTCTTGGGTCTGGGTCCCAAGATTTATACTACTTTTCTCTTTGTTCTCTGAAGGCAGAGAGGCCTTTGCCTAGTCCAAAACCAGTTCTGGTCAGTCCTGGAGCACTTTGTTGACAAGACTCCTTCTTTCCTTTCACAGTGTAGGCCAGGGTCATCAGACACACCACAGGAGGTGGAGCCAGCATTGTGGAGGAAAGGCACAGCCCTATTCAGGTCCCAGGTGCAACTCCTCCCTCCTATCTGCATGCAGATCTCTCTATTCAGCTCTGTGCTGACTCACCCTGTCTCCTGGAAGCCCCCAGCCCCTGTCACTCAAACTCCAGACAAGGAATACACAACCTAGCAGAGGCAGGCTTGGATAGTTAGGCAAGAAAATACCCACTTTCTAAAAGTGGTATTTTCAAACACAGAATGTTAAAACCAACTTCACTAAAAGATGTATTTTATCATTCTAAGTTCAGGCATACTAAACTCGAATTTCTACCTAGTTCCCTGAGTCAGTTAGGATTATAAGATGTTATAATCTAACTGCCCATTCTGGCCTATGGGGAACAGGTAGCCTTGCAATAGTGAAAAACGAAAATGGCTGTAATTCACTATTAGGACATGCTACACACATCAGGGCATGTCCTACCTTTTACCTACAATGCACCCTGCCCTTGGGCCTACCTTAGGGGTGACTAATATGTATAAAAGGGAAGGTTTAGAGACTGGCAAGTGGGTACACTTGCCCAGTCAACATGGCAGTACCAGACTGCACACAGGCTCTTCAGTGGCAGGCCTGAGACACACTTTACAAGCTGCTCCGGTGGGTGGCACAACCAGTGCTGCAAGCCCACCAGCAGCATTTGATTTACAAGCCCTGGGCACACGCAGTGCACTGTACTAGGGTCTGACAGTAAGCCAAACAAGCCAATCATGGAGTCACTAATCCATACATCAATTTACCATAGGGAGCACTTGCACTGTGGCACTGAACAGCAGTGGCACAGTGCCTAAAGCATCTAAAACCAGCAAAACATAAGAGGCAACAGCAAAAAAATGGAAGGGAGACCCACGCCAATGGTGCCTGGTCTAACACGTGTCCCTCCAGCTGAAATGTGGGGAGAACTACCCTACCTCCGGGGAGTTCTCATCACTAAGGCGGAAAAATCTGGACAGACCATCAGCATTGGCGTGTTCTGTACCAGGGCGGTGTTCAACCGTGAAGTCCATCCCCTGTAGGGATATGGACCACCTCAACAGCTTTGGATTCTCACCCCTCATCTGCATCAGCCATCTGAGGGGCCTGTGGTCGGTTTGAACCCGGAAGTGAGTCCCAAACAAGTATGGTCTCAACTTCTTCAGTGCCCAGACCACAGCAAATGCCTCACGCTCAATCGCACTCCACCTCTGTTCCCGTGGAAGTAACCTCCTACTGATGAAGGCTACAGGTTGGTCTAGGCCCTCCTCATTAATCTGTGATGGAACAGCCCCCACACCATGCTCTGAAGTGTCTGTTTGCACAATAAACTCTTCTGAGAAGTTGGGTGCCAGGAGCACGGGCGCCGTGCACATGGCAGTCTTCAGGGAATCAAAAGCTCTCTGACAGGTGTCAGTCCAAATCACTCTCTTGGGCTGTTTCCTGGAAGTCAGCTCTGTCAAGGGTGCAACAATGCTGCCATACCCCTTGACAAACCTCCTGTAATACCCAGTGAGTCCTAAAAAGGCTCTCACCTCTGTCTGGGTCTTGGGGGGTTCCCAAGTCAGGATGGTCTCAATCTTGGGCTGTAGGGGCGACACCTGGCCGCTCCCAACCTGGTGTCCCAAGTACACCACGGAACCCTGCCCGATCGGGCACTTACACGCCTTGATCGTGAGGCCTGCTCTCCGCAGCGCCATCAATACTTCCCAGAGGTGGCGCAGATGTTCTTCCCAACTGGCGCTGAACACTGCAATGTCATCCAGGTAGGCGGCACTGAACTCTTCCAGTCCAGCCAACACCTGGTTGACCAACCTCTGAAAGGTGGCAGGGGCATTCTTCATCCCAAAGGGCATAACCCGGAATTGGTAGTGCCCATCTGGTGTGGAGAATGCTGACCTCTCTCTTGCCCCATCAGTCAAGGCGATCTGCCAGTACCCAGACGTTAAGTCAAACGTGCTGAGGTACCGGGCAGCCCCTAACCGATCAATGAGCTCATCAGCTCTGGGGATGGGGTGCGCGTCAGTCCTGGTGACTGAATTGAGCCCTCGGTAGTCCACACAGAACCTCAGCTCTGGTGAGACACCCGGTGCGGCAGCCTTTGGGACCAAGACCACTGGGCTGGCCCAAGGACTGTTAGAGTACTCAATCACCCCTAACGCAAGCATCTTGGAGACCTCCTCCTTGATGCAAGCTCTCACCCTGTCAGTCACCCTGTAAGTTTTGTGCTTGACAGGAGGACTGTCCCCAGTGTCTACATCATGGACGCACCAATCAGTGACACTGGGAATCAGGGAGAACAGGTCAGAAAACTGTCCCAGCAACTGGTGACAGTCATTCTGCTGCTCAGGGGTCAGGGTGGAAGAGAGGTTCACTCCATCCACTGACCCATCTTGCTCTGTTGCAGACAGGAGGTCAGGAAGAGGCTCAGTCTCCTCCTCCATTCCAGCATCTGTTGCTAGGAGCATGCCCACTTCGGACCTCTCTAAGTGGGGCTTCAGGCGGTTGACATGCAGGACCCGCAAGGGGTTCCTGGGAGACCGCAAGTCCACCAAGTAGGTAACCGGACTCTTGCGCTCCACCACCTCAAATGGTCCGGTCCACTTATCCTGGAGCGCACAGGGCTCCACTGGGGCCATGACCCACACTTTCTGACCAGGCTGAAGCTCAACCAGAGTGGCATTCTGGTCGTACCACCGCTTCATCTCCTCCTGGCTGGCTTCCAGATTCGCCTCAGCGAGTTTTCTGAATCGCCTAGTTTGGTTCCTAAAGGCCAGCATGTAGCTATATACATCCTGGGGAGGTTTCCTGGGAGATGGCTCCCAGCCTTCCTTGACCAAACTCAAAGGTCCTCTCAAGGGGTGTCCATAGAGAAGCTCAAAGGGACTGAACCCTAGAGATTTCTGTGGCACCTCACGGTATGCAACGAGAAGGCATGGTAAGAGGACGTCCCACTTACGCCTCATGGGTTCCTCAAGACCCATAATCATGCCTTTGAGGGTCCGGTTGAATCTCTCAACCAGCCCATTACCTTGGGGGTGGTAAGGAGTGGTGAACTTGTAGGTTACACCACACTCCTGCCACAGGGACTTCATATACTTGGAAATGAAGTTGGTACCTTGGTCTGACACCACCTCTCTGGGAAACCCCACGCGGGAGAAAATCCCCATCAGTGCACGTCCCACCACGGGGGCCGTCACTGTCCTGAGAAGGATGGCTTCCGGGTACCGGGTGGCATGGTCCACCAAGACCAGGATGAACCTGTTGCCCATGGCTGTCTTGGGATCCAGAGGCCCCACAATGTCAATGCCCACCCTTTCAAAGGGGGTGCTGACCACAGGGAATGGCTGGAGAGGAGCCTTGCGCTTCCTCCCACTCTTTCCACTTGCCTGGCAAGTCTGACAGGTCCTGCAATGAGTGTCTGAACTCTTGCGCATTTGGGGCCAATAAAAATGGGTGACAAGCCTTTCAAAGGTCTTGTCCTGCCCCAAATGTCCTGCTAAAGGCACATCATGAGCCAGCCCCAGTAGGAAGGCTCTGAAGCGCTGGGGTACCTCCAGCACACGGGCTGACCCAGGCTCAGCAACCTTAGGCTCACTATACAGGAGACCATTCTCCCAGTAGATCCAATGTGATCCAGACTGATCACCTGCTGCCTGGTTTGCAGCCTGCTGCCGCAAACCCACAAGAGAAGGGCACTTGTTCTGCTCCTCACAGAACTCTTCCCTGGAGGGACCTCCTTCCTGCTGCCAATGGGTCAGCTCAGGCAGGTCTCCCAGTTCAGCAATCTCTTCCCCGGTAGGCTCCAGGGCATCCCCTCAGGGTCCGCCTCCTCCTGGGCCGTGGGAATCTCAGGGGCCGGTTTCCCGTGCCCCCTACCTCTTCTCTTTAAGGCAGGCACCTGGGCCATTTTCTCAGGCTCCAGGTCCTCTTGAACACCCTTACTGGCTGCCATAGACCGAGTGGACACGCAGGCCCACTCAGGCAAACCCAACATCTCTAAATGAGCTCTCCACTCCACCTTAGCCCAAGGGGAGCTCTCCAAATCGTTACCTAACAGACATTCAACAGGCATGGCTGGCCTCACAGCTACTTGAAGAGTCCCTGAGACCCCCCCCCCACTCAAAGGGAACCTGTGCCACCTGGCAGTGGCTTTCTGTGTTGTCAGCGGCAACAACTGGGCAAAATGCATTGGGGACTACCTGCTCTTCAGATACCAACCGACAACTGACAGCTGTCACACTGGCTCCGGTGTCTCTAAGAGCTTCCACCCTCTTGCCATTGATGGTCACCCACTGCCTGTATTTTTTAGTGTTATCAGGCAGCTGGGTCCTGGGGACCACCTCACAGTCTCCTAAAGAGACAAGGGACATCTCTGCGGGACCCCACCCACCCTGGGCACCCATCTCCTCCCCCAGGGCTACACTAGCCAACTGCCGGGGTGGTGCACCAGTGGGTGCTGTCTTCCCATACAAGGGACATCTAGCATCATAAGAACAGTGGCCTACAAGACCACACTTAAAACAGGTCTTGGGCCCCTTGTGAACAGGCTTATCTGTCGGGGCCACTGCCTTCTTCTCAGGGGAGGCTGGGAACCCTTCCCTTGGTTCCCTTGGGGATTACTTTGGGGCCCTTTCTGGAACTCCCTCTGTTTACCCTTGTCCCCCCACTCTTCTGCTGGGGAACCTGCCCACCTTTGGCGAAGTCTCCCACATGACCCTTCTGGACCCGGGTGCTCACCCAGCGGTCCGCCTCCTCAACAAGCTTCCTAGGGTTAGTCAGCTTGCTATCAATAAGATGCTGGTGTAGCTCTGGAAAACAGTTATTTGACAAGTGCTCCCATGCAAGCAAATCATAGAGCGCCTCAAAATTATCCACTTTGCTACCCTTCACCCAACCATCCAATGCTCTGCAAAAGAAAGACACATATTCCACCCAACTGCAATTTCTAAACCTTTGTCTGTATAGCTTTGGGGTCAAACCAAATCTGGACATTAGGGCTCCCTTCATGTGGGTATAGGGCATCTGCTCCTCTGTAGGCAAATCCAACAAAGTGTCCCTCCCATCACTAACAAAGCGGCCCCAGAACCCCGCTCCCCAATCCTTCTCAGGGACCCGGTGGGCCAACATTGCAGCTTCACAAGCCCTAAACCACTGACCAATATCCTCATTCTTGTGGAAATCTTTAACTACATCTTTGGGAATGTAGGCTCTTGCTTCTACATGCACTGGCGGTGTGCTGCCACCAGAGGGAGGAACCTCTAACTTTTTGGCCTTGAGTTCCAATTCCCTCAATCCTCTCTCATGCTCAAAATGCATTCTCTTTTCCTCTAAGGCTAACTTCTTCATTTCTAACTCCATCCCAAGCTCTATTTTCTTGCTCTCTATGTCTTTCTGACCATCCATTTTGAGCCTAGCTAGCTCCAATTTATGCATCCTCTCCCTTGCTCTGTCCTCCAGCTCTCCTGGGGACAACCCTTTGGAAGAAACACTGCTGCCCGCCCCTGAAGGTGCTTTCCCTCCAGTTGGGCCCACTGGCCCCTCAAGTTGCTCATTTAAATCCTCTGCTTCCATTACTGGCTCCTCAGGATGCTCACTGGCATTCCTAGATTCTACCCAGGCCCTCAGCGCCTTCTGGTATTCCTCTTTCCTGGTGAGGCCTTTCACAGACATTTTAAATTTCTTGCACAAAGCTTTGAGATTAGGCACAGTGTAAGTATCAATTCTCTCTTCTTCCAAAACAATGTCTACAGATACTATGGATGCTGACTTGCTCATGGTAGCAAAAAGACTGGCAGTTCTCAGGAATCAAAAATAGAAAAGAAGTTCCAAGGAAAAATTCTCAAAAAGTATGTGGTTGCGTTATGGTCTGCACTCACTAGTAGTGTACACCAATCACTGTACATGAATCACAAATGAAAGTCCAAATCCTCACCGCTGACCACCAATGTTAGATTTGGGGGTCTCTAGTTGGCATAGGTAGGTACCTGTGACAAATAGGGACCCTCGCGTCTAGTCAGGGTAAGGGCTACACTCCTAAAATAACCCCTGCTCACCCCCTTGGTAGCTTGGCACGAGCAGGCAGGCTTATCTCAGAGGCAGTGTGTAAAGCATTTGTGAACACATACAGTAATATAGTGACAACACTACAGATGGACACCACACAGGTTGTATTTATAAAAATAAGTATTTTTATATAGACTTAACACAAGACCAAACGACAAAAATCCACAATACTGTACTCAAAAATAGACGTTAAAATGTTATAAAATAGTTCAGTTCTCTCAAGTTGTAGATGCGACACTTTACTCTCAATGTACCTTGAATGCGTAACGCAAAGAAAACAAAAGGGTCGCAGGGAAGGTGATGCGTCGGTTCCTTACACTCAGGGGAGTGGATGCGTCGGTTCCTTACTGCTGCGCAGGGGAGTTGATGCTCGCTTCCTTACTGTGCGGGGAGGTGATGCGTCAGTTTCTTACTGCTCTCCGGTGCGATGCGACAAGCAGGCACCTCGATGCGATACTCTTCTCCGGTGCGATGCGACAAAATGGCGTCTTGGCTGCGATGCGACAACGTTGGTGTGATGCGTGCACGCCCGACGGCCGTGCGGCGACTCGATGATCTTTGGAGCCGCGACAGGCCCTGCGACGCGCTTCTCCGGTGATGCGACGATGTCCTCTGTGGCAGCGTCCCGCTTCTCCGGCGATGCGCCGCGCTTCGGCGATGCGATGATGACAGCGGCAGCGGCGTCTCGCTTCCTCGGCGATGCGATGACAGCGGCTGCGGCGGCGACACCCTTCTCGTCGTTGCGTCGCGCTTCCAGCTCCCAGCGACACGCAGTCTCTCAGAAGGCCCAGCACAACAGCAGGCACTTCAATTCCCAGCAAGGGAATTCAGGGGAGCTGGTTGGTGAAGTCTTGTATCCCTGAGACTTCAGGCAGGAGGCAAGCTCTAGTTCAAGCCCTTGGAGATTCTTCTTCAAGTTGATAGAAAGCACACTCAGTCCTTTTCTCCTTTCTTTGGCAATGAAGCAACCACTGCAGGCCAACCCCCAAACACACAGCACAGGGGTAGTCTCCTCCTTCAGCTTCCTGGTTCTTCTCCTCAGCAAAGGTTCGTCTTGATTCCCAGAAGTGATCTAAAGTTCTTGGGTTTGGGTCCCAATATTTATACTACTTTTCTCTTTGTTCTCTGAAGGGAGAGAGGCCTTTGCCTAGTCCAAAACCAGTTCTGGTCAGTCCTGGAGCACTTTGTTGACAAGACTCCTTCTTTCCTTTCACAGTGTAGGCCAGGGACATCAGACACACCACAGGAGGTGGAGCCAGCATTGTGGAGGAAAGGCACAGCCCTATTCAGGTCCCAGGTGCAACTCCTCCCTCCTATTTGCATGCAGATCTCTCTATTCAGCTCTGTGCTGACTCACCCTGTCTCCTCGAAGCCCCCAGCCCCTGTCACTCAAACTCCAGACAAGGAATACACAACCTAGCAGAGGCAGGCTTGGATAGTTAGGCAAGAAAATACCCACTTTCTAAAAGTGGTATTTTCAAACACAGAATGTTAAAACCAACTTCACTAAAAGATGTATTTTATCATTCTGAGTTCAGGCATACTAAACTCGAATTTCTACCTAGTTCCCTGAGTCAGTTAGGATTATAAGATGTTATAATCTAACTGCCCATTCTGGCCTATGGGGAACAGGTAGCCTTGCAATAGTGAAAAACGAAAATGGCTATAATTCACTATTAGGACATGCTACACACATCAGGGCATGTCCTACCTTTTACCTACAATGCACCCTGCCCTTGGGCCTACCTTAGGGGTGACTAATATGTATAAAAGGGAAGGTTTAGGGACTGGCAAGTGGGTGCACTTGCCCAGTCAACATGGCAGTACCAGACTGCACACAGGCTCTGCAGTGGCAGGCCTGAGACACACTTTACAAGCTGCTCCGGTGGGTGGCACAACCAGTGCTGCAAGCCCACCAGCAGCATTTGATTTACAAGCCCTGGGCACACGCAGTGCACTGTACCAGGGGCTGACAGTAAGCCAAACAAGCCAATCATGGAGTCACTAATCCATACATCAATTTACCATAGGGAGCACTTGCACTGTGGCACTGAACAGCAGTGGCACAGTGCCCAAAAGCATCTAAAACCAGCAAAACATAAGAGGCAACAGCAAAAAAATGGAAGGGAGACCCACGCCAATGGTGCCAGGTCTAACAATTATCCTCCGGTAACGTCTTCTCTGCTGCAGCACATGTGCATTATGATCATCCTCCGGTAAAGTCTTCTCTGCTGCAGCACATGCGCATTATGATCATCCTCCGGTAAAGTCTTTGCTGCTGCAGGACATGCGCATTATGATCATCCTCCGGTAAAGTCTTCTCTGCTGCAGGACATGCGCATTATGATCATCCTCCGGTAAAGTCTTCTCTGCTGCAGCACATGCGCATTATGATCATCCTCCGGTAAAGTCTTCTCTGCTGCAGCACATGCACATTATGATCATCCTACGGTAAAGTCTTCTCTGCTGCAGGACATGCACATTATGATCATCCTCTGGCAATGCCTTCACAGTTCTACAGGTCATGTGCATTATGACCATCCTCGGGTAACACCTTCTCAGTGCTACAGGAAATGTGCATCATGATCATCCTCCAGTAAAGTCTTCACTGCTGCAGGACATGTGCATTGCGATCATCCTCTGGGAATGCCTTCACAGTGCTACAGGACATGTGCATTATAACCAGACTCCGGTAACGCCTTCTCTTCTACAGGACCTGGCCATTATGGGTTGCATGGGTAATAAGGGTTTGATATTGTTCTGCCCACACCACTTCTGTTCACATGGTTTTGAGGTGAGCAGGCAGAATGTGTGATCTCAAAAAAGATGGAAGAAGTCGGGCCAGGGGTTAAAAAGTAGGCGTTTGCAGGTTGGCAGGTCAGAGTGACAAAACTTTTGGATGGAGGTAAAAGGAAGTCATGACAGTTTGATACCATTAAGGTAGTGGAAGTCTTGAAGAATGCTGCGAGGCTGTGGGATGGAAGGGTATGAAATTTAAGAAGAGTGCATGACATTTCATGTCAGCACCCTAATTAAAATATGCAGCTGCGTTGTGTTCCAGAGAAAATTATAGGTCATATAATGCCACTTCCTGTGATGTCATTAAGGTCAAAGGGCGTGAGCTTATGAAGTGCAGGCTCAGAACTCACTAACACAGAATGATGGCTTGCAGGACCCAACCAGCCGACCATGGACCTGTTCTACTCTGTAAGGACCAGCTGGTTTGAAATTTTTTGCCGGGGCTGATTTTGATTTCCAGCCTGGCCCTGGTAGCACAGACGATGAAAAGCAGATTTCATAGAAGAAGACCAAGTGCAGCTGCCGCTAAAACAACTGAAAGGAATGAGGGCTTTTGGCTCCTCAAATATTATGGGCCTTTGATTTTGTTGCACCTGAAAACCAACTGCGTATTAAGGTAGAGCACGTTCAGATATCAACTTCGATTTTAGAGTATAAAATATGTGCCCAATGAAATACAAGCTATGTTGATTGATTTAATTGTTCATTAACAGTCGCCATCCGCGACTGTTTAGATGCCGGTGGGAGAGCAGCATTGGTAATGCTCGACCTTCTCGGCAGCATTCGATACGGTCCCGCACTTCTTGCTGCTCACCCGACTCACTGAGATTGGTGTCTCTGGCACTGCCTGGGGCTGGCTGAGGTCCTTCCTTGAAGGGCGGACTCAACAGGTTTGGTTGCCACCGGCCGCTTCTACCCCGCAGCCGGTCACCACTGGCGTCCCACAGGGGTCTTCCCTTAGCCCCCTTCTTTTTAATATCTACGTTACTCCTCTGGTCTATTTAGCCGAGGACTTGGGGGCTAAGGTGATAGCCTATGCTGACGACACCCAGCTTCTCTTCACGTGGGGAAAGGATGAGGACTCTGTATCCTTTGTACAGCATTACTTGTCTTCGGTTTTTGAGTGGCTTGCGGCGGCCCAACTCAAATGCAACAAAGACAAGTCAGAGATCCTTCTCTATGGTAATTTCCCCCCTGGCTTTAGAAACTCGATCTGGCCTCCTGGGTTCCCGCTACCAACCTCCAATGGGAAATCCGCAAAAAACCTAGGCGTGTGGTTTGAGGATAACCTCTCCTTTTCTGCTCAGGAGAAAAAGCTCTCAGGCAGCTGTTTTGGCCTTTTCAAAACACTAAGGAGTTTTTTACCTCTCCTTCCCAGGCCTGCCAAAGAGACGGTTATCCGTGCCCTGATCCTTTCTCGATTGGACTACGCTAATGCGTTGTACATAGGCATCCCTGGATACTCTCTGAATAGACTCCAGGTCATTCAGAATGCGGCCGCTAGGCTGCTCCTGGGAATTGCTAAGAGGAGCAGCGTGCGTGAATATCTTTGCGTACTCCACTGGCTTCCCGTGGCGGACCGGGTCAAATTTAAATCCCTGGTCATTGCCCACCGAGCCCTCTACGGTCGTGGGCCCGCCTATTTACAGAAGCGGTTTACCTTTATGTCCCTTTGAGACAACTGCGTTCTTCAGCCCTCCTCCTAGCTAGGGTTCCCCGCTTCATCCGCCACAAGCTGGGCGGCTGCTCTCTGGCTGTCAAGGCTGCCCAGGCTTGGAATGCCCTTCCGTTTCTACTACGCAATACTCAAGACCCGCTAGCCTTCAAGAAACTTTTAAAAACTCACCTGTTCCCGTAATTGTTGGTGGTTTAGTTCAGGGACTCCTCTTGGATCCGCGCCGGGACACTCTTCGGAGTAGCTGTTGCGCGTTATAAGAGCACTTAACATAACATTAAAAGTTACACATTTACTCTACAAGACTGCAACCAAAATAGCTATTTCACTGAAAGTAGAAAAAGATCAAAAATTCAGTACTGGATGGAGGTCCAGGGGAGGTGGTATACGAAATAAAACACCCCCAGTTGGCCTAAAAAGGATATTACAAGTCACCTCAGAACTCCTCCGTGTCTTTTGTAAAACAGCTCCACACCAAGACGTGAAAAGAGCGTAAAAGGCGTCACTGGAAGATTATCACCAGAAGCCGAGGTGTAGCACGGCAGCATCCCCAGAAGACAGCAGAGGTATCTGCAGAAGGTCCTTGCTGCTTTCAAGTATAACAATCAACATAGTACATTCTATATTCTACATAGTACATTCTACATGCTACATACTAATTCTCCGTTGCACATATACATAATAATTCAGCATACCACATTCTACACATTACATACTACATACTAAATACTACATACTACAGTCAACATACTACATACTAATCCTACATTCTACATACTGTACATTCTACATCCTACATGCTACATTCCGATCGTTTCATCACATCATTACATTTCATTGAAGTTTAACGATGTTACTACACTTCTAATCTACAAAAAGGATTATTCTATGCCCAGTTTGCCACTACACATTCATGGAATTTATATTTAGTTTCTTTATTTCAGTCCCAGTCTTTGGGCGTCATGTGTTAGGGTAATTAGGCCAATAAATATACTGCTATTTCTAATGCTTAGGTGGGTGCAAGTCAGCTTCAGTTACTTAGTACGAATCACTCTGCACTAAAGACATTTTGGGGCATATTTACAACAGAATGGAGAAGCGTGGCGTTAAGCACCATTCTGAAAACGCAGGGATGCGCCGTATTCACAAGAATGCGGTGCACCCCTGCCTTTCCCCTAGCGCCGGCGCTGAGTTCAGCTGCCTAGCGCCAACGCAGGCACCCTTGCACCTTAGTGCAAGGGAGCCTGCATTGGGGGGAAGATTGTTTATGTTCAGGAAGGTCCCCTTTCCTGCACATAAACAATCATAGGCAATTTGCTGTTTCCATGTGTGCTGCCCAAGACAGCACACATGGAAACAGCAAAAACGAGGAGAAATAAAGCATTTCTCCTCATTTTGCCTGTTTAAGACCAGGTTTTCCCTGGTCTTAATTTTGGCGCTGCCTCCTATTTACGCTGCCCTTGTAAATAGGGGGCCGCGTCAAAATCAATGGGTGTTGGGGTGGAACGCCCACCACAACACCCATTGCCCCCCCTTTAACACTGCATACAGCATGAAAGGGTTTCTTATTTACAAAGAAGTGTTAAGCCACGTTAAGTGGCTTAACGCTGCCTTGTAAATAAGGCGAGGCCCCTATGACCATCACAATGTCACTGAAAGTGATGTTGTGGTGGCGATTGGGGCTTGTAAATATGCCCCTTTGTGTTTGCAGGTGTTGTTCTTGAAAGTACTGCTGTGTTTGTCACTGTGAGATTTGTGGTGTTTTATGATGGTGTGGTTGTGCAACTTCACTGTGTAATAAACTTGCTAAAACCATCTTGGGTCCAGTCAGGCTCGTTTGTAAAACTTCTGCCTTAAACCTGGGTAGCTGTGGCTTCAAGCAGCACGGCTTAAACAAAGAAACAAGTGTAAAGCCTTTAAAAGTACCAAACAAACAGAATAAGAAAGTCACACAACACAAAAGAAATCCAACACAAATTTATAAAAATAGATTATATTTTAATGAATTTTTAGACACCAAAATGAACACAGTCCACCAGATGGTTCCGAGGATATAGGTTGTTAAGTAAAGCATAAATATCAGCTTTTTATTTCAAAGTCCAAACAAGCAAGGGGGGGTAATAAGGAGTACATGGATAGTTACCTGATCACCAAAGCAGATTCACGTCCAGTTCCACACTTTATTCAAGGACTGCCAAAGACTTCAATAGAGTGGTCCTGATGCTGAGGATGCAGGATGCTGAGGATGCTGAAGATGCTCTGGGTGCTGTGTGGTCTGCAGGGTCCTTCCTGGGGATGTTCCACAGTGTACAGGTGAAGTGGGGTGACTTGGGCCACAGGGGTCGGCTTCTCTTGAAGTCCTCTTTGAGCCAGAAGAAGCCTGGCAACAGGGCTACTGGTGTTTGGTCACAGTAGGTTCACAGTAGGTCCAGCATTATCTTTTGGTGAGGGCTATTGTCCTTTGTTGGTGGTCAACTAGCACTCATATGACTCTCCCAGGTCCGGCAGACTCAGTGCAACTTTTGAGCATCAAGGGGTGGTCTTCTTTGCAGCACATCGGTGGTCAGTGGCAAGTTTGTGAAAGCGGCAACTGACAAGCCCGAACAGGCTACTTCAGCTTTTATGGCCCTGGTGCTAGAACAAGGAGTTAGCCGGATTACTCTTGGAGTTCACCTTTTCGATCTGGGGCTCTGGAGTGACCTTTCAAGGATGAGGGAAATGAGAGGGACCCTTTAACGTCAAAGGAATAGGGTACAAAACAACAATGTCACAAAGAGGGTTTTCTTTGGACTAATAGCTACAAGTCTCCTATAACTAGCGTTATTTACTCACAAACTCACAATCTTGGAAAGAATCACATTGGTCATTCAGGCTGTTCACACTTCATTTACACCATCCATGCAATGAGAGTAGAAAGTTAAACCCAAACTCAAAATACTCAAAAACGACAATTTATCAATTTATTCATTACCATATAGATAAAAAAGATTTTTGTACAAACAATTCAGAAAGAATTTAAAACCAATCTAAAATCAACAATCTATTACACAAAGCTTTAAAATTTACATAAAGAGAGTACACATAAGAGAAGACACCAAACTTTGTCATAACACACACATCCGTGATAAAACAATGAACACCAACTAGAACCCGATACTACAATTGATTCATAATCTGTGGTTCCAGCAAGTACACGGATTGTGTAAAAAAGCGTCGACGCGTTTCGATGGAAAGAAAATTATTGCACCATCTTTATCAAGACTGAATTTTGCGACTCTCTTGATTCGTAATGTTTGTCCCAAAAAACAGATTTAAAAACACCTGAGATTTATTAAGGCAAAGAAGGATCTCCTTCGTGAATCAGGCAGTATTGTTAGTTGTTTTATTGCCTAATGGGATGACGATT
Source organism: Calotriton arnoldi (assembly GCA_963921515.1). NCBI lineage: Eukaryota > Metazoa > Chordata > Amphibia > Caudata > Salamandridae > Calotriton > Calotriton arnoldi. The sequence continues at coordinate 1,115,052 of CAWUFW010005054.1, read as the reverse complement.
CCAGCCTTTTGGATATTAAAAATACCTCGGTCCAAAATATCAGGTCTAGGGATCAACAGGGCCCGCCCTATGATGACTTCCAGCTATGTGAGGCATATTAGCAATTACAGAGTGCACAGTTCTGCCCACTCCCAAGATGTCTGAATCCCTCGCTCGGTGCGAGGAGTTTGGTAACCCACCCTAGAGGTGTGGCTGCCTGTGGGCTAAACGCCCATGGGAAAAATGGTTTGGCAACTGGTTCCCCTTCTCTGTTCCTGCCGCCAGCCCACCTACCTGAATAAAAGGGTAGCCCCTCTCGAGTGAGGTTTCCATTTGCCCATCAAAGGCAGATTCTTTTTGAACTTCGCCTTTTGGGCAACACCCTTTGTGGCTTCCTGCAAGGGGGAGGTAACATCTCCCTCAGCGGCAGGCCTCTATTGTCCCTGAGCCTGCGAGTCATTCACATGTCTCCCCTAGAGGACAGAAGGCTGTCTGGTGGCCAGCGCTTGTAGATGGCCACCAGAAAAACTAAGCAACAGAGTGGCAACTTTCTAAAAGCCACCTTTCCTTAAAAGTGACATTTAATTTGACTTGGGCATCAAGTCAGTTTTAATGCCAGAATTAATTAGATACCTTGAAGTACCTGTTTTGATGGTCTCATTCAGAAGTTAGCACAGCTGAAGAGTAAGTGTGCAACTGGGTACTAGCCAATTGGGCCACCAGGCTATCCAAAGTAAAATCAACAATTTAGGTTTTTTCTGTTAGGACAAATGAAAATATATGGTCTACTTAATAATATACCGCTCCCTGCATCAAGGCTCGATAGGCCTTCCTTAAGGGAGACTTCTATGTGTTATTAAGGGATGTAGGGCTATGCCATTGGTTTTAATTGGCAAGGTCGAGCTAACAGTTTATATCTGCTCCTCCAGGCTGCAGAGGCAGGCTGGGAGCCATGTTTTGCTTTGTTTCACTCAGGGTGGCACAATCAGTGCTGCAGACCTGGGTGAACACTTAAACTTACAGGCCCTGGGTACCCTTGGGACAATTATCTAGGGACTTATAAGTAAGTTAATTTAAGCCAATTGGGGGTAGCCAATTCAACATACATTTTGTAAGGGGTTAGAACACTGGCACTTAGGTCTGGTTAGCAGGCCTCAGTGCACTCTCAGAGTCAAAAAACAAGCATCAGTTCAAAACTTTGGGGGTGATCATGCAAAAAGAGGCGTTTCCTTGCAGCCAGTTTACATGTAGTTTTTGTTATTGTGGTGAAGTTAGTGTTTCTTGACTATACGTTCCTGTCTCAGTGAAGTTCATTTTATTTAAGTTTATAGAGTTCATTTATGATATTTAACCATATATAACAAATTTCCCCTGTCTCCTAAGCAAGATAGCCCTGTGAGACAGAATTCTAGTAGTAAGAAAGTCATGCTATTTGTTTAGGGCTTGCCTGGAAGCTGTTAGACCATAAGTAGTGACATGCCAAACTTGTCAACCTACATTTTAAATAAGGATTGGCAAAGCCAATGGGTTTCGCCAATGCTAGATCTACTGGCTTTGTCAATGTTTTTTAACCATGTTGCACAGCAGTGCGAACTGCTGTGCAACATGGCTTAAAGAAAAAAAGCTCTATGACATGTCATAGTGCTTTCTTTTTTCAAGCCAAAGCCATGCTGCACAGTACGCACGCGCTGCTGTACAATATGTCTAGAAAAAACCCGGGGGCAAGCAACACAAAGGAGGTGCAGGGGACAAAGGAGGGAGCCGCAACATAACGGACAGCAGGAGGGCGGGGGAGCAACAAAAGGGAGGTGAGTGGGAGGGGGGAAGGAGCAGCAACACAACAGATAGCAAGAGGAGGTGGAGCATGCAACATAAGGGAGGGGCGGATGAGGGAGATTGGGGCAAGAGCCTGGATGGGGGAGTGAGGATTGACTGCAGACATATGCACTCTTACAAAGTGCATGTAAAAAAGTTTTTTTAAAAGTACCTGCAGGAGCGCGCGGCCAGGGGAAGGACACTGGCTGCAGACAGGAAGCTGTACTTGGTCCATGCTCCATGGCAGGGACAAATACAGGAAGTGCTTGGAGGATGCAAGAAAACAAGAGTAACATTGAAGACAACAAATGGAAAGTAATGGTAAGTAATGAACAAGCTCTAAGCCCGTTTTAAGCTTTTGATTTTGTTTACAGATGATTTTGCCGACAGCTCATGCACTGTCTCAGGCAAAACCTAAGAAAGGAACAATTGACAAATCAAGCAAGTTCTTACATAGTTTTAAGAGTGTGTAGATGTAACTTTGTGAATTGAGCTCCAGTGTGGAGTTAAAAACCATAGGGCCTCATTTAGAGTTGGTGGCCAGATAATGGTGCAAACTCTCACCTCTCAGTTTCTGGACTCCATTAAGAAGTTGGGAAACTGCTGGGTTTCCGATGGTGGTGGCTCAGTGGACTCCACCAGAAGGAACTCTTCAGCTGATGGTGCATCTGCCGCTGTGTCCTTATGTCATAGTCACACCCTATTTAGGGTGGAATGCCTGTCACTAGATTTCTAAACCTAGCACTCTCGTATGAGGCATGGTGTCCCCAGGTAGGGTAAACAAACAATACCCCTCATGCACAGGGACTAAAACATAGGGCAGTTAGGACCACGGATTCTTTGTTTTACTGAAGCAGACACCCGCTTTAACGAGCCGGGCCAGACAACACAAGTCACCTCCTTGGCCAACTGCTCTGCCTTCAGTGCAACTACTGCACCGACGGGTTCCATGTAGACAGAGAGGTCCCTTCAAGACAGGCACGGATAAATATGTATGGCGGCCAGTCCTCTGCCAGAGGAGCAAAGGTCATAACTTTACTTGAGTTGGCATGCTGGTGGGTGCCGGACAAATTTTTAAAATGATCTTGTAGTGATTTTTATAATTTATTTACGCACCTCAACAGTAAGAATGCACTTGTTCAACTTCACAGGCCACTAAATACCAGATAATATATTATTCGTCTAAGTCCAACCTTTGTATGGTCTAACAGTATGGTGTTATTGACGTACATTCGAATTTTTGCAACCTAGGGGGATAGGAGCTTATCACATTCATGGGATCAACTAAATCAGGGATACTAAATGGTTTACATCTTTCCTGCACATTGGTGAAGCTCTGTGAGCGCATTTTGCAAGAACTGAATATGTCAATAAGGGACATTCTGACCCTAGGGTAGTCCAAGGAACATTCTAAGAATGAGCAGCACATATGGACCCAACGCAACTATTAACCATCAAGGAAGAACTCGTCAATGTGATACACAAAGAGGCCAGCAGGCCAAAACCAGTCACCTAAAACTAGATGCTAATATACTGAATACCAATCTCCATATTACAAGGAGCCATTGAGTGACCCAAACTACTCCGCACCACTGCGGTGATGATTCATTATTGTGAGCTGTGGACTGAACTTGCAGTTGCCTTATATATATCCCATTGTCCTCATGCGGAGGTATGAATTTACCCTCTATTCCCAAGTCAGGTTGAAACATCAACACCACTTGTTCTATGGCCTGGATTATGTTGTATTAGTCCCCCCTTTTTCTGTTTTGGATGGGCATTTTGAGTAAACGAGCATCATCTCATGAGACAGACATGGAGGAATAAGAGAAAGCTGTCGTATAAACAGGCCCACGCACACTGGTTTACTGTTCTTAATATTACTCCAACCAGTGTCCATTGCGTAAAATGATGAAATTATTGACTTCATATACTCTTCTCTGGAATTTCCTTTTTCTTATTCACCTTGCACACAAGCACTTTTTCCTTGCACCCTTTTAGAGCAACAGTTGCTTGATATATCATTAGCATTTATGTGTATTACCTATTTGCTATTTCGCAAAATAATAGAATATAAAGGAGATTTTTCTCTAAAAATACGTATCTGTGTCTTTCTCGCTGGTGTGTAGAGAATAATATTTTCTCTCTTTTGTATAACAATTATTTTGTTTAAACCACTCAGTGACCGACCAAATAAGATTTGGAGGTCACAGCCTCTTGGTCTATCCAAGAAGGGCGATCAGACCATCTTGTGTCTTTATCACGTTGTACCCAGGTCCTTTGGCGTGTCATTGGTTACCCCATTAGTTTGCAATGGTCGACTCCCATCCCATCACACTAGCAGAGAGCGACATAGATGATGATAAACAGGAGGTAGTCCACGTTGTGCGGGTGGTGGATCCACACCGCACTACACCCCAGTTGACCCCCACGTGCTTCACTGACGTTCAAGGCCAACTTGTCACTGCTCTAATCGACACTGGGGCCTCCATAATCTCATGGCTGCTGATGTATACAGCAGCTTACCAAACCCGCCTGTTCTACGCACCACCAAGATCAATGCGTATGCATTCAGAAACCGTTTGCCCCAACAACTTGAAGGTGTGTTCCACACTGAGGTCGCCCACAACACCACCTCTATGAGAGCCAAGCTCTATGTGTCCCACAAATGAACAGGATTCCTCCTAAGCTGCCAAGCTTCCAAGGAGCTCAAGCTACTGTAGTTTGCCTTCAGTGTGCACACCAGGGATCTCAACAGACTTGTACAGGAATTTGCGTCCCTCTTTAACGGTATTGGATGTCTCAAGGGCAAAGCCATCCTCCTGCACATTGATGATCCGATTCCTCCGGTATCACTTCGACACCGCCGGATAGCTTTCCATCTTCGCCCCAAAGTAGAAAAAGAACTGATACTTCTTGAGATGATTGGCATCATTGAGAAAGTGACAGGCCCAACCCAGTGGGTCTATCCCATTGTGGTTACCAAAAAACCACTGCGCATCTACATTGATATGAGGGTGCCCAATCTAGCTCTCAAATGTGAGCACCACTTGACACCGACCATTGATGACATCATTGGAGAGCTCTCTGGGTCGAGGTGGTTCTCCAAGATGGACCTTCGATCTGGCTGTCATCAGATTCCACTGCATCCTGAATCTCGTCCCATAACCACATTCTCCACACATATAGGTCTTTGGCGGAACAGCCGTTTGAATTTCGGCATCTCAAGTGCAGCTGAAGTTTCAAGAAGGTGTTAAATGGTCTCCCTCGGTGTTGAACATGAGTGATGACATCTTGGTACTTGCCCAACACTAGACATCCATTTCACTCAACTCCATGCGGTGTTGACCAGGCTGAAAGAGCATGATTTAACTCTCCACCGAGAGAAGTGCGGATTTTTGAAGAGCAACATCAGTTTATTCGGCTACCAGTTCTCTTACCAAGGTATAGGTCCAGACCGAAAAAAGTGAAAGACATTCGAGATGCCCCAGCTCCCACAACTGTGCCAGGTATCCGTAGTTTCCTTGGAATGGTGACTTTTAGAAATGGGTTCTCCAGTTGGTAGCGGTGTTCACCCTGTTCAAGTAGAGACCCTCACTCTAGTCAGGGTAAGGGAGTCACACAGCTAAGATAAGCCCTGCTCACCCCCTTGGTAGCTTGGCACGAGCAGCCAGGCTTATCTCAGAGGCAATATGTAAAGTATTTGTAAACACACACACACACACACCCACACAGTAACACCGTGAAAACACTACAAAAGTAGTCCAAACCAGTTTAGAAAAACAACCAATATTTATCTGAATAAAACAAGACCAAAACGACAAACATCCAACATACACAAGTCAAAATATCACCTTTAAAAGTTTAAGCAAGTTCAGTCCATAGAAATCAATGGATGCGTTTGTTTTAGCACAAAGTACCTTAGATGCGTCAAAAATCAAAGACGGTGCAAGATGCGGGGGGTGAAGCGCCAGACAAAGCGATGCGCCGGTTCCTTACTGCGCAGGGGAGGTAATACGTCAGTTCCTTACTAGCTGGGAAGGTGATGCGTCGGTTTCCAGACACGCCGTTTCGGTTCCTTACTGCGGTGCGGTGTCGATGAAGAGTCGGCATAGAGGGACAATGCAGGCGCTGCGCTGAATCTTCAGCTGTGAGCAGGTGCTGTGTCGGAGTGGCTGCCATGAACGTCAATGCTTTGGTGCTCAGGACTCACGCTGCAGAACACTTATGATACGCTGCAATGGCGAGCTGGGGCCTGCGGTGATAGCCGTGGTCAATGCTTCCAGCGGGAACCACACTTCGGTGCAGGCAGTGGCGATGCATCGAGAAAACAGGCGCTGTGAGTCAATGTGGGGATTTTCTCCTTGAGATCAGCAGGTTACACTTCCAAGGCCTAGAAACTGGATTTGGCACCACTTGGCAAGTCAGGACTCTCAGCAGAAGAGCCCAGGAACTGGTAGGTGAAGTCTTTGATGACCTTGAGACTTCTTAACAGGAGGCAAGCACACACAAGCCCATGGAGAACCTTGGAAGCAGGATGTAGAAAGCAAAGTCCAGTCCTTTCACTCCCAGGACAGAAGCAGCAAGAAGCAGGCAGCACAACAAAGCAACAGGCAGAGATACAGTCCCTCCTACAGCATCCAGCTCTTCTTCCTGGCAGAATGTCCTCAATCCAGAAGTGTTCTGAATTTGGGGTGTCTGAGGTACAATATCCCCTTTCTGCCTTTGAAGTAGGCAAACTTCAAAGGAAAGTCTTTGTAGTGCACAAGACATTGCCTTTCCCTGACCTGGCTCCAGACACACTACAGGGGGGTGAAGACAGCTTTGTGTGAGGACAGGCACAGCCCTATTCAGGTGTCAGTGACAACCCAGCTGTGTATTTTACAGACAGGCAGAGAGAAGCACAGAAAGGTTAAGCAAGAAAATGCCCACTTTCTAAACCGGTTCCAGGATGCTTGTTTCCGGTCCAGAGAAGACATGGCTTGGCAGTTCGGGCTCAACTGTTCCCATGAGGCACAGGGTCAAGACTGATTTGCATATAGCTGGGTCTGAACTGGGGTGGTGAAGTGAGCTCAAGAACGAGGATGGATTCAACCCAGATCTGTGACTGGGGTGAGTGTCTGAAAAGTTTCAGCGCTCCGTCCATCATCTCCTTGTGCTTGCTTTGTTCACCCTAAGTATGCCCAGACGTGGGTTCCTTGCTCACTTTACCACTGGATTCAAGATAGCCTGGCTGATGTGGGGTGTTACCCCGAAATCGGTCCCAGGATGCTTGTTTCCGGTTCAGGGAAGACCTGGCTTGGTAGTTCGGGCTGGACTGATCCCATGAGGCACAGGGTCAAGAATGATTTGCCTATAGCTGGGTCTGAACTGGGGTGGCAAAGTGAGCTAAAGAACGATGATGGATTCAACCCAGATCTGTGACTGGGGGTGAGTGTCTGAAAAGTTTCAGCGCTCCGTGCATCGTCTCCTTGTGTTCACTTTCTAAAAGGGGCATTTTCAAACACTCAATTTAAAAAACAACTTCAGCAAAATATGTGTTTCTAAAATGTGAGTTCAGAGACCCCAAACGGCATATTATCAAGCCCTTTATCGCCGCGTTAGCGGCACTTTTCTGCCGCTAATGCGGCGATATTTTTATCACAATATTAACAAGCTGCAGCTAACGGGCCTTAGCGTGAGTTTATTAGCGATAGCGGCCGTTCTTTTACCTCTAAGCATGTCAGTGATATATATCGCTAATGACATGCAAAGTAGGCGTTCCTGACTAAAACTCCATTGAAACAGTCGCAAACACAACTTCCCCCTATTATCAATGCCCGCGAAGCGATAGGAAAATTCCCGCTAACCGCGCTTATCGCTGGAACTTAACGCCTGAAAAAAACTTGCCTTAACCATCTTGTCAATGGGGGGTGGATTGTTGGGTTAAGTATACACTTGCCTATTAGCAAGCTTTTCATTAGCGCTGTTGATTAAGCGCTGGAATACTCACGCTATTGCTGGTTTTACACGCTATCGCTGGATTTCCTATTGCCTTTGCGATACGCGTTGATAATACCGCGCTATCACGGCGAGGAAATCCAGCGATAGCCGGCGATGAAAAAAACAGCGCTAAGCGTGCTTTGCGATAAATATCGCAGATCCTTGATAATATACCCCCAAATCTCTATCTCCTCCCAATGGGAAATTACACTTGAAAGATATTTCACGGCAGTCCCCATGTTACCCTAAGGGAGAGATAGTCCTTGCAATAATGAAAAATTAAATTAGCAGTATTTCACTCTTTGACCATGTAAAACACACCAGTACATGTCCTACATTTTAAATACACTGCACCCTGCCCATGGGGCTGTCTTGAGCCTTGATTAGGGGTGACTTACATGTAGTAAAAGGGAAGGTTTGGGCCAGGCAATTAGGTGCACTTGCCAGGTCGAAATGGCAGTTTAAATCTGCAGTCACAGACACTGCAGTTGCAGGTCTGACATGTTTGCTGGGCTACTCGTGCAGGTGGCACAATAAGTGCTGCAGGCCCACTAGTAGCATTTGATTTACAGGCCCAGGGCAAATCTGATGCACTTTTCTAGGGACTTACTAATAAATTAAATATGCCAATAATGGAGGAACCAATCACCAATACATTTTAGACAGAGAGCATATTCACTTTTGCACTGATTAGCAGTGGCAAAGTGCTCAGAGTCCTAAAGCCAACAAAAACAGGTCAGAAAAAATAGGAGGATGAAGGCAAAAGGTTTGGGGATAACCCTGCAAAAGGGCCTGGTCCACCACAACCCCCTTCCAGCCTAAAGCCAGGGTAGACTAATCAATGCCTTGATGGTCTTCCCTGTTAGGGTGATAGGACATGGGCCCTGGCCCGCAACAGCAAGGCCCTGTTCCAGTCTTACACCTTTCGGACCCCAGTTGGATCCCTCTGTCCATACTCTCAGGGCCCCCTAAGCTAACCCATGGGGAATCCTTCTCCTCACCTGTGGACCCCATCTGCGCAGCACCTAACCTTACTTTGCTCACAGATGTGTCCCAGTAGGCACACAGTATCACAATGGCTAACACAGTAGTGTGGCCCATTCCACCCCGAGGTGTGACTTCTGTCCCCAACTCAAGGGCAACTATGCCCATGAAGACAGCAACCCACAGTGGCCACTGACAGCTGTCAGTGACGAATCAGGCCTCAGGCTGTCCAGGGCTCTCCAACCTCTGTGGGGGGCAGTGGCCCCAGGTGACTGGCCCCCTTTGTCCACTCTCCCTCCCACCAGTTCAGGGGTGGTATCCTGAAGCTGGTCACTCAGCACAAGATCTGTACCCTGAGGCTGAACAGGAGATCGGGGTGGGCTCTCCCACACCCTGTCCTCCCTTCTGGGGTCCTGTCCCTTCCACTGTGGTGAGGTACCCCCCAGACTCCAGAACTGTCAGGGCACTTGTGTCAGCTGTTCGCCCACCAGTTCAGGGGTGCTATCCTGCAACTGGTCCCCCAACCCTGGGTCTGTACCCTTAGGCTGAGCCTGTGCCTGGCAAGCCAGGACTACCAGAAGAGTACTCCACCCCCCCCAAGGGAAACACGTTCTTCATGTGTTGCGTGATCGACTACCTGGCACTGGTCTCCCGACCCCTGTCCATCTGACAGAGCATGAAGACCCCCCAGACAAGAAGTGGTGTCACCAGGGTCATTCCTGGAGGGCCCTGATCTAAGGGCTGGCCCCTGACACTCGGGTTTACTCACTGGGGGCTGCCCTCCCCTCTCACCCCTCCATCTGGACTTCTGCACCCTCTTCTCTGGAGTGGTGCTGTCAGGCACCATAACTGGTGGGACGCTTGTGACAGCTGCACACCCCCGCCCCCCCGAAGTTCTCCTGACACTATGGTGTCCCCCTCAGCGGATGGTCTCCTAGTACACACTAGGCCCACCTCGTGGTGCTCCCTCTGGGAACCATCCAGGCTTGGGAGTGGGTTTTGGGCAACCTGGGCCTCTACCTTCTCCCACCTGTCCTCCTACCCTGAGAAGGGGCATGGGACCCTCTATCCATCTCACTACACTGGGACCTCTCTGGACTACTGCGAACCTTCCCTGCCTCCCTAATTTGGGAGAAACCTGAGCAACTCCCTTTAGGATCACTCCCAAATGCCTTTCCAGACCCTCTGGTGTCCTCCAAGAGGTCTGCCTCCAACGCAAACTCCCTGGGGTAAAAGAACTCACACTCCAGCGTGTGTTGGCATAGTTCTGGAAAACTGTGACTGAACATATGCTAGCCAGCAATCAAATTGTACCGCCCCTCATACGTGTTCCCCATACTACCCTTCACCCAACCATCCAGTGCCTTGAAAAAGTGCCCCACATCATCCCTCATCTGCTGAGACAGTATCAGACTGCACTTCAAACTTAACCTACCCTCCTCTGGGGTGACCCCATACTCCTCTACCAGGGTTTCCTCCACAAAGGTACACCTCTCCCAGTCACTCCCTTCTGGAGCCAGTAGAGTGTCCCTCCCACCACCAGGAATATGACTCCCTGTGCCAGTTCCCAAATCCTCCTCAGGGACCCTACGTACCTCTAGAGCTACCTCATATGCCTGAGCCCACTGGTGTATGTCACCCTCTCCTTTAAATTAGAAACCACGTATCAGGGTGTGTGGACCTTTTCTTCAGTACTGGACATGGTACTTTCACTGCCACCATCTATGCTGGACTCAGCCCTCCTGTCTTTCAGATCCAGCTCCTCCAGAATGAGCTTCTGAGCTAAAAGAACTTTCTTCTCCTCAAGGGCCAGTCTCATTTCCTCCAATGCTTTTTCTCTCTCCTGCTTCAACCTGAGCTTTACCAGCTCCAACTCGAGCTTCCTGGCTCTCCGCCTACTCTCCAGCTTCTGTGGAGACAGACCTGGAAAGGAAACATTGCTGCGAGCTCTGGAGGGAGTTCTTCCACCATTCAGGCTGGCCACCCACCCCACAGACGATGCTGGGTCCTCCAACCATCTCAGATGCAGACTCGGTTGCTCCTCCTCCACACCATCTTTCCCATCCTCTGGCTGCTCACCAGCCTCCCTGGCTGCTAACCAGGCCCACATCATCTTTTGCAGCTCCTCCTTTCCTGGAATGCATTTAAACGAACACTTGAATTTCCTGCAGAAATTTTTGAGCTGAGGCAAAGAATAGGTCTCCAACCTCTCCTGCTCAAACACCAAGTCTGCAAGTACTGCTGATGGCTCTGCAGACTGAGACATTATTGCGGCAAAAACTCAAGAGTTGCAAAAACAGAAAGAGAGAAAAAAAACAGTATGTTGGTATGAACTGGTCTGCAATATGGAAGTAGTAAACGGTCAATCACTCTATGCCAAGTACAAACACAAGTTCCAACCCCCACTGCCACCAATGTTAGAAATGGGGTCTCTAGTTGGCAGTGGTTTGCACCCTTTCCAAGTAGGGACCCTCACTCTAGTCAGGGTAAAGGAGTCACACAGATAAGATAACCCCTGCTCACCCCCTTGGTAGCTTGGCACGAGTATTCAGGCTTATCTCAGAGGCAAAGTGTAAAGTATTTCTATACACACACACACACACACACACTAACACAATGAAATACTACAAAAGGAGCCCACGCCAGTTTAGAAAAATAGCCAATATTTATCTGAATAAAACGAGACCAACACGACAAAAATCTAACAGATACAAATCAAAATATCACCTTTAAAAGATTAAGCAAGTTTAGTCCATAAAATCAATAGATGCGTTCGTTTTAACACAAAGTACTGTTGATGAATCAAAAATCAAAGATGGTGCAAGGTACAGGGGAGGTGAGGCACCGGAAAAGCAAAGCGATGCGTCGGTTCCTTACTCGACAGGGGAGGTGTTGCCTTGGTTCCTTACTGGCAGAGGAGATGATGCGTCAGTTTCCGGACACGCAGCCTCAGTTCCTTACTGGGGTGCGGTGTTGATGACGATTTGGCATCAAGGGACAATGCGTCAACAATCCAGATGTGCTGCATCGATGTGGCAGCAACGATGCAGGCACTGAGGCTTCAGCTGCGAGCAGGTGCTGCCTTGGAATCGGAGAAGGGCCACGGATGTCGGAGACACAGTGATCGGGACTCAGGCTGCAGCAATTCTTCTGACATGCTGCAATGGCAAGCCGGGCTGGCGGTGAAAGCCGTGGTCGATGCTTCCAGCGGGAACCAATCTTCGGTGCAAGCAGCAGCGATGCATCGATCTTTTGCAGTGATGAGTCGAGAAAATAGGAGCTGGGAGTCGATGCGTGGATTTTCTCCTTAAGATCACCAGGTTACACTTCCTAAAGCCCAGGAACTGGATTTGTCACCACTTGGCAAGTCAGGACTCTCAGAAGTAGAGCCCAGGCACTGGTAGGTGAAGTCTTTGATGGCCCAGAGACTTCGTAACAGGAGGCAAGCACGCACAAGCCCTTCGAGAATCTTGGAAGCAGGATGCAGAAAGAAAAGTCCAGCCCTTTCACTCCCAGGACGGAAGCAGCAAGCAGCAGGCCAGCACAACAAAGCAACAAGCAGTGTGACAGCCTCTCCTACAGCATCCAGTTCTTCTTCCTGGCAGAATGTCCTCAGTCCAAAAGTGTCCTGATTTGGGGTGTTGGAGGTCCAATACTTATACCCCTTTCTGTCTTTGAAGTAGGCAGACTTCAAAGGAAAGTGTTTATAGTGCACAAGACCCCGCCTTTCCCTGACCTGGCTCCAGACACACTACGGGGTGGAGACAGCTTTGTGTGAGAACACGCACAGCCCTATTCAGGTGTCAGTGACAACTCCTTCCAACACTCTAGCTCAGGAAGGCTCATCTTCCTGGTGATGGCCCATCAGGATATGCAAGGCACACCTCAGCTGCCTTTGTGTGACTGTCTAGAGTGAATGCGGTAAAGCCAAACTGTCAGCCAACCCAGACATGTTTTCTACAGACAGGCAGAGGCACAGAATGGTTAAGCAAGGAAATGCCCACTTTCTAAAAGGGGCATTTTCAAATATGCAATTTAAAAACCATTTCAGCAAAAGACATGTTTTTAAAGTGTGAGTTCAGAGACTCCAAACTCTATCTGCTCTCAATTAGAAATGACACTTAAAAGCTATCTCAAGGCAATTCTCATGTTATCCTATGGGAGAGACAGTCCTTGCAATAGTGAAAAATGAAATTAGCAGAATTTCACTATTAGGACATGTAAAACACACCAGTACATGTCCTAACATGTAAAACACACCAGTACATGTCCTACCTGTTTTTTTTTCAAACTTTATTTATTAATTTTTAAGCAAATGGAAAGAAAAAAATACAGTACAAGTTAGCCATGTGTGATACAACATTTTCAAATTATGGTCCATTTTCAGAACATAAAAGGCACAATAACCTCAGCAGCATGTTTCTCCTAGGGTACAAAGAGATCAGTCTACGATGTCTTTATGTGAGCCAGTGCCTACTTTAAAGTAGGAGTTGCAGCATTATCAATCACGGTAAGCGGTGAGGACATGTCATGATTTGTTTGCGAGCCCGCCGTGGCCTGTAGGTTTAGTAGATGTCCTACCTTTTAAATACACTGCTTCCTGCCCATGGGGCTGCCTTGTTCCTACATTAGGGGTGACTTATGTGTAGTAAAAGGAAAGGTCTGGGCCCGGCAAGTGAGTGCACTTGCCAGGTTGAAATGGCAGTATAAAACTGCACTCACAGACACTGCAGTGGCAGGTCTGAGGCATGTTTGCAAGGTTACTCATGTGAGTGGCACAATCAGTGGTGCAGGCCCACTAGTAGCATTTGATCTACAGGCCCAGGTCACACCTGGTGCACTTTACTAGGGACTTACTAATAAATCAAATTGGAGAAACCAATCACCAATACATTTTGAGACAGAAAGCATATGCACTTTAGCACTGGATTAGCAATGGCAAAGTATCCAGAACCTAAAGCCAACATAAACAGGTCAGAAAAAATGGGAGGAAGGCGGCAAAATGTTTGGGGATAACCCTGCAAAAAGGGCCTGGTCCAACAGTGACTTACTGTGGGCGTTTCATGATGAATTTGTCAGACGTCACAGGCCCTCTTCGTGAGCTAGCCGAGTCCACCAGCCCATGGGTATGGGGAGAGGAGCAGGAGTTAAGAAACACGAAGGAAGCATTGTCTGCTGACACAATGCTGGTATACTTGGACCCCAAGAAGGACTCTCAGCTAGTGGTGGATGCCAGCCCCAAAGGGCTAGGAGCAGTTCTGGCCCAACATCAAGAGTGCAGGGAGTGGACCCCGTTCGTGTATGTGAGCCGGGTACACACACTGACTGAGCAAAGATACTCTAAAAATAGAGCGAAAAGCCATTGCAATTCATTTGTGGTGCCAGCACTTCTATATATATTTGTACAGACACCCTTTTGCCATCTTCACAGACCACAAACCATTGATTCCTTTGTTCCGGGGGTTCTCCTCCAAGCCACCCCAGAGGATTGAGTAATGGATCCTGCAATTGTAGGAGTTCAACTTTATGGTTGAGAATCAGCTGGGCACGCTCAACCCTGCAGATTTCTTGTCACACATGCTCGCCCAGTTACCCCCTCTGAAGCAAGGGAAGCACAAGACACCGAGGACTATGTCCACCTTGTGGTCAACAGGTCCAAGCCCATCCCATGTCCATCTCGGACATTGTGGAAGCTACCGAGCAAAATGACTGCTAACAAATTGCCTTGCAGGAGACTGTCAGTCCCTCTGTTGCTCTTCTGTGCATCACACTGAAGAAGCCAAGTCAACACTCCAATCATTGCACCATGTTCGAAAAGAACTGTTCACCACAGCGGAAGGCTGCCTCATGCAAGGACCACAAATAGTCCTCCGCAGCAAGCTGTCCTCTTAGCTCATGGAGACCATCAGGGGGTGGTCAAATCCAAAAACAGGCTGTGGAGCAAGGTCTGGTTTCCAGGCCTCGATCAGCGGGTGGAGAAGGTCGTCAGAGACTGCCCCACCTGTCAATTGATCAGCCATCCAGAGTCTCCAATGCCAGTCATCACATAAGAAGGACCTACTCTTCCATGGCAATGAGTCAGGGAAGATTTTAGGAGTCTCCCTATTGGTTCCCACATGCTCACCCTGGTGGATGACTTTTCCCGATATCCTGAAGTAGCAATCATGCCGACAACCTCTGCGTCAGAAGTCCTCTCCAACTTTGAATAAATGATGGCCACTCACGGGCTCTTTGGAGAAATTTGCATTGACAAAGGCCCACCTTTCAGTGATCATGAGTGGGCTGAGTATCTACGCCCTAGAAACACGAAACACCGTGGCATAATACCCCAATGACCCCAAGTAATGGGGAAGTGGAACGATGTGTAAGGACATTAACAAAGGCTTCCGAATTGCTGTGGCAGAGGCCAAGAATGTGGAAAGTGCCATCTACAATTTCCAGCCAGAATATCGGCTTACACCTCACTCCACCATTGGTGTGGCCCCGAGCAAGTTGTGTCTTGGGCGAACTTTAACAGACACCATTACCCATCATCCCCTGTGGGCTGACCAACCAAGTCCCCCAAACCGCGCTGACTCCCGAAGGACCCGAAACAATGAGTATGCTTTGCGACGACGGCACGCATGACACCGCACTCTCCGTATTGGAGATAGGGTCCTGGTTAAAGATTGACATCCAGGCGGAAAGTTCTGCTTACCTTTTGAAGCTGCCCCGTGGACAACCACAGACATTAAAGGCACAATGGTAACCGCCAGGGGAGGGACAGAGCCTGACATTTCTCAGTTCAAAAGAGCACCGTGTCTGCATGATAGCACAACATTAGATGGTGACACTCTGGACTGCGCACCTGTACGCAGTCCACCCATCCCTGAGGAGCGCCCCAGCCTCTGGAGGGTCGCCCCTGACCCAGCCAGCTCTAGCAACACCAGCTGTGGTGCCATCTCCCAGAGAGAAGAGCCTGGAGCCATTCAGGCTCTCTGGACCAATGAGGCACTCAGGAGTCTATACAGAGGAGCGGCAGACGGCGGCATCACCTGAGGTCCAACCCCGATCCCTCTGAAAGGTACACAGAGTTTTTTGGTTGACTAAAACAGTTCGAGCTAGTGCTACAACTCCAGGAGTCGAGCACATGCCTATACCAGTCTGCAGTTCTAGATTCTCGAGCCTATTGACCCAGTGTTACATGTGTTCTGTTTCTGTTTCGTTTGTTTTTCAATTCTATGGTGAAGGAAGGATGTAGAGTTGCATCAGTGTGGAAGCAAAACCATGTGGGATGCCAGAGGGAGGGGGACAACTGGATGCAAAAAAAATTGCTCCGGCTTAATAGCAGTAATACTTGGGTACTTGTTTTTGGAGCTAAGGTGAGACAAGGTGTGGTAAACTAGCTGGTAATGGGATTCAGTCCAGCATATACTGTGGAACCCTAACATGCAGAAGGCTGTAGTGTTGGGTTAGTGTGCCAGCAACACCATGTGGGATGCCCGAGGGAGAGGGATTTCAGGTGTTCCCCTGCGGCGTGCTGCCAATGGTTTGTCCTAACGTCTGGGTCAGGAAGTTAATAAAAGCAACCTGCAAAGACGGGTGTGGTCATTTCAGCGACCATGAGTTAAACAGCACACGCCTTACGCGTCTTTAATTACTAGTGCGCTATGGACACACTACAAATGCTATAACGTGACTGTTGCATTGCAGCTTTGTATCTCTCTTCGCTTTTCATGTTGTTATGCTTACAGTGCTCGCTTTGTATTAGAATGCTAATGGTTGTGCTGTAATTGATGACACTTAGAACCTGTTGTGTCATCAATGATCAATTGGAGAGCTGATACCTGCAGGGTGGACGCGCTGGCCTCCGTTAGGAGAAACTAAATAAAGGATTACTATCTATCCTACATGTCTCCTGGAATTAATACACTCAACAATTTTGGCGACGACTGGACGAACCTATGTGTGCTACTGCCTTAATTGGTACACCTTCCTACCGAGAACTGCTCCTTTCTACTTTTCTTGAGGAAGCCACCCACTCATTATCAACTGTAAGTACTGTTTCAGTTACTACGGAGGTCAGCCCTCCCAGCGCGCTTTCAACGCGGCGCTTCGCTTGTTGACTTTTTGTCAATTTGGGCTTTTTCCCAATTTACCTGCTCAACGGCTCTACTTAGAACGTGCCACCACTGTTGGCACTTGAATTGCTCTCGCACTCAGTATGCTGCTTCTCCTCGTCCTGCCGCACATTCTCTTGAGAGCTTCTACGTACAAGCGCATTACTGACAACTGACATAAGACGTTAAGCGCCATCTTGGATCAGGCTATTGGAAAGTTATTAACACGTCATCACGTCACGCAGGCGACCATCTTTGATCTTACTTTCAAGTCATACGATCTTAAGCTTACTTCCTCATTTTTCGCCTGTTATTCACGGTGACAGGCACACCAATCACCTTAAAGATTTCTTCAGCCTTTTACCTCACGGTGACAGGCACACCATTTCACAAGGTATTACAAATTATTTGTGTAACTTACATCTTCATTCTCCGCCTGTTATTTACGGTGACAGGCACACCATTTCACAAAGGTATTAATTAGATTTGATATCATAATGTGTGCTTCCCAGACATACTCATTAACCCCTCCACAGTCATTTCTTTCTACAGCTGGAGATCCTCCCATTAAATGGCTGGAATGGAGGGAGTATTTTCTAAACTATCTTGATACACTGGAAGATGGAGAGTAGGAATTATATCAAGCCAGGAAGAAAAAGATTTGTACACAGGGTTTGAGAGTGTACAATTCTTCTGATGATACTAACATTTTTCTTCATGCTTTAGAGGATTTAGATGTGTATAATTCCACTTCAGTATGCATTGCCATTGACCGCCACAAGTTCTTTGGCAGGAAACAAGGGAAATAAGAGACAATTGAAGAGTTTGTTTCTGACTTAAAGAAACTAGCCTTAACATGCAGATTTGGTTCTTTACTCTTTACAAGAGGAACTTATTCGCGACCAGATAATTATGTATGTGAACAATGTGGATGTTCAAGAACGCTTATGGGTACACGGTGAAGCTCCATTAGCAGATGTTGTTGCATTAGTCAAAAAAGCTGAGGTTACTAATAAGTGTGCTAAGGCAATCTCTGGCGCGCCAATAGATGATGAGAAACCTACCGTAAGCAAAGTAGGTGGTGAGACCAAAAGTAAGTTTGTCAATCCAAGAATAGCTACTGGTAAGGAGAATTTCAACAAGGAATTGAAGTGTTACAGGTATGGAAGTAAGAACCACCTTGCCTATTTTAAGAAGTGTCCTGCAAAGAACCAAAAGTGTGTTGAATGTGGTCTAATTGGTCATTATGCCAAGGTCTGTAGGCGCAACAAAGGGAATAAGAAAAAAGTGACTTTGATCACTGAGAATGATGATGATTCTAACTCAGACTCTTCTCACGGGGAAGAACCATTTAAAGGGGTTGACTGTGTGTTGGGGGTTTCTGACAATGTGAATCTCTTGAATTTACAATGTAAGTCTAAACCCGTTTGTTCTGTACGCCTTGGTGGGGTAGAGATGCTCATAGTAGCCGGTTCAGGGTCTCCGTACACCATCATCGATAAGGATCAATGGGAAAAGAATTTTGTAGAAGTTCTTGGCCCATCCTTAATGCCTCCTGATGTGACTCCTGAAAGTTTTACAGGGGAGAAAATAGCGCTGTTGGGATACAGGGAGCTTAAATTTGAGTTTAAGGGGAGATCATCTCTAGGAATGTTGTATGTCGCCGTTGAGGGACCCTCAGTCTAGGGGTGGATAGATCAGAGAAATCTGAGCATCATCTTGAACCCAAACGGCCCGAGCAAGTAATGGTACTAGATCATAATGAACCCTATCATTTGAAATTTAAGGAAGAGTTTCCTGAAGTATTCTCAAACAAGGTTGGTAAATTGAAGGGTTATGTCCACAAAATAGCCCTTAAAAGGGATGCTAAACCTAAGGTCCACAAGTTGAGGGACATACCATGGCTTCTTAGAGAAGAAGTCAGCAAAGAATTAAAGAGTTTGTTGGATGGTGGCACAATAGAGGAGGTTGAAGCTTCAGAATGGGTCGCACCCTTGGTCGTAGCGCGCAAGGCCAAGGGAAAAATCAGTTTATGTTTGGACTTGAGAACTCTCAATGAAAATATTGTTGTTGAGAGATTTCCCCTGCCAAAGATCAATGAGCTGATATCACTCACAAAGAATATGAAATGGCTCTCCGTGATAGACCTGACTTCGGCTTACCACCAAGTCATGCTGCATGATGATAGCAAAAGTCTGACTACATTTGTGACATCCCAAGGTTGTTACCGTTTTTTACGAATGCCCTTTGGACTAGCATCGGCGGCTGCCGTTTTTCAAAAACTAATGTTTAAATTATATGAGGATATGCCTGGAATACTCTTCTTTCAAGATGATATCCTTATCATGGGTGAGACGAAGAATGTACATGATGAGAGAGTATTTGCTGTTTTTGAAAAATTACGAGAGAAAGGGTTGACAGCTGAATTGTCTAAGTGTAAATTTGGTGTTCAATCTTTAGATTACTTAGGGCACGAAATATCTGCAGATGGGATAAAACCTAAAATGAATTTGATGAATGCCCTTAGATATGCTCCTCGCCTTTAAACAAGGATGAACTGAGGTCGTTTTTAGGTCTTATTGAATTTTATAGTAAGTTTATCCAAAATTCTTCAGAAAAATTGTATAATTTACGTCAAATGTTGTAGAACAAGTCCTCTTTTTTGTGGTCTGAATTTCTTCAGAATGATTTCACAAGTTTGAAGAATGAATTGTGCAATGCAAAAAAGTTAGTAGGATTTGACCCTGCTCTGCCTTGTATCATCACCACAGACGCAAGCAATAAGGGACTAGGTGCTCTATTATCACAAAGGGAGGATAATGGCAGGGAGAGGACTGTAGCTTATTCTTCCAGAGCGCTTTCTCCGGCTGAAGAGCATTATTCAGCTATAGAAAGGGAGACTTTAGTGGTTGTCTGGGGTCTAGAACACTTCAGAAACATTATCAGGGGTTTTCATGTAGAAATAAGATGTGACCACAAGCCTTTAATCAAGGTACTATCGTCAGATGGCTTGCTCAAAGCTCCCCCCAGGATTGCAAGAATGTCTATTCGGTTTCTTGATTACAGATACACTTTGTGTTATATACCAGGAGTGAAGACTCAGGTTGCAGATTGTTTGAGTAGACTGCCCCTGCCTTTGGAAGTCACCACAGAGTCTTGGGATGATGTACACGTGGCTTGGACGGATATGACAAATGGGAATTCTGCTTTAGATTTTGTGGAGTGGAACGAGACAGTAGCCAAGGACGAAGTTTTGGCCAAAGTCAAGGCGTTTGTGATTCAAGGTTGGCCTGACAAAAAATCCTTATGTAATGAGTTGAAACAATTCTGGGAGGTTCGTGAAGAGTTGCCTCTAGTAGGAGATAATGGGGCCGATTCCGATCTCGGTCGGAGGCGTACCCAACACCATTCGGTCGGGAAAAAAGCCATGCGAAAGCCTGTTTCCCGACCGATCCGTACAGCACACCGAACGAGTAAGTACGATGCGCACAACAGCAAAGAATCCGTCCGAGCCGTACTCACCCAAACCAGGTCCTGTTCCCCGACCGAGGCGAATCCGGAAACGCCGAATCGAGTCGCACGGAAGGAAAAATGCAGCCCCGTCCGGCCGGACAAGTACGATGCGCTTTCCGTACGCGCCGAACCCGTCGCTACGCACGGCACGTCAAAGCATCCGGGAGAGGCGCACATAAGCTCCGATTCGCGCCACAACACGATCCACGGCTCCGAGACGAACACGGCAGCGACGAGGACGACGCCGAGCGACGAGGACGAGGCGAAGCGACGAGGACGACGCGAAGCAACGAGAAGGACGAACGACACGAACCAACCATGAATCCCTTCGTCCCGATCATACCAATATTCTACATTTACTACCGGAACAGGCACGGACGCGTACGGCGCAGAAGGTAAGCCAGACACCAACCACAAAACACATACAACACGTACACGACACATCACACACACACAGAGGGATGCAGAATATACTTACACCAGCAACAGCAGCACCATAGGGGCGGGATGCCCATCACCAATGCCACATATGCACACAGGGGCCTGAATGCGCACCACCACCCTCACCCAGGGGGGCAGGATGCCTACCACTACTACCACCCTCACCCAGGGGGGCTGGATGCCTACCACTACTACCACCCTTAGCCAGGGGGGCTGGATGCCTACCACTACTACCACCCTTAGCCAGGGGGCAGGATGCCTACCACCACTACCACCCTCACCCAGGGGGCAGGATGCCTACCACTACTACCACCCTCACCCAGGGGGGCTGGATGCCTACCACTACTACCACCCTTAGCCAGGGGGCAGGATGCCTCACCACCACTACCACCCTCACCCAGGGGGCTGGATGCCTACCACTACTACCACCCTCACCCAGGGGGGCTGGATGCCTACCACTACTACCACTCTTAGCCAGGGGGGGCAGGATGCCTACCATCACTACCACCCTCACCCAGGGGGGGCAGGATGCCTACCACTACTACCACCCTCACCCAGGGGGGGCTGGATGCCTACCACTACTACCACTCTTAGCCAGGGGGGCAGGATGCCTACCATCACTACCACCCTCACCCAGGGGGCAGGATGCCTACCACTACTACCACCCTCACCCAGGGGGGCAGGATGCCTACCACTACTACCACCCTCACCCAGGGGGGCTGGATGCCTACCACCACTACCACCCTCACCCAGGGGGGCAGGATGCCTACCACTACTACCACCCTCACCCAGGGGGGCTGGATGCCTACCACTACTACCACCCTTAGCCAGGGGGGCAGGATGCCTACCACCACTACCACCCTCACCCAGGGGGGCAGGATGCCTACCACTACTACCACCCTCACCCAGGGGGGCTGGATGCCTACCACTACTACCACCCTTAGCCAGGGGGGCTAGATGCCTACCACTACTACCACCCTTAGCCAGGGGGCAGGATGCCTACCACCACTACCACCCTCACCCAGGGGGGCAGGATGCCTACCACTACTACCACCCTCACCCAGGGGGGCTGGATGCCTACCACTTCTACCACCCTTAGCCAGGGGGGCAGGATGCCTACCACCACTACCACCCTCACCCAGGGGGGCTGGATGCCTACCACTACTACCACCCTCACCCAGGGGGCTGGATGCCTACCACTACTACCACTCTTAGCCAGGGGGCAGGATGCCTCACCACCACTACCACCCTCACCCAGGGGGCAGGATGCCTACCACTACTACCACCCTCACCCAGGGGGCTAGATGCCTACCACTACTACCACCCTTAGCCAGGGGGGCAGGATGCCTACCACCACTACCACCCTCACCCAGGGGGGCAGGATGCCTACCACTACTACCACCCTTACCCAGGGGGGCTGGATGCCTACCACTACTACCACCCTTAGCCAGGGGGGCAGGATGCCTACCACCACTACCACCCTCACCCAGGGGGGCAGGATGCCTACCACTACTACCACCCTCACCCAGGGGGGCAGGATGCCTACCACTACTACCACCCTCACCGAGGGGGGCTGGATGCCTACCACCACTACCACCCTCACCCAGGGGGGCAGGATGCCTACCACTACTACCACCCTCACCCAGGGGGCTGGATGCCTACCACTACTACCACCCTTAGCCAGGGGGGCAGGATGCCTACCACCACTACCACCCTCACCCAGGGGGGCAGGATGCCTACCACTACTACCACCCTCACCCAGGGGGGCTGGATGCCTACCACTACTACCACCCTTAGCCAGGGGGGCTGGATGCCTACCACTACTACCACCCTTAGCCAGGGGGGCAGGATGACTACCACCACTACCACCCTCACCCAGGGGGGCAGGATGCCTACCACTACTACCACCCTCACCCAGGGGGGCTGGATGCCTACCACTACTACCACCCTTAGCCAGGGGGCAGGATGCCTACCACCACTACCACCCTCACCCAGGGGGGGCTGGATGCCTACCACTACTACCACCCTCACCCAGGGGGGGCTGGATGCCTACCACTACTACCACTCTTAGCCAGGGGGGGCAGGATGACTACCACCACTACCACCCTCACCCAGGGGGGGCAGGATGCCTACCACTACTACCACCCTCACCCAGTGGGGGCTGGATGCCTACCACTACTACCACCCTTAGCCAGGGGGGGCAGGATGCCTACCACCACTACCACCCTCACCCAGGGGGGGCAGGATGCCTACCACTACTACCACTCTTACCCAGGGGGGGCTGGATGCCTACCACTACTACCACCCTTAGCCAGGGGGGGGCAGGATGCCTACCACCACTACCACCCTCACCCAGGGGGGGCAGGATGCCTACCACTACTACCACCCTCACCCAGGGGGGGCTGGATGCCTACCACCACTACCACCCTCACCCAGGGGGGGCAGGATGCCTACAGCTACTACCACCCTCACCCAGGGGGGCTGGATGCCTACCACTACTACCACCCTTAGCCAGGGGGGCAGGATGCCTACCACCACTACCACCCTCACCCAGGGGGGCAGGATGCCTACCACTACTACCACCCTTACCCAAGGGGGCTGGATGCCTACCACTACTACCACTCTTAGCCAGGGGGCAGGATGCCTACCACCACTACCACCCTCACCCAGGGGGCAGGATGCCTACCACTACTACCACCCTCACCCAGGGGGGCAGGATGCCTACCACTACTACCACCCTTACCCAGGGGGCTGGATGCCTACCACTACTACCACCCTTAGCCAGGGGGGCAGGATGCCTACCACCACTACCACCCTCACCCAGGGGGGCTGGATGCCTACCACCACTACCACCCTCACCCAGGGGGGGCAGGATGCCTACCACTACTACCACCCTCACCCAGGGGGGGCTGGATGCCTACCACTACTACCACCCTTAGCCAGGGGGGGCAGGCTGCCTACCACCACTACTACCCTCACCCAGGGGGGGCAGGATGCCTACCACCACTACCACCCTCACCCAGGGGGGGCAGGATGCCTACCACTACTACCACCCTCACCCAGGGGGGGCTGGATGCCTACCACAACTACCACCCTTAGCCAGGGGGGCAGGATGCCTACCACCACTACCACCCTCACCCAGGGGGGCAGGATGCCTACCACTACTACCACCCTTACCCAGGGGGCTGGATGCCTACCACTACTACCACCCTCACCCAGGGGGGCAGGATGCCTACCACTACTACCACCCTCACCCAGGGGGGATGGATGCCTACCACTACTACCACCCTCACCCAGGGGGGCAGGATGCCTACCACTACTACCACCCCCACTCATAGGATGGACAATGCATGACACAACCAGCACACCACAACCTAGGGAATGCAAGAAGAAGACATCCCCCAACACCATGACAAGCGTGTGTAGACTGTGTCAAATGCCTACAACACCGAACATGACTTTGAACATACAATGTGACCCCCTAGCACATGTGCCAGACATATATGTGTGTGGCACCCACAATGCAAGCAGGCCATGACCATTGTGGCAATGGGGTCCAAACCCCCATCATCACAGTGACCAAAATGTAAGTGTGGGGTCCATAGCTGAAGCACACTTTGAACAATGTGGCAATGGGGTCCAAACCCCCATCATCACAGTGACCAAAAGGTAGTTGTGGGGTCCATAGCTGCAGCACATTTTGAACATTGTGGCAATGGGGTCCAAACCCCCATCATCACAGTGACCAAAAGGTAAGTGTGGGGTCCATAGCTGCAGCACATTTTGAACATTGTGGCAATGGGGTCCAAACCCCCATCATCACAGTGACCAAAAGGTAAGTGTGGGGTCCATAGCTGAAGCACATTTTGAACATTGTGGCAATGGGGTCCAAACCCCCATCATCACAGTGACCAAAAGGTAAGTGTGGGGTCCATAGCTGAAGTACATTTTGAACATTGTGGCAATGGGGTCCAAACCCCCATCATCACAGTGACCAAAATGTAAGTGTGGGGTCCATAGCTGAAGCACATTTAGAACATTGTGGCAATGGGGTCCAAACCCCCATCATCACAGTGACCAAAATGTAAGTGTGGGGTCCATAGCTGAAGCACATTTTGAACATTGTGGCAATGGGGTCCAAACCCCCATCATCACAGTGACCAAAAGGTAAGTGTTGACAAAGAAAGAGGTGCAACTGCCAAACTGCATGGATGATTCCTGGTCACAGAACAACAAACACATCAGTGGCAAAGTAGTGTATGTGTCCCATTGCAACATAAATTGGGGGAGCCAAATCCTGCAG
Source organism: Calotriton arnoldi (assembly GCA_963921515.1). Classification (NCBI taxonomy): domain Eukaryota; kingdom Metazoa; phylum Chordata; class Amphibia; order Caudata; family Salamandridae; genus Calotriton; species Calotriton arnoldi. The sequence continues at coordinate 1,089,936 of CAWUFW010005054.1, read as the reverse complement.
TGCAAATAAGACATAACTTTGGCCATGTGCAGACAAACAACACCCATGGGGGCTGACACCGTCAACAATCATCAATGACACAATGACAGAAGTGACCATCAGAATGCAGACCCACATATTTGCACCAATGGGCACACACATGCAGATACCCTGTGGAGACTGCAGATGTGAGGTGAACAGATACCATACCATGGCAGCAATGGGACACACAAACCATGATCATTGTGCTGACCGATGACCTAGGAGTCCCAGGGACAGCAGGGGAAACCCACCAAACTACATACAGCCAATGGCACACCCAAGATATGCCAATGCAGTGGTGCAGATGCACAAACACAAACAGGCAGACCCACCCTGCACATCATACACAACAGGTGAGGGTGGGGGTGCCAGTGTCCCCAGGCAACCACACAACACATGAGGAGACATGAATACCAATCATACAGATGTGCATACAGTGCCACACAAAGGTAACTCATGGATCCAAATTCCCTATGTGGGCAAGCAGGCATTGTCAGATGAGAGGGAGCACAAATCACACATGTCACACAGGTACGTAGGGACAGCAACTGACACAGCAAGACACAGACACACCACAGCACCACCCCCAGGGCCCCCACAATGTGGTGACCCTGGGCTGCATTACAATCCCACTGTGATGACAAAGCTAAATGTGGTTCACACTGTGAACCACAGTCATGTGTACTGAGCAACTAACTACCAACACACCTACACAAGCACAAATCAAACAGCATGGCCAGTGAGCCAAGGCCAACATGGAGGCAGGGGCCTAGCCGGGCAACAACTCTCATCTGCACACACTCAACACCACACCCCTCGACCTCCAACAATGTGCAGCAGTGAAGCACACATGCACTGGTGACATTGCACATGCACCCATGACTATTCCAGGGTGGTGGGTGGAAAGCAAGGTGCAGAAACACATCATACATGGACACTCAACAAGACTCCTGAATGTCTGACACACTGCACACTACGCCGTACATGGACATGACGGCAATACCACACCAACCAATGGGATCACAGCCACAGTCACACACCAATGAAGAAGCCAAGGTCACCCACAAAGAACACACATAGACAACAACCAACATTGCAGGCCGGACCCTGAGGAGTGCCAGCAGTCACACACACAACGTGTCACAATCACTGAAAGATAACACAAACTGGAAATCACATGACAGGGGCAAACAACAAGTGCCAAAGGGAAACCTGACTGTGACCCAGCTGCGTCTGCACACAAACTCAGCCCTGACAGCAAGCACACCTATGGGTGACACCCTGATGACCAGTAATGTGCCATGCACCCACATCACAGAGAACCCAGGGAGAAGACTTTGGGGGAACATAGCTCAACTCAGCTAGCATCACAAACAGGTACAACACTAGGGATCACAGCATGCACAGCTAAACGGAAGTGAACACACAGACATGCACATACAACACACACCTTGGGCGCAGGCAATGTCACAGGAGTACACACTGCCATGAGGGGACTCCACTCCTGTGTGAGGAAAGCTGTGCCATATGTTGCCTCAGTAGGGCCCCACCATGTCAGCTGAGCACTTGGTCACACAATCAACAATTAGCACCAAATGAGGGCTCCCGTCACATCAGCCTGGTCATGGAAGTGCCAACGGAATCATCAGCACAGATCCAACACACTTGTATAGCAATGTTGCACTGACAACACAGATGAGTCCTTCCCCATTGATGCCCAAACCTGCATGTCCAGTGGAGATGGCCACACGGTCAGGGAAGTAGACGAATTGAACAATGGCAGGCACAACAGATGTGCAGGGGTGGAAGCCACAGATGTGAAATTGCCAATCTAAGTAGGAAATCCCATTGCCAAATACTGAACACATGACACCCTCAGATGCTGCTATGGATGACATGGATACACCACAGGATAGGACACATTCCCCTGGACCACATGGGTTCCTGCACAGTAACACTTCATTATCATGAGACCAAATATCACCATCACTGCAGCAAGGGCATGGTTAGCATCATCAACATCATGTACATCAGAAGCAAAAGCACTAGAGAACAGAAAGTTGCTTTATTCAGCATATGTGGCATTAAAAGTAGAAGTCCGGTAGAACATAAACAAAGGCCAATGGCCAGTCCATCAACAAAGTCACAAGTGGGTGACAGTGGCAGATGCCACCCTACACATGCCTGCACAAAACCAGGGACAATCCACTAGGAGGGGCAACCGGGGGGTAGGCCAGGCACCGCAGGGACAGGATCAGGGCTCACCAGGAGGAAGCAGGGAAGGGGTGGTGGGTGCTGGAGAGCCACTGACAACTGCAGTGGAGGTGTCTGACATGGTGTGTGCCGGCACAACTGGGGGCATGGCTCAGATGTTGTGGGTGCCGGCACGACTGCAGTGGACCCTGCAGATGGAGTGGACAGGTCCGCCACTGCAGTGCCCAAGTCAGACAGGGTGGTAGTGGACTCCACTGCAGTGCCTACCACCAGGGGAGGAGAATGGGGAACAGGCAAGGTGGGCTGGACAGAGGGGGAGGACACCCTCACCACATCAGTGGCACAGACAAGCGCAGCGGGGGGTGTGGTTCCGGGAGAGCAAGTGGCAGGGGAGAAGGCCGGAGCCTCTTGGGGATGGTATATCTGTGGGTGGGGGAACCTGGGGCAGGGTGTGGTGGGGGCACCTGTGGAGTGGGGGCCTGAGGGATGGAGGAAGGAGACCTGGTGCTTGAGCTGCAGGGCGGCGGCGGGGTCTTGCTCTTAGCACTCCGGGGGACTTGCGGGTGGGGGCCTCAGTCTGTCTGCGCCTGGGGGAGGGTGTCCGGGGGCGAGGGGCACTCTGCTCCGTGTGGGGGGCTTCCTCTTCCCCCTGGATGCTGGGGCAGCTGGATCGGAGGGGAAGAGGCCGAGGTCACTGAGGAAGAGGCGCTGGGTCTTTGGGGTTGCAGGTGAGGCAAGGGAGGGTGCTTTGGAGGGAGAGGCAACTGAGGACTGCGCAGTGCCCGTGGATGCGTGTGTGTGTACCAGGGCCCCATCCCCTGTGAGTCTGGTTTCAGTCCCCTGACTGTGCGTGCGTGTGCGTTTAGTTTGTGGCGTGTGTGTCTGTGTGCTGGACGTGTGTGTGCTGGTGTGTGCCTGTGCCGGTGTGTGTGTGCTTGGGACGGGTAAGGTGCTGGGGCGTGTGGATGGAGCAGAGGCAGGAGGGGTGAGGGACTGTCTGAGGAGGGACACTGCTGCCGTCAGGGAGGAGTCCATGGACCTGTTGCCCCTCTGTAGGTCAGACATGCCCGATGAGATGCCCTCCATGAACGACACCAGCTGAGTCAACAGTGCGGTGTGCGCATGGAGGACACTCAGCATGGCTGTCTGCCCTACATGGAGCTGGCGAAGGAGGTACACAGACTCCTCACTCAGGGCAGCAGGGGACACAGGGGCAGGGGGTGCGGTGCCTGGCCCAAAGGAGACACGCTCCCGAACATGGGAGCCTCCACGGACCTGGGGAATGGGAGCCGATGGGAGGGCGGTGGTGGTGCTGGTGGTGGCGGGGACAGCAACACTAGCTGGGGTGTGGTGGCTGCTGACACCCGCCTCCACAAGGAGTCATCCTCCGAGTTGCTCTGGTCCTCAGCTGAGGTGGATGGTGCTGAGGACTCCTCGGTGTGGCTCCCCTCGCCCTCCGTGCCACTGGGTCCCTCCGACCACTCCTCGGCTGCTGACCCAGTCTGGCTCTCTGGCTCCTCCTGGTCCGTGGAGCTGTCCCCTTCCGTGGCCGTGGATGTATCTGCAAACAATGGGGAAACAGACAGACATCAGTCACCTGCACCAAACGCACACACCACTGTGAGCACAGCACATTACAGAGCAAGCCCTGGCATCATTAGTTGTACATTGCTAAAAGTGCCCTAACTGAACAGGAGAAGCCAATTGTCAGTCTGATGCCAAGCATGGCACTCACATCCCACATGGCCTTGCACCCATCTGTCTGGTGTCTGTTGGATTGCAACACCCCAGTGTGGACACATGCACCAAGTACACAGTAGTTGGACAGTGCAGAGGACACGGTGTGGCATGTGGACATGCACACATCACAGCTCTTGCCACTGAGTCAGTACAGGTTTCCGGATGAAAGGGATGCCCAGAGTCAAATAGGAAATGCATGTGATGCATACCAGCGACAGACACCATGATGCACCCATGTCCTGATAGCCAGTGCCACAATGGTGTGCATGTAGCACATGTCACTCCCCTGCAGGACCACCAATAAGTTGACACATGCCATGGCAGAGGCATGACTGCTAAGTCATACATCACTGTCTCAGTGATGTATGACTTGGCAGCCAGACAACAACACTATGCACTGTGTCACAATAGTAGGTCATGGGGAATGCAAGTCCTGGAGCTGCACAAGTGCACATGTACATCCCCCACACAACACATCATCTTAACCCTCATCTGTCCAGGTCACACCTATTGGACATATGGGAGACCTGTGACACTACCCTCTGAACCTGAGCCCCTCACAATTTGCTGTGAATGGGGAACAGCTGCCTGAACTTCACATTCGCATACCCCAGTCTGCACGGGCAGCTGATCAAACACCTATGTGACACACAAGTATCGTCTCCTATGGTCACATCTCCAGGGGCATGCTGAGCCCCTACCAAGAAACACCCCAGCAGTCCTGGCAACTAATCCACAGCACACTGACACAGAAGCAGACACCTGAGGGGTCAAATCACTGTGCACAATGTGTCAGCTGATACACGGGAGTGGGAGTACAGAGTGCATTGCATGGCCTGGAGTAGGCATGACTGTCCTGCTCCACATGAATGAGGGATGTGCCCTGGACAGTGGATAGCTGGCTATGTATGTGTGACACACGTAATCTGCACACTCCTGGGGCCCAAACATTGTTCCCACCCGCTGCATGGGCGTGTGCCACATACCCCAGGCACATGTGGTGGCTCAGCTCAGCAAGTGGACCGCATATCAAAGCAACACGCAGATCACATGTCCAAACCCAGGCGTTGTGTGAACAATGGACCCACCCATGATGCCCACAACAGAGTTAGGGAAACAGATGCTGTCCCCCACCTTTAGTGAAGCAAACTGCAAGGACACAGTCCCAAGTGACACAATTCCCTGAATGTAAGGGCCACACCTGGGTATCAGATGAGCAGTGGGCAGTGCACAATAGAGGGACATGGCTCCTGGACAACATGACTGCTGCACTGTGGCAGTTGAACCAGGCCAGAGGAGTGCACAAAGCATGTAATACAGAGTTCACAGTGCAGTCTTTGACTCACCCCCTCCTTGCTGCTGTCTGGCCTTCAGCTGCCCATCCAGGTCTGGAAACACCACCGCCAGGATCTGGAGCATGTGGGGGGTCAGGGTCCGTGTTCCGCCCCTCCTGCGAGGAGGCGACAGCTTCAGCTGGACCCGTGCAATCCTCCGGGTCCAGCCCCGAAGATCCTGCCACCTCTTCTGGCAGTTGCGGATCCGGCGCTTGTAGACCCCCACGGACCGGACGGCCCGGACGTTGTCCTTCCAGATTTCTTGCTTCCGATGGGCATTAACCTGTCAGGATGACAAAGTGAAAAGGCCATTACCACACATGCAACATATCCGTGCATGACACAGTTGTATATACATGTCTCAATCACAGGGGCACATGATGTACACAGGCAGTGCAAAGCTGCCCATGGACAGTTTGCCAGACGTCACTACATGGTATCATTGCATGGGAAGTAAAACCATGTTCAAATGCACTGTCACTGCACCATACCTGTCCAGTGTAAGTCACTACACACTATGGGGGTGACAACTACTCAGTGAGCCTGCTAGCCAGTGGCGTGCAGACTCTCAGCCTTGCTAGTCACACAAAATGCACATTCAGAAAGGCAGTGCACAGAACACTCACCTGCTCCCCTGGTGTCCCATACAGCTTGCTGTACTGTGGAAGTAGGCTGTCCAGCAGGGCCTGGTTCTCTTCAAGGCTGAAGGCTGGGGCTCTCTCCACAGTACGTGCCATTGCAGGGTCCAGAGGGGCAGAGACAGCAGCAGTGCAGTGGCAGATGTCGTCCTGGAGCATGTAGTGCAGGCAAGTGAGCTCTCAGGGGAACAGCCAGCAATATATATGTGCTGGAGAGGCAGATACTGTCCCTTGTGTCCAAAGTGATAGGTCCAAGTCGTTTGCATCTTCTGAATCTGGCCAATCCATGGAATAGCAGCACCAAAACACGCCCACAGCATCCTTCAAATCTTCAACTTCATGACATACATGATTTTGCAACATTGTTGTGGGTGACCAACTGAATTTACAGCAACCGACTCGTTCGAAATTCGAAAACGCGTCCGTTGCCAGGCAAGCCCATTGTCAATGGGTGCGCACCGATCGGTCCATTGCGGTACAACGCGTACAGGGGTACAACGCGTACCCGCACACATTGAATGCAATGGGCCGGCCGGAGGCACCGATCGGTCCATTGCAGTACAACGCGCACAGGGGTACAACGCATACCCGCACACATTGAATGCAATGGGCCGGCCGGAGGCACCGATCGGTCCATTGCAGTACAACGCGCACAGGGGTACAACGCGTACCCGCACACATTGAATGCAATGGGCCGGCCGGAGGCACCGATCGGTCCATTGCAGTACAACGCGCACAGGGGTACAACGCGTACCCGCACACATTGAATGCAATGGGCCGGCCGGAGGCACCGATCGGTCCATTGCAGTTCAACGCGCACAGGGGTACAACACGTACCCGCACACATTGAATGCAATGGGCCGGCCGGAGGCACCGATCGGTCCATTGCAGTACAACGCGCACAGGGGTACAACGCGTACCCGCACACATTGAATGCAATGCGCCGGCCGGAGGCACCGATCGGTCCATTGCAGTACAACGCGCACAGGGGTACAACGCGTACCCGCACACATTGAATGCAATGGGCCGGCCGGAGGCACCGATCGGTCCATTGCAGTACAACGCGCACAGGGGTACAACGCGTACCCGCACACATTGAATGCAATGGGCCGGCCGGAGGCACCGATCGGTCCATTGCAGTTCAACGCGCACAGGGGTACAACGCGTACCCGCACACATTGAATGCAATGGGCCGGCCGGAGGCACCGATCGGTCCATTGCAGTACAACGCGCACAGGGGTACAACGCGTACCCGCACACATTGAATGCAATGGGCCGGCCGGAGGCACCGATCGGTCCATTGCAGTACAACGCTTCACTGTACATGTGACTGGCATATGTCAGCATGCCTGTCTCAGATGGACATATGCCAGCCACAGATAGCTCCCAGGGAGTGAGGGGCACACCTACATCACGACAGCCTGTCCAAACTTTATCATAAGGCATGTAAGGCTGCATTTCCTATTGTGTGTATGTTGGTGTACATGTTGTCCTGTGGGTGTCACCTGTGGGCAGCCACCCCCAGGCTGTGCACGTGTTCATGGGGACAGGATCCTGGGTGTTACGTGTACATGACCACTGTGATGTGCAACTGTTCATATCTGTGCATGTGCCATGGTCAAATTTCACGGTGGTGTATGTGTATGTCATGTCACATACCCCGTGAGTCCCATGTGGGACGGTATGTTTGAGCCAGGGTGTCCCAGTAGCACAATAGTGATGGTCCTCCACAGTCTTTGTGCATGTAGTGTTTACAATGTCTCTGATTTCATGTGCACAATGGGAGACAGTCTCCACATCCACGTTGTGTGTGCATGGACTTTGATGTTGTGCGTGTGTGTGTCACAGACGTCCATGTCTGTCCTGCCATGGCAAGTGGGGCCACTACCTGTGGGGGTCATGGTTGTTTTGCTGTGGTGTATACATGATACTCCATGTAATGCCAGTGTCCATGTGGCATTACAGGGTCCCTGGGAATGTACCTGTCGTTGAGCTGTGGTGCCTGGGGCACATCTGTCCTCACATGTCACTGTGGGGGGTTATTGTGACACGGCAGCAGGAGATGGGAACTGTGACACGGCCTCATGATATCCAATGGGCCAACCTGGGACTAATTGATGCCACCTGTTGGACCGTGTTGACAGATGTTGGCCATGTATGTACCATACATGTCCTTCCGGTACTGCACACTTCATGTAGTTGTGCCTCATAATGATGTATGTTGGGATCTTGAGTGTGTTCAATGCCGCATATGTGGGGTGACTGACAATCTTGCTTACTTCTCCTCTGCACTGCAGGGCTCCTGCTGTCCATCGACCATTCCCAGACCTGGCAACGATGGTGGAACGGGACAGCATCCGACGGTACCGCTTCACCAGGCAGCTGATTGAGGATTTGGCAGTGCAGTTGTCCCCACATTTGCAGCCTGGCCGGCCGTATCCTACAGCGCTGACCCCCAAGGTGAAGGTGATGGCAGCCCTACACTTCTTTGCCACTGGTACCTTTCAACATACTGTGGCGACTGCTGGTGGGATGTCACAGACCATGTTGAGCCGTGTGCTCCGCGATGTTTTGGCGGCAATGTTGCTCTTCCTGAACCGGTACATCTATTTCCCTAGACTGCGACGACTCACTGACGTGAAGAGTGACTTTTACGCCCTGGGGAGGATGCCGCATGTCATTGGCTCCATTGATGGGACACATGTGGCTTTGGTACCACCACAGGCCCAGGAGCAGGCCTACAGGAACCGCAAGCACTACCACTCGGTCAATGCACTGGTGGTGTGTCTTGCAGACATGACCATCACACACGTGTGTGCCCGTTTCCCTGGTTCAGCACCACGATGCCTTTGTGATGAGGAGTAGTCGCATCCCCAGGATGATGGCACAGATGCAGAACCAGCGTGCCTGGCTTGTCGGTGTGTACTGACTTTGTGCCATTGTGTGTGATCTGATCTGTAGTATTCCGCCCACTTTTCCAAGTCAGCTAATGTGCACTTGTCTGTCCATAGGTGACTCGGGATACCCCAACATGCCGTGGTTGCTGACACCCCTCAGGAACCCTGTGACACCAGCCCAGATGCGCTACAATGAGGCACATGGTCGGACCAGGAGAGTGATTGAGCGGACATTTGGTCTCCTGAAGAGCCGCTTCCGCTGCCTGGACAAGACCGGAGGGTCCCTCCCATATGCCCCAGCGAAAGTGTGCAAGATTATCATCGTCTGCTGCATGCTCCACAACCTGGCAGTGCGGAAGGAGTTGCCTCTCATCCAGGATGCCAATGACCAACATCCGCCACCTGTGGAGGATCCTGGCCTGGACCACGATGCCAGTGACGATGATGATGATGATGATGATGATGGTGATGTCCGCACACAGCTCATCACCAACTTCTTTAGCTGAATGTGAGTATCCTGAGGTGTCATGTCAATGATGTGAGTTGGCATGATGTGTGGGTGGTGCTCTGGTGCTGTTGGAGTGTGTCCATGGGCTACTTGACTGGATGTGTGTTGCGATGTGTGCTAACAGGTGGGCTGTACTCCCCAACAGTGTTGACATGCTAACTTGGTTCTGGGTGGGTATCTTGTAACATGTATTGTGCATGAGTTTTGCTGTTCTGTCCTGTACTCCATTGCTTTTGACTGTGTGTCATTTCTGTCCTTCACAGGGTACTTTCAGATTCGTTTGGTCAACTGTGTCCACCGACGACGTGATTGCACATCCAGGCTGGTAGCTGTTGTGTCCCTACAGGTGATGTGCGCCACACCCATGGACTTCCTTCCGTCTACAGTTGTTGACTGTGTGCCCGCTGCCAGGTGGGATTACCTTGCATCTGTAGTGGTTACGACATGTTGCAACTGTGTAATAAACCTGTGCTTCACTTTGTGATGTGCGTTGTCTGTGGTCACACATTTGACTGCCATTTGCTTACTGCACCTGTGGGCTACTTGACTACAACTGGGAATGGGTGTGGTGTCTGTGCATTGCACCGTCTTCCCTGGCAACATCAGTGTAGGCAATGAGTCAGATGGCCTAGGTGTGTATGTGTTGTGTAGCCCTGGTGGTGTGTCTCCCTCATGTGTGTCACGTTGCCTGTACTCACATGCCTGTGTTGTCCTTGCTGTTGCAGTTCGCATACACAGTGTAATTTTGCAGTTCATCATCCCCATAACAGCACCCACGTTGGAATCACGACAGAGGCAAGTATGGTGTATTAGTGTGTTTATTGTGATACATTTGTGTTAATAGTGCATAGGATGGGTAGTGCTGTACATAAATCTTGCAATCCCAAGTTCCTAGGTGAATTGAAAGTCCTGGTAGACAGGATCCCCAGTATCGGGGCCACAGTTGTCTGACACATTGGTCCAACTTGTACTCCCCATGCAATGTGTGGGAGTAGTGTTGCCGTCAACAGGGTGAACAGTCTGTGCACAAAGGCGAACATCCAGAACAGGTTCAGGCTTCCTGGGAGTTGCGCTTGGCCATCGGCCTCTCACTTTTCCCTCCTCGGACGACCCCTCTTCTTGGGGGGCCCCTCAAGTACAGGCTGCTGCGGTGCAGGGGACTCTCCGCCAGAGTCCTCCTCCCTCCCTGTGGCAGTTGCAGTTTGTTCGGCACCAGATGTTGTTGGCACACAGGGAGGTGTGGACTGGTTGCTGTTCATCTGGCGGAGGCATTGTAAAATGTCCCTGTGCACCGCCGTCATCTCATGCAGTGCATCCCACTTGGACTCCACGCGGGACATGTGTGAGTCCACACGGGACATGTGTGACTCCACGTGGGACATGTGGGAGTCCAAGCGGGCATGATGGGCAGCCTGCTGCTGTTTCATGTCTCTGAGGAGCCCCACTACCTGGCTGAGCTCTCCGGTGCTGGACTGGTACGCATCAGCTATGCGTACCAATTGTGGGTCATCATGCACACCAGCAACGTCTGCAAGCAGCGACCTCTGTCTCCCACCCCTCCCACCACCCCTGCTGACATGTGCAGTGTGTGCAGTGGCACGCACAGATAACCCTGGTCCACCTTGGGGGTTGGTGGTGGTGGTGGTGTCCATGGCCCCAGGTTGGTCCAGGGTCCCTGTGCTAGTGTTGCTCCTTGTTCTGTCCATGTCGGCAGGGATGGTATTCGTGGTGACAGTCGTTGGAGGGGTGGGTGCAGGGGGTGCAGCTGGTGGTCCTGCTGGTGCTGCAGCTGGTGGTCCTGCTGGTGCTGCATGTTGACTTGCACCGGATGTGCCAGGTTGGTCTTCATCGTCCGAGGAGGACAGAGGCTGTACGACGCCAGTGAGCTCGGCATCCTCTTGAGCCTGGGACTGGGACTCCTCAGCGTCTGCTGCTGTGTCCCCATCATCACCTGTTTTTGGGAGACACAAACAATGTATGTTATGTTTCTGCAGGCATCAATGGTTGACACACATGACAGTTGTGACTGTGCCTCTGGGTGCGGGCCTGTACATTGCATTGTCCTAAGTCGTCACAGTCAGGGGTTGATATTGGTGTGGCACATTGTCCTGCATTATTTGGGCATTTCTATGTATTTTCTGGGGTGTGAACATGGTCTGCATTGGTTGTGTTTGGTTGACAGCCGGCCCTCCTTCCCACCCACCCAGCCAGTCAGTTATCCCACCATGGAACGTGCTTGCGTTGCAGGGAGTGTAAGTTGTCTCTCAGGATGTCACTCAGTGGTGTCCTGCTGTTTGTTGGTGCACATTTGCCAGCAGGGCCTTGTGCTCCCCACAGCAGTAGCCAGTGTCAGCCATCTTGTGAGTCCTTCTCCACTTCCTGTGATGTGAGCATGGTTTAGGGTGGTGTTGATGGGACAGTTGTGGGGGTGACCAATATCAGTGACTACGACTCCCATCATGCTATTGCCTCCACCCCCTTCCCAGCATGCCCATGCTTCCTTCCTTTTGACTCTGCTTCCCTGTGGGGTGGGCTGGCTGTGATGACAGGATGGCTGGGAGTGTTGTCCTGGCAGTTGTTTGGCTAAAAGTCCCAAGAGTGTCCCTGTGCTTCACACAACATAACCCAGGGTGGTGGTTCTTTGTGGGATCTTGTGTTAGGATGGGGGCATTGCATTCTACCAGGTGGGTTCTGTGGAGTTTGTGTTGGGGGGGTGTGAGGGGAGGTGCTTGTGACTATGGTCAGTGCTGCAAGTCCCCCTTCCCACCCAGCTAGCCAGATATCCCACCATGGAACGTGCTTGCATTGCAGGGAGTGTAAGTTGTCTCTCAGGATGTCAGTCAGTGGTGTCCTGCTGTTTGTTGGTGCACAGTTGCCAGCAGGGCCTTGTGCTCCCCACAGCAGTAGCCAGTGTCAGCCATCTTGTGAGTCCTTCTCCACTTCCTGTGATGTGAGCATGGTTCAGGGTGGTGTTGATGGGACAGTTGTGGGGGTGAGCTATGTCTGTGACTACGACTCCCATCATGCTATTGCCTCCACCCCCCTTCCCAGCATTCCCATACTTACTTGCTTTTGTGGGGAGTTCAGTGTGTGTGGGTGTGAGAGCAATGGCAAGATGGCTGACAGTGGTGTCCTGCTGTTGGTTGGTGTGCAGTACCCAGCATGCCCTTGTGCTCCCCACGACACAGCAACAGTGTCAGACATCTTTGATGGGCCTTTCCACTCTCTGTGGGATGTGCATGCGTGAGTTTGAGCTTGCTGGGCCATGTGGTGGGGGATGTAGAGCTGTGACTACGACTCCCATCATGCTATTGCCTCCTCCCCCCTTCCCAGCATGTCCATGCTTCCTTCCTTTTGACTCTGCTTCCCTGTGGGGTGGGCTGGCTGTGCTGACAGGATGGCTGGGAGTGTTGTCCTGGCAGTTGTTTGGCTAGAGGTCCCAAGAGTGTCCCTGTGCTTCACACAACATAACCCAGGGTGGTGGTTCTTTGTGGGATCTTGTGTTAGGATGGGGGCATTGCATTCTACCAGGTGGGTTCTGTGGAGTTTGTGTTGGGGTGTGTGTGAGGGGAGGTGCTTGTGACTATGGACAGTGCTGCAAGTCCTCCTTCCCACCCAGCTAGCCAGATATCCCACCATGGAACGTGCTTGCATTGCAGGGAGTGTAAGTTGTTTCTCAGGATGTCAGTCAGTGGTGTCCTGCTGTTTGTTGGTGCACAGTTGCCAGCAGGGCCTTGTGCTCCCCACAGCAGTAGCCAGTGTCAGCCATCTTGTGAGTCCTTCTCCACTTCCTGTGATGTGAGCATGGTTCAGGGTGGTGTTGATGGGACAGTTGTGGGGGTGACCAATATCAGTGACTACGACTCCCATCATGCTATTGCCTCCACCCCCTTCCCAGCATGCCCATGCTTCCTTCCTTTTGACTCTGCTTCCCTGTGGGGTGGGCTGGCTGTGCTGACAGGATGGCTGGGAGTGTTGTCCTGGCAGTTGTTTGGCTAAAAGTCCCAAGAGTGTCCCTGTGCTTCACACAACATAACCCAGGGTGGTGGTTCTTTGTGGGATCTTGTGTTAGGATGGTGGGCATTGCATTCTACCAGGTGGGTTCTGTGGAGTTTGTGTTGGGGGTGTGTGAGGGGAGGTGCTTGTGACTATGGTCAGTGCTGCAAGTCCCCCTTCCCACCCAGCTAGCCAGATATCCCACCATGGAACGTGCTTGCATTGCAGGGAGTGTAAGTTGTCTCTCAGGATGTCATTCAGTGGTGTCCTGCTGTTTGTTGGTGCACATTTGCCAGCAGGGCCTTGTGCTCCCCACAGCAGTAGCCAGTGTCAGCCATCTTGTGAGTCCTTCTCCACTTCCTGTGATGTGAGCATGGTTCAGGGTGGTGTTGATGGGACAGTTGTGGGGGTGACCAATATCAGTGACTACGACTCCCATCATGCTATTGCCTCCACCCCCCTTCCCAGCATGCCCATGCTTCCTTCCTTTTGACTCTGCTTCCCTGTGGGGTGGGCTGGCTGTGCTGACAGGATGGCTGGGAGTGTTGTCCTGGCAGTTGTTTGGCTAAAAGTCCCAAGAGTGTCCCTGTGCTTCACACAACATAACCCAGGGTGGTGGTTCTTTGTGGGATCTTGTGTTAGGATGGTGGGCATTGCATTCTACCAGGTGGGTTCTGTGGAGTTTGTGTTGGGGGGTGTGTGAGGGGAGGTGCTTGTGACTATGGTCAGTGCTGCAAGTCCCCCTTCCCACCCAGCTAGCCAGATATCCCACCATGGAACGTGCTTGCATTGCAGGGAGTGTAAGTTGTCTCTCAGGATGTCATTCAGTGGTGTCCTGCTGTTTGTTGGTGCACATTTGCCAGCAGGGCCTTGTGCTCCCCACAGCAGTAGCCAGTGTCAGCCATCTTGTGAGTCCTTCTCCACTTCCTGTGATGTGAGCATGGTTCAGGGTGGTGTTGATGGGACAGTTGTGGGGGTGACCAATATCAGTGACTATGACTCCCATCATGCTATTGCCTCCCCCCCTTCCCAGCATGCCCATGCTTCCTTCCTTTTGACTCTGCTTCCCTGTGGGGTGGGCTGGCTGTGCTGACAGGATGGCTGGGAGTGTTGTCCTGGCAGTTGTTTGGCTAAAAGTCCCAAGAGTGTCCCTGTGCTTCACACAACATAACCCAGGGTGGTGGTTCTTTGTGGGATCTTGTGTTAGGATGGTGGGCATTGCATTCTACCAGGTGGGTTCTGTGGAGTTTGTGTTGGGGGGTGTGTGAGGGGAGGTGCTTGTGACTATGGTCAGTGCTGCAAGTCCCCCTTCCCACCCAGCTAGCCAGATATCCCACCATGGAACGTGCTTGCATTGCAGGGAGTGTAAGTTGTCTCTCAGGATGTCATTCAGTGGTGTCCTGCTGTTTGTTGTTGCACAGTTGCCAGCAGGGCCTTGTGCTCCCCACAGCAGTAGCCAGTGTCAGCCATCTTGTGAGTCCTTCTCCACTTCCTGTGATGTGAGCATGGTTCAGGGTGGTGTTGATGGGACAGTTGTGGGGGGGGGCAATATGTGTGACTGCGACTCCCATGATGCTATTGGCTACACTGACTTGGCCAGCATACACAGGATTCCTTCCTTTTAGTGGTCTTCACTGTGTGTTGGTGTTGTTGTGGTGGCTACATGTGTGGATGTGTTTGTTAGTTCTATTTGTGCCACTGCCTAGCTGTAGTTGTAGTTGTGTTTGTACATGTGTTGGCACAGTTGGAGGTGACTTTTTGATGGCATGTGTTGTGTTTATCTGACTGACATACACATTTTGGGATGATTCTGTTCTGGTTGCTGTGTAATTGCTATGAGTGCATGATTTGACTCTCCCCTTGACAGTGATGTGTGTGTTTTGTGGCAGTATATTGTGTACATTTGTTGTGTACTCACCAGGCTCTGGGATGTCCTCTAGTCCACATACGCTCACTGGCGGAAGGATGGCCCGCACCTTCTCCTCCCAGGGCCTGAGGTATATTGGCTTGGCAGGAGGGCCACTGCCGGTGTGTTGGCTGTTGATGTAGTCTTTCTTCAGCAGGTCCCGTACCCTCCTGCGCACGTCATACCACCTGTTCTGGATGTCGGTCTTTGTGCGCCGACATGATGATTGTGCGTTCACCCTGTTGATGATCCTCTCCCACATCTTGGTTTTCTGGGAGATGGGGGTCTGTTGGACCAGTGTGCCAAACAGCTGTGGCTCTACCCTGAGGATCTCGTCTACCATGACTTCCAATTCACTATCTAGGAACTTGGGATTCTTCTTGGGGGGCATGGTGATGGGTGGTGATGGTGAGTGATGTGTGTGTTGGTGTGCAGGTGAGGGTGTGTGAGTGTGTGTTTTGCTGGGTGTATGTGAGGTAGGTATTTGTTGGTGTGCTGATGGTGTGTGGCTTGTGTGAGGGATGAGCTGTGGGTGTGTGGTTGCTTTCTCTTGGGTGCTGGCAGTGGAATGGCATTTGCAAAGGCTCATGGTTGTGATTTGTGTCCTTTATATAGGTGGAGTTGTGGGTGTGTCTTTGTTCTCTGTCCCCACCCCACCCAGTATTTATTGGCTTGGTAATTGCTTGTTTGGCCATTTTTTGGGTGTTTTTTCCTTTGTGCTGTTTGTGTATGTTGGAAACGTTCTTGTGACTGAGTCGGACCCTGCATTTGTCTCGTACGGTGTTCTCCGTTTCGTTCGCGCTGTGTTTGTGCAGTTTTCTATGCTGCGTACGCGTCGGTCGCGGTGTTTTGTCTTGCTTCGGCTCGGTTTTGTATGCGTGTCGGTCGTACGGCTTGGCCTCCGTCCGACTCGCTCGTGGTTTTCGCGCCTTGCATCGTACTTTGCGGTTTGGAGTTCGCGTGTACGTTTCGGTCGGATTTGTTCCGGGTACGTGTCAGTCGGTTGGATTCGCGTGTTTTTCCGGCCGGATTGCTGTTTTCCGTGCGGCTCGGTCGGTCGACTTGGTTTCGGTACGTGTCGGTCGGAGTTTTCACGCCTTGCATCGTACTTGGCGTGTCGGGTGCCACGGGTACGTGTCGGTCGGTATTATTTCCGGATCCGAGTCGGTCGGTGCTTTTTCCGGCCCGAATCGGAATCGACCCCAATGTCTTACATGGAGGAAGGATTTTACCCCTAAGGACTTAAGAGTTAAAGTTATTGAATTGCGTCATGAGGGACACTTGGGGATTGTTAAGAGCAAAAGACGTGTGAAAGAGATGTATTGGTGGCCGGGGGTGGATGCCGAAGTGGAGAGAGTAGTGAGACAATGTTTGTTGTGTTTGAATTCTGATAAGTCTCAGAAATTGGTTACACCACCCCTGTCTCCCGTTCCCTGTCCTGAGATGGCATGGGAAACCTTGGGTTTGGACGTTAGGGGTCCAATTGTTAAGGATGAGTGTAGTTGGTTTATTCTGGTTGCTGTGGATTATTTTTCTAAGTGGCCACAAATTAAGGTGGTGGAACGTGCAGATTCCCAAAGTGTACTAGAATGTATGGATGATTTGTTTCAGAGGGAAGGTCTTCCCAAGGTGGTCATCATCGACAATGGTGTTCAATTCAAGAGTGTTTTAGTAGAGGATTTTCTTAAACGTAATGGGATTCAACACAAAGTCACTTCGATATATCATCCTAGCGGAAATGGTGAAGTTGAAAGATTCAACCGAGTTATTAAAGACTCTATTCAACTAGCCAAACTCAGGAACCAAGACTGGATTGTAGGAATCAGAAGGATGCTGTGGATGTATCGCGTGACTCCTACTGTCACTGGGTACAGCCCTTTCACCATCATGAGAGGCAGGGTACCATTTACTAAGGATAATCAATGTTGGTTGAAACATTCTAAATTATCTGAATGGCCTCCTGTAGAGGTAAAAAAGAACATTTTGTTGCATCAAGAGAAGTATAAACAATATTCTGATTTAAAACACAAAGCAAAAAAAGATTTCCCTTAAGAAAGGAGAATTAGTGCGAGTGAAGTTACCTTTTAAAGTGAGGAAGGGAGAAAGTAAATTTTCCAAGCAGTTTGCTGTGGTAGAAGTTTTTACAAATTCAGCTAAGTTGTCTGATGGGAGAGTGTGGCAGGTGAGCAGACTTGTGAAATTCAATAAGAAACTTGAGGATTGGGTGGAGGTACAGGAAGAAAGGAGTTTTCATTGCCTGGATTCTTGTCAAGGTGAGAGTCGCAATCTCACTGGAATTAATGATTACTTGAGTACCATTGGGGTTGGAGGTGATTTGGCTAGGGCTGCTGCTGAATTTTCTGGTGTTGGGGATTCTTCTCAGTCGAATGTAGAATCTTTTGAATTTATGAATACAACCAAAGAGGGTACTGCTTCATCTGTACCTGTGTGTCAGAATTCTTCGTTCAATAAGTTTGGGAGGGAGCTAAAACCTCCTGGGTATCTCAAATATTACGTCACCGATTGTTAGTTTTCTTATAGGGAAGTTTTATACCTTGTCTTAGGTTATGTTGTATTTTTTTTTTGTTTTCCTTGTTTTATTGTAAGGGGGAAGGTGTGTTGTATAGCACCTTTGTATTCGCTTTTCATGTTGTTATGGTTACAGTACTCGCTTTGTATTAGAATGCTAATGGTTGTGCTGTCATTGATGACACGTAGAACCTGTTGTGTCATCAATGATCAGTTGGAGAGCTGATACCTGCTAGGTGGACGCCCTGGCCTCGGTTGAGAGAAACTAAATAAAGGATTACTATCTATCCTACACGTCTCCTGGAATTAATACACTCAACAGTGACCCTACTCCTCGCAAGTTATGAGTGGGATGGTCACTACCGAAAGATGAAGAGAGCGTGTGGTGGATGAGGCACCAAGATAAGAAACTCACTTTGCTACAAGAACCCTGAATGGAGGTCAGTTTTTGAATACAATCAACTATTTAACACTGGCGACGAGCGTGGTAGAAAGAAACAGAGAAAACAAAGAATTTAGATTTTTCTCTTTTTATCGTAGAAAGGTTTCGAGAATATTTTTACTAAAACCTCAACACCAAGGTATGGAATAATAACTCTTATGGTACAAGTAGAAGCTATCAATGTTAACTCTGCAATTATACATTTAAAAGTGCTTTTTTAAAATAAAATACAGCATCTTTTAACGAGACCCTGTTATATAGGCTTGAGAGAATCACATTGATGTAATTAAGACAAAGTTGGAAGTTTGAGCTGGTGTGAATTGCTCATTGAGTCACATATAACTAGAGATGTGTGAAACGCGCCTCCCGCCACAAGGGAAAAGGTAAGGTTCCGTTATCTGTTGAAGGTGTGTGCCAAGGGTATCAAAGGTATCCTGGAGCCGTGGAAACATAAATGATGCAGCCCGCAGGAGCACACCGTAGGCATCTTCATGACGCCATGATGACAAACTGAGGCGATGCATGAGACGGATGTGGGCAACAACACCCTGACGTCACTCGCACCTACAGCACACTGGAGCTTGAGCGGGGAATGGGCGAGGCACAATGGGGTCCCAGGTGTGGAGTGGGCTTTATTGGGGGCTATTACGATATAAGGGCCTATGCTGGCAGGAACAAACGACACCAGTCACAGTCGCTATAGTTAGTGGGTGACGACAACCACAAGCGGTTGTCCCCCATTTTTTTTATAGCCTCCGGCCCGCGCCCGGGCCAGAAAGCTGAAGTTGATACATTCTATTGCAGTGGCAGGATGGCTCACTACATCCCTCATAACCTTTAATAAAGAGAAAATCATCAAACAGTTGAACAAGAGTTCACTTGCAGTCCTTTTTATTATCCTCCTAGACTTTAACAAACATAATCTCGGAGTCTCTGGCTCGGTTTGGGGTTCTCTCTCAGCCGATAAGGGTGGCCACGCTGAGATACACCCTCACTCCTTCTCTTGGTGTCTCCCGCTTCTATGCCCTGCTCCCTCTCGTCCTCATCTTCGGTAGGCCCTGTCTCCATCTCTTCCTTTAACGTTGGATCTCCTTCCCCTTCCTCATTTCCTGTTAGGGGCTCCAACCATGAGGTCTCTGGGACTTCGCTTCCCATCACCTCTGGCGACAAGACTTTCTTGAGCCATGACACGTTCCTCTATAGTTGTCGACCTCCTCTCATGGCTGTGATCATGGTCCCTCTCACGCCGACGACAGCCCAAATTTATTGCTCAAATGGTTTTTTGAACTTTGAGCTAGGGTGTCGGTTCTTTACGACCACAAGATCTCCCACCTTCAGGTCCACCTTCCGGGCTCTCCGTAGTCGGCTGGCTCTCTCATTGTTCTCTCTCCTTTTGGCTTGAGCCAAGTCGGCATTCGATGTTCCCGGCAGCCACCTGTTGCTCACCGGTACAATGTCTCTCACCGCTCTCCTCATCATGAGCTCACTTGGCGAGCACCCAGTCATGCTATGAGGCATCTGCCGATACGCCCTTAGGAACTGGGGCAGACATCCTTCCAGTTCGACCTGCTGGTCAACACCGATCCTCAGCGTCTTATTGAGGGTCCGCATGAATCTTTCGACCTCCCCATTAGCTTGAGGCCACTGGGGGGTCACTTTTCGATGCTTGATGTTGCGATGGTGCAAGAATTCTCGGAACTTCTCTCCCTGGAAGGGCGGCCCATTGTCCGTCCAGACTTCTTCTGGCAATCCGAGCATGGCAAATGCTTTTTCCATGACTGGTTTGATATACTCAAACGCTGTGGACGATACCACTTCCACTATCAGGAACTTTGAATAGCTGTCTATCATTACCAGAGTGGCACGCCCATCCGGAAACTTTCCAAAATCCATGCTGACGGCTGCCCACGGTCGGGTGCTGGCCTCTTCGGTTATTATTGGATGTATTGGAGGTTCACCTCCTGTTATCAGGCAGGAGTGGCACCCTCTCACTATCTCTTCAACCATCCGGTCGACGCCAGGGAAACTCACTTTTGCTCTCAGTCTCACCTTGGTTTTCTCTATCCCCTTGTGTCCTTGGTGCACCAGCTCTGCTGTCCTTCGCCACAGTTTCTGGGGTATCACGATCTGTGTTCCTCTTAACACCAGGCCATCCTCATTTTCACTGAGCTCCTCCCTGCATCTCCACACACACGTTCTTGCCTCTCTTTCTTCATCTGTGAGTATTCTCACTCTATCCAGAAATTTCTTCCAGTTGTGTCCTCGCAGTGCCTCCTTGACATCTGTCAGGCAGCTGTCTTCCTTGGTGGCTTCTGCAAACTCTGCTAACGATAGTGCCCTCGGGCATGCCAGCTCCGTTACTAGCTTTACAAAGCTCTCTGCTCCTCCTTCTACCTCCCGCTGACATCAAGGGTCGGCCACCATGGGGTGTCATGAGAGATAGTCAGCTGGATTGTTGATTCCCGGCCGATATACCACTTCGAAGTTATATTGCTGGAGCTGAACAGTCCATATTTCAATCCTCGGGGGTCCATTCCTCGCTGTTCCTTCAAACAATGGCACCAGCGGCTTGTGATCCGTGACCACTCGGAACCTGTGTCCACATAGATAGATGTCAAAATGTTGGCAAGCCCACCTAATCGCCAGTGCCTCTCTCTCGAATTGGGCATATCTTGTTTCGATGGCCGTCAGTGCCTTGCTGGCATAGGCAATGGGTACCCATTCTTGCCAGTCCGTTTGTTGCAGCAGTACAGCTCCCAGTCCTACGGGACTGTCATCCACGATAAGCTCTGTGGGGCTCCCCGGCTTCAAATAGGCCACTGTTGCTCCTTTCAGGAGTGCTCCTTGGACCTCTTGGAAAGCCTGAGATGCCGCACTTGTCCACACCCATTTCATGTCCTTTTTCATAAGTGCCCTTAGTGGTTCTGCGATGGTCACCAGGTGTGGAATGAATCTTCTGCAATAGTTTGCTATCTCCAGAAAACTCCTCATTTCTGTTGGGATTTGGGGAATAGTGGCTGCGCAGATGGCTTCTACTTTGGCAGGGTCCACCTGGAGGCCATCTTTGGAGAATCTGTAGCCAAAGAATTCCACTTCCGTTGAGTAGAACTTGCACTTGTCTCTATGCAGGGTCAGGCCTTGTTCCACCATCCTTTTTGGCGTTGCTCTCAGCCTTTCGTGATGTTCCTCCAATGTCTGCGAGTATATCAGCACATCATCACTCACGTTGATAACCCCTATCAAATCAGAGAGGGCCTCACGAATGGCGTCTTAGAATACTTCGGCCGACGAGGACACTCCAAAGCTCAAACGCTTGAATCTGCGTAGCCCCACATCGGCTGAAAAGGTTGTGATGTAACGGCTGGCCTCGTCCCACACCAACTGGTGGTAACCCGAGTTAAGATCCACCTTCGAAAACCACCTCGCCCCGTTGATGTCCGCGACAATCTCGTCAATGGTAGGTGTAATGTGTCTCTCACTCTTGATAGCATTGTTGGGGAGACGCATGTCCACACACAACCTGATCGCTCCCGGCTGTTTTGGTTTGAGAGCGATGACCATTGGGGATACCCATGGCGCCGGTCCCGACACCTTTTCGATGACGCCGGCCTTCTCGAGCTTGCCCAGCTCTGCCTCCACAAGTGGTCACAGGTGGAACGACACTCTCCTGTGGTGCAGCTCCACCGGTTTGACAGCTTTGTCAATGTGCAGTTTCACCTTTACTCCTTTGAGGCACCCCAACCCTTCAAACAGCTCTGGGAACTTCGCCATGATGTCTGCTGCATGAGACTGGTGAACTTGGTGCGCAAACATAACCAGTCTGAGGTCCTCCGCTGAATGGCAGCCCAGCAATGTCCCTGCACTATCCTTGGTCACATGGAACTTGGTCTTTGCCGAGATTTTGCCATGCCGGACCTCCACCTCGATCACCCCCTGCAGAGGAATGGGGGTGTCACCTCCATACATGAATATCCTCGCCTTCGTGGCCATTAATGGTGGGGGAGGGCTGAGCTGGCTGTAGTGCTTAGCATCCAGTATGTTCACAGATGCTCCGGTGTCAATGAGAGCGGTCACTTGGTTGTCGCCGGTTGTTATCTCGCACATCGGTGGGGGCCTCTTCTTCTTATTGCACCGACCTGTGAATGATATCACGAATGCGTCATCATCATCGTCATCCATGACCTGAAACCGCTGGCACAGGGCGTCCAAGTCTTCTGCGCCTTCTGCTTCCCTTGTCACCTGTTTGACCTTTCCCAATCTTTTTCCGCGTCCTCCTGTTCCTGCCGTTTTTGAACTCATGCACACTTTTGCGAAATGGCCCATCTTGCCACATTTCAGTCACGACTTCTCATAGGCCGGGCAGCCTCTCGGTGGGTGGCTCTCCATCCCGCTGTTGTTGCAACCATGTCTACTCTGGCGGGCATTCGGGTAACCTCTGGCTCCTCTGCCTCCTTTCTGGACAGTGTCCACCCTTTCCTCCTTGATCATCACGGGGTGTGACTGAGGCCTCTCTGCCGATCGCCGTGCTAGAACCGACTCCATTTCCCCCGCTCTGACGTCAGCCAGCTCGTGTGACCTTCCCAAAATCAGTATTTCATCCAGCGAGATGCCGGGTTGCCGTAGGATAAGTTTCCTCAGATCAGACGACCTGCACCCTTGTATGAGCTGGGCCCTTATTTCCAGTTGTTTGTCGATTCCTGTGCACGAGCTCGCCAACCTCCGGAGCCGGACAAAGAACATGTCCACCGTCTCTCCCTCCTGTTACTTTGCCTGTCGCAGCTTGAAGTGTTCTAAATCAGGGTTCAGCTGCGGGTCGAAATGTCTGTTAAGTGCAGCCACGGCCGCCTCATAGTCATTCCGATCTCCGGTATTGGGCAGGTCTTGAAACAGTTCATATAACTCATCTCCGCCCATGTGGAGCATTGTCGACAGCATGACCGCCCCATTGGTCTCTCGCGCTGCCAGAAAATAGTTTTCCAGGCGTCCAATCCACTTTCTCCAGCGGGGTGCGGCCTTGGCTGGGTCCGCCAGCTGGCTGAAGGGGGCAGCACCGCTAACGCAGAGCGTGAATGATGCTCCACCACTCCTCCAATGCCGCCACCCGCGCCATCTCCCGCCTGCACTGACATGCTCTCTTGCGTTTTGTTTTGTCACCGGGGATATGATGGGTTCACCTTACTCGCTACACCTCCTCGATCCCCTCTCTGTTGGGGTCCTTCCAGAACTTCCGGAGCTTGACCCTTCTGTCTTCCACCACACCTCTTGTCTCTCCCCTATGGTGTGCTTTGTCCCACACCTGACTTCTGTGCTGTGCCTTGCCTGTGCTTGTGGTGCCCTCTCCTTGCTTCTTCTTTCTCTTTTTTTTTGATGTTGCTCCCCCGGGGTGCCTGTGCCCACTGCTCTGCTCACTCTCTGTGGGGAGTACTGAGGGGCGTGTGGCCCCTTCCTCTCAGGGCCTCCCTGCCCCCACGTGGTCTTCTGCGCGGGCCGCACCTCACGCTGCCTGCCGTTCTTTGCCTCTGAGCCCTCTTCACCTCTCCACCGCACCTCCACCACACGGTTGCACGCTCGCCTCGCACGCACCGCAGGAGGGTTGGAGAGTTCTCCTCAGTGGCAGCAGCAGTGGGACCGCACTTCCCTGCGTGGCACCTCGCCGCACCACTCACACGGCTCTCTGCTACAGGCCGCCACTTCTCCTAGCTGCCTCTGCTGACCCGCGGAGCGACCCGCAGCTCCCTCCCTTGCGGCCTTCTCACCTCCACAGCGACTGTGCTGCCGACAGCCGCACTTCAGGCACGCTGCACCTCCGATGCCATCCGCTACAGAGTCTGGGTTCACAGCCTCACACGATGGTAGGACACTTTCCACTTTTCTCGCTGCCTACCACATTAGTGACAGCGGCCAGGCACGTCGCAGGCTTGGTCCTGCCTCATCGCCAATGTGGAGGTGGCTTTATTGGGGGCTATAACGATATAAGGGGCTATGCTGGCAGCAACACACGACACCAGACAGTCGCTATAGTTAGTGGGTGACCACAAGAGGTTGTCCCCCGTTTTATTTATAGCCTCCGGCCCGCACCCAGGCCAGAAAGCTGAAGTCGATACATTCTATTGCAGTGGCCGGATGGCTCACTACACCAGGCAGCCTCCACGTGCGGCGGACATGAAGCACGCTGCGCTCAAAGCCTCGCTTCCGCCCCCGCAGAGCACCACGCCTCAGGGTTTGCTCCCAGCATCGTCTGGTGAAGGAGAGCAACCCACAATTATTTATTTATTTATGCGTTTTTATATAGCGTGAACTTGACCCGAAGGTGTCAGAGCGCTTTACATTAGAACCATTGGATGCTGTTCAAGAAATGATGCTTAAAAAGGACTTGTCTAATGAAACAGAAACCCACACTAAAGTGGTGAGAAATGTATTTTACTTAAGGTATTTAATGAAACACAAGATAGTTATCGGGAAGGAAATTGATCACAGTGAACGAAGGAACAAGAGTTCGCCCGGTCGCCCCAATCAACATAAACACAGTGACTTTGCAACAAGTTTAGTCTCAGCAGAGATATGCAGGGGTGCAACTGCAAGTTCTAGCACCAGTGACGGATACTTCGGGCATTGAGTTGAGTGCCAACGATAATGGGTGTTAAATCGTGAGTTGGTCTAATCATGTTAACAATATTAATGTATTCGTCAGGTCTTCCTTACTACACTCTTTAACTTAAATCAGCACACTTAGCTCAGAAAACTAACAATTCAATTAAATCAATTAACACATTAACTTAGATTATAAATACTGGCTTCACTTTGTATTTTATATTCCTCTCTGCAGACTTGATCATCCTAAAACTCATACTATACATTTTATTCACAAGTTTAACAAATGAACGAGACAAAGATGCAAAATGTCACTGCTCCCCCTTTCCTTCTCACATCACCTGAGACCTGTATTTAAAGTGGGTGAAGTGGAAGAAAGTATTTGCTCCTTATGCAGGAGCATGTGGAATCTCATTAGATGCAGAAAGGAACACTTCTCTCACTGTGACAGTGCTCAGGTCCGGGGACACCTTCCAGATCTCAGTGACGAAGAATCAGTTGGGTTTCATTAATATGAAATGTGCATTAAAAAGCTTGATTTACACTATCTGCCCAAAGTGAGCACACTAGTTGAATGGTACCCTTTTGGTAAGAGAGTGCAAAGATGCAGCAAAAGTGTAAAGAACTCTCTCACATATCAATGTAAACAAGCTTCCTTATGTAAGTTTGGTGCAATGTTAGAAGAAAGATGAAGAGATCAGTTTATGCTACAGTGTGGCATAGATAAAAGTATAGGATGAACTGTGGCAAAGATATGATCCTCAACTAAGTGAAGTGTTAATAATAGAGTAGAAAATAAGCACTCAACTGCTGTGTAGAAGAAACTAAAAAGACAATGGACAGACTAACAGCATGCAAAGTGTAAAAATGAAGAACACTATAGGCAACTATAGGCAAAAGATCATAAAAAAGATGTTAGAGGTGCGGTAATGTTGACTACTTAGCCAATAATAATGATTTCCGAGCCTGGAAAATAGCAAGTAAGCTTTGTACAAGAAAGGGGAACTACTTGAAAAACTGTACTAAGAATTTCAAAGAGAAGGTGAGATAAATAGAGATATAGAGTGAAGGCTCATCAGGGGACTTAGATTATGGATACAAGGTGGAAGCAAGTGTAGTCCTATAGTCACTGTGGAAGTATCTGGAAATGATTTGCGCAGCTTTTTGGCTCAGGAGCCAAGATAACTTTAATTTCTAAAGTCTCCTTTCATGAAAAGTTCAAAGAAACAATTAAATTAATTAAACAGACATAAGGCCTTTAGCATAAGAAGGCAAGCCAATACAATTTCAACCGTATTTTTATGGTGAACGTGAGTACAATGGAAAAGTCACTGCAGGAAACATTTATGTGTCTTTATTAATTAGCCACATCAAAAAGAAATGTTACTAATACTAGATGTCCAACAGTAATTGAACTATCAAACTGAAAGTGATAGTAAAGAGCAATTAAATTGGAAACTTAGGTAGAATGATTGACAAAATACTGAAAGAATTCCCTGAGGTGTTTGATAATCGATTAGGATGTCTTGAAGGAGGTTATACTTAGGGGTGGGCGTAACTTGTGTAATTCAGTGTAGCGTAATCACGCTGAATTGCCTAAAAATTCAGCAAGATTACGCTTCAATTATGCACAAAGACCAATTCTGCATTTAGCGCTCTTTCTTGGCACAAAAATGCCCCTTCGTGTCCAAAAAGGACACAAGGATGCATATTGTGCTAAGAAATAGCACTAAATGCGACAGAACACGAATAGCTAGCGCAAGTAGCCTCTCGCACTCGCAAAATGTGCTCTTGGGTTAGGATTTTCCACAAGTTACTAATGACATTTAGTGCTATTTTCTTAGCACAGAATGCACCATCTCATCCAAAATGGATGTGAGAGTTCATTTTGGGCTAAGCAACAACACTAATTGCAGCATAACACAAATAGCGAGTGGCAGCTCGTGCTCTCTAAATGTGCTCTCGCGTTAGGATTTCCCCCCAAAATTACTCTAAATGACACAAGGAGGAGTAATCGCATAATTATCAGTAATTCCGCGTCAATGAGTAACGTGGAATTACTGAAATTGCTCCAATTACTCTGGCGTAATTGAAATTCCACCCAGTCCTAGTTATACCCACAAGATCGCGTTTAAGAGTGCTAGCAGTCCACTAGCAACTAAAGTAAGATGAGTTAGTGGTGAATGATGCCATGTGAGTAGAATTGGAAAGGTCGAGAAAACGTGACATAAGCCAAGAGCTGGCAGCAACTGATTGGCTGGTGCAGTGGTCGTGGCACGCAAGCCAACAGGTGAGTTGAGGTTATGTATCAATGTCTGAGTTTAGAACAAATGTGTGAAAGTAGTTAGATATTCCTCAACAAGCATTTCAGAAATGTTATCCTTGTTGAAAGATTCTAGAATGTTCTCCCTGTTGGGTTTAACACCAGTATATCCCTATATCAAATGCATGAACAATTTACAGACTTAACCATATTCACTACCTCCTTTGGTTGATTTAGGTTCCTGATATCTGTGCTCACGGTTTGATCCCCGGGGCCGGCGGCAGGTTAGCCCAGCACCTTGTGACTCTGGGCAATAGATCGCTTAATCCCCAGCGCCGGGACACCTCTCCGGAGGTAGCTGTGCGCTTTACAAATGCTGGTATTTCATATTCATTTCATACTATCTCTATGAAGCACTTACCTAAATGGATAGCAAACAACACTGTGTAGGGTGTATGTTTGGGAGGGTGTTGATTTTGTTTGAGCCTATATGAGAAGTATTGTCATGTCATGTTTGATGACCACTGAGGTGTGTTTATCGTGTTATGTGACGCAGCAGTTGGTGGTCTTATAGGTGAGAGTATGTGAGAAATAGAAGCACAAATTATAATTATGATAAACAGTAACCAGCTCAGACATGGGGGCAGTGGAATGCAGTGTGCCCAATCACCAACAAAGGGGTAATCGTAGAAGGCCCAGGAATCCTTACAGCGACATGCGCCAGGCAGAGTTATGGCCGGGTAAGAAGCACACAATGGGCAATGCAGGCATCTGGGGGCCCCACAGGGCAGCCTCATGAACCCCTAGGCGCCTGACCTCAACATGGCAGCCACCCAAGGGTAATAGAACAGCTCCAGACACAAAAAGAAGCTCCCACAGCCACAGAGACTCCACAGAAAAGTCGACCCTACAAGGCACTGAAGGGACCTGATCCCCTGCAGGACCATACTCAAAGCGGGGGGGAGACACCCCGGACAGGGGAAAAAAGCCTGAAGGGAACGGCCGGGACCCTCGCTGGCTGATCGGGAGAGACCTAGCTAGCGCAAACCCACCTGGTGCCCGCAGTGGAAAAATCCACCTCTGCTCGGGGAATATCCACGGTAGGCATGGGGACGCAGGGACAAGGGGGTCACTCCAGAAGCACTCTGCGGACTTTTTGGAACTGTCCCTTCCACCTCTCCTCTCTCCACTCTTGACCTGGGGGCGAGCTGGAGGATGAGGCGGACGGCGTTTACCAGCAACACCATGACTGGTGCTCCTGATGGAACTTTAACGATGCCCCCTGGGCGGAAACCAAAACTAAACTGTCTATACTTACAGCGGTGCCCGAGCAACTTTGGCTGATGCCCGGTGGAGCTGTCATATGCAGCTATAGAGGAGTTTGGCTATGGTTCACCCCTCGGCCGGCACCTACCAGATGGACATCGGACATCGTTTTCCTCGCCTCCCCGTTGTGTTTTCCTACATGCATTCCCTACCCCCGTTTACCATTCCCCCTCTACCTCTTCACTCCCCATAAAACGTGTGTACGCGCTAATAACCTCACATTATTGTGTAATCTCATGTTTTTTTCTTTTCTCCTATGTCTATACTTGTCTTTGTAATTATGGAACCTGTAACTCTCTGATCCCCATGTAAAACGCTCTGATACCTCCGGTTCTAGTCAGCGCTATGTAAATCTTTGCAAATAATACAGCGGAGCCCGAGCAACTTTGGCTGATACCCGGTGGAGCTGTCATATGCAGCTAAAGAGGAGTTTGGCTCTGGTTCACCCCTCGGCCGGCACCTACCCAGCCGGACATCGGACATCGTTTTCCTCGCCTCCCCGTTGTGTTTTCCTACCTGCATTCCCTACCCCCGTTTACCATCCTACCTCTACCTCTTCACTCCCCATAAGACGTGTGTACGCGCTAATAATCTCACATTATTGTGTAATCTCATGTTTTTTTTTCTTTTCTCCTATGTCTATACCTGTCTATGTAATTATGGAACCTGTAACTCACTGATCCTCATGTAAAGCGCTCTGATACCTCCGGGTCTAGCCAGCGCTATATAAAACTTTAAAAATAAAAATTAAAAAAAGAGATGCTGTTGAATGAGTAAAAGGATACCAAAAGGCCAAGGATGGGAATTGGTGACAAAAGCAGTAGCCATGCACCATTTTAATTTATTTATTTATTTATTTATTTATTTTATACTGTATACTGCTGGACAAATACACCCCATGAATGAGGAAGGCTCTGGAGAGCAATCAAGGCTGGCAACCTGTGCAGAAATTACACACACTTGAAAAGGTCCAGGTTCATCCTACTCCTGGTAGGCTGGAGGAAGCCAAAAGCTGAGCATGGACTCACAACTCTAGCCACTCTCAGGTGTTGAGATCTGCTTTTCTAGAAAAGTTGATTTTCTTTTGTTTCATACTTATATGTCCCAAAAAGGCTTAGGTATTTTTATAAGCATTTTTCTTATGAATGTAGATTTTAAGATTGGCCGTCCCCCAAAGGCCTCATGTTCTTCTCTTTTTATGCCAAGATGTGTAATTCGTTATATTTCACAAGCTTCACTAAAGGCCATGTAATGTCATATAATAAAATATATATAAACAATCTTTTTGTTACATAAATAATACAAATAAAAAACATAAAAACAAGATTAAAATAAGTCAATGTATGTTTCTTTAATACATGTCTAGATATTATGGCTGTATATATGGATGCTTTTGTTTCTTGAATCCTCTAGGACTCTAGGCCTTTTTGAGATGGTGAGCGATTCCACCGACCAAAAATATATAAAGGTAGGAAGCCTCATCTTTTGTCTAATTGACAGGAACATGGCACAAAGAAAATATGATACCAGTTGATAGAAATAGTTCTTATTTTTATTAATGTTTAGACACCAAAATGAACAAAATCCATAGGATGGGTCCAGAGATATAAATTATTAAGCAAATAATAAATCACTGCTTTTCATTCAAATCACAAATAAGCATTGGCAACTATCGCGGTAGGGGTTACTTAGAAACTTTAAAAAACTTTATTTAAAGTTGTGTTCGACTACACTGGTCTACTTTGGGTGACGAGTTCTGACAGGGAGCGAGTCACAAGGGCCAATGAGGCTTGGCAGGACAGTTGCCTTGCAGTCAAAGCAGTCTCCAGTCTGGTTCCAGGCTCTATGGGCGAACCGTTATAGACATCAATGGAGTGGTCCTGATACAAGGGATTCAGGATGTTGACAACACTGAAGGATGTCGAAGATGCTGATCCAGTGACGGGGAACTTCCTGGGATCATCCCTCAGTCCTCAAACACGGTGGGGTACTTTGACCACAGGAGCCAGGTCCCTCGAAGTCTGGTTGAAGTCCAGTCAAAAACCAGTTGCCACTAGTCCACTTGTCTTCAGTTACAGCAAAACCATTGGTTCCCTTTAGCTGAGGATAGTGTCTGTCTTGGGCAACCAAACTGCAATCGACAACTTTCCCGGGTCCAGCAGACTCGGGTGAAACTTTTGAGCACTGAGACTCGGTCGCCTGGTCAGCTACGGTCAGTGTAGGCATGATCTGTGATCTGGGTGGCAGGGGTGCCACTTTTATGGCCAGAACTTGCCCTCACAAAATGCAGTGGCTGCAAGCCAATGAGCTACCAGGTCCCCCTCCGCCTGATGAAAACTTCCTGTCAAGTGTGGCATCTAGCTGTTGCACTATGCAATTTAGCTTGCCAACTTCCAAGATGCCAGAAATGCTCTTTTCGTGTTTGGCGCTTGGTAGCCCAACCTCTAATGGTGTGTCTACCTAAGGTCTACTCACCTATAGGAAAAATGGTTTGGCAACTTTTCCTCCTCTCTGTCCCCGACGCCTACCTGTCTACCAGAACAAAAGAGCAGCCCCACTCATGTGTATTCACCATTTGCCCTTCAAAGACAGCTTTCCCTTTGAAGCTTGCTTTTTGGACTCACACCAGTAAGAGATAAAACCTCACTGGAAAACTATGGCAACAGAGTGGCTACTTTCTAAAGTATCTATTTACTTAATAGTTACATTAAAGTCGACTTGGGCATGAAGTCGGATTCAATGTAACGATTCTTTTGATATCTTGAAGTACCAACTTTGTAGTCCCATTCAGAAGTTAGCACAGCTGAGCTGTCAGCGTGTAACCCGGCACTCGCCAATGGAGCTACCAGCCTTTCTGCAGCAAAAGCGACAATTGGGGCTTTTACTGTTAGGACTTATAAAAACATATGTCCCACTTTTTAATATACAGCAGCCAGCCTTAGGGCTTGATAGGCCTGCCTTAGGGGTGACTTGTAGATATTAAAAAGGAAGGTCTGGACTTTGTCATTAGTTTAAATGGTGAAGTTGAATTTGCAGTTTGCAGTGGCAGGCTTTACTTTGTCATACTGGTGGTGGCACAATAAGTGCTGCAGTCCATTTAGGACACTTTAATTTACAGGTCCTGGGTAAACCTGGTACCACATACTAGGGACCTATAGTAAGCTAACCTATGCCATTTGGGTGTAAGCCAATTAAACATACACTTTTAAGGACTCCGAACACATGCACTGAGGCCAGGCCAGCAGGGCCCAGGGCATCAGAGTCATTACACAAGTAACTAATAGTCAAAAACTGGGGGTGACCTTGCAAAAAGCCATTTCCTCACATAAATGATGTCCCTAAAGCCATTCAATGTCATTATGTGTTCCAGGGGCACCAGTAGGACAGCCGGTGCAGACATGCACCTGCCATCCTTCCTAGACTTGTTAATGCCATTATAAAGTACGAGAAACCCTGATGTACTGAGAGATTTACTGAGCTGCACAAGTCCAAACTCATTCCAGCAATAGTTAAAGCCACTGATTCTGTGGATTGGCGATAACCTTTGCGTTCATAGATTCACATCTCTTCTTCCTGTCTCATCGCCAATTTTCTGTTGTTTTCTCAACATCTGCTTCTTCCGTCTCCTCTTCTTGTCAGGCTGATGATATTGTTCCACAAACATGCCTCAGTTCTTGAACACACCTTGTACTCCCTTGTCTCTGATCAGTGCTTTCAACAGCTCTCTGTTGCACTGCAACCATGATTTCTTTTTTATCATACTTTTATATCTCTTTGTACCTACTGGGAGTGGATTAATATTGTGTATCCTAACGTATTCTTGCAAACGAAAAATGATATTAGAACGAGCTACAACCCCAAACCTCCATTATGTCTGCATTCGAGCATGTGTATTGTCTGAGGATCTGCAACTATTCAACTCTGCATCCGATTAGTTAATAAAGCCAATTAATCAAGGAAGGCGGGTCTATGCAGATGGGCTCTTTTGTTCGTTAATGGTCTGTGCCAAGCCCTGGCACTCCCTCAGAGCTCCACCTGCTGGTACCCATCACCGAGGTCGTACTTTGCACGTTTTGTCCGTGGGCCAGCTGTGAGTAAATACCCCCTGGGGCAGATTTACAAGCCCCCTGCGCCACCAGTACGTCATTTTTTGTGACGTACTGGTGGCGCAGGGGGCTGCTCCATATTTACAAGGAGAGGAAAAGCCACCCTGCGTGACTTTTCCTCTCCTTGTAAATACGGCCCCTTCACACGCAGCACTTTGCGTGAAAGGGGCGATCCATGGGTGTTGCTGTGGGTGTTCCCACGCAACACTCATGGAACAAGACACATCTCCAGAATTACGAGAAATCGTAACTCTGGAGATGCGTTTGAAAGCTACGCCACCCTAGAGGTGGCGTAGCGAGGCGCACCGAGGAGAAATTTTTTCATTTCTCCTCGTTTGTTCCTCTTTCAATGCGTGCTGCATTCTACAGCACGCATTGAAAGAGGAAAATGGTTGTAGTGATTGTTTTTGTGCAGGAAGGTGCCCCTTCCTGCACAAAAACAATCTCCCCACGACGCAGGCATCCTTGCACCATGGTGCAAGGGTGCCTGCGCCGGCGCATGGCTGCAGTTTGTGCGCCAGCGCAGGGGGAAGCACAAGGATGCGACATATTCTTGTAAATATGTCGCATCCCTGTGCTTTCCAAACTAACGCAGCGCGGCGCAGCAAAATGACTTGCTGCGCCGTGCTGCGTTAGTTAATTGTAAATCTGCCCCCCTGGGCTTTGGAGCAGGGTCTGATCAACGGCCAAGTGAGGATTTGCTGTAAGCTCGTCACCAGCGACATCGACAGCCCTCCCTCCCGGTCATTGGCAGCGAGGCAGGATGCGCCACCCCCTTGCTGTGACACATTGTGGCAGTCGGACAATCCCTGGCATGCCTGGGTCTTCCAAGCACACGACACTGGATGTGCCTTGGGACATGCGCTTCGAGACCCTCACAGGTGATTTGCAGCGCTTTATAAATGTTTGATTGCTTGATTGACATGCGGGCTCTCCAGGCATCTCCAGCTCTAACCTGTACATGGTCAACATCTCATGCATGACACACGTAGCTTAAGGCTGGCAGCCATGACTCATGCAAGGCTAACATGAGCGATCTTTAGCTGACAAGATTCAAACAATACAGGCAAGATTCAGACCGGGCTCTTACATGTGACACCACTTTGGAGCTCATCTGTAGAGCTCTTTTAATGCACATCTTGGACTATTATCCAAGACACTTGATTTAGGAGAGAAAGTAGGCAGAGGAGCATTTCAACCCCTTTTCCCTTTTACAGAGATCTTGGTGAAGAAGGGGATGCCCACACATCAACAGTGCTACATCCTGTGTGTCAAAGGCCACTCTTTAGCAATGTACACAGAGGATACACGTTCGGGGCTGTGGTTTGTTGCCTTGAAGAATGCCTCGTGTGCTCTGAGCAGCACTGCATTCACCTCTTGTCATTCTTTTAGCCTATAATCTCACAAGTTCACAGGATTGACAATCTATCTCTTTTCCGTTCCATTCCCTCGCTCATTCAACAAGCATCACCTCGAGGCGCTTGACACTAGCACTCCAGGCACGCCAACCCCCCCTGCACTGCAGCCTGCATCAAACAATTCATCACAGCTTTCAGCCCGGACCCCACTTGTGTGAATAATTCCTGGAAATCACTCAGGTAAAGACTGCTAAATTCACCAACAGCAGACACAAAGATTTGGGTAAATTAACAAATTCCACCAGTTCTTTCGAACTCACGAGACCTTTGGCTGGACTGATAGACTATTGTATTACTGTCTATTCTGTGCTTCAAACAACTTGCAGAAAAAGTGCAAACAAAACTGAACCAGGCAGCCAAACTGCGCCTGGACTTCCAAAAGCAAAACCACATAAACGCAGCATTGAAAACACTTTCAAGTGTAAAGTTCTCTCACTTTTCATAAAGCTTATTGGATGAAAGATCGTGCCCCCACCTTAGACCATCCCCCCTTCCCCGGTTAAGCTCCTACGATCAGCCACATCACACTGGATTAGCTAAGAGAGCCTTTAACAGACTAAAACCAGGAGTGTAGGCTTTGAATTTGGCCCTGGTGGCAGAACTCAACTGTGCTTCATGAAACTTTTATAAACTTATTTTAGAATGGGTTTTACCTAGACCCCTGACGTGGTACTGGCAAGTGACGAATATCAGAGAGGGGACCCCTGCTGACCCATTTTCATAGAATGGCAACTCTGTATAGTGCTTTGAAGTACCTGTGAGGCGATGTGCAGCACTATATACAATTCCAAATAAACAAATAAATAAATGGCTCACAGTGAGCCTCCCCATGCCTCACAGCTATTGCAGCAGCAGCCTGGAGGCCCATCAGTCTAACCGGCTAGCAAGGGCTGAAGAAGAGAAGACACATCTTGCAAGATCCTCAGGCCTTCTGTGCCCTCCATGGTGAATGGGAGGGCTCGAGCTAACTGCTGTACCAAAGGAGACCAAACTACAACATCTGCATCCCCTGGGTGTGGAAACTCTCCTTTCACAACATTCATGGAAAAAGTTCCTGATGAGGTGAGCTAACCGCCAGATCCCATGTTCCAGTGCAGGACAGGTAGGCACTCGGAAAGATAGGCACCCCTCCTTTCCATGTCTATGCATAGTAATAAGTATGCCTCTGAGGCCTAGCAATTCATGGGCCTTCCATGAAACCAGGACCTCAGTTAGATCTTCACCCCTGCAGATGGAGGGCTCTAGGTTCATGAACGTGATCCAAATGGGTGGTATCGGAATGTACGGCTCCCACTTCAGCAAAGTGGATTGAACCCCCAAAATCCTAATGTCCTTGTCAGAGATAGTAAGTCCAGAATTCCAGAGTTCAATGTAGAACAGCAGCCCCAGCCCAGCTGGCATGGCCAAAGCTTGGGCAGATGACAGAGTGCAGGGGATGCTTGTTGGCCAATCCCATACAGGCCCATCGATGCCCTGAAGGGGCCACCCTAGCACAATCTCTGCGCTGTTGCCTTTTGTATGCTAGGTGTTTACTGCATACCATGAACCATTGGTGAACCAACTGGAGCTGAATGGATTGTCATTCATGAGAAGAATCACATGAAGGACATCTCGAAATCACACCGGTCTACATTTACTCTATCACCTGCCTAAATTGAAAATTACCTGGCCTTGTGCCATGCACCCACCACCCTTGCTATTTACCAGCCTCCAACCCCGCGCCCAAGTAAAAAAAATACCTTGCCTTCTGCCACTCTACCACACCACGCTCTACAAGTACTCCACCGCCCTGGCCAGATTAGAAAAATAAATACCGGTCTTCCTGTCAGCCGGGCACCCGGCTGGCACTGTGCGGACAGTGGCTGTGTGGCAGGTGCTGGATCAGCTCGGAATTTTTTTTCCTGTGAGCAGGAAAATAGGACAGTTTTTGGAGGCAGCGCATCACCTGGGCACGGAGGCAAACCACAGTGGAAGTAAACACATCCCTTAGTGTCATCATATGTCACAGCAGTTTATAACGCTATTTCCAACTGTTTAGTCACGCTAATGGCTTAAAATTCCAGCCATACATAACATATAGAATTATAGATGGGTCGGTGCCACTAACCAGCTGTTTTCCACGAAGTGATTCCAAGTGACATTGTAGATACAAAGAGTGAAGCTCAAGTTATCTAGTCTCTCGTGGCTAAGTTAGTACTGGGAAGAAACACTGCCATCTTTACATGTACACGGTTCTTAAGTTGCCTTCTCTTCCACATGATGACTTTTGACACAGACTTGCCTGCGTGACAGTGCAAGGATTAGTTTCTCTGAAACTATTCCTTACAATTCCACTTCGTAAGTACACTATCACGACACCTTGAACATTAAATACACAACCTAAACACACAGGGGCAGATTTACGAGCCCCTTGCGTCACTTTTGCGCCGTCGTTGCGTCACTTCTGTGACGCAGCGGCGGCGTAAACCATGCGCCACGTTGCGCCCTATTTACAACGTGACGCATCTAGGGAGATGCGTCACGTTGTAAAGCCTTGCGCCACATGAAACCTGCGTCAGGTTTCATGTGGGCGGTCCGGCGCAGGGGGGGGCGTTCCGGTGCAGTAAAGCCTCGGAAAGTGCCTGAGTGAAATCTACAAGATTCCACTCAGTCACTTTTCCGACACTGCTGCGTCAAAACCTTGCGCCTGCTTGAAGCAGGCATAAGGCGTGACGCACCACGTTATGTATGGGCAGGGCACGAGCATTGCTGGAGTTGCGTCGCGCTTGCGCCACCCTTCCGACAGGAGATGCGTCACGCATCTGTTTATCCTTGCGCCACGATGCGCCGCATTGTAAATGCGGCGCATCTGTGGTGGCGCAAGGGTAAACTTGCGTGACGCATCTTACCTGGCGCATCCCTGCTGATTTGCAGGGATGCGCCAGTCGTCATAAATCTGCCCCACATTGTGCAAATGTTGTTGTTTGTTATTCCAGCCATGAGGCAATGTTGCTATCACGGAGTCAATAAACAACGTCCCCTCAGCTGGCGCATCAACATGGAAGCATGAACACTGTTATTATAAAGACACACATACCTCTGTGCTCAAATCAGATGAGCACTCTGCTGTATTTGCGAGTTCGTCGCTGTGTCGGAGTCTCAGCTCAGCTGATTCCTGTTTACCCTCTGCGAGGAGGGATGTCCAACCTGTGACCAAGATGGGGACCTACATACCTTGTCTTCAGGTAATTGGGAGTTAGATCATCCAATAGGGGATTTGTGGCAGAACACTCGCCCTAGGCAATTAGGATATGGCGCGCGTAGTAGGAGCACAATATACACAGTACTTATATGCCAGTATATATCCTGTTTTAGCACAATGGTGGAATTATTCATTCTTTTCACTGTCCTGATATTGATAATCACTTTTATCTGCTTCTGTCTATTAATCATTGCATTGCATATATTTTATACAAGAATCACAATGGTTCATTAAATATTAAATACACCCCGTTGTGTATTTCTTGTACATTCCTCCGGGAGAGCATGAGTGACTCAGTGAAAAGGTTCTACATCTGTTACCATGATTCCTGGGAGGAGTCAGACTTGTCATATTCTGAGGTTGCACAAACCATTTGTTACCTTACTAGGGCTTGGGGTACATATGGTGGCACTGTGAGCTAGCAGGTCTATAGGCCAACATATCCTGACGGGGTGTATAGAATCAGTCTGTCACCATCTCAACAAACAAACAGTTCCTATTGAAAATTGGAAACAATGCAACACTAGGAATGCAATAGGCAACAGCAGATAGGCCCCCCGTTGGTGATAGCTGCCCATCTACGCTCAAGCAAAGTAAACACGTATCACAAAACCAGCAGAAGTTCACTGTCCCCGTTAGGCCGGTGCATGCCTGGTTTTAACATGGCCGCTCGGATCTAGGTGTGAGCTTGAAGCACCAAAAACCTGGCTTGAGGCAGTCACACATTGTTTACTGATGTTTGCAGAAATCATAGCCTGTGGTAAAACACCCCAGAGCCTCTCACCAAACAGACCATCAGAAGCGATTCCAAGATGGTGAGCTTTTCCTTCCCTGGACACAGCAGTGCCAGCATTGCCTGCCCTTCTCACATCTGAAATGGTTTCAGAGACCCGGGCTATCATAAGGCTAGTTATTGCTATTTCACTTTAATGAAACCACCATGGGATGGGCGATACCTAAAGACTTCTTCCCGCAGTCATAGGAAGAAGTAGGCCTGGGCAAGTCTGACGTCTACACTCTCTTTCAAGGTGTCCTTGTCACAAGAAGAAACAGCATACACAAGTTAAAATCTCTTATAATGTATTATTAGTGTGATTATCATCATTATAACAGCAAGGAAACAATTATAATAGTTTTAATCATAGCTAATATTATTATTACTATTATAATTTTTATTTGTAGTAGTCGTATTATTACCAATGGTGCAGAGACAGAATATTGAATAAAAAATATTGAGTTGCACAAATATCGAGTCATTAATATCGTGGGTCAGAAATATCGACAACAAGAATATCGTGGTCAAGAATATCGAATTAAGGTAAGTAATATCGATTTTAAAAATATCGAAGTCTTTAATATCGTTTGCAAAAATATCATTGTTAAAAAGATCGTTTTATTATGAATGTTATGTATTTTAGTATATATTTTATATGTATGTGTTGTATTTTTTTGTATAAGGATTGTTTGTATTTTTAATGAATGTGTTACATTTTTAGTAGTAATTAATTATTTTTTATATCTGAATTTTGCGTTTTTAAAGGCCCATTACGATACCGGGCGTAAAAAAATCCGCCACCCATGAAAGCGGCAAAAATCCTCCCGCCTACACCTTCTGAATACCGACCCAGCAATTATGATGCCACGAACCGAAAACCGCCAGCGGCGGAAGAAACACACAAAATACCGCCCGCCCATGCCCGAGTCGGAGTCAAACCGCCCGCCACGGACGGAAAGACGCATGACAACACAAAACCGCCCGCCCTCACGGTCGAGACACCGCACGTGAAATTACGATCGCACCGCCATGAGCGCGGAAAAACAACAAATACACCGCCCGCCAGCGGAAACAACACTGAAGAAAATGGACACGACAGAAGCCATGGCGGCCACGTCCCTGCACAGAAACAGCCCCGGACTCAAACAAACACACACAACATGGCAAACAAGTCCACACAGCAACCCACGCACAAATACACAGACAATGTACACATCCCGAAAACACACCACCCCTGGACAAACAAATAAACCACAAAGCCCAGAACACCAGCCACAACACACCTGAAAACAACAGACCATCAGGACACACCCAAACAGGTAAGTACAAAAGCAGCCCCTCCACAGACCACAACCCCTTGCAACATTGCAAAGCAGAGAGGAGAGGAGAGGACACAGTGACACAGCAAGGACAGCAGCACACCACAGATACGCACACATCACACCCACCACCACCACCACCACCACCACCACCAAACACCAGCACCACAAACCCCCTGCACATCACACATCACACACCGCACCAGCACCACAAACACCATGGCATCACACAGAATGCCCAAGTTCACTTCCACTGAGCTGACGGTCATGGTCGACGAGATCGTCAAGGTGCACACACAAATCTATGGCAACCAGGTCCAGCACACACCACTAGCCACCAGAAACAGAATGTGGAACAGAATTGTAGTCCAGGTCAATGCAGTCGGGACCGTACCCAGAAACAGAGGAGAGATAAACAAACGGTGGAACGACATCAAAAGCCTGGTCAAGAAGAAGGAGAGCAAAAACCGAGAACTGGCTGCCACGACTGGCGGAGGGAATCCCGCGCATTACAAGACCTTCAAAGCGTGGGAGGAGAAGGTGCGAGTCATCATCCATCCGGAGATCCTCACCGGATTACCAGGGGGAGTGGAGGCTGGTAAGTACAAACAAATGTATACCAGCACACCGCTATGTACTCACATGCACTACCACCATGCCATAGCTCCGAGGGACAAACACCCCCATGTCCAGTACACAATACACAACACATTACTCACACATGCAACAGGCACCACCACACACACACAGCCCAAACATATCAACTAACAAAACCATGGGGGCATGTGTCCACCCAGCCAGCCACGTAACTACCAACAGGTCCCCTAGTACTCCAGAAGCACCACAACGAGCACCCCCACACCCATGTGGCAGCCGTAGCTGCACCAACCGACAAGTAACAGGTAAGTAGCCGCAACACAGAGGCAGTGGGTGGGAGGGGGACAGCTGAAGTACAACACCCACCAGGCCCCTAGTCCTACAGCACAGCAAGGCGGAGCACCCCCACACCCATGTGGCAGCCGTAGCTGCACTAACCGACAAGTAACAGGTAAGTAGCAGCAACACAAAGCGCAGTGGGTGGGAGGGGGGACAGCTGAAGTACAACACCCACCAGGCCCCCAGTCCTACAGCACAGCAAGGCGGAGCACCCCCACACCCATGTGGCAGCCGTAGCTGCACTAACCGACAAGTAACAGGTAAGTAGCAGCAACACAAAGCGCAGTGGGTGGGAGGGGGACAGCTGAAGTACAACACACACCAGGCCCCTAGTCCCACATCACAGCAAGGAGGAGCACAGCCCACACCCCACACCCACGTAACAGCCACTGCAGTGCACACCGGCAGCCGACAGGTAGACATCCCGCCCCAGGACAAACGGTGTCAGTGGGTGTCCAGCCATCACCACGACCCATAACACCGCCCCCACCCCCACAGACCTGCAACATGGAGCACCCCCCGCCCATAACCATGTTGCATCCAGTCCAGTGCACGCTCAAAAACAACCTGCAGGTGGGAAACTGGACAGGGCGGGGTGACTGGAGGCATGAGGACTGAAATACGACTAACACATGGGACATGTCAAGTAGCAGAGGAACACGCAGCACTGCTCCCTGCCACAACCATGTGAACAATGTGCACACGGACATGAACCACAGAGTCACACCCCACATGACCCATCACAGACACAGCAACACCCAAGGAGCCACGTCTGCATGCACAAGTCACACTGATTACAGAACCAGACGGCAGGCACAGTGCAACCCATCACACACAACTGCAACACCATCGAAGTCCTGTCCATGTAGCCCCCACTGCCTGTCAACCACACATCCCACAACTATGCCCATGTAAGACATACCACACTAGACGCAACAGCGTGGAACAACAGAAATGCACACGAACACCACTGGACCCATCAAACACACAGACACACAATGCACATACAACATACCATCCATCTCATCCGTCAGCCCCAGTCACATGAAAGGTATGTCATCCGAACAGCTGGTCCACATACAGTAGTCACGCAAAGAAACATGCCCATGATAAATCATGTGCCAGAAGTGAATGAAGCGCACGTCACACTGTGAGCAACTACACACATAACATGGGCCACACCCCCCCGAGCACTGCAGTGATGCACATGGCACAGGGCAGCACGCACATCAAGGAATTGGACCATCTGCAATACGTCGTGTGGCACACAACCATCACTCACTCATAACAATGCGTCCAATTACATGGCCAGAAATCACAACAGACAGCAAATATGCAGGGTATGTCAGACATACACACACCTCAGACCATGCACTGTCATGTTGCCACAACACATGTCACGTTCTGCACCCATGGCACACAGTATGTACCCCCAAAGCATAGTTCATCTCAAATGCGTTTCAGGGGGCTGACCCCCATTATGCCATCTGCGTTTCTAAGCGTTCCATATGAACCCCCAAAGCATAGTTCATCTCAAATGCGTTTCAGGGGGCTGACCCCCATTTTGCCATCTGCGTTTCTAAGCGTTCCATATGAACCCCCAAAGCATAGTTCATCTCAAATGCGTTTCAGGGGCTGACCCCCATTTTGCCATCTGCGTTTCGAAGCGTTACATTTGAACCCCAAGAGCATAGTACAAACCAACCTCCACGATGGGTCTGGAGTCCGCATACACCAGAGCCACAAAAAGCAGGAGCACAGCAACACACCCATCGGCATTGCCAATCCGTCCCATGCCACATGTCCACAGCACACAGTCCCATTGGCATGCCCACACAACAACAAATAGCACAGCCACACACACGGCTCCGGGAAACCTGTGCACGACTGTGCACGAACTGTGGATGTCAGACAACCTATACATACTTTGTCATGTGCAACACAATAACATATCTCATTCCCCCCACAGGTGACGAACTGCTGGATGCTGGAGATGGAGACAGCAGCCAGCACAGCCAGCCTGCAAGCCCCCAACAAGGACTCACGGATGTGGAGGATCTGTCCTCCGATTCGGACACGGACCACCCAGCAGGCCCATCTGGTGTGGCAGGGCCCAACCGCACCCCAGGCACCCTCCCACCCACCAACCCATCATCCAGGGCTGATGACCACTCACAGCCCCCTGCTGCCACTGTCGTAGCGGCCACTGCCACTGTTGTGGCGGCCACCCCCACGGTCGTTGCGGCCACTCCCACTGCCGCAACCACCACCACGTCATCACTAGCCCCAGCCCCAGCGCAAGTGGTAGTCCGGCCGACTGGGTCCACCCTGGGAGCCACAGCGAGGACCGTGGTGAGCAATGTGGCTAGTGGGCAGGTCGGTGGCAGCAGTACTGGTAGGAGGAGCAGGGCCAGGCCAACGCCAACTGTGCCTGGGAGCCAAGCCCTGCTGCCAATTGACAGAGTCCTTGGGGCCTATGAGGAGGCCCAAGGCGAATGGGCCAGGTCGGCAAGCGACACGCGGGAGGTCCTTGCGGTGTTGAGGTCCATGGACGCCCACATGGCCCAAATCGCGGACCTCATGGGCCAGCTGGTGGTGGGGGGAGGGCACAAGCAAGGCCAGCAACACCACCTCCGCCACCACCTGCTGTGGCGCAGGTTCGTGCAGCATCGCGTTCCCCTGCGTCCACAGCGAGTGAGCACTCCTCAACCACCACCAGCGGAACATCAACACCCCCCTCCCAAACGTGGAAGGGGCCGTCCGAAGTGGAAACAGGTGTCCAGAGAGGACTTCGCCCGCACCAAACGCCAGTGAGTCAGCCAGCCACCTTGACCACCTACTACATTGACTTGGAATACGATCCTAGCCCACACTGCCATGTGAATGGCATGTGTCTGTTGGACTGTGGACATAGAACTCCATGGGTACACCTTGACCATCACGCAGCCATGACCGTCAACTCATTGTCACAGCATGCACCACATTTGTCATCACCTTGCACACATTCACATGTCACCGCTGTTAATAAATACACCTTGATCACAATCGGCTTAATGTGTCCTGGGTTTATTCCACGATGTGCAATCGCCACCATGAGCAGAATAGCATCTGCTGTGTGGCATGTCGATGGGACAGGAGAGGCTGCAGGGACCTAGGGGTGAAAAACAGAACAAGAGTACATTCAATGAGTGTGTCACACACTCATCACACAGTACTTGTCACCAACTACAAGCAATGCACACACATCTCTGAGAGCAACAGGGCACAATGCTACAGCCACTGACAGTGGCATACCAAC
The DNA here is from genome assembly GCA_963921515.1 of Calotriton arnoldi. Classification (NCBI taxonomy): domain Eukaryota; kingdom Metazoa; phylum Chordata; class Amphibia; order Caudata; family Salamandridae; genus Calotriton; species Calotriton arnoldi. Next base: position 1,046,438 of record CAWUFW010005054.1, on the reverse strand, counting down.
CTGGACATGGACCATTGACACACAGCACTCAGTGAACAAAAGGCCCCAGTAACAGAGCACACATACACCTGCACAACTACAGCCACATCAGCCGTCGTACATGGTCACTCACCGTCAAGTGAAGTAGCGGGCGATGAGCTGCTGACGCACATTCACAGCTTCATCCTCTCCACTGTCCTCTTCACTGGAGTTGTCCTGGTGTGCAGGCTGGGGCCCTGGTTGATCTCCGTCATCCACAATTAGGGGGATCTGCTTACGAATGGCCAGATTGTGCAGCATGCAGCAAGCCACCACTATCTGGCACACCTTCTGTGGGGAGTACGCCAGCGCCCCCCCGGTGCGGTCCAGGCATCTGAACCTGGACTTGAGGAGGCCAAAGGTACGCTCGACCACACGTCTGGTCCTCCCATGTGCCTCATTGTAGCGGTCATCTGCTGGGGTCCGAGGATTTCGTAATGGACTGAGCAGCCAGGGCCCATTCGGGTAAGCCGAGTCACCTGGGCGTGGGGGACACAGAGAACCGTTGCAATTCAAACAGGACAGTAGACAGCATCCTTAAGCCAGCACGCTACACAACTCCACATACTCACCGACAATCCAGCCACGGTCCTGTTGCAGATTGGTCATCAGTCGTGGTAATATGCTGTTTCGCATAATGTGCGCGTCATGGGCCGAGCCTGGGAACTTTGCACACACGTGGGAGATGAACATGTCCGCAAGGCACACCACTTGCACATTCAGGGAGTGCGTGTGCTTCCGGTTGCGGAAGAGCTGCTCAGTGGCCTGTGGTGGGACAAGGCCAACATGGGTGCAGTCAATGGCACCAACGACGTGTGGGATCCGTCCAAGGGCATAGAATGCACCCTTCACTGCCGCCAAATCACGTGCCCTGGGGAATCTGATGTACCTGTTCCTGTACAGCATCATGGCTGCCAGTACATCCCTCAGCACCATGCTGAACATGGGCTGGGACATCCCACCTCCACTGCCCACTGTGTGCTGGAATGACCCAGTGGCGAAAAAATGCAGTGCAGCCATCACCTTAGCCGTGGGGGTGAATGCTGTCGGATACACCCTGCGAGGACGGAGGTGGGGTTCCAACATGGCACATAGTCGATGCAGGGTTGGTCGATCCAGACGAAATTTCCGGATGACCTCAGAATCCTCCATGTCCGCCAACAATTGGTAAGGGCGGTAAATGTTTGGTCTCCGCCTAGGAAAGATGGAAGTGGACACATGTCAAAGCAACACGACACATGGCATTTTCACATACACATTACTGATATGACAGAGCAAGAACATGAGTCACAGAACAGCTGTCATGCAGGGACAGCACAGCCACAATACACTTACACAGGTCTCCCACCAATAGCAATGGGCAGTGACACAAACCATTGCTATGTGCATGCACATGGGGATCCAGGCCTCAATGACCTGTGAGGCGTGCTGATGGGGACTGACTGCATATTCGGCAAGCGGCAACATGACTGGCTGCTGTGCATCACACTGCTTCCGAGGCTGGATGAGTATGGCACACACCAACGACGATGTGGGCACAGGCTGAGCGGCCAAGACAAGTGGGACCTGTGGCACGAGGGGATATGAGACAGTCATTGGTGTCACCACTGCACCCTATGTGCAGCACTGTACGGATCACACCTCCAGAAGCATTGTCAGGTGTACACATTGACAGCCCCATGCCAACACGGCTGTGTGCTTGCAAATACACATCACATGTGACACGTAACCTTGCACGTGCCAAGTGGCAGATGTACATAGTGAGAGATGACATGCGTGTGCATATGCGTATACCATGCACCCATGCCAATGTGCAGATGATGACATGCTAACAGACATGTGGGGGCCGGCCACTGGCCATCCCTGCCTATGCACACGGCATGTTGTGGCCCCGTCCATTGTGCACCTGCACCCACACGCACATCATGGCCACACCTGCAGATGCAGTGCGCACATCATACTGTGTGGTGCACATGGCATCAGCGGACTGTCACCAACATGGGCCAGGCCATTACGGCCAACTCCGATGACCCTCGCGGTTGCACCCTGCGTGTTCCACTATGGAGGTAGGCGTCCCGGGCCAGCTGGGTGCAGGCCAACGTCTGCAATTGCCAATGCAGGTCTCAGTGCACTTGTTGCTCGTGTGAATGTCAGGCTGGGCCATGCTGCCCCTCTCAGTCCCAGCAAGCCTGGCCTGCACATTGACTGCACAATGCCAGTAGGTGACAGCACCGACTGCCTAGTGGGTTGCATGTGTCTCCTGTTCAGGACCCTCCAGATGGGCGCTAACTCAGTACTGACTATTGGACACACCATGTCTCGTGATAGGGATGTGTGTGTGGGATGGTGGCACTGAATGTGACCTCCTTTGCGTGGTGGGCCATGCACAGGGCGAGTACGTCGATGATTGCGCAGTGTTGGTCACAGTGGGTGCACCCACACAGATGTGTTGCCCTATGTTCATTTTCTATGTCCGCATGATAATGGACTGTAGATGTGGGCAGACTACACATTGGTCGATGTGCTGTCAATTTGAATGTGCCTTCACACCAGGCACAGCTGCCCCTGCACATGTGACCCCTGCTGCACTCGCTGCTGGGTCTGTGGAGCTGATGCACCATCTGTGCGTGGGGCGGACAGCTCTCCTCACTTCCGTCATTGCGCATGTCATCACTTTGCCGCAGGTGACATGGATCATGGAGGGCCCACATGTACGCGTGGGTGGCCTCAACAAGTGTGTCCAATGGTTGTCACCCCCAGTCAGTGCTTCGAATGTGAATGATGTTGTGCTGGTGCTAATTTCAATGTGGTGGGTGGGCGGGGCTAGGTGCGGGCTTACATGCAGGACATGGGAGGGTGATCGGAATAGCGACTAGTTGCAATACACACGGGGCACGTCTTTTCCTGTCAACATCAGGGTCATTCCTTGAACTCACTGACAGTAATACAGTCGTCTTTGTCCCTGTCCTCATGGCCTCCCCTCGCTCCCCCAATATGCATTTGCACCTGTGGGGCTAGCGCATGCAGATGCAGCCCCAGGCTCGCCCCGGAGAGGCCAAGGAGTGTATGTGTGGGTCCAGTTGAACGAGTGGTCTGTCTCACGGCATGATGTGTGGCGGGACGCCGTCCACCTGCGTGGTGCCCCGACTCGAGACCCGGGCAACATAGACAATGCATTGCAGTCTCCGCAGTCCGGATACACCACCTGCGACACACAGAGGCTGTAGCTGCCCTAGCGGCCCATGCCGCGTCCATCTGGGGCTGATGGACCCACACATTCACTCTTTTGCCTCACTGGGGCGGGCTCGGAGGTGCTTGCGCACGCGCTGGCTTCTCTGTTGCAACGGCATGTGACGTGTGTGGAGATGTAGGCAATGGGTGGGATGGTGCGAGCCACCTTCCGTGACGTCACTCCTGCTCGTGATGTGTGCGTCCCCCAATACTTCCATATGACTTGAGCCATGCTACACATTGAGGATGTTTTGCCTGCGTGATGTGTCCCGGAGGAGCGCGCCGAGTCCTCTCCCCCACCATGCTCCACTGCCATCCCGTGCCCTGGATTGCCTGTGCAGGTTGACAATGTTGGGGATACACCTGGTCGGCAGGGGCTGAGTGTGCCTTGTCAAGGGCCTGGCGGGCGCACAACAGGATCCAGCTTGTCCACAGAGGGTGGGCTGACGTGTACGCCTGATACCGCATTGTTCGTGTGCCCGGCTGCTGTGCACACACGTGTTCACATCCCCCCCCCGACGGGTGGCCTTTAACATTGCCCAGGGAAGCGGTAATGTGCAGTTCCGGACCCCTCCCGACACAGCGTGTTTCAACTTTGCATGTGCGCATCTACCCGTCACACCCACCCACCTGAGCGAAGCGTCACTCCCGCTTCACACGACACATGTGTGTCTTCCACAGTTGTGCTACTCATTTGCGTTGACATCGAATGACAGTGGACTACATAGTCATGTCACGACTGCCGTGTACATCACACACTCTCATCATCTCACATTCGTACTTGTGAAAGGAATCAGCAGAGACAGTTTCTTTCTTCAAACCATGTATTGTGACTTATGTCCTCTGTGATGCAGTATAGTGGACACTACTGGCAGCGGTATGCATTTGGAGGATATACTGAGCATGATTACACATAGCTAAGGGTGTAGGGGTACATGTGATTAGCTGTTGCATGTGGGATGTGGGCTTCAGAGTTACATCTGCTTGGCCGTTGCTGTGCTAATGTTCATTTGCAAGTAGCTGCGGTGCTGCGGACTTTGACACAGACGGTATACATTTAGCCTACCAGACCGCTTGGCATCATGGGCACAGTCCATCTCAGTTCCATGTGAAAGGTGTGCTGCTGTTGTTACTCATGCACGCGTGCGTGTGAGTTGACATCAGGGCATGGGCTTACGTGCATGCAACGGCGTCCCACTTGTTGTTGCCATATGGTGGATACTGGACATGTCACAGTCACTGGGGTCGTGTTGTTGTTGTATGCACTTGTCGTCCATGCAAAGGTCCTGTTACGGGATTTCCAGGGAGGGGGAGAAGGGGTGCAGCTCTCACATACTCCAGCCGGGCGATTCCTGTCCACTGTGCCGTGCATATGTCCATGGGCGCAGGATCCATGTCATGGCATAGTTGTACGTGCAGTTCTGTCCATGTGGGTGCGATACACATATCCCATGCCACTGCCTCCCCCGATACATGCAGAGTTCCTGGATGTGATGGGGAACGGAGTGCATGTCCCGGACACATCCGATGTCATGGCAGTGTAGTTGATGGTGTGGTATCAGTTGCAGGTCGTTTGGTATGGCTGTTGTGGTGGTTACTGGCCAGTCCGTGCGGAAGCTAAGCATGGGTACAGTGTCGGACATCATGGCTCAATTGGGGGATTGCGTTGGGGTCCTACGAATTGACAGGTTGACAGGTATGCGATGGCTTCCTGCAGGGCTTCCATTTCATTGGTGGTATACATGTTTGCCAGCCAATGTAGCGGATGGTGGCTGTCACGGTGTTGTTCGTAAGTTGTCCCTTGTAGGAGCATGATGGGGCATGCTGGGTGACATTCGATGTAGCTGTGATCCATGATCCGTCGTGTGGAGGCACAGTGGTCCCATTGCAGTGTGGGTCCGATGTTCGCCACATACGCCATGCCCCCATAGGCTGAACAGACCCTGTCGTGTGCGTCCAGAGGGTGGAATAGTGGTAGCAGGTCCGCCCTTGGACATGCCGGGTTGGAGAGGCACAACTCCACAGGATGGTGGAAGGGACACCTCCGACAGTAGAAGACGGGTATGACGCAGCTGAACAATGCGATGCGGTAAGTCAGTCGGTAACTTACGTTCAGCAGGGATAGGGGTTCGCATCCCATTAGCTGTATCAGGTTGTGTTTGTACAGCTTGACCTGTTTGGCGTAGTTGGGTAGGTGTGTTGTAGGTGCCATTTTGCTGCGGGGCGATGTGGTGGCATGCTCCGGCTGTGTGTGCAGTCTGCAGTGTGCAAGCTCCGAGGTTGCTGTGAGGTCTGTGATGGTCGTAGGGGGGCAGGACTTGTGTTCTGTTAGCTTGTGCGGAGGACACAGGCCCTCATCCCACGTGCTTCTCTGAATGTTCAAGGTCAGTGGTGTGTGACTCCTTCCAGATAACTTGCATGGGAACGGCATGGGGGAGTTTTATATTTTTTCTTTCCCGTTCGGTATGTTCTTAGGTGATATGCGCTATCTGCCCTGTGGTCGGTTTCCTCTGCATGCCTGTGTTGGTCTTTTTTTGGGACAATGGCTGTATTCTCCGGCTTGTTTAGTCGGGATGTGGTTTCGGAGTTGGAATGGAAGGTCATTCAGTGCTGTCTGCTCTCCCGTGTGTGGGCGGCAGGCTGTGTTTCCGCTATGCGTTGGGCCTTGTGTGTGGGTGTCATTCTTGGGTCCACCTGTTGTCGGTCCCCGGGCTCTTTGGTGTTCCGTTTTGTATGTCTGGTTCATGGGTGCAGGGTGGTATGGGTGTTTCTGTGTGGTACTGGCGTACCTCTTCCCGACGGGGCCCATGTTCTACTGGGTGGTGTTGCCGCCGCTGTGTGCTTCGCCATGTTTGTCACACAGGGGTGTGTCCTGATGTTGCGTGACTTCACTGACATGTGGGCGTCGGTTGTGTGACGTTGGGTGTTGTCCGTGAATTGGGCGTTGGGGACATGACTGTGGCAGGCCTGTCACGTGTCATGTGCGTTCTGGGTGTGGCTGGTGTGTGTGGTGCTTGGTTGTGTCCCTGTGTTGTTTGTGTGCGACGCATACATGGCGTTATGGTTGGGCGCTGAGTTGTGCGCATGTGTGGCTGCGTCATCGCCGCTGTGCTGCGGTGCCGTGACGGGGTCGTTAGTTCCTGGTCCCAGGTGGTGTGCCCATGATAGTTGCGAGATGTTGCACTTTGCCCTGTGTTACATTTGTGGGTGCAGTGGTGGATGTGTCTTGTCCACGCAGGGGTGTTGGGGGGGTGTCATGTCCTCCTTTTCCGCCCTTGCACTGTGTGCGCTGTTTGCGTGCCCTTGTTGTGTGTGTGCCTACCTGCGTCTCCGCGGTACGTTGCCTCCTTGGTGGTGCATCAGGTATAGCATGGGGAGGGCCTGCAGTGCTGGATTCATGCTCGGGGGGTCGCCTCTTCGGTGTCTGTGCTCGGCGTTCGGGTTTCCGCCTCACTTTCACGTGCGGTGTCTCTTAGCCGTGGGAGCTGTTTGTTTGCGGCATCGTAATTTGTACGCCGGGCGGTACGTGATTTCGTCTGGCGGTGTGTCTCCATTGGGCTGCGCCGCTACGTGAGCGGGCGCACTTTGATGGCGGACGGCGTCGCTGGCTTGCCGGCGGTGTTTGGCTGCCTTTTCACATCGTAATTTGGCGGGCGTGTGGGCTGCGGCATGCGGGCGGTAACTGGTGGTTTTTGCATCCGCCAGCACGGCGGTGGTGCTTCCGCCCGCCATCCTAATGGGCCCCTTAGTTCCTTAGCGGGTTGTGGGTTTATAGGGGAATAGGGTGGGAAGTAATTTAATTATATTAAATTTATTGATTATTTTTTATTTATTAATATGTGTTTAATTGAGATGCTATCATGTTAAATGTGTAAAGTAAATATTATTAATTAATTAATAATTGGTTGTTAATTAATTTTAATTAATTAATTGGTAATTAATTATGGTAATTGTGTAATTAATTTTAGGTGTGTGTTGTGGTGTTTATAGGAGTAAAGGGTGGTAAGTAATATGTATTTAATGAATTAATATATAGTTGTTAATTAATGTTAATTATTTGATATTTATTTTTGGTAATTGTTAATTTTTTTGTGTTGTTTTTATTTTTAAATGGGTAAACGGTGGGTATTAAATACATTTTAATTACTTTATTATTAGTTGTTAATAGTAATAGTTTTTAATTTGAAAATAAGTTTTATTTGAGTTTTATTATTTTAGGGTTTAATTTAGGTGTGTGTTGTGGATATTATAGTGTTAAAGAGTGTGTAGCCAATTAATGTTTATTCGTTTTTTTATTAATAATATTTTGTTAATTGATTATCAATTATGTTAATTATGGGGAAAAATTAATTAAAAATGTTGAAGTGTTTTGTTATTGGTGTGGTGTTATAGGGTAGGAAATAAAAGAAATACATTTATGTATTAATTAATTTATTTGTTTGTAAATATTTTCTAGTTTAAAGGAATTATTTTTTATAAATGTATTTATTATTTTAATTTATATATTATTTCTAGGTTTTTGTTATATGTAATTAATATTATAATATGTTTTCATTTTATATATTTCATATATTTGATTTTTCATTCTTTAAATCTTGTTTATTTAGTTTTATGATTTTTTTAAATTTTTAATGTTTTTTATTTTTGTTTTAGCTGCTTGAGTGTGAATAGTAATTTTTGTCTCTTTGCTATCCAACACTTTCCCTAATGTTGCACTCAATGGAGTGGGAATAGTAATTTTTACCTCTCCGCTATCCAGCACTTTCCCTACTGTTGCACTCACCGGAGTGGGAATAGTACTTTCTACCCCTCCGCTATCCAACACTTTCCCTACTGTTGCACTCACTGGAGTTGGAATAGTAATTTTTACCCCTCCGCTATCCAACACTTTCTCTACTGTTGCACTCACTGGAGTGGGACTAGTCATTTTTACCCCTCCGCTATCCAACACTTTCCCTACTGTTGCATTCAGTGGAGTGGGAATAGTAATTGTTACCCCTTCGCTATCCAACACTTTCCCTATTGTTGCACTCACTGGAGTTGGAATATTAATTTTTACTCCTCCGCTATCCAACACTTTCCCTACTGTTGCACTCACTGGAGTGGGAATAGTCATTTTTACCCCACCTCAATCCAACACTTATCCTACTGTTGCACTCTCTGGAGTGGGTATAGTAATTTTTACTCCTCCGCTATCCAACACTTTCCTTACTGTTGCACTCACTGCAGTGGGAATAGTAATTTTTACCCCTCCGCTATCCAACACTTATCCTACTGTTGCACTCGCTGGAGTGGGTATAGTAATTTTTACTCCTCCGCTCTCCAACACTTTCCCTACTGTTGCACTCTTTGGAGTGGGATTAGTAATTTTTTTCCCCTCCGCTATCCAACACTTTTCCTACTTTTGCATTCACTGGAGTGGGAATAGTAATTTTTACCCCTCCGCTATCCAACACTTTCGCTACTGTTGCACTGATTGTATTGTAAAATTTAAGTTTAAATATTTTTAATAGTTTAATGTTTTATTTATTATAGATTTTTGTTTTTTTATATTTTAAATCATTAATATATATTATTTTTTATATTATTTTAAACTTTTAATATCAAATAAAAATAATAGTGTATTAATTGTTCTAAAGTAAATATATATGTATAAATTATGTTTGTGTGTTTATTTTTTTATTAAGTTTATTTGTTATATTTTATTAAAATGTATATTAAATTTATTTTATTTCGTTTAAATTATATTTAATATTTAATATATTTAATATTATTTTATTTTATATTTATATAAAAGTTGATATTTTATACATCTATATTTTTTACATCGATATTTTTAGTCAATATTTTTGTACTTACCTGTTTAAGTATAGGAGTCGATATTTTTGTTGTCTATATTTTTTACTCAATATTTTTTTACATCGATATTTTTTACATCGATGTCATGTCACTGAACCATTACCATCAAATAATAATACAAACAATGGTAATAGAACAATATTAACCATAATAACAAGTGTGATATTATTATTGTTATTATTATTATTGTTGTTATTATTATTAGTGTTATTATTAATATTAACAGTCACATTATTACCATTAGCATGATTAGTATTATCATCAATATAATTATATGTATATTTATTATTATTATTTGTAGTAGTTGTATTCGTATTCGTAAAAACAGAGTCATTATCAATATTATTATTATTAGCATGTTCATTATTAGTATTGTCATTAACATTTTCTTTATTAGCACTATTAGCATTATCAGCCATTATTAACATTAGTACTATGAGTAATTAGAACCTGCTAATAGTGATTATCAATATATACCTGTTGGTATTATTATAATATTATATTCATCATTGTCATTATTATTATTTTGCATATTCCTATTAACAGCGCTTGTTGTTGTGGTTGTGGTGTTTTTGTGGTAGTGTTTTGTTGTTTTTGTTATTTTGGTGGTGTTTTTGTTGTTGTTCTGGCGGTGGTGTTTTTTTGTTGTTGTTTTGGTGGTGGTATTTTTTTCGTGGTGTTGTTGTTTTTGTTGTTTTGGTGGTGTTTTTGTTGTTGTTCTGGTGGTGGTGTTTTTTTGTTGATGTTTTGGTGGTGGTGTTTTGTGGTGGTGGTGGTGTTTTGTCTTTGCTGTTGTTTTGGTGGTGTTTTTGTTGTTGTTCTGGTGGTGGTGTTTTTTTGTTGTTTTGGTGGGGATGTTTTTGCTGTTGATGTTGCAGTTTTTGTAATTTTTGGTTGCAGCTTCAACAACGCTTTCGGGTATCAAATCAAGCATGGAAGAAGCACACACACAACCCACAAAAAGATAATTGCCAAGGACAATAAGAAAGGCACTTGCCCCTTTGATACTGCATGTCCAAGCTTTTGAATAATTTAGGAACAAATACCAAGGAAAAACCTCCCCAGACAGAAAGTTGCAACTATATGCACAGGCCCTGACTGCTTCAGCAATCTGCATGCACCAGATAAAGCATTAGTGAAAGCGATGCCAGGTGACTGCTAGATCCTGGGAGTAAAGCACAGGGGACAGCACTCACAAATGCAGAAATATACATAAATGTGAGAGGGTGAAACAACTGTCAGTCACTCTCATGTCCTGCCCACCAGTAACAAAGTGCATGCACTTGTGAAGCAGTAATACATCTTAGAAATACCCACGACCAACACTCATGCAGAAAATAACTAGAAAGGATCTGAAGAACGACCAGTCTATGACACAAGAACTCAGGAGCAGCAGTCGTGCCACCTCTGGTTTAGGTAGTACTGATCTACAGGGAGGCAGAGCGCCTCTCACTGGGCAGAATGCGAGAAACACCCACTTGAACACCAACCCACCACTGCTTGATGTAGCCCTCTGTCATGGGCAGACGGGCTAGACATTACACTTACAGCCACTCCCTTCAGCACAGGTCCAGGGCTGCAGAAGAGTTTCTGACATAGACCATCTGGTTTCAGGGCTGGTACCTCAGTGGTACAAGGTAGTACACAACGAGAAGCATGAGAAGGTGCCCATCCTGAGACAACGTCTAACCCACTCCAGATCTGAGGAGTAACCTGTCCGCCTGTACAAACTTCACACTCCAGATCTGAGGAGTAACCCGTCCGCGGGTACACACTTTACACTCCAGATGTGAGGAGTAAGCCGTCCGCAGGTACACACTCCAGATGTGAGGAGTAACCTGTCCGCCTGTACACACTTCACACTCCACATCTGAGGAGTAACCTGTCCGCGGGTACACACTTCACACTCCAGATGTGAGGGGTAACCAGTCCGCAGGTACACATGCTATATGTGAGGAGTAACCCTTCTGGCGGGTACACACTTCACACTCCACATCTGAGGAGTAACCCGTCCACGGATACACACTTCACACTCCAGATGTGAGGAGTAAGCCGTCCGCAGGTACACACTCCAGATGTGAGGAGTAACCTGTCCGCCTGTACACACTTCACACTCCACATCTGAGGAGTAACCTGTCCGCGGGTACACACTTCACACTCCAGATGTGAGGAGTAACCAGTCCGCAGGTACACATACTATATGTGAGGAGTAACCCTTCTGGCGGGTACACACTTCACACTCCACATCTGAGGAGTAACCCGTCCAAGGATACACACTTCACACTCCAGATGTGAGGAGTAACCCGTCCGCAGGTGCACACTACAGTGGGACAGGAGTAACCCATTTGCAGGGACACACTTCAGTGAGACAGCAGTAACTTGTCTATGGATACACACTCCAGTAGGACCGGAGTAACCTATATGCAAGGACACAGTGCAGTGGGAGAGGAGTAACTCCTCCGCGGGTACATACTCCAGTGGGAGAGGAGTAACCCATTTGTATGGATACACTTTGGTGGGACAGGAATAACCCATTGGCAGAGACCCCTCCAGTGGGAGAAGAGTCATCTATTCGCAGCGACACACTCCAGTGAGACAAGAGTGACCCATTTGGGGACACACTCAAGTGAGGTTGGAAAAGTCAAAGCTCATCCAATCAAGGAGACTGAATACTTTTTCTGCTTCGCAGACACTGTAATCTGTGTTTCAACCCATGAGTAGATTGAGGAGTACATGAACTTGCGGTGTCAGCACTCTAAGGGGCATATTTACAACAGAATGGAGAAGCGTGGTGTTAAGCAAGCATTGCTAACGCCACGCTTTTCCATTCTGAAAACGCAGGGATGCGCCGTATTCACAAGAATGCGGCGCACCCCTGCGTTTCCCCTAGCGCTGGTGCTGAGTTAAGCTGCCTAGCACCAACGCAGGCACCTTTGCACCATAGTGCAAGGGTGTCTGCGTTGGAGGAAATGATTGTTTATGCAGGAAGGGAGACCGTTTTGAAACTTCTATGTGTGCTGCTTAATGCAGAACACATAGAAGTTGCAAAACGTCATTTTTTTGGCGATTAGTTATGCGCAGAAAGGGTCACCTTCGTGCACATACACAATCAATGGCAATTTGCTGTTTCTATGTGTGCTGCACAAGGCAGCACACATGGAAACAGCAAAAACGAGGAGAAATAAAGCGTTTCTCTTCGTTCTGCCAGGGTAAGACCATGTTTTCCCAGGTCTAAATTTTGGCGCTGCCTCCCATTTACGCCACCCTTGTAAATAGGGGGCAGCGTCAAAAGCAATGGGTGTTGTGGTGGAACGCCCACTGCAGCACCCACTGCCCATCCCTTTCACGCTAAGTGCTGTGTGAACAGGGGCATTATTTATAAGGCAGCGTTAAGCCTCGTTAAGTGGCTTAACGCTGCCTTGTAAATAAGGCGAAGCCCGTATAGCCACCACAACGTCGATATAAGTGATGTTGTGGTGGCGATAGGGGCTTGTAAATATGCCCCTAAATTCAGTGCGCCAACTCCAGGTTCATAGTTCCCAAGTTTTCAGCTTGTTTATGAGTGACTTTTCCAAGGATTCAGTGTGCGTATGAGTGACATTCTGCTGCAAATGTGTGACGTTTCGAGTGACAGATTCTCACGAGTAAAACCAAGCAATGAAGCGCATGTAACTAGATAAATGTCAGAAATGACCCCCTTCTGAGCAATCAGGAGCTCTAAAAGAGACCTTGAAACTGCTGCAGAGCCCCTGAAATGGAAGCCCACCAGCCAACTGTGGGGCTTATTTACAAGCCCCCTGCGCCACTTTTGCGTCACTTTTCCCATGTTAAATATGACGCAAAAGTGGCGCAAGGGGCTTGTAAATCTGCCCCTTTGTGTTTCCAACGTGACCTTACCGTAGTGATTTCCAGAAAGCGCCTGGCCTTGTGATCCCTTTCAGGGAGACCGATGTCATCCTTATTCTGCAGTGACGGTGCTGTACTAGACAAACCTCCCTGCAAGTGCAGAGAAGGAGGGAAAGAGACAGGTGCATCACCCAGTCATCATCAGCATCGCACCCTGGCCAGTACTTCATCAGCCTGGTGGGTATTTGCTGCAAACACATGTGAAAAACAGGGAAAACCAGCAGAATGTATATTTTTCCCGTTGAAATCTATACTGATTTTTTTAGAAACGTTTTATATTGAGGTTTTGTTAGAGTTACACATTCATATGAGACAAGCAAAAACAACTTTCAAAAGGGGGTTACACCTCGTCAATTCTAAGAGCTTGCTCTACACAGTAGCACATGGCTGATGCTGGGTCTAAGTGGCAAACCGGAAAGGCAGTGCTCGCACAGAGTTGCAGCACGCATTGTGTTAATTATGTGGGCCAGGGTTGAGCCCATGTTGAAATGGAACCAATTTTTAAGTTAATGTTGATGTAAACCTCCGTGAACTGTAGTGGAGGGGGCAACTTAACAGCAGCATGAGCTAGAACTGTGGTAATAGTCACAGGGGAACACTTTACAAGCTGGGGTGGGGCGCAGGGCAATGCCGCCCACAGCTCCCATTTGGCTCTCTAGACCTGTTGCTTGTGTGGTAATTTTTTGTCAGTGGTATATGGTAAGGCATGGTGACTGACAGCGGTGGCTCTCCCAGATGTGGGGGCTGGAGCCAGGAGTTCTGTCGCAGGGCAGCGGGACACCCCAGTGTCGGAATCTCGGGTGGGGGGGTCCTCGCGCACCAGTTCTTGGAACTGTGTGAGCATGGTCTCCCAGTCCGCCACTACAGGTCTTTTGTGGAGGTGCCGAGCCTCCTCATGGTGCAGATTGGCACTCTCTGCTTCCCCCCCAGTGGATGAGCACCTTGTGCCATAGTGTGACTGACGGAGGACGGACGGCCCTCCAGTGTAGTGTGAGCGCCCGCTTGGCTAATAATAAGGCCAGGTTCGTAAATCGTACTCGTACCTTGTGATCTCTCCCCATTTTGTAGATGCCCAGGGCAGTTGCTGCCCATGTGTTCAAGTCGGTGAGTTTGGTGACAGTGGCACGGGTGTCATGAATTGTGTGTCAGTAGTGTAATAGGGTGGGACATGACCAGAGCATATTTTGTAGATCAGCAGTGGTGGAGTGACATCTGGGGCATGTGAGGTTTGCCTCTGGGAACATTTGATTCAGTTTGAATGGTGTTAGGTAGGCTCTGTGGAGTATTGTTTATAGTATGTTTTTAAATCTTGCATTTCGGGAGACCCTCTGCAGGGACTCCAGTGCTGCGTTCCACTCTGAGTCGTGTAATGGGCGTGCAATGTCGTCCTCCCACGCTATCCTGAGGGATGTTAGAGAGATCCCTACATGCTCCCTGGAGGCTTTGTATAGCCATGTGACTAAGTGCCACCCGGTGCCCATAGTGTATAGGGTTTGTATGATGGCATGGGTGGGGTCCTCGTCTACACTGTGCCATAGAAGGGGTCATACAGCCAGCAACTGGCCCCTTGAAATATATACTCATAGCAATAAATGCAAGATGGAAACACACTGACAGAATTTTTGAGTTGTCTACACTTTTCCTAAATGAGTTTTAAAGCAAACCATCTCAGAAGAAATGCTATTTTTAAAACAAAATATGGAGGATTTTGCTGTCGGAAAGGGTCTTTGGCTAGGGGCCCCCTCCCCCCCTGGTCCTCCACTAGTGGCCCTTCACATCACTGCACCGTGTGGCAGGCACTGTGAGGTGCAGGGATGCCACACGGTGCAGGGATGATTCAAAACTTCCATTTTTCAAAGAGAGCTTGTGCTGCGGGCGGTTTCGGCCTGCCGCACAAGCTCCCATTGAAAAATGGAAGTATGCGAACGCACCCTAATTACTGAGTCGGAACCGCCAACCTGAGGTCGGTCGGTTCCACATCCGCGGCGATGTTGGTCGGAGGCAACTCCGACCGATATCGTAATCAGGCCGAAGATGTTTTTGTACATTACACAAGTTGAACGCATATTTGAAGGTCTTCTCATGTGATAATGAAGAAAAACGAGGCTCAGTGAAATATAATATTTGTCAAGGATCACACAATTTGGTGAATCGAGGAAGACCAGAAGTATCCAGGGTTTCTTCTTCCACATTGTGCAGTTAAATGGGTAGTTCTTTTTCTTGCCCATTTTACCTCACAAGTTATGGCTTAGAATTTTATCTGTGGTGCATGAGGTTTGAGCATGGGTGGGAGACAGAAGACACTTGAAAGCTTGGCTCATTTTGGGCTCGAAGGTCCAAGAGGACCTCGAGCTGAGCCAGAGCCGGAGGTACGTCCACCTCTAGAGGTATATTGCTTTTGTGAGTAGTGATGGCCTAGTTCTACAAAAACCATGCACAGCTTCTATTTTTGCGCACAAACTCCATTTTGAGGAGCCCTTGATGCAGGATAGACTCTGATACTCTTATATGTGTCCTACAGAGCGAATGCCCACAACAGTATCCCCACCCTTACCTCTGCTCCCACAACCTCTCAGACCAGTGGCATATGGGTGCTGGAGAAGGGTTGCGCGCATGCGCAGTATCCCCGCGAGGAGGCCATTAGACGCACTATATCTTGTCTCACCGCAGCACAGGTGGGGTCGCGTGTACCCTTCCGCCGGGCCGCCTGTCACGTCGGCTCCCTCCGCGCTGACGCGCAGACGAGCCTCGCGCCTTGCGCGCGCCGGGGACCATATGCTGCGCCGCACACTGCGAACGACGAGGCACGGTGCGCGGCGGTTGCCACGGCAACGCATTAATTCGTTTTGTCAGTGTTGGCACAGATCATTTCATTCCGAAGAAAACAAGTATAATAGTTTACCACATCTATAATATTTACAGTCTTTCTGTTGGAAAACACTGACAAAATGAACATAGATGAACGCGGCCGCTTCAAAGAGGCAAAAAGAGGCCCCAGAGCGCGCCCTCGCGGGCCTGCCATGAGGGGCGGGGGCTGCACGGAAGGGAAGGTGCAGAGGAAAGGGACAGCTCTCTGGGGCCCAGGATTATTTGTAATCTCATCGGTATATGTATATTTGACGTGATTTGGTATTTGTTACAGTTGCATTGCAGATTATCACTCAGATGGGGTGGCGACAGCACAAATAAAGCACAGATTGTGCTGCGTTATCTGCAAACTAACAAAGGGGAAAGTGCATGCGAGCGCGTCAAAATACATCTGAGACGCTAAAGCGGTAACTCAATGTGGTTTTATCTAAAGGAGGAAGCACCAAGGCCTGTTTAGCGAATCCATCCAACGCAATCCACCTTTCGGAGGAAAACAGCATCAAAAATGTAAGTCCAATGGATATTTTGAGAACAGCCCTATGCGCTTTGGCGCTGCCCTTTGGGGCATATTTGTGCTACATAAAATCCTCAAAGGATACATTTAATAAATACATAGGTATGTGACTGTGGTCATAGGTCACCAGAGGCTGGTGAGATTTTGCAACTGGTTGGTGTCTCTGGAAGGCCGCAAGGGCAGGAGCTGAGTCAGTCTCTTGTCACCTTCGGCCTTAAACCTGATTGTCGATATCTGGCAAGGGACTGACTCCGCTCCAGCTGTAACACCTCACCTTTGCATCACCGTGATGGACATCTAACAGTTCTCCTGTCTTCTGAAAGACACAGGCATGTCTTAAGATAGGACACCGAAAATATTTCAACCCACACGTTTTGCAAATTTCCTAAATTTCGTCCCCCCATATTGTGTCTGTTGTTGCCTGGAGTCTGATGGGCCAATGGCTAATATGTCAGTTGTGGAAACAGGAGGCCTCTGGCCCATCTTCCAAACTTGACCAAAAATTGGGTGCTCTCCATGTGAGTCACTTTGGTACAGATTCCTAAAATATTAGTGCATAAAAAATTAATTTGCCAAGGCATACTCCCACAATTCCTCTTATTGTGAATCAGAAATGGCAGGATTTTGCCCTCACAAATGAATTTACTTTCAATTTATTTTACCAAGTCAACGATGCAGCGAGCGCAAGGTGTTTTTCTTTTTTAAATGTTATTTTCCCTCGTTGTCTATTGACTCCCCCCTCTCCCTGACGTCCCCCCCACCCCACTGCTCTTACCTGCACCGGCCGTCACTGGCTAGAAACAAGCATAAAGGCGATGAGTGATAGGAGAGATCGCTGGGCTGTGGACAGTTAATGCATTGCGATGCAGTGTACTTCAAAGAGGTGATTCCTAAATTGGAGCAGCATTGGGTGACCCTGATGGATACAGCGATGTTCCATATCCAGGGTGCATCAATGGAAAAGGCCTGCTGCCTTGTTTTTTTCTTTTTTACACTTCTTAGGGGCCGATTCCGATTCGGGCCGGAAATCTCTCCGATTGAGCCGGACCCGGAGAGATTTCCGACCGAATCGGACCCGTGCAGCCCGACCGAACGAGTACGATGCGTCCGTATGCTATCGTACTCGAGTCGGTCGGACTCCCATTGAAGTCAATGGGAGCCGGTCGTACAACGCGTACGCGGGCTCCCATTGCCTCAATGGGTGCGAGGCAAACAAGGGCGCCCCCTACAGCGGGTACGCGGCGAAGCGACTCGCGCCGTACACGCACAGGTAGGGGGGACCCAGGGGTCCTCCCTGTGTGCGACTCGCGCGGCTATGCGTACAGGGGGGTCCGACACGGACCCCCGAAGTACGGCTCCGACTGCTCTTTCGAGCCGGACGGCGCGTGTCGGTCGGACTGCTCGCGGCGCGCATCGTACTTACCCGGCCGGGGAACGTCTCCATTGCGCGGTGCGAGTCGTGTCCGAGCGAGTCGGTCGGTGCGGTTAGACCCGGGAACGAGCCGGTCGGAGCGGTTGGGACGCCCGAACGAGTCGGTCGGCGAATTCGCATCGTACTCGCTCGTCCGGAAGCGCGTACGAATCGGTCGGGAAATAGGGCTCCGAATCGGATCCGGTTATGCCGAATCCGATTCGGAGCCCTACCGGCCGAGATCGGAATCGGCCCCTTAGTCTGCAGTCTGATGCTGCTCTGGATGTGGTGCGGGGAACCACCAGAGATGGGGAGCTTGTCTGCTAGATTTGCAGGTGTTGGTCACGATGGCTTTTGTAAATGATGCCGCTGAGTTTGAAGATGGTGCGGGCCGGCAAGAAGAGCCAATGAAGTTCCATCAAGATAAGGGTGATGTAATCATATTTCCTCAAACCCCGGCTGAGACATGATGCGATGTACAAGAGGACCGTAAATGGTGCTGGTGTGGAGTCTGGGAAGTCAAGAGCAAGGCGTTACCATCATCCACATACAAGATAATGAGGGTTTGAAGAACAGTCCTGAAGTTGCTTTCTGAAAGAAACTGTTTCACTTTCATTGGAAGAGAGAGCTGGTACCAGGCCAACTTAGATTTTTGGCAATGTGTTACTTAAAGGTGAGTTTGGCATCTGGAGTAAAAGCCGGTGGCTTGGCATTTGGTGAAAGTTGGGGTTCAAATTCATCATGATGTCATTTAGTCTGTTGTATACTTTTGTGTTTGGTGCTCTTGGCAAATAACAGGCATTCTATCTTGGTTGGGTTGAGCTTCAGATGTGTGCTGGACATCCACACCTGGGTGGTGTGCAGGAGTGTTTGAGGCGCTAGACGTCAGAAGCAGAGGAGACTTTCGAGCAGAGTTGTGTATCATCGGCATATTGGTGAGTCTCGATGCTGTTATCTGTGAGTAGAGCATCAGGTGACTGGAAGAGGCTTAAGATGACAGGGAACAGTATGGAACCCTGGGGGACTCCACAGATAATAAGAATCTTTTGGGACCTGGAGGTGCCCAGGTGGACAAGCTGATGTCGGCCGGGAAGTTATGAGGAGAACCAGTGAAGGTCTCTGAATCCCCAGAGCAGTGCATTTCAGTATTCCTGACATAAAAAGTCCACTGAATAGTTGGACGAGGGATTAAGAATTTTGAATAATAAGGGCAAAAAAGGGTAAAATAGTGATGTAAAACCAGTAATCATAAACATAGCGTTTTTCCAGGATAGTTGAAAAATGTAAATAAAAAACAATAATTGGCAACACTAACACGTCGGGCTACTATATCCACGCACTTGTAAACACAGACTGAGAAGCACAGTTTACATGCATTGAATGCAAAAAATGCTATTCGTCGTATTAAAGCCTGCTCTATTGGCTTTAACTGTGTTGGGAAAAAGTTGCAAAAAAAGGATTGCTTTTTGTATTGAGTGTATATAGGAGCTAAAGAATTGAATGTGACAAACAGTGTGATAGTTGTGAGAACTTTTCAGTAATAAAAGAGTCTGTCGTACATTAGCTTTATGTGGGAGGATCCTGATACATTGAGTGCAGCCAATGTCCTCTCTATGTATATTTTAAACATTAGGGGCCATACTTGCTAGAATGGAGGGACAGGACAGCGCAGTAAGTTACCTTGCTGCGCTGCCCTGCGTCAAAGGGAAAGGGCAGGAATGCACCGTATTTGTCGAATACGGTGCATTTGTGTCCTTTCCCCCTGTGTTGGCACTGTTTCGTCAGCCTAGTGCCACCACAGGCACCCTTGCACCATGGTGCAAGGGTGCCTGCATTAGAGGCAGCATTGCTTTTGTGCAGGAAGGGGCACCTTCCTGTACAAAAACAATCCATAGAGGCGTTGTCCTCTTTCTATGTGTGCTGCAGAATGCAGCACACATAGAAAGAGGAAAATAATGAGGAGAAATAAAGATATTTCTCCTCGTTATGCCTTGCCTGTGGGGCGTAAGATTTTGACGCATTCCCAGGTTTACAAGTCCTTGATTTGCGTAGGAACACCCACCGCAACGCCCATGGAACTCCTCCCTTGCGCAGAGTAAGGCAACGCAGCGTTTGCGCGGCATTGCTCTACTCCAGATTTTTGAACCATTCAAAGCCATGCAATGTGGCTTCGCGTGGCTTCATGAATCTGACTTAGAGGTTTGAGTCACACATGTACCACTTGCGTGGTGCAAATGTGACGCAGGCCGCTCATGAATATGCCCCTGGGTTACACTTTAGCTGCGAGACAGCTGTACTGTCAAGCCAGACCTAAACACAAGGCGCCGCTTCACTGAACAAGTTCACTTTGAGACGAGTGAGATAAACAGAAATACAAAAGTCATGCAAGATGGCAGGTTGGGTGAATGAGCTAAACACTCACCTTTGAGCAAATGTGTTGTTTCTGGAGTTATGAATTCTTTCCTTCCAAGCAGTGGCGGTGCGTTCGCAGGGGTGCAGGGGCGTTGACCCCCTGTTGCAAGCCACTACCAGGCTCCTGGGCTCATTCGGTAATTGAAATTAGCCCAGTATTTCCTCTATTAATTTTATTTTCTTAATGGGGCTGGGCTACGGTGCTCTCAGGGGGTGAGACGAGCATCTGTGGCTGGAACTGAGCTGCGCCTGTCAAATTGACAGGTATTGTCGCTATTGCCAGCCTGACATGCGCAGTTCATGCTTCCCCATTGAAGGCACCCATGTAGCTGCATCAGCAAAGGCACAGCCCCATCGGTCTTCAATGGAGCATTGTGCTTCCATGCCCCAGCCAATCCTAGCACTACTCTTATGCTGCTTAGCATTATATGCAGCATAAGAGCAGCGCTTGGATTGGCTGGGGAGCTGCCACCAGTAACTTATGCCATGATGTAACAAAGCTGGAAGCGGAGCTTTTCTCATTCGGGGGCATATTATCAAGCGGCAGTGATAATTATCGCTGGCCGCGCTTAGCGTGAGATTTATTATCGCCGGCTATCGCTGGAAATTATCGCCATGCTAGCGCTGTATTAACAACGCTTAGCGCAATGGCGATAATTTTCCAGCGATAGCGGTGTTTTCCATGGAACATCGCTGGTTTTCCAGTGATGTTCCATGGAAAACAGCGATATTCTTGATGATAGGGCCTGTGGTTTTAGCCACACAATCCACCCCCCATGTTAGGTATGCCTTAGTCTGGAATTTAACAGAAGTTAAATTCCAGCGTTAAGGCATAGTTAACGCGATTTCATTTATCGCTACCCCTCGTTGATAATATCGCGAAGCTGGGTTAGCGATATTTTCACGTGGGGTTTTGTCAGGCACGCCTCCTTTGCATCTCATTAGCGATGCGAGGCGTGCTGTAAACGGGCGCTAAGGCAAGGAAACACGCGCTAGCGTGTCCTTGTTAATATAGCAATAATATTATCGCCGTTTTTCGCCCGAAAACGGACGCTAAAGCGGCGATAATCTTATCGCGGCCCCTTGATAATATGCCCCTCAGTTCGACCCCATTTCACCTGCCCCGCGAAGTCCTGTTTGTGTAACGAGGAGCAGGTCACAGACATGCAACATTGTGAAGAGGGTGCATTTTTAATCTGAAAAAGCCCAGCATCATGCTCTGTCCTCCCTCCCCAGAGTCAAGCTCCAGAGAGTCCCAAGATGTGGCAGGAAGGGCTGCTCCTAGTGCTGCTCCAGCACTGACTGCTGTGCCTGGCGGCTTCCATCTCCCGGCAGGAGCTCAGCTCTTCCCCTTTGGGGAGCACAGGGGAGATCTGCTTGTCCCGGAGGGTGACGACGAGACCTCGGAGGTGGTCACGCTGAAGAAGCCTTTGCCGTTTTATGTGAGTCTGTGCGTCCTCTCTGCGCACCGGTGCTTCAAAGCGCTATGTCCTTTGCACCTGGAGTTTCACAGTACTGTGCCTTCTGCACCCTGGGCATCAAAGTACTATGTCTTCGTGGCTTGCCGGGTAGTTTGCATCTCCGACCTCTAGCTGCCTCTTTTTGTGTGTGGAACACTGTTTTACACCTCACCTTTCTGAAAGAGGTGCCTGGCAATGCATGAGCCTCGCGCATGGCCTGTCGCTAAACAACGTGAAAGTCCCGCCCTATCTTCTGGGTTGTTCTTAAGATGAATTATTAGAGCAGACCACGCCTCAGCAGCCCTTAGAAGCTAACACTTATGTACTCAGTGTAATGCTTCTAGAGTCTAGTATATGTTTGTAAAGTTCTGTGCAACACATTTTGTATAGTTCAAGAAAGGTTTCCATAGTATTTTAGGTTGTGTTCCACAGGGCAACCTCAAGGTCTTTTGGCGCCATAACTGCGCCCCATTTTGGTTCTATCCCTCCGCTATCCTTCTCACTCCAAATAACTGACTAATATCCACCACTCAAATTACTTTCATATTTCACTATGCTAATTCACCACTAATCCTTTATGGGTTTCCAGAGTAGCGTGCTACTCGCCAAAAAAAAAAAAAAAAAGCTCTTCAACACTCCATCAGGGGTAACAAGTGCTATATAAATACAAACCTTGTTTCCCTCTTCTTTCCTTTCCGCTATCCTTCTGAATCCAAATAATTGACTACCCTATCCACCACTTAAATCACCTTCATATTTCACTATGCTAATTCAACACTATTCCTTTATGGGTTCCGGAGTAGCGTGCTACTCGCCGAAAAAGCGCTTTGACGCCTCGTCAGGGGTAGTAAGCGCTATATAAATGCAATTACAATACAATACAATACAATGTTGCCAGTTTTGGGGCATGTTGTTCAGTTCTTCCCACACTCACGGCCCCATAGTTATGAGACTAAATTATGCAGCAGAATTTAGTCAATTATGATGCAAGGTAAAGGAATTATGTAGCACTTAAATTAAATAACTCTGCACATGCTGTGATAGATACATCACTGATGATGTTAAATATTTCGTTACCAATGCCAATATGAATGACATTGCTATGAATACAGTCTTGTTTTTTTAATATTTTAACTTAATGCTGTTTTGTTAAGTCCTGTTTTTTTGGCAAAAATAATGTGAAATAATGAGAATTTAATGGGTGGGCTAGTTATAGTTTTCTCACTAAATTATTTATAAAAATTTGCTTTAAAATGCACCATTTTCCACTCTTTTTTTCATGTTTTTCTTTGTTTATATCAATCGGACTCACTCACTTCTCTCGCTCACTACGTGAACTTGATCCTCAACTTTTACGCCCCCCCACCACTTTGAAATGTCACCAGCCGCCACTGCTTCAGAGGCCAGTAAAGAACAAACTGTAAACTGAATAATACTTCTGTTCTTTACAGGGCTCAAAGCGGCAGAAATGTAGTGCTGTGTCACAATACGTGATTAAGTATTCAAGCTTTGTGTGAAGACAAAAGACGCCCATTGAGAACTCGAGAGAGTATATGTGTATAGAATAAACAATGCGAGCCAATGAAAATGTGTGCCAGATATACCGCATCCTGTCTCCAGGTTAGACAAGGAAATTGACATAACGCGCATTATATTTATTGCATGTATGTTTGTAGGCCCAAGTATATAATTACACTAATAATGACCATCTATATAGCCCGAAACACAAACTGCATTGCTTGTTACCTAATAATAGGTTTAATTACTACCAACCTCAATGGCACTCATTTTAAAATTATTACCACTGAGTTGGATAATAATAATAATGACAATTATTCACCGTTCAACAAGACTGTGGTAACAAGCGTCATGTAAAAAAACACACAGGCACGGATATACACGTACAGGAGCTTATATATGTTTGTATGGCGTGCATAACTTTTCACATAGGTGTGGCTTGATAATTGGATTTTCTTTAACTCAGGGATGTTCACCCTAGGTACAGGAAAGTCAGGTCCATGCCATATTTTCAGTACCACCATTAACTATGTGAATGAGTTTTAATTAGATTAATTCTACATAAATGTATCTTATATGGATATCCTGAGAAGCCGCCTTCCCTCCAGGAGGTGCAGTGGCAGCTGGTTGAGAATGGGGGTGGTTGAAAATATATTTGAAAAAAACCACTTACCTTTTCCTTCGCTTCTCTGCTCTTCCTGACTCCAGTCCGGAAGAAGCTGCAGGAAGCACATGGCGCACATGCTCCCCTGAGCCATGCAGCATCGTGATTGGCCTGAGTGCCGTGGATCAGAGCTCAGATCGGGACAGTGAGCCTGTACATGTTCCTCACCAGGCAGTCCAATACATCCTGGTGGGGAATATGCAAAGTACGTATTACTGCTGGGCCGGCCGTAAGCAGTAATGCGCACTTAGTGTGCACAGTCAACTCCTCCTCCCACCCTGAGCCACCAGCCCCAACCTGCCCTAACCCAGCCCGCAGCAACCAAAAATATAATGATAATAGCCTTGTTATTATCGTCTATTTTCCCCTTTTCACTGCTCTAAGAGCAGTGGGGCGATGCTCCTCTGCCCTAGCAGAGGAGCCGCCACTGAGGTGGTGCTCTCCCCTCCTGCTGCCTGCCCGCTACACTGCGCCAGAGAGTGCATCCCACCCCTTCCCACCACCCCTGCGCTGCCTGCTGCCCCTGCCACTGCACTGCCTGCTGTCCCTGCCCCTGAACTGCCTGCTCTGCCTGCTGTCCCTGCGCTGCCTGCTGTCCCTGACCCTGCACTGCCTGCTGTCCCTGCCCCTGCACTACCTGCTGTCCCTGCGCTGCCTGCAGTCCCTGCCTGCTGTCCCTGACTGTTGTCTCTGCGCTGCCTGCTGTCCCTGCGCCGCCTGCTGTCCCTGACCCTGCACTGCCTGCTGTCCATGCGCTGCCTGCTGTCCCTGCCCTGCCTGCTGTCCCTGCCCCTGTGCTGCCTGCTGTCCCTGCCCCTGCACTGCCTGCTGTCCCTGCCCTTGCGCTGCTTGTTCCAGTTCTTTGCCCGGCGCCCAGGACCACTAGGACCACCTTCCAGGACCACTAATGGAGGCCGCCGCATGGCCACGCAGCCGATACGCGCAGCGGGCGGTCCACCAACACCCTGCCAGTTGGACAACGCCCAGCGCCAGGACCACTGGCCCTCCCGCTACCCAGCTTTACACCGCAAGGAACTCCTGGACCCCGAATGCCAAAACAACAGCTGCGCCTCCTGCTTCCCACGATCCACCAAAGAACCCTTCACCTGCCGATACTGCCACTTCTCCTGCGATACAACCTATGAAAGATCCCACACCACTTCTGTCCACAAGACCAAGAACATCCTGCAAAAGCTCCATTGCATCCTGCTCAACGCCCGCTCACCCTGCAAACATGGCACAGAAATCTGGGACACCATTTTCACCCTCTCCATTGACATTACATTTATCCCCGAAACGTGACTCAACACCTCCTCGACCCCTGACATCACCACCACCGCTCTGGAAGGCTACAAGATGATACACTGAGACCGCACCAATAAACAAGGCTGAGGCATCCCCATCATCTTCAAGGACACCATCAGATGCACCATCACCAACGACGACCCTTCGCCTCCCATGGAACACCTCAACTTCGTACTACAACTGACGCGACTAAGAGGCACCCTCCTCTACAGACCCAAGCAACATTCTGCGACAGCATCCTTAAGCTCATTGTCCCCCTAGCAATCCACTCTCACCAGTACGTCCCTCTCGGTGACCTCAACTTCCATATCGATGACCCCAACAACGCCAATTCCTTCAGCCTCCTGGAGAACCTGAACAACATCTGCCTCATGCAACTGGCCACTGAACTCACGCACAAAGCCGGACACACACTCAACCCCATTTTCACCTCCAGCGACCGAATCAAATTCAGCCACACCATAGAACACACCTGGACTGACCACACCATCGTACACTTCACCATCACTGACGCCCAGCACACCATCACCAGGCGTTGGATCTCCTCCCACCGCAGCTGGAGCAAGGTCACCAAAACTCAGTGGTAACAGGCCCTCACCGCCTCCCAACCCGAGGCCTCAACAGACGTCGACCAGGCTGTTCAGAACTTCACCGCCTGGATCACAGACAGCGCCGACAGAGTCACCCCACCAAAACCTTCAAAATCCAACAAGACCTCCAAACATGCCAGCTGCTACACTCGAGAACTCAGGACCACCAAGCGCAACTGCCACCAACTGGATTAACGATGGCACACCACCAAGAACCCCGCTGACTGAGCTGCTCACAAAACACCCCTCAGCAACTATCACCGGCACATCAAAGAATTCAAGAAAGCAGCCATCACCACCCGCATCGACTCCGCAGCCAACCACACAAAGGAACTCTTCAAAATAGTAAAAGAATTCTCTAATGCGACTGCCATAGAGAACACCATCAACCCCTCCCAAGAACTCCTCGACACCCTCTCAGACTACTTCCACAACAAGATCACCAACATCTACAACAATTTCAACCTCCAACACGCCACCCTCAATCCCAACGACCTCAACCAACCACCGAACATCAGCCAAACCATTGCTACCTGGTCTCCATTCACCGCCCTGGCCACCTCAGCCATAATGTCTTGTTATATGTTAAGTTATACCTATTTAGTAAAGCACAAGGAATCACACCCGGAGTTGTATCTTGGTGCTCAGCCTCCACGATAAAACGCACCTAATAAATTGAAACAGCCAGGTTTTTAAAAATGTTTTAAATTGAGCAAAATTTGAACAGCCACAAATGTGGCTTGGAAGCCTATTCCATGTTGTTGGAGCAGTGTAAGAAAAGGTTGTACCCCCAAATCTTGAGGCTTGGACACGGGGAATGTAGGAGAGTAGGATCTGCTTCACATGGGTACCCCCACTTTTTGCTGATGCTTCGCTGTTTTTCGACTTTAGTCTGGCTGGGGCCCTGCTAATCAGAACCCCAGCCTAGCTGCTTCCTCTCTAAAATGGTCTCCATGTGCCTTAGGCACATCTCTGATTGGAATCTGGAGTGCCCTTATAAGTCCCTAGTATATGGTATACTATGTACCCAGGGCATAGGTACCTCAGAGACCTACCAGGGGCTGCAGCATGTATTGTGCCACCCCTGGAAGGCCATCCAAAATGACACCACAGGTCTGCTACTGCAGCCTGGGTAAGGTGGTGCATGCACCCGTTACTGTTATATACGTTACCTATCTCACTACATATGTACACACATATAAACCTATAAGTCACTCCTATGGCAGGCCTTACCAATCCTGAAGGCAGAGTGCTTGGTTTTTATGTGAGAGGGTGCCCCTGCATGAGCAGAGCCCCTCTACAGCGTTCGGAGTCCCTCCTCTGATGCTGTTTGTGGTACAGCCTGACCATATACTCTTAAGTGCATTATATCCTCGCGGTACAATGCTAACTTTGGACTGGCTGCACCAAAACATGTCGTGTTTGGTGTCAAACATCTTGGAATACTACCCCCGCCAGTCCTGGCGGCGGGGGTAGCATTCCACCCTTCTAGAGGGAGAGACATGTACACACCGGGCTACCCGGTAACTTCTTTCCAGAGCCCTGACATCACAAAATGGATGCCGCTGCCACAGACACGGGTCTGGCCTCCTGCTGCTGACTGAAACTCCGACAGGGGAGGCCTGGACAATAGGTTTCCTGTTGAAGGGAGGTGTAACCACCTCCCCAGACAGGATAGTGTGTATTGGGGCTGGGCGGGAGCACCCTCTGGTGCTTTGAAGTCCTGCACTGGGGGCACATTTGGTGTCCCTGTGCATATGCCAGTTCAAACCGGTTGCAGGGGCTACCTGCCCCTGCTCTGGCGCGAAACTGGACAAAGGGAATGGGTGTAACCACCCCTCTTCCCTGACCCTCCCATAGGTGGGTCCCCAGAGTATGTCCAACCCCTAACTTAGTATAAGTATGGGACCCCAGTCCTTAGGACTTTAGATTTACCTGGACGAAACTCTGATACAGAATCCTGGACCTTCGACGCTCTACTTTAAGATTAGAGGACTGAAGAATCTCCCGTGGGGTCAAGGAGTGACTCCCCTGCTTGGCAGGCACCTAGGAAGCAATTGTCTGGTCTGCATCGCCGAAGCTCCCGCCGGATGCCGAAGTCTTTGCATCACCAGAGGTGGATTTCCAGACTTCCCCGAGGCTGCCCTGAGTCCCCAGGAAAGCTGAGGCCCGTAGCTGTCGTGGGTAACGTGGAACCGTGACCCCGGGACACCGAGCACATTTGCAAGTGCATCCTCTTCCTGGTCTCCCACGAAGTTGTGCTTTGGGTTCCGAGTAGCCCCCATCTCCAGCACCGACTGCACCGAAGATCACTGGCCTCCACTCCACGAGTGTCCTGTGAGCCAGCTCTAAGTGCGTCCACTCGAGGCTCCTTCGCGGTCGCTAGTCCGTTGGCTAGTGGGCCCTCCCGAAGGCAAATCTTCTTCTGCTTGGGCTTCCCTGGTTGCTCCAGACGTGCCCTGACTTACCCTTGCTGGGTGAGTCCCTCAGACCTTGCTGGTCTGTACCACCGTCCTTCTTCTATTTCCACGTGACTTGCCGTTGCCAAGGCTTGTTGGGTCCAATCCGGTCGCCGACACCCCTGCAATCGACAGACGTCGTGGGACAGCTCGAATCCAGCTCCTGGTTGTCGTCGACGCCTCCTGGACCTCGTGGCTGAAGAGTCAAGATGACCGTCAACCTACCTGAAGCACCCGACATCGGTGGGCATCTGCTCATCGCCTTCCTGGTCACTGGCTAGTGACCCAGACTCTGTCCCCTCTGCTTTCAGGTTCTTCAGATCTTTGATCCACCTTTGGATCCACCCGAACACTTTCGACTTGGTCGCCAGCAGCACTTTGCAGCAAATCGCCATTGAAAACGACGACGAAACCCGACCCCGAAAGACACCTATGCACCCGGCTTCCCTGGGTGAGGTAACTCGAGTACTCTGGTGCTCCCGTGGCTATTGACTCTAG
The DNA here is from genome assembly GCA_963921515.1 of Calotriton arnoldi. Taxonomy (NCBI): domain Eukaryota; kingdom Metazoa; phylum Chordata; class Amphibia; order Caudata; family Salamandridae; genus Calotriton; species Calotriton arnoldi. The sequence goes on along the minus strand of CAWUFW010005054.1, from coordinate 1,017,725 downwards.
AACAACCTAGTTCTAAAAGGGTTTGCTCCAAGTCCTCCTCTAAGTGTCCTTTTTCTTTAAAACTCCAACCGCGACATTCCCCATAGAAGTCAATGGCGGCTCGCGGCTGTGTTCTCACACTGCACGCGTCCCCGTGGGTCCCCTGTGTCACTACCTTGGGTGGTTCCTTGAGGGCCAAGCACTTCTACAGGCTCTAGGCCTTGTGTCTAGCTCAGTCGTGGTTCTTATACCACTTTATTGGTAAATGGTTTGGTACGCCCCTAGGGCTCAAACGTGTATTTGTGCTATTACTGTTGATAACTAACTTATAACTTATGTACTGCGAACTCTAGCCTCATAAAGAGACTAGAGGGGTGTGTTTAGCAATAAATACATATATTTTGAATATATACCTGGTGTGGTCCTCTTTCATTTGGTCACTCAAGAGATTATAGACTGGTAAAACAAGCTGCTTTACATTCCTTCAAGACTTAGCCTGAAGGCTGCTCTCCATAGCTACCACTAGGATAGCTTTCAATAAAGGTTGTCTTTAACCTATCTCCAATAAGGGGTTGTTTTGGACTGGTGCAAGGTGCCCACTATAATTAGTGGACAGCATATACCAGGCCAACTTCTCACAGGGAATAGACAGCAATGCCTTATCGCTGGATCTTAGTGTGCGAGAGGGACAGCAATAACGTAGTTTGTCTTTAGGATACAGAGGAGACTTGCCAAATAAGGCTTTATGGGCAAGACAACAGATCTTAAAGACAATACGTTTCCTGACTGGAAGCCAGTGAAGACAATGGATTAGGGGGGCAGAAAGGGAGCCTACCAGGAGATTACAGACCATCCGGTCAGCTGTATTTTGCACCCCCTGCAATTTAGTCAGGAGGGTATTGTTGGATGCCATCAGCAGAGCATTACTGTAGTCTAAACGGCTGATGATCAGACCCTGGATCAACGTTTCTCTGGCCAAAGAAGGAAGCCAGGGAAAGACTTTGCTCAGGAGCCGCAAGGTAGCAAAACAAGACCATCTTAGGCGTCTAGGTGACTTTTCATGGATAATTCATTATCAAGTTTGAGACCCAGATTTTTGTTCATTTACTTGGACAGGGGGCAGATCTCAGTTCAGAAGGCCACCAATCTGTGGACCAGAGACATTGGCCTTTGCCAAACAACAGAACCTCTGTCTTCTCACTGTTCAGCTGAAGGCAGTTTTTGGTTAGCCAGGCTGCAATGTTCCTCATGCAAGCTTGAAAACGACACCTGGCATCGTCGATGTCCTGTCCCAGAGAAATAATTAACTGAGTATCGTCAGCATAAGAAATTACTTCAAAACCTGATGCTTTAATAATCTGGGCCAGGGTAGCAACATAGATATTGAACAGCGTTGGGCTGAAAGATGAGCCCTGCGGCACTCCTGTGGTGATGGAAACTGTACGGGATTTGAAGGGACCCAGAGCAATAATTTGAGACAGATCTTCTAAAAAACCGTCTGGCCATTGCAGGACAGTGCCTCTGACATGGATCTCATTCAGTCTGCTAATCAGTAGCGCATAAGAAATGGTGTTGAAAGCCGCAGAGAGATCCAGCAGCACAAGCATAGCAGGCGTACCTGCATTCAGAGAGAGACGGATGGAATTTGTAACAGCAACCAATGCAGTCTCAGTGCTGTGTGCCACTCTAAAACCTGATTGGGAGGGGTCTAGGATTGCATGCTCCTCAAGGAATAACATAAGCTGTTTGTTTACGTAGCTTTCAAGCATTTTCTCTAGTAACGGGAGGAGGGAAATGACTGTTGGGGTCCGCCTTAGACTTTTTAAGAATGGGGGAGACAAAAGCGTACTTCCAAACAAAAGGTAGTTTAGCAGATTCGAGAGAATGACGGACTAGAGAAAGAATAGCAGAAGCTATCACTGCTGATAGGGTTGCTGAGATCTGAGGGGGGCAGACATCTGCGGGAGAGCCCAATTTGGCTTTGGATAAGAGTATTAAAATATGGTGGAGTGTGAGGGGTTCAAACCTATCCCATAGCAAGGGAGAATCATTACAGGACTGCATGGATGAAATGGGGTTGATCAGCCTTGGATTGATGGGGAATTTCCTGTAAATAGCATCAATTTTGTCCTAAAAAAAAAGAGCAAGTGAATTACAAAGTTGTTGAGAGGCAGAGATGGCTGAAACGCAGGCATGAGGATAGATGAAATCATTGAGCACTGTATAGAGCTCTTTGGAAGAATTGCCTGCACTTCCATCTACTCTGGGGCGCCCACTGACCCTCTCCCCACCACTTCTACAACTTCGCAATGAACCCTATCAGAACGCAACTCACCAGCATCCTCAACACCTCCATCTCCACAGCAACCTTCCTGGACAGATGGAAACACGCAGACGTCAGAAACCTCCTAAAGAAAGCCTCCATCGATCCCCAGCGATCTCTCCTCTCCCCTTCCAGGCCAAACTACTCGATAAACCAGCAGCTCACCTAGGGGCATATTATCAAGCCCCTATCGCCACCACAACGTCACTTTTTGTGACGTTGTGGTGGCGATAGGGTCAGCGCCCTATTACCAAGGCAGCGTTAAACCACATAACGTGGCTAAAAGCCACATTAAGGGCCAGATGTAGGTGGCTAAATACCGGTCGGCGTTACCGACCGGTATTTAGCCATGTGCAATGTAGGAAACACTGAACGCCCACGCAAATAAGGAATCGGTAAAAATAAGGGAAACCAGTTACCGCTTCCTTAATTAGCGATTAGCAGACACCGAAACCCCTAAATACCGAATCGGTAAATAAGAAATCCTTAAAAATTCGCAAATACGATGTACCAAAAATCGGTAATACTGAATTTCCGGAAATTCGGTATTTAGGAGTCGCTAATAACCACTGATTCAAAGCAGGTGGTAATCAGGTGCACTGCATATAAACAGCCCCAAAATGCAACAGAGTGAACACAATGGCGGCCCTCTACGTAATTGCAAGGCGACTCCGTTTGCAAGCAGCAGGACTGAGGATCTGGAGACGGGAGGAGCGCGTGTATAGACTGCGCATTACACTCTTCCAACTGACTGAGGCTGAAATCCATGAGAGGTACAGGCTACACCCCCAAACCATCCTAGACCTGATACGGGACCTACACCCACTCCTGGAGCATCAGACACCAAGGGCGCACGCAATACCAACACATGTTCAGGTGCTCTGTAGCCTGCACCTACTTGCATCAGGAAGTTACCAGGGGGTGATAGCTGTGGCAGGTGGTGTGTCACAGAGTTGCCTGTCCCGTTTCTTCAACTCTTTCTTGGATGCCATGATGCAAAGAATGCATCACTACATACGCTTCCCCAGCACACAGGCGGAACTGCACAAGACAAAGCAGGATTTTTACCAAAAGGCACAGTTCCCACATGTAATAGGGTGCATTGATGGGACACACATACCAATCTGCCCACCTGCAGCAACAGAGTATATATACCGCAACCGCAAATCTACGCATTCCATCAACGTGCAGGTGATATGCGATGCGGACCACATCATCACTGACATTGTGGCCAGATTCCGAGGGAGTACCCATGACTCCTACATATTCCGGAACAGTGGGATCTACACACGTCTGGCTGGGGGTGAATTTGGAGAAGGATACCTGCTAGGTAAATCAATGTGACACACCCTGATGTATACCTTGGATGAATGTGTGGGTGACTCATATTAATGGCATTTCCTTTCTCACTTATGTGACAGCGCATATGCCGTGCGGGCATTTATCCTGACGCCATTCCTCAACCCATCCACACCAAGTGAGAGAAGATACAATGTGGCACATAAAAGCACGTGCAACGTTGTGGAGCGCACCTTCGGACTACTAAAAGCAGGTTCCGCTGCCTCCACAAAAGTGGAGGTGCACGTCAGTACCGCCCCATCATCTGCTGTAAAATAATAGCAACTTGTGCCATGCTGCACAACCTTGCCACGAAGAAAGGAACAGCAGTGGAACTAACAGACTCTGAGGACGAGGATGAGGACTGTCCACAGCCAGAGCACAGCGCAGCAGGTGTGGCAGCAGCACCAGATGGGAGACACAGACGGGCAGAGATAACACGCAACTATTTCTGAGTAAGTAAGGAGACACAGCCAGTTACTGTAAGTGAGTGACAGTGTTTAATTAGCATAGCACACCACCACAACATAAAGGGCGTCACATGCCAGGCCTTATTCAAATGCAGTTTCCCAAACAAAAATGGGTTACACCACCCATTTAGGTAAACCATGTCATGGCTGGCGTTACTACCTGCGCCCACGCGCTGCACTGCTGCGTCCCTTGGGCACACTCTCCTCACTGCCAGTCTGTCCTGTGGCAGTGCTGTGCCGTTCGCTGCGCCTCCTGGACTCAGTGATAGGTGGCGTGATGCTACTGCGGCTAGTAGCCTCTTCGCTATCCCCCCCATCACCTGTGGTGGCTACCTGGGTGGTCTGTAGCACTTCTAGTGCACTGGTCACTGTGACCAGCCCCCTTGCCACATCACGGCTGCAGTGGGCCATCTCCTCCTGCATGGCCACCGAGCACCTGCAGAGCAGAGAAGCGGCAGTGGAGAGGCGGTTCACCGCCTTGGTACAGTTGTCCATTTTCTGCCTCTCCCTGCGCCTTGCCAGACGGTCCTCATCTAATTTGCTGCACAGCAGCCTCACTGCCTCGGACATGTCCCTCTTGCCCTCAGCCACAGTATTGTTCATGGAACAGATGCCCTTCTCTATGCGCAGCATGTGCCCATTCATCTGAACCATCTGTCGCTGAACTGACCTTATGGCTTTGCCTTGCAGGCGCTGCACCTTGAGCATGTTCCCCTCAAGACCGGCGAACACACTCTCATCCTCGCCCTGTGATGCTGGACTGGCTGCCCTTGCCTTGCGGCGTCTGGCACGTGTGTGGGCGTGCTCTGTGGGGGACTGTGAGCCAGCACCGTTGCCATCCTCAGCCACCGTGGACTGTTGGCCCCCTATGCTGTCCTCCTCGGACAACTCCATTTGCTGGAGGCTGGCCACTGCATTCCTCCCGGATCTTGGTGGTGGTGGCGTTGATGGTGGCGCTGGTGATGGTGATGCTGGTGATGGTGGTGATGGTGGAGGTGGTGGTGGTGGGCCCTGCAGGCATCAGGACCTCCTCCTCTTGTGTCCTCTCTGTGCTGGGTGCCTTTCGTCTGCTCCCCTCTGCAGCCCTGCGCCTTGGCTCGCCTGTGAAGACAGAATGTACATTTGCTCACTTATCTGGCAGCATTTGCGTGATAATAAATCTCATGCCTGCCAATCAAACTGACTGTCCTCTGCTTGCTAATTGCTGATGTGTGTCACTTCCCTTTGGGTTCAGTGGACTGAGGGTTCTGACATGTGTTACTTCTGACTACATCTCCCATAATGCATTGCTGGTTTTCAGTAAAACATGTACTGGAGTGGGATTCACAATGCCTCATTGGGGATTGGGGTTGGGGAGTGGGGGCACAGCATGCAGTGCATGCATCTTACCTTGTCTGTTGCCAGCTCTGGCTGAGCTGTCTGCATCCCCAATCCCACTCACACTCTCCGGCTGGAGGGTGGACTCGACCAGGAGATCCAGGGCAGTTGGTGCAGGTGCTGTATTTCTCCCTCCACCTGTGAGGGTGGCTTGATGCTTCCTGTCTGCCAGCCTCTCCTTGGCACGCTTCCTCAGGTCATACCAGCGCTTCTTTAGGTCATCAATGGAGCGCTGGGTGACTCCGATGGCATTGATTCTCTCCTGTATGACCAGCCAAATCTGCCTTTTCTGGGATTCAGGCACGTGCAGTGACTGTTTCCCAAACAGTTTGTCATGGTCCTTTGTGACATCCTCAATTAGGACCTCCAGCTCCCCCTCACTAAATTTATGCTTCCTCTTTCTATCAGCTGCATCCTTCTCCCTCTCCTGGTTGTCCATATTTGCTCTGTCTTAGCAGCAGATTCTTTGGATGGTTGCTCCTGGCTTGTTTGCTGTGCTCCATGCCTCTCAAACAGCTTCAGGTTCAGTGCAGGTGCATAGGTGTGGCCACTTCCTGGTTGTGGGGTAATGAGGTAGCACAGGATTGGCTGATTCTACAATTCGCGTTTTTTGAATTACCAATTCGCTAATTACCGAATCGGTATTAACGAATCGGTAAATAATTTGCAGATTCATTCCGATTCGTAGTTTTGTAAGGGATTATTACCAATTCGGTAAAATATTCCCGATTGTTACCGATTCGGTAGACTTTTACCGAATATTACCGATTCGGTAATATTTACCGGATTATTACCTACATCAGAAATACCGAGTTCTTAATAGCGATTCGGTAAAATTCGCTATTAAGGAATCGGTATTTCAGATTTACCTACATCTGGCCCTAAGTGGCTTAACGCTGCCTTGGTAATAGGGCCCCTTTCACGCTAAAATTAGCGTGAAAGGGGCGTGCAGTGGGTGTTGCGGTGGGCGTTCCACCGCAGCACCCATTCACTTCGACGCTGCCACCTATTATCAAGAGAGACGATAATAGGTGACAGCGCTGAAATTAAGACCAGGAAAATTAAGGTGGCGAAACGAGCAGAAATGCTTTATTTCTCCTCGTTTTTGCTTTTTCCATGTGTGCTGCCTTGTGCAGCACACATGGAAAAAGCTAAATGCCAAGGTTTGTTTATGTACAGGAAGGTGTCCCTTCCTGTACATAAACAAACCTGTTTTTAAAAATGCCATTTTGTAACTTACATGTGTGCTGCATGAAGCAGCACACATGTAAGTTACAAAATGACATTTTAGGTTTGTTTATGTACAGGAAGGGACACCTTCCTGTACATAAACAAACCTCCCTGCACTCTGGTGCAAGGGTGCCTGCGTTGGCGTTAAGTCGTGAGACTTAGCGCCATCGCAGGGGGAAATGCCAGGCTGCACCATATCATTGGTAATATGGTGCAGCCTAGCGTTTCCGAAGTGGCGATGAGAGGCGTTAATCCAAGGAGGCTAACGCCTCTCATCGCCACTTCCTTGCTAATATGCTCCCAAATTCCTGGAACAAAACCACCTACTGGACTCCTCAAAATCAGGATTCTGTGCCAACCACGGCATTGAGACCACGCTGATTGCCGCCACAGACAATATCAGAACACTCCTCGACCATGGAGAAACAGTGGACCTGATCCTCCGCGACCTCTGCGCGTTGTTCAACACCATCTCCTAAAACACCCTCATCAACAGACTCTACAACATAGGCATACAGCAAGACTCCCTCAAGTGGATTCCCTCCTTCATTACAGGACGCACACAGAGCATCCCACTGCCTACCTTCATCTCCGCACCCAAAGTCATCACATGCGGCGTACCACAAGGATCATCCCTCAGCCCCACTCTGTTCAACATCTACATGACCCCCTTTTCAGACGTCATCAAATCCCACGGACTCAACATAATCTCCTAAGCAGACGACACTCAACTTATCCTCTCGCCCATCGAGGACCTCTCCGGCGCCAAAACAAACTTCTGCAACGGCATGACCAACCTAGCCAAATGGATGAGAGACAACTGCCTCCAACTTAACTCCGACAAACCTGAAGTACTGATCTTTGGGGCGAACGCCTCCATCCGGGACCACAGCTGGTGGCCTGCAGAATTCAAACCCACACCCACACCGATGGACCATGCATGCAACCTTGGTATCATCCTCGACAGCCAACTGGACATAAAACGACAAGTCAACACATTTGCCTCCTCCTGCTTCCACACACTTTGCATGCTCCGCAGAATCTTCAGATGGATCCCACCCAACACCAGAAAGACCATCATTCAGGTCCTCGTCACCAGTGACCTCGACTATGGCAATGCCCTATATGCCGGCTTCTCTAGCCAGCTTCTCAGAAGACTCCAGACCATAGAGAACGCTGCAGCCAGACTCATCCTGGACCTCCCCAAACGAGCCCACATCGGCCCCCACCTGAGAGACCTCCACTGGGTCCCGATCCAGAAGAGATGCCAGTTCAAGATCCTCATGCACGTCTACAAAGCCCTCCCCGATCTAGGACCGGCCTACATCAACTATCGACTGAACTTCCTCCAACCCTCTAGACACCTGCGCTTATCCTAACTCACTCTCACACACACCCCCGCATCTGTCGCAGCCTCAGCAGTGGCCGCTCCTTCTCCTACATCGCTGCCAAGACCTAGAATGATCTTCCCCTTCAGCTCCGTGCAGCCCTCTTGCTAGCAGACTTTGGAAAGAAACTCAAGACCTGGCTCTTCGATGGAGACACAGTGCCCAGATACCCCTAGGGGTGACAGTGTTGCGCTTTACAAATGCTGATTGATTGATTGATCACGGATGTGGCCTCGTCCTATAACCCCGTTGCGGTTGAAGCCCCTTCTTTAAACAAAGGTGTTAACCCTACAGCTACAGAAACTAGCAAAAGCCTTAGTCATGCATCCTTTTAATCAGTGACCAGCTTGTTTAAATTACAGGGGTTGCAAAACAGCCTGTACAAGCTGAGGGTGATGACAGGGGCAGCAGTTCCTACCCCCAGTTACTAATACATGACAGCCCGTGCTGCAGATATCAGTGCTGCTCGTCTGCTGGAGAGCCAGGCTTTGTTCCTCTGTGCCAGCCTCTGGCATTCCTAGCAGAGCGCTAATTATTTTGCATTTGCATTTAAATGCCAGCAGACATGTTCGAGTCTGTTCTTCTTGGCTGTTATCTGCTGGCCTGCCAGGCAGCTACAACCATCATTGAAGGCTGCAGATACACTCAGTAAAGGAGCACAGAACACATCACAGGTGCGTCCAACCGGTGACCCCTCTACAGGCAGCACAGAACACATCACAGGTGCGTCCAACCGGTGACAGCAATACAGGCAGCACAGAACACATCACAGGTGAGTCCAACCGGTGACCCTTCTACAGGCAGCACAGAACACATCACAGGTGCGTCCAACCGGTGACACCTCTGCAGACAGCACAGAACACATCACAGGTGCGTCCAACCAGTGACACCTCTAGAGGCAGCACAGAACACATCACAGGTGCATCCAACCAGTGACACCTCTACATGCAGCACAGAACACATCACTGGTGCGTCCAACCGGTGACACCTGTACATGCAGCACAGAACACATCACAGGTGCATCCAACCAGTGACACCTCTACATGCAGCACAGAACACATCACAGGTGCGTCCAACCGGTGACCCCTGTACAGGCAGCACAGAACACATCACAGGTGCGTCCAACCGGAGACATGAATACAGGCAGCACAGAACCCATCACAGGTGCGTCCAACAGGTGACACCTCTACAGGCAGCACAGAACACATCACATGTGCGTCCAACCAGAGACACGAATACAGGCAGCACAGAACACATCACAGGTGCGTCCAACCAGTGACACGAATACTGGCAGCACAGAACACATCACAGAGGCGTCCAACCGGTGACCCCTCTACAGGCATCACAGAACACATCACAGGTGCGTCCAACTGGTGACCCCTCTACAGGCATCACAGAACACATCACAGGTGCGTCCAACCGGTAACCCATCTACAGGCAGCACTGAACAAATCACAGGTGTGTCCAACTGGTGACTCCACTACAGGCAGCACAGAACACATCACAGGTGTGTCCAACCGGTGACACCACTACAGGCCGCACAGAACACATTACAGGTGCGTCCAACCGGTGACAGCAATACAGGGAGCACAGAACACATCACAGGTGCGTCCAACCGGTGACACCTCTACAGTCATCACAGAACACATCACAAGTGCGTCCAACCGGTGACCCCTCTAAAGGCAGCACAGAACAAATCACAGGTGTGTCCAACCAGTGACACCACTACAGGCAGCACAGAACACATCACAGGTGTGTCCAACCGGTGCCACCACTACAGGCCGCACAGAACACATCACAGGTGCGTCCAACCGGTGACAGCAATAGAGGCAGCACAGAACTCATCAGAGGTGCATCCAACCGGTGACACCAATACAGGCACCACAGAACTTATCATAGGTGCGTCCAATCAGTAACAGATATGCCAGCTGCAGCCATAATGTGTGGCATAGCAAGGGTGCTGTGGGCCCTAATGCAAGCAATGAAAATGCACCCCATACCCTAAGTGAAATATAAGAGATAGTCCTAATTGAGGTAAAATGGTCCCATCATATCCTTGGGCCCTGTCGCCACTGCTGCATTGATAACAGCTACACCCCATGGAAATACCCAAAGCAGCACAGAAGTCGCCATTTGTGTCCTGCACGCAGGGTGAACAGAAGACGTACACAGGGGCGGCTCCTCCACGTGGGCGGAGGAGCGTCGCCCCACTGCTTTCTCGCAGTGCGAGAGGCAGAAACATAAAATGGTATTATGAATACAATTTTATGTTTCTGCTTCTCGCACTGCGAGAAAGCAGAAGGCAGGGCTTGGTTGGGGGCGGGCGGGTGGGCGGTCCTGCTTCAGGCAGGGGAGGAGTGGCTTGCCCACTATTGTGGGCCTCCCCATAGACGCCTGTGGGGTCGGCGTCCCAGCCAATCACAACGCTGCCATTGCAGCATTGTGATTGGCTTAGGGGAGGAGAGGGAGGCTGCCTGCTGCCTGCTTCCTGCGAGGAGTAGAGAGAAGGAGACGCAACGCAGGACCGGAGGCGAAGGTAAGTTTTAAGTTTTTTAAAAATTTAAATTAACCCCCCGTGGAACGTGTGGTGGACTGGTCCATGGCAGTTGGGATGTTGTAGGCAAGGGTAGAGCTTCCGGGACACAGACAGGCAAAGTCCCCAGGAATAGGTTCAGGGAACATCCAATCAGGAGGACGGTTCGCAATTCTGGAAGAGTTTAATTAGAAGCATCAGAAAGAGACAGATGACTGCCAACTATTGTTTACACAAAAGCACTAACAGCGGCGGACCATAGGTGTTGCACCTCAATCCAGTACATTGAAATTTAATATCCTGTGCATAACGCTTCCGGCACTTGCCGCCGTTCAGTGCCACTGGAGACCAGAAACAGGAAATTCTTCAAAAAGAAGGTGCACCAGGAAAGAAGTTTAATTTCGCAAGATTAAGTCCAACATCTTCATTTATTAATCCTTAGTATTGTACAGATTTCTTAAAAATCAGCCAACGCGTTTCATTCCTTGATACATAGGAACTTCATCAGGGCTGAAACAATCATATAAAAGACAGTATAAATCACCACATTTAAAACATTAACAGTGACATTACATACTTACATACAATGAACACAAAACGCATTTAAATCTCTATGTATCCCATAGAGATCTCAACCCAATATATAGGTTTTTGGCACATAACAAAACACAAGGAAAGCAAACTCGAAGTAATATAACACAAAACAACCCACATATACATACATTTATAACCATCATGAGTCCCATATTTACCCCAATAATATACAAACTAATTTTTGGTATACAGACCTATGTACAAATATTAATCACATATAAAAATATATTTACATCCTCCTATCCCACCTCACGTGAATAAATATTAGAAACATGAATTTATATGAGTAAACATCATATTCATTAACAAAGGAAGAGACTGATTAAATAGTGGGCATGTGTTGGGGAGGCCAATTGGACTATGCCTATTGCCCATTTGAGTTCAAAGTTCCAAACCACTAATATAGCATTTCAAACACTTTATCTTTCAAATGTATTGATGTCTGAGGACGGATCTCACCTTAGAACATAGTATGTTGTATTCATAATACTTGGTAATATTTGTTGCTGTACCACCCTAGGACAACCATCATATCAAGTGGTTAAATTCATCCCGTCCACAGATGGTATGAAGGGACCATATCTTGCCCCAACTCGAGACCTGTATGGAAGAAAAACATTTAGCCCAAGCCTGTAAACGCTCGTGCATCTCTCATTGTAATCCAAACTATCTGACATATATCTTTAACAGTGGGTAATGTTACAATGGGACCAGTGTTAAATTTATAGCACACCTCCTTCTATCATGTCACCACTACCATAGAGGACCTAGAAAAATGGCCACCAGAAAAAGCCAACCCGTCAAACGGCCATTGCCGGATACAATATTAGGCATATCGGCATGTTACGATATTCGGACCCGGAATACGCCAAAAAACAGCCTGATTATCGGTTAGGTGTATAGACAAATTCCCACTGGTGCATCCTCGACTACACCGTGACCAGTAAATAAAAATACCAATTGTGACTTGGGATACGTCAAAAAACAGTCCAATGTGCAAACCGCATTGACCTCTACTAATAAATCCCCCCTCCTCCGACAAACTTCCATCGCGTGTGGACTTACCAGAGTCTGATGAACAACAAAAATAATGTGCGGTCTGTGTTCAAAAGAACGCGCCATATTCACCCGTCTTAATTACCAAACAGACGTGATGTTACATGCCTACGTAAACCGAACAAGAGATGCCGGTCACGTGGAAATAGAGCTGGCGAGACCGCCATGTCATAGTGGCAATCACGCTCCGGATTCCCATTCTATATTACGCCACAATGCACAGTACAGTGTCAGTGTCGCATGATACCACATTAGAATCAGGAATATCAGACAAGGAGACATTTATGTTACAAAGGACTGTATAGAAACCTTGTTTGCGTTATGGCCAGTATACCTCATAACGTCCATCACGTAATAAACACTGTGGCAAAAGCGGCTGCCAAGACTTCTCCGACCGCCATATTGGAGTACGTCCCCTTATTCCTCCCTGGGTATTCAATCCATAAAAGAGACCATCGCATATAATGGGTGTCTCTTATATACCACTCATAGTAATTGATATGTTCCATTATATATGGGTTAAAAATACTAATAAGGGAAAGAAACTCAAACCACTCATATTCCACGTTGGAAGTTGTAAAATCGATATAGTGCTCTAAATCATACCCCATCTTAGTAGTCACAATACGACCAATATAAGGGGGGCACCGCCAGTCTAGGTAAATAAGGTCACCAATTAAGGACAATAATCTCATGAGAAAAATAATAAAACCTAATGGGTATCCACTAGAATGTAACTCATGCCTTCCCCATCAGGCTCAAATTCAACCCTGGGGTGTGATATTCAAACCAATATAGGCCCAAAATTTAAAACTAATAACGCTAAGAGATAGGAGTGGTATATGGTGACCATAGCAATATATATAGACTCAAATAGAGCTAAAATGTATAAAGATATGTGAACTCAATCGGGCTACGATATATAAAATATAATTTAACGACACATAATCCAACCACTATCAAACCACAAGCTCCATCCATAACTCCTCCTTCACATTATCAAAAATGAAGAGTCAACCATCTCTAAAAAAGAGAAAGGACAAGAATGTTATATGGGAAATCCTAACACCTGTTTATATAGTGAGTGAGAAACAGTAGAGCAAGCAACACTAAAGTGTTTAAGTGAAAGGACTATTGTTCTAGCCTAAATAGATCCATAATGGATAGTTATATTCCCCAACATAATCATTCAAAAAACATCAGGTCACATAAAAGAGACTCATACATGTAAACCCTTCAAGCTTAGTCCGGCATGGCAGGTGTGAAGGGCTAATCAGAGCCAAACACCACAGGGGGAATACCCTGCATAATTATCTGGTCCAGGTAAATTCATTAACAACACATGTCATATGTAATCATTTAGAACAGAGATCATTATTCCCAAAAAAAAATGAAGCTCGTTATCCGTATTATGGCCATTTATAGTTGTTCTCAAAGGGCAGATCCACTTTCCTCTACCTGTCTTAGTGCCAATTCTCTGTCTCCACCTCTTTTTCCAGCAATGGCATGATCAATACCATGAAACCAGAATTCAGATTCATCTGGGTGTACACTTCTGTAATGTTCCGTCATGGGATATCTAGCATCTCTACTCAGTATGGCCCTACGGTGCTCCTGTATACGATATTTGAGACACTGTATAGCGCTTCCCACTTAGATCAGGCCGCATTTACAGCCCAGTACATATACGGCGTACGTGGTGTTACAATTAATAAAGTGCCTGATTTTATATTGCCGAGTTGTATTATACATAAATGTTTTGATCTTATTTTTACCATATGGGCAAATATTACACGTACTGCATGTGAAGAAGCCCTTTGGTTTCGGCGGTAGCCATGTTCCTTTTATTTGGGGAGATACAATAGAGCTCGGACAGAGAGTGTTCCTTAAGGATACCCCTCTTCTGTAGGTTAAACTGGAGTCCTAGTTAGAGCGTCCTTAAGACCAGAAATATCAGTAAGTAGATGGCAGTTTTTTTTCAGAACATTAAAAATCTTATTACTGTGTGTGGTGTATTGGGTCACAAATCTCAGTCTACCTTTCTGGGACGCATCAGATGCCTTATTATGTCTGTCCATTAACGTGGTTTCCCTATCTGTCTGCTGTATCCTCGAGTGCGCTTTATTCAGTACTCCAATTTCATACCCCCTCTTGAGAAATCGTTTTTTAGGCTCTAGAATGTTAGCTCGACATGTCTCATCCTCACTACAATTTCTTTTAATGCGGATCATTTAACCATATGGGATATTATTGATTACTGCTCGTGAGTGCGCACGGGAGGCATGTAATACCCCATTGCAAGCTGTTTCCTTCCGATATAGGGTGATCTGCTTTACCACATTTTTCACATAGAAATGTAGATCTAGGAAATTTATCATCTCTTTGTGGTGTGTTATTGTAAGTCTGACATTGTATGGATTGTTGTTGAGGAAGGCAAAATATTGGTGTAGTGCGTCCTCCGGGCCTGACCAGAGGCAGATGATGTCATCTATGTACGTCTCCTAAAAGACAATATATTCAGTCCAGGGGGAGGCACATCTGCTCCAGGCATGCTCCCTCTCATACCACCCCATAAAGAGGCAGGCATATGCGGGAGCAAACCGAGAACCCATAGCGGTCCCCTGTGTTTGCTGGAACCACTGGTCATTGTGGAGAAAAAATTATTAGTGAGGATGATTCCATCATCTTCATTATCATTTCTTTGTATCCATTGCAGTCTGCACCCTCCTTATCCAGATAGGACTGTGCTGCCATGAGTCCATGAGATTGTTTCAGCCCTGATGAAGTTCCTATGTATCAAGGAGCGAAACGCGTTGGCTGATTTTTAAGAAATCTGTACAATACTAAGAATTAATAAATGAAGATGTTGGACTTAATCTTGTGAAATTGAACCTTCTTTTTAGGTTTAACTTTGTTTTATTAAATTTTGGCATAGTGATAGACACAATACAAATCTCATGTACTCTCATTGAAGAACAATGATGGCTTACCCCGGGTCCCACCCTTTCCAATATCCAATTACAGTATAGTGAGCGTTCAACGGTAAAGCAAGTGCCCATGGGTGCGAGGGGAGTCGAAGCTCCCATGAAAGAACCTACTTGCCAGTCCCCTAAGAGAAGAAACAAACCCAGAGAATAAAGGCAGAAAACATAGAATGAAGATATCCCCCCCCGAGCCCCGCCCCCCCCCGAACCAGTGTGCCACGTCCTTGCCCTCTTAGGGCGCCCCACAGGATGACTGCCAAGTATCTATTTTCCAGGGCCATCTTCTGGGGTCGGTGTGTCCGTGAGTCGCAGGAGGCGAAGATATTTCGGGCACGTGATTTCGTTGAATTCCTTCACCAGGAGGGACAGAATAGGCTCCCAGACAGTATTGAAGGAGGCTGCAGACTGCGTAAGAGTGGCTTGTATACGCTCCATCCCAACCGTGTACCATAGTTTGTGGAGCCACCCCGTGTGTGTAGGGCGAGTCTGTGTACCCCAGAGCGATAAGATGTGTTGAACAGCCGCTCCCGTGGCCAGTCCCATCTGTCTCCCCCTGATTGACTTTAGTGGGAACGTGAGTGCGTTGGGCAGCCCTAGGAGTGTATATGCGGGAAAGCGGGGAATCTCTGTATCAAATTGTGTGTCGATGTCGTGAAGGACAGCCGTCCAGTATCCCACCACCTCCCTGCACTCCCATAGTAGGTGGGTCAGTGTGCCCTCTTCGTCGCAGCCCCTCCAACATGTTGGGCTCCGGTTGGGGTTGCCTCTATGTAATCTGACTGTTATGAAGTACCAATAGGTCACGACTTTGACCGCTGCCTCTCTGCCGGCAGTGTTCCTGGCCGTGTGGTTGGCTCTGTAATATATGTCTTGCCATTCCTTTCCAGAGAGAGTTCTTCCCAGCTCTTTTTCCCAGCACATCTGGCCTGCGGAGTGACTTGTGGGGACCGGAGGGCTGAGCATTTTGTATAGCTCCATGATCAGCTTTCGGTCGGACTGCTTGGTAAGTAGCCATTTTTCGTAAGCCGTCAGCTTTCTGCCGACTAAGGGACGTATCTCCGGCTGTGTCAACCAATGTCTAATTTGAAAATATTGGAATCGTTGCGGGGCTATAATGTCGTACTGCTCTGATAGGTCGGAGAACTGAATGAACCCCTCAAGGCCGAACAAATGGCCCGCAGACCTGCAGCTTGACGTTCGCCACTGCGGGAACGCCCGCCTCTCCATCCCCGGGGTGAAGTCGGGATTGTCGAATAAGGGCGTGAGCGGTGAGGGGAAAGTGGTGAGCCCCCTCTTGACCGCCACCGCGTCCCACACTCGGAGCACAGTGCGAGTGATAGGGGATTTATTGATGTAGGCCAGTCTATCCGATCGCTTCAGGAAGGGGATTTTCCAGAGCGAAGTCTGCGCCATCGCTCTGTCCTGGAAGAGCCACCTCTTCTCTGAATCAGGCCGGCTCCACTCCACCAGGTATCTTAATTGTGACGCCTGGAAGTATCGCAATATGTTTGGGATCCCCAGTCCTCCCTCACCAGGAGGTCGGTGGGATAGGTCTTTTCGCATCCGTGGTCGTTTCCCGGCCCATATGAAGTTCTGCACCGCGTCTTGTAGCGATCGTATGGTGCCCTTGGGGGGGCCCACTGGAATGGCTTGAAAGATGTAAAGGATTTTGGGGAGGATGGACATCTTCACCGCCGCCACCCGGCCGAGCAGTGATAATGGGTGTTTCTGCCATCTCCTCAGATCGTTCTGTATTTGGGAGGTGAGATTTGAGTAGTTCAGAGCAACTGTCTGTTCGGTGGACGGAGTAAGGACTATCCCCAGGTAGGGGATCGTGGCCTGTGGCCGCAGGTCCCCGCAGTCCAGAGATGTACCGTTTACTTGATGTGCGTTGCAACCCAGAGGAGAAGCATTGATTTCCCCTGTTTATTTTGAAGCCGGACACCCTTCCAAAGGCCTCCAGCTCCTCCAAGAGGGCCGGCACTGAACGTTCGGGCGTCTCTAGCGCAGCTAAAATATCGTCTGCGTATAGACTAATTGTGTGTTGTTCCCCCCCAAATGGGATGCCTGCGATGTCCGGATTGTCGCGGATCCTCTGTGCTAGGGGTTCGACGTAAAGCGCAAAGAGGAGAGGCGAGAGCGGGCAACCCTGCCTCGTGCCTTGCCGAATGTCGAACGGCCGCAAGCCCATGCCATTAACTCGTATTGTTGCCCTAGGCTTGTCGTAGCAACTTGCCACCCATGCCCTAAAGCGATCCCCGATGCCAAGGTGTGCCATTGTTTTATTTAAAAAGCCCCAGTCCACCCGGTCGAACGCCTTCTCGGCGTCCACCGACAGTAGCACGGCGTCCGTCCCCCTGTAGTGAGCCCTGTCTATTAAGTGCATGAGGCGCTTAGTATTATCGCTGCATTGCCTGTTGGGGATGAAGCCAGACTGATCCGGCTCAATGATGCCAGGTAGTCGTGGTCCGAGTCTGGAAGCGAGAACCCCGGTGAAAAGTTTGAGGTCTAGGTTAAGCAGGGAAATCGGTCTGTATGCCGTGCAGTGGGTGGTGTCCTTGCCGGGCTTAGGCAGCACAATGATATCCGCCTCCAACATGTCGGGGGGTATGGAGCCGGGCCCCTGGAATGAATTAAACAGTCGGGTGAGAAGCGGCGCCAGGAGTGGGCAAAAGGCTTTATAAAAACCGGCCGAAAAGCCGTCCGGCCCGGGCGATTTCAGGGTCTTGAGGCGGGAGATTGCGCCAACCACCTCTTCTAACCTGATGGGTGCTTCCAGTGAAGCGGCCCCAGCCGCGTCGAGAGCTGCCGTCCGTGCCCGACGTAAGTAGGCCTCCCCATCCTTGTCGATAGATTGGTCCTCCCTATAGAGCGATGCGTAGAAATCCCTAAAGGCCTCAGCTATCTGGGTGTCACTGTCCAGCTTCTCCCCCTTAGCGTTATGAAGGGTGGTGATTTTAGACCGCTGAACCCGAGCTCTAAGCTTGCTTGTGAGGAGACGCCCTGTTTTGTCGCCCCCTACATAATATGTGTGTCTGAGCCATAGGGCTGCATATTCGGCGCGGTCGAGGTCCAGGCCGGCTAGTTGCGCCCTTGCGGCCTTCAACTACCTCCATATTCTGGGAGCCCCAGTGCGACTGTGCACCCTCTCGAGTTCGACCACCCTGGCCGTAAGGGCCTCCCGCTTTTCTTTACGCTCCTTGGCTTCCGCCGCCGAGATAGCTATTAGTTCCCCTCGCACTACTGCTTTAAGTGCTTCCCAGATCGCGGTCAGCGGTGTGTCCGAATTGTCGTTATGTGTGAGGTAGTCAGCGATGCGCTCTTGTAGCTGTTGGGTCACCCCCTTTCTTTGTAGGAGGGCCTCCCGTAGACGCCACCTCCCCCCTGGCGCCTTAGACCGAGGGACCGTTATGGTCACTACCACCGCGTCGTGGTCTGAAAGTGCTGCTGGGATAATGTCCACATCTTCTACTAGTGTGTTGAGCTCCGAGGAGCCTATGAAGTGGTCCAACCGAGCGTATGTACGGTGCACGTGCGAATAAAATGTATATTGTGTGCTCTGGGGGTGCGCCGCCCGCCACAGATCCACCAGTCCCCTGTGGGCCATCCAGGTCTTCCCCTCTGTCGATATTGCTCCCGTCGATCCTGCACGGTGGCCGGATCTGTCTGTCTCCGGGTCCATTACTAGGTTGATGTCGCCTCCCACAAGGGTGTATCTCTCTTGGGGACTCAGGATTTCTGCCAGGGCGCCCTTAAGAAAGGGTTCCTGACCTGAATTAGGGGCATACAAGGACCCCACAACCATGGAGGCACCACCCACCCGTATAGTGTATGCCAACAGCCGACCCTTAATTTCCGCTACTCTGTCTCCCACCTGACCGTGAAAGTGCCGAGCAAACAGCACAGCCACCCCAGCTTTTTTGTCTGTGGTAGAGGAGTAGAACTGTTGAGGGAATGCCCGGGACCTCATCCTGTGCCAGTCTTTGGGCAGAAGATGCGTCTCCTGCAGGAGACAGATTGAGGCGCCAGAATTGTCCAGGAACGACAATATGGCTCGTCGTTTAATGGGGTTGTTGAGCCCTTTCATGTTTAGAGTAATGACTTTCAGGCTATCACTCGTCATGTTGTTTGTGTACCAGGTGACGGCGTTGTCAGCGGGGTAACTACCCCAGCGTGGCATCTAGCCTGGATCCTTTCCCTATGTGGCACACCGGTTCCCTCCCCCCTCCCGCGGCTCCTCGGACCCCCCCATCCCTCCCACCCCCCCCACTTCCCCGAACTGAATCCCCTTAGTCAAATGATTACCCGATGCCCCTTCCCCCCACCCTAACCCCAACTGAGTGTCCCCAACAAATAACCATAGTCCAATGCCCGCCTTCCTGCGGTGCAGGCATGTGGTGAATTTACCTGAGTGAGCGTGTAGCCCCGGCAACCCCGGCCCCCACCCCTCCCCCCAGCCTGCTGTGGATCAGTGCTTGTGTGTCCCCATTCGCCGAAAATGTCACTCATTAGGTGAGGTGTCTCCTAGTCACCGCGTCCAGGGCCGATGCCCGTTCTTGTGACATTGTTGTGTGATCCGGTTTCAGGTCTGTTTTGAAGTCTGTTGTAGGCAGGCTTCTGCGTCCCCACTCTGTGCCATGTTCCTCTCGACGACGGTTGTGAACCCTCTGGGGCGGTTTCCTGTTCGCGAGGTGCTAGTCCCAGGAGAGCACGAGTCTCCCGAAGGGAACTCAGTTGATGCAACGCGCCATTCCTTTTGAAAATTAAGCGGAAGGGATGGCCCCAGGAGTAGGGTACCCCCTCGGCTCTTAAGAAGGAGGTAACTTCTTTGAACATCTTCCTTTTTTGAAGAGTGATAGGGGACAAATCTTGGAATAGTGCCACCGATTGTCCTTGATGCTGCAGAGGCTGCTTTGATCTTGCTTCCCGGAGGATACGTTCCTTCAATGGGAAGTCCGGCAGGAAGGCCAGGATATCTGGAGGTGGAGCCGGTGTGCGTCTTGCCCACCCCACTCTGTGCGCTCGATCGATGCGTACCTCAAAGTCGGGGCCCTCGCCGAGGATCTCTCGAAAGAGGCCCCATAGATATTGGGCTATTGGTGGAGATTCTGTCCAGAAGTTCTTTCTTCCTGGAGAGTCTGATGAGCTTGTGGTGGGCAGCGGTGGCTTTTTTGAAGTTGTCGAGGTCTGTTGGGATTTTGGAGTTCCTCCACAGTTTTTCGAGTCGTCTGCAGGTTCGTCAAGATTCTCGGAGTTCGGTGGAAAACCAGCTGGCTTTCTTGGCGTGGGGCTTGGAGGCTTTCTTGAGGGGGGCGATGGTGTTGGCGCAGTGGGTGATCCAGTTGTGTAGAGTGTGGGCGGCGGTGGTGGGGTCATCGTCTGTGGTGGTGGGAGTGGAGCTACCGAGGGCGGCGGCAAGCTGGTCGTCGGAGATCTTGTTCCAAATCCTGCGCTAGAGCTGATGAGGGCGTCTGCGGGGGATGTTGGATGTGAAGGTGAAGGTGAAATGAACACAGTGGTGGTCCGTCCATGAGAGTTCGGAGGTGTGGCTGAAGGTGATGGAGTTCCCTGCTGTGAAAACGGGATCGAGGATGTGCCCAGCTGAGTGCGTTGGTTCTGGTACGATCTGCTTGAGTCCTATGGTGTGGAGGTTGTCCAGGAGGGAGGCAGAGTTGGGGTCCTGGCGGTTGTCGAGGTGAAAGCTGGGGTCTCCTATTAGCGTGAAATCAGAGGAGGTGATGGCATGCGGCGTGATGACTTCGGTGATGGAGTCGGAGAAAGGAGTGCAGGGTCCGGGGGGTCTGTAGATGAAGGTGCCTCAGAGGGTGGCGGACGGGTTGGTCTGGATCTTGAAGTGGAGGTGTTCCATCAGGTCTGGGGGCCCGTCGGAGTAGGTGCTCAGTCGGAGATAGGCCTTGTGGGCGATGGCGATGCCTCCTTCGGGGCGGTTGGAGCGATCCTTCCTGGTGAACTTGTATCCTATGGTGATGGCGATCGTGATGTCTGGTCCGGAGGTGGCGTTTGTCCAGGTTTCGGTGAGGAAGGCGAAGTCCGGGGCGGTGCTGTCGAGGAGGTCCCAGATTTCCGTGGTGTGTCTGTGGAGGGAGCGGATGTTGAGGAGGATGCATCTCAGGGTTTGTGGTGTGATGGGGTTGTTGCTGGAGGGAGATGGAGGGTCCTGGGTCTCGGTGAAGGTGAAGGAATGGCGGCAGTGATGCAAGTGAAGGGTCTGTGTGTGTCGAGGGGTGAGGAGAGCTTGCAGTTGTAGTTCTTGCCGGCGTTGAGTTTGTGGAGAGCCGAGGAGCTGTAACGCTGGCGGGCCGGAGGACCAGGGGTCCTGGCGCTGGTCGCGGTCGGGTTGCGGACGGGCGCAGACGGGCTTGCCTTTAGCGCGTCTTAGGCATGCCGGCGGCGTCCCCCCGCAGCGGCCTCCATTAAGTAGAGTTTGGGGGAGGGCGGGACAGCTGGGAAGTGGGAACGGGGGGAAAAACACGGGAGCGGGAGGGGCCGCAGCGGCGGGAGGCAGCAGAAAGGGGCAGGGAGAAAAGAATGAGGCTGGCACAGTCAGCAGAGAAATAAATAAAAAAGAAAGGAAAAGGGAATCTGGGCAATAGAAATTTAAGCAAAGCACAAAATTAAAGAATTTAAGCAGAAGGAAAATTAAAGAAAATACTGGGTAGGTGAACAGTCAGACAAAGGGCGAGAACCGTGGTCTGAGTTGGGCCAACAGGAGAGGCAAGGAACTGCCAAAGCCACGGAGCTGCGTGCTGGTAGAGCAGGAACCCGAGGGGTTTAGCTCCTTTCTGTGTGTGTTGCATTCTGTAGAAAGAGGAATATGCTTCTCAGGATTGTTTTTGTGCAGGAAGGTGCCCCTTCATGCACAGAAACGATACAGCATGAAACGCAGGCACCCTTGTACCACGGTGCCTGCGTTGGTGCCAGGCAGCCCATTGTGTGCCAGCACTGGGGAAAGGACAGGAACACGCCATATTGGAATAAATACGGTGCATTTCTGCCCTTACCCTGTGACGCAGCGCAGCAAGGTGACTTGCTGTGCCGCGCCACTTTCCCTTAAATATGGCCCAAGTGTCTTGGGATTCGAAAACCCTTGCAGTGGAGCAGATTCCGGGCAAAACAGAAGTTTGCACACTTTACTGTGCTGTGCTATATTCAGCGCCTCATTGTTAAAATGCTCCCACTAGAATTAAACATTTACCTGTAAAGCGCTTCGCTGCTCTTTGGACGCAGGTCTCTGTGCTATCAAATACATAATAAAAGAAGTGATGGATTTTTGACAGCAAGAGAAACCTTCCCAAGCAGCAACAGTGCAAAATATGCACGTCAATCAAATGCAAATTAATAACAGAACAAATGAACTCGTGAAAGGGGGCGCTTGCAGCCATGCACATGAATTTCCTCACATCAATGTCAGGGATGACACAGACATCTGTGTGATGTAGGAAAAGCAGAGGTGTCTCCACTGCACATGTAGAGAACACGCTTCACACAACATGATAGGATGGGATGAGACATTCCCCCAGTAGGAGATTTCCCAAGCTGCACCACACTTGTGTCCATCTGAAACACTACAGCCATCACCTGCCCCTTACTGGCAAACTGTCCCTCTGAATGAGTGACATCTTTGGGGTGACACACAAGTTACTGGGCCCTGCGGATGTATCTCTCCTTGCAGCACTGCAACTTGTGTACTGTCACAAACACTGTTGTGCCCCCAGGTCATTCAAGTCTGAGTTAGTCATGCCTTTTAACTGGCCTGGGTAGCTTCCAAAAACATTGCCACAAAACAAACAATGTCGTTGAGGAATTAGTGGCATGCCAACCACAACAAAAAGTTAAACAAATGTACTTTAAACATTGATTTTTGCAACTAGCAGAATAGGGTAACTAACTGTGGGTGGCACAATGTTCACTGCACAGGGATAAAATATGCTTCTGTGGAGAGTGAAGAAGTACAGTGTGAAGGAGTAGTAACTTCCGGTGGAAACAGCCAGGGGCAAGATGATTTTTCTAAGGGGCTCAGTCCAACAGGTTCTTGTTGTGGCCCTAAAGAGGTCTGTGAGCAGATCCGCAGGACTTGTTGGCCCACATGTAAAAACAAGTTGATGTTTCGACCCAAGCCTGTAATTACATAGGCCATCATCAGGAATGTGGAATCATTAGGGTGCAACTAAAGGTGATGTCATGTAAGTGGATGGCGCACATTGGGCCACTATCTGCACAAGGGTACGAGCATCTGAGACTTCTGAATGAGAAGGAGAACTCACCAGTTGGCAGCTGGCATCCTTACACTATTTCTGGCACAGTATGCCCACCTCTCTCACGCATAGCACCATGCCCAGGAGGGTTCTCTTATGTATAGTGCATCCACTTTTGGTGCCTCTGAGTCCCTGTTCATGATATCACCTGGCGTTGCCGTCGATGCCCTTATACCCACCATTGGTGTTGGCAGCCATCCCACGCATGAGCGTATCACTCTCTGTCTGTGTCTAGGTCGTTGGTGCACTCTATGTGTCCATGGGTGTGCAGAGCTGTTCTCTTCCTCTTCTATATGGCCAGTTTCTGTGCTTGCGCCCTGGGTGCCCGCCCCTCATGCACACTCTCTCCTTGATCATAGACTCAAGTGCCACTGCTAAGCTAAGTCCTACTTTTACATAACGGAGTATCGTGAGTGTGAGAAGGTGGCCTGGTCTATGCTGTCCACTAATTAAAGTGGGCACGACCCTTATGATGTATGAGGTCAAAGATAACTTTTAGAAAGCTATCCTAGTGGTAGCTGTGGAGAGCAGCCTTCAGGCTTAATCTTGAAGGAATGTAAAGCAGCTTGTTTTACCAGAGTATCACCCCCTGAATGACTAAATGAAAGAAGAACCACACAGTAGTGATATAAAAAAATGTATTTATTAATATAACACTCTCTACTAATCTCTACATGAGATTAGAACATAAAGCACACAATATTGAATCAATAGAACAATCGTAAGTAGCACAATACACAGCTGGCTCCAGGGGGAGACCGAACTAGATACTACAAAAATGGTATAACAATCACGACTTGACTAGACACAGTGCCTAGAGCACGTAGAATCGCTGGGACCCCAAGGAACCACCCACGGCAGTGACACAGGGTGCCCACGGAGGACTGGTGCCGTGAGGAAACACGACTGCGTGCTCCGTGCAACTCTATGGGAAAGTCGGGGTTGGAAAGTTGCTGTTTTAGGACACTTCTACGAGGACTTCAAGCAAACCCTTTGGAACATAAGAGGTTCTAGAGCCAACACACCAGTGAGTACCGAGGTACCCGTGTTACCTATCCCAGAGGAGCCGGGTGCATACGGGTCAAGTGGTGTCGGAAACCTCCGTCGTTTTCAATGGAGAGCTGCGAAGAAGTACTGCTGCCAGGAAGGTGAAGAGTGTCCGGTGGAATCCAAGCCTGGATTCTAGGGGAGAGGAACCTGAAAGCAGAGGGGACAGAGTCTGGGTTACTTCAGGTGACCAGTGGCTCGGTAGTCGAATGCCCACCGATGTCGGGTGCTTCAGGTGTGAAGAAAGGATGCTTGACTCTGCAGGCACGGGGACCAGGAGATGTCGAGGATGACCAGGGTCCGGAGGTGAGCTGTCCCACAAAGGATGTCGAGTGCTGAGGGGTCAGTGTCCGGCTGGAGCACCAACAAGCCTTGGCAAATGCAACCCATGCAGGCAGAGTAAACAGGTTACGGTGTAGACCAGCAAGGTCCAGGAGACTCTCCAAGCAATGGGGAGTCAGGGCACGTCTGGAGCAACCAGGGAAGCCCAAGAACAAACAAGGTGACCCTCGCCAGGACCCACAGGCCAACAGACCAGGGATCGCGAGGATACCTCGAGCGAATTCACAAATCACCAGCCCACAGAGCACTCGGTGAGTGGAGGCCAGATATCTTCAGTGCAAATGCTGCTCGGGATCAGGACTATACAGAGTCTAAAGCACAAGCTCAGGGATCACCAACAAGCATATGCTTCTGCAAATGTACGCGGTACACAGGGGTTCGGGTTGCACGGTCCCCAAGTGGGATAATGGTCTCAGAATCGCTGAGAGGTCAGATCAACCTCAGGGACCTTCGGAAACCCACCTCCTGTGTTGCTGAAATCTTCGGAGTCCGCAGGAGCTCTGGAGATGCAAGCCAGTCAGATGCACTTAGGTGCCTGCTTCTGTAGGGGAGTAACTCCTTTACTCCAAGGGAGATTCTTCAGTCATCCAGCATCGTGCAGACAGTCGAAGTACTTGGTTTCTTCTTAGCAGAATCTTGTCCAGGTAAAATCTAAAGTCCTGTAGCCAGGTATCCCACTTTATACCCACAGGAGAAGGTTGGAAAGATTCTGTGGACCCTCCTAGGGGAGGGGCAGGACAGAGGGGTGGCTACACCCATGTCCTTTGTCCAGTTTTGCGCCAGAGCAGGAGCCAATGGCTCCCAGAACTGGTTTGAGCTGGACTATGCACAGGGACCCCAATGTGCCCCCAGAGCAGACTTTCTGGCACTCTCAGAGTGCACCCACCCAGCCCCAATACACTAAACCCTGTCTGGGAGGTGGTCACACCTCCCTGTGACAGGATGCCTATTGTCATGCCTTCCTCTGCTCAAGCTTGGCTCAGCAGCCGGAGGGCAGAATCATGTCTGTGGCTGGCAGCATCCATTTTGTGCTGCCCAGGTCGAGAAAGCTGGTACCGGGTAGACCGGTGACCCACAGTAGTGGTTTCAGAAGGGTGGAATCATACCTCCCACACCAGTTACTGGTGTGGAGGTATGATTCCAAGGTGTTTGACACCAAACACGACATGTTTCTAAGCAGCCGTTTTAAAGTTAGCATTTACCGCGAGGTTATAATGCAACTTAACCTATATGTCTGGCTGCATCACTGACAACCCCGGAGAATGGTCTCCGAAGGCTGCAGAGGGGCTCTGCTCATGCAGGGGTACCCTCTCACGTACAACCCAGCACCCTGCCTTCAGGATTGATAAGGCCTGCCATAGGGGTGACTGGAAGGTTTTTAAGTGTAGTGATTTAGATAGATATAGGGAACCTATATCTAAGTAAGTGGTGCAAGCACCAGCTTACACAGGCTGCTGTAGCAGACCTGTTGTGTCATTTTGAATGGCCTCTCATGGGTGGCATAATTCATGCTTCAGCCCATGGGAGTCCTCTGGGGTACCTATGCCCTGGGTACATGGTGCACCATCTAATAGGGACCCCAGTATCCAATCTGGAGTGTACCTAAAGTACATGCATATCAATTTAAGGGAGAAAGCAGATAGACTGGGGTCCTAGTCAGACTAGTCCAAAAACAGTGATACATCAGCAAAAAGTGGGGGTAACCATAAGAAGCAGATCCTACTTTCCTACACAACCCCCCCCCACCCCCAACGCAAGGACATTAAACTAACCTTGACCAGTTGAGTCTTCATGTTCTAAGTGGATATATCTGTAGAGTCCATCTGCATTGGCATGGTTACTCCCAGGTCTATGTTCCACTGTATAGTCCATCCCCTGTAGGGAAATGGACCACCTCAAGAGTTTGGGGTTTTCACCCTTCATCTGTTTTAGCCATTAGAGGGGCTTATGGTCTGTCTGAACAATGAAGTGAGTGCCAAACAGGTATGGCCTCAGCTTCTTCAGAGCCCAAACCACAGCAAAGGCTTCCCTCTCAATAGCTGACCAACGTTTCTCTCTGGGGGTCAGCCTCCTGCTTATGAAAGCTACTGGCTGATCCTGACCCTCCTCATTCAACTGTGATAGCAGAGCCCCTACCCCCAATTCAGATGCATCTGTTTGAACAATGAATTGCTTGGAATAATCAGGACTTTGCAGAATGGGAGCATGCACATGGCCTGCTTCAGGTCATCAAATGCCTTTTGACAGCTAACTGTCCACTGAACTTTCTTAGGCATTCTTTTGGAAGTTAAGTCATTCAAAGGGGTCACTATGGAGCCATATCCTTTGACAAACCTCCTGTAGTACCCACTCAGGCCCAAGAAAGTTCTGACCTGAGTCTGGGTAGTTGGAGCAACCCAATCAATGATTGTTTGGATTTTGCTCTGCAATGGTTGAACCTGGCCTCCACCCACAAGGTGGCCCAGGTACGCAACCTTACTCCTTTGAAATGTGGCAGGTGCATTCTTCAAGCCAAAAGGCATCACCACAAATTGGTAGTGCCCACTAGGGGTTGAGAATGCTGTTTTTGGTTTAGCCTCCTCAGCTAATCTGATTTGCCAGTAACCAGCTGTCAGGTCAAATATACTTAAGAATTTGGCAGAGGCCAAAGTATCAATAAGTTCATCTGTCCTTGGAATTGGATGAGCATCAGTCCTAGTGACTGCATTGAGTCCCCTGTAGTCAACACAGAACCTCATCTCTCTCTTACCACCCTGAGTGTGAGGTTTTGGTACTAAGACTACTGGGCTAGCCCAAGGGCTATCTGAGGGCTCAATCACTCCCAGTTCCAACATTTTCTGGACTTCAGTCCTGATACAGTCCCTGACATGATCAGGTTGCCTGTAAATCTTATTTTTAACAGGCAGACTGTCAC
The DNA here is from genome assembly GCA_963921515.1 of Calotriton arnoldi. Classification (NCBI taxonomy): domain Eukaryota; kingdom Metazoa; phylum Chordata; class Amphibia; order Caudata; family Salamandridae; genus Calotriton; species Calotriton arnoldi. The sequence continues at coordinate 989,874 of CAWUFW010005054.1, read as the reverse complement.
CTGTGTCCACCTCATGTGTACACCAGGTAGTCTAACTTGGAGTCAGTGAAAACATATGTCTGTACTGATTGAGGACCTTCCTGCAATCAGTCTGTTGCTGTTCAGTGAGGCTGCCTGCCAAGGCTACACCATCTACTGAACCATCATCAGGGTTCTGTGAGAGGAGGTCAGGGAGTGGATCACTCTCTTCCTCCTGTCCCTCATCAGTAGCCATGAGCAAGCCCATGTCGGCCCTGTCCACATATGGCTTGAGCCTGTTCACATGGAGCACCCTGTGGGGGCTCCTGGGAGTTCCAAGGTCCACCAGGTAGGTAACCTCTCCCTTCTGCTCAAGAATGGTATGGGGCCCACTCCACTTGTCTTGGAGAGCTGCTGGGGCCACAGGCTCCAACACCCATACCTTCTGTCCTGGCTGATACACAGTCAAAACAGCCTTTTAGTCATACCAGGCCTTTTGCAATTCCTGGCTAGCCTCAAGGTTTTTGGTTGCCTTCTTCATGTACTCAGCCATCCTGGACGGATACCAAGTACATAGTCCACTATGTCCTGTTTAGGTGGTTTGAGATGTAACTCCCATCCCTCCTTAACCAAACATAAGGGACCCCTAACTGGATGTCCAAACAGAAGTTCAAAAGGGTTGTAGCCAACTCCCTTCTGAGGAACCTCTCTGTAGGCAAAGAGAAGGCAGGGCAAAAGGATATCCCATCTACGCCTGAGCTTGTCAGGGAGACCTTTTATCATGCCCTTGAGGGTTCTGTTGAATCTCTCAATCAACCCATTGCATTGTGGTTGATAGGGTGTGGTGAATTTGTAATTCACTCCACACTCCTTCCACATAGCAGTCAGGAAACCAGACATAAAGTTTGCCTCTCTATCTGATACCACCTCCTTAGGGAAACCCACCCTGGAAAAGATTCCCAGGAGGGCCCTGGCCACAGCAGGAGCTGTGGTGGTCCTAAGGGGTATTGCTTCTGGATACCTAGTGGCATGGTCCACCACCACTAGTATGAATCTGTGTCCAGATTCAGTTGGAGGATCCATGGGACCAACAATGTCAATCCCAACCCTCTCAAAGGGAACCCCCACCACAGGTAGTGGTATCAGGGGGGCCTTTGTAGTACCACCTGCCTTACCACTGGCTTGGCAAGTGATAGAGGAGCGACAAAACTCCTTTGTGTCTTCTGACATGTGAGGCCAGTGAAAGTGAGGGACAATTCTGTCCCAGGTCTTGCTTTGGCCTAAGTGTCCTGCTAATGGGATATCATGTGCCAGTGTTAATAGGAAGCCTCTAAACTTCAGAGGTATAACCAACCTCCTGGTAGCACCAGGCTTGGGGTCTCTACCCTCTGAGTATAGAAGTCCATCATCCCAGTAGATCCTGTGGGACCCACTGGCACTCCCAGAAGCCTCAGCAGCAGCTTGCTGTCTGAGGGGTTCAAGAGAGGGGCGGTTCAGCTGCTCCTTGCACAGTTCTGCCCTGGAAAGGCCCCCTGTCCCTAAGAACTCAACCTGGTCAGGTTCAAGTTCCTCTGAGACTGTTCCTTCACAGGGACTGAGATCATCTCCCTCAGGAGACTGATCCTCACTCTGAGGCAGGGGGGAAGACACTGTCTTACCCCTGCTGCTCCTTCTCTTGGAAGGTACCTGGTCCATTATTCCAGGATCCAGGGCCTGTTCAGTGGAAGACATTTTTGACTGTGACCTAGCCATGGCAAACACATCTGCAGGGATGCCTATCATTTCTGCATGTGTCCTGAGTTCCACTTCAGCCCAAGCTGAAGTCTCCAAATCATTGCCCAACAAGCATTCTACAGGGAGGTCTGAGCTAACCACAACCTTCTTAGGGCCAGTTACCCCTCCCCAGGTGAAGTTCACAACTGCCAAGGAATGGTCTGTCCTGACATTGCTTGCATTGGTCACTTGGTACATCTCACCAAGTACGATCTGGTCAGGGCCACAAGATCTTTTGTCACCATGGTAACACTTGCACCTGTGTCCCTGTATGCCATGGCCTCCTTACCATTGATCAAAAGCTGTTGTCTGTACTTGCCTAGATTACTGGGACTTACAAATAAGGAGGCAATGTCCATGCCTCCATCACAGACCAACACAGCCTGAGTTGGAATTCTGACTAGGCCAGAATCCATCTCAGATCCCAAGGTTAACCCTACTATACCCTTGTTCTGTGTACCACCACTTGAGACTGTGCTGGGGGGACAGTTGCCTTAGGGGCAGTGGTGGTAGGAGTGGAATCCTTGGCCCTTGGACAATTGGCATCTTTTGTCCAATGGGTCTTCTCTTTACAGATATGACACCAAGGTTTCCTTTTGCCTTTACCCATGTTAGATTGTGACTCCCCCCCAAGATGTAGGTTTTTGGGGCCCTTGTGAAGACCTCTGGTCTTTACCCTTCTCCCCACCCTTATCTGAAGTTTTAGTATCTTGCTTCTTGGGGTCACCACCTTGGTTCTGAGCTTTCTGCTTCACCCTGGTTCTGACCCATTGGTCTGCCTTCTTTCCCAATTCTTGGGAAGAGGTCAGATCAGAATCAACCAGGTACTGATACAACAACTGATTTTGGCAATTATTAAGGACCTGCTCCCTCATAATTAAATTGTACAATCCCTTAAAATCATTCACTTTACTGCCAAGTAACCAGCCTTCCAGAGCCTTAGTAGCACAATCTACAAAGTCTACCCAGTCCTGAGTCTGTGTCTTCTGGGTGTCTCTGAACTTAATCCTGTATTGTTCAGTGGTTAAGCCAAACCCATCAATGAGAGCACTCTTCAGGACTGAATAATTGTCAGCATCCTCTTCTCTAACAGTGAGGAGCGTATCTCTACCTTTGTCAGTAAAGGAGAGCCACAAGATAGCTGCCCACTGCTCCTGAGGGACCCTCTGTACTATACAGGCCCTCTCTAGTGCAGTTATCCATTTGTGGATGTCATCCCCACTCTGGTAGGGAGGGACTATCTTGTTTAGGTTCCTATGATCATGAGTATACTCCCTAACCCTAGGGACACTGTTGCTGCCACCATGGGACTCTAGTCCCAATCTCTTTGTAGCTCTCTGGAGCTCTAGGGATTCCCTGTCTAGGGCCAACTGCTCCTTCATGAGCCTAAGCTTGATTTTCTCAAGCTCCAGAAGTTGGCACTGTCTCTCATAAGAGGATTCCCTCTTATGTGATATGGGAGTCCCTACAGAAGTTCCTGAGTGCTGAGATTCTACAGAGGGAGATCTAGATCTCCTAGGTAAACTCTGTACTCTTCCTGGTGGAGTAAAGAGAGGGCCACTGGGGCCTTCTCCCCCACCTGAAGGAAGTTCTGTGTTTTCCAGGTTAGAATCATTCTGATCCTCCTGGCCAGGGTTTGAGTCCAGGTCAAAGAAGGTTTCACTTCCTGGCCTTTCCTCATTCCCTGTCCCACCCACTCTATCTGCCTCATCAGACCCTGGGGTCTTCCTAAGGTCAACCACCCTCCTCGCACTCAACACCGGAAGACTCATAGACTGCCAGCAAGCCTCGCCGAACAAGACCCATGGCCAGTTCTCCTGCCTCCACTGCCGCCAGACCCTCACCACAACCCCGGCCTCCAACACCACGGACGCCAGCACCGGCTACACCTTAAGATGCATCCTCCTCAACGTACACTCCGTACACAAGCACGCCATGGAAATCTGGAACCTACTCGACTCCCTCTCGCCCGACATCGCTTTCCTCACGGAGACGTGGACCAATGACACCTCCGCTCCCGACATCAACATCGCCATCCCGGGCGGATACAAGATCCAGAGGAAGGACCGCCCCAACCACCCGGGAGGGGGCCTCGCCATCGCCCACAAGAGCACCCTCCGCCTCACCACCTCCAGCGAAACCTTCCCCTCCGCCGAACACCTGCACTTCCAGATCCAGACCACCCCCAACGCAACACTCCGAGGAACCCTCATCTACAGACCCCCCAGCCCCCGGACACCCTTCGCCACCGCCATCACCGACTTCATCGCACCCCACGCCATCGCATCAGCAAACTACATACTCATCGGAGACCTGAACTTCCACCTCGACAACCCCAGCGACCCCAACTCCACCATCCTCCGTGACACCTCGCCAACATTGGACTCAAACAACTCGTCACCACACCGACCCATAGAGCCGGACACACCCTCGACCCCATCTTCGCCACAGGAAAAAGCGTCCACTTCAGCCACACAACGCAACCACCATGGACCGACCACCACTGCGTACACTTCACCGTCAAAAAGCCCAAGACACCCAAACCAGCCCCACGCCCACCACGAAGGAACTGGAGCAAGGTTACTGACGAGCAACTCAACTCCACCCTCACCCGAAACAACCGCACCTGGACATCTGGCGCAAACGAAGCAGCCAGAGAACTCCACACCTGGATCTCCAACTGCGCAGACAAGCTCGCCCCGCTACGCCCCGTCTGCGCCCGACCGGGTCCAGGGGCCAGAACCCCTGCCTCTCCTCCCCCTGATTACTATTGTTATACCGGTATGCAGCTTAAACAGCTAAACAGAGTCACTGGGCCAAAATGCGTCCATTCCATTTCTCTCAGCGAGTCTGTCGCTGGCTGCTCACATTGTTCGTTTAAACTTTTGCCATCCCCTCTCACCCCCCTACCTTCCCGGAAATCATATAAATTGTTCCTGCTAAAATGCAGATCGCTGCCTAAGCACACAGCAGAGATTTCCATTCTTTTAAAAGACCTTCACCCAGAAGTTTTGTTTCTTACAGAAACTTGGCTCAATTCTTGTTCGGAGCCTGATATTGTCCAATCTCTCCCCCCTGGTTATCTAGTTCAGAGGGTGGATATAATGACAGGCAAAGTGGCGGTATTGAAATTATCTATAAAGACCACCTGAGCTGCCGCTTGCTCTGCAGCCCACTAGCAGACTGTGAGAACTTTCAGTTCTCAATAGGATTCACTCCCACTCTCTCGCTGTCAGGTATCCTTGTCTATCGCCCGCCTGGGCCTATCGGCCAATTTTGCAAATCATTACTAGAAACTGCTGTTAACCTTGCTAGTACTGCTGCTAACCTTACTCTCTTAGGAGATTTTAACTTGCATTTTGATGATCCTTCCTCTTCGACCGCAACAGAATTAACTTTTGATCTCGCGGCCTATCAGCTTACACAGAAGGTCTTGCTTGCGACCCATGTTAAAGGACACCTCCTCGACCCCATCTTTTCTAATTTGGAGGAATTAACGGGGAAAGAACCCACCCCTCTTCCCTGGTCGGATCATTACTTGATCCCCTTCTTTTGGACCCCTTCAAATGTTGCCCCTCAAACTCGGCCGACACAAGCATTATCCCGCCTCTGGTCTAAACTCCCCTTAGATAAGTGGGTCCTGCGCCTCGAAAGGACTAAGCCACCCCCTGTCACCAATCCAGCCGCCGCTAATGATAGATTTAACAACTGGATAGAGGGCTCACTTGACCAGGTCCTCCCGAACAAATTGATCCAGAGGAAAGGAGGGCCCAATAAGACGGCTTGGTTCTCCCATAAACTCCGGGAATTAAAAAAGATGTGCAAAAAAATCGAAAGGGCCTGGAGGAAAGATTTCTCCCCCAGCAAGAAATTGGATTATAGGGAGGCCATTAGAACATATAAGGCAGAAATAATTAAAAGGGCCCAGGCCTCCTATTATGAGGAAAGGATCTCCCTACCTGCCAACTCTCCAAGAGAAACCTTTCGCATTGCGAAAAAACTTCTCAAAGCCCCCCTCCCTCCAGATGTACCTGATGTATCAGGCCGCCGCTGCAATGAACATGCAGATTATTTCTTCAACAAAATCCAAAACATTTATTCATCTTTCCCTCTAGATGACAGCTACATCAAATTCTATCCTGAGGACACTGGCCCGTTGAAAAGGGAATATTCCCTGGAGGCCTTCACCCCGATGACCCAGGAATCGTTTCAGGCCATCATGACACTTGTTAAGAGTGGGTCGCCAAAAGACCCAGCTCCACTCAATATTCTGAAGCTGGCAGCTGATATAGTTGCCCCAACTATCATTGACCTGATCAATGCCTCACTCTCCATGGGTACGGTTCCTCCCATGTGGAAAAGAGCAATGGTGAAATCCCTCCTGAAAAAACCCAACTTGGACCCGGACTCTCTGGGCAATTATTGCCCTATGTCGCTCCTCCCCGGGATTAGCAAGATCGCGGAGAAACATGTTTACCTTACACTTTCTACGTTCCTGGAATCTCATGACCTTCTCCACTCCTCTCAAACTGGTTTTCGCCCGCGTCAAGGCACTGAAACTGCTTTGTTAGCGGTTGTCGAAGAATCTAGAAAGATTCTTGACACAGGAGGGTCCTCAGCTGTGATTCTTCTGGACCTCAGCGCAGTCTTTGATACGGTCAACCACCAAATCTTGATCCACTGTCTTAGAGGTTTGTGGGTGACTGGTACAGCCCTAACATGGCTGCAATCTTTCCTGGAGGAAAGATTTTTCCAGGTGTTTGAGGGTGAGGCCATTTCAAAATCTGTGCCCCTACACTGTGGAGTTCCCCAAGGCTTGTCCTTGAGCCCCACTCTTTTTAATGTTTATATGGCTCCGCTGGCAGACATTGTACTTCCTTTTGGGGTTCATATAGTGACATACGCGGATGATACCCAACTGGTCGTAGCACTGAATCACATCGACCAGGCATCTAATGGCCTTCGTCCCTGTCTTGAGGAAGTCGCCAAGTGGATGAATCTGTCGCATCTAAAACTGAATGGCGACAAGACTGAGCATATGGTTCTTGGCAATCCTTTCTGTTTTAAAGCAGACACAATGTGGCCAGCTTGTATGGGCCCTGCCCCCACCCCCAAGACCGAGATAAAAAGCCTGGGTGTCTGGCTGGATCAGGACCTCAGCTTTAAAGTTCAGGCCAGGAAGGTTGTTGCCGCCTGCTATGGCATCCTCAGGATGCTTCGCAAAGTACTCCCCCTTCTTCCCTTCCAGACCAAAAAGCTGATGATCCAGGCACTCATCCTATCTCGGATAGACTATGGCAATGCCTTATACCTAGGTGGGCCAAGCTTGGAAATTGCGAAACTTCAGACTGTGCAAAATTGCGCAGCAAGGATGCTTATTGGGATCCCGAATCGACACTCTGCAAGGCCCGCTTTGCATTCCCTCCACTGGCTCCCTATTCAGGAGAGAGTCAATTTTAAGGCTCTGTGTATCACCCATAAGTCGCTGGAAGGGAATGGCCCACCAATCAACCATTCTATGGTTCAGCCTTACCGGTCGAACAGGCAGCTGCGCTCAGATGAGCTCCACCTGGCAGTTGTACCCAGGATCAAGAAGGCCAGAAGTGGCGGCCATCTCTTTTCTTATAATGCCGCCAGACTTTGGAACTCCCTTCCACTGCACTTACGAAAGGAACCTAATTATCTGGCCTTCCGTAAACAGTTAAAGACGTGGCTTTTCCCCTAGGTGTTGCTTGTGCCTTAGTTACCTGCTTCAGTGCTGGGATGCCTCAGGGTAGCCATGCGCTATAGAAATGCTGTTTCATTCATACGCAACCCCGACAAACAGCGCCCCAGGAAAGCCGCCTGGTACACCACTGCTCTCCAAGAAGCCAGGCGCAGCTGCAGACGCCTGGAGAAGAACTGGAGAAACACCAGGACAACCGAAAACTACTCCACCTACAAAGACGCCATGACTAACTACCACAACCAAATCAGAACCGCCAAGAGGAACTTCATCCACAACAGAATCCTCGCCAACTCCACCAACTCCAGAGAACTCTTCAGTGTCATCCAGGAATTCACCAACCCACGCAGGTAAACCGCAGACATCACCCCGTCCCAAGACCTCTGTGACAAACTTGGAACCTACTTTCACCTCAAGATGAAAGCCCTCTACGACAACTTCGTCGACCATCCTCCAGACGCCACTGCCGGCCCCCCGCCCCCCAGGGGCTCCAGCCAACCCACCATCTCCAACTGGACACCGATCACGACCGAAGATACCACCTCGACCATGAAAGGCATCCACTCGGGAGCCCCCACCGACCCCATACCTCCTCACATCTACCACAGAGCCTCATCCGCCATTGCACCCAAGCTTCAATGCACCATCAACACCACCTTCGAAATAGGCACCTTCCCAGACGACTGGAAACACGCAGAAGTCAGGCCCCTGCTCAAGAAGCCCACAGCAGACCCCACCGACCTTAAGAACTACCGGCCCATCTTGCTTCTCCCCTTCGCAGCCAAATTAGCAGAGAAAACGGTCAACAAGGAACTGACACGATTCATCGAAGAGAACACTATCCTCGACCCGTCCCAATCTGGATTCTGAAGCAACCACAGCACCGAGACAGCCCTACTCGCCGCCACAGACGACATCCGCACCCTCCTGGACAAAGGCCACTCCGCAGCCCTCATCCTACTCGACCTATCAGCGGCCTTCGACACCGTCTCTCAATGCACACTAGTCACCAGACTGCACGACGCCGGAATACAAGGAACAGCCCTGGACTGGATCCGATCGTTCCTCACCGGAAAAAGCCAGAGAATCAGATTACCACCCTTCCTCTCCCACTTCACGGAAATCACCTGCGGAGTCCCACAGGGGTCATCTCTGAGCCCGACCCTCTTCAACATCTACATGGCCCCCCTCGCAGCCATCGTCTGACAGCACGGCCTCAACATCGTATCCTACGCCGACGACACCCAGCTCAGCCTCTCCCTCACCCGAGACCCCACCACCACCAAACTCAACTTCCAGAAAGGAATACAAGACGTCGCAGTCTGGATGACCAACAGCTGCCTTAAACTCAACGCCGAGAAGACAGAAGTCCTCATCCTGGGAAACACCCCCTCAGCATGGGACAACACCTGGTGGCCGACAGCCCTCGGAAGCCCACCTACCCCCACAGACCACGCCAAGAACCTCGGCATCATACTCGACTCTTCACTCAACATGAACCGCCAGGTCAACGCCGTCACATCCAGCTGCTTCAACACCCTCCGCATACTCCGCAAGACCTTCAAATGGATCCCCCCGGAGTCAAGGAAGACAGTCACCCACGCGCTCATCACCAGCAGACTGGTCTATGGAAACGCACTCTACGCCGGCATCAATAAGTCCCTACTCCGCAAACTCCAGACTATACAGAACACCGCCGCCAGACTCGTCCTCGGCATCCCCCGACACAAACACATCAGCCAACACCTACGAAAACTCCACTGGCTCCCCGTGGAGGAAAGAATCACCTTCAAAATCCTCACCCACGCCTACAAATGCCTACACCACAACGGACCGAAATACCTCAATGACAGAATCAACTTCCACGTACCCAAAAGAAACCTCAGTTCGGCAAACCTCGCACTGGCCGAAACCCCGCGCATCCACAGAGCCAGAGCGGGCGGAAGATCCTTCTCTCACATTGCTGCCAAGACCTGGAACGAGCTACCGGCTGACATCAGACGCGCCCCTCCCATATCACCTTCAGGAAGACGCTCAAGACCTGGCTCTTCGGTTAACAGACCTGCGGACCCGCCCCCCCAGCGCCTTGAGACCCTTACGGGTGAGTAGCGCGCTTTACAAACTCCTGATTGATTGATCCAAGAGCAACAGCTCTATGAGACGTTGGGGGCTTGCACTTCTCCCTGTCCTCAGCTTCCTAGACATGCACATGGCCCTCAATTCTTGGAATGTGAGGTCATCATACCTAGTTGGCAGAGAGCCACTGGCTTCTCCTCTAGAAGACATACTAGTGTTATGTGGTGTAGGCACCTACCTAACCTAGTGGAGACTAAACTCTCTTGAGTTGGAGAAAGGGTGTGCTAGACCCTTGACTTACCCAACTCCAAGTTCAGTAGAACTTACTTATTCCAATCTTGATTATATGTGCCTAATACTTAGTGGTTTTCAGTTAATCACTCAATGAGATTTATCTGGTAAAACAATAGCAAGCTTGAATCCCATCCGCTGCCCACCAATGTGAGAAGGTGGCCTGGTATATGCTGTCCACTAATTAAAGTGGGCACCTTGTACCAGTCCACACCACCCTTATGATGTAAGAGGTCAAAGATAACCTTTAGAAAGCTATCCTAGTGGTAGCTGTGGAGAGCAGCCTTCAGGCTTAATCTTGAAGGAATGTAAAGCAGCTTGTTTTACCAGAGTATCACCTCCTGAATGACTAAATGAAAGGATAACCACACAGTAGAGATATAAAAATATGTATTTATTAATATAACACTCTCTACTAATCTCTACACGAGATTAGAACATAAAGCACACAATATTGAATCAATAGAACAATCGTAAGTAGCACAATACACAGTGGGCTCCAGGGGGAGACCGAACCATATACTAAAAAATGGTATAACAATCACGACTTGACTAGACACAGTGCCTAGAGCACGTAGAATCACTGGGACCCCAAGGAACCACCCAAGGCAGTGACACAGGGTGCCCACGGAGGACGGGTGCAGTGAGGAAACACGACCGCGTGCTCCGTGCAACTCTATGGGAAAGTCGCGGTTGGAAAGTTGCTATTTAAGGACACTTCTACGAGGACTTCAAGCAAACCCTTTGGAACATAAGAGGTTCTAGAGCCAACACACCAGTGAGTACCGAGGTACCTGTGTTACCTATCCCAGAGGAGCCGGGTGCATAGGGGTCAAGTGGTGTCGGAAACCCTCGTCGTTTTCAATGGAGAGTTGCGAAGAAGTACTGCTGCCAGGAAGGTGAAGAGTGTCCGGTGGAATCCAAGCCTGGATTCTAGGTGAGAGGAACCTAAAAGAAGAGGGGACAGAGTCTGGGTCACTTCAGGTGACCAGGGGCTCGGTAGTCGAATGCCCACCGATGTCGGCTGCTTCACGTGTGAAGAAAGGATGCTTGACTCTGCAGGCACGGGGACCAGGAGATGTCGAGGATGACCAGGGTCCGGAGGTGAGCTGTCCCACGAAGGATGTCGAGTGTTGAGGGGTCAGTGTCCGGCTGGAGCACCAACCAGCCTTAGCAAATGCAACCCACGCAGGCAGAGTAAACAGGTTACGGTGTGGACCAGCAAGGTCCAGGAGACTCTCCAAGCAATGGGGAGTCAGGGCACGTCTGGAGCAACAGGGAAACCCAAGAACAAACAAGGTGACCCTCACCGGGACCCACAGGCCAACGGACCAGGGATCGCGAGGAGACCTTGAGCGAATTCACAAAGCACCAGCCCACAGAGCACTCGGTGAGTGGAGGCCGGATATCTTCAGTGCAAATGCTGCTCGGGGTCAGGACTACACGGAGTCCAAAGCACAAGCTCAGGGATTGCCAACAAGCATATGCTTCTGCAAATGTACGCGGTGCACAGGGGTTCGGGTTGCATGGTCCCCACGAGGGATACTGGTCTCAGAATCGCTGAGAGGTTAGATGAACCTCAGGGACCATCGGGAACCCACCTCCTGTGTTGCTGAAGTCTTCGGAGTCCGCACGAGCTCTGGAGATGCAAGCCGGTCAGATGCGCTTAGGTGCCTGCTTCTGCAGGGGAGTAACTCCTTTACTCCAAGGGAGATTCTTCAGTCATCCAGCGTCGTGCAGACAGTCGAAGTATTTGGTTTCTTCTTAGCAGAATCTTGTCCAGGTAAAATCTAAAGTCCTGTAGCCAGGTATCCCACTTTATACCCACGGGAGAGGGTTGGAAAGATTCTGTGGACCCTCCTAGGGGAGGGGCAGGACAGAGGGGTGGCTACACCCATGTCCTTTGTCCAGTTTCGCGCCAGAGCAGGAGCCAATGGCTCCCAGAACTGGCTTGAGCTGGACTATGCACAGGGACACCAAATGTGCCCCCAGTGCAGACTTTCTGGCACTCTCAGAGTGCACCCACCCAGCCCCAATACACTAAACCCTGTCTGGGAGGTGGTCACACCTCCCTGTGACAGGATGCCTATTGTCATGCCTTCCTCTGGTCGAGCTTGGCTCAGCAGCCGGAGGGCAGAATCGTGTCTGTGGCTGGCAGCATCCATTTTGTGCTGCCCAGGTCGAGAAAGCTGGTACCGGGTAGACCGGTGACCCACAGTAGTGGTTTCAGAAGGGTAGAATCATACCTCCCACACCAGTTACTGGTGTGGAGGTATGATTCCAAGGTGTTTGACACCAAACACGACATGTTTCTAAGCAGCCGTTTTAAAGTTAGCATTTACCGCGAGGTTATAATGCAACTTGACCTATATGTCTGGCTGCATCACTGACAACCCCGGAGAATGGTCTCCGAAGGCTGCAGAGGGGCTCTGCTCATGCAGGGGCACCCTCTCACGTACAACCCAGCACCCTGCCTTCAGGATTGATAAGGCCTGCCATAGGGGTGACTGATAGGTTTTTAAGTGTAGTGATTTAGATAGATATAGGGAACCTATATCTAAGTAAGTGGTGCACGCACCAGCTTACACAGGCTGCTGTATCAGACCTGTTGTGTCATTTTGAATGGCCTCTCATGGGTGGCATAATACATGCTTCAGCCCATGGGAGGCCTCTGGGGTACCTATGCCCTGGGTACATGGTGTACCATATAATAGGGACCCCAGTATCCAATCTGGAGTGTACCTAAAGTACATGCATATCAATTTAAGGGAGAAAGCAGATAGACTGGGGTCCTGGATAGCAGGATCCCAGTCAGACTAGTCCAAAAACAGTGATACATCAGCAAAAAGTGGGGGTAACCATAAGAAGCAGATCCTACTTTCCTACAGTGAGGGCCCATATGTTGACGTTGGTTTCCCTTCTCATCTTAAGCCAGAAGCTCCTCTTGTGCATGAAGATGACTCCACCTCGTGGATAGTGGCCCACACGTGATTCTGTTCCTGCATGGACATGCAGCCTACCTTCACCACCTCCACCGCTGTTCCCTAGGGACAGTCTTCACATGTATTGGATCACATGCCAGGCTTGGGTGTGGCATGGCTGAGTCATCTAAGATGCTAATGGCCACACGAGTACCTAAACATGGTGAGAGAGGCCCCCGTGGCATCGGTGTAGCATCACCAAAGCCATTTGGGCATTTGAACCAGTCACATAGGTTCAAACTGCATCACTCTGATGAGGCAGAACAAGGCCAAACCCAGGCTGGGGGTGTTTGCTTTCTGTGCAGAGGGCACTTGGCGCAGCATTTAGTGCTAGACTGTTTTTTGCTAAGGGGCTAGTACTAATCTGCATATGCTTGGTGGCCTAGTGAGCTAAAAACAATGGAAGGGAATGCAGCACAGAGTAATTACCAGTGGATGCCATCATTCAAGAATTCCATCCATCCCTATTTGTTCTATCGCAGTTACCTGGATTACATTTCATCATTGTTACTGGGACATTGGCAACGTATGGACCTTATAGATGTAATAACACAACTGCCTCTTCTTATGCCACCTACGTCAATCATCCTACTTGTCCAGAGGGCATCATAGGGATGGCGGATGACCAGGGCACTCACATCACACAATACGCACATGCGCTACGGGGGCATGCTATGTGCAGTTGTCCGATAGGTCGTTTAATTTGGATACAGTTGCAGCTCATGTGTATTTGAGCTTGGACAAAATTCATTGAGAACCGTAAAATTCGGTGACATCCGCCCAGCAGAAGTGATCTGTGAAAAAGTGGTGAATCTGTTCCACAGTGAAATATCTCCTCTGGAGGAGTTTGCGAATTTCGCGTTTCGCTGGAATTTTCCCGCTATCTCTGGATGTAACATTCGCTTACATTTCGCGATTGATTCCTGGCTGTTTCCTAAGGAGTGTGCCCTCCCTGACGTCAGGTGTTGCAGCACATTAACAAAGCTGTGGCAGCGCTCCACCAGGGCTAAGAGCAAACCATGAGAGACGTAAAATGGCTGCCTGTGGACTAGTGTGAGGGTGTGAGTGATGGCGCGGGTGACTGCACCAAAATCCGTAGATGGATCCTGCAGGGTGGATAAGGAGGTGGTGTCTTTGTCGACCATCTGGTGCCAATACCCTGTAATGTCCAGCCTCGGTCTGTGTGATGGGGCCCGTGCAGACACCGGATTGGTCACTGTTGGTAAAGTGCTGTTGCTTATGCAGTGGCTTTGCTGTTGCGAAACACACTTCCTCGGATGCTTTGCTGTGATTGGTGGACCAGAGATAGGGCGGTGTTTAACGTTCATGTTAACATCAGGAATGTGTTTTTGAGAGACAATGGATTGTGTAAAGGTGCAGGAAAGCTAGTGATGAGTGTGTTGTGTTCTAGTGTGGAGAGGAAATCTTTGGTTGCTGATGCCAGCTTTGGGGATGCCACACGTGTTTTCTGTTTCCTTTCTGTGCAGTGCATGGAGGTGTGGGTGAAGAGCTGCTGGACCCCTGCACAGGAGCCCTGAGGTGAGGGGTGGGCCTTGTGGTGTCTGCGTCGTGTCCAGCTAGGCCTTGGCCCTGTCTGTGCAGTGCATGGAGGTGTGAGTGAAGAGCTGTGGGACCCCTGCACAGGAGGCCTGCCATGAGGGGTGGGCCCTGTGATGTCTACGTCGGTTCCACCCGGGCCTTGGTCTGTCTGTGCAGGCCATGGAGGTGTGGGTGAAGAGCTGCTGGTCCCCTCACAGGAGGCCTGGGGTGAGGGGTGGGCTCTGTTGTGTCTGCATCGGTTCCAGCTGGGCCCTGGCTCTTCTGTGCAGTCCATGGAGGTGTGGGTGAAGAGCTGCGGGACCCCTGCACAGGAGGCCTGAGGTGAGGAGTGGGCTCTGTGGTGTCTGCGTCGGTTCCAGCTGGGCCCTGGCTCTTCTGTGCAGTCCATGGAGGTGTGGGTGAAGAGCTGCGGGACCCCTGCACAGGAGGCCTGTTAGATTAGGCCCATTGATGCTTACGCAGTGCCCTGTATAAGTTAGCATTCGCTGCACCATTTTCTTTCATGACTCCATTTTACATGGTGATCGAAACTAATCTACTATTTCTGAGAAATGCCCTTTGCTGAGTTTCGTTTCTGCAATAAAGAACTGTTAGTGCCAGTGCATAGCTTTCCCACTAGATAAAGGCCCTCTCCCACCTGTCTGGTAGTTTGATCACAGCTCAGGGTGCAACGGCCTTGGACTGTGCTGAGTTGTGTAGATACAGGAGCAGAAATCTTTTTTTGTATTTTACGGTCCAGCTGCATCTGCCTGGAACATTCCACTCTGGGCGTGTTCTTAACCAACTATGAAATGTACATAATGTGTCTCTATGCTTGCTGGTTTTCAGTTCCCTCTGTAGCTCCCTCAAGAGATTGTGCAGACGGGGCTCTGCTCTGAGCGTATTCGAATAAACAGTTATTGGTGTATATTCTCCACTGTCTCGCCGACTCTTCATTTGGTATGGAAGGCTGAGAGGTGCTCTGCGGTGACCCGGGTGACTCTAAGCGGGTTCCTTCCTTCAGGCCTGAGGTGAAGGCTGGGCACTGTGGTGTCTGCGTCGTTTCCAGCTCGGCCTTGGACCTGTCTGTGCAGTGCATGGAGGTGTGGGTGAAGAGCTGCTGGACCCCTGCACAGGAGGCCTGAGGTGAGGGGTGGGCCCTGTGGTGTCTGCCTCGGTGCCACCTGTGCTTTGGCCCTGTCTGTGCAGTCCATGGAGGTGTGGGTGCAGAGGTGCTGGGCCCCTGCACAGGAGGCCTGAGGTGAGGGGTGGGCCCTGTGGTATCTGCCTCGGTTCCTGCAGGGCCCTGACCCTGTCTGTGCAGTGCATGGAGGTGGGTGAAGAGCTGCTGGACCCCTGAGGCCTGAGGTGATGGGTGGGCCCTGTGGTGTCTGCGTCGTTTCCAGCTAGGCCTTGGCCCTGTCTGTGCAGTCCATGGAGGTGGGTGAAGAGCTGCTGGACCCCTGCACAGGGGCCCGAGGTGAGGGCTGGGCCCTGTGGTATCTGCATCGGTGCCACCTGGGCCTTGGCACTGTCTGTGCAGTCCATGGAGGTGTGGGTGAATAACTGCTGGACCCCTGCACAGGAGGCCTGCCATGAGGGGTGGGCTCTGTGGTGTCTGCATCGGTGCCACCCGGGCCCTGACCCTGTCTGTGTAGTGCATGGAGGTGTGGGTGAAGAGCTGTAGGACCCCTGCACAGGAGGCCTGAGGTGAGGGGTGGGCCCTGTGATTACTGCGTCGGTTCCTGCAGGGCTTTGGCCCTGTCTGTGCAGTCTATGGAGGTGTGAGGGAAGAGCTGCTGGACCCCTGCACAGGAGGCCTGGCGTGAGGGGTGGGCTCTGTGGTGTCTGCCTCGGTTCCTGCAGGGCCCTGACCCTGTCTGTGCAGTCCATGGAAGTGTGAGGGAAGAGCTGCTGGACCCCTGCACAGGAGGCCTGGCGTGAGGGGTGGGCTCTGTGGTGTCTGCCTCGGTTCCTGCAGGGCCCTGATCCTGCAGGTGCAGTCCATGGAGGTGTGGGGGAAGAGCTGCTAGACCCCTACACAGGAGGCCTAAGGTGAGGGGTGGGCCCTGTGGTGTCTGCCTCGGTTCCACCTGGGCCCTGACCCTGTCTGTGCCGTCCATGGAGGTGTGGGTGAAGAGCTGCTGGATCCCTGCACAGGAGGCGTGAGGGGTGGGGTGGGCTCTGTGGTGTCTGCATCGGTGCCACCTGGGCCTTAGCCCTGTCTGTGCAGTCCATGGAGGTGAGGGGGAAGAGCTGCTGGACACCTGAACAGGAGGCCTGAGGTGTCTGCCTCGGTTCCTGCAGGGCCCTGGCCCTGTCTGTGCAGTGCATGGAGGTGTGAGTGAAGGACCCCTATACAGGAGGCCTGAGGTGAGGGGTGGGCTCTGTGGTGTCTGCCTCGGTTCCTGCTGGGCTTTGGCCCTGTCTGTGCAGTCCATGGAGGTGAGGGGGAAGAGCTGCTGGACACCTGCACAGGAGGCCTGAGGTGTCTGCCTCGGTTCCTGCAGGGCCTTGGCCCTGTCTGTGCAGTGCATGGAGGTGTGGGTGAAGAGCTGCTTGACTCCTGCACAGCAGGCCTGAGGTGAGGGGTGGGCTCTGTGGTGTCTGCATCGGTGCCACCTGGGCCTTAGCCCCGTCTGTGCAGTCCCTGGAGGTGTGGGTGCAGAGCTGTAGGACCCCTGCACAGGAGGCCTGAGGTGAGGGGTGGGCTCTGTGGTGTCTGCCTCGGTTCCTGCAGGGCCCTGACCCTGTCTGTGCAGTCCTTGGAGGTGAGGGGGAAGAGCTGCTGGACACCTGCACAGGAGGCCTGAGGTGTCTGCCTCGGTTCCTGCAGGGCTTTGGCCCTGTCTGTGCAGTCCATGGAGGTGTGGGTGCAGAGCTGCTGGACCCCTGCACAGGAGGCCTGAGGTGAGGGGTGGGCTCTGTGCTGTCTGCCTCGGTTCCTGCAGGGCTTTGGCCCTGTCTGTGCAGTGCATGAAGGTCTGGGGGAAGAGCTGCTGGACCCCTGCACAGGAGCCCTGAGGTGAGGGGTGGGCCCTGTGGTGACTGCGTCGGTTCCTGCAGGGCTTTGGCCCTGTCTGTGCAGTCCCTGGAGGTGCGGGTGCAGAGCTGCTGGACCCCTACACAGGAGGCCTGAGGTGAAGGGTGGGCTCTGTGGTGTCTGCCTCGGTTCCTGCAGGGCCCTGATCCTGCAGGTGCAGTCCATCGAAGGTGTGGGGGAAGAGCTGCTAGACCCCTGCACAGGAGCCCTGAGGTGAGGGGTGGGCCCTGTGGTGTCTGCCTCGGTTCCTGCAGGGCTTTGGCCCTGTCTGTGCAGTGCATGGAGGTGTGGGTGAAGAGCTGCTTGACTCCTGCACAGGAGGCCTGGGGTGAGGGGTGGGCTCTGTGGTGTCTGCATCGGTGCCACCTGGGCCTTAGCCTCATCTGTGCAGTGCATGGAGGTGTGGGGGAAGAGCTGCTGGACTCCTGCACAGGAGGCCTAAGGTGAGGGGTGGGCTCTGTGGTGTCTGCCCCGGTTCCTGCAGGGCCGTGACCCTGTCTGTGCAGTCCATGGAGGTGTGGGCGAAGAGCTGCTGGACCCCTGCACAGGAGGCCTGAGGTGTCTGCCTCGGTTCCTGCAGGGCTTCGGCCCTGTCTGTGCAGTGCATGGAGGTGTGGGTGAAGAGCTGCTTGACTCCTGCACAGGAGGCCCGAGGTGAGGGGTGGGCTCTGTGGTGTCTGCATCTGTTCCAGCTGGGCCTTGGCCCTGTCTGTGCAGTCCATGAAGGTGTGGGGGAAGAGCTGCTGGACCCCTGCACAGGAGGCCTGCCATGAGGGGTGGGCTCTGTGGTGTCTGCCCCGGTTCCTGCAGGGCTTTGGCCCTGTCTCTGCAGTCCATGTAGGTGTTGGGGAAGAGCTGCTGGACCCCTGCACAGGAGGCCTGCCATGAGGGGTTGGCCCTGTGGTGTCTGCCTCGGTTCCTGCAGGGCTTTGGCCCTGTCTGTGCAGTCCATGGAGGTGTGGGTGAAGAGCTGCTGGACCCCTACACAGGAGGCCTGAGGTGAAGGGTGGGCTCTGTGGTGTCTGCCTCGGTTCCTGCAGGGTCCTGATCCTGCAGGTGCAGTCCCTGGAGGTGTGGGGGAAGAGCTGCTGGACCCCTGCACAGGAGGCCTGCCATGAGGGGTGGGCTCTGTGGTCTGCCTCGGTTCCTGCAGGGCTTTGGCCCTGTCTGTGCAGCACATGGAGGTTTGGGGGAATAGCTGCTGGACCCCTACACAGGAGGCCTGAGGTGAAGGGTGGGCCCTGTGGTGTCTGCCTCGGTTCCTGCAGGGTCCTGATCCTGCAGGTGCAGTCCATGGAGGTGTGGGGGAAGAGCTGCTAGACCCCTACACAGTAGGCCTGCCATGAGGGGTGGGCCCTGTGGTGTCTACGTCGGTTCCACCTGGGCCCTGGCCCTGTCTGTGCAGTCCATGGAGGTGTGAGTGAAGGACCCCTGCACAGGAGGCCTGAGGTGAGGGGTGGGTCCTGTGGTGTCTGCCTCGGTTCCTGCAGGGCTTTGGCCCTGTCTGTGCAGTCCATGGAGGTGAGGGGGAAGAGCTGCTGGACACCTGCACAGGAGGCCTGAGGTGTCTGCCTCGGTTCCTGCAGGGCCTTGGCCCTGTCTGTGCAGTGCATGGAGGTGTGGGTGAAGAGCTGCTTGACTCCTGCACAGCAGGCCTGAGGTGAGGGGTGGGCTCTGTGGTGTCTGCATCGGTGCCACCTGGGCCTTAGCCCCGTCTGTGCAGTCCCTGGAGGTGTGGGTGCAGAGCTGTAGGACCCCTGCACAGGAGGCCTGAGGTGAGGGGTGGGCTCTGTGGTGTCTGCCTCGGTTCCTGCAGGGCCCTGACCCTGTCTGTGCAGTCCTTGGAGGTGAGGGGGAAGAGCTGCTGGACACCTGCACAGGAGGCCTGAGGTGTCTGCCTCGGTTCCTGCAGGGCTTTGGCCCTGTCTGTGCAGTCCATGGAGGTGTGGGTGCAGAGCTGCTGGACCCCTGCACAGGAGGCCTGAGGTGAGGGGTGGGCTCTGTGCTGTCTGCCTCGGTTCCTGCAGGGCTTTGGCCCTGTCTGTGCAGTGCATGAAGGTCTGGGGGAAGAGCTGCTGGACCCCTGCACAGGAGCCCTGAGGTGAGGGGTGGGCCCTGTGGTGACTGCGTCGGTTCCTGCAGGGCTTTGGCCCTGTCTGTGCAGTCCCTGGAGGTGCGGGTGCAGAGCTGCTGGACCCCTACACAGGAGGCCTGAGGTGAAGGGTGGGCTCTGTGGTGTCTGCCTCGGTTCCTGCAGGGCCCTGATCCTGCAGGTGCAGTCCATCGAAGGTGTGGGGGAAGAGCTGCTAGACCCCTGCACAGGAGCCCTGAGGTGAGGGGTGGGCCCTGTGGTGTCTGCCTCGGTTCCTGCAGGGCTTTGGCCCTGTCTGTGCAGTGCATGGAGGTGTGGGTGAAGAGCTGCTTGACTCCTGCACAGGAGGCCTGGGGTGAGGGGTGGGCTCTGTGGTGTCTGCATCGGTGCCACCTGGGCCTTAGCCTCATCTGTGCAGTGCATGGAGGTGTGGGGGAAGAGCTGCTGGACTCCTGCACAGGAGGCCTAAGGTGAGGGGTGGGCTCTGTGGTGTCTGCCCCGGTTCCTGCAGGGCCGTGACCCTGTCTGTGCAGTCCATGGAGGTGTGGGCGAAGAGCTGCTGGACCCCTGCACAGGAGGCCTGAGGTGTCTGCCTCGGTTCCTGCAGGGCTTTGGCCCTGTCTGTGCAGTGCATGGAGGTGTGGGTGAAGAGCTGCTTGACTCCTGCACAGGAGGCCCGAGGTGAGGGGTGGGCTCTGTGGTGTCTGCATCTGTTCCAGCTGGGCCTTGGCCCTGTCTGTGCAGTCCATGAAGGTGTGGGGGAAGAGCTGCTGGACCCCTGCACAGGAGGCCTGCCATGAGGGGTGGGCTCTGTGGTGTCTGCCCCGGTTCCTGCAGGGCTTTGGCCCTGTCTCTGCAGTCCATGTAGGTGTTGGGGAAGAGCTGCTGGACCCCTGCACAGGAGGCCTGCCATGAGGGGTTGGCCCTGTGGTGTCTGCCTCGGTTCCTGCAGGGCTTTGGCCCTGTCTGTGCAGTCCATGGAGGTGTGGGTGAAGAGCTGCTGGACCCCTACACAGGAGGCCTGAGATGAAGGGTGGGCTCTGTGGTGTCTGCCTCGGTTCCTGCAGGGTCCTGATCCTGCAGGTGCAGTCCCTGGAGGTGTGGGGGAAGAGCTGCTGGACCCCTGCACAGGAGGCCTGCCATGAGGGGTGGGCTCTGTGGTCTGCCTCGGTTCCTGCAGGGCTTTGGCCCTGTCTGTGCAGCACATGGAGGTTTGGGGGAATAGCTGCTGGACCCCTACACAGGAGGCCTGAGGTGAAGGGTGGGCCCTGTGGTGTCTGCCTCGGTTCCTGCAGGGTCCTGATCCTGCAGGTGCAGTCCATGGAGGTGTGGGGGAAGAGCTGCTAGACCCCTACACAGTAGGCCTGCCATGAGGGGTGGGCCCTGTGGTGTCTACGTCGGTTCCACCTGGGCCCTGGCCCTGTCTGTGCAGTCCATGGAGGTGTGAGTGAAGGACCCCTGCACAGGAGGCCTGAGGTGAGGGGTGGGTCCTGTGGTGTCTGCCTCGGTTCCTGCAGGGCTTTGGCCCTGTCTGTGCAGTCCTTGGAGGTGAGGGGGAAGAGCTGCTGGACACCTGCACAGGAGGCCTGAGGTGAGGGGTGGGCTCTGTGGTGTCTGCATCGGTGCCACCTGGGCCTTAGCCCCGTCTGTGCAGTCCCTGGAGGTGTGGGTGCAGAGCTGTAGGACCCCTGCACAGGAGGCCTGAGGTGAGGGGTGGGCTCTGTGGTGTCTGCCTCGGTTCCTGCAGGGCCCTGACCCTGTCTGTTCAGTCCTTGGAGGTGAGGGGGAAGAGCTGCTGGACACCTGCACAGGAGGCCTGAGGTGTCTGCCTCGGTTCCTGCAGGGCTTTGCCCTGTCTGTGCAGTGCATGGAGGTGTGGGTGAAGAGCTGCTTGACTCCTGCACAGGAGGCCTGAGGTGAGGGCTGGGCTCTGTGGTGTCTGCATCGGTGCCACCTGGGCCTTAGCCCTGTCTGTGCAGTCCATGGAGGTGTGGGGGAAGAGCTGCTGGACTCCTGCACAGGAGGCCTGCCATGAGGGGTGGGCCCTGTGGTGTCTGCCTCGGTTCCTGCAGGGCTTTGGCCCTGTCTGTGCAGTCCATGGAGGTGTAGGTGCAGAGCTGCTGGACCCCTGCACAGGAGGCCTGAGGTGAGGGGTGGGCTCTGTGCTGTCTGCCTCGGTTCCTGCAGGGCTTTGGCCCTGTCTGTGCAGTGCATGGAGGTCTGCGGGAAGAGCTGCTGGACCCCTGCACAGGAGCCCTGAGGTGAGGGGTGGGCCCTGTGGTGACTGCGTCGGTTCCTGCAGGGCTTTGGCCCTGTCTGTGCAGTCCCTGGAGGTGTGGGTGCAGAGCTGCTGGACCCCTACACAGGAGGCCTGAGGTGAAGGGTGGGCTCTGTGGTGTCTGCCTCGGTTCCTGCAGGGCCCTGATCCTGCAGGTGCAGTCCATCGAAGGTGTGGGGGAAGAGCTGCTGGACCCCTACACAGGAGGTCTGCCATGAGGGGTGGGCTCTGTGGTGTCTGCCTCGGTTCCTGCAGGGCTTTGGCCCTGTCTGTGCAGTGCATGGAGGTGTGGGTGAAGAGCTGCTTGACTCCTGCACAGGAGGCCTGAGGTGAGGGGTGGGCTCTGTGGTGTCTGCATCGGTGCCACCTGGGCCTTAGCCCCGTCTGTGCAGTGCATGGAGGTGTGGGGGAAGAGCTGCTGGACTCCTGCACAGGAGGCCTAAGGTGAGGGGTGGGCTCTGTGGTGTCTGCCCCGGTTCCTGCAGGGCCGTGACCCTGTCTGTGCAGTCCATGGAGGTGTGGGCGAAGAGCTGCTGGACCCCTGCACAGGAGGCCTGAGGTGTCTGCCTCGATTTCTGCAGGGCTTTGGCCCTGACTGTGCAGTGCATGGAGGTGTGGGTGAAGAGCTGCTTGACTCCTGCACAGGAGGCCTGAGGTGAGGGGTGGGCTCTGTGGTGTCTGCATCTGTTCCAGCTGGGCCTTGGCCCTGTCTGTGCAGTCCATGAAGGTGTGGGGGAAGAGCTGCTGGACCCCTGCACAGGAGGCCTGCCATGAGGGGTGGGCTCTGTGGTGTCTGCCCCGGTTCCTGCAGGGCTTTGGCCCTGTCTCTGCAGTCCATGGAGGTGTGGGGGAAGAGCTGCTGGACCCCTGCACAGGAGGCCTGCCATGAGGGGTGGGCCCTGTGGTGTCTGCCTCGGTTCCTGCAGGGCTTTGGCCCTGTCTGTGCAGTCCCTGGAGGTGTGGGTGAAGAGCTGCTGGGTCCCTACACAGGAGGCCTGAGGTGAAGGGTGGGCCCTGTGGTGTCTGCCTCGGTTCCTGCAGGGTCCTGATCCTGCAGGTGCAGTCCATGAAGGTGTGGGGGAAGAGCTGCTAGACCCCTACACAGTAGGCCTGCCATGAGGGGTGGGCCCTGTGGTGTCTACGTCGGTTCCACCTGGGCCCTGGCCCTGTCTGTGCAGTCCATGGAGGTGTGAGTGAAGGACCCCTGCACAGGAGGCCTGAGGTGAGGGTGGGCCCTGTGGTGTCTGCCTCGGTTCCTGCTGGGCTTTGGCCC
The DNA here is from genome assembly GCA_963921515.1 of Calotriton arnoldi. NCBI lineage: Eukaryota > Metazoa > Chordata > Amphibia > Caudata > Salamandridae > Calotriton > Calotriton arnoldi. The sequence goes on along the minus strand of CAWUFW010005054.1, from coordinate 966,845 downwards.
TGTCTGTGCAGTGCATGGAGGTGTGGGTGAAGAGCTGTAGGACCCATGCACAGGACGCCTTACAAGAGGGGTGGGCTCTGTGGTGTCTGCCTCGGTTCCTGCAGGGCCCTGACCCTGTCTGTGCAGTGCATGGAGGTGTGGGTGAAGAGCTGCTGGGCCCCTGCACAGGAGGCCTGAGGTGTCTGCCTCGGTTCCTGCAGGGCCCTGACCCTGTATGTGCAGTGCATGGAGGTGTGGGTGAAGAGCTGCTGGACTCCTGCACAGGAGGCCTGCCATGAGGGGTGGGCCCTGTGGTGACTGCGTCGGTTCCTGCAGGGCCCTGACCCTGTCTGTGCAGTGCATGGAGGTGTGGGTGAAGAGCTGCTGGACTCCTGCACAGGAGGCCTGGGGTGAGGGGTGGGCTCTGTGGTGTCTGCCTCGGTTCCTGCAGGGCCCTGACCCTGTCTGTGCAGTGCATGGAGGTGTGGGTGAAGAGCTGCTGGGACTCTGCACAGGAGGCCTGCCATGAGGGGTGGGCCCTGTGGTGACTGCGTCGGTTCCTGCAGGGCCCTGACCCTGTCTGTGCCGTCCATGGGGGTGTGGGTGAAGAGCTGCCGGGACTCCTGCACAGGAGGCCTGAGGTGAGGGGTGGGCTCTGTGGTGTCTGCCTCGGTTCCTGCAGGGCCCTGACCCTGTCTGTGCAGTGCAGGGAGGTGTGGGTGAAGAGCTGTAGGACCCCTGCACAGGACGCCTTAGAAGAGGGGTGGGCTCTGTGGTGTCTGCCTCGGTTCCTGCAGGGCCCTGACCCTGTCTGTGCAGTGCATGGAGGTGTGGGTGAAGAGCTGCTGGGCCCCTGCACAGGAGGCCTGAGGTGTCTGCCTCGGTTCCTGCAGGGCCCTGACCCTGTATGTGCAGTGCATGGAGGTGTGGGTGAAGAGCTGCTGGACTCCTGCACAGGAGGCCTGCCATGAGGGGTGGGCTCTGTGGTGTCTACGTCGGTTCCACCTGGGCCCTGGCCCTGTCTGTGCAGTCCATGGAGGTGTGAGTGAAGGACCCCTGCACAGGAGGCCTGAGGTGAGGGGTGGGCCCTGTGGTGTCTGCCTCGGTTCCTGCTGGGCTTTGGCCCTGTCTGTGCAGTGCATGGAGGTGTGGGTGAAGAGCTGCTGGGCCCCTGCACAGGAGGCCTGAGGTGTCTGCCTCGGTTCCTGCAGGGCCCTGACCCTGTATGTGCAGTCCATGGGGGTGTGGGTGAAGAGCTGCTGGACGCCTGCACAGGAGGCCTGCCATGAGGGGTGGGCCCTGTGGTGACTGCCTCGGTTCCTGCAGGGCCCTGACCCTGTCTGTGCAGTGCATGGAGGTGTGGGTGAAGAGCTGCTGGACCCCTGCACAGGAGGCCTGGGGTGAGGGGTGGGCTCTGTGGTGTCTGCCTCGGTTCCTGCAGGGCCCTGACCCTGTCTGTGCAATCCATGGAGGTGTGGGTGAAGAGCTGCTGGGACTCTGCACAGGAGGCCTGGGGTGAGGGGTGGGCTCTGTGGTGTCTGCCTCGGTTCCTGCAGGGCCCTGACCCTGTCTGTGCAGTGCATGGAGGTGTGGGTGAAGAGCTGCTGGGACTCTGCACAGGAGGCCTGAGGTGAGGGCTGGGCCCTGTGGTGTCTGCCTCGGTTCCTGCAGGGCTTTGGCCCTGTCTGTGCAGTGCATGGAGGTGTGAGTGAAGGACCCCTGCACAGGAGGCCTGGGGTGAGGGGTGGGCTCTGTGGTGTCTGCCTCGGTTCCTGCAGGGCCCTGACCCTGTCTGTGCAGTGCATGGAGGTGTGAGTGAAGGGCCCCTGCACAGGAGGCCTGAGGTGAGGGGTGGGCTCTGTGGTGTCTGCCTCGGTTCCTGCAGGGCCCTGACCCTGTCTGTGCAGTCCATGGAGGTGTGGGCGAAGAGCTGCTGGACCCCTGCACAGGAGGCCTTCCATGAGGGGTGGGCCCTGTGGTGACTGCCTCGGTTCCTGCAGGGCCCTGACCCTGTCTGTGCAGTGCATGGAGGTGTGAGTGAAGGGCCCCTGCACAGGAGGCCTGAGGTGAGGGGTGGGCTCTGTGGTGTCTGCCTCGGTTCCTGCAGGGCCCTGACCCTGTATGTGCAGTGCATGGAGGTGTGGGGGAAGAACTGCTGGACTCCTGCACAGGAGGCCTTCCATGAGGGGTGGGCCCTGTGGTGACTGCCTCGGTTCCTGCAGGGCCCTGACCCTGTCTGTGCAGTGCATGGAGGTGTGGGTGAAGAGCTGCTGGGACTCTGCACAGGAGGCCTGAGGTGAGGGCTGGGCCCTGTGGTGTCTGCATCGGTTCCATCTGGGCCTTGGCCCGTCTGAGGTTTGACTGAACTCTAGTTGTTTCCCAGTCTGCAGTGTCTCCCTCTCCTGGTAAATTATGTCCTCCTGTCTGGCTTGGGCTCTCCAGGCCTCTCGCTTGTCTCCTGTGCCACTGCTGAGGTGGCATTATGGAACAGTGGCAGATGACTGGCGGCACTTGCATTTCATGCTCTCCCAGAGCTGCTGCCCGGGTTTGTAGACCTGTCCCCTCACTGCCATTCAAGCATCCGCGCCCTTTACCCTGGACGCAGACTTTATCCACCCCTCCCGCCAGGTACGACAGGAACCGCCCACTTTATCAGCTTAAGCGGCGGTGGATTCCACTACTATATGTATGTAGCATAAAACCTTCAGAAAGGGGTTTATTTCCCCTCTGACTTGAAGCACTCTTGTCTCCAAACAAAACTCACGAAAAACCACTGCAAGAGAATAACAGGATGGAGCTGTGCAGGGGGGGAACACATGCAACAAGAAGTGAAAAACGAAAGATGGAAGAGAAGGAAGCAGGGATGGGTGGATGGATCGGTGGATAATTGGAAGGATGGTTGGATGAATGGATGGATGGAAGGATGGATCAATGGATGGATCAAAGGATGGATCAATGGATGGATGAATCAATTGGATGGATGGATGGACGGATGGACAGATGGATGGATGGGTGGGTGGATGGATCAGTGGATGGTTGGAAGGATGGCTGCACGCATGGATGGATGGATGAATGGACGAACAGTCAGTTGGATGGATGGACAGATGTTTGGATGAATGGATAAACCAATGGATGGATGTACGGAGGGATGGATGGTTCGATCAATAGATGGATAGATGGATGAATGAATGGACGAACAAATGAATGGGCGGACGAATGGATGGATGAATGAATGGATGGACGGACGGGCAGATGGATCAATAGATGGATGGATGGGTGGGTGGGTGGGTGGGTGGGTGGATGAATGGATGGATGGGTGGGTGAATGAATGTATGGATGGATCAATGGATGGGTGGATGGATGGAGAGACAGATGTGAAAAGGATGGATGAGAGAAGAATGGATGGTGGGAAGGATAAAAGCATGGAAAGACAGATCGATTGATTGATCAAAGACGAAAATAAGAATGAATTGAAAGATGGTTGAAGGAAAGGAAGAAGAAGGGATTACAAAAGGATCGTTAGATGGAGAGATGAATGGATGGATGAAGAAAGGAAGTAGTGATGTAAAGAAGAAAGGATGGGTGGGTGGATGGATGACATGGAAGGAAGGATAGCCAAATTGATTGAACCATTTCAACAGATTGTTTTCAGAACTCGGGGAAGCCATTGCATGAGTGTTGGACTCACTCACCTAGCGCTCTCACTCAATGCTCTTTGTCACATGATTCAAAGTGGGGGGTATTTTATTTTTCTGGCTACTCCCTTGCCTCCCAAATCCAGGCTTAGATGCAGGTTTCGAGTTTCAAACGTAGGCAGACTGCCCGCTACACTACACCACCTCCTACATTGTGTCCTTACTTTACATGGAAACCCAAACATTCATTTAAAAATCTATTAATTTCAATATGAAGAAATATTGCAACGCCCAAAAATCAGAAATTCAATAAATGTATGGAATAACTTGGTCACTAGGCCTATAAACTTCAATCTGGCAACCGAAAAATAATGAACTCCTGAAATTCTAGAATAAAGGCCAGCCTGCCTCTGGTACCCAGCATGCATCACGGCGCAGTGACTGCAATGCAGCCGTCTGATTATACTGACAAAAGAGCGAATCATTTGCCGTAAAAAAGCCTCTGCAGTCTACCGAAGGCTCCACGGCAGACAGACACTGGAGGGGGGAAATTTGCACGTCTCGCTCTTAAAACAGGTTATCGACACTTTAACCTAAAATGGCTGCTGTGGATGGGGCGCGCGGGGCTGACAGACTCTTTGACTTCTCATCAGAGAGCGCTGAGTGATGCTAAAGAGCGCCTCTGCCTTCTGCTGTCTGTGGACGGCTGCCAGCCCTGCGTCACACCTGCCGCCATGATGCTGCACGGGGGCATCCTCTATAGGAAGCACATGGAACGTTACCATATATCAGGGGGTGCATGGAACTATCGAGAATACATCGCCATAGACAGGGCTTTAAGTGGGATGAAAAAACTGGGGGGGGGGGGTCTCTCAAAGGGGCGTGGCCAATTTAATTAAGGGCGTGGCTTAAAAACACATAAGCTAAAAATCTGTGCTTAGCATAGTGTGCCGTCCGACTTGTATTTTGCTATTTCTGTCATTGAATCCAGATATATGATACAACAAGCAACATCATACCCAAAACAAGTCAGGGCTATTGGCTTTGCCAATGGTTGTTAGTTGCATTAGATAAATAATCAGCAACTATGGCTTGTATATAATATTGAAAAAGCTTCCACTTAAAGCCCTGGTGACACAAGGATAATGTTGCTGCTCCTGAGTTTCAAAAACAGAAGGGAAATCCAGAGAGAAAATGACTCTCTTTAAACCAGATTCTCAAAACAAAAAACCGGGACAGGTGTCATAGACATAGAAGTAGGACTGACAGAAGTACCCATGGCTTTAAGTGGGATGAAAAAACGGGGGGGTGTCTCTCAAGGGGCGTGGCCGATGTAATTAAGGACGTGGCTTAAAACACATAAGCTAAAAAATCTGTACTTAGCATAGCGTCCCGCCCGAAAAATGTGCTGCTTCTGTCATTGTATCCAGATAAATAATATAACGAGTAACATCACACCTAGAACAAGCCTGGACTATTGGCTTTGTCAACAATATAACGAGTAACATCACACCTAGAACAAGCCTGGACTATTAGCTTTGTCAACAATATAACGAGTAACATCACACCTAGAACAAGCCTGGACTATTGGCTTTGTCAACAATATAACGAGTAACATCACACCTAGAACAAGCCTGGACTATTGGCTTTGTCAACGGTTGTTAGCTGCATAAGAGAAGTAAGCAACAACTTTGGCTTCGCTGTACATAACATTGAAAATGCCTCATTCTGGAATGAAGAGACAGACTGTGAAAGAACTATAACGGGTCTCTTTAAAAGCAGTGAAGCGTGGTACTGCTGCAGCAGTAAGCTTTTTTTTTCTCCGCGAGGGCAAAAATGGAGAGCCCAATAGAGACCCGTCTCAGCACCTGTGAGAAGTAAAGCAGGCGCACCGAGCGAGACACTGTTTAAAAACCGGGACATTTATCTGTTTAACCAGGGGCGTAACACAGGCCCCCGCAGCCCCCGCGGTGCAGGGGGGCCCCCAACCTCCAGGGGGCCCCCTCAGCACCGCACTTACGCCGGAGAGCTCCAGATTGAGTCCGGAGGGGGCCCCTCCACGTACCCTGCAGAGGGGCCCCCTCAAGTTTCGTTACGCCCGTGTGTTTAACCCGGGCACTACGCAAAAACCGGGACATTTCTTTAATTTGCAGCAAAGTGTCGGGACACCGAGACACTGCTCCAAAAACCGTGACCGTCCGGGGAAAACCGGGACGTCTGGTCACCCTATCTTTAAAGGACTTCCCATTCCCTACAACGCTCACCTGGCATGACGTCATGCCGTAACCTCTTCACAAGTGAGAAGTGAGCAGTGTGAGCACGCGCACATGATGTGCCTGCTGTCACTGCAGTCCGGAAAAAAACGGACCGCCTGTGCCAGGGCACAAAAGAGAGCCCGATAGAGACCCGTTTCGAGGCCCCCTTTAAAAAACTGCCGGTGCTCAGCACCGGTGAGACCCGGCCCACTTAAAGCCCTGTCCATAGATCAGGCATGTAATTAAATAATCCACTGCATCGACTCCACTCTAAAGTGACACTCTGACCCCTGGGCCTAATCCTGACCTCTGTAAACTCTAACTCTCCTCTGAGCCCTAAACATAACCCTACGACTAACCCTTACCGTGTACCTTACCTCGCTGCTAGCCCTAACCCAAGGGTGAGCTTTCATTTACCCTTACCGGACACCGTGCCTCAGCCTACCACTAACCCTATTACTACCCTACCCTGCCCCTAATATACCCTCCACCAACTCTGCACCTCAGCGAACCCCTAATCTTAATCCGAAAAGCATCTCTAAACCTAACCATAAACACATCATTTAGCCTCACTCAATACCTAACCTAACCCTGTACCTAACTATATAAATCATGGGGCTTATTTACAAGCCTCTTGCGCCGCCGGTGCGTCACTTTTTCCCCATGTTAAAAGTGACGCACCGGCGGCGCAAGGGGCTTGTAAATAAGCCCCCATATTCTTACCCTAAACCTAATCTCTAAACCTAACCATAAATCCTTAAATTAACTTTACCCTAAACCTAACTGTAAATATTAATATTACCCTAAATCCAACCATAAACATAACCCTATATCAAACTGTAAATCTTAATCTTACCCTAAACCTAAACCCTGTCCTAACTTTAAACCTACCCCTAATCCCAAATCCCAACACTAAATTTTACTGTTAACCCTAACCCCAAACCTAACCCTATCCTCTACTCAGTCTCTAAAATCTTACCTCTTTAACTCTGTCAGTGTTGTTCTAAGTAGTGGAATGTATATGTAGTGGTGTTCTACGTAATGGTATGTAGGAGAGGTAATATTATAAGTAGTGTAATGTGTGTGTAGTGGTGTTCTACGTAATGGTATGTAGGAGAGGTGATATAAGTAGTGTAATGTGTGTAGTGGTGTTCTACGTAATGGTATGTAGGAGAGGTAATATTATAAGTAGTGTAATGTGTGTAGTGTTGTTCTACGTAATGGTATGTAGGAGAGGTAATATTATAAGTAGTGTAATGTGTGTAGTGGTGTTCTACGTAATGGTATGTAGGAGAGGTAATATTATAAGTAGTGTAATGTGTGTAGTGGTGTTCTACGTAATGGTATGTAGGAGATGTAATATTATAAGTGGTGTAATGTGTGTAGTGGTGTTCTACGTAATGGTATGCAGGAGAGGTAATATTGTAAGTAGTGGAATGTGTGTGTAGTGGTGCTCTATGTAGTGGTATATAGGAGTAGTAATATTGTAAGTAGTCGAATGTGTGTAGTGGTGCTCTATGTAGTGGTATATAGGAGTAGCAATATTGTAAGTAGTGGAATGTGTGTGTAGTGGTGCTCTATGTAGTGGTATATAGGAGTAGTAATATTGTAAGTAGTGGAATGTGTGTGTAGTGGTGCTCTATGTAGTGGTATATAGGAGTAGTAATATTGTAAGTAGTCGAATGTGTGTAGTGGTGCTCTATGTAGTGGTATATAGGAGTAGTAATATTGTAAGTAGTGGAATGTGTGTGTAGTGGTGCTCTATGTAGTGGTATATAGGAGTAGTAATATTGTAAGTAGTGGAATGTGTGTGTAGTGGTGCTCTATGTAGTGGTATATAGGAGTAGTAATATTGTAAGTAGTGGAATGTGTGTGTAGTGGTGCTCTATGTAGTGGTATATAGGAGTAGTAATATTGTAAGTAGTCGAATGTGTGTAGTGGTGCTCTATGTAGTGGTATATAGGAGTAGCAATATTGTAAGTAGTGGAATGTGTGTGTAGTGGTGCTCTATGTAGTGGTATATAGGAGTAGTAATATTGTAAGTAGTCGAATGTGTGTAGTGGTGCTCTATGTAGTGGTATATAGGAGTAGTAATATTGTAAGTAGTGGAATGTGTGTGTAGTGGTGCTCTATGTAGTGGTATATAGGAGTAGCAATATTGTAAGTAGTGGAATGTGTGTGTAGTGGTGCTCTATGTAGTGGTATATAGGAGTAGTAATATTGTAAGTAGTGGAATGTGTGTGTAGTGGTGCTCTATGTAGTGGTATATAGGAGTAGTAATATAGGCAGTGGAATGTATATAGTGGTGTTCTACTTAGTGATATATAGAAGTAGTAATATTGTAAGTACTGGATGTATATCTAATGGTGTACAACATAGTGGTGAAGAAACATAGTAATGGTGTTAGTAGTGGCATGCATATGCTATGGTGTTCTATGTAGTTACATATTGATGCTGTGGTGTTCTACGCATTGGTATGTGTAAATGCAATGGCCCCTATGTAAGTATACATTGATGTGGTGTTGTCTATGTAGTGGTATTTTGTTATAGTGGTAGTTCCTATAGTAGTATGTGTCACTGTAAAGGCCTCTCTATTAGTGTACATCATGGCCGTGTTGTGTATGTAGTAATATATTGCTATAGTGGTGTTCCTTATAGTTTTATGTCACTATAGTAGTGTTCCGTCTAGTGGTAGTGCCAGTGTAAAAGCCTTTATGTTAGTATACATCGCAGCAGTGTTGTCTATGTAGTGATATATTAACATAGAGGTGTTCCATGTAACATAAAAGCCCCTCTCTGAGCGAGTGATATGTTGCTATAAAGGTGTTCCGTGTAGTTGTATAGGTCAATGTACAGGCCTTTATGTTGATGTAGTGGGGCCGCACACTACTGGCCTCCACTCTTCCCCTTGCCCTTCCTACTCTTTACTCACAGATGCTATATGGTCTCCAACTTTACTCTTCATTATTACTCGCCCCTGTGTTAGATCATGGTGCAGAGCAGGCTTTGTTGCAGCAGATTTGCACCATGCAGATTTTTGGTGAAAACTCAAGTACACGCTGCACTCAAGCCAGGGCCGGACTGGTGGGCCACCAGGGTGGGGGCCAGTTTTGAACCCTTGGGGCTGTTTTTGTTACAGGGGACCCGCAATATTGCCCCCCCCTGTAACAAAATCGGCCGGAACCGGCCCTCGCAATCAGCTCGGCCGCACCCCCTTCCCCCCCAAGGGGGGGCCGGCCGAGCAGTTTGCCAGGGCCGGTTTCGGTTCCCAGTCCGGCCCTGACTCAAGCGGATGGATCTTTAGTCCCGGACTGAGACATAACACAATAAATCAAGACATTAAATACTGTCAAATTTGGGGAGCATGTTCAAAATGGCAGCTGTGCTGGCTGCACCTTAGTGAGCTCCAGAGCAGTGCCCCAGAGAGAAGTATCCTGACGATTGACGGGAGGTTCTCCAAACGAGAAATGGACCCTGTCCTTCGCCTTCTTGGGGCCGGGTTAGGCTGCGGAGGAGCTGGGGGCTGAAGTCAGCTGCCGAGGCGAGGGGAAGCTGTTTGCAGCCTGCGTGGCATGGGGGTCCTTGGGCTCTGGTGAGATCACGGGTAGAGGAGTGTGGATCCATAACCCCAACACAGTACGGCTCTACTGCCAATTGGACTGCAGCCCGATACTCAGCAAAGCACTTTGTGACACCAGCATTGGAAGTCGGCAGTAGTGTCATCATCACGCCTACATTGGTGTCTGGGCGCATACGGGACCGTGTGGGCTGACACGGCACATGGGAACAGAGCCCGAGAGGACAAGGCCTGCGGATTGTTGCCGGTTGGGTGTAGCGGGGCACTTTGGGCCCAACAGCGGCAATTATGTGGCAGACTCCAGGCAGCCAGTGGACTTTTGTTTGGGCTTAGAGTGGCGGTGGGTGCCACAACATTGGAGACACAACACCATCCCTTACAGTACTGCCCACAGGCAGTGGATGGCGTGAGAATGAGCAAGAGTTTTCAGTTTGAGCGGGGCACCCAGAGGTCTGCACGCTTGGTGGACCACAGACGCGGACTTCGGTCACGGCGCCTGTCATCCTGCCCTTTCTGGGCGAACATGAGGGGCATTGTGTTGGTGCACCTGGACAACTTTGGCGCTCGGGACCTGGGGCAGCACAGGATAACGCTCTTCGAGCAGGCAACCTTCAAACCCCTATCTTCAGTGCACACAAGAGTCAGCATTGTGGCATGGGACAGTCCCCAGCGCCCATCGCCCGGAGGTGGGTACATCATGGAGCATCTTACTGCTAGGGGTGGGCTACAAACACCACTCCACTGGCGGAGTTTGCAAAGTTTTGCCCACTCCGCTCTCAAGCGGAGAGCGGAGTTCAGCAAAAATCTCTGCCTACGCTGCGTAGCGGAGTTCATCGTCGACCCCTAGCAGCTGAAGCCTGTAAGGTGATGTCCATACTTTATCTGGGCCAATCGGAGGCTGCTGCTAAAATCAAATGTAACTCCCTTAACGTGAGGGACGTGACCGTGCTACTTTGTGGAAGGGAGGGGTGTGCATAGCCTCTGCTTCAGTCCCGTTGTGGCCACGGCACACGGTGAACAGCCCCGGCTCACCTGTTCCAAGATGTTAGTACAGGTACCGAGACGAGATCCGTGCCTGAAGTACAACTCCCGTCCCTGCTCGGAAAGTCTGTGGCACGCCTGCTATGTTTGCAATTTGGGAAACCGGTGGCCGCGGGTGAGCTTAGGCTCGCCCAGGCTTGGGATTTAATTTTTTTCCCTTAAATCTTCTCTTGACACTCGTGGAAGCGAGTCGAACCCCAAGCCAGGAATGTGGACAGTTCGGGAGTTGGGACTGGGAGTGAGGGTATTTCAGGATCTCATTTCCTGTAATGGTGGTGACCATGATCTGCTGTGCCCAGAGGTGAGCGAGGTCAATGAGGTCATCAACATATGAGGCCAAGCCCAGCAACATGCCCTACCTACATGAAGGAGACAGTGGACAGGCTGCTCAACAACATCCGCCTGGGGCCAGACTTTGAAGGTAAGCGCCGGTTCCCTGTCAGTCTCTAGTGCCCAGCTAGGACAACCGGGATCTCCTCTTGCCTGTAGGGCAGCTGCATGGGCAGGGCAGCGTATATGTATGTTATATAATGCTGTTTGTGTGCTTGGTGTGGTGGTGACGAGGAGGAGTACTACTAGCTCAGCAGATGGGTATGGGAAAGTTGTAGCTGCCTGGCGTAACTGCTACGATGGTGACTGAGGCTGCTCTGGAAGAGTTTAAAAGTTCCCACTCGCATATGATATCATTGATATGTTGCTATATGCAGCAGACTTAACTGTGCAATACTCCGCGAATGCGCAACTCAGCGGAATTCGGCTGGGTTTTTAGTTAACTCCCTGGAATTCTGCAAAGTGAAACTATGCGAGCTCCACCCACCCCTGCTTACTGCTGTGGACCTATGAATGATGGTGAAACCGAAGGGTCCCAAGATGGGTACTACCCCTGGTGCAGCTACCTCCACTTGCCCTGTTAGCGCTGAACACAAACAGGGTGTCAGTATGGCGGAGCAGACACTGCAAACTCACACAGGGAAGTTTGATGCGCTCTTACAGGCTATTGCAGACGTGAAAAATATGCAGGGACCGAAACTTGATGGGCTAAACATCGAGATAGGACTTTTGGGAGCAGATCATAGAAGGCTCATGGACACTGCGGAATCGATGCTAGCAACTGTGTGTCCCTCGGTTACAGAAATGCAATCATAGATCCGGGATCTACAGGTGACTGTAGCTCTCCTTGAAGCACAAGCAGATGATACAGAGGGCCGCTCAAGGTGCAGCAACATGCGCATCATTGGCCTCCCTGAGAAGACGGAGGGCCCCAACATTGATCTGTTCCTCAAGGACTGGCTGGTGAACAAAGTACTTAAAGGAAAGAAATCAAATTTTTTCTTTGTAGAGAAGGCGCACCTGGTTCCCGCCAGGAAATCACCCCACGGGGTACCCCCTTGACCTGTGGTAGCCATGCTATTCAACTACTGGGACAGGGATCACATACTACAGGTTTCCTGGGGCAAGGGCCCATGGCAGGTGGGCAATGGGAGAGTGCACATATTTCCGGACTGTACAAAAGCAGTCCAGAAACACCATGAGCCTTTTCTAGCAGTCAAACATAAGTTACGGCAAATGGGGATTAAATACTCCCTCAGGGTCCTAGCTAAACTTAGAGTGATGGACTTGGAGAAGACCTTCTTCTTTGAATCTCCATCAAAGACATGTAACTGGCTGGGAAGAATGAAAGGGGTGATGATTGACAGTGGTCACTGGCAAGTGGCTGGAAAATTCAGAAAACACAGTGCACACCAAACAGGACCACGAGGGCTAAGCCCACAAGAGCGTAGGCTTCCAGGGAGAGGGCCATAGTGGTGGCAGAGATCGAACTGCACAGCATTGCCGAAGCGACATCGCTCACCACTTCTCAGGACTCGCAAGATCTCCTGATCACACACATGGAGGAAGACATGGAACGGGAGCTGAGAGCCGGACCGGCTAGTACCCCAATGACATTTGACTAGATCATTTGACATGAACATCACCATATCCTTTATGAACTCATTTTGCTGCCGTAGCTACACAATTGATGGGGAGCGGGTGTGTTCGTAAGTTGGCACTAAGGCCGGGGCGGGGAGCTACCAGACATTACTGTTGAGCTGGGACACAGGGGATAAAACAGTTCCATACAGTGGCGGTATTAGATTTACCCCGCAAAACCGGAATGTTCAGGTTGGGTGCACTCAATGGTTGGGTGACGCATTGGTTGAACTACCGTTGTAAGATTGACCTGGGAGAGGGAATTGGGAATTTACAGTTGTCATGGTTTGTGTGAATTGCTTACTGGTTACATTCATTATGTGCTACCAATACCTGACGCATTGCCCATGCACTTGGATGCGTACAAGATGCGCGTGCCGGCGGAATTGGCTATTAATGGCGACCACACTATGGGAAGCGTTTCATAAATATAGTGACATAACCTGGAACATGCGTGGGATTGTCGTGTAGTTCCTACCAATCCGTAGGATCTGTGCATTGTTTGGACAACATAAACTAAGGGCTTGGTGTCAAGACTGATTCCGGACATCCCCGCAGGATATGTTGACCTATGGACCAGCTAGCTCACAGTGCCACTGTAAGTCCCTCCTAATCTACCAGGGAGCGTATGATTTCTGGCAACAACTGAACATGACAACCCTGACCCCTCAGGGATCGTGGAAACATAACATACGTCAACGGAAAACTGGGAATTGTAGTTTTTAACATGGCAGCTGATATTTGCGAGTATTCTCATCAGTTAAAGACCCACGATATCTAAAACGTAGCAAAGCCTATATACCGCTTCGCATGAAACGCTGCAATCCAGAATTCAACATCAGTGTAACTCAATTAGATAGACGGCAACAAAACTACATTAATAGTCGCAAACATTACTAAGACTCTCTCAACCCTCATAACTCAGGTATATATCGAGACTGCACCAGAGACCATAAATTTGGATGGGACTTTGTGGTACGGAACCAGTAATGATGACACTCAGTCTCCACAGTAAATACTGCGTTGATTAACCACTACCCCTGGAAAACGTCAGAGTATAACAAAAACTGCCCACAAAGGGTACTGTGAGTGTTTCTGAACTTCAAAGTTGAACAGCTAGATTAGGGTCCAAGGAATAGCGTCATTTAACCCCTCCACATCACTGCGCAACTTAAACACCCAACGTTGCTCCTTCCGAAATAAAAAAGTAGTGATGTCAGTAATCTGTCTTGGTATATATGGCTGTTCAAGAACAGTCCAGCTCAAATCCTCAGGTCTATGATTGTGTTCGAGGAAGTGGCTGGTCAGTCGAGTAGATTGTTTTTACACCTAATGGTGCTCTTATGCTCCATTATCCTTTGCTTGATCTTACGTGTCGTCATACCAACATATGTCTTCGAGCAAGGGCATGTTATTAAATAAATAACTCTTTCACTGTTACAGTTGGTATGCTTCATTTGCCTCCAGGGTCTCTGAGTTCCAATGTCAACCTCAGTAGTGTGCCTAGTTTGTGGACAGGCAGTGCAAGTACCGCACGGATAATGTCCCTGGACCGGTGGCATATTCCAGAGTGTAGTAGGTCGGGGTTCTAGGACACCTCTCGGTCGTGTATGGACAAGACAGTCACGTAGGTTCTTACTCCTTTTGAAAGAAAAGAGAGGTGGAGATATCTTGTTCTGACCAACATTAAGGATGCGCCAATGTCTGCGCACAATCTTCTGGATTTGATTCGATTGAATACTAAAGGTGTTAACGCAGGTAAGTCTTGTTAGTGATGGTTTTGGCACAGTAGGTTCTATGAGTGCTTCGCGATTATTATTTGAAGCTCTCTTACAAGATTGTCGTATCAACCTCTTTGGGTACTTTCTGGCTCGAAGATTTCGAGAAAGCACCGTAGCATGTTTCCTAAAATCATCAAAGGTGGAACAATTCCTACGAAGGCGGAGGAACTGACCAAATGGTAGCCCTTCACGTAAGGATTTAGGATGGAAACTATCGTATGTTAACAATGAGTTCCTGGCCATGGGCTTCGTATACAGTTCACTTTGTAAGCCCCGAGCTGATGGATAAATACGCAAGTCAAGAAACGGCAAACTCGTCTTGCTCACGTCTATTGTGAAATTCAAATAGTCGTTCTGTGTGTTGAGCCAAACATGGAAAAAATTGAGGGTGGTCAAATCCCCTCTCCATATGACGAATATGTCGTCTATATAGCGCTTCCATTCTATAACATTGCTACGAAAGGGGTTCGTCTCCACAAGTACACAGTTTTGTTCAAATAAATGGACATAAAGATTTGCCAGGCTGGGGGCAAAAACACTGCCCATCGATGTACCTGATGTCTAGAGGTACATCTGATCCTCAAATCTGAAAAAGTTTTCAGTCATTGCCAGCCTGGCGCATTCCATAATAAATGGAACTGGTGTACTTGTGGTCCTTGGTCTCTGATCAAGAAGTGACCTGACTGCATCTAATGTTTCTACCTGAGGGATGCAGGTATAGAGGGATTCCACGTCAAAACTGACGAGGAAATCCGTCTCAATATTAAAATCAATCCCTGGCAGTAGTTGTAAAACATCCTTGGTGTCTTGCAGGTAAGTAGGCATCGCTTTGACTAAAGGTCTTAAAAAGTGATCCACAAAGGTGGAGAGAGGTTCTAGAAGCGAGCCTATACCCGAAATTATGGGTCTGCCAGGGGGGGGACGCTGAGGCTTGTGCACTTTAGGAAGCACATAAAAGTAAGGCATCACAGGGTGAGTGGTTAGCAAATAATTAGCCTCATGAGTTGACACCCATCTCTCAATTCTTGCTTCCTCAACTAGTTCACTGATCTCAATAGTGAGTCTATTTGTGGGATCTGTAGTCAACAGTCGATAAGACCTGACATCCGTCAATTGTCTCAAGCATTCATTCCGATACTCGGAGGTATCCAAGATAACAATAGCCCCGCCTTTATCGGCGGGCTTTATAGTGATTAGTGGATCTCTAGAAAGTGAATCAAGTGCTTGTTTTTCCAACACAGGGAGGTTGTGATAATGATTCTTGGATGTCATGTTCAAGCTAGAGACATCAGCAATAACAGCTTTCTCAAAGGTTAAAACCTGATCTGGTACTGCATGGCTCGGGGGATTAAAAGTAGACTTGGGTCTCAGGCCACTATCTGAGACCTCGCATAGGGGCTGAGTGTCATCAATTAACCGATCCTTAAAGAAGAAATGGAGTCTTATTTTGCGAAAGAACCTCGCTAGTTCGCATTGAATAAGAAATGGATCACCAGTATTAGTGGGAACAAATCCCAAACCTCTGTTGAGGACTGTTTCCTCCATTTCTGTCAACACATGTTTACTCAGGTTGACCACTAGTCGCTGCTCGGTCCCGCCACTGGTGGACCTTTCTTCATGCTGCGCAAGGACCGGGGAGATGTTGGAGGGCTCCAATGCACTTGTGCTTGCTGTCCCCTTCTTTTTCCTCGGGAGCGACCGTGGCCCTGTCCTAAAAAAGACTGATTTTGATTTTGGAAGTACTGCGGAGGTGGATTGAAAGGTATCATTTGCGGATGAAAAGGTGCACTTGGATACTGCCACGGTGTAGGAGGCCACCATTGAGCTTGATGTTGGCCTCTCCACTGTCTGATATTATTACCACCTCTTCCTCTGGTCCGTGGTGCCACCTGTTCTGAGGAATCAGAATCACTTGACCAAGCCTCTGACCCTGACGATGAATAATTGGAGCCATATCTCCTACCTCTTTTATTGAATTCCGGTGGTTTGTAGCTTTCATGGGTGTACGGATACACCTTTTCTAATGAAAAGCGAGCCAAATCCTTTTTAAACTTTTCAATCTTGGTAAGGAGAATGCTATCTTTAAATTCCTTATTTGATTTGTTTGTTTCCTCCAGATTTTTTTTGAAGGCTACATTGGATAAGGTAGTTTTAATCTGACCCTCAAGTACCTGAATTTCAATAAGTATGGCATCGGCGATGCGTTTCGCGGTGCTGATAATAAGAATCAGCCAATCGCGAGTGCATCGCCACGCTATTAATGACCAGTCCTTAAGAAATTGTCTATCATTCAAAAACAATCTCGGGGCATTTGTGACAATCAAACCCGTAGGAGCGCAATTACCACGGAGATACTCCGTCATAATCGCGCCGTGAACACTTGTACGAGTATGTGATTTCTTAAGAATCATAAGTTTCGGCCAATCATCACCAACACTGACCCCTAGGGTAGCAATGGAGTCAATAATGCTTGGAGTGGTGGTCAAGATGGCTCTTGCCATCTCATCATCAAATGACAAACCTGTAAATTCTGCCATGGTGCGTTAACACCTTTAGTATTCAATCGAATCAAATCCAGAAGATTGTGCGCAGACATTGGCGCATCCTTAATGTTGGTCAGAACAAGATATCTCCACCTCTCTTTTCTTTCAAAAGGAGTAAGAACCTACGTGACTGTCTTGTCCATACACGACCGAGAGGTGTCCTAGAACCCCGACCTACTACACTCTGGAATATGCCACCGGTCCAGGGACATTATCCGTGCGGTACTTGCACTGCCTGTCCACAAACTAGGCACACTACTGAGGTTGACATTGGAACTCAGAGACCCTGGAGGCAAATGAAGCATACCAACTGTAACAGTGAAAGAGTTATTTATTTAATAACATGCCCTTGCTCGAAGACATATGTTGGTATGACGACACGTAAGATCAAGCAAAGGATAATGGAACATAAGAGCACCATTAGGTGTAAAAAACAATCTACTCGACTGACCAGCCACTTCCTCGAACACAATCATAGACCTGAGGATTTGAGCTGGACTGTTCTTGAACAGCCATATATACCAAGACAGATTACTGACATCACTACTTTTTTATTTCGGAAGGAGCAACGTTGGGTGTTTTAGTTGCGCAGTGATGTGGAGGGGTTAAATGACGCTATTCCTTGGACCCTAATCTAGCTGTGCAACTTTGAAGTTCAGAAACACTCACAGTACCCTTTGTGGGCAGTTTTTGTTATACTCTGACGTTTTCCAGGGGTAGTGGTTAATCAACGCAGTATTTACTGTGGAGACTGAGTGTCATCATTACTGGTTCCGTACCACAAAGTCCCATCCAAATTTATGGTCTCTGGTGCAGTCTCGATATATACCTGAGTTATGAGGGTTGAGAGAGTCTTAGTAATGTTTGCGACTATTAATGTAGTTTTGTTGCCGTCTATTTAATTGAGTTACACTGATGTCGAATTCTGGATTGCAGCGTTTCATGCGAAGCGGTATATAGGCTTTGCTACGTTTTAGATATCGTGGGTCTTTAACTGATGAGAATACTCGCAAATATCAGCTGCCATGTTAAAAACTACAATTTCCAGTTTTCCGTTGACTTATGTGTAGTTCTCAACATCCGGGTCTCGCATCACTCGTCTGCGACGCGGCTCACGTCACTTCGCGCGACTCCCCACAGGTGCGGGTACTTTGTAATAGCCGACACTTGTATTTAAGCTCCCGCCCCGACCGGACGTCACTGCTTGTGACTCTCAGGATCCGGCCCGGGGTAACGACGGAGCAGGTAAGATCGATTCCTGCAGCATTGCTGTCTCTGTGTTTTTCACAGACTTCTTTACACACTGCCACGAGTGGAGGAGGCTATTGGAGGGTGTGGATTTCCAGAGGGGATGAGCCCGTAGTTTGTAGTGTTAGGCTTGCTCAGACTTGTATTGCATATTATTACGAGGGGTTTCTTATACTGAGCGTTCTCCCCTTGCCAGAAGCCCCCTGGTCTGTATGGCTCTTTTTAATATCAATATTAATATTTCTGCTGGCAGTTTATGTCACCTTTAGACTGCATGTATTTTGCTGTCTTTGAAAAATAGGGTAGTGTACATCGGACTGTTTATTTCTTATAACATCTAAATAGCAATCGTTATCAAACTTCTGCTGGTGCCTTACATAACTCTCGATAAACTTGCATGATTATAGTGGTGGTGCATGTTTGGCCTACCACTTTTTACATTTCAATCCCATTTCTTGTGGGCTTAGTTTTTCTCTCCCTTTTTTAATTCACAGAGCGTTGCCTCACGCCCTGAGCGGTTGCCAGGAGCGGCGAGTTCCGTTATAGAGTTTTTATTGAATTATTTTGAGGACCTATAGCACGTTCACATTGTAATGCAATGTGTTCCTTATATATTGATATAGACCTTATTAGTATGTACACATATATATTCAAATTTTTCATTTTTGTCAACAGGAGTATCACACCAATGCCTATAGTGCCAACATATTTACGTACCCAGGTATATGGTTGTATCGTTCTTTACAGTGTTTGTATTATTTTGTTTCACGTGCAGTAGTTACAATTTGGTCCTGAAGAAAGCCTTGATCACAGTTAGATAGGTAGTGGCTGAAACATGTAGACCTCTTCACTAGCGCGCTCATACACGCAGTCAGATTGCGCGCTTACTGCTTTTTAACCATTGACACCACGTGATCTTAATAAATTTGTTTTCTCGTGATAGTCAATTTTACTTCACTTTTTCTTTTACACTGCACCGCGTACTCACCCCACCGCCTTATGCTTCAGTGATCTTAGGTGATCTAGTTCTGGATCATATTTGAAAACATCCGTGAGCTCCTCCTGTATACTAGTAAGGAGTTGTAGCTCCTTGGTTGCACTAGTGTGCAGCCGAGAGGAGATCCCCAAATGATGAAGCATGCCACTTCGGTGGGTGATGGGAATCCGTCCTCGTAATTGAGATCCCCCCGTTTTTTCATTTTTTCATGTTCTCCTGTTGTGTGTACTGCTGTAACGCCTGTCTCTTTATATATATCTTTCATTGAGACCCGCGGATTTTTTGAACTTGTAGGTTACACCACACTCCTTCCACAGGGATGTCATATACTTGGATATGAAATTGGTCCCTCTGTCAGAAACCACCTCTCTGGGGAACCCCATGCCGGAAAAGATCCCCATTAACGCCCGGCCCACCACTGGCGTTGTCGTTGTCCTGAGAGGGATTGCCTCCGGGTACCGGGTGGCATGGTCCACCAAGACCAGGATGCACCTGTTGCCCATGGCTGTCTTGGGATCCAGTGGCCCCACAATGTCCATCCCTACCCTTTCAAAGGGTGTTCCAACAACTGGAAAATGTTGGAGAGGAGCTTTGACCTTCCTCCCACTCTTACCACTTGACTGGCAAGTTTGGCAAGACCTGCAATGTCCATCTGACTGCCTTCGCATTTGGGGCCAGAAGAAGTGGGTGACAAGCCTGTCAAAGGTCTTGTCCTGCCCCAAATGTCCTGCCAAATCAATCAATCAATCAATCATGTCACTTATAAAGCGCACTACATACCCGCGAGGGTCTCAAGGCGCTGGGGGAAGAGGGGGGTGGTGCTGCTACTGATCGAAGAGCCAGGTCTTGAGGAGTCTTCTGAAGGCCAGTAGGTCTTGGGTCTGTCGGAGGTTGGTGGGGAGGGTGTTCCAGGTCTTGGCGGCGAGGTGGGAGAAGGATCTGCCGCCGGAGGTCGTTTTCCGGATGCGGGAGACTGTGGCGAGGGCGAGGCTGGTCGAGCGGAGCTGGCGGGTGGGGGTGTAGAAGCTGAGTCGTCTGTTGAGGTAGGCTGGTCCGGAGTTGTGGAGTGCTTTGTGTGCGCGGGTGAGGAGCTTGAAGGTTATCCTCTTGTTGACAGGGAGCCAGTGCAGGTCTCTCAGGTGGGGTGTGATGTGGCTGCGTCGGGGGATGTCGAGGATAAGACGTGCAGAGGCGTTCTGGATGCGTTGCAGCCGTCTCAGGAGCTTAGCCGTCGTTCCTGCGTAGAGGGCGTTTCCGTAGTCCAGCCTGCTGGTGACGAGGGCCTGTGTGACTGTTTTTCTTGTTTCGGTGGGGATCCACTTGAAGATCCTGCGGAGCATTCGGAGGATGTTGAAGCAGGATGAGGAAACGGCGTTGACCTGCTTAGTCATGGAGAGGGTGGGGTCGAGGATGACCCCTAGGTTGCGTACGTGGTCGGTGGGTGGCGTAGCTGTTCCCAGTGATGTTGGCCACCAGGAGTCGTCCCAGGCTGAAGGGTTGGAACCAAGGATGAGGACCTCCGTCTTGTCCGAGTTCAGCTTCAGGCGGCTGGTCCTCATCCATTCGGCGACGGCCTTCATTCCTTCGTGGAGGTGGGCTTTGGCGGTGTGAGGGTCTTTGGTGAGGGAGAGGATCAGCTGGGTGTCGTCGGCGTAGGAGATGATGTTGAGGTTGTGCTGTCGGGCGACGTGGGCGAGGGGTGCCATGTAGATGTTGAACAGCGTTGGGCTGAGGGAGGAGCCTTGGGGTACGCCGCAGATGATCTTGGTGGCCTTGGATCGGAAGGGGCGAGGCGGACGCTTTGTGTTCTGCCGGAAAGGAAGGATGTGGTCCAGTCCAGGGCCTTCTCTTGGATCCCGGCGTCGTGAAGGCGTGTTCGTAGTGTGTGGTGGCAGACCGTGTCGAAGGCGGCTGATAGGTCCAGGAGGATGAGGGCTGCTGTTTCTCCGTTGTCTAGCAGGGTCCTGATGTCATCGGTGGCGGCGATGAGGGCGGTTTCGGTGCTGTGGTTGCTGCGGAAGCCGGACTGGGAAGGGTCCAGGATGTTGTTCTCCTCGAGGTAGCGGGTCAGTTGTTTGTTGACGATTTTCTCGGTGACCTTCACGGGGAATGGGAGCAGAGAGATGGGTCGGAAGTTCTTGAGGTCCTTGGGGTCTGCCTTGGGTTTCTTGAGTAAGGCGGTGATCTCGGCGTGCTTCCAGCATTCCGGGAAGGTTGCTGTCTCGAAGGAGATGTTGATTATTTTCCGGAGATGGGGCGCGATGGCTGTACTGGCTTTGTTGAAGATGTGGTGAGGGCACGGGTCTAGCGGTGAACCGGAGTGGATGGTGTTCATGATCTCGCTGGTGTCCTCGTCGTTGATGTTTGTCCAGGAGAGCAGGCGGTTGGTGGTTGTGGGGGCAGTGGTCTCGGTGGTTGCCGGGCGGTCGTGGTGTTGAAGCTGTCGTGGATGTCGGCGATTTTGCGGTGGAAGGAGGTGGCCAGTGAGTCGCACAGGTCTTGCGACGGCTGGATGTCGTTGGTGTTGGAGCTGGGGTTGGAGAATTCCTTCACGATGTTGAAGAGCTCTTTGCTGTTGTGTGCGTTGTTGTCTAGGCGGTCTTTGAGTGAGGCCCTTTGGCAGATCTGATGAGGTGATGGTGATTGCGGGTGGCGCTCTTGTGGGCGGCGTAGCTGTCCGCTGTCCGTTCGTGGAGCCAGATCTTCTCCAGTTTTCGGCATGTTCGTTTGGAGGCCTGGAGGTCTTCGGTGAACCAGGTGGCTTTCTTGCTGGTGTGGCTGTTGGGCGGATTCTTGAGCGGGGCGAGGGTGTTGGCGCAGTCGTCGATCCACTGTCTGAGGTTGCGGGCGGCGGTGTCGCGGTCGGAGGGTTCGGCGGGTGGGCTCAGGGCGAGGGTTGTGGTTAGCTGGTCTTCCGTGACTCTGCTCCAGCAGCGGCGAGGCATTTGTTCGGTGCGGTGGTGCGTGGTGGGCTTCCTGTAGGTGAAGTGGATGCAGTGGTGGTCAGTCCAGTGGGGTTCGGAGGTGTGGTTCCAAAGGCACGTCATGTTGTTTAAAGGAACAATGGTTCTAGTGTGGCCTAAAAGGTCCAAGAGGAAGTAACCCTGTAGAGGGCACTAAGGTAAGTAAAGGTTTAGGAACTTAATTCACAAAAGAGAGCAGTAGGAAATATAACGAGGGACATGTAGGTCAATGTATGACAAGTGTTTATTACACAATGAAGGTATTCAGGTGCTCACACAGTAAGTGACAATAAGCGTGACGTGAGGAGTAAGGGTGAACTTAAAATAAAGACATCGCATTGACAACAATGATAGAAGCTCCTTTAAAGATTTTTACAGAGTATAAGGAGTTCATGTTGTAAGAGGTCGATGACGTTTCGAACTCAATTATTCGAGTTCATCTTCAGGACAAAGAGTGTGAGCAAATTGAATTTGGTAGCAGGGAGCGATTTCTTAAGGCACTTCGCCGCTGACTGGCAACGTGCTGTGCCGGGGAATTAATTAATTTGGCCGGTCACAGTTCAGGAAATGGAGGCCTGGGAGATGAAAGGAGCGTGTCCTGCTCAAGGGAAGATCCGCGCTGAGTGCGAGCACGTCATGAGCCAGTCCCAGTAGGAAGGTCCTGAAGCGCTGGGGTACCACCAGCACACGGGCTCAGCGACCTTAGGCTCACTGTACAGGAGACCATTCTCATACAAAAATCGGTGGTAGCCCCTAACCGATCGGCCTCGGAAGTCAGACCTCCCTCATGTGATGATCTAGCTGCCTTCTTTACTGAGAAAACTAGACTTATTAACATGGATCTGGAAACCAGGAGGGCTCTACTGCTACCTAATGAACCTGCACCCCCACGGGCCGTACCAGACAAGATAGCACCATGTAGCGGGGGTATCAAGAATATCGCTTCCTGGGACACCTTTACCCCCTTCAATGAAAATGATATCAAAAAGGTTCTTCGGAGTATCAACCCATCTAATCACTTCAGTGACCCGTTACCACCTACCATCTTCAAAGTGATTAAGGATGAAATCTCCCCATTCTGGACAAAGATCGTCAATGCATCTCTGTCACAAGGCACGATCCCAGAATGCCTAAAAGAGGCTCAGGTAACACCTATATTAAAAAAAACCACAGCTGACAGTACAGATCTTAACAACTTCCGACCTATCTCCAGCATCCCCACTCTAGCCAAACTCCTTGAAAAATGCGTCCAGTCACAACTATGTGCGCACATCGAAAATTTCCATCTCCTGGACCAACACCAATCTGGCTTTCGTAGTGGGCACAGCACTGAATCGGCTCTTACCCACGTGATGGATGACATCTTAATAATGCTTGATCGAAATTAATCCTGCCTCCTTATCCTACTTGACCTTTCCTCCGCATTTGACACTGTCAATCATGACAACCTCCTATTCATTCTGGAGCATAGGATGGGCCTTTCTGGTCAGGTGCTGCATTGGTTCTCGTCCTTCCTGCAGCACAGGACCCAAAGAGTTAAAGCGAACCACTCTCTCTCCCAGCCATCCCCAGTCAGCATGGGGGTTCCCCAAGGGTCCTCCTTATCTCCCATTCTCTTCAATTTGTTCCTGGAACCAAAAGCTAATGTTCTAAAATCATTGGACATTCGCTTCCATATGTATGCAGACGACACCCAACTCTATCTGAAAATCTCCTCCCCGGATGATATCACTTCACTCAACTCCACCCTACTGACGACCCAAAACTGGTTAACTGAGAACCACCTACTGCTAAACACCTCCAAAACAGAATTCCTCCCCCGAAACATACTCCTAAAATTGACCTATGGATGAACCAACTCACCGCCTTCAACTGCTCCCCCCGCATTATCGACTCAGCTAAATCTCTAGGAATTACCCTGGACAAGCATCTGAATATGAAGACTCACATTAGCAACGTGTGCAAGGGAGCTAACCACCTTCTGAGAACACTCAGGAATCTCAAACCTTTCCTACCTCAAGCAGATTTCAAGCAAGTGGTCCAAGCGCTTGTCTTGCCGAGACTTGACTATGGCAGTGCTACGCTATGTGGCCTCCCCAAATATACTTTGGCCCCCCTAAAGGCTTCACTGAACCCGGCGGCCAGATTGATTACGGGCACAAAGCGAAAGGCACACATCTCCCCGGTTTTAAAATCTCTAAGGGGCATATTATCAACGGCCAGCGATAATTATCGCTGGCCGTTCACAGCGTGAGAATAGTTATCGCCGGCTACCGCAGATAATTATCGCCATGCTAGCGCTGTATTAACAACGCATAGCGCAATGGCGATAATTATTCCTGCGATAGCTTGTTTTCCATGGAACATCGCTGGTTTTCCAGCGATGTTCCATGGAAAACGGCGAGTACCTTGCTGATACGACCCTGTGGTCGTATCAGCAGAATCCATCTCCCATGAAAAGTATGCTTAAGTCAGGAATTTAACAGACGTTAAATTCCTGAGTTAAAGCTGAGGTAGCGCGATTTCTTTTATCGCTGCAC
This sequence comes from Calotriton arnoldi, assembly GCA_963921515.1. Classification (NCBI taxonomy): domain Eukaryota; kingdom Metazoa; phylum Chordata; class Amphibia; order Caudata; family Salamandridae; genus Calotriton; species Calotriton arnoldi. The sequence continues at coordinate 942,315 of CAWUFW010005054.1, read as the reverse complement.
CTCCTTGTTAATATCGCGAAGCTGCCTTCGCGATATTAACTTGTGTTGTTTTCACAGCCACGCCTTCTTTGCATCTCATTAGCGATGCAAGGCGAGGCTGTGAAAAACGGGCTCTACATCAAGGAAACACGCGCTAGCGTGTCCTTGATGATATTGCAATATAATTATCGCCGCTTTTCGCCCGAAAACGGACGCTAAAGCGGCGATAATTATATCGCCAGCCCTTGATAATATGCCCCTAAACTGGCTACCTTACGAAGCTAGAATTCAACTGAAGATTGCCTGCTTATCACACAAAGCCCTCCACTTCAAAACCCCCATCTACCTTGCACAAAAACTAGAACTATCCGGAGGGGGTAGACTGTCAAGGAGTGCAAATTCCCTCCTCTTAAAACCACAGATCTTCCGCAAAAAGAGAACATGCCAACGAGCCTTCTCTGGCTCTGCTCCAAAAATTTGGAACTCTCTTCCACCTGAAATTCGGAGGATCTCTTCCAAGGATGCTTTCAAACTGGAAGCAAAAAGATTCCTCATGAATAAGTTCTGGGCCCAAATATTTATATCCCAAAATCCTTTGATCCTTTAGGCAGAGAGTGTCTGTGCCCAGCCAGAACCAGTTCTGCCTTCTCTGGTGTGACTTCCTGACAGGAGGTGGAGACGGCATTGTCAGAGGCAGACCAGGCCCTTTGAGGTGCAAGGAAATCTCCTCCCCCTCCCACAGTAGCATCCCAGGTCTATTCAGCCCTTTCCTGACTCACCTAGACTATCTGGAGCCACTCCTTCTCCCCAGCCTTCTGTCATCCAAAACCCAGACAGGCAATCCACATTCCACTTGCACTTTACCACTGATCAGCAGTGAGAAAAGTGCGCAGAAACACTAAGCCAGCACAAACAGAGTAAAAACCGGGAGGTCAGAAAGCAAAAACTCAGGGGAAGATGCCAAGTCTAACATATGCTTATCTCCAAAAACAAGAAACTAATATAAAAAAAAAATACAGTAAAGTACATTTTTTCCCACAAAAATGATTGAGAGTGGTAGATTTGCGAACATTTATTAGCAGATTAGCAAATTACAAACTAAAATTATTCAAATTAGTTGTAAATCAATAATGAATACATGAATGCATTGGTCAATCCGATTCAAATCAATTCAAAATCACAGGTACAAAGACAGACTATTATAAAGCTGTCATAAAGTATTTCAAACAGCAGCGGCTTCTCGCTATGGTGGAGGAGCGTAGCCCCCCAAAAACGGCAGGAGAGGAAAAATAAAACAACACTTGTTTCATTTCTCCTTTCCTGCCGAGTCTTGGGGGTGGGGCCTTGGTGGTGAAAGCACTGAGGGGAGTGGAGGTGCACTCAGTCCGGCCAAACCGTCATGGGCAGTGAAGCTCTCTCATGGACATGGGCAGCTGGGGTTGCTGGGGTTGGAGTGAGCAGGCACAGACTTCCAGTCTGTCCTGGAGTGCTAATCGAGGGCGCTCAGGCCAGTCCTGAAGCTGCTGTCATGTGAGAGCAGCTTCAGGATTGGCTGCAGGGTATTCTGGGAGCCTGTGCCGAAAAAGAGGAGTGCGACGCGGCCGGCTGAAGGTAAGTTTTTTAAATTATAACTTTTTTTCTTTCGCCCCCCTCCCTTCGCGATCCCTATGCCCCCTCTCGCCCCCCTCCACTAGCCCACCTGGCCGCCCGCCACTCGTCACAAACACTGACTGCTACTGATATCAAAGCAAGCTTGCCTTCCCATGAAGGGAAGATCCCTATTTAGCTAAACTAAGAATATCGGGAAAATTAGGGAGAAGCCAGGCAGAAGGTGTCAGCATGAAAAAAGCCTCTAAAGGCTGAATCAAATGAATGAAATAAAGATTCATTTACGGGGGGCGCTAGGTGGCACACGAGCAAGATGGCCGCACTAGTGTGAGGCTCCTGCAGTTCGGTTCATTTATCTGGTAATTTATCCTTGCTAGGAGGTCCCATCACGCAGCCCGTGGTACTGGAGAGGAGGGTACGGTCTGCTGAACAGGCGATGTAATTTTGAAGCCTCCCGCACACCGCCACACGCCGCTGCAGCTCCTTCTTTGAACCACCGCTGGTGCGGCTCGGAGTGTCTGGATCTCTCGCCGGGCAGAGCGCAGTATGACAATGCCACGGCGCCCACGTGGTGACTAGGCCCCACTCCTACTACGGCCAGAGCCTGCGGCGCCGTGGAGCTGGGAGGTGAGTGCGCACCGACTGGGACCCCGCGAGCACTCGGCACATCCGGCACGCTGCCACACAGAGTATTGACCATCAGAGGCGGCTTCCCACCCCCCGCTGCACCTCCTCTCCTTCAGCCGCAGTGCGCCGTGCTCCGTGGGCACGCGGGGCCGGTTGACTGCAGGCGCATAGACGCGGCCCCTACAGCTATTCACGGGGCCGACATGCAGCGCTTTTGGCTCAATTTTGTCAGCGCATACAACAGGCTTTAATATGTGGAGATATCATCGACGCCCTTGCTGAGCTCTGACGGTGCTGTGGCAGGACTGAACAGTCATCGTTGTCGCGCCGTCCCAATGCCGCACATGGCGCCTGAAGCGTGGAAGTAACCCTCTTTCTTCCAACGACATCCTGCCCTTCTGCTTGCCGGTTTGCGCTAAATCCGCAACCAACAGAGACTGGGTGTATCCGCTGACACCACCTGTCCCCGGCCCAGCTTGCAGTGGTGAGATCTCTCAACCGGCAGGACCTCATTTAAGTTGTGCGTGCTGACCTGACCTCTTCATCCCCTTATTTGGCCAGCCTCTCACCTTTGGTACAGCGTGTGACTTTGAGTGACTGCCTCTCACCCAGCCGCACCTCACAGCTTTGGAGGAAGATATCACGTTGCTAGCTTGCCATACCTCCACCAGCAATATTAAATAAGTGTCGACCGTTGCGCCCTGCCCTCCTAGTCTCCATTGCCTCCTCGAAGCATATCCTGTTGCTAGAACGGCTTATCCGTACTGAAAAGCTTGGCGAGTTTCCTCCTAGTCAGACAAGACTGGTCTGGCGGCCCTGAATCGCACGGTGCTCTGTGGTCCCCCCTGGACTCAAACACAGTGGAGTGCACATACGCCGGCTTACACACCCTGCATGAATCAACAATAGTGGGTGCGCCCTTACAGTGCCTGCCTTTCCCACCACACACCATTGAGGGAGGTTGTGCGGTTTGTTGATCCCTCAGAAACAAACGCTCTCTCACATATCAAAGTCGACCAGAACCACTTCGTTGGTCATCTACACTGCCTAACCTCCATGCAGGGAGGCTCATCATTGTAACCCCCGCAGGCGACATCTTCACAACTGGTACAGAGGCATAACCATGGAAAAGGCAGATGTCAAACAAACCTGGCTGACATTCGAAGCCAAAAAGGGCAGCCGCGCGCAGCAAGACGATCATGAAAATGCCAATGAAGAGCTCGCACAGGGGTCAGCACCCCTTCAGGATGATGACATGAAATCTTTACTCCTTGAGATGAGACAAAGTCTTACCTCGATCGCAGACAAAATGGACGCTATGAGCAGTTGAATGGATGCCATAGTTCACAAGCTCGATGGCCATGACGAGCGCATCAAAGAAACTGAACGTCGCATCTCGGACGCTGAGGATACCACGTCGCACATTCAAACACAAGTGAAGCAATTGGATAAGCTACTTAAAATCATTGCCGCCAAAAATGAGGACATTGAAGCTCGCAGCAGGAGAAACAACATCCGGGTTCTTGGTATTCCGGAGAGTACCAATACAGGCCGTATGGAGGAGTTTATCGAAAGACTGTTGCGTGAAACAATTGGTGCAGAATCCTTCTCTCCTCAATTTATAGTGGAAAGGGCGCACCGCTCTCTCTGCCCCAGACCTCCGCCGGGAAGCACGCCGCGCCCTATCATCGCGCGGCTGCTAAACTATCGCGACCGGGATGTGGCCCTCAGGACAGCACGCGACAAGAGGCAACTCACCTTCGAAGGGAACACGTTCACCATTTATCCTGATTTTATGGCAACTGTGCAGGAAGAGCGACGTAAGTTTCTGCCCGCTAAACAAAAAGTTCACCAGGCGCAAATGGATTATGCCCTCATGTACCCTGCCCGCCTGCGGGTTACACATCAGGGCAAGCAACATTTCTTCACTACCCCGCAGCAAGTGGAGGACTTCCTGAAACGCATTAAACACAGCAACAACTCCCATTCTTCACAGGAATCACTGCCGAGACAGCCCTCTCCGGCTGGAGAATAATTGGAACTTTATGCAGGTCGTCACCACACTCCGAAGATGACAAGAATCTTTCTCCCTGCTACGACATATGAATGTAGCTGTGCAGATTCGTCGGATCGGGACGGCTGAAACCATGACTCAGATATGGGACCTTCTGGGACCATATGGCACTTGGTACCGAGCACCCCCGCCCTCAATGAGTTTGGCCGCCCCAACACCTTGCAACGCTGAGGGCAGGGTGTAACCGTGCATGCACCTAGGAGTGCCCCCCGAGGGCGCTCCCCCTATCTTGCTGCAGCCAAGAATGCAGACTGTTTCAGTTTTGTTGGGGACATTGGTGGGGGGAGGGAATGTTTTTTCTGGCATGATTGGGATGCTACAGTGGGTGGGGGCGGAAATGGGATTGTTCATGACGTTTGACACAGCACAAGATGTACAATACAAAAGGCAGTTGCACTACAGATACCCTATCCACTTCGCATTAGCAGCAAGACCACGATGCTACACATTAAACACCCTCTGGCTCTATGACAAACCCAGGGTCTAATCAACATTTACATATCCTTACTTGGAACGTTAGAGGATTAGGTGACCCACGCAAACGTCGGAGGATTTTAGCATATTTAGATCGACACCAAGTCCACATTGCACTACTCCCGGAGACCCATCTTAATCCCAGGCACGACAGTACCTTTGCGCATAGATGGGCGGAACATAGAATATTCTCCTCTTACTCTTCCTACTCTAGAGGGACAGCCATACTCATCAAAAAGCAAACATCATTTGCCCTCATTGGCTCAGATTGTGACCAACAAGGACAATACTGCATCACATGGGGCAGGTTGGGTGCAGAGACCGTCACCTTAGTGTGCTGTTATGGCCCCAATATTGACACCCCGGAATTCTTCGTCACGCTATGGGGGAAAATTATGGAGATAGGCTCTACTCACATTATCTGGGGCGGAGACTTCAACACCACTCTCAATCCTACCATGGACAGATCTAATCCTTCACCTCATCATTACAATAGGTCGCACAAGGCGCTACAGGGCATAGTAGCTGATAATGGATTACTTGATACTTGGCACCATGTCCACCCGCAATCCACTGAAGGCACACACTACATGGCCTTGTCCGCATCTTGGGCCCGCCTTGACTATTGTCTAGTATCACGGGGTTTAGGCCCGTCAATAACCGCTGTAACTCACCTAGCGAGAACATACTCCGATCATTTTGCCTGTAAGACTGACGCTCACCCCCCCCGGGATACGGCACTCCACGCAGTGCCTGGAGACTATCACCTCTCACGTTACTCAACACAGCATTCCATTCCATACCAAATTAGGAGAGGAAATCACAGACTTTTTTCAGAGAAATAATGGGTCCGTGGACAGCGTTGAAGTGGTCTGGGAGGCCTTTAAGGCCACAATCTGCGGATTTTGCATCTCAAAAAGTTCTGGAATCCTGCGTGATATCCAAAGAACACTGAAGAAGCTAGAGGCAGAGCTCAAGCGACTGGTGACTTTGCTCTCTATTGGTGCAGACGGGAAGACCCAACGCGAGTTTCGTGAGAAACTTTCGGACTACACAGACACTGCTGATCGCGAGACTAAATTTAGAGGTAAATACTGGGTGGCTCGTAAATACGGAGAGGGTGAACGCCCCAGCATGGCCCTAGCAGAGACTATAAGGAAACCCCGCTTCTCTAACTATGTCTTAGAAACTGTGGGTCCTGAGGGAGTACGGCACAGAAATACTACAGATATTTTAGATACATTCACCGCCCACTATTCTGGGCTGTATACCTCCGGCAGGCGAGACCCTCTCGACCTGGATGGCTACCTGGAGGATGTGGCCTTAGGATGGCTGGGCGACTCACAGAGAGAATTCTTGTGTGCCCCTTTTGAACTTGACGAGATACAGGAAGCCATTATGCATATGAAGTCCGGCAAAGCCCCAGGACTAGACGGGCTCCCTATCGACTTCTACAAAGCATACATTGACCAGTTAGCCCCCATCCTTAAAGAGGTGTATGAAGATGCCCTCGAGTCTGGAACGCTTCCGCCTTCCATGAGAGAGGCACTTATTTCCTCCCTACTAAAACCTGGGAAGCCAGCGAATCACTGCGATTCCTATAGGCCGTTGTCCCTCATCAACAATGATGCTAAAATTCTCGCTAAGGTCCTAGCGAATCGGTTAAACTTATTGATGGAGAAACTTGTCCTTCCCGATCAGGCTGGGTTCATCCCAGGGCGTGCGACCACACACAACCTGTGTACCTTCTTTTCCATATTACATAATGTGGATCCCAGCCTCGCGTTGGTGGCAGTCTTCTTAGACGCCACTAAAGCGTTTGACTACGTTGAATAGGACTTTTTACTGGGTGTACTACGACAAATGGGCTTTCCTCCACTGTTTCTCTCTTGGATAGGTTTATTATACCGACTCCCAACAGCTAGAGTCCTGATTAATGGGCGGATGTCTCCGGCTTTCCCCATCACTAGGGGCACTAGGCAGGGTTGCCCACTTTCCCCCCTGCTTTTCGCCCTAGCGGTGGAGCCCTTGGCAGCCAGGTTGCGGCAGCATCACCAGGATAAAGTGTTGCGCTGTAATCTGCGCCAGATACTTATATCACTCTACGCAGATGACATTACCCTTTACATTAGAGACCTGCATCAAAACCTAAACCTGCTGCTGCGAGAATTCATCATCTTTGGGAAGTTATCCGGGATTCACATAAATTGGGGGAAGTCACAAATATTTCCTATTACCACTGCGGCCGTACAATTTCCCCTGGACTATCCACTGGAGTGGTGCGACACAGACATGAGGTATTTGGGTACACGCATATCCAGGGATAGGGAAGAGCTACTGCGCCTCAAATATGGCAAAGCACTAGACCACATCACAAACTGCGTTACGCGATGGATCACACTTCCACTTTCTATGGCAGGGCGCACCTCATTAATTAAAATGGTCGTTCTCCCACAGTTGCTGTACTTGTTCCTGAATGTCCCGTATCACCCTGGTGGGCACTTCTTCAAAGCACTACGTTCAGAGATGATCAGATTAATATGGGGGGAAAAAAGTCATGACTGCAGTGGAATATACTTACCAGACCATACTCTGCGGGCGGCTTTGATGTCCCTAACTTTGAACTATACTACACGTGTGCTCAGGCGCACTACGCCTTTTACTGGTTCCACCCACCCAAATATATGCCTCAGGTAGCAGAGGAGCAGTGGCTGGCTGACCCGGTCCCCTTAGCGGGTGTGATATACGCCACGCCTCGGCCTCGGGACAAGGAACCTACATCGATAATGTGTACGGTTGATGCCTGGAGGCGCATTCTGACCCTGTTAAAAGCTCCAATGCTTTATTCACCACTACTTCCATTACTGTATCACCCCCAGATGCAAATACTCCAGGAGACAGGGTTTCGTAAGCTCATGGAACGGACGAAAATCACAACCTGGGGAGACTTATACCATAGTGGGACGTTCCGTTCTCTAGAGCAAATATTCCGTGAGATTCCGACATCTCCACTAGACGTATTCCTCTATGTTAGGCTCCGACAGGGACTACGACACAATACCCCAGCATTCCCACTGGAGCCACCTACATTACCCCCCCTGCATTTGATATTACAAGCTACCTCTCCTGGGCATGCTGTCTCTCTACTCTATCACACAATACACACTCAACAGGAAACAACCCCCTGCCCCGCCCGCTCACACTGGGAACTAGAACTAGGCCATGAGCTCTCAGACAAACAGTGGACATATTGCTGTCTACAGACAGAACAAATTTCAGCAAGTAGCAGACTCCGCATTACGCACTTCAAATTTTTACATCGCTTATACTATACCCCAGCCAAAATGTACAAATATAAGCTGAAAGACTCCGACAGATGTGATAGATGTGGCGCAGAAGGTGCTGACTTTCTCCACTTAGCTTGGGGGTGTCCGAGTATATATGCCTATTGGAGTCAGATCTTTGACGCTCTGGAGCAGATGACATCAGTGACCTTGGACCGCACACCTTTAGAGGCCTTATTGGGCTACACTGAATTAATGGACAAGCCATATCGGCACTACCTTGCCATAGCTTTCTTAATGGCCAAGCGCCGCATTGCGTACAGATGGGGCAGAGGGAGGGCGCCGAAATTCAAGGATTGGCTCACTGACTTAATATACTGTCAGGAACAGCTGAATAACTATGCAGTGTTGCTCCCTCCGGCTTCACGGCCTAAAGGTATTTGGGACCCTTTGAAAGGCTACCTTATGGCACATCCACTAGCTGCTCCTGCCACAAATGAAGAAATGTAACCGCTATGGGTGTATTACTCTAAGGCAGAGGTCTTCAATCTGTGGGGCGCGACCCCCAGGGGGGCCGTGGAGTCATGGAAGGGGGGGCGCGCATTCCCCAGCTTTATTGTCGGCACACACGGACATCCCGCGTATGTCTACTCCATGACTTTCAGCAGTGTCTTTGAATCTTGCCGTGTCTGCACGTATACGGGACAGGGAATCAGTTCTAAAATTCTTTTAATGGACCTTTTTATCTCTTCATAAAAAATCATTTTTCTTCACGTCTTTCCTTCCTAGAGCTGCCTGTGACAGTGTGAAATATCTGTACACTGCCCATGCCTTGAGCACTAGGTTCACCGGCCCTTGAGACGGAAGTGTAGATGTCCAACCAAGCGAGGGGGTGCATTCCATGGTGTAGTGCCTGCGAGCTTGTTTATGAACGCTGGCGTCACCTCTGGCCCTCATGTTTGCATGCATAAATTACTCACAGGTGGCACCTCCACATCTGTAACTTAGGCATTTTTGCCTTTGTGGACTCATATTGCCAGGTGTGACCTGAGGCTTTTTTCACACTTAAGGTACCTTGTGAGTCGAAACAACGAGATGGTGTTGTCAGACTCTGGTATCCTCTGGGCCTGGCAATGTCAAGTGTGGACTCATTTTGCAAGTGGTGAGGTTTGGGCAAGCTTGATGTCATGTTTATTTTTCGTTTATGAATATCGAGGACTGAACCGCTCCGCATCTTGGTGGTGGAATACAAGAGCTGTGAAACCGGGCATCCCCAGGCAGGTTTCGCTATCAGCCGGTGTTTCACCCAGAGGTCAAAGTGGTCGGGATCGGAGGGGGACGACGTGCCCAGACTTTTTGTGATTTAAGAAAAAATGTTCCTCTACTTTTAGTAATAAGACAACTGTCCTAGGATGGTTAATTTTGATAGTTTAAATGCTTCAGCTAGAGTGTCATTCAGGGAGTGACCTGTGCTGTGAAACCCAGGCAGACAGCCAAACAAGCCTTCCTGCCAGGGTGACTTCTTGCCTGAAAGAAATGCAAATGTGCGCCACATATTAATCTGCAAATGTAAGGGGTAATCTGCAAAAGTAAAGGATTCTTGGGAGCCAGTACTGCCTTTTCTTGATCGAATCACTCGAAGCTACGTGATAACAGATTTACTCTTTTTGAGTGGTAGTGCAAAGAGTTAACAACTGAGCTGTGAAGTGTGAAGCTTACGTAGTGTTTACTACCCCTGAGGAGTTGTTGAAGGGACAGTTATGTAAAAGAAATTGCATTACGTACAGTCTGGGTATTACTATATTTTGGAAGCATCATTTCATCGTAAAACATTTGGCGCATTTTGTAGCAGTCCAGCTTATACCGTGTGTAATGCACGTATTAAATAATGAGCTACATATTCACAGTGCTTTCTGTCACAGGCTGTGACCTCGTAGCACTAAAGATATACAAGTCACTATTCTCCACTGCACCAACCAAGACATAATTCTGTGGCTCTCTGGTTACACACAGACCTCTTCAGTGTATTAACTAATAGAGGTTTCATAATGTACTATTGCTCCTTTCCCACTGAGTAACAACTATTTACATTTATTTTTCATTTAAGTTTCCCGTTATTTTATGTGTAACTACCTGACAGTGAAAGACATAAACTTACAGAACACACTGTTTAATATTATTTATCCACTGTAAAAATGAATTGTTGTTATAATTGGGGGTGTTTGTGGTTATCAATGATGAGGAGTACCAGTTTCTAGAAATGTTTGTCAGGAGGGGGTCCTTGCGCCAAAGTTTTTTGACCGGGGGGTCTCGGCATCAAAAAGTTTGAAGACCTCTGCTCTAAGGTGATCGCAAGATGACTGTGCTGTGTACCCTGGGCCACTAGTCGATCTTCCCCATATTGTTGTACTAACTGCGCTGGGCAAAGTCGGGGTTCCGGTACTTTGCTGTTGGTGGTTAATAATGTGATACATTGTAATAGCCAAAAGTGAATATTGACTAGTACCATCTCACGGTGAACTCTCCGCTGAACTGTTGAGCCTATGCTCTAAGGATCAAGGGTAACGGTATGGACTCTGTGGACTATATTCCGTGCTATAGATTGCTTCTGCCTAAAATGTATACGATATGTAAACTGGTGCATTTGTGTCCGTGAAATGATGGATTTTTCTTGTTACTGTATTTTCTTCTAAAAAAATAAATAAATACAATTTAAAAAAAAAAAAAAAAAAAGCCATTAAAAAAATGTACTATATCGTAGGTAAGCTTCTGTTGTCAGACGGTCGCTCTGCTATGTGATACACATCCATTGCAATTGTAGAGACTCGAAAAGGCATTAAAGAATAAACAGGAACGCAACTCAAAAAAAAAAAAAAAGATTCATTTACACAAGTGTAAACGGGATTTGCCCAAGAGTATAACTTTTTGGGGCGAGACGAACGAAAATCATCTCTAAAGGGAGCAAGTTAAGCATCTCCTATTTTAGGGGCCCACAGGCGAGCCCTATAATCCATATACCCGGAGTAGGTCATTAATATTTACACACACAAGCCACCCATCTGCACACGTTTTTGGTTAATGTTTGGAAATCGTTGTTTATTCCTCACAATATAAAGGCTGCCATTACGTAATAGAATAGCCAGGGCTTTAAGTGGGCCGGGTCTCACCGGTGCTGAGCACCGGCAGTTTTTTTAAGGGGGCCTCGAAACGGGTCTCTATCGGGCTCTGTTTTGTGCCCTGGCACAGGCGGTCCGTTTTTATCCGGACTGCAGTGACACACATTGATGTGCCCGTGCAAACACTTCTCACTAGTGGAGAAGTTAGAGCATGACGTCATGCCAGGTGAGCGTTGTAGGGGAAGGGAAATCCTTTAAACAGAGTCATTTTCTCTCTGGATTTCCCTTCTCTTTTTGAAACTCAGGAGCAGCAACATTGTCTGGTGTCACCGGGGATTTAAGTGGAAGCATTTTCAATATTATTTACAAGCCAGAGTTGCTGCTTATTTATCTTATGCAACTAACAACCATTGACAAAGCCAATAGTCCTGACTTGTTGTAGGTATGATGTCACTTGTTGTATCATAGATCTGGATGCAATGACAGAAACAGCCAAATACTAGTCGGGCGGCACACTATGCTAAGCACAGATTTTTAGCTTATGTGTTTTAAGCCACGCCCTTAATTACATTGGCCACGCCCCTTTGAGAGACCCCCCAGTTTTTTCTTACCACTTAAAGCCCTGAGAATAGCACTGACAACTAGAAAAGACTAGATAGAATGCGAATCGTACTTGAGACTAAATATTTATTTGTTAGAAGCAGAGATACGCCTAAAGCGACATTCTAATCCTAAAGTCTGTATATGCATGGAATCTGACATATATTCTGAGAGCTTGGAAATATAAAATTTGATGTAACACAGTACTGTTTAAAATAACTGGCATTGACAGAATAACTGGAAATCTGTAATCGGTCATGTTACGAATAGAATGCCAATCAAAATATGTTCTAAAAAAAGGAAAGCATCTCCTAACTAGCCCTACAGTTCCTTAGCTCAACATTTCTTCTCCTTATAGAAGGCACACCTACTCACAATTCCCACAGGGGAGCAGTGCGGATCGAGCATGCTTCCCGTTGGTCTCCACGGTTTACACCAGTGAAGTGGGGGGTTCTTCTCATCCCCCGGTGCTTGGTCATTATTTCACTCTCCAAGGAACATACACAGAAAAAGATTCATGTGAAAAATAAACAAGATTATTACAAGATCATTAACGTCGGCTGGTACAGCCTGGCTCCTGAAAGGAAAAAGTGGAAAAGTACTCGACAAGTAGAAGGCAACATAGCAACTAAAGTGGGGCCATTTTAAATTGAGGCCTACATCAACTACGGTCAACTTTAGGTGAATATCTCACAGTGAATATGAGTGCCTGCTGCAGAACAATGTAAATGTATGTTCAAAGCATTTAAAAATAACATCTTAATCAGCTTCATGGCTTCAGGTGAAGAGGAGGGAAGCTGAGCATGTCTTGTTTGGGTCAGGAGGCTGAGCTGGGAGTCAGGAGCAGCCTGTGTCAATGTTTAGTAGTACCCATCACAAGACACAGAGTGGGCCTGGTGCCTCAACAGAGATCTCAACACATTCACCTCTCTTTAAACTGTGGGGGCACGAAGGGGCCACAGGAACAAGGGGGCTTTAAATATCCTCGCAGCAAGAAGTGTGAGCATCACAACTTCTGGGCAGTGGCTCCACAACCGCATTTGTGTTCATAAAATGAATTGAGAGTGCAAAGAAAGATAACAGGATACCACACAGTGGGGGATATTCTCAAGAACGTGTGTTAACTATCGCCAAATTCACTTAACGCAACTTCTCACATCGTAGTCTATCGCGGGAAAATAACACCGTGTTAACGCAGTATTCTCAACCCGGCGGCACCATGCGATAGTCTCACGATAACGCGACAAAGTCCGCGTTAAAATTAACGCGACGCCGAAAAATGCAAAACATGAACGCGAATAAAGTGGCGATGTCCCCAATGGCGATACAAAAATCAGCGATAACCAGCGACAGGCCTGCGATTCCCACGCGTCATGCGTGAGAATGCACTATAAAAGCAGAGAAAAAAAAAGAGAAAAAAATGTAACTGCGTAGCACCATGGACGCACCCGGACCGAGTGCAGAGGACAACACGAACCCCACAAGCCCCACAGACGACCAGCCAGGAACCCCGGGGCCGGGGAAGGGCAAGGAGAAGAGGAAGACAGAGTTCAGTCCACAGGAAAACCGGATCATCGTCACGGAGGTGACAGAACACTACCAACAACTGTTCGTCACCTCCACTGTGTCATCGGCAACACAAACGGAAATATGGCAGTACATCGTGAACAACGTGAATGCAGTCGGAGTGTTGAGGAGGTCAATGGAGGAGGTCAAGAGGCGCTGGAATGATGTGAAGGGCAAAACCAAGAAGAAACTCGATGCCAACATGAAAGCAGCAACGCAGATTGGAGGTGGGGGACCAGCGGCACACCAGGAGCTGGATGACATGGAGAAAATGGTGGCCACAGTCATCAGTCGGGATACGGTGCCAGGAGTTGTGGATCGGGACACTGCTCAACATGACCTGACACAACATCAACAGGGTGAGTACTGACCAGGGACTGGGGGGATGGGGGGAGATGGGCACAATGGCACACATGCACAATTAAGTAGAGCACACTGCACACCCACAATGACTCTGGATCATGTCCCTGATCCCTGTGCCACACTGCAGCACACATACAGAAACTCAGGGAATGTGTGTTGTAATGAATTTATTTGCACATGCTGTGCCTTTGGTCATTTTGTACTGTCTCATGATTGCTAAGTACTGTCACAATGTGACGTCCTCATGTGAAGAAATTGTCAATGATGTGGTTCCTACGGGCTATTCCTGCTGCAGCTGCAGTGGGGTGTGGTCCACCTGCCTCATCTTCCTCATCATCGTCCGGTGCATCTGGCACTTGTAACCATGGGGCATTGGTGCGTACACATATGTTGTGCAACACACAACATGCAACGATCATCTTGCACACAATGTCTGGGCTGTACAGGAGCCTTCCACCTGTGATGTCCAGGCACCTGAAAAGTGACTTCAACACGCCAAATGTGCGTTCCACGATGCCCCTGGTGCGTTTGTGGGCCCAATTGTACTGCCTCTGGGCCTGTGTGTTCGGGGCTCGGAGGGGTGTCATCATCCAAGGGCAGAGTGCATATCCTTGATCACCTGTGACAGTGCAGAGAGACATGAGTCATTAGTTGGTTCTGCATGATGTGTTGGCAGGCTCACTAGTTTATTGGCGTGTGATATGTGTGTCTTAGTGATTCCTGTCTGACATGTACTGCTTGTAGCAACTGAGCGCCATCAATGTGTATTACGTAGCCTCACTGCTGCTCCTCCCTCCGCCCGAGCCTATTTACTTGTGTGCGCTGCGCGGTTGCATCACCTGCACTCCTACGGCACACCATTGTCATGCCTGTCTGCGCATGTCCACAAGCCTGACAACGACACTGTGATGTTGTGCGTTGAAGGTGGGCGGCCACGTGTGTGTAGGCCTATGGTAAGGATAGGGCGGACACAGATGTAGAGTTCATGGCTGGCTGAACTTGCGATGCGGTCGAGGCAAGACCTTTGGCTTATGCTGCGGTAATAGCGATACACACACAACAGTTGGCATGTATGATCCCGGACCCCGAGCGGGCTTGCGCTCATTCATTTATCCCTTCGGCCGAGCCCGCACTCCGGGGGCCTGTTACATTGCAACTTTGTCCATTGCGGGACGGGTGGCGCCGACACTACAACAGAGACACACGCATTAGGTACTACATTGGCAAGCCCAACACGTAACCACGCCCAGAGCCCCGGGGTGATTACCCACACCCCTACGCTGGACTGTCGTACGCCAGCCCACTCCGGCAACGCCTACAGGGGGGTACGACACAGCTACATGTCCCAGGTCTTCCCCACTGCCTGAGGTGACATGGTTGCGTCCGCTGTACACAGCACAATGCAATGTGGTAGGGCCCAGGGCCCTCATGCATACACAATGACCACACAGACACACTTAGATAGTTTGTGGAACTGGCTATGGGCACGTGCGCCCGTCCCCTTTTATTGCCAGGGTCACATGTCCAGTGACGCCTGTGCTGGATGGGTGTGGGGTGAGTGTGAGCCAGCCCTCAAGGAGTGGTTGGTGCTGGCAACAACTACAACAGTGATCAGACAATCAGAAGTTCACAGTTCAAACAGCAAGGGTCCATGACTTGAGCTGCATAGAGTTAGTGGCCCCGGATGCACAGCGGCCGGCACATGGAACACCGCCACGGGACGGTGACTACCGGTGCACTCAGGTAGGGCCACGAGAGCTGAGCGGGTCCTCGTCGATGTCCAAGGTGAATGTCGTGGAGGCTTTTGGTGGACAGTGGAAGGTGTTCTTCCAGGGCATGATACAGAGGGCAGTACCAAGCAGACACAGGCAATATGGAGGAGATGAATGCTACAGACTCATTTTTGACACCAAGTCAGTATCAGCTACATGATGATGAAGACAACCTCCAGGCCATAGACTCAGACGCCACCAAAGTTCAACCAGAGGGTGTCCAGGAATTTCGGGGCACGGAGTCAGTGGCACCAGAGCTGAAAGGGGATGCAGTCTGAGATGAGGCCTTTACAATGGTATAAACTCTGCCATTGAAAAATCAAGACTCAGTTCGAAATGTGTGACCTACTTGACCGCAGTGTAGGCCGGAGGCAGCGGTCAGCAGGGGCCCCCAGCCACATGTCCTTGGCTTGCGATGCACAGAGTTAGTGGCACCAGAGCAGTTGTTGGTAGTGTTCGGTCACCTCCGTTACGAGGATCCTTTTTTCATCCGGACTGAACCGCGTCTTCCTCTTACTCCTCTCCTTGCGTACAATGATACGGACTCTGCCATTGAAAAATCAAGACTCAGTTCCAAATGTGTGACCTACTTGACCGCAGTGTAGGCCGGAGGCAGTGGTCAGCGCGGGCCAACCGCTGTTCAGGCAGCTCCTCCTGGTACTCTCACACACAACGTTGGAATGCCATGTGGCGATGATTTGTGGTTGACGGAGGTAGAAGCACCAGAGCTGAGCGTGTGTGCAGCCTGCGTCGATGCCGTGTCCTGCCTGGTCCGGACTGGATTGGATTGGTGTGAGGCCTGCTGGACCGCAGTGTAGGCAGTACACAGGTGACCCCGCGGTGCTGGACCGCAGTGTAGGCCGAAGGCAGTAGTCAGCAAGGGCCCACAGACACGTGTCGTTGGAATGCAATGCACAGAGTTGGTGGCACCACATCGAAGGGAGTACGGTGATTTAAAATCTGCCATAAACATATGTACTCTGCCATTGTATAATCAAGACACAGTTCCAAATGTGTGACCTACTGGACCGCAGTGTAGGCCGGAGGCAGCGGTGGAGTACGTCAACGAGAAAGGAGTACTGGGGGCCTGTGTCGCGGAGGCCGTGATGGTCTGAGGAGGCTGCCAAGGTCGCGGGCCTCGGGCTTGGAGCCTGCACCCGCACGTGGTGGGCCCTCTTTGACACACGCCGGTGTCGGCAGGTGAGCAGTGAGGCCTGGGTGCGCGGGGGCGGGCAAGACGGGTCTTGGGACCAGCGGCCTGGGGTGCAGCAGGCGCACAGGATCACAGGCACCGCCGCTCACGGCGTCGGCCTCGTGGCGGGGTGAGAGGCGCCGCCCTGGCAGACACGTTGGCCATTCCGGAAGAGAACCACGCCCAGAGTAACGGGCTTTTTATTCACACCCCTACGCTGGCCTGGCATACGCCGGGCCAGCCCACTCCGCTCACGCTTACAGGGGGGGACGTAACAAGCTACATTTCCGTGATCTTCCCCACTGGCTGCGGTAACATGGTTGCGTCCACTGTCCAGTACACTCCAGACACCAGCAGTGTATGTCGACATGGAAATGACTGTGGTCTGCATACTCAAGTCTGTCCAGCACATCCACGCCACACTTGGCATTGTGTACATTCACATTCATGGGTCACTTGCCTCCTTCGCACATGCCTGGTTCCCACCTCTCCCCACATTCTGCTATTGTGTGGCTGAGGTGCCATGCCATTGATGGCTTGTGTACATGGCTAGCCCAGGTTGCCACGGTAAGTTGTGTTGTCGTGTCTGGAATGTGGGAATGTTGGTTGTCAGGTTGTATGTGATGTTGTGACGTGTGCATTCCCAGAGTTGTATGTTGGTGGAGTTGAGGTGTGTGGTGTGTTCAGTTGTTACTTACCGACGAGCAGTGCATTTCCATAGGTGCCATCCTGGAAGTGCTGGTTGATGATGGACTGTCGGAAGATGAAGGAATCATGCACACTGCCTGGGTAGTTGGCGACGACATTGGTGAAGAGTCCCCAGTGGTCCACTATTGCCTGCACATTGATGGAATGCGTGTGTTTCCTGTTGCGGTAATTGTGTGCAGTGGCGGCAGGGGGCACGAGGAGTACATGTGTGCAGTCGATTGCCCCCAACACGTGCGGGAAGCCAGCTATGGCGTAGAAGCCTTGCTTGATCTCCAGCTGTTCCTGCGCAGTGTGTGGGAAGTAAAGTTGCTGGGGTACCAAGCTGATGATGGCATCCAAGACAGGTGTGAGGAACTTTGACAGGGCTGGCTGTGAGACTCCTCAGACCCTGGCAGTTGTTGGTTGGAAGGTCCCAGAGGCCAACAGGTGCAGCACGGCCAGCAGCTTTGTCTGCGGAGGGATGTTGGTTCTCCGCTGTGTTGGTACCGTCAGCCTGTGGGCAATGAGGGTCAGGATGCGGAGGATGGCTGTTCTTTTGAGCCTGTAGTGGGCAATGACTTCCTCTGGCGGCAAGTCTCCGAGGCTGGTGCGTTTTCGGAAGGTCCGGTGTCTTTGTCTGCGCTGCCTCTGTGATAGTCCGGGGGGTGGATCCTGGGGGGGGTGGGGGTCCTGGCGGTGGTGGCGGTGGGTGTTGTGGCCCTCTTGGGGCTCGCAGGCTGCATGATCAGTAGCTCCATGGCATCTGTTGTTCTTCTGGTGTGGCTATGGGCTGGGCTCCCTTTTATGGTGCAGGTTGTCGTCCGACTTAACACCAGGTAGGAGCAGGTGTTAAATCCATGCTGCTAACGCGCCTTATCGCATGTTTTTGAATCTTATCGCCGATCCGGCTGGTCGTTGAGAATGTTGCGGAGTGGTGTTTTCGCGGGTTTTTGCACGGGAACGCCTACTTTGCATCTCATTAGCGTTAGTTGCCGGTGTCATCCGTGGCGATGTTTTATGCGGCTGCTATCGCGGGAAAACTGGTGATATCGGCTGTTAGCACCTGCTTGTGAATAGTGCGATGTATTTATCGCCACTTTGGCTGGGATAAAGTGCCGCTAACTCGCCGATGAGTCCTTGAGAATATGCCCCAGTGTCTTTAATTGTTCATAATTGTGATTTTTTATTTTTAAATTGCTCCTTACGGTTTACCTATGGTATTTGGATTCTCATGGAACACACGTGATATATTTCTCTTCAAACGCATTGACGACTTCTTTCCCTCAATGCAACTTCTCAAACAATAAAATGGCTGCGCTGTGTGAGTGTGCAGTGTCATCCACCCCGCCCCTCATATTGTCCTTACCTCTGGGAGCCTGGGGTGGTCTGCACTGCCTGTGTGAGTGTGCAGTGTCCCCCACCCCGCCCCTCATATTGTCCTTACCTCTGGGAGCCTGGGGTGGTCTGCACTGCCTGTGTAAGGGTGCAGTGCTCCCTCTTGTTATCCTTACCCCCGAGGGGACGTTGGTATGGTCTGCAGTGTCTGTGTGAGTGTGCAGTGGCCCCTCCCCTTTCTATCCAAATTTGTTTCCACGCCAAGACATTGACTTTACTGCAGTGTAGCGGGTTCTCTTGTCCTCCCAGGGCCCATAGATCACCTGGGGCCAATCATCGTCTATGTATTGTTTTGTAATTGCATTTATATAGCGCTTACTACCCCTGACGAGGTGTTAAAGTGCTTTTTAGGCGATCAGCACGCTCCTCCGGAGCCCATAAAGGATTAGTGGTGAATTAGTAGAGAGAAATATGAAATTAATGTGAGTGGTGGAAATGTTAGTCAGTTATTTGGATTGGCAAGGATAGTGGAGGGATGCTTTGGAGCTCATAGCAGTAGGAGGAGGCTTGGGATGAGTAAAAGCGAGGTGGAGGGGGATGAGTAAGGGAGGTGGAGGGGGAAGAGTCAGCGGGAAGGGTTTAGAAAGGATTGTTTGGGAGATCTGAATAGTAAAAGAGGTGTCAGATGATGCAAGGAGGGGAAGAGTAGGGAAGATTCTAGAAAGGGTTATTTTGGGGATCATAGTAGTTGTATGGGGTTTGGGATGAACGAGAGAGTGGAGGTAGAGGATATATTGATAGAGGTATAGGGTGAGAAATAGGGTAGTGCATTGGATATGCTGAATTAGAAGAAAAGTAATAAATATATAGGTTTTTTTGTAATTCAATAGTGAAGCAATGGTAGATAAATAGTTATGATAAAAAGATTTACTTATTTATGCAGTCACTTGTATACATGTTAAAAACATAGAATAATGTAACTATCAGTAATATGTACATTTGTTGAGCAGAACTAAAGAATATCTATTTTATTTTTTTTAAAACCATAATTATTATACATGTTTATACAAAGCAATACACATATGTAGGTACATATCTATAGTCCAAATAAATGATTATATACAGAGCGATATGCTGTATATTTCTGTTTGCGTATGGTGGTTATGTGGGGAAGAGCCAATTCTTGAGTAGTTTTCTGAAGATAAGGTGGTTATCTGTGGATTTTATATTGGGGGGAAAAGAGTTCCATAGTTTGGCTGCTTAAACAGAGAAGGATGTGCCACCCATGGTTTTTTTCTTGTATCTTGGGATTTTGAGGCGAGGTGCCACTCTAAAGCGGAGGTTCCTTTGTTGAATGTGTTTGGTGATTTTATTCCTGATGAAGAGCGGTCCTGTTCCATGTATCGCTCTGTGGGGGATACAGAGCAGCTTCAACGTGGATCTTCTGACAACTGGTAACCAATGCAGGGCTTTCAAGACAGAGGAGATGTGGTCTTGCAGCTTTTTATATAGGAGTAGTCTGGCAGCCGAGTTCTGAATCCGTTGT
Organism: Calotriton arnoldi; assembly: GCA_963921515.1. Lineage (NCBI taxonomy): Eukaryota > Metazoa > Chordata > Amphibia > Caudata > Salamandridae > Calotriton > Calotriton arnoldi. The sequence continues at coordinate 922,092 of CAWUFW010005054.1, read as the reverse complement.
AGTCTTTTCATAGTCATTAAAGGTGATCTATGGTAGAGGCGATTGGCGTAATCGAGTTTGGACAGAACAAGAGAGATGGTAGCCTGGACCTTGTGTGGAAATTCCAGATTAGGGGACGGTTCGCCCCAGAGTTTTAGGTGTGTATGTGTATTACTGACATGTGCCTATATCACTAATCTCCAGGTGCCTCATAATTGACTGTTCTCTTGTGTAATGTAACTGGTGCTCGTGTAAAGCACTTCAGTGCCATTGGGCCGAGTTCACGTGATATTAAAACAGTAAAAAAAAAATATTGCTATTCAATGAAGAGAGGGAGGGCTCAGGGTGAGGCTCGCAAGGGTGGGGAGGGCCCTATGGGAGGGGTGAGGTACAAGTCAGAGTGAGGTGTGATATCTTAGGGATGATCCAACCTCCTCCAGCCACCTAGGTGCAGGTCTGAGGAAGGACAGCTTTCTACAGATGTCACTCTCCTGCTCTCAGGGCTCTGACGTCTGATTGGACAGTGAGGGCTGCGAAGTGACGCACAGGTCATCGCGAAGGACTCTTCATGCTTTTAATTCATTCATTCATTCAGTGTTGTGCCTTAATTGGCCTCCATCCCCAAGGTGCTTATCAGCGCTCATGGCTCCTCTCGGCACTCTTGGGCACCCATGGCGAGGGTGACCAGAATTTTAAAGCCAAAAACCGGGCCATTCCCCAAAAATAAAAGAAGGACTACAATTTTACTTCAACCCAGCACACAGAATGACAGTGCTACTTAGCAGAGAATTACAGAAGAGGCAGTAAGAACATACATAAAATGCAATTTTTAAAGCCAGTAGCATGCCTGTTAATTACATTGCTTTCTTATAACAACTGCTAACTATCCCTGCTTTGCAAAACATAAAAAGATACCTCCCACCGTTTTCAGCCAACCCTCTCTAAAAACCGGGACATGAGCTTAATTTCCTGAAATCTGCTGGGACAGCTGGTGAAAAACCGGGACTGTCCAGGCAAATCCGGGACACCTGGTCACCCTACCCATGGTTCCTCTTGGCGCTCTTGGGTGCCCATGGTTCCTCTCGGCGATCTTCGGCACCTGTGGCTCCTCTGGGCAGGGTTGCAGGAGCTAGAGATGCCCTTCTGCTACTGTGAATGTTCTGTTTGCAGCTGGAGTTGTGAGATGCTTACACCCTCATGCAGAGTCTGGCAGGAGCCTCCTTCCAGGAAGCCGAGGCTTGACCATCTCCATGGCAGTGCATGCCCTCCATCCCAGCCACGGCTTTATCTGGCGGGAGCTGAGGGCTCCAGAGCCTCCTTCACTTGGAGGTACCATGGGCCTGCGCTCCATCCAACCTGAGGTACGATGGGCATGCACGCTCCATCCTTCCTGACCATTGACAGCTTTATCTGGCGGGAGCTGAGGTCTCCAGAGCCTCCTTTACTCGGCGGTACCATGGGCCTGCGCGCTCCATCCATCCTGAGGTACCATGGGCGTGTGCGCTCCATCCATCCTGAGGTACCATGAGTGTGCGTGCTCCATCCTTCTTGAGGTACCCTGGGCCTGCGCCCTTCATCCATCCAGAGGTACCATGGGCGTGCATGCTCCATCCATCTCAGCCATTGACAGCTCTATCTGGCGGGAGCTGAGGGCTCCAACGCCTCCTTCACTCCGAGGTACCATGGGCCTGCGCGCTCCCTGCATCCTGGGGTATCATGGGTGTGCATGCTCCATCCATCCTGAGGGTACCATGGGCCTGCTCTCTCCATCCACCCTGAGGTACCATGGGCATGCACGTTCCATCCATCCTGAGGTACCATGGGTGTGCATGCTCCATCCATCCTGAGGTACCATGGGCCTGCGCGCGCCATACATCCTGAGGTACTCTGGGTGTGCCCGCTACATCCATCATGAGGTACGATGGGCCTGCGCGCTCCCATCCATCCTGAGTTAACATGGGCCTGCATGCTCCCATCCATCCCGGCCATTACTAGCTTTATCTGGCGGGAGCTGCGGGCTCCAAAGTCTCCTTCACTCGGAGGTACCATGGGCCTGTGCACTCCATCCATCCTGAGGCACCATGGGCTTGCGCGCTCCATCCATCCTGAGGTACCATGGGCATGCGCTCTCCATTCTTCCTGAGGTACCCTGGGCCTGCGCGCTCCATCCATCCTGAGGTACCATGGGCGTGCACGCTCCATCCATCCTGAGATACCCTGGGCCTGCGTGCTCCATCCATCCCGGCCATGGGCAACTTTATCTGGCTGGAGCTGAGGGCTTCACTGCCTCCTTCACTCAGAGGTACCATGATGTGTGTACTCCCATCCATCCTGAGGTACCATGGGCGTGTGCGCTCCATCCATCCAGAGGTACCACGGGCCTGCACCCTCCATCCATCCTGAGGTACCATGGGCTTGCGCGCTCCTCCATCCTGAGGTACCCTGGGTGTGTGTGCTCCCATCCATCCTGAGGTATACCATGGATGTGTGTGCTCCCATCCATCCTGAGGTACCATGAATGTGGATGCTCCATCCATCCTGAGGTACCATGAGAGTGCGTGCTCCATCCATCCTGAGGTACCCTGGGCCTGTGCACTCCATCCATCCTGAGGTACCATGGGCGTGCGGGCTCCATCTTTCTTGAGGTACCCTGGGCCTGCACCCTCCATCCATCCAGAGGTACCATGGTGCATGCTCCATCCATCTCAGCCATTGACAGCTCTATCTGGCGGGAGCTGAGGGCTCCAACACCTCCTTCACTCTGAGGTACAATGGGCCTGTGCGCTCCCTGCATCCTGGGGTATCATGGGTGTGCACGCTCCATCCATCCAGAGGGTACCATGGGCCTGCCCTCTCCATCCATCCTGAGGTACCATGGGCCTGCGCGCGCCATACATCCTGAGGTACTCTGGGTGTGCCCGCTCCATCCATCCTGAGTTACCATGGGCCTGCATGTTCCCATCCATCCTGGCCATTATTAGCTTTATCTGGCGGGAGCTGTGGGCTCCAAAGTCTCCTTCACTCGGAGGTACCATGGGCCTGTGCACTCCATTCATCCTGAGGTACCATGGGGGTGCGCGCTCCGTCCATCCTGAGGTACCATGGGCTTGCGCGCTCCATCCATCCTGAGGTACCATGGGCATGCGCTCTCCATTCTTCCTGAGGTACCCTGGGCCTGCGCGCTCCATCCATCCTGAGGTACCATGGACATGCGCGCTCCATCCATCCTGAGGTACCATGGGCCTGCGCGCACCATACATCCTGAGGTACTCTGGGTGTGCCCGCTCCATCCATCCTGAGTTACCATGGGCCTGCATGTTCCCATCCATCCTGGCCATTACTAGCTTTATCTGGCGGGAGCTGAGGGCTCCAAAGTCTCCTTCACTCGGAGGTACCATGGGCCTGTGCACTCCATCCATCCTGAGGTACCATGAGTGAGCGTGCTCCATCCTTCTTGAGGTACCCTGGGCCTGCGCCCTTCATCCATCCAGAGGTACCATGGGCGCGCATGCTCCATCCATCTCAGCCATTGACAGCTCTATCTGGCGGGAGCTGAGGGCTCCAACGCCTCCTTCACTCGGCGGTACCATGGGCCTGCGCGCTCCCTGCATCCTGGGGTATCATGGGTGTGCATGCTCCATCCATCCTGAGGGTACCATGGGCCTGCCCTCTCCATCCACCCTGAGGTGCCATGGGCAGGCGCGTTCCATCCATCCTGAGGTACCATGGGTGTGCATGCTCCATCCATCCTGGGGTACCATGGGCCTGCGCGCGCCATACATCCTGAGGTACTCTGGGTGTGCCCGCTACATCCATCCTGAGGTACGATGGGCCTGCGCGCTCCCATCCATCCTGAGTTAACATGGGCCTGCATGCTCCCATCCATCCCGGCCATTACTAGCTTTATCTGGCGGGAGCTGCGGGCTCCAAAGTCTCCTTCACTCGGAGGTACCATGGGCCTGTGCACTCCATCCATCCTGAGGCACCATGGGCTTGCGCGCTCCATCCATCCTGAGGTACCATGGGCATGCGCTCTCCATTCTTCCTGAGGTACCCTGGGCCTGCGCGCTCCATCCATCCTGAGGTACCATGGGCGTACGCGCTCCATCCATCCTGAGATACCCTGTGCCTGCGTGCTCCATCCATCCCGGCCATGGGCAACTTTATCTGGCTGGAGCTGAGGGCTTCACAGCCTCCTTCACTCAGAGGTACCATGATGTGTGTACTCCCATCCATCCTGAGGTACCATGGGCGTGTGCGCTCCATCCATCCAGAGGTACCACGGGCCTGCACGCTCCATCCATCCTGAGGTACCATGGGCTTGCGCGCTCCTCCATCCTGAGGTACCCTGGGTGTGTGTGCTCCCATCCATCCTGAGGTATACCATGGATGTGTGCGCTCCCATCCATCCTGAGGTACCATGAATGTGGATGCTCCATCCATCCTGAGGTACCATGAGCGTGCGTGCTCCATCCATCCTGAGGTACCCTGGGCCTGTGCACTCCATCCATCCTGAGGTACCATGGGCGTGCGGGCTCCATCTTTCTTGAGGTACCCTGGGCCTGCACCCTCCATCCATCCAGAGGTACCATGGTGCATGCTCCATCCATCTCAGCCATTGACAGCTCTATCTGGCGGGAGCTGAGGGCTCCAACACCTCCTTCACTCAGAGGTACAATGGGCCTGTGCGCTCCCTGCATCCTGGGGTATCATGGGTGTGCACGCTCCATCCATCCAGAGGGTACCATGGGCCTGCCCTCTCCATCCATCCTGAGGTACCATGGGCCTGCGCACGCCATACATCCTGAGGTACTCTGGGTGTGCCCGCTCCATCCATCCTGAGGTATGATGGGCCTGCGCGCTCCCATCCATCCTGAGTTACCATGGGCCTGCATGTTCCCATCCATCCTGGCCATTACTAGCTTTATCTGGCGGGAGCTGAGGGCTCCAAAGTCTCCTTCACTCGGAGGTACCATGGGCCTCTGCACTCCATCCATCCTGAGGTACCATGGGGGTGCGCGCTCCATCCATCCTGAGGTACCATGGGCTTGTGCGCTCCATCCATCCTGAGGTACCATGGGCATGCGCTCTCCATTCTTCCTGAGGTACCCTGGGCCTGCGCGCTCCATCCATCCTGAGGTACCATGGGCGTGCGCGCTCCATCCATCCTGAGGTACCCTGGACCTGCGTGCTCCATCCATCCCGGCCATGGGCAACTTTATCTGGCTGGAGCTGAGGGCTTCACAGCCTCCTTCACTCGGAGGTACCATGATGTGTGTACTCCCATCCATCCTGAGGTACCATGGGCGTGTGTGCTCCATCCATCCAGAGGTACCATGGGCGTGCACGCTCCATCCATCCTGAGGTACCATGGGCTTGTGCACTCCTCCATCATGAGGTACCATGGGCGTGCACGCTCCGTCCTTCCTGAGCTACCCTGGGCCTGCGCGCTCCATCCTTCCTGAGGTACCCTGGGCCTGCGTGCTCCATCCATCCTGAGGTACCATGGGCGTGCGCCCTTCATCCATCCTGAGGTACCTTGGGCCTGCGTGCTCCATCCATCCCGGCCATGGGCAACTTTATCTGGCTGGCGCTGAGGGCGTCAAAGTCTCCTTCACTCGGAGGTACCATGGGCCTGTGCGCTCCATCCATCCTGAGGTACCATGTGCGTGCCTGCTCCATCCATCCTGAGGGCCCATGGGCTTGCGCGCTCCATCCATCCTGAGGTACCATGGGCTTGCGCGCTCCATCCATCCTGAAGTACCATGGGCTTGCGTGCTCCATCCATCCTGAGGTACCATGGGCGTGCGCGCTCCATCCTTCCTGAGGTGCCCTGGGCCTGCGCGCTCCATCCATCCTGAGGTACCATGGGTGGGCGCGCTCCATCCATCCTGAGGTACCCTGGGCCTGCGTGCTCCATCCATCCCGGCCATGGGCAACTTCATCTGGCTGGAGCGTAGGGCTCCAGAGCCTCCTTCACTCGGAGGTACCATGACGTGCGTGCTCCCATCCATCCTGGCCATTGGCAACATTATCTGGTGGGGGCTGAGGGCTCTAAGGCCTCTTTCACTTGGCAATACCATGGGCCTGTGGGCTCTTATCCATCCTGAGGTACCATGGCGTGTGTGCTCCCATCCATCCTTGCCATTTGCAACATTATCTGGCGGGAGCTGAGGGCTCCCAATGCCTCCTTCACTCGGAGGTACCATGGCGTGCCTGCTCCCATCCATCCTCAGGTTCCATGGGCGTGCGCACTCCATCCATCCAGAGGTACCATGGGCGTGCATGCTACATCCATCCCAGCCATTGAGAGATCCATCTGGCCGGAGCTGAGGGCTCCACCGCCTCCTTCACTCGGAGGTAACATGGGCCTGCGCGCTCCCTCCAACCTGGGGTACCATGGGCGTGCTTGCTCCCTCCAACCTGGGGTACCATGGACGTGCGTGCTCCATCCATCCTGAGGTATCATGGATGTGTGCGCTCCCATCCATCCTGAGGTACCATGGACGTGTGCGCTCCCATTCATCCTGAGGTGTACCATGGACCTGGGTGCTCGGATGCATCCTGAGGTACCATGGGCCTGCGCATTCCATCCATCCTGAGGTTCCATGGGCGTGTGCGCTACATCCTTCCTGAGGTACAATGGGCGTGTGGGCTAAATCCTTCCTGAGGGACCATGGGCGTTTGCGGTCCCATCCACCTTGAGGTATACAATGGACGTTTGTGCTCTCATCCCTCCTGAGGTACCATGGGCGTGCATGCTCCATCTATCCAGAGGTGCCATGGGCCTGTGCGCTCCATCCACCCTGAGGTACCATGGGCGTGTGCGCGCCATCCTTCCTGCGGTATACTGGGCCTGAGCGCTCCATCCATCCTGAGGTACCCTAGGCCTGCAGGCTCCATCCATCCTGAGGTACCCTTGGTCTGCGTGCTCCATCCATCCCGCCACGGGCAACTTTATCTGGCGGGAGCTGAGGGCTTCAGAGGCTCCTTCACTCTGAGGCACCATGGGCCTGCAAGCTCCACCCAAACCCGAGGTACCATGGGTGTGAGCACTCCATCCATCCTGAGGTACCATGGGTGTGCGCGCTCCATCCATCCTGAGATACCATGGGCGTGAGCACTCCATCCATCCTGAGGTACCATGGGCGTGCGCGCTCCATCCATCCTGAGGTACCATGGGCATGAGCGCTCCATCCAACCTGAGGTACCATGGGCATGAGCGCTCCATCCATCCTGAGGTACCATGGGCGTGCGCGCTCCATCCAACCTGAGGTACCATGGGCGTGCGTGCTCCATCCATCCTGAGGTGCCATGGGCGTGCGCGCTCCATCCATCCTGAGGTACCATGGGCGTGCGCGCTCCATCCATCCTGAGGTACCATGGGCGTGCGCGCTCCATCCATCCTGAGGTACCATGGGCGTGAGCGCTCCATCCAACCTGAGGTACCATGGGCGTGCGTGCTCCATCCATCCTGAGGTACCATGGGCGTGTGCGCTCCATCCATCCTGAGGTACCATGGGCGTGCGCGCTCCATCCAACCTGAGGTACCATGGGCGTGCGCGCTCCATCCATCCTGAGGTACCATGGGCGTGCGCGCTCCATCCAACCTGAGGTACCATGGGCGTGCGCGCTCCATCCATCCTGAGGTACCATGGGCGTGTGCACTCCATCCAACCTGAGGTACCATGGGCGTGCGCGCTCCATCCATCCTGAGGTACCATGGGCGTGCGCGCTCCATCCATCCTCAGGGACCATGGACATGCACACTCTGTCCATCCTGAGGTACCATGGGCGTGCGCGCTCCATCCATCCTGAGGTACCATGGGCGTGCGCTTCATCCAACCTGAGGTACCATGGGCGTGCGCGCTCCATCCATCCTGAGGTACCATGGGCGTGCGCGCTCCATCCAACCTGAGGTACCATGGCCGTGCGCGCTCCATCCATCTTGGCCATTGGCACCTTTATCTGGCGGGATTTCTCCAGAGCCTCCTTCACTCTCGCAGTGTCATGGGCCAGAGGTCAAGGCCCAGCTCATGACACGAGGTTGAAGGTCAGACACACTGTGACACAATCACTGCCCACCAGGGTTCTTCTCTGAGAAGAAAAACCACTTCGATAAACACCTTAAGATCGTAGATGGCTGAGGTGGTCTTTGGGTGAGCAGGAGCTCCTCTGTAAACGTAGAGCTGGGCAAATCCATGGGTCTACACTGATGAACCCTCCACGGCGTAAAACCTAGACGGGTGCCACAGGGCCACCAGGTCACAGTGGCACTCACGCAGGGCGTGGCCACCATCACTCTTTCTCCTACTCAGGACCACCATGCATTGCAATATGATGGCCTCTAAGGAACACACAACGGTCCCCATGTGCAGACAGACACTCCCGAACCTCCTGGAAGGAGGTAGCCAGGCAGAGGCCGAACGTACCCTACACTTCCTGCCTCTTTATCTCACTCCTGCAGCAGGGCTTTAGCAGTGGTGCTGTAGGCCCTGGGACAAGCAAGGTAGATGGGGTCTCGGTTAACTGACTGGACAGTAAAATACAGACATAATTTGGGCTCACTGAGTTCCCCAAAAATCTGGGCCCCACTGCCCTGGTGCACCTACTGCGCTATTGATAGCTACACCCCGTTCCTGCAGGCTCTTTTTCATTCCTGCTTTCTTAGTTTATTACTTTCCCCAACTTTCTCTTTCTTTTCTCTTTCTCTTTCTCTTTCTTTCTCTCTCTCTCTCTATTGCTCTGGGTAAAAAGTCTTGGTTCTCAAAACTTAGGGCCAGTGCTCACCACCGGCACAAATTAAGCACTGGCAGGTGCTTCAGTAATGAAAGAAAGGCAGAGTTGTTAATGCTTTGTCTGGACACCGAGGGACAGTACATGTGAGAGCATCTAAAGAGCTTGATGTTTTCAGCAGGCGGGCAGTATGTGCGATATTACTGCAAAAAGAATGGGCCATGTTGACGCTATTGCGGGCGACTGAATTTCAACCAGCACAGTCTGCGAAGCCAGGGTCCGAGGCTCAGGCATGACATGTCTGTTTAGATGGTGCTACAGAGAGGTCCGGCAGGTCCTTTTAGTTGCTGGTAAGGTCACTTGTGGAGCTTTGTCTGTTCGGTTGACATTAGTGTGTTATGTTGGGCAAGCCTGTTTGGTTGACACTGGTGTGTGGTGTACAGCAAGTCTATATGGTTTAGATTAGTTTGTGGTGTCTAGCAGGTGTATTTGGTTGATATTGGTGTGTGGTGACAGCAAGCCTATTTGGTTTAGATTGGTTTGTTGTGTCCAGCAGGTCTGTTTGGTTGACACTGGTGTTGTATACAGCAAGCCTATTTGGTTTAGATTGGTGTGTGGTGTCCAACAGTTCTGTCTGGTTGACACTGGTGTGTGGTGTACAGCAAGCCTATTTGGTTTTGATTGGTGTGTGGTGTCCAACAGTTCTGTCTGGTTGACACTGGAGTGTGGTGTACAGCAAGTCTATATGGTTTAGATTAGTTTGTGGTGTCTAGCAGGTGTATTTGGTTGATATTGGTGTGTGGTGACAGCAAGCCTATTTGGTTTAGATTGGTTGTCCATGTTGTGTCCAGCAGGTCTGTTTGGTTCACACTGGTGTTGTGTACAGCAAGCCTATTTGGTTTAGATTGTTGTGTGATGTCCAACAGTTCTGTTTGGTTGACACTGGTGTGTGGTGTACAGCAAGCCTATTTGGTTTAGATTGGTGTGTGGTGTCCAACAGTTCTGTTTGGTTGACACTGGTGTGTGGTGTACAGCAAGTCTATATGGTTTAGATTAGTTTGTGGTGTCTAGCAGGTGTATTTGGTTGATATTGGTGTGTGGTGACAGCAAGCCTATTTGGTTTAGATTGGTTTGTTGTGTCCAGAAGGTCTGTTTGGTTGACACTGGTGTTGTGTACAGCAAGCCTATTTGGTTTAGATTGGTGTGTGGTGTCCAACAGTTCTGTTTGGTTGACACTGGTGTGTGGTGTACAGCAAACCTATTTAGTTTAGATTGGTGTATGGTGTCCAACAGTTCTGTTTGGTTGACACTGGTGTGTGGTGTACAGCAAGTCTACATGGTTTCGATTAGTTTGTGGTGTCTAGCAGGTGTATTTGGTTGATATTGGTGTGTGGTGACAGCAAGTCTATTTGGTTTAGATAGGTGTGTGGTGTCCAGCAGGTCTGTTTTGTTGACACTGGTGTGTGGTGTTTAGCAAGTATGTTTGGTTGATATTGGTGTATGCTGTCCAGTAACTCTATTTCGTTCAGATTGGTTTGTGGTGTCCAGCAAGTCTGTTTGGTTGACACTTGTGTGTGGTGTACAGCAAGTCTATTTGATTTAGATTATTGTGTGGTGTCCAACAGTTCTGTTTGGTTGACACTGGCTTGTGTTGTATGGAAAGTCTATTTGGTTTAGATAGGTGTGTGGTGTCCTCAGGTCTGTTTGGTTGGCACTGGTGTGTGGTGTATAGCAAGTCTATATGGTTTAGATTAGTTTGTGGTGTCTAGCAGGTGTATTTGGTTGACATTGGTGTGTGATGACAGCAAGTCTATTTGGTTTAGATTGGTGTGTGGTGTCCATCAGGTCGGTTTGGTTGACACTGGTGTGCTGTGTACAACAAGTCTATTTGGTTTAGATAGGTGTGTGGTGCTCAGCAGGTGTGTTTGGTTGACACTGGTGTGTGGTGTCCAGCAGGTCTGTTTGGTTAACACTGGTGTGCGGTGTACAGCACATATATTTGGTTTAAATTGGTGTGTGGTGTCCAGCACCTGTTTGGTTGACATTGGTGTGCATTGTCCAGCGAGTCTGTTTGGTTGACATTGGTGTGCACTGTCTGGCAAGACTGTGTGGTTTACATTGGTGCGTGGTGTGTAGCAGGCTTGTTTAATTTACGTTGCTGTGTGGTCTACAGCAAGTCTGTATGGCTGATATTGGTATGCTTAGTCCAGCGAGTCTATTTGGTTGACATTGGTGGGTGGTGTCCAGCAGGTCTGTTTCATTGACATTGGTGTGTGGTGTCCAGCAGGTCTGTTTTATTGACATTGTTGTGTGGTGTACAGCAGGCCTGTTTGGTTGACATACTGTGAGTTGCTCAAGAAATCTGTTTGGTTGACATGGGTGTATTGTGTCCAGCAGTTCTCTTTGGTTGACATTGGTGCATACTGCCCAGCAGGTCTGTTTGGTTGACATTTTTGTGTGTTTTCCACCAGGTTTTGTTTGGTTGTCATTAGTGTTTGATATCCAGCAGGTCCATTTAGTTGATGACGAGGTCAGTTATTGAAAAGCTGTGTTTAGTTGACATTGTTATGTGATGTCTAGCAGGTCCATTTGGTTGACATTGATGTTTGATGTCAAGTAAGTCACTATGGTTGATGATATTTTAAGTACAAATAGTCTTCGTGACTAAATGTCATGTGTCCAGCAGTCCTTTTATTGATGATGTTTTCAGGCATGAATGACGTCTTGTTCATGCTTTCCGAAAATTCAGCAAGTCTCTCTCTTTGATTGATTCTGGTATTGAAAATTGAAAGTGTGTGGCTGGAGCTCTTGGGATGTTGAGCAGGATTTTTTCTTTGGTGGATGATGGTATCAAATGTTGAAGATATCTCTTGATTCCAATATCCAGCTCTTTGATTAACGTTGACATCATAAATGAAAGATGTCTGTTTGGTACTAGGATGAGATTGGTACTGGGGGATTCTGTGACCTTGCCTTATCTTCCCTCCCCCATCCCCCACTTTCCTCAGCTCTCATCACCATCATAATTATCTCCCACATCTCCATCTGCTTTCTCAATCTCCTATAACTTCCCCTTTTCTGAGAACAACTTGTGCACTTTTTCAGTTGTGATTTTGATGTTCCTGGAGCTAGTCCATATTTTCTTCTTGAGTATGCTTAACAGAAATGGGGGACGGGGGGGGCTTGTGGTGCATTTTATAATAATCATAGCAACCGTATTACCTTCAGAATTCCATAAAGAAGTAAATGGCTGCTTGGTGCTGGTGTGTTGTTCAGCTGGTCTGATTGGCTGATGATGGTATTCAGAGGTCTGGTTGGCACTGGTGAAGTAACTAGCAGGTTTCTTTGCTTGAAGATGGTATGTGAAGTTAAAGACATTTCCTTGCCTCTGACGGGTGTTCAACTGGTATTAAAAATAATGATACTGAGGTTAAAGATGTCTGGCTGGGTGTGCTAGTCCCTTTAGTTGATGACTGTCACATTGATGAAGGATCTATGGTTGGTGATGGTGGGATGTTTAGCAGGCATCTTTGGTTTATGCTGGTGTTGGTAGTTTATGCTGTCTGACTGGTGATAGTTGAATGTTTGGGAGGTTTCTTTTGTTTAAGATGGTTTGCCAAAGTGAAGGTGTCTGGTTGGCTCAGATGGGGTATTCAACGGGTGTCATTGATTCATGGTGGCATCATAAGATAAAGTTGTGGCTGGCTAGTACTGGTGAGATTTTCACTAGGTCTTTTTGGTTGATGATTGTGTTGGCGGGTAAAGGTCTATAGTACGGTACTTGTGGTATATTCAGTACGTCTCTTTTGTTAATCATTATGTCAGATATCAAAGATATCTTATTGAAAATTATGAGATATTCAACAAGTCTCTTCGGCTGGAGATGGTATTGGAAGTTATAGATGTTTGTGTGGTTGGCACAGAGGGGTGTTCAGCAGGCCTCTTAGTTTGAAGATAGTATTGTAGGTTAAAGATGTTTGTGTGGTTGGCACAGAGGGGTGTTCAGCAGGCCTCTTAGTTTGAAGATAGTATTGTAGGTTAAAGATATTTGTGTGGTTGGCACAGAGGGATGTTCAGCAGGGCTCTTGGACTGAAGATGGTATTGGAAGTTATAGATGTTTGTGTGTTTGGCACAGAGGGGTGTTTAGCAGGGCTCTTAGACTGAAGATGGTATTGGAAGTTATAGATGTTTGTGTGGTTGGCACAGAGGGATGTTCAGCAGGGCTCTTGGACTGAAGATGGCATTGGAAGTTATAGATATTTGTGTGGTTGGCACAGAGGGATGTTCAGCAGGGCTCTTGGACTGAAGATGGTATTGGAAGTTATAGATGTTTGTGTGGTTGGCACAGAGGGGTGTTCAGCAGGGCTCTTGGACTGAAGATGGTATTGGACGTTATAGATGTTTGTGTGGTTGGCACAGAGGGATGTTCAGCAGGGCTCTTGGACTGAAGATGGTATTGGAAGTTATAGATGTTTGTGTGGTTGGCACAGAGGGGTGTTCAGCAGGCCTCTTAGTTTGAATATAGTATTGTAGGTTAAAGATGTTTGTGTTGTTGGCACAGAGGGATGTTCAGCAGGGCTCGTGGACTGAAGATGGTATTGGAAGTTATAGATGTTTGTGTGGTTGGCACAGAGGGATGTTCAGCAGGGCTCTTGGACTGAAGATGGTATTGGAAGTTATAGATGTTTGTGTGGTTGGCACAGAGCGGTGCTCAGCAGGGCTCTTGGACTGAAGATGGTATTGGAAGTTATAGATGTTTGTGTGGTTGGCACAGAGGGATGTTCAGCAGGGCTCTTGGACTGAAGATGGTATTGGATGTTAAAGATGTTTGAGTGGTTTGCACAGAGGGATGTTCAGCAGGTCTCTTGGACTGAAAATGCCATTGGAGGGTAGAGGTGTTGGTGTGGTTGGCACAGAGGGGTGTTCAGCAGGGCTCTTGGACTGAAGATGGTATTGGATGTTAAATATGTTTGAGTGGTTGGCACAGAGGGATGTTCAGCAGGTCTCTTGGACTGAAGATGCCATTGGAGGTTAGAGATGTTTGTGTGGTTGGCACAGAGGGATGTTCAGCAGGGCTCTTGGACTGAAGATGGTATTGGATGTTAAAGATTTTTGAGTGGTTGGCACAGAGGGATGTTCAGCAGGTCTCTTGGACTGAAGATGCCATTGGAGGTTAGAGATGTTTGTGTGGTTGGCACAGAGGGATGTTCAGCAGGGCTCTTGGACTGAAGATGGTATTGGATGTTAAAGATTTTTGAGTGGTTGGCACAGAGGGATGTTCGACATGTCTCGTTGATGATGGTGTCAGGTGTTTAAGGTGTCTGGTTGCTAATGAGGGATGTTCAACCACTCTTAAGTGGATGGTCCTAGACCATCAATGATTCGTTGGTCCTGGGGTGTGTTCTTGTCTTCCCTCTACATTTTGAAAATAGTCCTGTACTGTAACTGTGTAATACTCTACTTGCACCGTAAGCCTGTTCCTGCTTTATGGTACAAGCCTCATTCTAGGTTGGAAGGCTGTGGTGTAAGTGGCGTTTACAACCTTGTAATAGGTTGTGATGACAGCTGAACGGTGTTGAGAGTGCTCCACAGCCGAGTAGCCATTTTTTTTAAATAAACTCAATTTATTTCACTTGTGACTCGTCTCAGTCACCACAAAGAGGTTGAAGGTTGCTTCCCTGAGTCATTTTGAGCTCTATGAATGTCAGTCCCAGCTCTTCCAAGATGTACTGAGTGAGCCTTCCGCTGTTTCCTGTTCCGGCACTCCTTGTAACTCAATAGAAGCCGCTCTTTGTGTTTGATAAGTTAGTGTGACCAATGTTGTCAGCCGAGCAGACAGGATTATGTTTGCTGCTGGGAGCTGAGCTGTGCTGCTTGTATTAGCTTTTTCATGGGTTTAATGAGCTCCTTTGTGCCCTGCAATGATGATATATTTTGGCTTCTTGAACATTGGCACTGAGCTGTGCTTGCCTTTATGAGTGTGTGGGTATGTGATCTGGAGTCAGTGTGTGCCTAACAATGGGAACTCTTCATCTGGCCTTCCCTCCATCACTCTGTGTGACCTGCTGCTGCTCTCTCACTGGGCGTCCCATCTTGGTTCACTGTCTCTAGCACTCTCTGACCCTCATTAGAGTGTTGCGGAAGTACTGTGGTAAGCGCTTTTAATGGTGAAAATGTTTAATACCCCTATTAAATCAATGTTTCCTCATTTGTGCAAATGTACACTTTTTGCTTGAAAATCAGCTGAAACGATACTTCATTCGTTTGTCACTGTAGCCAGACGAGTGCTGGTGGTAATTACAGGTAAATAATTCGTGAAAGACATGATAACAGGCTTACTGCCCCCTATATTCCACCTTCACCCTGAATCTCTAAATTGGGAGAAAACTGCCAATGGAAATGCTACTTCTGCTGCGGGAATGCGCCCCTGTGCTCTACAGGAATTAGGAGCAGATTTAACACTCATTCACGCAGCGCAGTGCCGCAGCCGCAAATGCTGCGCTGCGTGAAAAGGAGAGAGGCAGAGAGTGACATATTTACTGCAATATGGCCCTCTCCTCTTTCCCTAGCGCAGGTGCTGAAATCAGCTGCCGTGTGCCATGGAGACACCTTTGCGCCATAGTGCAAACGTGTCTTCGTGAGTCTAGCATAGGTATTGTGCTGGAAGGATACCCTTCCAGTACAAACACTATGCGTAGACTGACTTTAACCATTTTCCATCTTTGTACGTGTGCTGTGCAGTGCAGCACACGTACAAAGTCGGAAAAGGAAGGATAAATTAAAGCATTTCTCCTTCCTTGCGTCTACTTCAAAAGGGCGCTGTTTTCTGACGCTAAACCCTCTCTACTTTATTTAGTTAATTGGATTTAGCGTCATAAACCTTGGGTGGTTGCATGGGAACGCCCATGTTCCACCCATGGTACGCCCCTTTAGCACTAAGTAATACAAAGCAGCGCATAGCGTTGCTTTGCATTACTTTCACATTATTTCCAGCACACTGGAAAGTAAATCGGAAAAAAAGATTTTGCTCCGATTTACGTCACTTTTGTGACACAAACATGGCGTAACATCTTAGTAAATCTCCCCCTTTGTATCACTGTACATGCTCTGATCACCTTGTCTCCAGCTCAGTGTAACGCACAGCCGCAACGTGCGCTGCCGTGCTTTCCACCAGATTTACCAAGTCATGCAGGGTGGCCTTGCTTGCTTGGAAAATCTGAATTTAGGGGCAGATTTACAAGAAAGTGACTCATCTGTAGAGATGCGTCACTTTCCCTGCGCCACCTTGTGAAACCCATGCGCCACCATGGATGCGCCGTATTTACAATACGGCGCAGCATGGCGCAAGGATTGACTGATGCGTTAGAAATTCTGATGCATCTGTTGGGGCAAAACGCTTTTGAAAACAGGGGACCCCTACTAAAGAACAATAAATCTTGCTAGCTGTAGGGAACAATATCTATGGGGGTAAATCAACAAGCTAACCACAAGACATATGATATAATATACCACAAAGAATCAGGCCTAGTTTAACGTAAAAACAATACATAAGAGATAAACATATAGATTAGACTCCAGACTGTAATATTCTTTGATACGAAAATATTTTTCTTTATTAGTCAGTCAATCTTATTCCTTTTTCTTTATCTCTTTTTATAATTTCATTATGTTTTCATATCAAAAATATATATTATAAGATTTCTCACATATCTTTTTTTTCTTTGTCTTTTCAGTTACATATATAACATACTGATATAAATTGTTTTTACACATACAACACAGTGCTATACATAAAAGATTCAATTTCATTAAAAACCTAGAGAAGGAGTAATTGAAACATATCAAAGGCTGGCGGTCGATGAAACAAAAACACGACGCGCGTTTCGGCGTAAAGCCTTCGTCAGGTAGACCCGTCTCAACTTTCTCTAAAGAAATGCAAAATTAAACACAATAAGATTCTATAACACAGTGAATATCTAGAAACTACATATACATAAAAAAGGCCCAATCTTATAATACTGATATATTTTCGAGCATTAATTGCTTCTATTGCTTTAATATCTCAATCCATTTCACCAAAGACCCATGTATAAAGAGATGTTAATGCGATGAGCACTTGCATGTTACATTATCAAAGAGTAAAATGAACCTAATATCCCGTCATTCCTTCTACAAGACAAAGAAAAACTAATTATGAACACATATGTTAAAGTGAAAATAAAATAAATTACAAATACCCACATAACTCCTGAAAATAATAAGTACAAGATTATAGATTTGATCACCCGTGTATAGAAAGAGAAACACATAAGAAAGTGAAAAGATTATATATCCTTACAAATATGCGATTTATCTCACATGTTATTCATGAGACATTTCCCTAATAGATCACAGATCTTATTATAAAGAAATATGTAAGGCGATTTTAAGATCTGCCATGGAAAAATCCTTGCAATCATTTGTTATATATTTAAACAGAATAAAAACATACCAAATACCTATTCGTAATCCGTGCACTCAAAAAAGGGGGGTATCAAGCCCAAAGTAAATTAGTGCTTCTTCACGGCCAAATAACCTCTCCGTTACTAAGGTTTCGATGATCGTTTTCAACTTAAGAAAAAAGAAAGAAAGAAAAAAGAAAAAGAAAAGAAAAAGAAGAAGAAAGATGGTAAATACGACTTTTCTTTCTTTTAAGTATATAGCGTTTATGTTAGAAACGCATTATTGGTATCCCACTCTATACCTGATTAAGGTAGATCTGATAGCAGAGTCCAGATGATTCAAAATGAGTCGTTACTTTTGCAGCAAGTTACTAAGAATTGCTGTAATGATAATAATAAGACATTTTAGAATGGCTCCCTTTATTAAGAAAATGCTTCCACTCTACATATTTATTTCATCAACTCACGTCGCCACCATACTTACAAAATGTCTAAAAGATGGGTGGTCAATTCACATAGGCTATATCTTTATTGCCCAGTTTGCGTAGGGATAATTATATTGACGCTCTTCTTAAATGGAACGATGATATGACAATGTGGCTCTAAAACAAAAATTAGATCAAAAATTCAAATATTATCAATGTGTATGTATATACCCGTTTGTAAAGTTACTGAGAACATAAAAATGTTCTCCATTGTATTGAACAGCCTCTAGCAAAAACAATCAATTCCACTTCCTCGATGAATCGTATGACCACAGTTATACGCATATAAGGTGGAAACAAACCAGAAGTAGTGGAGAATCTCTATTGGTTTCTATTATTCTCCCAAATACATATACAAATAGAGCATATACATAAAATATATTATATTACATCTTGCTCTATTTATATAAAATCTAAAGAGCCCTGCATCTTTTATAAACTTAATGGTCCCATCCTGGACCAATTTTCACACCAATTCCACAAATCATATATATATGTAGAATATATTAAATTACATCTTGCTATTATTATAAGTGATGCATAAAGCCCCACATCTTTAGCTGGTTCGATGTTCCCAACCTAAATCAGTCTTTATACTGGTTACAGGGCTCAAAATGATTATAGAATGTATCCCGTGTTATAATTAGGATAATTCCCGTTCGACTTTCTGAAACTTACCCTCCAATCACTGCAGCTACGGGCATGCCATACGTGATCTCTGTGTCGTGAGGACGAAGGTTTGGCATTTTTGCCGCCGTGTTTAAATAGATGGATGTTTACCGTGATTAGACGGCGTCTGACGTCATCCATGCCGTGCCGGACGCATCCAGCATTCATGGATATAAAAATAGGACATCGGGTGTACTTAACAGATGGCATCCATTACAGAATGTTTATCTCAACCCATATAACCACTTATTATCAATAATTCTAAAAACTTTAGAGTGTAAATCACATTAGCAAACCATAAATGGTGCATATTTTACATAAAATCCCTCATGGACATTAGCTGCATATGTAATTCCTTGTGTGGCACCTGTAGCTATACTAATACATAGAGTATGGATGCATTACTCTGTCGTAGCCTTTATATATATTTTGGGTCTGTCATAAAAATACTATCTTTACAGTTATAAGCCCATTATCGATCTTCATGATAATAGATTCATATTGGCAATTATGCTGAATGTTCCGATATAGACAATATGTAATTACATCTACATCTCTCGACATTAAGTAAATACTGATGTAGGGAATTTATCCTGACTCATTCAAAAACTTGAGCCCAAGGTAACTCCTGATTAAGGCCTCTCTTAAAAGTGTCAAGGGTAAATATCCAATATACCTCGCGTTTCTTGCGGATCGACTCACTGCTTTGGTTATTTTTAGGATGAATAGGTTCCAAAATAAACCATTTGATGTCATTTTCTGTGTGGTTCATTTTGACATAGTGTTCTACCATTGGCGCTGACAATTTTTTGGTGCGGATAGCGGAACGATGCTCTGTGAGTCGTGTGTTAAAGCCACGAGCTGTTTCTCCAATGTACCCTGGTCCACATGGGCAGAACAAAAGGTATATTACATTTTTAGTTTTGCAATTAGTCATATGTTTTACCATAATCGTTTGCCCATTGAGTTGTATCTTATCATTTTCTATGGCTAAAGGACAAATCTTACAGGTTCCACATCTAAAGTTGCCTATTACCGGGACATTCCCCACAATACTTCTCTGTACTGGTTGTTTAACAGGGGGCATGCGTGATCTAACAATTAGATCTTTAAGATTTTTATTTTTACGGTAGGCAAACAAAGGTTTAGGGATTTTCTCAGTAGATTCCTTATCAACATTTAGAATAGACCAGCTAGGAGAAATAATCTGCCTTATCCTGGAATTCATCATGGAATGTCTGGTCACAAACACTAACGTCGAGGTTTTCTGTTTGCTGTCACTTGTTAGAAGATGTTGTCTATCAAAAAACCTTGCTCTTTTATAAGAGTCTTTGATCAATTTACGTGGATAGCCTCTTGCCAAGAACTTTTTCCTCATCTCTGTTGCTCTAATGTCAAAATCAGCAAAAACTGACCAAAAGGAATGCTATCTATCTGTGATTTCGGATGAAAGCTATCATAATGCAAAAGCGTATTACGTGCAGTTGGTTTGGTAAACAAATCCACTAAAAGTTTACCATCAACATGTTTAATGATGATATCCAAAAATGCAATCTGATTATTATCAATAACTGATGTAAAATGTAGATTTTCATCACACAGATTTAACCATGTGAGAAATTCTTTTAAATTATCCTCAATGTCCGACCAGATAAAGAAAATATCATCAATAAAGCGCGACCATTTCTAAATAGATTCGAAGAATGGTGCAACTTCGTTGTAGATATGCGTATACTCAAATTTGGCCATGTAGATGTTCGCCACTGTAGGTGCACAAGAAGCACCCATGCTTACTCCCTTGGACTGTTGAAACAATTGGCCATTAAACTCAAAAATGTTGTCTTCAAGTATTATCTTTAAACACTTAATAATAAAATGCTTATTGCAGTCAATGTTCATAATCTCAATGAACCATTCCGCTGCTAATAGTGCCCCTTGAATTGGTATGTTACTGTAGAGGCTTTCTATGTCGAGTGTAACTAGCCATTGATGTGATGAATTAAAGGGAACATCTTCTATTAGATTTATTATATGTCGTGTATCTTGGACATATGCTGGAGTTTTATCAACATGGGGTCGCTGTTGGGGCAAAAGTCATGCTTTGCTGGAGTCGTGTCGCAAGCACGACGCAACTCCAGCAATGCATTTTGAGGCCTATTCCCACAAAAGTGACACAACGGTGGAGCAAAAG
Source organism: Calotriton arnoldi (assembly GCA_963921515.1). Taxonomy (NCBI): domain Eukaryota; kingdom Metazoa; phylum Chordata; class Amphibia; order Caudata; family Salamandridae; genus Calotriton; species Calotriton arnoldi. The sequence continues at coordinate 901,590 of CAWUFW010005054.1, read as the reverse complement.
TGTCACAAGGGGCTTGTAAATCTGCCCCCTAATTTTTGTTGCATCGAGTAGCACAAGGGTGACGCAAAACGTAAAAAAAATATGCCCTCTGGCTCTCTGTCCCTGTATCCTGTCCCTATCAGCCTTTCTGTCCCAGCTCTCTGCACGTGTCTGACGTTGAGGATGCGATGACAGACAGGGGGATGCACACCCGCAATGTGTGAGCCTGGGCACATCCCTCTCCTGCAGAGTGTCTATCTGTCCCTGTCCCCCTCAGCCTCTCTGTCCCAGCTCTCCGCACGTGTGTGACTTTGAGGATGCGATGACAGACAGGAGCCGCACACCGACACCGTGTGAGCCTGGACACATGCTGAGCCGGTGCAGATGTTTGACTGCCGAGAGGTGGCGAGATGGCTCTGAATTCTCGTCTCATGTATCCCGCACCTGCGCTGGGAGTCCCTCCCCTCCCTCCCCCGGGACATTCCGCACCTGTAAACACACACTCGGAACAACAAACATTTATAATCTGGACGCGACACCTATCATTTCCGCTTCTTTTTATTTGTATTGTCTTCGCTGCCATCACAGAGGGATCGGCATTCCTGAGGCCTGGTACCGCCGAGCGAGCGGCTCTCGGGGCGGAGGGGGAGGGGAGGGGAGGCTGTGTTTGAAACCTCAACGTGTGCCCAAGGCGTGTCCAGAGGGAGCCGAGGCCCCGGCCCCCAGGAGCCCCCAAAGACCCTCCTCACAGCGGGGACTCGTTTAGAAAGTTCTTCCTCCATAGAAGCCCTGTTTAGCGACAAATGAAACCACCCTAGGCAGGGACGACGCATCCATTGGTGCAGCTGGTGCAGTGGCACCGGGGTCCAGAGGCCTGATGGTCCCGCTGGATCCTGAATATTACTATATCTTTAATTCAGACATCGGCCGGGGGCCATTTCCTTCCTTGTACCAGGGCCCTAAACACACTTGCTATGCTACGGATTCGTGGTTGATTTTCGTATCAATTAAAGCTCGTACTCTTCGACTAAGTGACAGGTCAGCTACTCCCGCTACTCTGATTGCCACCTCATCCTTTGGGCCACTCTCTGCTACCCACCGCCTTCCTTGTGGCTGAGTCCTGGCCGTTTCGCATCTGTAATGGAGTGGGGTCGGGGGGAGATGGGAACGACTCATATTCCATATTTGGGGCACACACGATCAGTCCGTGGCAAGCAGGTGCGGATGACGTGGGTTTAGGAGCGGCCACACAGGGGTGAGCTTCTTTCTGAAGATCCAACCATCGATGGTGGACCTACGGAGGTGTCACCCTTGGAGGGGGGTCCCTAAGCAGGCAGGGGGAGATTTGGAATAACTCATCATTTACCACAGCCTGAAGGGCAGGCGGTCAATGATTTCATTGCAGAAGAGCACAGCTTGGTGCAGAAGGTCAGCGTAGACATCCCTGAAACTGGTGAAGGGGAGAGAGAGGGCAGGGTCGGACTGGCCTCCATGGCAGTCTGGCAGTGCCAGAAGCAGTGGTCAGATAGCTCAGCGAGTGGACAGTTTTTGGTTGTTTGCGGGCCTGTTTTATGACCAGGTGGGCTTGTTTTTAGTGTTGATTTCCCTGATATTCCCATGTACGAAGCCGGTGTGAAGCACAAACGTATGCAGTCTCAATACCTTGCAAAAGAACCAACCGTTTGAATCACCTCATGTACCGACTCCCCGGCCCCCCTCAAACACAGCAAAACAACAAGATCTAGAGCCCAGGCCAGTTGGTACAGAGTTCTTCGGACTGATGAAAAGCCACTGCAAACAACTAGAGCATAAATGGAGACAGACAGGAGCACTTGCAAATCCGCACTGAGATGCTACAACCAAATGATCCGGATCACCAAACGTGCCACTTTGGAGGACCACATTGATGCCAGCACAAACAGAAGCAAAGAAATCTTCACGATTGTGAAGGATTTCACCTCATTAGTGGCCACCTCCAACTCAATCACTCCCTCTCAAGACCTCTGCAACAGTCTCTCTAAATTCTTCACCAACAAAATCACCTCCATTTACAGCAACTTCAACCCCCAACCGGGCCCGACACACCTTGCCAAACATCTCTCAATCTTATCCAAAGAACTAGTACTGGCCACCTGGCCCGTCATCTGCCCAGAAGAACCTGCCCCCATCAAGAATGGTACAACTAACCCAGCTTCTGAATGTTTCTTTAGTGGAAGGCAGTGCACCTTTAGCATGGAAGAGAGCACAAGTCACTCCTTTGGTTAAAAAGCCCAACCGTGACCCTCTTGTATGGTCAAATTACAGGCCAGTGTCTCTTTTGCCCACCTTAGCTAAGGTACTAGGAAAACATGTAAATCGGCAACTTACATCATATGTTGAACAATATGGGATTTTGCATCCATCGCAATCAGGATTCAGGGCTGGCTAAAGTACTGAGTCTGCTCTCCATGGTGTCACAGAATATCTTCGAGGCCAATTAGACTCAGGCAGCTCGTTAGCACTGATACTTTTAGATCTCAGTGCCGCGTTTGACACAGTGGATCATTCTACGTTGCTTAGTTGTTTGGAAGGAATGGGAGTGCAGGGCACTGCCTTGGCAGGGCTAAGATCCTTCCTGTCTAACCGTACCTTTCAGGTACATTCACATCAATAGAGGTCTAAATCCCATCTTCTAACCTTGGGGGTGCCTCGGGGCTCCACCCTAAGTCCTCTCCTGTTCAATCTATATGTCAGGCCCCGCGCTGACAATGTGGAGTCCCGTGGTCTTACACTTCTTTCATATGCCGATGACACACAAATTGTGGTATCCTTATCTACCAAGGAAATGTGGAAGCCCTTAGCTCCTGTCTTGCTCAGGGTGCAGCCTGGAAAAACATCAACTCGCTGAAACTTAATGGGGAGAAAATAGAGGTTCTGCTAATAGGAAATAACCCATATCTTTGGGGTCCTCATCTTTGGCCATCTACTTTGGGCTTGACCACTTCCCCAGTGCAGGTGGTAAAAAGTTTGGGAGTATGGTTAGATGATAAATTGTTCATGAGCCACCAGATAAATAAAGTAGCTGCCACATGCTTCGGTATTCTTAAATGGTTGAAGAAAATCTTGGCATGTTTACCGATTCCAGCCCAACGAGCAGTAGTTCAGGTTCTGGTGATTTCCAGAATTGACTATAGAAATTTTTTATAACTGGGTGTGGCTAAATCCTTGCTTAAGCGGCTTCAAATTGTTCAAGATATGGCAGTCCGTATGCTTCCTCATCTGGCTAGGCTTACCTCCACAGCCAGTTTGCTTTCTACTCTGCACTGGCTGCCTATTGAACAATGGGTTCAGTTTAAGACCTTATGCTACATGCACAAGTGCCTTGCTAATCCAGGGCCTCTGTATTTAGGATCTTAGGTGTCGGAGGACGTTCCAAACATGCTTTGCGTTCAAGCCAGCTAGACTTGGCAATGATTCCTAGAATCAGGAAGTCCCAACAAGGAGGTCATTTGCGTATATTGATCCAAAATTGTGGAATGATCTGTCTCACTCGATGAGAGCCTGCAAGTCACTGCTAGTGTTTCAAAAGAATTTGAAGACTTGCTGTTTCCATCTGCATAATGTATTATAATGGACTGAGTGCCCTTTCTTTGGCGAGGGAAACCTTGTCAAGGTAGCCATGCGCATTACAAGTCATCATAACATAACATAGCATAACACAAAACATAGCATAACATAGCATAACATTAGCACTAAAGAAATTGCACAGGCCATTGACGGAATGGCGACTATGAAGGCCCCGGGAGAGGACAGTTTTCCGATTGAATTTGATAAAATTACTAAACCACTGATAGTGCCTCTTTTGGGCAAACTGTTCAGGGAGACCTCCACCATCATGGCTCCTCTCCCAGAATTCAATAGGGTGAGTATTTCCTTGATGCCCAAATCTGGCTGAGGCCCACTTCAATGCGCCAACTATAGCCTGATAACCATCATAAACACGGATATGAAGATCATGACGAAGGTTTGGGCCAATAGACTCAAGGTGTATTTCACTACTGATCCACCCCTCACCGGTTGGGTTCATACCTAGCCGCACTTCGGCGAATCATCTGAGGACGCTCTCCCATCTGTTGTGGCAGGCACGGCAGGATGAAGATGAGAAGGTGCTTGTCTCTCTTGATGCCGAAAAGGCGTTTGATCGGGTGGAGGCCATACCTGTTCCTGGTGATGTAGGTCATGAGCCTAGGGGATGCATACATTGCTAAAGTTTGGTGGCTCTACAGTGCTCCCAAAGCCTCTCTTACCTGTGGGGGCTTTTAATCCCCCTTTTTTCTTGTCCATCACGGCACAAGGCAGGGGTGCTCACTCTCCCCACTGTTATTTTTGCTCGTGCTGGAACCCCTGGCAGCTAAGATACGCAATGAGCCTGGTATACATGGGATAGTTACGCCGGTGGGTGAGGGGAAAGCATTTTATTATGCAATTAATATCTTGTTGGTCCCCTCCAGCCCCTGTGAATCGATCCCAGCTCTCATGCAGGTGATTGAGTCCTTTTCTGCCTTCTCCGGATACCATATAAACTGGTGGAAGTGTGAGGCCCTGCCTATGACTCCGGCAACTATGGTTGCATCGCTGGGTGAAGAGTTGTTCACATGGCAGACTGAACAGCTGAAATATCTGGGCGTGTACCTGAGTGGCGATCTATCTCGGGTGGTGCATGATAACATCGCCCCCATCATAGACAAGTTACAGGCGGATTTCACTGCCTGGCTGGCATTGCGTCTATCTCTTTGGGGCCGGGTTCAAACGATTAAAATGAACGTGATCCCAAGATTTAATTACCTATTTGGGATTCTTCCTCTGAAAATCCCCAGCAGCATGTTTGGGGAGATCGACCGAATGATACGGACACTTGTGTGGGAGGGGCACAGGCCTTGTCTCAAGGCCGCTAAATTACATGCTAAAACAACTGCACGACCCACGAGGAGTCTTACTAGTTGGTCTCGCAGTTGTCACATGTGGTGCAGATGCTGAAGCCGGCTAACAAGACACCTACGTGGGTTTTTCTCGAGCGTCATCTGTTACATTCGAAGGGGGAATTTACAACTCTTTACACAGGCAACAGTTTATCCAGCTGCCTGGGCAACTCGATTTTACATGCCACACACTATGCATGGCATCGTGCCCATCATCTGCTTTGCTTGTTGTGCACGCTCCATCTTTAGGCGGAACAGGGATATTAAGATTGGGATTAGGAGGTTGACTGGTCACAGTGGAGGAACAAGGGGATTCGTCATGTGAATGACCTGGTTCTGGACGGCATATTGGTCCCCTTTGTGGATCTCAAACGCGATCACGGGCTATCTCAATCGCAACAATGGCAGTATCGATAGCTCACACACAGTCTCCAGCACACGTTGGGTGCCCCCCCCGACAATATAACACCTGACCCCTGTTGCAGTAGATTCTGACCTGGAAAGGTTTTAGGGGCACTATGTCAGGTCTGTACGCAAACATGACGAATGTCCTCTTCTCGCGCCTTACCGCTCATAATTTGCACTGTTGGTGGAAACGGAGGCTCGGCCTCTCCATTTCTGAGGAAGATTGGCACAACCTTTTGGATGAGTATGGTGGCTTCCTCAGAGAAGCCAGGTTGAAATTTAGTTATTTCAAGGTCTTACACCTTTGGCACTGGTTGCTGGAATGACTGTGTAGAGCGCAACTGCTAGGGGATTCCAAGTGCTGGAGGTGTAATGCAGCGGGCTGTGACATTGTACATGTTCTATGGGATTGCATGGTGCTCTCGCAGTACCGGGGTTCTGTTTCGGATACCTTTACGGCATACCTGGGGTTGGCCCCTTGTCTGATTGCCTGCCTAGTTTTACTTCACGACATGACTATATTCCCGGACTTGATGCGTCACGGCAACCGCTGGTTGGCTATGGCTCTGGCAGTGGTGAAGGTAGAAATATTGCACCACTGGAAATCAGTTACACCACCGTCTCATAACACATGGCTCGCTGACATGCACAACACAATGTGGGGCGGCATCTCGCCCCAGTCCAGTAGCACTGCTAGACGGAATAATCCCAATCAATCTGCTTTACTTTCAACCATGTTTAGACCATATTAATCCAAGTTTTGCTCAATTTTTCATCATACTCCATTTTCAATTTACGTGTATGGTGTCATGCTGTTTCACAGACTTCACATGCTCTGGATGTGTCCATCCGGACCTCGTTCAAGAACACGATGGAAACGCATGGTATGTTGAAAGCAGTGTTCTTTTATTAGACCCAATGCATTTTGGGCTTTACAGGCCCTTCTTCAGGGGTAACTGTAAATGAACAGACATTCACTATTATGGTATTATGCCCAGTTTACATATATAACACTCTGTACTAACCATACAATCTTATTTTGCCCCAAATGCCAAATTATTTCTATGTGCAACACAAACTTTATAATAATCTTCATTAATAGCATCATTATTTTATCGCATCCCCCAATTGCACCCTACTAATATCAGTCACTCAAATTTCACCCGCCATAATCCTAAATCTAACCTGTCACCACCCTTTCCTATATGACACTTTTTCAACTCACTACCTTCCTGTCATATCACTCTACTATTACCCAAACACCTATATCTAATGCATACATTATCTCAGGCTTCCCAAGACACACCATTTTCCCATCCATACAATCCGAATTTTTCCACATACACGCACTTTAAACCAAAACATTATCATTCAAAATCCTTCCCACTCACCCGTTCTATCCCCCATATTGCATTCTTACTCACACTGCACTCAACACTACTCGATCAATCTCCCCCACTTCACTCCCCCATCCTCTGCGCTCCGATTATAACCACCCCTTGCTCCCCTGATACCATCTCACATTGCAATTACTTCTTTTTTCCACTCGCGCACTCCCCGACTCACTCAACGACCTGCCAATATTCCCGCTACCAATTCACCCGTACTTGACATGCACGACATGGCCTTTTACGAACGGCTTATCCATAAGCTTAATGATCAGTTGCAGAAGTTTGAGGATGTCTGGGGCTCCTTCCTTCTTTTTAGCTGTGAGCATCACAATTACTAAGTCAGGTTCCCACTTTGCACCCGCCCCTTGGCTGTTCCAGGGTGGGTGGGGGCTTCCCGGGGGGCGGTTTGAGGGTCCAACGTCATGATTTAAGAGTCCCATTCCCTAACCCTTCACTCTTGCCCTCTCCCTGGCCCTCCCTCTTGATTCCCCTAGGGGACTTCTCCGTTTGCTTCACCTTTGTTGGGGGGACTTTGTTGTGTTATAGGTCGTGAGTTATTTTTTAAGTTCTCACTGTCTTTTTAGATGTTTTCACTCATATGATGTCTTGGACTTACCTGATCTTTCATATCTGTATCACTGGTGTATGATGTTTGTATCTGAAAATGGTGTGCAACTTTAATAAAGAATTGAGATTAAAAAAAAAGGATTCCAAGGCCACGCACTCCGAAACATCTGCTCCTTCCTGACTAGAAGGATCCAGTCAGTAAGCCTAGCACCACACACCCGGGACACCCTCGACCTCATCTGTGGAGGTCCGCAAGGATCCTCCCTGAACCCGACCCTCTTCAGCTCATACATGATCCCTATAGCCAGCATCATCAAGTGTAACATCATCACATCCTCTCCAACCCCGATGACATGCAACTCATTCTCTTCCTCACAGACAAGAAGCCCAGTACCAGGGTGGAGTTCATTACCTGCATGACTGAATTCGCCCACTGAATGAAGACCAACTGTCTAAAGCTGAACACCGACAAGCTAAAATCATGATCTTCAGGAAAGGCACTTCACCATGGCACTCCACCTGGTGGCCAACAGAGCTAGGACTGACACCCCACCCCCACCACCCATGCCAAGAACCTCAGGATCACCATCAAGATCAAACTTGACATGACCGCCCAAGTCACTGCCATCACTGCTTCCTGCTTCCAGGCCCTGAAGACGCTGATGAAGGTTTTCAAATAGCTCACAACCAGCACCCTGAAAACTGTCATGCACGCCCTGGTCATAAGCAGGATGGACAACAGGAACACCCTGTGTGCAACAAAAAACTCTCCAGAAGGCTGCAGACCATTCAAAACTCGGCAGCCAGAATCACTCTCAACCTCCCACATCACTTACATCACACCACACCTGAGGGAGCTCCACTGGCTCCACATACAATAACAAGCACAATTAAAACTCCTCATGCACACTTTCAAGGCACTACATAGATAGGGGTGGGCAGAATTGGTGGAATTTGATTCTGCAGAATTCTGTGGAATTACATTCAAATTCCGTCCCGATTCAGCGGATTTCGCTACAAGGAGGAGAGGGCATTTGGCGATATTTTCTTAGTGGAGAATGCACTCTTGCAAGAATGCATTCTGAAAATAGCGCAGCCAAATGCCACTCGGCGCCCGTACATACACCGACAGGTCCTGCTGGGAGGGAACACACACTGACAGGTCCTGCTGGGAGGGAGCACACACTGACAAGTCCTGCTGGGAGGGTGCACACACTGACAGGTCCTGCTGGGAGGGAGCATACGCTGACAGGTCCTGCTGGGAGGGAGCACACACTGACAGGTACTGCTGGGAGGGAGCACACACTGACAGCTCCTGCTGGGAGGGAGCACACACTGACAGCTCCTGCTGGGAGGGAGCACACACAGACAGGTCCTGCTGGGAGGGAGCACACACAGACAGGACCTGCTGGGAGGGACCACACACTGACAGGTGGATCACACACTGACAGGTCCTGCTGGGAGGGAGCACACACTGACAGGTGCTACTGGGAGGGAGCACACACTGACAGGTCCTGCTGGGAGGGAGCACACACTGACAGGTCCTGCTGGGAGGGAGCACACACTGACAAGTACTGCTGGGAGGGAGCACACACTGACAGGCATGCTGGGAGTGAGTATAGACTGATTGGCAAGTCCTGTTGGGAGAGAGCACACACTGACAGGTCCTGCTGGGAGGGAGCACACACTGACAGGCATGCTGGGAGTGAGTATAGACTGAATGGCAAGTCCTGCTGGGAGAGAGCACACACTGACAGGTCCTGCTGGGAGGGAACACACACTGAGAGGTCCTGCTGGGAGGGAGCACACAGCAATAGGTCATGCTGGGAGGGAGCACACACTGAGAGGTAGTCCTGGGGTAGCACAGGCTCACAGGTCCTTTTGAGACTGGACTCGGGCACTCTGTAGGTAAGACCTCAATCTCCTATTTTCCAGCACTCGAGCACAGAGAGAATATAAATTTAGGCAAAATTATATACAGAGCGCCCATTGGTCCTACAGCCGACACAAACACATTTTAACACTAGCATCTGCAGAGTAGATTTTACACTAATTGTACCCACCATAGGGCCCGATTACGATCTCGCTAGGAAAACCCTCCATACGACTCGGATCCGGAGGGCTTTCCTAGCGAATTGCGCTCCGCGAATCCGAGCGACCGGTTCCGATGCACCCATATGGTGACCGACTCGGTTAGCTCGGACTCCCATTGAACTCTATGGGAGCCTGTATACCGAACGCGTACACAGGCTCCCATAGCAAAAAGGGGTGGGTGGGGACAAGCGGTCACCCTGTGGCGGGCACCCCATGGTGGCCGCCACACTGTGCATGCATGGACAGGGAGGAACCATGGGTACCCCCACGGTACCGATTCGGAAGGCCCCGGGTGAAGGGGGGCCTGCTACGGGCCCCCAAAGAACGATTCCGGCAGCCTTTTCGTTCTGTGCAAACCGATTGGGAAAGGCTGTCTGAATCGTTCATCATACTTGCTCGCTCGGAAACCAAGTCCATAGAGCTGTACGCATCGGCTCCGGAAAGGCTCGATCTCGGGAAACAGCGTTTACAACGCTGTCATTACATCGCGCTACTATTACAACGCGGTCGTTACAACGACTTGCACTAGGAGGCGCTGAGGTATTGGAAATTAATTCCAACACCTTCCCTACTGTTGCGCAAACTGGAGTAAGAATAATAATTAATACTATTCCTAAGTCCAGCGCATCCCTAGTGCAAGTCGTTGTAATGACTTGCGATGTAAATGCATTGCGTACTAACAATGCGGTTGTTGTAACGACCGCGTTGTAAAAGCACACGATGTAATACATCGCGATGTAATGAGCCATATTCCTTGAACTCTGCGAATGCTTTTCGAAACCGATTCGGTCGGCGCTAAGGGTTTCCAGACATCGTACTTGGTCGTTCGGAACTGGGAACGAGTCGGTCGGAAACAAGGGCTCCAGATCGGTTTCGGCAAAGCCAAATCTGATTCGGAGCCCTTCCGACCGAGATCGTAATCGACCCCTTATTGTTATCATGGCCCTCTCCTGCAGGAGGGTTTTTGTACTTTACTCTGTATGGTCCAAATTCCTGTGTTAGTGTCTTTTAACCAGCCAGTACTATGCAATTATAAGTTAGTCTCTACAGATTGGGGAATAACCTCGTGTACACAGGTTTTCTGAGTCAAATTGTATATGATATTCTCGGTTTATATATGTTAACACTCCAGTTTGCCACCTGCTCCTAGCAAAAATGAAAGGTTTAGATATCACTGACCAAGGACCTGTGATCCTGTGGTGCGCTCAGGACTCATACATAGATACTCCCTCTGTACAACCTTTGTGTAGTAATGAAGCTCAGTTTGGACACCTGCAATGGAATGATGAACATTTAATACATATCTATGCTTATCTGAATTTAGATTTTTTTTTTATAAAGTTGAAAGTGTTGTGTCTGTATTACTTTTTTCATACTACACAATTCTTTACTTTATTGCTTTCATAACCTGAGGACATGATGAATATTTTACACAAAAGAAACATCTCCAAATGTTTTGATGCACTAACGCCAAGGATTTCCTGCTTCACATTTTTTAAAACTTTCTTCATTTGAATAGTTTGGCACCAAATAAGAATCCATTAAAAAAAATAAAATCCAATGAATGTTTTTTTAGGGTTTCTGTTACTCTGCTCCCCTATTATTGCTAGACAGACTCAGCCAATTGTAGGAGACTTGATTTCCTACTCAAAATCTTTGAGGATCTGAGAGGCTCAGCAATCATTTAAGCAGAAGAAATGACATAAACGAATCCTACAATGATTACATCAATTCCAAAATAAAGTAAAAAGATAAAAAGTCTCGAAGGAGAGGGATTGGTAACCATTTAAAGTGCATTTCATTATGCAAATGTAGAGAGGACCAACATTTTGCTTCCATTTCCAGGTGTTTTAGTACTTGTGATTATCAGCATTAGGAATGTTTATCGGGTCTACCACAGGCATTATTAACACTTTTTTAGAACCCAAGCTCTTTTAATTTGGTGACCAGCTTGTAGGACACAATACAATTAATGTGCACGTCATACGTGCCATATTGCTGAAAAAGAATTCACATTTTAACTACACTGTTATATCTGAAATTGCCCCTTTACCTTTTCTATAGGTGACAGAGCACAAAGACGAATCCACAATTAACCTCTGACCCCTGTACGTGCTTTAAAACCGCAGCTATGCATTCCAGGATATGGCAATTAGATGTAATGATTCACTGATTAAAACATTTCCAAGCTACTGTATCACTCATGGGTCTCATGTTTTTCACTACAATTCTTTGTCAGTAAATTGCACACATATTCCTTGTAAACAATCATGTAAAAAGGGTTTGTTCAACCTATTCACCAATCTCTACCCAAAGAGTATCTTACTGAAAATTGATGATTAAATCAAAATGAGGACCCTCTGTTATGAATGAAACAGAAATTCAGACAAAGCCGAATACTCGATTGCATTTAAATGCTCGGTTGTTGCTGTCGCCATTATAAATTTCAGACAACTTATGAATTCTAAGTTCATGCCTCTTTCTATTGGCCATCTCCTTTTCTTTTCCTGCCAAATTAAGTGACATATTTACAAGCCCCTATCGTCACAGGAAAGTCACTTTTTCTACGTTCTGGTGGCGTTAATTTCTGCGCCTTATTTGCAAGGCGGCGTTAAGCCACTTAACGTGGCTTTACCTCGCCTTGTAAATAATACCCCTATTCACGCAGCACTTAGGGCCCGTTTACGATGTGGGCAGGAAGGGCTCCGACCATCGGTCGGAGCCCTCCTGCCTGCATCGTAATCACCGATTCGGATTCCCTTCCGACCGAGCCATTTCGATGGGCTCGGTTGGAAGGGAATCCGAATCAGTCTTCCGAATGGCTTACGATGGGCTCGGAGAGCCCGTCCGCTATTCGGAAGGCCCACAGTAATCGGCCGGCTCTTTCCGGCCGAGGGATTACGATGGCAGTTTCCCACTGCCTTTTTGTGCCGGCTTTTCCGGCACAAAAAGGCATTGGGAAACAGCTTTGGGGGCCCCTGCAGGGCCCCCATCGGTGCAAGGCCGCCGAATGGAGGCCTAAGGGGCACCTATGGTGCCCCCCTGTTTATCCCTGCACCTGGTGGCAGGCACCTTGAGGTGCCTGCCTCGGGGTGCAGGGATGAACCGCACCTTAGCATTTTCCTATGAGAGCATGCATTCCGTTTGGAATGCATGCGCCCATAGTAAAGTATAGTATTGCGACCCTATTCTGGAATGGAACCGACAACAGGCGGTCGTACGGTTCCAGTTCCAGAACAATGCCGGATGGACTCGGGTCCGTCCAGCATCGCAATTGGCCCCATAGTGTGAAAGGGGCAAGCAATGGGTGTTGCAGTGGGCGTTACGCCGCAACACTCATTACTTTTTGATGCTGCCGTATATTTACGAGGGTGGCGTAAATATGGGGCAGCACCAAAAATAAGACCAGGGAAAACCTGGTCTTAAACTGGCGCAAAGAGGAGAAATTATTAATTTCTTATCTTTTTTGCTATTTCTATGTGTGCTGCATTCTGCAGCACACATAGAAAGAGCAAAACACCGTTAATGATTGTTCATGTGAAGGAAGGTGTCCCTTCCTGAACATGAACAATCATTAAATAATGACGAGTTGCAACTCCTATATGTGCTGCAGAATGCAGCGCACATAGAAGTTACAAATCACCATTAGTGATTGTTCATGTGCAGGAAGGGACACCTTCATGCACATGAACAATCATTCCCTGCAATGCAGGCACCCTTGCACCATTAGTGCAAGGGTGCCTACATTGGCACTAGGCAGCTAAATTTAGCGCCAGCACTAATGGAAATGCAGGGGTGTGACGTATTATTGTAAATACGGCGCATTCCTGTGTTTTGAAACTGTCGGAGCGCGGTGTTAGCAATTTTGGCTTAACACTGCGCTCTGACAGTTTCCTTGTAAATATGCCACTGAGAGTCTCAGGAATGCCACTGACAGTCCGGTGAGACAATTCTAGCTCTAAGCATCTGTAAATAGTGCGGCCATCTTTGACATGCAAAATAGTCTGCATTTGCCATTGCTCTGGGTGTAGTTAGGTGGAGACTCAGCGGTGGACTGCATTAGTCCCTCAGGGGCATTGTTTTGTATATGTAAGTAGAATTCATAAACCTCTACAGACTGCTTGACATACTCACACAACAACTGTGATAGCTGAGTATTTCTGAGCTGGCTTCTCCGGGTTCTTTCACGGGACACTGGTATAGAAGGGAGCGCTTCATGACTCTGGACTAACTACTTGCAATGAACGTTGGTCAGATCCAAGGCCTAGGTAAAGCCTATTCTCAGATATCATACTCTAAACTGGGCTTCCACATTACTACAGGTTGTGCTTGGGCGGATCCTCCTTCTACGCCCAAACTACAAAATTATGAAATTATCTTCCAATATGGCACATGCAACTATTTCCTGGAGAGCTGTATAAACTTGATGGTCTCTTTTATCTTTCATCAAATCTTCATCCTCATATTCACTCCATGACCCCCCCCCACCCCCCTTGGAGACCTCTTGTAATTTGGCAACCTCCACACCCAGTACTGTACCCCTTGATCATCAACAGTAAATTCCCCACTAAAGAGTATTCCGTCTCGCCCACGGCCGCCACAGGATTTCACCATTCTATGCAGAGAATGGTTACTGACTTTAAATCTAACACACATTTTGAGGCTATAGGATTCCTACCCCAAACATCCGGCATTCCACAATAATACTGTTTCAAAAATATTGCTAAATAACAATATTTTATACAAAATATTGTGATGTCAAAATATTGTGGAACAGAATATTGAAGATAAGAATAACTTTTTATGTACTTTTTATTTTTTGTAAATATAGTTGTGTATAATATCATATTTTTAATTATTTTGTTTTATAAGTTTTATTATTTAAATTTTAAGTGGGTCTAATTATAGCATTGCCTTTTAAGATTTGGTAGTACATTTAAAGAACTTTTTTTTATTTTTTTATGTATTTATTGGCAGGTTGTTTGATTTGTTAGGGAATAGGTTGGGAAGTTTAAAAAATGTTGTAATTGTTTACATATACTTTCTTTGTAATTTTTTGTTTATTAATGTGATAATTAATCATGCACATTATTTTATTTGCAAATTATTTAATAGATAATTGTGAATAAACAGCTAAATATTTTGGTGTAATTGTTATTTGGTTAATTAGAATATTGATATTGTAAATTATTTAAATCATTTTATTAATTTGTGTATTAATTGATTCTATTGTTCTTTATACATGAATTATGTTTTATTATTATTTTTTAATTAATGTGTACTGTTAATTGGTTTCAATTGTTATCTTAATTTGTTTTTGTGGGTGTTGGATTTCTTTGTGAATAAGCTGGGTAGTGATTTAAATATATATATATATATATATATATATACATATATATATATATATATATATATCCCAATGCAATACGATGAAGTGCACACTCAAACGACCTCTGCTAGTGCAAAAAGAGATTTATTCCTCAGTTGCTACGCGTTTCGGCACATAATCACAGTATGGCGGCATCAGGAACTTCCTATTGGGAGGAAGGAACGACACTCTGCTGTAGTGTAATTCAGTGGGATTATGGGCCAGGGTGCCCTAAAAAAAAAATTCCTTCAAAACAAAAACAATTCCCCCCCCCCAAAAAAAATAATAACTTCCCACAAATACGTGCATCAACCTTAAAAACAACAACCAATTGCACATAGACAACAAGAATCAGAAACAAACATGGAGGATGAGAATGAAAGACGGATGGCTGCGCAGACGTTATTCGGTGTGTGCACCAGGAAAAGGACAAGCAACTGTGGTATCTCGTAACAACGATACCTCACTCAATACAGAGCTGAAACGATATGAAAAACGAAAGAAACAGGAAACATCAAAGTGGTGGGAGGCAATCTCCCTCCAAGATTATGTAGATAAACAGATGGTACCGCGAGGCCTACGAATATATGTCACCCCATCACACGAATCGCGCAATCCACGCATGTTGGAGGAGTGGGCTGATAATTCTGCCACCAGCTCTAAGAATATGTTATGCATGGGAAGATAGAGACAAAATTATAAAAGAAATATCTGAGATGGAGGATCAGTTTAAACAAAATAACGACCAAGATACCATCAAAAAATTCTGAGAGGATCTGAAAGGAAGACTACTCAAACATGCAGAAGATATTAAACTTCGAAAACAGAGCAAATTACACCGTGACTATGTTGATTATGAAGATGGACGGATTTTAACTTACAGTCACAAATATGACCATCTTTACAACATAAAACCAACACCTGATGACCCGGCACTGCCAACTACTGCCAAACAAGATCCTCCCTCTACAACACTAACAAGCGACTCAGACACAGATGTATCAACAAACACAGCAAGCACGTCCTCAGAAGTCGAAGTTCTCACAAAACCGGCGACTTTTTTGGACGAATACCGGATGCTGAGGAAGGGGCGGCAAACGGGAAGAACAACAGACCCCACATCAACACCAACACCGAGAGGACGAGGCAGAGGCCGGGGAAGAGGAAGAGGAAGAGGCAAGGGCGCAGCAAACAAAGGAGAAACACAGGAAACAAAAACACAGAGTCCATGGGAAGCAAACAAGGCGGCTCCAGGAAGAAACAACAACAATGATGGACAATGAAATGGTAAATGAAACCATCATTAACTTATCAACTCGTCCGCTTTCCCTATACGAAAGCAAAACACTGTGTTT
Source organism: Calotriton arnoldi (assembly GCA_963921515.1). NCBI lineage: Eukaryota > Metazoa > Chordata > Amphibia > Caudata > Salamandridae > Calotriton > Calotriton arnoldi. Next base: position 885,473 of record CAWUFW010005054.1, on the reverse strand, counting down.
AGGACTGACTTTTTGCCCCACAGAAATATTTAATTACTCAGAGACACGAGTGGACATTTTCAAATTCATTAGGAAGCTCAAGCTTAAAAAGTGACACAGTCTTAAAAATAATAGACCACCTAATACCAGCGAAAGTACATGGGAAAGTCCGGTGCCTTCAAATCTTACAGTTGGAGATGCAGAAACATTACAGGTCATAATTGACCTTGACCTCACCCAAGGTGGTGACACTGAAGGTGGGACGTCCACCAACAATAACTTTGACATTCCCACGGATAGAGCAGAGTGTACTCATTTTAAACCACGCTCCGTATTCTATTCCAGTCTTCCACACGATGCCATTGATACATTTCACGGTGTCGTGACACAAGAACTTCTCAAACAAAAACATCAAAATAGTACCAAGAACCTTCTACCGTACAATCTATCCAATAGACAGAGAAATATCATTTTGTGGCTTTCCAAAGACAAAAACATTGTAATCCGGCCGTCTGACAAAGGCGGGAACATTGTACTGTGGAGTAGACAAATGTATATTCATGAGGCCCTCAGACAGTTACAGGATGGTAGATTTGACTGCCCATGCAACACAACCACATATAATGAGAGTATCACTACTACTTGGAGGAAGCTTGCAGAATGGCAACAGTCTGGGATCATCACGTGTCATGAATATTGCTTCCTTAAAAAGGATTATCCTAGACTGCCCATGCTGTATCTTCTACCCAAGATACACAAAGACCCCACGGTCCCTCCAGGCAGACCTATAGTGTCATCACTAGGGAGCGTGTTTGAAAACATCTCCAAATATGTGGATCATTTTTTGAGAGAGTTTGTAACCATGTTACCATCTCATGTGAGAGATACAAAGGATTTTTTATGCAAACTTGAGGGCATTGTTTGGGATGATGAATACATCCTCATCACCCTGGACATGAATTTTCTATATACCATCATAGAACACGACCAGGGGATAAGAGCATGCATGCATTTTTTGAGCACCAAACATATAGGGTACCTAGAACACACTAAGATGCTTGCAGAGATGATGATGTTATGCCTGACCAATAACATTTTCATGTTTAATGGAGAGCTCTACAGATAAGTGCTCGGCATGGCAATGGGCACGTGCTTTGCGCCTAGTTTTGCAAACCTTTTCTTAGGCATGTGGGAGGAGGAGATCCGCAATGAGAGTTTGCTCCAACATGATTTTGAGAGAGTGGTAGTCTGGCTGAGATACATAGACAATTTATTTATTGTCTGGAAAGGAAGTGAATTAGAAGCCATCAACTTCATTGAGAAACTTAACATCAACTCTTACAATATAGTACTCAGCCAGAATTTGAGCAGACAATGTATTGAGTTCCTTGATGTTAGAATTGAAGCATGTCATGGCAAACTGACTACCAGTCTTTTCCGTAAAGAGACAGCTGGGAACAGTCTTCTTCATGCCTTCAGCAGCCACCCAGATGCTCTCAAGTGGAGCATCCCTTATGGGAAGCTGCTGAGGGCAAGAAGAAACTGTAACACCGACGAGGCCTATCATGTAGAACAGGAAACCATGATCTCCAGGTTTCAAGCATGTGGGTATCCGGACTGGGTACTACAGAAGGCCATTAACAAAGTGAGCAAGGTAAATAGACAACAAACTCTCGCAACATCTGAGAAAGAATCTATTAATACTGACACCAGGGTCATCATGACATTCAACAGGAACTCACAGAAAGTACACAAAATACTGGCAGACCACTGGGACATACTCAAGACAGATTCCATTGTGGGACCTACCCTTAACGATAGACCCATGATTACGTATAGAAGGGGCAGAAATCTCAGGGACATTCTGGTGCGGGGTGACATTACAGAACAACGCATGGCCAAGACACATAATCTGAAAGGTTTCTTCCCGTGTGGGCACTGTAAGGCCTGTAGATTTAGCCACATGGTCAAGGAGTTCAAAGTACCAGGGTTGAGTGCCAACAAAACCATAACCCAGTTCTTAACGTGCAGTACCAGCTTTGTCATTTATGTCTTGGAATGTCTGTGCAGAAAAAAGTACGTTGGCAGCACGACCTTAATGGTCAGAAAGAGGATTTTAGAGCACCTCAGGGCCATCACTAACAGAGATATACATTATCCGATGGCCAGACATTTCCAAGACTATCATCAATCCAACAATTCCCTTCTCCGTTTCTATGCCATTGAGCAGATCAATATGGGACACAGAGGCGGGAATAGGGAATCAGCACTACGCAAGAAAGAATCCAAGTGGATTCTTGAGTTAGAAACAATATTCCCGAGAGGTCACAATCTAGATGAGGAGTTAGCAACTCATTTGCGTGCTGATTGAGAAAACTTGTAATTTTCATTCATGTCTCTGTTTGTTTCGATTTTCAGTTTCCTCACTAGAACAGTAGAAAACTGTAAACCGATTTTACCTGGATGTATTAACAAGTTTTATTCACTATAGGTGTAATCACGAACCCTTGGTTCATTGTTCACTATTTTTGTCTCTCTACAGGAGGAAAGGAAGGGACCCACCGCACACGACGGACACTTCATGGGTTCCCTACCCTTTTCTTCCCCGGGCTCGGGCTTGCACTTGGACAAGATAAGGAACTTTTATTCACTTCAAATTCAATAGTTGGATCTTATAGTTGTCAATCACATGGGGTTTTGTTGTTTTTTGTCTTTTTTTTTTTTTTTTACGGACTGCCTCTTAATTTGCCACTTGGCGAATGCAATCGATTATGTATGGCTTTAGAATTACAGGCTCCATGGCCTCTATAATCATGACATGTTCATATGGAATTGCCACTTGGCGAATGAAACAACTGTTTGGTTTTTGATTCTTATGTTTTAATTTGCATGGCAATCACAACATGCTCATTATTTCCCACAATGTTTTCCTTTTGTAAGTTCAACATGCTGGAATAATACCTAAACCACCATGTACCGCAAGGTTTCATGTGCACACATTAACAGATTGTGAAGAAACCATATACTCCATGATGGCCGCTGTACTAAACAGACACTGCATGATGGCCGCCGTATATATATGCAAATCCGAATCCATAAATATATATACACAGTGCTGGCATCTTTGACTTAATGCCTTATATATATTTCAATCAATCAATCAAAACATTTGTAAAGCGCACTACTCACCCGTGAGGGTCTCAAGGCGCTGGGGGGGGTGCTGCTACTGCTCGAACAGCCAGGTCTTGAGTAGCCTCCTGAAGGTTAGCAGGACCTGGTGTCTGCCGTAGGAGGATGGGGAGGGTGTTCCAGGTCTTGGCGGCGAGGTGGGAGAATGATCTGCAGCCTGTGGTCGCTCTTCGGATGCAGGGGACGGTGGCGAGGGCGAGGTCGGCTGAGCGGAGCTGGCGGTTCGGGGTGTAGAAGGTGAGTCGTCTGTTGAGGTATGCCGGTCCGGTGTTGTGAAGTGCCTTGTGTGCGTGGGTGAGGAGCTTGAAGGTGATCCTCTTGTTGACGGGGAGCCAGTGCAGGTCTCTCAGGTGGGGTGTGATGTGGCTGTGGCGAGGGACGTCGAGGATCAGGCGTGCAGAGGCGTTCTGTATACGTTGCAGTCGTTTCAGGAGTTTGGCCGAGGCTCCCGCGTAGAGGGCGTTTCCGTAGTCCAGCCTGCTGCTGACGAGGGCCTGGGTGACCGTTCTTCTTGTTTCGGTGGGGATCCATCTGTAGATATTGCGGAGCATGCGGAGGGTGTTGAAGCAGGAGGATGAGACGGCGTTGACTTGCTTGGTCATGGACAGTGTTGAGTCGAGGATAAACCCCAGGTTGCGTGCGTGGTCGGTGGGTGTAGGTGCTGCTCCCAGTATGGTCGGCCACCAGGAGTCATCCCAGGCTGAGGGGGTAGAGCCGAGGATGAGGACCTCCGTCTTGTCTGAGTTCAGCTTCAGTCGGCTGTTCTTCATCCACTCGGCGACGGCCTTCATTCCTTCGTGGAGGTTCGTTTTGGCGGTGAGGGGGTCTTTGGTGAGGGAGAGGATCAGCTGGGTGTCGTCGGCGTAGGAGATGATGTTGAGGTCGTGCAGCCGGGCGACGTGGGCGAGCGGTGCCATGTAGACGTTGAACAATGTCGGGCTGAGGGATGATCCTTGGGGTACGCCGCAGATGATCTCGGAGGCTTCGGAACGGAATGGGGGGAGGCGGACGCTCTGGGTTCTGCCGGAGAGGAAGGAGGTGGTACATTCCAGAGCCTTGTCTCGGATCCCAGCGTTGTGGAGGCGTGTGCGTAGGGTGCGGTGGCAGACAGTGTCGAAGGCGGCTGAGAGGTCCAGGAGGATGAGGGCCGTGGTTTCACCGTTGTCCAGCAGGGCCCTGATGTCATCGGTGGCGGCGATGAGGGCAGTTTCCGTACTGTGGTTGCTGCGGAACCCGGACTGGGACGGGTCCAGGATGTTGTTCTCCTCGAGGCAGCGGGTCAGTTGTCCGTTGACGATCTTCTCGATGACCTTCGCCAGGAACGGGAGCAGGGAGATGGGCCAGAAGTTCTTGAGGTCTCTCGGATCCGCCTTGGGTTTCTTGAGTAAGGCGTTGATCTCGGCGTACTTCCAGCTCTCCGGGAAGGTCGCGGTCTCGAAGGAGATGTTGACGACCTTTCGGAGATGGGGTGCGATGGTGGCGCTGGCTTTGTTGAAGATGTGGTGCGGGCATGGGTCTGACGGAGAGCCGGAGTGGAGGGTGTTCATGATTTTGATGGTGTCGTCGTCGTTCACGTTGACCCAGGCGAGCAGGGGGTCGTAGTGGATGGTTGGCGGAGTGTCTGAGGTGTCGGTGGCTGCCGGGGCGGTCTGGTTGTTGAAGCTGTCGTGGATGTCTGCGATCTTGCGATGGAAGAAGGAGGCTAGGGAGTCGCACAGGTCTTGCGATGGAGGGATGTCGTTGGTGTTGGAGCTGGGGTTGGAGAGTTCCTTCACGATGTTGAAGAGCTCTTTGCTGTTGTGTGCGTTGTTGTCGAGGCGGTCCTTGAAGGAGGTCCTTTTGGCGGATCTGATGAGGTGATGGTGTCTGCGGATGGCCTTCTTGTGGGCCGCATAGCTGTCCGGTGTCTGTTCGCGGTGCCATTTCTTCTCTAGTTTCTGGCAGGTTTGCTTGGAGGCCTGGAGGTCTGCGGTGAACCAGCTGGCTTTCTTGTCGGTGCGTCTGTTGGAGGGTTTCTTGATCGGGGCGAGAGTGTTGGCGCAGTCGTCGATCCATCGCCTGAGGTTGCGGGCGGCGGTGTCGGTGTCGGTAGAGTCGGTTGGTGGGCTTCGGGCGAGGGTGGTGTTTAGCTGGTCTTCGGTGACTTTGCTCCAGCTGCGGCGGGGGATCTGTTGAGTGCGGTGGTGTGTGGTGGGTTTCCGGAAGGTGAAGTGGATGCAGCGATGGTCGGTCCAGTGGAGTTCGGTGGTGTGGCTGAAGGTGACGTGGGAGCTTGCGGAGAAGATGGAGTCAAGCGTGTGGCCGGCGGAGTGGGGGTGGGCGTTGTGACGAGCTGTCTGAGTCCGAGGTTGGCGAGGTTGTCAATCAGGGTGGTGGAGTTGGTGTCGTTGTTGTTCTCGAGGTGGAAGTTCAGGTCTCCGAGGAGGATGTAGTCTGTGGAGGCCAGGGTGTGCGTGCTGACGAAGTCGGCGATGGAGTCGCTGAACTGAGGCCGGGGTCCGGGGGGTCTGTAGATGAGAGTTCCTCTGAGGGTGGTGTTGGGGTCGTTGTGGATCTGGAAGTGCAGGTGTTCGGCGGTGCTGAGGGTGTCGTCGGTGCTGGTCGAGACCCAATGGTTTTAATTGGTAAATGTAATTTTTTTTAAATGTTAATTGTTAATGTATTTATTTTCATACGTAAATATTTGTATATATTTCATAATGTAAAAACGTTTTTTTATATAAATTTGTTAAAATATATCTTATGTTAGTTATATAGGTATCTATTAATTCAATTGAAAAGTGGGAGTAGCAAATCTGACCCCTCCAAAGTCCACCACTTGCTTACCATTGCTCATGTTGGAGTAGGAAAAGTACGACCCCCTCTAAAGTTGAACAATATCCCTGCTGTTTCTCAGGTTGGAGAGGAAATAGTAAATCTGACCCTCTAAAGTCCAACACTTTCTCTATTGTCGTTAAAGTTTGGAATGTGAACAGTTAATCTGACCCTTCCAAAGTCTAGCACTTTCCCTACTGTGTCTTAGGTTGGAATGTGAACAGTTAATCTGACCCCTCCAAAGTCCAACAGGTTCCCTACTCTTTCTTATGTTGGAGTGGGAACAGTAAATCTGGCCCGTGCAAAGAACAACACTTTGCCTACTCTTGCTTACTACAGAATGGGAATAGTGAATTTCATCCTTACAAGACCCATTTTCCATGTGATTTTTTTGTTTTTATTTTTTTTATGATCCATTATTTGTGATTTACGTTTAAAAGTTATTTTAATTTATTTAGGTATTTCTAATTTTTGGAGTAATATTATTTTTATTAAATTATTTTTTAAATGTAAAAAATGTGTATGTATTTTATTGTTTTTAATTTAAGGTGTTCTAATTATTAATTATTAGTAGTGTATGTATTTTATTATTCATGTTATTCACAAATTATTTCATAATTTTAATGTTTTATATTTTATGCTTTTTTTAATCAATGTTTGTAAGTTATCAAATATAATTTAATATGGTCATATTTTTCTTTACGTAATGTTTTTAACTAACATATTTTTAAAGTTAATATACTGTTTAATAAATAAAATTCGAAATACTTACCTATTTTGTGACAATATGTTGGTCTTCTATATTTTTGTAGACAATATTTTTTCCCTTACATACATAAATACAAAGTAAATATTTTGTCCTCAATATTATTTGGCGCTATTTTTGTATCGCAATATCTTTGTACCCGATATTTTGTCATACAACGAAACGTCAAGCTGCTCTGAGACTATCTCCAACCCTCACACTCCACGCCCAAACCTTCTCACTAGGACACCCTTCACTTCTGTGGCCACACCAAAGCCCAGCTGCATGATAATGCTTTCAATGGATCAGACAAGGCAACAGCACTACATGTTTATAACAGAGGTGCTGACATACAACAGCATGACATGGAATAGTATGATGTAACAGAACAGAACATGCATTAGCAGTGAGTTCTTTTTCCGATGACGACTTTACGTTAGTTTTAAGAATGAAGGCTCTGGCTTGTTCTCTGTGACCTGTCACACATAGGGGCCATCTTAATGCTGTGACATGAGTATTACTCTTGGGTTAACTGGTGCTTTGTATCTCCTGAGATGTTTGATGTCTGCCAAAGGAATTAGCAGGGAAGGCAAATCAGTGACAAGGGAGGATTAGGGGGTGATTAGAAAAGGTTCATACATGAGGGAACAGTGCATCGACCACTGGTCCGGATTCTTCACGGTGATGACAAGTGCAGCGCGTCCATCCACCAATAACATGTTTCAGTGTGGTCCTTCGCAGAGGTGGGAGATGGAGGGCTCCAAGAGGAGCTGGCTTGAGGGATACCCCGAAACTGAGGATTACAAACACAGGAGGGAATAAGAAGGAAAAGGGCTTTTCATTGGCCGGATGGCTAATGCGCATTATCAATGGCGGAAGCAAACAGCACACACCAGGCCACAGAGGCTCTAAGAAGGATCTCGTGACCAGTGAGTGTCGGACTCGCTGGTCAAACTTTAAAGCGTCGCCCTGCACTAGGATGAACAATTTTTTTAATTGATGATGAAATTGATGTGGAATGAAAAAATACTCGATGTTTTTGTTACCTATGTTGAGGACAACTAGAATTATGAGTTTGTGCAGCAGTGGTATTTTTCGCATAGTTATGGACCTGCTGCATTTGTCACATAATCCATCATCTGCTGCATAATCTGCAGATTTTAACAAAAAAAAATGTTTCTAGCTCAAACGGTTGAAAAGTTACTAAACTTGCGGCTACACATGTTGCAGCGCAGTCAAAGGTCTTTTCAAAGGTTGACTTTTTACCTTTCTGTTGCTTATTGCCATATATGGGTGGTAAACTGAGGTGCAACTTATGCCCAGACAATGTTAGCAAGTATAAATAATAATGAAGTAACACTATCAATGTGCCGCATTGTGCCGCATAATTTGTCTTTTCTTGCCGCATAATTTAGTCCACCCTGCCACATATTTTGGCCCTCTCCTGCCGCATAATTCCAGTGGCCCTGACTATGTTTAAGTGCAGAGGCAAAACTCTGTGACTGGCAGAAAACCTTGACGGGCTCCATAGAAGGCCTCGTGTCAATTCTCTACAGTGGGTTTTGTAAATGTAAATGTGTTCCGTATTTTGACACCATGTGGTGATGTGTCTTCAGACTCATACTACAAACCTCCCACGGAAGTCACTTTATTGGTTTGCACTGCACCTTCATAGCAAACAGCATGAAAGTACAGTTAGAAGCAAGAAAATATATTATTAGAACCAATTTAAGACCTAAGCAAACAGTTCTGAAACACAGGTGGCCACCGGTTGGATAAAGATTAAAATTGTTTATGTGTTAAATAAATGCCTGGAGTATTTACTCCTAATGATTTCGCTCCAAACAAATATGAGTTCATTGCAGCAAAACTCTGCACACTGATGATGCATAGACTGGAACATCTCAATCCTCAAGAACAAACAAGAGGGTTATTTATGGGTTGGCAGAAACTGGCAGGTCTTCAGCCCACCCTACTAGAGTATGGTGGGCAGGCCATCCGCCATTTGTTTCCTCGTGGACCAAGGATCGCAATGCCTTAAAGCTATGAACATTTCATTGGGCGCCCTCTTTCTAGCTCTTTGAAATGGCTCACAAGAGGTATGAGCGCTATACAAAAAACCCAATAATAATAATAAATACATTTGTACATGTCAGATGTTCAGATCGGTGTCATGCATGCATGCATTATTGTCATACCTACATTCAGAGGAAACACACTAGGATGATTTATCCTAAAGTTTCTAGCTTTAATAAAAACAACATGTTTCTGTTTTGTTTACAGTTCACTGTCCTTTGTCCTGATGAGGACTCTTAAAGTAATGCATGAGGTTGAAACGTTAATACTTCAACAAACAGGCTAGGTCTTCACGTGTTCATTAATGGATTGAGCTGTGAATTCTCACTTGTATTCATAACCAGCTCTCAATCTTGGTTGTTTGTTTATTGCAGATAGAAAAGTACTCACAGTCTCGTTGCATTTCTGTGAGTGATCACTGCGGACACCGGGCACTGCTTGAATGTTGCTCTGTGGTCATTGTACATTTGTCCACACTTTTCCACAATAGGGGATATTTTCCACTTTTATGTTTAACATTAATTGTTTTCTAATAATTGGGTTTCTGCATAACTTTCGACTTTACATTGAACGAGTCCTTGGCGACCCCTGTTTCTCATATGTACCTCTCCTCTGCGCACGAGGGACGCTTGCACGACTGCTGTCTGTGCTGCACTAGAGCTGTGTGAAGCAAGGTTGAGCTGTGTATGTCAGTGCTGTACCGATGCAACATTTGTGAAGACAGCTCGCACTTCTGCTGCCTCAGGTATACCCAATGTGAGTTTGAGTGAAACTTGCAATCCTGAGGTCAGCACCCTGGCTGTCTGTGTACAGAAAAATACTGCACTACTTCTGACTGTGTCATACCTGTTCTCTTTGTGGAAGAAGCGTGCACTGTCACTGCTAGTACTGAACCTGTTCCCAGAATGTAAGGGGAGTATACCGTGCTCGTGCGTGTGTGTGTGAGCATAAAGGAGACAGAAAGAGGGACAGAGAGAGAGAGAAAGCATGAATTGAACTGCTACTGTGTGTTCTGTAGTGTGTGTGTGTGTGTGTATACACAAGAGAGAGAAAGAGAGGGAGAGAGAGCATGGTGTTGCACTGCTACTGTGTATTCTGTAGTGTGTAGGGGTGCGTGCGCGAGAGAGAGACTATGTAGGGTGTGTGTGCTTGCATGTGTGTGTGTGTTTGTGAGAGAGAGAGGGCGAGCGAGAGATCAGGAATTGCACTGTGTGTGTGTGTGTGTACAGTAGTTGCACTGCTCCTGCCTGTGCTGTGACCGTCCTGTTCAAGGGTTAGCATGCACTGCTCCTGTCTGTTCTGTAGAGTGTGTGTGTCTGTGTGTGTGTTTATGCCTGTGTGTGTTCAGTAGTTGCACTGCTCCTGCCTGTGCTGTGACCGTCCTGTTCAAAGGTTAGCATGCACTGCTCCTGTCTGTTCTGTATTGTGTGTGCCTGTTCAAAGGTTAGCATGCACTGCTCCTGTCTGTTCTGTAGTGTGTGTGCCTGTGTGTGTACAGTGCTTGCACTGCTCCTGTCTGTGCTGTGGCCGTCCTATTCAAGGGTTAGCATGCACTGCTCCTGTCTGTTCTGTAGTGTGTGTGCCTGTGTATGTACAGTGCTTGCACTGCTCCTGCCTGTGCTGTGACCGTCCTGTTCAAGGGTTAGCATGCACTGCTCCTGTCTGTTCTGTAGAGTGTGTGTGTCTCTGTGTGTGTTTATGCCTGTGTGTGTACAGTGCTTGCACTGCTCCTGCCTGTGCTGTGACCGTCCTGTTCAAGGGTTAGCATGACCTGCTCCTGTCTGTTCTGTAGTGTGACTGTCCTGTGCAAGGGTTAGCAGCACTGTAGTGTGTGTGTGCGTGCGTGCGTGCCTGTGTGTGTACAGTGCTTGCACTGCTCCTGCCTGTGCTGTAACCGTCCTGTTCAAGGGTTAGCATGCACTGCTCCTGTCTGTTCTGTAGAGTGTGTGTGTGTCTCTGTGTGTGTTTATGCCTGTGTGTGTACAGTGCTTGCACTGCTCCTGCCTGTGCTGTGACCGTCCTGTTCAAGGGTTAGCATGCACTGCTCCTGTCTGTTCTGTAGAGTGTGTGTGTCTCTGTGTGTGTTTATGCCTGTGTCTGTAAAGTGCTTGCACTGCTCCTGCCTGTGCTGTGACCGTCCTGTTCAAGGGTTAGCATGCACTGCTCCTGTCTGTTCTGTAGTGTGTCTGCCTGTGTGTGTACAGTGCTTGCACTGCTCCTGCCTGTGCTGTGACCGTCCTGTTCAAGGGTTAGCATGCACTGCTCCTGTCTGTTCTGTAGTGTGACCGTCCTGTGCAAGGGTTAGCAGCACTGTAGTGTGTGTGTGCGTGCGTGCCTGTGTGTGTACAGTGCTTGCACTGCTCCTGCCTGTGCTGTGACCGTCCTGTTCAAGGGTTAGCATGCACTGCTCCTGTCTGTTCTGTAGAGTGTGTGTGTCTCTGTGTGTGTTTATGCCTGTGTGTGTACAGTGCTTGCACTGCTCCTGCCTGTGCTGTGACCGTCCTGTTCAAGGGTTAGCATGCACTGCTCCTGTCTGTTCTGTAGAGTGTGTGTGTCTCTGTGTGTGTTTATGCCTGTGTGTGTACAGTGCTTGCACTGCTCATGTCTGTGCTGTGACCGTCCTGTTCAAGGGTTAGCATGCCCTGCTCCTGTCTGTTCTGTAGTGTGACCGTCCTGTGCAAGGGTTAGCAGCACTGTAGTGTGTGTGTGCGTGCGTGCGTGCCTGTGTGTGTACAGTGCTTGCACTGCTCCTGCCTGTGCTGTGACCGTCCTATTCAAGGGTTAGCATGCACTGCTCCTGTCTGTTCTGTAGAGTGTGTGTGTCTCTGTGTGTGTTTATGCCTGTGTGTGTACAGTGCTTGCACTGCTCCTGCCTGTGCTGTAGTGTGACCGTCCTGTGCAAGGGTTAGCAGCACTGTAGTGCGTGCCTGTGTGTGTACAGTGCTTGCACTGCTCCTGCCTGTGCTGTGACTCCTGTGCAAGGGTTAGCATGCACAGCTGTTGTCCGCCTGCAACTGTTTTGTGCTAAAGATGCTTGCATTTGCTACGCACTTTGAACGTCAAAGAATGTTTTTATAGGTAGGATTTTCATATGCTGAGATTTATTAAAAGGCATATTTCCCTAGAGTTGTGTAAATTGTAAAGAGAAAAAAGTAACTAAAATTGGGCTTACGAAAATGAGGTACAAGTGACTTTCATCGTTTTTAAAAAGGTAACAGGGTGTTTGTTCCTACTAGAACAAGAACAGGCAGGCTCAGAGAATTCATTTTAGAGGTTGTGGGTGGGGAGAGGGGACCAGGGTGGAGACATCATTACCATATAGCTGATTTACACTGGGGCTTGCGGCTTTTTTTAACAGACCTTTTGAAGCAGAACCTGTCAGCGGAGGCAAGAGCCTTTATTTTGCCTCGACTTGTTAAATTGAACCGACACCTTGGGGCTCTGAAATCACACTGGGTAAGATAGCATGCTTATCTGAAACACTGATTTTTATACTTTTTAAAAGCTCAATTTTTCTGTAATTAATAAGGGAAAACGCAAGTGTCAGCGGAAAAGTGACTGCGGGAAACCCATGAAATGGCTCCAGACGCTCCTCTCGCTTCTCACCAGCACTCTCATATGTTGGGAAGATGTTTAGTCGTCAATAAGGTTGCATCTCGTCGCAAACCTTGTTCTTTTGAATTCGAGTAGAGAATATTGCATTGGTCAGACCCCATACTTCAGTGCGAACTCAACCCGAAGGTATTGGAGCGCCTTACATGAGCACTAGTTACACTGCACAAGGACACATTTGTATTTTTTTGTTTAGGTACAGGGAGATCAAGGGCCCGATTTTGAGTTTGGTGGTGCAGTGCCGGGTCCGCCCTTCCGCTGCACCGCCAAACCCGTGGTGAGACCGCCCACTAGATTAGGAGTTTCCTCCTGTCCATGGCGGTGCCTCTAAAAACAGGCACCGCAATGGCAATGCCAAAAACAGTCCCTGCACGGCATGGACTGAAAACTCCATGCCATGCAGGAACTGGTGTGCATGCACACGGGGGGACATGTTATGCCCCCCTGTGTGCATCCATAGGGCGCAGAGGCACAGGGAGTCCTGTAGGACCCCCTTTGTTTCCTCTCAACCAGGGCTTTCATGGAGGAGGAACCGCCATGAAAACCCTGGCGGAGTGGAAACTCCTAATATGCTTGACGGAACCGCAGTGGTCCCGCCAAGCATATTGATGCCGTACACCGCCGCAACACCACCAGGGAAAGGCGGTTCCCTGGCGGCTGTGACAGGGCTGTGGTGGTCCCACTGCCCAACTCATAATAGGGCAGTGGGGAGACTGTCACCGCTCGTGCACCCGAAGGCTGGTAGTCCGTGATCCGCCAGACTTGTAATCGGGGCCTAAGTGATTTACCAAGAATCACAGGATGTTGAGCTGACGCCGAGACTCAAACCTGATTCCTCAGATCCCTGGGCAGCAGCTCTGGCCTTTACGCCACCTCCTCTCCGATAGGGTAGTGGTGACATTGGAAGACAGTACCTTCCTTATATGCAGGTGCCCAGACACCCCGACTGCTCCAAGCTACCCGACGACCGTTTCCCCACAAGCCTCAGATCCTGTGTTAAATAAATTGTGGCGAGTGCAGGCTGGGGAAGTGGGGGCGCAGCAGGAAGAGAGAAGTGGGCACAAGGGGGGATTCCCAGAAAAAAATCCTGGAGTGAAGCGGGCACAGAGTGGATCCTGGTGAAAAGACACAAAACACAAGGGAGTTAACCTAGTTCAAAGAAAAGAGACAGGATGTATAATCAAACGACAGTGATGTCATTGGAGATGTCATCAGTAATGTCACTGACCATGTCATGAGTGATGTAGTATATGAGGTCATAAGCAGTGCATTGTGGGGGGCACAAGTTATAATTAGCTCAGCTAACTATAACTGCTGAATTTCACTGGTTTTGTACGAGGAAAACCTGAGCCTAACTATAACGTCCCTGTAACCTTTAGTTTTTCTCAATGTATTTCTAAGTGTTTTTTTATTCCATTTCCGAATTATAAGGTCCCTGCAACCTTTGTTTTTTTCTCAGTGAAAAAAAAGAATATATATATATATATACCAGAACGAGTTACTCCCTCTGAAGATTGTAGCCCTTAGAGGGGTGGTGCGATGCCGGCGGAGTGGGCCGGTATATTCAATATGCAAAACGAACAAAGTTCCAATTGCGCTCTCAGAGCAAATCAATCACCAGATCCAGGTTTCATCAAAAAGGGGGTTTATTAATTCATAAACCCGCCGTGACGCGTTTCACCCTCGGGGCTTGTTCACACAACGGGTACAACATGGGCAAAGACTTTACATACATTTTTTAAGTCATGTGCATAGAAAGCGGACTGGTGTCCTTCAATCCCAATCGTTAACCAAAGCAGTAGGCAAGCGCCATTTTGGAGAGTGCAAAATCACTGAAACCGATCTATTCGCGCAATACTAGCATGCGTAAATTTACATTGTACAAGTTAAGACGCCACGTGTTTGTACCTAACGTGCGTGTGCATAAACCCAGTATTGGAAATTGCACTATGGTTGTGTATGCATCTTGCGTATCACGTGTGGTGCAACCTGGTCTATGTAGTGTCGCCTGTCTCGCCTTCCCTTTAGGTATATACCACGTGTTAAACCCCGTAGTGGAACGTTCCTTTGTATGGAAAGCTACAGTCTCAAACAGTATATTTGACCCTGGAAATTTTGCTATATATACAGATAATAGTATCTGTAGCGAAGTGATCAAAAAGACACTAGTTGCATAGTAACTATGCCACGCTTCTCAGTGCGCATTGTACCTGGTTGGTATTCTCGTGACATGTACCGAGTGCTGGGCACATCCTGTCGTGTAGTGTCCTGCAAGTTGTGTCATGCTTGTTAGTGCAAAAAATGATATTGGTACTCGGATTTGGTGTCTGCACCATAGTGGTGTGAAGGATGCTTGATCCACACCCGTTTGTGGGTTCCTAGGGCCATGGAGAGATTGACCTGCACCAGATGGGCCTGTTGTTACAACGATGTAGTCAGAGTGTGGTATGAAAACTCGGCACTTGTCTTAGCTGTAAGGTTTTGAAAGTGTGCGCTTCACCCTATGTGTTGTGTCCCCTGTCACCCAACAACCTAAATAACGTGGTAAAAAAGGAAATATAATACATTCAAAATACTAAAATTTGAGTGAGATCTTATCTGTCATTGGGACGCAGCTGGAGAAAAGGATAGGGATCCTTGTGTCACTTGTCTCAGACATGGTCCCTTCCTTTCCTCCTGTGGAAGATAAAAAGGCAGTGTAAGCTATTTACAGTGAGACGGAAATCGCACATTGCAGCTTATGCACATAAAACACATGCTAAGGCATTGTCAACGAGAGTTACAATTTGTCAAGAGTCTCGTGTTACTGCTGTCTACATGTCATGCAAGTGCACGGCCATTTCTTCGTCAATATTATGCCCATTGGGCTGACGGGTCCCCATTCCTATAATGTGTCTTGACTCCCTTTGTCTTAATTTCAGGGTCCGGTTGCCACCCCTTCTATTGGTAGTGACCTGTTCTATTGCATAGTATGACAATTTTTTACAATCACAGAAATGCTTGGTCTCAAAATGTCGTGCAACGGGATACTGCTGGACCCTGTTGGTTATTGCCCTCATGTGTTCAAGGACTCTTTTTTTCACCATATGTGTCGTGCTCCCCACATAAATTAAATTGCACGGGCATTCTAGGACATAAACTACAAATGTACTGCTGCAGGTGAGAAATTGTTTGATGCTGACCATCTTGCTAGTACTTGTGTTCCAGAATTCCTTACGCATGCGACTGTTCCCACAGGCCTTACAGTGGTCACAGGGGAAGAAACCTTGTAGGTCAATTCCCCTTTCCCCTGTGTTGTCAGGTAGATCACTGTGCACTAATAGATCTTTGAGGTTACGTCCTCTCCTGTAAGTAATCATGGGACGTGGTGGTAATGTGTTCCCTATTACTGGGTCGCACCTGAGTAAACTCCAATTGCGTGTTATACTCTTGCGAATTTGTTCTGAGTTACCGTTATATGTCAGTATCAAGCGTGTCTCTGTGTTAGTACCCTCATCTTCTGTTGTCTGTGGGTTCCCCAAAATTGCATCTCTGTTAACCATTCTGGTTCTCTCTATTGCTTTCTTGAGAACCCATGTGGGGTATCCCCTGTCCTTGAATCTCTCAATCATGGTTGTTTGTTCTCTGAGAAAACCTGCTTCTGTGCTACAATTTCTTTTTGCACGAAGCAATTCCCCATAGGGGATACTCCACTTTAATGTTTCAGGATGGCTACTTAGAGCATGCAACAGTGTGTTCCCTGCTGTGCTTTTGCGAAAAAGGCTTGTCACCACTTTTTTGTTGACTATCTCTACCCTCGTGTCCAAATACTCTACCTGGTGTTCACTGATGGTACTCGTGAAAGTGAGGTTCTTGGTGTTGTGGTTGAGTTTGTCGAGAAAGATCTGGGCTTCCTGTTTGTTACCTTGCCAGACAACAAACAGGTCGTCAATGTATCTTAGCCAGAGCTTGACCCTGGCAAGGTAGTTGGTCATATTGGTATCTGCCCTGATATCCTCCTCCCATGCTCCCATAAAGAGATTCACAAAACTGGGCGCGAAACTCGCACCCATCGCAGTACCGAGGGATTGTTTGAAGATGTCACCGTGAAACATGAAAACATTGTTGGTCAGACAAAATCTGATGATGTCTAGAATCATCTGTGAATGATCCCAAAATTTTATATGTTTCCGTTTTAAGAACCTGGCGCATGCTTCCACTCCCTGATCATGGTTAATCACTGTGTACAGCGAATTAACACAAATTGTTATAAGGAGAAAATCCGATTCCCATTGCAAATTATTGATTTTCCCTAAAAAGTCCTTGGTGTCCCTCACATAGGAGGGCAAGGCAATTACAAATTCCCTTAGGAAATGGTCTGCATATCGTGACAGGTTTTCTAGGGCACTGCCCCTGGAGGAAATAATGGGTCTGCCTGGGGGATTGGTTCTACTTTTGTGTATCTTGGGAAGAAGATACAATACAGGTACGATGGGAAAATCCTTTTTCAGATAGCAGTATTCCTCCCATTCGATTAACCCCTTGTCTTTCCATTCGCTTAATCTTTCCCAAATCCTAGTGATACTGTTGTTATACTCTACTCTGTCAGATCTGGTGTAGGTTTTGGTGTCACTCAGTTGTCTTGTGACTTCCTCAATGTACAACTCCCTGGATAAAATGACAATATTTCCCACTTTGTCGGCGGGCCTAATCACAATGCTATTTTCATTTGCCAGTTCTTGTATTGCTTTTTTTGGGTCAAAGTTAAATTAAACTTGAATTTCCTCATTTTCTTTGGCCAGTTCTTTTGCCTGAATTCCAAAGTTCCTTCCCCACCTGTTCCTGAAAGGTATCTATATTATCGTGGTTCATGGTGGGCAGGAAAGTGGACTTGGGTTTGAAATCAGAACATGCAGCTGTGTCGTGTCTGATTTCCATCTCATCTAAAATGCGATGAGCATCTGTACTTAAGCTCATTCCTTCAGGGTCACTTTGTAGTTCATGTAACACCATTAGTGTGTCGATATCGCCTATGGTCAGTCCATCATCTGGTTCTGTCCTCATGTTCTGATGTATTCCTCTACTTCTTGTGGATTTGAGTTTGTGCCACTTTTTTCGTTTTAATTTTCTACAGAATTTAAATATATTAATCTTGTCATCTACGAAATTCATGGGTGTAGTTGGGCAGAAAGAGAGCCCAAGGCATAGGGTTCTCTTATTCTTGTTGCTAATTTGTCTGGAAGATAAGTTAACAATGGTTTGGTTTACCATGCTGTCATCCATCATTGTGTCTTCTTGGAGCGTGTCTGTTTTCTTCCCACTTGCTCCGATGCGTTCTCTCTTCCTTCTCCTCTGCCTCCACCTCTTCCGCCTCTTCCTCTGGTGCCCTTTGCTCTGCCTCTTCCCCTTACTTTTATCATTGGAGAGTCCTCCCTCTGACTCATATTGGATGTTGCCCGTGTTGTTTGTCGGCTCCTTTTCATGAGCCGATATTCGTCTAAAAACGTTTTCGGACGGACTGTATCATCCCCTTCCGATGCTGAACTTTCCGAAGTGGCCACTTATTTTAGACGAATATCGGCTCATGAAAAGGAGCCGACAAACAACACGGGCAACATCCAATATGAGTCAGAGGGAGGACTCTCCAATGATAAAAGGAAGGGGAAGAGGCAGAGCAAAGGGCACCAGAGGAAGAGGCGGAAGAGGTGGAGGCAGAGGAGAAGGAAGAGAGAACGCATCGGAGCAAGTGGGAAGAAAACAGACACGCTCCAAGAAGACACAATGATGGATGACAGCATGGTAAACCAAACCATTGTTAACTTATCTTCCAGACAAATTAGCAACAAGGATAAGAGAACCCTATGCCTTGGGCTCTCTTTCTGCCCAACTACACCCATGAATTTCGTAGATGACAAGATTGATATATTTAAATTCTGTAGAAAATTAAAACGAAAAAAGTGGCACAAACTCAAACCCACAAGAAGTAGAGGAGTACATCAGATCATGAGGACAGAACCAGATGATGGACTGACCATAGGCGATATCGACACACTAATGGTGTTACATGAACTACAAAGTGACCCTGAAGGAATGACTTAAGTACAGATGCTCATCGCATTTTAGATGAGATGGAAATCAGACACGACACAGCTGCATGTTCTGATTTCAAACCCAAGTCCACTTTCCTGCCCACCATGAACCACGATAATATAGATACCTTTCAGGAACAGGTGGGGAAGGAACTTTTGGAATTCAGGCAAAAGAACTGGCCAAAGAAAATGAGGAAATTCAAGTTTAATTTAACTTTGACCCAAAAAAAAGCAATACAAGAACTGGCAAATGACAATAGCATTGTGATTAGGCCCGCCGACAAAGGGGGAAATATTGTCATTTTATCCAGGGAGTTGTACATTGAGGAAGCCACAAGACAACTGAGTGACACCAAAACCTACACCAGATCTGACAGAGTAGAGTATAACAACAGTATCACTAGGATTTGGGAAAGATTAAGTGAATGGAAAGACAAGGGGTTAATCGAATGGGAGGAATACTGCTATCTGAAAAGGATTTTCCCATCGTACCTGTATTGTATCTTCTTCCCAAGATACACAAAAGTAGAACCAATCCCCCAGGCAGACCCATTATTTCCTCCAGGGGCAGTGCCCTAGAAAACCTGTCACGATATGCAGACCATTTCCTAAGAGAATTTGTAATTGCCTTGCCCTCCTATGTGAGGGACACCAAGGACTTTTAGGCAAAATCAATAATTTGCAATGGGAATCGGATTTTCTCCTTATAACAGTGGATGTTAATTCGCTGTACACAGTGATTAACCATGATCAGGGAGTGGAAGCATGCGCCAGGTTCTTAAAACGGAAACATATAAAATTTTGGGATCATTCACAGATGATTCTAGACATCATCAGATTTTGTCTGACCAACAATGTTTTCATGTTTCACGGTGACATCTTCAAACAATCCCTCGGTACTGCGATGGGTACGAATTTCACGCCCAGTTTTGCGAATCTCTTTATGGGAGCATGGGAGGAGGATATCAGGGCAGATACCAATATGACCAACTACCTTGCCAGGGTCAAGCTCTGGCTTAGATACATTGACGACCTGTTTGTTGTCTGGCAAGGTAACAAACAGGAAGCCCAGATCTTTCTCGACAAACTCAACCACAACACCAAGAACCTCACTTTCACGAGTACCATCAGTGAACACCAGGTAGAGTATTTGGACACGAGGGTAGAGATAGTCAACAAAAAGTGGTGACAAGCCTTTTTCGCAAAAGCACAGCAGGGAACACACTGTTGCATGCTCTAAGTAGCCATCCTGAAACATTAAAGTGGAGTATCCCCTATGGGGAATTGCTTTGTGCAAAAAGAAATTGTAACACAGAAGCAGGTTTTCTCAGAGAACAAACAACCATGATTGAGAGATTCAAGGACAGGGGATACCCCCACATGGGTTCTCAAGAAAGCAATAGAGAGAACCAGAATGGTTAACAGAGATGTAATTTTGGGGAACCCACAGACAACAGAAGATGAGGGTACTAACACAGAGACACGCTTGATACTGACATATAACGGTAACTCAGAACAAATTTGCAAGAGTATAACACGCAATTGGAGTTTACTCAGGTGCGATCCAGTAATAGGGAACACATTACCACCACGTCCCATGATTACTTACAGGAGAGGACGTAACCTCAAAGATCTATTAGTGCACAGTGATCTACCTGACAACTCAGGGGAAAGGGGAATTGACCTACAAGGTTTCTTCCCCTGTGGCCACTGTAAGGCCTGTGGGAACAGTCGCATGCGTAAGGAATTCTGGAACACAAGTACTAGCAAGATGGTCAGCATCAAACAATGTCTCACCTGCAGCAGTACACTTGTAGTTTATGTCCTAGAATGCCCGTGCAATTTAAGATATGTGGGAAGCACGACACATATGGCGAAAAAAAGAGTCCTTGAACACATGAGGGCAATAACCAACAGGGACCAGCAGTATCCCGTTGCACGACATTTTGAGACCAAGCATTTCTCTGATTGTAAAAAATTGTCATACTATGCAATAGAACAGGTCACTACCAATAGAAGGGGTGGCAACCGGACCCTGAAATTAAGACAAAGGGAGTCAAGACACATTATAGGAATGGGGACCCGTCAGCCCAATGGGCATAATATTGACGAAGAAATGGCCGTGCACTTGCATGACATGTAGACAGCAGTAACACGAGACTCTTGACAAATTGTAACTCTTGTTGACAATGCCTTAGCATGTGTTTTATGTGCATAAGCTGCAATGTGCGATTTCCGTCTCACTGTAAATAGCTTACACTGCCTTTTTATCTTCCACAGGAGGAAAGGAAGGGACCATGTCTGAGACAAGTGACACAAGGATCCCTACCCTTTCTCCGGCTGCGTCCCAATGACAGATAAGATCTCACTCAAATTTTAGTATTTTGAATGTATTATATTTCCTTTTTACCACGTTATTTAGGTTGTTGGATGACAGGGGACACAACACATAGGGTGAAGCGCACACTTTCAAAACCTTACAGCTAAGACAAGTGCCGAGTTTTCATACCACACTCTGACTACATCGTTGTAACAACAGGCCCATCTGGTGCAGGTCAATCTCTCCATGGCCCTAGGAACCCACAAACGGGTGTGGATCAAGCATCCTTCACACCACTATGGTGCAGACACCAAATCCGAGTACCAATATCATTTTTTGCACTAACAAGCATGACACAACTTGCAGGACACTACACGACAGGATGTGCCCAGCACTTGGTACATGTCACGAGAATACCAACCAGGTACAATGCGCACTGAGAAGCGTGGCATAGTTACTATGCAACTAGTGTCTTTTTGATCACTTCGCTACAGATACTATTATCTGTATATATAGCAAAATTTCCAGGGTCAAATATACTGTTTGAGACTGTAGCTTTCCATACAAAGGAACGTTCCACTACGGGGTTTAACATGTGGTATATACCTAAAGGGAAGGCGAGACAGGCGACACTACATAGACCAGGTTGCACCACACGTGATACGCAAGATGCATACACAACCATAGTGCAATTTCCAATACTGGGTGTATGCACACACACGTTAGGTACAAACACGTGGCGTCTTAACTTGTACAATGTAAATTTACGCAAGCTAGTATTGCGCGAATAGATCGGTTTCAGTGATTTTGCACTCTCCAAAATGGCGCTTGCCTACTGCTTTGGTTAACGATTGGGATTGAAGGACACCAGTCTGCTTTCTATGCACATGACTTAAAAAATGTATGTAAAGTCTTTGCCCATGTTGTACCCGTTGTGTGAACAAGCCCCGAGGGTGAAACGCGTCACGGCGGGTTTATGAATTAATAAACCCCCTTTTTGATGAAACCTGGATCTGGTGATTGATTTGCTCTGAGAGCGCAATTGGAACTTTGTTCGTTTTGCATATTGAATATACAGGCCCACTCCGCCGGCATCGCACCACCCCTCTAAGGGCTACAATCTTCAAAGGGAGTAACTCGTTCTGGTATATATATATATATATATATATATATATCCAATGATCTTCGCTCCTCCACACGGCGTAAGAGTTCACAGCACCATACAGAGCAGGTATTCTTTTAAAGTGTTTATTTAATGCCCCATAGTGCAAATCAAAAGTTATGGACGGTCTGCACGTTTCGGCACCCAGCCTTCTACTGGACCATAGAGTCCCTTCGTCTAGAGCGTCATTTAAAGTGCTCAAGTGCTTTAGTCCCTCATTACTTTCTATTACAATTCAGTTTCTAGACTGCTAGTCCTCATATGAAAACAGTGGCAGATTTGGTCGGCCATTTTGACACATTACTTGTAAAGTACATGCAGTTTGCTTTGTGTGGCAGAAAGTGCAGGTGCATACATTTCTTCATTTGTGACAGGGATTTGATCATGATTTATATAATAAGAAATTTTATGGAATCTTTTTTATAAATATTTATATCTATCTATCTATCTAGGGATTCGGCCAAGACAGATATCGACAAATTATTTAAATAATTTGTCGATATCTGTTTTGGCCGAATCCCCGGTGACACCTCACAAGAGGTATGCAAGTGCGCTCTCTTTGCAAGCTCAATTGTTTAAAGGAAAGACAGATCTACTGACTCGTACCCAACGCTGCCGGCTTTTGAGTGGCGCGGGTCTGCTTCCGCCCCATCGCAGGGCCTGAGGCCTCCGGCTCACTTCCAATGCTCTTTGGATTTGTTAACGAGTTCTTGAGAACCTTAGAAAAGAAGAGCGTCATTCCGAAGACGAGCACTAGAGGGCAGCGTCGCACCAGGTCCCAGCCCTTTCCGCTCCCTCCCACACTCCCCATCACTGCACCGCTCCTGAAGCGGCAGCAAGATTCAATTCCAAACATTTATTAAAAAAAAATCTGTTTTGTAAACAAGGAAAAAAACACCTTGGCAGATTGTGGCTTTAATTAATGCTCTTCATCAAATTAAGACCACAGAAAAAATGACAAAGGCCCGGATTGGCTGGTCTAAAGAAAGCCGCGGAACCGGCTAATGGTCGCGCGGGGACACTTGGGAGAACTCGGCGCCTGATTGCACACAAACAGCTTCTATGCGCGTGTACGTGTCTGCGTGGATACTGTGCGTAAATATTAATTAATAGCCACATTTTCACCGGGAGCCTCGGTTACAATGGATGCTAACAATAAACATTAAAATAGATGGGATCTTAAATGTAGGTAAATGCCCATATAATGGTGTCAATGGAACCATTAATATCCCCAACAAAACTGTTTTATAAAAAACATTTGAAAATTCCTTAAGTGCTGTGAAATACCTCCGATAAGGCGTGATGTTAGCGGCGCTATAAAAAATGCCTTCATAGCGCGGCACAAAGCACTCACATTCTTAAACGCATAAATGCTGCCTTCTCTGGCCCTCAGTACAAGATAGCGCCAAGCGTGGTTCTTTTCAATAATTCGGGCGAGGCACCCTCGTGTTTCCTCCATGCTGCCTGCCTGAGGCTCTGGTCTTGGGGTAACAGCCAGCACTTTGCACTATTCCGGAGTCTGGGGCCAGCCCGCCGCTACAATGAAAACATCTTCTAAATAAATGATTTTGCGAAGGTTATTCAATCCGTGGTGCCAGAGGGCGCGCTAATTAGCAGGCTGGCGGCTTTGCGGCGCTGCAATCAAGGCTTCGTTAATGGAGCCATGTAAATTTGTGGAGCGCCGGCGCGGGTGAAGGATGGTGATGGAGTGAGTGTCCGTGCGGATTAATACATTGTACACTCCTTTAGAGTTCAGCTCCAAATCCGGGGGTAATATCATATCTAAGAGGCGCTATATTACCTCAGAATTTATGGGGTCTGATTACAAGTGTGCCGGAAAATTCTGGCCTCTATTGTTTAAAATTACGAATTGGAGTTTATCGTTAATTACTGGGTGAGATAAAGTCTGCATTCACTCCCAACTTTGGCAGTTGAAACCTGCTGGAATTTAGCAGGAGAAAAAGGCCTGGTTTTTATTGGGACATTCGCACTGCACCAAAATCCGCCTTATTCCACATTCACTCGGACAAAGTACATTACTGATAAATCCAAACCAAGAGTTATCAGATTTTATGATGTCCGATAAATTCTGCCCACCCCTCCGGGTCACTCCGCATCAGGCCCCGAGTGCACAGAATATGTAATACAAATGTGTGGTTACGGCGCCCGCTGTAGTGAATGTTTTACCGCATGTTTATGGCTTTGCTTAGCACCAGCCGTTTGCCGATGGTCATTTCAGGATATAATTCAGGATTTCCGCATTACTCAGAATCAGAGGGGAAGGTCCCGGCCCTCGTTCACCAGAGTGTGCACAGGAGTCAGACACCCCACAGTTTAGCGCTGGGCGCACTCGCAGGGTTTTAAAATGGTAAGTAAATCCACGCCCTTTTTTGTACCCCGCAAATGCCTGTGCAAAACGTTATTAATCAGCCCCATGTGCCCAATAATTCAACAAACACACGTGTACCATCTACGCCAGCCCCGAATTAGCGTTCAGTGCCCCCTGGTGCCCTCCCGCCTGCTCCGTCCAGGTATGAGACAAAGTGCGGGAGTGTCACGCTTGTTCCTGACGGCCCGGGAGGTCTCACGCTTTAAGGGGCGCCCCATCTATTCACTGCTTATTTTATTATCCGGACCCCTCCAGTATAATAAGCAAGCATGTGTATGACATTATAGTGCGCCATCAGGGACTGTGAAGGGGGCATTTGCTGTAGATAGGAACAACAAATTGATCTGCCCAGAGCCTCTAAAAACGGTTTGGGTGGAAGGCATTTTTAAACATAGTCAAAGTGTAAAAAAACGGAAAAAAAAACTGAAGAGCATCAGAATCAAATCCCGATTCCCGATGACTACATTTTTCTAAAAAAATAAATAATAAAAAAAAAACATACACTAAGCCTTCCAACAATGTTCTAAATGAAAGAGAAGGTTTGTTAATCTTGCATTATATAGTATTATTGTTTTATGTTTATTATTATTCTCCTTATTTTTATTTTTATTACTTCAAACTGGAACGACCGACAACATTATGGAAAGATACGGTTTAAGGTTGCAATAGTATTTCTTCTGTTTCTACTCCAATCCTAAACAGGAATTCTTAACCGAAAAGAAGCATGTTTGAGATGGTAGAAGATGCAAACAAAGCAAGCATTGGTAATGCCAACAGCTCTATCTTGTAACTAAAATGTACCACTTATAAGCTACTTTATCTGAAGTTCAGTTACCTTGTAACTGAAATTTGTCATTGAATGTGAGGTTAGACATTTATTGACTGATCGTGTTTGCACTCAGTCCCTCGTCTTTGCAGTTCTGCATCAATTCAACCACCTATATACACATTCTTGCATTCACCCGCTCACCCACAAATACCACACAAAAGAAACTCACCAATCATTGAAGTTGCACTCTTTCACTTGTTGGCTTTGCCAGTGCTTGTTTAGTTTACCTTCCTGGTTTAAAGCTGACCAGTGAGAACTGCTAACCCTGGCCTAGTTTGAGACTTCCATGGCACCAGTTGTGTGGACGCCTTCACGTCCTTGCGCCTAGGGCTCTGGGGCTTTGAGTGTCTTTCAATGCCATTTAAGAGGGTCCTGGCTGTGTCTGTTCTGATGATCTGCAGATTTTATCTTAAAAGAGGTCCAGCTGGGTTTCGGAAGAGGTTCATCAAAAGCCCATGTCAGAGGCCAGAGGTAGATTTTTAAGATGCTCTGAAGAGGGCGCTGCCCTCCTCTTTGTAAGGGAGTGGGTTTGATTTTGACTGCAGTGTGTCCACCGAGGGTTCTTCTGTTTACATGGACTGAGACCCCAGAGCGTAGCCCTGACATCATTATAGGAAGGAGTGATTACTGTCCTCTTATGGGGGTTTGTGGGCTGGTACTGGTGGCGGTATGGATTCACTGTGGAAGGGACAACCTTCCTACCTGTCTTTTCCAAGGGGGTTGATGCCCGCCTCCTGTGGGTTCTGTGGGGTCTTTTCTCTCTGTCTATGGGGGGTATGGATGGACAGTGCACACTCACTTTGTTAATGTAGTGCAGGATCAGTAGAACCTGTGTGTGTGTCTGTGTGGTACTGTGTGTGCTTGATTGAGTGCAAGAATCAATCCGTGCTTCCAAGGACTTCTGTTGAGCCCACCAGGGAAAGAATCAGTGCCACCAAGGACTTCTGGTGAGCCCACCAGGGAAAGAATCAGTGCTTCCAGGGACTTCTGGTGAGCCCACCAGAAAAAAGAATCAGTGCCGTCAAGGACCTCTGGTGAGCCCCCCCACAGGGAAGGAATCAGTGCCTCCAAGGACTTCTGGTGATCCCACCAGGGAAAGAATCAGTGCCTCCAAGGACCTCTGGTGAGCCCACCAGGGAAAGAATCAATCAGTGCTTCCAAGGACTTCTGGTGAGCCCACCAGGGAAAGGATCAGTGCCTCCAAGGACTTCTGGTGAGCCCACCAGGGAAAGAATCAGTGCCTCCAAAGACTTCTGGTGAGCTCACCAGGGAAAGAATAAATCAGTGCTTCCAAGGACTTCTGGTGATCCCACCAAGGAAAGAGTCAGTGACTCCAAGGACTTCTGGTGAGCCCACCAGGGAAAGAATCAGTGCCTCAAAGGACTTCTGGTGAGCCCACCAGGGAAAGAATCGGCGCCACCAAGGACTTCTGGTGAGCCCACCAGAGAAAGAATCAGTGCCTCAAAGGACTTCTGGTGAGCCCATCAGGGAAAGGATCAGTGCCTCCAAGGACTTCTGGTGAGCGCACCAGGGAAAGGATCAGTGCCTCAAAGGACTTCTGGTGAGCCCACCAGGGAAGGAATCAGTGCCTCCAGGGACTTCTGGTGAGCCCACCAGGGAAAGGATCAGTGCCTCCAAGGACTTCTGGTGAGCCCACCAGGGAAAGAATCAGCGCCTCCAAGGACTTCTGGTGAGCCCACCAGGGAAAGGATCAGTGCCTCCAAGGACTTCTGGTGAGCCCACCAGGGAAAGAATCAATCAGTGCTTCCAAGGACTTTTGGTGATCCCACCAAGGAAAGAGTCAGTGCCTCCAAGGACTTCTGGTGAGCCCACCAGGGAAAGAATCAGTGCCTCAAAGGACTTCTGGTAAGCCCACCAGGGAAAGAATCAGTGCCACCAAGGACTTCTGGTGAGCCCACCAGAGAAAGAATCAGTGCCTCAAAGGACTTCTGGTAAGCCCACCAGGGAAAGAATCAGTGCCTCCAAGGACTTCTGGTGAGCTCACCAGGGAAGGAATCAGTGCCTACAAGGACTTCTGGTGAACTCACCAGGCAAAGAGTCAGTGCCTCCAAGGACTTCTGGTGAGCCCACCAGGGAAAGAATCAGTGCTTCAGAGGACTTCTGGTGAGCCCACCTGGGAAAGAATCAATCAGTGCTTCCAAGGACTTCTGGTGATCCCACCAAGGAAAGAGTTAGTGCCTCCAAGGACTTCTGGTGAGCCCACCAGGGAAATAATTAGTGCCTCAAAGGACTTCTGGTGATCCCACCAAGAAAAGAGTCAGTGCCTCCAGGGACTTCTGGTGAGCCCACCAGGGAAAGTGTCAGTGCCTCCAGGGACTTCTGGTGAGCCCACCAGGGAAGGAATCAGTGCCTCCAGGGACTTCCGGTGAGCCCACCAGGGAAAGGATCAGCGCCTCCAGGGACTTCTGGTGAGCCCACCAGGGAAAGAATCAGTGCCACCAAGGACTTCTAGTGAGCCCACCAGAGAAAGAATCAGTGCCTCAAAGGACTTCTGGTAAGCCCACCAGGGAAAGAATCAGTGCCTCCAAGGACTTCTGGTGAGCTCACCAGGGAAGGAATCAGTGCCTACAAGGACTTCTGGTGAACTCACCAGGCAAAGAGTCAGTGCCTCCAAGGACTTCTGGTGAGCCCACCAGGGAAAGAATCAGTGCTTCAGAGGACTTCTGGTGAGCCCACCTGGGAAAGAATCAATCAGTGCTTCCAAGGACTTCTGGTGATCCCACCAAGGAAAGAGTTAGTGCCTCCAAGGACTTCTGGTGAGCCCACCAGGGAAATAATTAGTGCCTCAAAGGACTTCTGGTGATCCCACCAAGAAAAGAGTCAGTGCCTTCAGGGACTTCTGGTGAGCCCACCAGGGAAAGTGTCAGTGCCTCCAGGGACTTCTGGTGAGCCCACCAGGGAAGGAATCAGTGCCTCCAGGGACTTCCGGTGAGCCCACCAGGGAAAGGATCAGCGCCTCCAGGGACTTCTGGTGAGCCCACCAGGGAAAGGATCAGTGCCTCCAAGGACTTCTGGTCAGCCCACCAGGGAAAGAATCAGTGCCTCCAGGGACTTCTGGTGAGCCCACCAGGGAAAGAGTCAGTGCCACCAAGGATTTCTGATGAGCCCAATGTTACCCCTGGTGCGTTTAGTGTGCCCTTGGTGTCTCCCGAGAGCCTTTTGGTTTGACTTCGGCCCTCGCTCCTGGCCTGGAGCGAAAGAAGTAAAACTGAAGCAAACCACATCCTTATCCCTGCAGTGGCTTGAGAGTGACCAGCTCTTTGGCTCTCTTGTGTGCACCTTTGTCCCCCTGCCTGGAACTGCTGGCACGTCAGAGCAGGACAAGGTGATTGCGAGTGATGGTTTACAAGTTACACCATGCTCTTAACTACTACTTCCTGCACTAGAAAATCTTAATTACGATTGATGTTTTAAGTTATAATGTTTTAAAGTTAGCACCCCATGTGAGCCAGGGATTCCAATGAACCAATGAGACTGTGCCCTCTTTACGCCTTCACCCCTCCTCCCCCCGCCCCCCACTTCGGTGCCAGAGTATGGGTGTTACTAGGAGTGGGCTCTTTCACACTATTTTAGGGGGCTCTTTTATTGGGGGCCAACACAACTTCTGCAAGTCATGCATCAGCCACAGAATCACCCCCAAGGCATTGGTGTTCGCACACTCCTCAAGATCAGTGGAACTCCTGGGTGAAGCCTCTCTGTCTCGGGCCTGGGCTGTGCTCCGCCTCACAAGGCTGAGAAGCGCGCACTTGTGCGTTAAAGTGTCGTGACTTGTGGATGGGCCTGCCAAGGCCTTGGTCCTTACGAACACCAGAGGACATTGGGCCATTTGAGAGTATCTGTCCAGCTACTGTGAGAAGGGTCTGCTGAATCAAAGACCTGACACTCAGGTTCACACCCCAGTGGGTCCACTCAGCCTTCTTTCCAAGGATGATAACATGAGTACCCCGGGGGGTGGGGGTAGTAATAAACATCTGCTGTTCAACACCTAGATGCTCCAAGGGGTGGACATGCACTTTACAATTATACATGTTTGTTCAGAGGAGCGAGCAGAATTGTTTGTGGGTTTAACAGTGTTAAAGACACAGCTCTCCAGTTCACGCCTGGCTGCACGGACCTGGTTTTCATTGTGTGTGTTTTGTTTCTTTATGTGTAGTATTTAGCTGTGTGTGCATTAAAATACTTTTTCCTTTTCAAGGTAAAAGCACTGGTTGGACATTAATTTATGAAATGTTGCTCATTGCTGATCACTGGGTGTGTCCCCCTCATCACCTCCCTGGGGGGGCTTTGGACTGCTCTGTCTCACCACCCCCAGGATCTCAGAAGTGCTAAAGGGGTGCACTTGGTATTCAGTTTGGGACAATAGCACAGAGGTCGCAGGAACCCAGAGGTAAACAACCCAAATACTTATAAATGGAGTCCATGAGTCCGGACTGTCTATGGACCCCGCACCCTACCAGGGGGAGGACAAGCAGTGCCTGGGTGATCAGCAGCACTTCCCTGGAGCCCAGAGCAGTGCCCCCTGAGCTGCTGTGCCCGAGGCCTCCAGTGAACCCACAAAGGAGCCGGTCAGAGATAGAGGGGGCGCAGTACCTAGGGAATCAACTCCATCCCACTCACTGATGGCCATATAAAGCATGAAAGGCGGTCTTCAAAAGAAATCACTTTGTTGCTGAAAATAGTACATTAAAAAAAGAAACATCAATGAAATTCGGGGCCTTCTCCACAGTCTGATGGGCACCTCATTCAAGTAATCGCTGAAAGGGGCTCACTCAAACAAGCCAATGGCTGAAGAGGGCTCACTCAAACAAGCCAATGGCTGAAGAGGGCTCACACAAACAAGCCAATGGCTGAAGAGGGCTCACTCAAACAAGCCAAGGGCTGAAAAAAGCTCACTCAAACAAGCCAATGGCTGAAGTGAGCTCACTCAAACAAGCCAATGGCTGAAGAGGGCTCACCCAAACTAGCCAATGGCTGAAGAGGGTTACTCAAACAAGCCAATGGCTTGGCTCACTCAATCTAGCCAATGGCTGAAGAGGGCTTAGTCAAACAAGCCAATGGCTGAAGAGTGCTGACCTAAAACTAAACATGTTTTTAGGTCTCGCCTAGCGTTGCTGCGCACATGCTCAGCTCGCTCGGCGAGATTTATTGTTAATGAGTAGTTTTAGAAAAGGGTTTTAAGCCCCGCCCCTCATTTCCATTGGCTGACGTCACCGTTTATGGTAAACGGTGGCCTGCCATTGGAAATGAGCTTTCTGGGTTGCCTCCCTTTGGCTTTTTGGGCTGGCCCACCCGGACTGGCTCGCCTGCTTCACGGCTGTTGTGAAGACTTTTCTTATCTGCTTGTTTATTTAGCATGCAGATAAGAAAAGTCTTCACGACAGCTGTGAAGCGCGCGAGCCAGTGCTCCGGGCTTCCTGCAACCACACTGCCTTCACGCCTGGAGCATGCACCAGTCGGCTCTGTGATTGGTTGGCGGCAGGCAGGCACAAGTCTGGAAATAATTGATTTAATTGTATTTATTAAGCGCTTGCAGTTGATGTCGAGGTGTAACCCCGTTCATTGTAAATGTATTTTACTGTACTGTAGTTTGCTAAAGATGTTTCACATAACGCATAAGTTACATTATTGGAGAGAAATACAATCAATGTTTTGGTTTTTGCCTAAGCAACGTTTTACTTAAGTGACGTTTCAAGTAAATAATACGCGTTCTATTGCAGTATGGCCGCCTCCCTAACTTTTAAATCCGCTAGATGGCGCTGCAAGCTTTCATCTATCACAGTTATTGTACCAGCTGCCAGGATCGGCTTGCAAGCGACTATCTTAATTATGCTGCTAGCCTCTTAGGACAAATTCGCCCTGTCGCCCATCACATGCATTGTGCCTCTCATGATCAAATTGAGCCACAAAGCCATAAAATGTTGTTAACAGAGTATCAAAACACAAATGTACATTCTACGGTAGCTTTAACAAGTCTTGATGTTGGAATGTGTAATATATGCATGCATGTGGTATTTCAATAGCGTGTACCAGACGAAAAGACTGCGGAGCTCCGTACAGGTTCGAAGGCAGTGAGTGCCTCAGACAGTGACAGAGTAAATCTAGGTGGGGTGGGTTCTGAGGGGGAAGGTGGGCTATTTACTGTGTTTTGTTTACCTGTGAATGTAGTTGGGAATGTGCGACACACAAAGCTATTGGCATTGCAAATGACAATGCCTTTTATTTATGCTTTAAAAACCAAAACATAAATAAAAGGCATTTTCATTTACAATGCCAATAACTCAAATTTGCGCAAATGCGAGACCTATTGCATTGCAAAGGCTTCTTTTCACTCGCTAAGATTGCCCCTAAGCTCCGCCCCCTAATGCGAGGGAGGGTGCCAAAAGAGGAGGCGAGCGCGTACTGGCTGAGGGGAGGCAGTGGGCAGCAAAGAAGTCGAAGCTGCTCCTGGTTCAGCGCGGTGTCCCTGACACGGGTGCCATGCTTATTATAAAAGTTAAAAAAAATAAGCATTGAAAATGCAATAGGTCTCGCCTTTGATTAAGTTAAATGCAAAAACAACAGTTGATGGACAGAATGCAGAACAATGTCATACATTCACCCCAGTACCGAGATCTGGGCCTAAATCCATCGTTTTTTTGCTCACCATGCCATTCCAGTTTGAACCCAGCCATATGCAAATCAGTCTTGACCCTGTGCCTCATGGGAACAGTCCAGCCCGAACTGCCAAGCCAGGTCCTCCCTGAACTGGAAACAAGCATCCTAGGACCGGTTTCGGGGTTTCACCCCTCTTCAGCCAGGATAGCTTGATTCCAGTGGCATGGAGAGCACGGGACCCACGTCTGGGCATACCCGTCCCACTCGGGGTGACAAATGCAAAAACAACAGTTGATGGACAGAATGCAGAACAATGTCATACATTCACCCCAGTACAGAGATCTGGGCCTAAATCCATCGTTTTTGCTCACCATGCCATTCCAGTTTGAACCCAGCCATATGCAAATCAGTCTTGACCCTGTGCCTCATGGGAACAGTCCAGCCCGAACTGCCAAGCCAGGTCCTCCCTGGACTGGAAACAAGCATCCTAGGACCGGTTTCGGGGTTTCACCCCTCTTCAGCCAGGATAGCTTGATTCCAGTGGCATGGAGAAGCACGGGACCCACGTCTGGGCATACCCGTCCCACTCGGGGTGACAAATGCAAAAACAACAGTTGATGGACAGAATGCAGAACAATGTCATACATTCACCCCAGTACAGAGATCTGGGCCTAAATCCATCGTTTTTTTGCTCACCATGCCATTCCAGTTTGAACCCAGCCATATGCAAATCAGTCTTGACCCTGTGCCTCATGGGAACAGTCCAGCCCGAACTGCCAAGCCAGGTCCTCCCTGAACTGGAAACAAGCATCCTAGGACCGGTTTCGGGGTTTCACCCCTCTTCAGCCAGGTTAGCTTGATTCCAGTGGCATGGAGAGCACAGGACCCACGTCTGTTCTGCATTCTGTCCATCAACTGTTGTTTTTGCATTTGTTACCCCGAGTGGGACGGGTATGCCCAGACGTGGGTCCCGTGCTCTCCATGCCACTGGAATCAAGCTATCCTGGCTGAAGAGGGGTGAAACCCTGAAACCGGTCCTAGGATGCTTGTTTCCAGTCCAAGGAGGACCTGGCTTGGCAGTTCGGGCTGGACTGTTCCCATGAGGCACAGGGTCAAGACTGATTTGCATATGGCTGGGTTCAAACTGGAATGGCATGGTGAGCAAAAAACGATGGATTTAGGCCCAGATCTCTGTACTGGGGTGAATGTATGACATTGTTCTGCATTCTGTCCATCAACTGTTGTTTTTGCATTTGTCACACCGAGTGGGACGGGTATGCCCAGACGTGGGTCCCGTGCTCTCCATGCCACTGGAATCAAGCTATCCTGGCTGAAGAGGGGTGAAACCTCGAAACCGGTCCTAGGATGCTTGTTTCCAGTTCAGGGAGGACCTGGCTTGGCAGTTCGGGCTGGACTGTTCCCATGAGGCACAGGGTCAAGACTGATTTGCATATGGCTGGGTTCAAACTGGAATGGCATGGTGAGCAAAAAACGATGGATTTAGGCCCAGATCTCGGTACTGGGGTGAATGTATGACATTGTTCTGCATTCTGTCCATCAACTGTTGTTTTTGCATTTGTCACCCCGAGTGGGACGGGTATGCCCAGACGTGGGTCCCGTGCTCTCCATGCCACTGGAATCAAGCTATCCTGGCTGAAGCAGGGTGAAACCCCGAAACCGGTCCTAGGATGCTTGTTTCCAGTTCAGGGAGGACCTGGCTTGGCAGTTCGGGCTGGACTGTTCCCATGAGGCACAGGGTCAAGACTGATTTGCATATGGCTGGGTTCAAACTGGAATGGCATGGTGAGCAAAAAAACGATGGATTTAGGCCCAGCTCTCGGTACTGGGGTGAATGTATGACATTATTCTGCATTCTGTCCATCAACTGTTGTTTTTGCATTTGTCACCCCGAGTGGTACGGGTATGCCCAGACGTGGGTCCCGTGCTCTCCATGCCACTGGAATCAAGCTATCCTGGCTGAAGAGGGGTGAATCCCCGAAACATGTCCTAGGATGCTTGTTTCCAGTCCAGGGAGGACCTGGCTTGGCAGTTCGGGCTGGACTGTTCCCATGAGGCACAGGGTCAAGACTGATTTGCATATGGCTGGGTTCAAACTGGAATGGCATGGTGAGCAAAAAAACGATGGATTTAGGCCCAGATCTCTGTACTGGGGTGAATGTATGACATTGTTGTGCATTCTGCCCATTAACTGTTGTTTTTGCATTTGTCACCCCGAGTGGGACGGGTATGCCCAGACGTGGGTCCCGTGCTCTCCATGCCACTGGAATCAAGCTATCCTGGCTGAAGAGGGGTGAAACCCCGAAACCGGTCCTAGGATGCTTGTTTCCAGTCCAGGGAGGACCTGGCTTGGCAGTTCGGGCTGGACTGTTCCCATGAGGCACAGGGTCAAGACTGATTTGCATATGGCTGAGTTCAAACTGGAATGGCATGGTGAGCAAAAAAACGATGGATTTAGGCCCAGATCTCTGTACTGGGGTGAATGTATGACATTGTTCTGCATTCTGTCCATCAACTGTTGTTTTTGCATTTGTCACCCTGAGTGGGACAGGTATGCCCAGACGTGGGTCCCGTGCTCTCCATGCCACTGGAATCAAGCTATTCTGGCTGAAGAGGGGTGAAACCCCAAAACCGGTCCTAGGATGCTTGTTTCCAGTCCAGGGAGGACCTGGCTTGGCAGTTCGGGCTGGACTGTTCCCATGAGGCACAGGGTCAAGACTGATTTGTATATGGCTGGGTTCAAACTGGAATGGCATGGTGAGCAAAAACGATGGATTTAGGCCCAGATCTCTGTACTGGGGTGAATGTATGACATTGTTCTGCATTCTGTCCATCAACTGTTGTTTTTGCATTTGATTAAGTTAAAGCCATTTGCTTTGCTAATGGTATTGTATAGCAAAGCAAATGGCTTTAACTTAATCAAAGGCGAGACCTATTGCATTTTCAATGCTTGTTTACTATGTTGTTGTTGCTGCATTGACCTAAAGCTCTCTGCACCTAAAATGTAGAGAGCAAATGCTATAACATTTTATGGAAGGGTGAGGGTATAGAAAAAGCAAGTGGGAGGGGGAGCAATGAGAGAAGAACACTAAAAACGGAGCTCTCAGTGACGTTGCTGGGTGGGTGGGGGACATCATGCAGATAATGCCCTTTCCAGGCACATGCTTTGCATCAGATGTTGCTCACTTTGAGGCCCCAATTTTGAAACATGTGTAGCCCCCATTGGGCATATTAATTACTTGCAAGTGCGTGTGTTTTTCAAAATAATGCAGAGTTTACAATATTTTAAAACCGCAGTGTAAACATGAATTTTCTTATTGTGCTAATATGTTTTTTTAGGATCTGTAACTCTTTCTGAACACAAGGATATTTGTTTTAATTCACTCGATGCTGATGAATATACGTTTGAAATAAACAAGAGTCATTTTTAAATGCTGCAACATCAATGTATTTGTTCCAGTGGTGAGTAGTCTGCACTCAAGAGACCGTCCTCACTTGTGAGCGGCCTCAAGAGCTTACCTAAGATCAGAAGCTGACACTCACATGAGCGACAAATCTAATGTCCACAATAACCAGAGGGAAGTGGATTATTCTAACCAAAGCATTCCTGAATGTGACTGCAAAGTGAATATTCAGCAAAACTACTTTATTTAGGTAAATGCAAAGTGTCTGAACCCTATGTTTCATGTGGGACACACCCTAAAGGAGAGTCAGCACCGAGCTCAAGAATCCCCAGTACAGCCTCTTTATGGAGAGGGAACATCTAAGACTGACAAAGGAATGACCTGCAGTCCATGTTGAAGCTTCAGTTATAAAACACAGATAACAGCCAGGGGGGTCTCCGTGAAGCTTGAAACCGAAGCGAGAATGACCAAATATTGATTCCAAAATATTGTGTAATTTTAATATCATGTCAAAAATGCCATCACTACAACAGTATCGTGGGCCAGAATATCAAAGGTAATATTATTGTTTTTTACGTATATATTATTGTTCTCAAACATATTGTTATATATATGCAATCGTTTAATTTAATATAGTTGACTTATATTCATTATAAATATAATTTATAATTTGTAATTTCAATTTTAAGAAATGTAATTAGTAATTTATAGAATGTAGAGGTGGGTTGTTGGGTTTCTAGGGGAGTAAGGAAGGAAGTTATTTCAATTATAAATTATTGTTTTTTTATTTGACTTTATTTTCTATGTTAATTAAATATTTTATTGGTAATAATGTGAATTAGTTAATTGTTTATTTGTTATTTTAGGTATTTATGTGTAATGTGTGATTTTTAAAGTCATTATTTTTCTATGCAGTTTAATGCTAATTCGGAGCTTAGTAGCAGGTTGCAATGTTTGTAGGGGAATCGAGTGGGAAGTTATTTACATTAAGTTTTTATGTAAAGTAAATATTTATTTGGTAATTAAATATTTGATTTTTCGATTGATTGTTATTTTAACTATTTAAGTATGTTTTGTTATTTTTAAGTATAATTTAATTTTGCATTGTTTAATTACTAATTAATATTTTAGTAGTGGATAGTTGGGGTGGAGTGGAATATGGTGGGGAATTATTAAATTATTTATTTGTTTACAATTCTTTTATGTTAACTAAGTATTTATTTGTTGGTTGGTAATTAATTATGTAAATTGAATGATTATTTGTTATGTGATTTATTTGATGTATTATAATTAATTGTTAATCTGTTGATAAGTGTTTGCAATTATTTAGTTTGTAATTTTTTTTATATTTATTATTGATTTTTTAAAATTTGTTGAAATAAATTGCAATTTCAATTATATTATTGCTTTAGTTATAATTTTTGTTTATTTTCAGTGGTTGTTTGTGGTTATTTTTGGATAGTAGGGAGGGAAGTGTATTTACTTTGTTTATGAATGTTTACATGTTTTACTATTACATTTTTTTTATTTACATTAAATTGCATATGTTTTAATTTTTTGTGTTCTGTTAATTATTTAAATATTTTGTTAAAGATAATTAGGCGTTACAGTGAAATATGTAACCCTTCCTAAATCCAACATGTTCCATGTTTTTGTTTACTTTGGAGTGGGAATAGTAACTCTAACACCTTCATAGTCCAACACTTTCCCTGATTTTGCTTATGTTAGAGTGGGAATAATTAATTAAAGTACAACACTTTCCCAACTATTGCTTGGATTGGACTGAGACTAGTGAATCTAACCCTGCCAAAGTCCGTACTTTCTCTACTGTTGCATAGATTGGAGTCGGAATAGTAAATTAAAATCCTCCAAAGTCGAACACTTTCTCAGATTTTGCTTACATTGGAGTTGGAATAATAAATCTAATCCCTCCAAAGTCCAGCACTTTCCCTAATGTTATGTAGATTGGAGTGGGAATAGAAATTCTAACCTCTCCAAAGTCCAATATTTTCCCCATGTTTCGTAGATTTTAATGAGAAAAGTAAATTTAACCCCTCCAAAGTCCAAAACATTCTCTTTATTTTGCTTACGTTTAAGTGGGAGTTGGAAATCTAACCCCTCCAACGTCCAACAATTTCCCTGCTTTTGCTCACATTGGAGTGGGGATAGCAAATCTAACCCTTCCAAATTTGAACGCTATTCATACGTTTGCTTAATTGGAGATATGCTACTCACTTTTGCTACTGGTTAATTTTGTTTGTAGTTATTTTTTAATGTGTTGTATTTTGTTTAATGTTTATATTTGTTTTCATAAATGTATTGTTTTATTTGAAAATTACATTTCCTTATATCAATTTTATGTATTTATTTAATTTATTATGAGCTATGTGTTTGTTAATATATGTTTTTCATTTTGTTATTACTAATATTATCACTGTCATTTTTTAAATTGTATAAATATTGGTCTGATATATTTTGAACAAATATCTAAATTCATTGTAGATATATATCATTTTGTTGTATTACAAGTATTTATTTTGAAGTATATTATATTATTTTTTAGAAATTTAATATTTTAAATAAAAGAATTATAATACTAATTATATCAATAAATCAATATTCTTATTTTTTTTTATGAGTCTGTTCACAATATTTTTGACATTATATTTTGTTACTTTAC
Source organism: Calotriton arnoldi (assembly GCA_963921515.1). Lineage (NCBI taxonomy): Eukaryota > Metazoa > Chordata > Amphibia > Caudata > Salamandridae > Calotriton > Calotriton arnoldi. Next base: position 847,573 of record CAWUFW010005054.1, on the reverse strand, counting down.
ATACAAAGGGCTTTATTTCGATGTCGTGGAAACGGGACCGACCGACCTCCGGTCGGGGGTCCCGACTGCCTAATTGCATACTCCCCTTTCTCAATGGGAGCTCATGTTACAGCCGTAAACCGGCCGTAACACAAGCTCCCATTGAGGAATGGAGTCTGTGTTCATCCCTGCACCCTGTGAGAGGCATCTCAAGGTGCTTGCCACAAGGTGCAGGGATCAACAGGGGGGCACCATAGGTGCCCCCTCTCGGCCCCCAACCGGAGGCCGAATACAGAAGACACGCTTTCTGATATGGTTTCCATGTCGGACAGGCCGGCATGGAAACCATGCCAGAAACCGTGCATCGTAATCCCAAGGGCACAAAGGTCCGTCCTTTGGGATTACGAGCTGGTTCAGACTGGACGACGGGATCCTTGAGCCTGTCGGAAGCCAGCCGGAATGACCCGCCGGTTTCAACTGGCTGATACATAATCAGCAGGTCAAAATTGAAACTGACGATGGGGGTCGGAAAGCTTGCGACAGAAGGTCGGAGGCTTTCCGACCTCCAAAGTAATCCGCCCCAAAGTGTCTAATGTCAATATGTTTGTAGGTGGTATTTTTTTACACTTTATTCTTGTCCTGGATATTCTGTCGTACAAACAAAGAGACATATAGACGTATCTTCATTAGGGGAACATAAGACTTAAATCAAACTTTTACATTATAGTATGAGGACTGGGCAATTTATTTATTTATGCTTTCTTGATGCAGGGAAGTAGATAGTTCTTTTAGAACAATTGTTATTTTAGGGAAGCAAATTATATGCATTTAAGTAGGTTGATGAACATTAAGATTAAAATGTAAAATTATTAAATGTTTGACGTTATTTAAACTACGCATATTGACTTTCAGTTGCATTATGTATGTTTAATGTTATAGGTAGGTACACTAGAGGTGTACACATTTTGGAAAAGTTCAACATGTGTAGGTAATGCGTTCACAAGTGTGTAAAGTTATTTATTTTACAACAGAAATGTATTACCTTATATTATACTTTTGTTACACATGTACTCCGGTATATGTGTAGACACATGGGGCCCATTAAATTGTGATCCCTCTGCAAACACCTTTGAAGTAGTCAATGCATATGCCTGCAGAGACCTTACTGACTACTCATATCTTGAATATTACAAGGAGCTGCTGCACATGAATTGTATGTGGGTGCCATAGTGAAACAACCAACCCCCCTTGACACAATTTCACTCTAAGCTAGAACTTCATGTAACTACATTTCTCTGTGTACTACCAGTTAGTTTATCCCTGCATATGCTGTCCATTATGCTACAGCTGTTTACCTTATCTCTCTTTCTTCTTTGTCCTACGTTTGCTAAATCTTTAGGACTCTATGGTCATGCTGATTACCTACTGTGGAATATTGATGGACAGACTCACCTCTCCCTGTTCATCGCCATCATGTCATATCAATCACCAACCATCTCATTGATTCTCCCAAAATGAACACTACAAAGCCATGTTGGAGTCCTCATTCAGTAATTCTAGCAACTTCTCTATCACTCTTTGTTCATGGAAACCACATGCCCCAAACACCATGCAATGAAGGTAGAGGAGTTGCATCCTCTCATGGCCATCCAACATCAACCTCGTCCCAGCCCTCCTTTGAACATCAATGAAGGTAGAGGAGTTGCATCCTCTCATGGCCATCCAACATCAACCTCGTCCCAGCCCTCCTTTGAACATCAATGAAGGTAGAGGAGTTGCATCCTCTCATGGCCATCCAACATCAACCTCGTCCCAGCCCTCCTTTGAACATCAATGAAGGTAGAGGAGTTGCATCCTCTCATGGCCATCCAACATCAACCTCTGCCCAGCCCTCCTTTGAACATCAATGAAGGTAGAGGAGTTGCATCCTCTCATGGCCATCCAACACCAACCTCTGCTCAGCCCTCCTTTGAACATCAATGAAGGTAGAGGAGTTGCATTCTCTCATGGCCATCCAACATCAACCTCTGCCCAGCCCTCCTTTGAACATCAATGAAGGTAGAGGAGTTGCATCCTCTCATGGCCATCCAGCATCAACCTCTGCCCAGTCCTCCTTTGAACATCAATGAAGGTAGAGGAGTTGCATCCTCTCATGGCCATCCAACACCAACCTCTGCTCAGCCCTCCTTTGAACATCAATGAAGGTAGAGGAGTTGCATCCTCTCATGGCCATCCAACATCAACCTCTGCCCAGCCCTCCTTTGAACATCAATGAAGGTAGAGGAGTTGCAGTCTCTCATGGCCATCCAACATCAACCTCTGCCCAGCCCTCCTTTGAACATCAATGAAGGTAGAGGAGTTACATCCTCTCATGGCCATCCAACATCAACCTCTACCCAGCCCTCCTTTGAACATCAATGAAGGTAGAGGAGTTGCATCCTCTCATGGCCATCCAACATCAACCTCTGCCCAGCCCTCCTTTGAACATCAATGAAGGTAGAGGAGTTGCATCCTCTCATGGCCATCCAACATCAACCTCTGCCCAGCCCTCCTTTGAACATCAATGAAGGTAGAGGAGTTGCATTCTCTCATGGCCATCCAGCATCAACCTCTGCCCAGCCCTCCTTTGAACATCAATGAAAGTAGAGGAGTTGCATCCTCTCATGGCCATCCAACATCAACCTCTGCTCAGCCCTCCTTTGAACATCAATGAAGGTAGAGGAGTTGCATCCTCTCATGGCCATCCAACATCAACCTCTGCCCAGCCCTCATTTGAACATCAATGAAGGTAGAGGAGTTGCATCCTCTCATGGCCATCCAACATCAACCTCGTCCCAGCCCTCCTTTGAACATCAATGAAGGTAGAGGAGTTGCATCCTCTCATGGCCATCCAACATCAACCTCTGCCCAGTCCTCCTTTGAACATCAATGAAGGTAGAGGAGTTGCATCCTCTCATGGCCAACCAACATCAACCTTTGCCCAGCCCTCCTTTGAACATCAATGAAGGTAGAGGAGTTGCATCCTCTCATGGCCATCCAACAACAACCTCTGCCCAGTCCTCCTTTGAACATCAATGAAGGTAGAGGATCTGCATCCTCTCTTGGTCCATCCAACATCAACCTCTGCCCAGCCCTCCTTTGAACATCAATGAAGGTAGAGGAGTTGCAGTCTCTCATGGCCATCCAACATCAACCTCTGCCCAGTCCTCCTTTGAACATCAATGAAGGTAGAGGAGTTGCATCCTCTCATGGCCATCCAACATCAATCTCTGCCCAGCCCTCCTTTGAACATCAATGAAGGTAGAGGAGTTGCATCCTCTCATGGCCAACCAACATCAACCTTTGCCCAGCCCTCCTTTGAACATCAATGAAGGTAGAGGAGTTGCATCCTCTCATGGCCATCAACATCAACCTCTGCCCAGCCCTCCTTGGAACATCAATGAAGGTAGAGGAGTTGCATTCTCTCATGGCCATCCAGCATCAACCTCTGCCCAGCCCTCCATTGAACATCAATGAAGGTAGAGGATCTGCATCCTCTCTTGGTCCATCCAACATCAACCTCTGCCCAGCCCTCCTTTGAACATCAATGAAGGTAGAGGAGTTGCAGTCTCTCATGGCCATCCAACATCAACCTCTGCCCAGTCCTCCATTGAACATCAATGAAGGTAAAGGAGTTACATCCTCTCATGGCCATCCAACATCATCCTCTCCCCAGCCCTCCTTTGAACATCAATGAAGGTAGAGGAGTTGCATCCTCTCATGGCCATCCAACATCAATCTCTGCCCAGCCCTCCTTTGAACATCAATGAAGGTAGAGGAGTTGCATCCTCTCTTGGTCCATCCAACATCAACCTCTGCCCAGCCCTCCTTTGAACATCAATGAAGGTAGAGGAGTTGCATTCTCTCATGGCCATCCAACATCAACCTCTGCCCAGTCCTCCTTTGAACATCAATGAAGGTAGAGGAGTTGCATTCTCTCATGGCCATCCAACATCAACCTCTGCCCAGTACTCCTTTGAACATCTTACCATTGAGGTTTTTCCCCATTCAAAGTAAAGATTGTGGCCTTCTTTCTCCTTACGAGGGCCACCAGATATATTTTGATGAAATGGCAGCTGTGGCTCCTCCGTTAAGGCGGAGGAGCGTTGTCCCACTGCTCAGCGAGCAGTTTAAAAGGAAAAATAAAATGATAATAATGCATTATTATCATGTTATTTTTCCGTTCCTGCTGAGTCGCGGGCGGAGGGGGCTGGGTTGGCCAGAGCAGGTGCCAGGGGGAGGAGTGGTGGCACACTCTAAGTGCGCGTGACTGTTTGGCCGGCCATCTTGGGCCCGCCAAACAGTGATGCTCACTTTGCATGTTCATCACTGGCTGTGTTGCACAGCCTGGGTGGAGAATATGCACAGGCTCATAATCCCCATCTGAGCGCCGAACCACGGTGCTCAGACCTATCACGACGCTGCTGTCATGGTGACAGCAGTGTCATGATTGGCTGGGGGAGCCTGTGTGCTTCCTGTGTGTCGACGACCGAAGTGGACCGTGAGGTGGTGTCGGCCTGCAGGTAAGTGGATTCTTTAAAATTCCCCCTCCCTGCCCCGCCACCCCCGTTAAGCAGCAGCCGCCACTGTGAAATGGAGTTTTTACTGAAATCATTTGAATCCACCACTCCTGCCATTATCATCATCATCATCTTGACTTAACGTCTGCAATCATTCACAAATACACTATTTGTCCGGCTTCCTCCCTGAGTCCTGTCTAATCAACACTCACCACGTACTCAAAAGCAAAAACTCTTGTGCTAGTACATATCTCCAATCCACTCTCTCACTCTCCAACTGTTATTAAATCCTTAACTACTACCCATGCCCTCTTACATATTCTAAACAATGTTCCTCCTAACTTCCCTCCCATTGACACCACCCCATTTTTTTAAGACACCTTTTGGCTTTCCCAGACCTCCAACAGCTTCACATCTCTGCAAACAACAACATCATTTGATCAATTCAATGATGCCTCGAAACATGCTTCTGAATCCCAGTATCGTCCCACGCCTTGTATCCAACTACCTCAAGGCCACCGCCTTAAATCACGGCATATGTCGATATATGAATACCAAGATGTGAGCACTCCTTTCTACTGGTGGAAGAACTAAACCACAAAAAACATCCCCAATTCCAAACAAACCCTGACAGAGCTATCCTCAACCTTAGATAATGCCAGACCTGCATACTTCCAAAACATTACCTTTCCTCCATCTACTCACTTTCTCATGCTCAGAAATGGTTATGCACCCTGTGTCTTCTTCAAATATCAGAATTAATAGAGATATCCCCACTACTCTACTTACTAATCCACCACCTTCCCCCCTGCACCCCAATGACCCCCTAATCCCCACTGCCCTCTACTCTTTCAGGTGAACCCCACAACACTTGTGGAACTCATCCCAATAATCAGATGTGAAACCACCCAATCCTTCCAGCTCACAAACCATCAAACCTCTGTCTCTCTCTAAACCAGCTGTTCTATGCTTATCGTCTTTATTTGGAGGCTCCCTAGCACCTGCCACCCATCTTTCTGCTTCACACTAGCTGTAGTATTGCCTTACTTAAAAGAATAACTGTTGCTAACCCTTCCCTTCCCCCCACCTATCTCCCAGATTTGCATCCTCCTGGATTCAACCTGCCTGTGCCTTCCAATAGCCTCGTAAGCAGTTTTTGATGCAGTGACTCTTGAGATGAGAAGCAGGTCCTTCGTAACAGCCCATGTCTGACATATGTCTTGTTACTTGAAGGTGAAAGTCCCTACAGGGCAAACAAACACACTGCAGGGTAGCAGTGTGCAAGAACACCATGCAGAGATGGTCTCATTGGATGGCTGCAGTGCATTAACAGCATGCAGAGATGGTCTCATTGGATGGCTGGAGTGCAGGAACAGCATGCATAGATGGCCTCATTGGATGGCAGTGCAGGAACAGCATGTAGAGATGGTCTCATTGGATGGCTGCAGTGCAGGAACAGCATGCAGAGATGATCTAATTGGATGGCTGCAGTGCAGGAACAGCATGTATAGATGATCTCATTGGATGGCTGCAGTGCAGGTACAACATGCATAGAAGGTCTCATTGGATGGCTGCAGTGCATTAACAGCATGATGAGATGGTCTCATTGGATGGCTGCAGTGCAGGAACAGCATGCAGAGATGGTCTCATTGGATGGCTGCAGTGCAGGAACAGCATGCAAAGATGGTCTCATTGGATGGCTCCAGTGCAGGAACAGCATGCAGAGATGGTCTTATTGGATGGTTGCAGTGCAGGAACAGCCAGCAGAGATGGTCTCATTAGATGGCTGCAGTGCAGGAACAGCATACAGAGATGGTCTCATTAGATGGCTGCAGTGCAGGAACAGCATACAGATATGGTCTCAATGGATGGCTGCAGTGCAGGAACAGCATGCAGAGATGTTCTCATTGGATGGCTGCAGTGCATTAACAGTATGCGAAGATGGTCTCATTGGATGACAGTGCATTAACAGCATGCATATATGGCTCATTGGATGGCTGCAGTGCATTAACAGCATGCATAGATGATCTCATTGAATGGCTGCAGTGCAGGAACAGCAGACAGAGATGATCTCATTAGATGGCTGCAGTTCAGGAACAGCATTCAGATATGGTCTCAATGGATGGCTGCAGTGCAGGAACAGCATGTAGAGATGATCTGATTGGATGGCTGCAGTACAGTAACAGCATGCAGAGATGGTCTCATTGCATGGCTGCAGTGCAGGTACCTTAAATTAATTGGGGGGACGGAAGATCAAGTTGTTTAAAGAGGTCCTACTCCTGAGCTCCTCCAAGGACTAGCATCAGTTATATCACAAGAAGGAAGTAGATCCTCTAACGGGCAGATGCACTGATAGGTGCTATCAAGCCAGAGTGATTGTCGCTGGGAGATCTGAATTTCAGATCATAATGCCCTCACACACCTGTTAGGGTGTCATGCTTCATCATAGGGCGCTCCTCGTCAGACCGGCGCTGCAAAGTCTGACGGGCCTGGTGGCTACTTTGGCGGAGTTCTTTAGATCTGAGGACGCCGTATGTGGTGAGTGCACGTGGGCAGTATGAATAGTGGTGTGCAAAAAGTGACTTAAAATAGGCACCGGAACCTGTAAGTAATAAATTTAATCAAATATGGGTCCAGGACTAAGTAAAAACAGTGGTGTTATCTTCTGGTCCCTAGGTATCAGGATAGTGTCATCAATGCATGGTCGACATGTTTCGTGCCATTTAGGCCCAACCATCGGGCGGCACTTCTTCAGGACCTTGGTAAAATGTGGTGCCCCCTGGTTGGGCGGGCGATCTCCCGGCTGTTTGAGGATGACCTAATGAAGTATCTTGCTGGTCCCGAGTGCGGAACCAGTGTGAAGTCTCCACCTCAAAGGATGGAGTCTAGTACTTCATAGACGGATGGGAGGGTCCCGATCTCTGTAGGGGACACTTGGTGCATCGATCGGTCACTGCCGTCTCACCTACTCGGCTCCATACCATCAAGATCCAGACTTGGCCTTGATATACAACTTTAAAAAGTTACCCTCAGATCCAGGTCTTCCATGCATGCCAAGAAGGAGTGCAGTAGGACCTATAAACATTTGCTGCGCGGGCAGTGAGCACCGCATCATCCACACACAGAAGAATGGTATGAACTGGGCTCCCATTCCTGGCATCTCCTTCCCCTTGCACACTAAATGATTGTTAAACCCATTCATATAAAGTAAAGATAAGAAAGGGGCCCAAATACACCCTTGTCTCATGCCCCAGGTGGTCCTGATTCGGGGAGTGCAGTTACCTAGGGGTCCGTAGTGGACCTTTACTGTTAAATCACGATGTAAGAGTCTTATTAGGGTGAGCAACTCCATTTCGACCCCTATCTGTTCTATTTGGACCCATAGCTTTGAACGATTCACTAGGCGGAAAGCGCTTGAGAGGCTAAAGAGTCAGAATATCGAGTTGGAAATGTCGACTTGCACTAATATCGAGTGCAGAATATCGAGATACAGAAATATCGACTGCAAGAATATCGTGGTCAAGAATATCGAGTTTAAGGTAAGAAATATCGTTTTCAAAAATATCGAAGTCATTAATATCGTTTGCAAAAATATAGGGGCCCATTACGATAACCGGCGGTAAAAAATCCGCCATCTACTATAGCCTGAAAAAACCGCCCGCCTGCACCATGGGAATACCGACCGAGCAATTATGATGTTGCGAAGCAACCTCCGCCCGCGGTGGTAAAAACACACAAAATTCCGCCCGTCCATGTCAGAATAGAAGATTATCCGTCCGCCACGGACGCAATCCCGCCCGACAACCCAAATCCGCCCGCTCTGACGACCGAGACACCGGCCGTGAAATTATGATCTCCCCGACATGAGCGCGGAAAATCTACATATTTTCCGCCCGCCACGGTGAACAACAGAGATGAATAACTGACACGGCGGAAGGCCTGGCGGCCACGTCCATGCACGGAAATCATTGGCGGACCAAAGAAATACACACAACATGGCCAACAAGTCCACACAGCAAACTACGCCAAAATACCCAAACACAGAACACATCCCAAAGACACATCCCCCCTGGCAAAACAAAAAAACTACAAATCCGAGGACACCAGGCACAACACACCTGAAAACGACAGCCCATCATGACACACCCACATAGGTGAGTACAAAAGCAGCCCCTTCACAGACCACCATCCCTTGCACTACTACAAAGCGAAGACGACAGCAGAGAACCCAGAGAGCCACAAAGGAAAGCAGCATACCACACGCACGCACACATCACACTCATCACCAACAACACCACCACCATCACCACTGAAACACCGGCACCACTAACCCCCTGCACATCACACACCACACACCACACACCCACCACACCAGCACCACAAATACCAAACCACACACCATGGCAACACAAAGAATGCCTAAGTACACTGCCACTGAGTTGACGGTCATGGTCGACGAGATCATCAAGGTGCACCCACAAATCTATGGGAACCAGGTCCAACAGACACCAGTAGCCACCAGAAACAGAATGTGGAGCAGGATTGTAGACCAGGTGAATGAAGTTGGGAACGTGCCACGCAACCGGGGTGAAATTACAAAGAGGTGGCACGACCTGAAAAGCGTGGTCAGGAAGAAAGAGGCCAAGAATCGTGAGCTGGCTGACAGGACTGGCGGCGGAAATCCCGCGCCATTCAAGACCTTCAAGGCGTGGGAGGAGAAGGTGCGAGGCATTCTACATCCGGAGAGTCTCACCGAATACCAGGGGGATTGGAGGCTGGTAAGTACAAACAAATGTATACCAGCACACCGCTATGTACTGTCATGCACTACCAGAATGCCATAGCTCCGAGGGCCAAACACCCCCATGTCCAGTACACAATCCACAAGACATCTCTCACACATGCAACAGACACTCCCACACACTCAGCCCAAAGGTACCAACAAACAAAACCATGGGGGCATGTGTACAGTCAGCCAGCACCACAACTCCCACCAGGTCCCCTTGTACCCCAGATGCGCCGGAAGGAGCACTCCCCACACCTACACTCATGTGTCAGCCTTAGCTGCACTAACCAACAAGTAACAGGTAAGTAGCCTTACCACAACGTCCGTGTATCGGAGGGGGGACTGCAGAAGTACAACCCCCACCAGGCCCCTAGTCCTACAGCGCAGCAAGATGGAGCACTCCCCACACCCATGTGTCAGCCATTGCAGTGCACACCTTCACCCGACAGGTAGATATGTTTCCCTACATGGAGGGGTGTCTGTGGGTGGTAAGCCATCACCTCACAACTCACAACACGGCCCCCACTCCCACAGACCAGCAAGATGGAGCACCCCTCCCTCTCATAACCATGTGGTAGCCATTGCATTGCTCCCTCCAAACCAACAAGTAGGTAGACTACTGTACAGGGCGGGGTGTCTGTAGGCATGAGGACTGTACTACGACTAACATTTGGGACATGTCACGTAGCAGAGGAACAGGTAGCAGGTAGCACCGGGTGGGACCGGGCCCCCCACCGAGGAAGGAGCAAGGTGACGAAGCGCCAGCACCACCAGCGCAGCGGGAGAGCCGCTCATCTATTATTCACTGAAAGGAGCTGGAGCGGCCCATAATGCCTTGCAGGGCATGGGGAAAGTATCGTTTTTGGCGCCTGGTGGCCCCCAGAGGAGGGGGGTCACCTTCAAGTGTGAAAAGGTGCTGGGGGAGCTGCTGGAGAAGCGCAGTCTGCCCCCCAGCACGAATATAAGTCTCACCCTAAGTCTCATGGGGACTTCAAAAGAATAACCCCTCCAGGGCTCAATCAGCATGTAACACTTTTGTTCTACAGCTGAAGGTGAATGAAGAAGTGTATGAAGGAGTGAAGGGCTGAGTTGGGGATGTCTGGAGAAGGGCATCCCCTGGAGGTGAAGAGGTGTAATTGCACCAGAAAGGCATTTACTAACGGTTATTTCTTTTAGGGGGACTGAAGGTCACAGGTGCAATGTGAAGTACCTGTGTAAGGTGATGTCATAAGCAAAGTTGGGTTAGGTAGCCAGACATACCTGCTAGGGCTGTATATGCGTAATCCTGTGATTTAATCTGTGATGCCTTTAGGGGCTTGAATTGCAATGCATTATAATGTCCAACAAAGGTGATGAGTACTGTCATTCCCAAGTAGTGCTTAAACATGTATTCTTGCTGCTGCGCTTAAGTGAGGAACAACCCAGACTGTTAGCCCTGAAGATGTAGGGGTGCATACTGTATGGCCAATATAAGATGCTCAGTCAGGGTTATGTGTCAATAGGGCAGGTGTACCTATTTTTAATGCGTGTTGAGGTAATGGGGTGGGTCGCCACTGGGATGGTGCCAGTGCGCAGGGCCCTCGCTCCAGGTTATGTTCAACTAACTGCATTAGGGGGCAAGATGATGTGCATACATGGGAGTGGTGGTACTAGACCCCACCCCCTTTTGGGAGGGGTGGAGATGTTACTGCAATGTCACAAAGTAATTCCAACAGCTTATGTATATTTGTAAATTGGTGCATAGTATTGAGTAGTGTGTGTGTTTAATAAATGTACTCTTACTTTTATAAAGCAAAGTACAGACTGGACAATCAATTATTGAGTGTTAGTTCTGCGCACCTGCAAATGGCGATTACTAGCCCACACCACCTCCCTTGAGTAAACCTCAGACTGCTCTGCAACGCTACCCTCTGAGAGTCAGGCGCTACAATTGGGTGTTTGGTTCCCAGTGAAGGACAAATGTAGTCATGTTATTTGTGCAGGCCTCACAGATGCTGCCTCGTTCTCCAACATTGGTGTCTTGGCCGCGGCTACGCACCGTCCCTCTACATACAAAACACCCCTCTGAGCAAGACGTTGCCACTACTTTCACCGCTAGGGAACCTTTTCCCTTTGACGTCGCCAGTGATCTCTCCCTACGCCCTCCGACCTGGAGGCGAGCTGGAGGACGAGGCGGACGGCGCCTTCCCAGCAACACCTGGACTGATGCCTTCTTTGGAACTATGACGATGCCCCACGGGCTGAAACTATAACTATTTGTATTTACCGCAGAGCCCGAGTACCCTTGGCCGATGCCCGGTGGAGCTGTCCTATGCAGCTGTAGAGGAGTCTGGCTCTGGGACACCCCCTCGGCCGTCACCTACCCAGCCGGACATCGGACATTGTTTTTCATGGTTCTTCACGGTTTTATCTGTCTCTCTCTTCGACTGCTTTGACTACTTTATTCCCCCTGGAGTAATTTCTCACTTTAGGTCTACCTGACTCTGTCTGCTCTCCCCTCTCCTGTATACCTTTCCCCTCACTACCTTCCACTCCCCATAAGAAGTGTGTCTTGGATATGCTATGCGCTAATATCTTATATTATTGTGTAAGCTCACGTTTTCCTCCTAAGCATGTACTGGTAACTGCAACTGTAACTGTAACTGATATAACTATGCAACAATGTACTGAAACAATGTCCTATCTTATGTAAAGCGCTCTGATACCTCCGGGTCTAGCCAGCGCTATATAAAACTTTTCAAATAAAATAAATAATCATGTGACTAATGTGCACACGGACATGAATTACAGAGTCATAGCCCACATGAGCCATCTCAAATACAGTAACACGTAAGGAGTCACGTCTGCATGCACAGGTCTCACTGGAGTACTGACCCACATGGCGTGCACTGTGCCAGTCATCACACACATCAGAAACACCATCGAAGTCTTGTCCATGTAGTCGTGTCTGCGTGTTCCGTTGACATTGTACAACATCACCCATGTAAGTCTATCTTGTCTCAATGTAACAGAGTGGAACCCCAGTAATGTCACATACACCACTGGACCCATGAACCACACAGCTACACAATGCACATTCAAAATCTCATCCATCTCATCTTTCAGCCCCAGTGTCATGAAAGGTATATCATCTAAACAGTTGTCCCATATACAGTACTTCAGCAAAAATTCCTGCCGATGACCAAAAATGTGTCTGCAGTGTCTGAAGCGCACGTCACACTGTGATTTACAACATACCTAATATAGTCAACACCCCAAGAGCACTGCATTGCTGCACATGGCTGAGGGTAGCACGCACACCAAGGAATTGTCCCATCTGCAATACGTTGTGTGGCACACAACCATTACTCACTCACTACAATGCTTGCAGTGTAATGTCCCTAAATGACAACAGTGAGCAGATATGCTGGGTATGTCAGACATACACACACCTTTGTCTCTGTAGTGTCGTGTGGCCAAAACACATGTCCCCTTCTGCACCCATATGTCACAGTATGTACCACAAAACCATATTTCATATCAAAAGCGTTGATGGAGCTGTACTCCTTTTCCCATCTGCGTTTCTAAGCGTTTCATTTGAACCCCAAAACCATATTTCACCTCAAAAGCGTTGATGGGGCTGTACCCCTTTTGCCATCTGCGTTTCTAAGCGTTTCATTTGAACCCCAAAACCATATTTCATCTCAAAAGCGTTCATGGGGCTGTACCCCTTTTGCCATCTGCGTTTCTAAGCGTTTCATTTGAACCCCAAAACCATATTTCATCTCAAAAGCTTTCATGGGGCTGTACCCCGTTTCCACCAAAGCCACAAAATGCAGGGGTACTGCAACACACACCGATTGGCATTCCAAATCCGTCCCATGCCATATGCACCCATCACACTATTCCATTGCCTTGATCACGCACACACATTGTAGAGCCATACACACGCATCTGGGAAATCAGTGCACAACTGTGCACAAACTGTGAATGTCAGACATCTAACACAAACCTTGCAAGGTGCAACACAATAACCTTTCGTCTCCGCCCCACAGGTGACGAACAGCATGATGCTGGAGAGGGAGACAGCAGCCATCACAGCCAGTCCACAAGCCCTCCACCCGGACTCACGGATGTGGAAGACCTGGACACCTCTTCGGACGAGGACTCCCGACCAGGCACATCTGGTGTGGCAGGGCGCAACCGCTCCCCAGGACCCCTCCTACCCACCAACCCATCTCCCAGGGCTGGTGACCAGTCCCAGGCCCCTGCTGCCACGGTCATTGCGGCCACCACCACCGCCGCAACCACCACCACCACCACCAGGGCCTCCCTGACCACTCACCCTGCGCAAGGGGTGGTACGCACGTCGACATCGACCCTGGGAGCCAGAACGAGGCCCCGGGTGACCAATGTGGCGAGTGGGCAGGTCGGTGGCAGCAGTTCAGGTGGGAGGAGCAGGGTCAGGCCAACGCCATCAGAGCCTGGGAGCCAAGCCCTGCCGCAAATCGCCAGAGTCCTTGGGGCCTATGAAGAGGCCCAGGGACAATGGGCCCGGTCAGCTGCCGATACGCCGGAAGTCCTTGGGGTGTTGAGGTCCATGGACGCCCATATGGGCCAATTCGTGACCCGTATGGGCCAACTTGTCGACCTCATGGGCCAGCTAGTGGTGGTGGTGAGGGCCCAATCAAGGCCAACCACACCACCTCCGCCACCACCTGCTGGGGCGCAGGGTCGTGCAACATCCAGTTCCCCTGCGTCCACAGTGAGTGGGCAATCCTCAGCCACCACCAGCAGCCCACAAACACAACCCCCTCTCAAACGTGGAAGGGGTCGTCCGAAGAGGAAACAGGTGTCCAGAGATGACTTTGCACGCTCCAAACGCCAGTGAGTCAGCCAGCCACGGTGGCCATCTACTGCATTCACTTGGACTACTATCCTACCCCACACTGCCATGTGAATGGCATGTGTCTGTCGGACTGTGGACCCAGAACAACATGGGTACACCTTGACCATCACGCGGACTCATTGTTTCAGCATGCACCACTTTTGTGATCACCTTGCCCACAATCACATGTCACTGCTTAAAATAAATACACCTGGATCACATTCTGTTTTATCTGCTCTGTGTTTAAGCAAGGATGTGCAACCGTCACCATGATCAGAAATGCATCTGGAGTGTGGTATGTCGATAGGCCAGGAGAGGCTGTAGGGACCTAGGGGTGAAAAACAGAACAAGAGTCCATTGAATGTGTGTGTCACACACTCATCACACAGTACTTGTCATCAAGTTTAAGCAATGTACACACATCTCACAGAGCAACAGGGCACAATGCTACAGCCACTGTCAGTGGCATACTACCCTGGACATGGACCATTGCCACACAGCACTCAGTGAACAATAGGCCGCCGTGACAATGCACACATACACCTACACAACTACAGCAACATCAGCCGTCGTACATGGTCACTCACCGTCAAGTGAAGTAGCGGGCGATGAGCTGCTGACGCTCATTCACTGCTTCCTCCTCTCCACTGTCCTCGTCACTGGACACAGCTTGGTCTGCAGGCGGGGGCCCTGGCTGATCACCGTCATCCACTATCAGGGGGATCTGCCTGCGAATCGCGAGATTGTGCAGCATGCAGCATGCCACAACTATCTTGCACACCTTCTGTGGGGAGTATGCCAGTGCACCCCCGGTGCGGTCCAGGCATCTGAATCTGGACTTCAGGAGTCCAAAAGTCCGCTCCACCACACGTCTGGTCCTCCCATGTGCCTCATTGTATCTGACATCAGCTGGTGTCCTAGGATTACGTAGTGGGCTCAGCTGCCAAGGCCCGTTAGGATATGCAGAGTCAACTGGGTGTCAGAAACACAGAGAATCGTTGCAATTCCAACAGGATACAAGACAGCATGTCACACCCAGCACGCTACACGAGTATGCATACTCACCAACAATCCATGCATGGTCCGGTTGAAGATTGGTCATCATTCGTGGGAGGATGCTATGGCGCACGATGTGCGAGTCATGGGCGGATCCGGGAAACTTCGCACACACGTGTGTGATAATCATGTCCGCCAGGCACACCACTTGCACATTCAGGGAGTGGAAATGTTTCCGGTTCCTATAGATGTGCTCCATGGCCTGTGGTGCAACAAGGCCAACATGGGTGCCATCAATTGCACCAACAACGTGGGGGATGCGTCCAAGGGCATAGAAAGCACCCTTCACTGCCGCCAAATCACGAGCCCTGGGGAATCGGATGTACCGGTTCCTGTAGAGCATCATAGCTGACAGGACATCCCATAGCACCATGCTGAACATGGGCTGGGACATCCCACCTCCACTGCCCACCGTGTGTTGGAAAGATCCGGTTGCGAAAAAATGCAGTGCCGCCATCACCTTAGCCGTGGGGGTGAATGCTGTAGGATACGCCCTGCGAGGACGAAGGTGGGGTTCCAACATTGCACATAGGTGATGCAGGGTGGGTCGGTCCAGACGGAATTTCTGTATAACCTCCACATCCTCCATGTCTGCCAGCAATTGGTAGGGGCGATGTATGTTTGGTCTCCTCCTAGGACAGATGGAAGTGGACACATGTCAATGCAACACACCACATGGCATTTTCACATACACAAAACTAAATTTACTGACAATGCAATAGAATCACAGAACAGCTGACAAGTAGGGACAGCACAGCTACAATACTCTTGCACAGGTCCCCTTACCAATAGCAATGACCACTGACACAAACCATTGCTATGAGCATGCACATGGGGATTTAGGCCATAATAGCTTGAAAGGCATGATGATGATTTCAGACTGCATATGTGGGAAGCGGCAACACCACGGCAATATACCTAGCTGCTGTGCCTGACACAGCTTCCGAGGCTGGGTGAGTATGGCACACACCAACAACACAATGTACACCGGCTGAGCGGCCCAAACAAGTGGGTCCTGTTGCAAAACGGGATATGAGACAGTCAATGATGTCCCTAGTTCACCCAATGTACAGCACTGTACGTATCACACCTCCAACACACATTGACAGGTGTACACATTGACAACTCCATGACAACACAGCTGTGTGAATGCAAATACACATCACAAGTGACACGTAACGTTGCACGTGCCAAGTGGGAGATGTACATTGAGAAATATGGCATGTGTGTGCATATGCACATCCCATGCTCCCATGCTAATGTGTACATGATGATGTGCCAACAGACATGTGGAGGCTGAGCACTGTCCGACAATGCCTATGCACACAGCATGAAGTGGCCCTGTCTAGTGTGGACATGCTCCCACACACAAATCATGGCCACACCTGCAAATGCATGGCGCACATTAAACTGTGGATTCCACATGGCACCAGCGGACTGTACCCGCCATGGACCAGGCCCTTGAGGCCAACTCTAATGGCCCTCGCGGTTGCATCCTGCGTGTTCGACTATAGAGGTAAGCGTACCGGGACAGCTCGGAGCAGGCCTTTGTGTGCATTTGAAGTAGGCAGACATGGTACACCAATTGCAGCAGCTTGGGCCCACTGAAACAGCCCCAGGGGGCTATATGAGTGTGGGAGGGAGACCGGCATTACCACAGCTTCCAGGGACTGCTGCCTGGCATCCCTCAACAACACCTGCTGCTGCTGCCACCTGTCCACCTTCATGTCGACGACTCTGAAGATATGTCCAGGTCCACTCACCAGCGAGGAGCTGGAGATCCTGGATTCCGAGCTCCACGCACACTGCCCAAGGCTATTTCTTGCAAAAGTTGTGTGTGTAAGACAACTACAGTGTGTGTGGGAGTGCATGTGGGGGACACACATGTTGTTGATCTGCAGCACTATGAGTCAGAGCCTGTGGGGTTCCAACATGCACTGCTTACCATGCTTACTACAGGTGGAAGGGGTATGTAGGCTCTCTGGCGCTTTCCCATGCATGTCCCTCCCGAGTGGTGGTACATGGCATTTTCATGTCAGACATCCAGTGACGCAGCCACTTGGCAATGCAGGACTCAGGGCAGTTATTGCTTGTGTGAATGGCTGGCTGGGTCCCTGCTGGCCTTCTCAGTCTCAGCAGACCTGGGCTGCACATTGACCGCCCAATCCTAGAAGGAAACAACACTGACTGTACAGTGGGTTATATGTGTCTTTTGTTCACAACTCTCCGGAAATGCGCAAACTCAGCCCTGTCGATTAAACACTCCAGGCCTTGTGATAGGGATGTGTGTGAGAGATAGTGGCACTGAATGTGACCTCCATTGCGGGGTGAGCCATTCACAGGGTGAGTACGTTGAGGGCTGCGCAGTGTTGGACACAGTGAGTCCACCCACAAAGATGTGTTGCCTTGTGATCTATGTGTTGGTCTACCTGACAATAGACAGTAGATGTGGGCAGACTACACATTGCTCAATGTGCTGGCATCCTGCATGTGAATGGGATGGACAGGTACTGTGTACACACTCCCACCAGCATGCATTCACGTGTGGTGTACACATGCTGTTATGCCATGTCCGATTACTTCTTGGCTCTGTTACACATCTCTGAGTATTTTGGATGGCTCACCATCATGCCACTGTGATTGGTGGATGTGGGTGATGATGAGAAGTGTATGAGTGATATTTCAACCCTCTTGTGTACCATCCCTGCAGTTGGAAGTCCTCCAGCCCAAGGCCTTGTGATGAGCCATTGCATCCAAGTTGATGCCTCTGTGTATGTGTAACCGACAGTGCAGCCAATTCCTCAAAGTGTGTGACGTCATCTGCCAGATGAGCGACTACGTGGCGGAGACGAATCGGGGGATGCCCCTTGTATTGTCAGGTTAGCACGGCGCTGCATTTCACCACTAATGGTCTGCATCTTGACAGTCACACAGCCTGTGCCGGATGCACGTTTGTAGGGGCATCAGCAGCAAGCAAGTGTACAGTATTGTGGGATGGTGTCTTTTGCTGTGAGAGGCAGCATGTGTCCACAGCCTACCCATAATCTGGGTAATGTGATGTATGTTGTGTGATGCAGTGGGTTGTAAGTGTACTCTGTGCTGGGTGCATCTGACATGCATATGCGATTCCTGAGGGTCAAGATGTAATTTGAGCACTCTGCATTGTCAATGCATTCAGAGTCGTAGCCCTCAGGAACAACCTGTAGTAGGCTGGAGTGGCAATTCACATGTATGTTTGAGGCACTGTGCCTACTCTGATTTCGTTCGGACATATGTGTGCGATGTCTCACCTCATATTCCTGGTACTTACACATCCGGCACACTGTGCAACAGTAGTTGTGCTTGTGCGAACGACAGGTGGATGGCATGGGCTCATGACCATTGTGGACTGTCATGTTGCAGTCTGTGTGAGTGGTGTCCCATTCTGCTCCATGCAGGTATGTCCTTGGCCTAATTACGTAGTGGTCATCCTTGCCACCATCAGGACAGTGGGTGTGCACACAGCGATTTGTGGCTATGGTCGCAGGGTGACACAGGCCGGGTGTTGTGCTATGTGCACAACACATGTGCCACTTATTAGCGGCTTCATTTTCTGTACGCCAGCCATTACGTGTTGATTGTGGTGGCTGTATACAATTGCACAGGTATCGTGCAACATGTGGATTTGGGAATGTTCTGTGCTGCTTCCCTTGCACATGTCTGTTTAATTGATGCCAAATGAGTGAGGCCACCTCGCTCTCTCTCATGTAGCATCTCCCGTGGGTGCTGAGGGACAGGGGACGGTCAACAGTGGTGAGGCATGGGATGAAGCAGCTGCACAGGAGCTGAGTGTGACAGATGTGACCAGCGCCTTGGAGGGGCCAGACGTGTGCTGGAAGAATCACAGGCCGAGACGGCAATTTCTGCGTCATATGAGGACAGAGGTGATGCATCCATGTTTGCTAGCACAGGGGACGTGGACTCTGGCTCCTCTTCAGCCACGCGGAGGCCAATGCCCGCCCGCCCTCCCATCTACTTCCACTGGTGCAACACGTGTCGGCACAAGGATGAAGGATAGAGTGTCCTTCACACCAGGCACAGCTGCCCCTGCACATGTGACCCCTGCTGCCCTCAGTGCTGGGTCTGTTGAGCTTGTGCGGCATCTCTGCCTGGGGCAGACAGCTCTCCTCAATTACTTCATTGCCCATGACATGACCTTGCCGCAGGTGACATAGTTCATGGAGGGCCTACATGTACACGTGGGTGGGCTACACCAGACTGTCCAATGGTTGTCCTCCCCAGTCAAGGTGGGCCTTCAACTGGGCCAATCTCAGGCTGACATTCCTGACCCTTTCTCCACACCCCTGGAAAGTGGCACATCTGACAACAGCAGGGCACGAGTCCTAAAAAATAGAAGTGGGGGGACGCAGACGTCACGACAGGAAGTGACATCACGAATGGTGGCTTGCACCGTCAGACTCATTGCCGCCCCTCGCTCACCCCTTATATGTGATTGCATCAGAGAAGCCAGCGCGTGCACCAGCAGTTCCGATCTCGCCTCAGAGAGGCCAAAGAGTGAATGTGTGGCTCCATTTGCTCCAGTTATCGAGCTCGTGGTAAAATAAGTGGGGGGACGGCGTCCACCCGCGTGGTACCCGACTCGAGCCCTGGACAACAGTGACAATGCATGACAGTCTCCGGAGTCCGGATACACTACATGCAACACACAGAAGCTGTAGCGGCCCTAGCGGGCCAGGCCGCAAACACCATCCCAGACGAAAGGTAGACCCACCGCGGCGCGCATAGTCATTACATCCGCTGCCATTGACAAGGGACCCATAGAGTGAGATATGGGCCTCAGGGTGATGGGCCTCTGAGCCATCCCCCGCCAACGAGTGTCATGCAACTCACACATATCGCAAAGCCAATAGGACACTTTGCCTGCACACCAGGGCTCGAGTCGGGGTACCACGCGGGTGGACGGCGTCCCCACACTTATTTTACCGTGAGCTCGATAACTGGAGCAAATGGAGCCACACATTCACTCTTTGGCCTCTCTGGGGCGAGATTGGAGCTGCTGCTCAAGCGCTGGCTTCTCTGATGCAATCGCATCTAAGGGGTGAGCGAGGGGCGGCAATGAGTCTGATGGTGCAAGCCACCTTTCGTGACGTCACTTCCTGTTGTGACGTCAGCGTCCCCCCACTTCTTATTTAGGACTTGTACCCTGCTGCACACTGAGAAGGTGTTGCCTGCGAGATGTGACCAGGAGAAGGGCGCCATGACCTCCCACCCACCAAGCTCCACTGCCATCCCGTGCCCTGGGTAGCCTGTGCAGGTGGACAATGTAGGGGGTACACCTGGAGGACAGGGGATGTAGGTGCCTTGGCAAGGGCCTGGCAGACGCACAGCAGTATCCAGCATGTCCCCAGAGGGAGGGCTAACATCTACACCTGATGCAGCATTGATCGTGTGCCCGCCTGTTGTGCCCACACGAGTTCACATTCATCCCCAGACAGGTAGGCTTTCCAAATACCCAACACAGTGGAAATCTACCCCTCCGGGATCCTCCCCACACAGTCTGTTTCAACACTGCATGAGTGCACCTACCCGTGCCACCCACCCACCTGGGCCAAGCAGCCCTCCCGCTTCACATGCCACATGTGTGTCTTCCACAGTTGTGCTTCTCTCTCAGGGGCGGAGCTTCAACTGTCCCGTAGCACACAGACAGCACCGAGTCGGACTGGCATCCTGTTTGAATGGTAGGCACCCTCACACAACTACCTGTGACACAGTGGTGGCTGTAATGGCTATTGTGACTGCCATGGCAGTGTTGCTGGCCATGGCAGGGTACACTCACACACAATGCATACGCAGCTTTTCGTATCACTACTCTGCACATCGGACTGGCCACTGTCCCTGGTGTTGAACAATATTGCCGCCTGTCTATGTAATCTGTGACTGGATGCTGTTGTTCCTGTAGTCGGTTGTGCCTGTGTAGTTGCTGATTGCAGTTGTTACTGTGTGTTCATAGTTAAGTGAGGCACATGCCGTGTATGGTACCTCAACAATTGCAATGTCTGGTCTCACATTCCAATGTGTTTTACACGTGGCTGGGACTTCACTTCTTTCAGACTCTGCTACTTGTGTGTGTGATGAAGAA
The DNA here is from genome assembly GCA_963921515.1 of Calotriton arnoldi. Taxonomy (NCBI): domain Eukaryota; kingdom Metazoa; phylum Chordata; class Amphibia; order Caudata; family Salamandridae; genus Calotriton; species Calotriton arnoldi. The sequence goes on along the minus strand of CAWUFW010005054.1, from coordinate 826,187 downwards.
GTATTTATGTGACACGGATTGTCTGCATGTATTTGGTGGTATTTCTGGGAAAATGTATACGTGTCATGTTTGCGTGCAAGCAAAGCACAGGGTGTGAGTCTAGCCACAGGATGACAGGTAGCATGTGCAGAGTGTGCGGGTATGTGTGAGCTTACTTTCTGGGTGGCCAGCAGTATAGGTGTATGTTAATCTTGTGATGAACATTGAGCCTGGGCACATGGCTTACTTTCAATGTGTGCATTTGGGAGGTGTAGGTGTGTGTGGTGTGAAGGGTGTGACTTTGGGGTAGTGTTGGTGTGTGTGTGTGCGCTCTGGCAATGTCGACTACACACATGTGTTACCCAGGGGCATGGTGGGTGTTTGTATCCGTGTTCAGGTCTGTGAATGTGAGCACATGTGTGTATTGTATGTTGCACAGTGTGCAGTGTGTGGGTGTGTCCTTGCAGTTCAGGATGACTCCTACTTAAATATGTTTTGGCCATTGTGGGTCTGCAGGGTGTGTGACTGTCAAGATTGTGCCTTGTTTAATTAAGCATGTATGTGAATTTCTGCAGTTCGTACTCACTGTGCAGACCTGCCCACCCACACTGATATCGTGTGTGTGTTTTGTCATGCATTGCTGTAGCATGCTTCTTGCGTGGCTCCTAATTTTTCTTGATGAGTGTGATGTCAGACTGTGAAGGTAATTGTACACATATGTAGGACTGTGCTTTGTAGTGACCAGGCCGTCAGTGTTAATGTGATGATCTGTTGGGCCACGTCAGAGTCTTCAATACAATCAAAGGCCTGCTCTGTTAGTAGTCTGGACTCCTATAGACGTCCACCTATGTTTTCTCAGGCACAAAATATTGTGTGCCGCAACAGTGGATCAATATCTCCCATCTGCTATCAAGTGTCTAAAATCACTATTTTTAAACCGCATGTGTTGTACTATATCTACAAACTGTAACCCCCCTCAAACATCACCAAAGAGAAGAGTGAAAAAAGGAGGTGAAAAAGTGGGAACAAAGAAGGCAGTGCCTCACGGGAGTAGCACCATGGGAGTTTACAGACTGATACTCGCCTGTATCCTCAGGTTCTCATCATTAGCAACTGCCAACTTTAGCAACAAAATAAAGAGTGAGGAGAAAAGAAAAAAAGAAAAAGTGCAAAGACTGTGTATGTTCGTGCACAATGCATAAACCCTATATAGGAAACCGAGGTCTAGCATTAGAACAACCGGTGTACCTAAGTCTAAAACCGAGCTAGACAGCCACTAGCTGAACTACTTTTATTTCTTAGCTGTGTGTCTGCTCCATTAAAACCAACATGTTTCATTGCCCATAGAAATTTGCGGCAACTTCATCAGGGTAGGGTCAGTGTCCTCACTGCACCACTTTCCTCTGTTTATCAAACCTACAAAAGACAGAGAACGTACAACACATTTCAACACCACATATATCAGCACAGGCATCGCGCTAAAAACAAGAGAAAAACTCCTGTAATACATGTAGCACACTAAAAACCACAACGTGTATTTGTGGTGCTACTAGCGGGGAATATCGACAGAGTCTGACAAGCCAAGGCCCACGACCTCTGGTATTTCACTAGGTCCACTGTGGCGGCAACTCATATGCATTGACATCCAATGACACTAGACTACATGGTCATCTCACGACTCTCGTGTACTTCACACACTCTAATCCTCTCTCATTCGTACTTGTCTTCGATAAATGATTCTACAGAGTCACATATTTGCTTCAAGGCATGTATTTAAACTTACTTCCTGTGTGATGCAGTATAGTGGACACTACTGGCAGCGAAATGCATGTGGAGGATATACTTAGCATGATTACACATACAATAGGGGGTACAGGTAGATGTGATTAGTTGTTGATTGTGGAATAAAGGCTTCAGAGTTACAACTGCCTTGCCCTTGCTATGCTACAGTACATTTGCTCATTACTGAAGAGCTCTAGACTTTGACACAGACAGTATTCATTTTGCCTACCAGACAGCTTGACATCATAGGCACAGTACATCTCAGTACCATGGTACAGGATTACTACAATAGTGACTCCGACACACCTGCGTCAGAGGTGACATCAGAGCATGAGCCTACATGCATGCAGCAGCGTCTCTACAAGTTGTTACAATGTGGTGGCTAATGAACATGACACAATAACTAGGACCATGTTGTAGGGGGTTGCATTTTTTGTCCTTGCAAAAGTCCTGGCACGGAAGTACAGACAAAGGTGAGGTGACAGTTCTCACGTAATTCAGCAGACAGATAAGTGTGCACTGACAGGTGCATGTGTTCAGGTGCGCAGAATACATATTATAGCATAGTTGTTCGTGCAGTATTGGCCATGTGGTTACTGTACACAAGTCCCATACCTCTGCCTCCCCCTGTTCATGCAGAGACACGGGATATGGTGAGGAACAGAGTGCATGTCCCGAAAATGTCAAATGTCATGCCAGTGGAGTTGATGGTAAGGTGTTTGTTGCAGATTGTATGGTATAGTTGTTGTACAGCTAACTGCCCACTCCGTGCTGAAAGCCAAGCATAGGTACGGTGTTGAACATCAATGCTCAATTGGGAGTATTGAGTCGGGGACCCATGAATTGACAAGTTGTCAGGTATGCGATACCTTCCAGCAGAGCATCCCTCGCATTGGTGGTAAACATGGATGACATCCAATGAAGCGGATGGTGGGTAGCAACGTGTTCATTGTAAGTTGTCCCTTGTAGAAGCATGATGGGACATGTTGGATGACATTCGATGAAACTGTGATCCAGAATACGTTGTGTGGAGGCACACTGGTCCCATTGCTGTGTGTGTCCGATTGCAGCCACATACGCCATGCCCACATACACTGAACAGATCCTGTCGTGGGCGTCCAGGGGTGCAAACAAGTGAACCAAGTCCGCCTTTGGACATGCCGGGTTGGAGAGACATAAATCCACAGGCCAGTGGAACGGACACCTCCGACAGTAGAAAACGGGGATGTCGCAGCTGAACATTGCAATGCGGTAAGTTACTCGGTAACTTACATTCAGCATAGCCAGATTTGCACAGCCCACTATCTGTAGCAAGCTGTCACTGTACAGCTGCATCTGTCCGGCGTAGTTGAGAGGCACTGGTGCAACAGCCATTTTGCTACAGGGTGATGTGATGGCGTGCTCCGGCTGCCTGAGCAGTCAGCAGAGTGCAACCTCCGACGATGCTGGGAATTCTGGAATGGATGTACGGCGGCAGGACTTGGGGTATAGCTTGGGCGGAGGACACAGGCCCTCATCCCACATGCTTCAATGAATGGTCAAGGCCAGTGGTGTCTGACTCTTTCCAGATTACTTGCATTTGACCCACAAGGAGGAGTGGTATAATTGTATTTTGTAGTATTATCTTTCTTTCATGTTAGGCGCTATCTGCCAGTGGAAGGTTTACTCTGCATGGCTATGTTTGGCTTCTTGTTGGTACAATGGCTCCATTCTCCTGCAAAATTTGTTGCAATGTGATTTCAGAGTAGGAATGGAAGGCCATTCAGTGCTATCTGCTCTCCCGTGTGTGGGCGGGACACTCCGTTGCCGCTGTACATTGAGGCTTCTGTGTGGATGTAGTAATTGGGAACACCTGTTCTCAGGCAGCAGGGTTTTTCTATTTTGTACATTGCATGGCTTGATATTGCGAGCAGGATGGAATAGGTATTTTTGGATGAGACTGGCGTGCCTTTTGTGGGCAATGTCCATATTCTGCGCTGTTATGTAGCAGCCACCGTGTGCTTCTCCATGTTTTGCACACAAGGGTGTGTCCTATTTTGCCATCACATTACTCCCCTGTTCGGGACACTTGTGTGACATCCAGTTGACAACTGTGAGTTGTCGGTTGGGGACATGATTGATGCAGGAAGGCCACGTGACATGTGCCTTCAGTGTGGGTCTGGTGTGTGGGGTGTGTAGTTGTGACCCTGGGGTGTTTGTGTGCAGCCCATGCGTGGTGCTGTCGTTGGCCTCTGCGTTGTGCGCATGGGTACCTGCGTCATCGCCGCTGCGGAGCCGTGACGGGGACGTCACTTCCTGGTCCCGGGTAGTGGGTGCCCAGGATGTTGCGAGTTGTTTTATTTTAACAGGTGGGACATGTGTGGGTACAGTGGTGGATGTGTCCTGTCCACACAGCGGTGCCTGGGGGGGCCATGTACAGTTTTTCCGCACTTGCATTGTGTGCAGTGTTTGCGTGCCCTTGTTGTGTGTCTGCTTACCTGCGTCGTCGTGGCGCGTTCACTCCTAGGTGGTGCATCAGGTACAGCATGGGGATGGCCTAGAGAGCAGGATTCATTTCGGGGTGGGCCGCCTTTTTGGTCTCCGAACTCAACAGTCGGGTTTCCGCCTTGGTATCTCGTGCGGTGTCTCTTTGCCGGTGAGGCTGTTTGGTTGTGGCATCGTAATTTGGACGCCGGGCGGTACGTCATTTCGTCGGACGGTGTGTCTCCATTGGCTCGCGCCACTACGTAGACGGGCGCACTTTGATGGCGGGTGACGTCGCAGGATTACGGGCGGTGTTTGGCTGAGTTTTCACATCCTAATTTGGCGGGCGTGTGGGCCGTTGCTGGCGGACGGTAACTAGCGGTTTTTGCCTCCGACAGCACGGCGGTAGTGCTTCCGCCCGACATCGTAATGGGCCCCATAGTTCTTAAAAATATAATTTTTTTTAGTTAGTGTTATGTATTTTAGTATGTATTTTAAATGTATGAGCTCTATTTTTTTGTCTAAGTATTGCATTTGTTTTTTAATATATGTGTTAAATTTTTAGAAGTTATTAATTTTATTTTAATTAGATTTTGCGTTTTAGTTCTGTAATGGGTTGTGGGTTTATAGGAGAATAGGGTGGGAAGTAATTTAATTATAATAAATTGAATATAAATTTTTATTTATTAGTATTTATTTAATTTTGATTTTATAGTGTTAATTGTGGGAATTAATTTATTATTAATTAATTAATAATTGGTGTTCATTTTTATTGATTAATTAATTGGTAAATATGTTAATTGTGTCCTTTTTTTAGGAGCGGGTTGTGGGTTTATAGGGGAATAGGGTGGGAAGTAATTAAATTATAATTAAATTATTAATATTTGTTATTAAATAATATTTATATATGTAATATTTTATATTGTTAATTGTGGAAATGTATTTATTATTAATTATTTATTAATTGGTTGTTAATTATTATTAATTAATTGGTAATTATGTTAATTGTGTTATTTTTTTATGAGCGGGTTGTGGGTTGAAAGGGGAGTAGGGTGGGAAGTAATTTAATTTTAATACATTTATTAATATTTTTAATATAATATTTATTTAATTTTATTTTATAGTGTGTGAAGAAATGTATTAATAATTATTTATATTTTGCTTGTTAATTGTTATTAACTAATTAATTGTTAATTAATTATGTTAATTGTGTCAAGCTTTAAGAAATTTGTGGTGGCATTTATGGGGGAATATGGTGGAAGGTAATTTATTTATAATTAATTAATTATTTGTTAATTAATACTAATTAATTAATTAAAATTTAAATATGGCAATTGTGTAATTATTTTGATGTGTGAGTTGTGGGGTCGATAGTGGTAAATGGTGGGAAGTAAAAAAATGTAAATTAATTAATGATTTGTTGTTAATTGATATTAATTTATTAATGTAAAATTAGTTATGGAAATTGTGTAAATATTTTTAGGTGTGTGTTTTGGTGTTTATTCGGGTAGAGGGTGAAAAGTAATTTAGTTTAAATTAATTAATCATTACTTGATCATTAATATTAATTTATTAATTGATAAATATTTTTGGTAATTGTTAATTTTTGTTTTGTTTGGAGATTTAGGTTCAATAGCTGTAACGTTTGGTTAGTACATTAATTTTTACCTTTTTAAATGTGTTTTTTAATTATTGATAATGGTTTTATTGATAATTAATTGTGTTAATTATGGAGGTACACTTTATTTTTTAATTTAGATGTGTGTTGTAAATTGTGTGGTGTTATAGGGTAGGAAAAAAATATTACATTTATGTAATAAATATTTTTTGATTAAAATTAATTTCTATTACAAAATATTTATTTGTTTGCTAATTTTTTGTTAAATTAAAAAAATTAATCTATTTATGTAAATGTTAGATTTTTTCTACATTATAATGTTTCTATGTTTTGTAAATTTTTATATTTTTATCTATGTTTTGTGTTTGGCTTTTTTTAAATTATATTTTGTATTGTAGTTGATATTTTGTTTGTTTTTAAATTTGAATTTTATTTAGTGGGAATAGTAATTTTTACCCCTCCGCTCTCCAACACTTTCCCATCTGCTGCATTCGCAGGAGTGGGAATAGTAATTTATACCCCTACACTATCCAACACTTTCCCTACTGTTGCACTCACTGGAGTGGGAATAGTAATTTTATCCCCTCCGCTATCCAACACTTTCCCTACTGTTGCAATTGTTGGAGTGGGAATAGTAAATTATTCCCCTCCACTATCCAACACTTTCCCTACTGTTGCTTTCGCTGGAGTGGGAATAGTAATTTTATCCCCTCCATTATACAACACTTTCCCTACTGTTGCACTCATTGGAGTGGGAATAGTAAATTATTCCCCTCCGCTATCCAACACTTTCCCTACTGTTGCTTTCGCTGGAGTGGGAATACTAATTTTTACCCCTCCGCTATCCAACACTTTCCCTACTGTTGCACTCACAGGAGTGGGAATAGTAATTTTATCCCCTCCGCTCTCCAACACTTTCCCTACTGTTGCACTCACTGGAGTGGGAATAGTAAATTATTCCCCTCCGCTATCCAACACTTTCCCTACTGTTGCACTCATTGGAGTGGGAATAGTAATTTTTACCCCTCCGCTATCCAACACTTTCCCTACTGTTGCACTCACTGGAGTGGGAATAGTAATTTTATCCCCTCCGCTATCCAACACTTTCCCTACTGTTGCACTCGCTGGAGTGGGAAAAGTAATTTTTATCCCTCCCCTATCCAACAATTTCCCTACTGTTGCCCTTGCTGGAGTGGGAATAGTAATTTTTTCCCCTCCGCTATCCAACACTTTCCCTACTGTTACACTCATTGGAGTGGGAATAGTAAATTATTCCCCTCCGCCATCCAACACTTTCCCTACTGTTGCACTCATTGGAGTGGGAATAGTAAACTATTCCTCTCCGCTGTCCAACACTTTCCCTACTGTTGCACTCGCTGGAGTGGGAATTGCAATTTTTTCCCCTACGCTATCCAACACTTTCCTTACTGTTGCACTCAATGTAATGTAGTGTAAAATGTAGGTTTAAAAAGTATTAAATATTTTAATATTTTAATTTATATCATTTTTAAAATAATTTTTATGTTACAGGTGTATGTATATATATATTTATTTATAATTTTTAATATATTTGTAACATTTTATAATTAATTAAAATAATTATTTATTAATTATTTTTAAGTAAATATATGTATATTACATTTTATATATGTGTTTAATTTATTTTTAAATTAAATTTATGACGTATAATTGTTAAAATTTACAAATAAATCTAAAAAAATGTTTTAAGTTAAATGTATTATTTAATTTATTTTACATTATTTTTATACATATAAAAAAACAATATTTTGTACTTCGATATTTTTAACAACGATATTTTTTTCCGATATTTTTATACTTACCATTTTGAAAGGAGGTCGATATTTTTGACAACGATATTTATGTCCCGATATTTTGGTATCTCGATATTCTGGTACTCGATATTCTGTCAGTGATCCGCTTGAGAGGTCCATAAAGACCAGGGGGCCGATTCCGATTCCGGCCGGAAATCTCTCTGACCGAGCCGGACCCGGAGAGAATTCCGACCGAATCGGACCCTAGCAGTCCGACCGGACGAGTACGATGCATTCACATGCTATCGGACTCGATTCGGTCGGACTCCCATTGAAGTCAATGGGAGCCGGTCGTACGACGCGTAAGCGGGCTCCCATTGACTCAATGGGTGCGAGGCGAACAAGGGCGCCCCCTACAGCGGGTACGCGTCCATGCGCATCGCGGCGTACATGCACAGGTAGGGGGACCCATGGGTCCCCCTGTGTGCGACTCGCGTGCCTACGCGTACAGGAGGTCCGACGCGGACCCCCAAAGTCCGGCTCCGACAGCTTTTCAAGCCGGACGGCGCGAGTCGGTCGGACTGCTCGCGGCGCGCATCGTACTTACCCGGCCGGGAAACGTCTCCATAGCGCGGTGCGAGTCGTGTCCGTGCGAGTCGGTCGGAGCGTGTTGAAGCCGCGTACGAGTCGGTCGGCGATTTCGCGGGAGCTTGCATCGTACTCGCTTGGCCGGACCCGCGTACGATTCGGTCGGGAAACAGGGCTCCGAATCGGATCCGGTAAATCCGAATCCGATTTGGAGCACTACCGGCCGAGATCGGAATCGGCCCCCAGGTGTAAAGCGCCCCCCTTATCCATAACATATTTCCCTGCTTAAGATAAAAATTAAGACATTGTTCCACTGTGCCAATTCCTGGTTTGAAACCGTATTGCACCTCTGTCACTGTGCTAGTTCCTTCAGCCCAGGTTTCCAGGCGGGACAGAAGGATGCGACCCAAGATCATGGCACTGGAATCTAGCAGGGAAGTTGGTCTATAGGAGGACGGTGAGGATCTATCTCCTTTTTTGAAGATGGGGACAATAGTGGCCATCCTCCAGTTATCTGGGATGGGCCCTGATGCAGTCACAACAGCTAGGCGTGTCAGAGAGACTGGGGCTTTAGACTGTTGACACCCGTACTTGAGGGTGTCTAGTGACAGAACGGTTTTGTTCCTGGATTCTTGACTATGGTCAGTTCTAGTTTCACAGGGAGCAGGAGACAGTTCTGCCAGCCCTGCATCCCCCTGCTAATGGTGAATCTGGTTGGGCTCATCCCTTCGATGTCTTACGAGCAGTGACTGTTCACCTCAGGAGATTTTGCTGAATATAGAAAATGAGACAGACTTCTTGTTAATTGTTGACCTGTAAGGAGGGGAGTATAGCCATCTTTAACTATCTTATCAAGATACGTCAAAACAACAATTTCTATTGGCTCTGAGGGTTATGCCAAGGACATCCCATGTTCTATTCGAGCCCGTTCTACCAGAGAAACCGCCACTTCCTGAGCTGAGCTGAGTGGAGTGTCTGTGGCTGACACATGTAAGGCTGCCACTTGGCCTTCTCCATCCACATTCATTGTACATTGTAGGCTTGATGTAGGCCAGCAGTTGGAACTGAACTTCGGTACATCTGTTATAAAGGGCAGTGCCTTTTGGCTAAAATGGCACTTACATTTCTTTCTGTTTGGTAATAGATTGATGGCTAATGATGAAACTTTCCTATCTCTCTCTCTGTACGTTTCCGGTGTCTTGTGTATTTCTTGGCTGATGAAGTGTATTAACTTGGACATATCTCAGTTACATAGGGACTGGGGTGAGTTAGATGAAGAGGAGGGAATGGCCAGATTACTTATCGGTAATCTTCATTACTCCAATTCTTCCTCACTCGTCCCAGTAATTACGGTTACTCAGTCTGTTTTCTATCAGAAGGGCTTAGTACATAACAGGAGGTGGGAGGTTGGAGTAGGGCTTTATTGGTAAACTCCTCTGGGAGTTATGGAAAGTGAAGCAAGCTTCGAGAAGGGGTGGAAGGAGCTGTAATGCTGCCACACTCCTCAGTTACGAAAATACAAGGACGAGCGAGGAGGGATCAGAGTAATGAAGATTACCGGTAAGTAATTCTGCCATTAACAAACATACAGAAAGGTTTGTTTACCCTCGACAGTTGCCCATGCCAGGAATAGCACCCACATGTTGCAAGCCATAACCAGAGTGCAAGCACTTCTTCACCGTGGGTGGAGCCATCATCCGGTCCTCGTCAGAAGACATTGTGCCAGGGGGCGGTAGCAAGAGTCGTGCAAAGTCCAGCTCTCCTGTGCGAGCCACCTGCCCACAGGAATCATGCACAGATGCAACAGCCGTGCTGCCAGTGTACTGTACCGTGACCACTGACACAGTTTGGGTTCTCTCCGACATTCATTAATAACTACATACAGTAGTGAAACAGAGAAACCTGGGGCCTCATTTATGGGGTTTTGGTGTAGGGCAGCGCCTCAAGTCACCTTGCTGCGTTGCCCTACGTCAAAGTGAAAGGGCAGAAATGCACCGTATTTATCCAATACGGTGCATTCCTGTCCTTTCCCCCTGTGCTGGTAGTGTTTCAGCAGTCTATTGCCAATGCAGGCACACTTGCAGCATGGTGCAAGGGTGCCTGTATTGTCGGCAAGAATGTTTTTGTGCAGGAAAGGGCACCTTCCTGCACAAAAACAATCCTGGGAGGCTTTTTCCTCTTTCCATGTGTGCTGCAGAATGCTGCACACATATGGAAAGAGGAAAAAAAGACGAGAAATAAAGTTATTTCTCCTTATTGCGCCTCCCCTGGAGAGGTGTAAGGTTTTTGCGCATTCCCGGTTTACATGGTTTTGTAAATCTGGGGAAGCGTCAAAATCCATGGGTGTTGCATGGGAACTCCCACCGCAACGCCCATGGAACGTGTCCCTGGCCCAGAGCATATGCAAAAAGAACAATTGATGGACAGAATGTAGAACAATGTCATACATTCACCCCAGTACAGAGATCTGGGCCTAAATCCATAGTTTTTGCTCACCATGCCATTCCAGTTTGGACCCAGCCATATGCAAATCAGTCTTGACCCTGCGCCCAATGGGAACAGTCCAGCCCGAACTGCCAGGCCAGGTCCTCCCTGGACTGGAAACAAGCATCCTAGGACCGGTTTCGGGCTTTCAGCCCTCATCAGCCAGGAGAGCTTGACTCCAGTGGCATGGAGAGCACGGGACCCACGTCTGGGCATACCCGTCCCACTCGGGGTGACAAATGCAAAAAGAACAATTGATGGACAGAATGTAGAACAATGTCATACATGGCCCAGAGCAAGGCAATGCACCGATTTATGCTGCCTTGCCATACTCCATATCAAAGTGGCTTGCATGTCCTCGTAAATACTGCCTTGCCGTACTCCATTTCAAAGTGACTTTGCATGTCCTCGTAAATACTGCCTTGCCGTACTCCATATCAAAGTGGCTTTGCATGTCCTCGTAAATACTGCCTTGCCATACTCCATATCAAAGTAGCTTTGCATGTCCTCGTAAATATGATTTTGTAGTTTGCGCTGCCGGAGTGTCACAAAAAGTGATGCCCCAGCAGCTCGAGGGGCTCGTAAATATGCCCCCCTGGTATTGCCGTATGAGCCGCAACCCTGCATGAGCACTTCTGCTCCTCTCAGTGTCCAGAAGCAATCTGATGATGACGAGGAGTTATAAAATAGTTAGATTTGATAAAAACTCAAAAAACAAAAGAAGATATGAGATTATTTTGTGAAAAGTGTGTTGTATCTATGTTTATGAGTGAAGACAAATGAACTTGCAGACTGAAACAACTTACTGCGGACTCGTTCTGGACTTATTTCAGTACATGGTTAGGGGCACAGGTCAGCCAGGCAGGACAAAGCACGGAAATCGATGCCCACCCCTGAACATCAGGGATGAATGGCAACCTTCCCTAAGTAACACTCCACCCAACCTTCCTAATTATTACTACCCACAACAAGGCCCCCTCCCATAAGGGTAGAAACCAAAGAAAACAAAGAGACCTCTGAGAGTCCTCGTTGCTTTCGGTTCCTGCGCAGGGTTTATGACCTCTGACACCAGGGGTAGCAAGAACAGAGCCTGGTTTCCCCCAGGGCATCTTGTACCCCTGGCTGTGGCTACGTTATATCTAAGGTGCCTAGATCGGTTGGGCGTGGCTGGGGCGGCCATCACATCATTGACATCAAGTGTTAGTCTGCTTAGTTAATTGGAACAAAACTAAGACTACGACTCCCAGAATGCATTAGGTTGTCACGCGAAATCCCAGCACTGGAACAATTTCTGTGATGAAATGAAGTGAGGGGGTCACTCTAGACACTGCTCTGGGTTCACCAGTGCTATGTGACACTGCAATGACTTTCAGTACTCTGTGCTCTTTAAATAAGGCAGACACCCTCACTTTAACAACAATAATTTCCAATGAAATAGTATATATTAACCTTTGGTGGAAACTCCAAACCTCTCAGAGCTTCATCAATGCAATGCGAAATGTGAATTTCCAATTATTCTCCTTTAGAGGTGTGGAGACATCTCAAGTTGCACGACACTGGGAAAGATAGCCAGGTGGAATAATGCATCTACTGCAGGCCTGTGGTCAATGATTTTTGCTGGCCTGTGGTCAGTGATCTTCTGCAGGTCTTTGGTCAGTGATATTTGGAAGCGTGTGGTGAGTGATCTTCACAAGCCCATGCTCAATGATTTTTGCTGGCTTGTGGTCAGTGATCTTTGCTGGTCTGTGGTCAGTGATCATTGCTGGCCTGTGGTCAGTGTTCTTCACAAGCCCATGCTCAATGGTTTTTGCTGTCCTGTGGTCAGTGATCTTTGCTGGCCTGTGGTCAGTGATCTTCTGCAGGTCTGTGGTCAGTGATCTTTGCCAGCCTGTAGTCAGTGATCTTTGCCGGCCTGTGGTCAGTGATCTTTCCTGGCCTGTGGTCAGTGATCTTTGCAAGCCTGTGGTCAGTGATCTTTGCTGGCCTGTGGTCAGTGATCTTTGCCGGCCTGTGGTCAGTGATCTTTCCTGGCCTGTGGTCAGTGATCTTCGCATGCCTGTGGTCAGTGATCTTTGCTGGCCTGTGGCCAGTTTATAGGTCACAGTCTCCAGTACAAGAGTGATTGACAGCCTTTCATGCCACCAACGTCCATGATCACATATCCCCAGCCTTAAAATCCCTAAACTGGTTACCTTATGAAGCTAGAATACAACTAAAGAGCGCTTGCTTGACTCACAAAGCACTACACTTCAAGACCCCCATCTATCTGGCTCACAAACCTGAATTATCAGGGGGTGGCCGTTTGTCTCGAAGTGCAAATTCACTGCTCCTGAAACCTCAAATCTTCCACAAAAAGAGAACGAGTAACAGAGCATTCTCGGGCATGGCCCGAAGATTTGGAATTCCCTTCCACTGGAAGTTCGTCGAATCCCATCCACCACTTACTTCAAAAAAGAAGTGAAAAAAATCCTAATGCTGAAATTCCTGCCATAAAGTCCTGGTTCAGCTGCCTCAATACTGCTCTCTGCTCTGATGCTATGACTGTCCAGTAAATAGTTACACTTCTGGGTTTAATAGTGTGAACAGGCCACTCCACAACTTTGTATGTTATTTATGGAATGTCTCTCTCCCATTACCTGATCGCTATCTTTTACGGTGTTTAATAGGGATGGCAGACTATAATCCTACTGGTACTGTGTACATTGCCTATTCTTCTCTATTATTGGATCTGTCCGGTCTTGTTTTAACTGCTCTGAATCATGTTGTTGTCATGCTCTCGTCTTGAACCTATTGGTAACGTTTGTCTTGAACCTATTTGTAATGTTTGTGCTTGTCTCACTTTGTTATCCTACCTACCTCAACTGTGAAGCGCTCTGATACCCTCCTGGGTCTTGTTCGCGCTATACAAAACTTTATAAATAAATAAACTGAGTACCTTAAAGCTGAGAAATAATGGCACTGAATACCTACAGCAAAGTCAGCAAGAAGATGGAAATACAGTGACTATGGGAGAAATCAGGGATAGAAGGAACCTCTAAGAGTGAGATAAAGGGACAAGAAGTGTAGGGTGATAGAAGAAAGAGGCATGAGGTAGAATCTAGACTAGGCAGCCTCGGTATTCATGAGATACGGAGACAGGAAGTGTAGGGTGGTGGAAGAAAGAGGCATGAGGTAGAATCAAGACCAGGCAGCCTCGGTACTCATGAGATGCAGAGACAGGAAGTGTAGGGCGGTGGAAGAAAGAGGCATGAGGTAGAATCAAGTCCAGGCAGCCTCGGTACTCATGAGATACAGAGACAGGAAGTGTAGGGCGGTGGAAGAAAGAGGCATGAGGTAGAATCAAGACTAGGCAGCCTCAGTATTCATGCGATACAGAGACAGGAAGTGTAGGGCGGTGGAAGAAAGAGGCATGAGGTGGAAACAAGACTACACAACCGTAGTACTCCTGAGATAGGCGGAAAGTGAATGGGGTGAAAGAAAGAGGCATGAGGTGAAATCAAGGCTAGGTGGCCTTGGCATTCATGAGGTACAGAGACAGGAAGTGTAGGGTGGTGGAAGAAAGAGGCATGAGGTGGAAACAAGACTACACAACTACAACACTTTGTCTGATGCCCGGTGGAGCTACCTCGCTAGCTATAGGGGAGATGGGCCATGGATTCCCTCCTTGACCCTCACCTACCAAGCCGATGTTTGGGCAAACTCTCCTATGTCTCTCTGGACCTAATCTCCCTCCTCCCTTCACCCTACCCCTCTCCGCTCTACTCTTCTCCTCTTTGTAGCCATTGACCTTTGCCCTCACCCGTCCTTGCTCATAGTTCCCACCCTCTTTTATCCACCTGACTTTCTTTTGTGAACTTTTCCTTCGTCAGTTGAGACCTAGTGATTTTGACTTATGCCTGATGGAGCTACCTTGCTTAGCTATAGGGGAGACGGGCTGTGGATTCCCTCCTCGGATGTCACCTACCCAGTCGGTCTTTGGGCAAACTGCCTTTCGTCTCTCCTGCCGTCTCTTCCCCCATCCTCCCCCTTCACATTTCCCCCTTCCCCCCTCCGCTCTATCTGTCTCACCTTTCCTTCCTCTCTCAATCTGTTGCTTATTTTTGATGTAAAGTGTCATCTGTTATCATTGTCTTTAACATTGTGTAACCTAATGTAAAGCGCTCTGATACCTCCGGGTCTAGCCAGCGCTATATAAAACTCTTAAAATAAATAAATAAATAAATAAGTAGTACTCCTGAGATAGGCGGAAACTGAATGGGGTGAAAGAAAGAGGCATGAGGTGAAATGAAGGCTAGGTGGCCTTGGCATTCATGAGGTACAGAGACAGTTAGGGTCCGATTCTGATTCGGGCCGGAAATCTCTCCGACCGAGCCGGACCCGGAGAGATTTCCGACCGAATCGGACCCTAGCAGCCCGACCGAATGAGTACGATGCGCACGTATGCCATCGGACTCGAGTCGGTCAGACTCCCATTGAAGTCAATGGGACCCACGTACAACGCGTACGCGGGCTCCCATTGACTCAATGGGTGCGAGGCCAACAAGGGTGCCCCCTACAGCGGGTACGCGGCGAAGCGACTCGCGCCGTACACGCACAGGTAGGGGGGACCCATGGGTCCCCCCTGTGTGCGCCTCGCGCGGCTACGCGTACAGGGGGGTCCGACACTGACCCCCGAAGTACGGCTCCGACTGCTTCTTCGAGCCGGACGGCGCGAGTCGGTCGGACTGCTCACGGCGTGCATCGTACTTGCCCGGCCGGGGAATGTATCCATTGCGCGGTGCGAGGCGTGTCCGAGCGAGTCGGTCGGTGCGGTCGGCTTTCGCGTACGAGTCGGTCGGTGCGGCTGGGTCTCACGTACGAGTCGGTCGGTGTTTCGCATCGTACTCGCTCGCCCGGACGCATGTACGAATCGGCCGGGAAACAAGGCTCCGAATCGGATCCGGTAAAGCCGAATCCGATTTGGAGCCCTACCGGCCGAGATCGGAATCGGCCCCTAAGTGTAGGGCGGTGGAATAAAGAGACATCAGGTGGAATCAGGCAGGCTTGGTATTCATGAGATACAGAGACAGGACGTGTAAGGTGGTGGAAGAAAGAGGCATGAGGTAGAATCAAGACTAGACAGCCTCGATATTCATGAGATACAGAGAAAGGAAGTGTAGGGTGATGGGAGAGAGAGGCATGAGGTAGAATCAAGACTAGGCAGCCTCGGTATTCATGAGATACAGAGAAAGGAAGTGTAGGGTGGTGGAAGAAAGACACATGCAGTGGAATCAAGACCAGGCAGCCTTGGTATTCATGAGATACAGAGACAGGAAGTGTAAGGTGGTGGAAGAAAAAGGCATGATTTAAAATAAAAACTAGGCAACATCGGTAGACGGCAACCACAGCATTTGGCAGTGCCGGCAGGTTTTGGACCACTGTACCCTTTTTTTTATTAAGCACGACTCCCAAGCACAAATATTTGACCTTAAAGCTCGGAGCTGTGCGCCCTGCGGCCACTGCAGAGGCCAGTAATGTGTGAATGTGGGTGGTGGTGTCCTGGCAGGGACCCAGCCCTCTGCTGTCACTGCTGGACTGGACAGCTCGCTTTTCTGTGCACACAGCAGCCGGACAGAGTCCACATTTCTGACCATTGTTCGCACTGGTCCTGGTGTTTTAGAGATCAGAAGACATCTGCTACCTCACAAATCAATCAGTTCCCCCAGAACTCTCTCTGAAAAATCAATTAGATTGAAGGCTGCATAGATGCTCACAGCTAACGATGATGTCCAGTCCTATTTAGTGTATCCATCACCCCTCCTTGATGTAACTCATGCTGTCTCCAGCCCAGCCTTTGATCCTGCGCTTTGGTCTTATCCTGCGTCTGGGCCATGCCTGCAACTTGTTTTGTTCCCACCCAGAATGGGGGGCGGGGCTGTGAGTTTAGCACTCTTCTATACAAGATTTCTGAGCCAGCCATCAACAAGGTTTATCTCATGACCACCTTCTTTTAGAGCAACGTGTATTCCTGATTTATTCATCACTTGGCTAATGGAAACTTTGATAAAAATTGATTTCCCAAATCTCCCTTCCACGGGCCTGCGCACCCTGGTTCCTGCGCCTCAGCTTCATGCTAGTTATTGCCGCCTGTAAGCGAGTGCACACCACTATTACATCCCATCCAGAACCAGAGGTAGTAAAAACATTAAGAAAGCAGTAAGAGACAGTATTTTTACATTAGAAATATAGGGCCACATGTACGACCCTTTCATTTAGCGCCTCGCAATTTGCGACTCATTGCGAGTCGCAAATTGCGAGGCGCTAAATGAAATGCATAACAGTGTTATTACACTGTTTTGTGATTCCCAATGGGGTCGCAAATTGCGAAGCTCATTAATATTAATGAGCCTCTCACAATTTGCCAGCCCATTGGGAATGGCTGGCCCTCCCAGGTATGGTGGCCTGGTGGGTTCAGCAGACCTCCATGTCTGGGACCGCTTTTAAATAAAGCAGTTTTTTTTTTTAATGCAGCCCTTTTTTTTTTTTTTTTTTAAATGCAGCCCGTTTTCTTAAAGGAAAACGGGATGCATTTAAAAAGAAAAAAAATTAAACGTTTTTGTTTCATTTTTTAAGGGCAGGCAGTGGTCCCTGGGATCACTGCCTGCCCTTAAAAAATATTTTTAGAGACAGTCACAAAGCGGGAGGGGTCCCCTGGGGACCCCTTCCAAATTGCGCCTGCATTACCACCCTCTTGAAGAGGGTGGTAATTTGCGAGTGTTTTGCGACCGCAATTGCAGTCACAAAACATTCACACATAGCATTGCGGACGCAATTAGGAAGGGAACACATTGCCTCTTAAGTTAAGCCTGGCTGCTCTGTGCCAGGCTGCCAGAGGGTGAGCACAGGTTCATTTAGGGCATCGACCTGACTAAGCCTGACTAGGTTTGTGGTCCCTATTTGGACAGGGTGCATACCACTGCCAACTAAAGACCCCCATTTCTAACTCACAGCAACAACAGTCATGGTGGCCCCTCGGTCAGGATTTCATTTAGGAATTCTGATGAGTTTCATTCTTTCCGATGGATCCTGGCATTTAAGAAGTTCGAGCAGAAGCTGCTCATGCAACCATACACCAAGGAAGAGCTGAACTAGTGGCTGGATCTTGCTCTCCTAGAGACGGGTGCTCCTCGTGCTCATCCGGAGTGGACACGAGTGACCAAGGAAGCCAGTGATCATGGGACGGAAGCATGGATAGAGGGACAGACAATACAGGGCAAACAATCATTGGTGGAAAAGAGATACTCCCCAAATAGAAGAAATTGGAGGCAGTTCACTTGTCTTTGAGGGGTTTGTCCCCTTGCTGATGTGGAAGGCTCTTTAATTAAGAACAGATAACATGACAGCTAAATCGTATAACATCAGACCTGGTGGAATTCATTCATTGGCTCTGAACACAATTTCATCAGCAATATTTCTGTGAGCAGGGAGATGTTTGGTTGCCCTGTAGCTATTAACATTCAAGGAGTGCAGAATATTTTAGAAGACAATCTCAGTGGGAAGTCCCCTCCTACTCACGACTTGTCTCCGGCCCCAGATAGTTATGATACTTAGACATGGAGCTCGCCAGTCATTGCTCTTTTTGAGGGTCAGACGAATTCCCTACTCAAGGGTGAAGGTGAGCAGGTCTTGGGAACAGATGCTCTTTGATGTACTTGGCCACAGGGTCTGTTGTTTGCTGTTCCCCATTCTCAATGATATTGAAGGTGCCATTGAGTATAGGGAAGGAGGGAGCTGCAGTGATTCTGACAGCTCTGGCACGGCCCTGACCCTCTTGGTGTCCTCTGCTGGTTCAGGTGAAGACTCAGTCAGAATAGATATTTCTAACTTGTCCATCTCTCCTGTGGTACCCAGAGCTCTCTCAGAAATTCCTGATCTGGCTCTGCTAAGTGGCCATGGACATTTATTTGGCAGGTATGCAAAGAATGGGTTATCCTGAGAGTTGGCAGTGGTGGTTCAGTCTCCCAGGAGGAAATGAAACTCTGAAATTCTGAAAGTGCATTTGCACCACTGGAGTTATTTAAGGGCATGGTGTGTTACTAAGGGACTAAGGGGCATATTCACAAGGACTTATCTCCGAGTTATCGCCACCTTAACGCATCAAAAGTGGAGATAAATTTAATGCCCTATTCAAAAGCGGGTGCAAACAGCAGACATCGCCAGTATTCCCGCGATAACTGCCGCAAAATTTACCTCCACGGGTAACACCACCAACTAACCCTAATGAGATGCAGAGTAGGCGTTCCCATGCAAAAACACACAGAAACACCACTACACCACATTCACAACAAACTGCCAGATCTGCGATGCGAATCAAAAACAGGCGATAAGCCGCGGTAGCAGCAGGGATTTAACACCTGCCTTCTGCTGGTGTTAAGCAGGACAACTAGCTGCAGCATGAAAGGGAGCCCAGCCAAGAGCCACACCTGAAGACCCACAGATGCCATGGAGACAATGATCATGCAGCTCGGAGACCCATGAGGGCCACAACACCCACCGCCACCACTCCCAGGCCCACCCCATCCGACCCCGCCCCCGGACAAACACATACCGTGCATGACACAAGAGCCCCAAAAAGCGCATGATGGCGCACAATGACAACAAGAAACACACGTGTGGTCAGAAGAACGAGAAACAGTCACTCATCAATGAAGTAACAACCGAAAACTTTATTGAAATACAACACAAAACACCAATGCGGAAGACTCCTGTCGGCTCCGTCCGGGACAATCTTGATGTCACAGCCTGGAAAATAAAGCACCAAATCAGAACGTGTGTCATGCGCACATCAAAGGAGCGAGACACAGAGGAAACAAAGAAGGAAAGAAAGGCAGAGAGAGAAAGAGAGAGAAGGAAAGGAAGGGAGAGAGAGAGAGAGAAGGAAAGGAAGGGAGAGAGAGAGAGGAGCAGGAAAGGAAAGGAGAGAGAGAGAGAGAGAAGGAAAGGAAGGAGAGAGAGAGAGAGAGAGAGAGAGAAGGAAGGAAGAGAGAGAGAGAGAGAGAGAGAGAGAGAGAAGGAAAGGAAGGGAGAGAGAGAGAGAGAGAGAGGAAAGGAAGGGAGAGAGAGAGAGAGAGAGAGAGAAGGAAAGCAAGGGAAGGGAGAGAGAGAGAGAGGAAGGAAAGGAAGGAGAGAGAGAGAAGGAAAGGAATGGAGTGAGAGAGAGAAGGAAAGGAAGGGAGAGAGAGAGAGAGAGAGAGAAGGAAAGGAGAGAGAGAGAGAGAGAGAGAGAGAGAGAGAAGGAAAGGAAGAGAGAGAGAGAGAGAGAGAGAAGGAAAGGAAGGGAGAGAGAGAGAGAGAGAGAGAGAGGAAGGGACACTGCACCCCCGCACACCCAGGCACCACTGCTCACCTGCTGCCACCGGTGTGTCTCCAACCACGTGCCAGGATACACTGCAAGCCACCAGGTCTGCAACTGTAATCGAGGCCAGAGTCAATCATGGCAGAGTCCATCTCACTGCACACGGCAACAACGCCTGTCCGTCCCTGCGCACACATGCAGCTGCACCCTAACCCCTCCCGCCGGCCAGCGCTGGCTGTCTGCACTTGCGCACCCAGGCCCCACTGCTCACCTGCCGCCAACGGTGTGTCCACCAGTGGGCACACCACATGCCCGGGCAAGCTCCAGGCTCCGGTCCCGCCACCATGGCATGCTCCACATCATGGGGACCCGCACCGCGGCCCAGCAGGTCCCACACATGACGCTGAGTCCTGAGTCATCAATGGCAGAGACCACGTCAGTGCACACATCATCATCGCAGGCTGCACACCCGCTCAGCAATTTCGGTGCCACTAACCCTGTGCAACCCAAGTCAGCGCCACATGGTGGTAGACCCGTGACGGCCGCAAGGCTTCGGGTGCCACTAACCCTGTGCAACCCCAGTCAGCGCCACGTGGTGGTAGGCCCATGACGGCCGCAAGCCTTCGGGTGCCACTAACCCTGTGCAACCCCAGTCAGCGCCACGTGGTGGTAGGCCCGTGAAGGCCGCAAGCCTTCGGGTGCCACTAACCCTGTGCGCAACAACTCATGGGCCCTTTATGATTGAGAATCGTGGACCGTCCGTCATCCAGTCACCACCGGCAGTGAAATGAATGAAATGAAATGAAATTTGTACTTGTAAAGCGCACTGTTACCCTAGGGTGTCCTGGCGCTGTACGCATACCGCTGTGGAACCCTTCCTGTCTTTTCCCTGTGAAATGTCCACTCCTGGGCACCCCCAAGGTGAAGCCAGGCATCCCAGCGCTGGTGGGGCCGTTGTGGAGATTAAGCAAGCTATTGCCCAGAGTTGCAGAGTGGGACCCACGATTAGAATAGGCACCGAGGTGAGAATTATCAGGTCCGAGGAAATTGAGCCCAAAGGCAGTGGGGAATGTGATGTTGTCGGCCCCTTATATTGGCGGGGTCACATGGCCCATGACGCCTCTGCCGGATGGGTGTGGTGTGTGTGCAAACCTGCCCTCAGGGAGTGGTCATGACATGCTGACAACTAGACCAGTGACCTGCAGACCACTAGCGTGTAAACCTGTGACTTGTAGCTATGTGGCCCCCCCTTGGGGCGTAAGCCGAGTGGTCTGGCCTGGCGTACGCCGGACCTGCGCAGGGCTTGCAACAATGACTCGGGGGCGCTGGGCGTGGTTCAGTCCATGTCCGGACAAGGAAGTGACTAATGCGTGTGTCCCTGTTGTAGTGTCTACGGCACCCGGAACGCAATCGGCAATGTAGCACGCTGTGACTGGAATCCCACTAGATGAGCATCATTGACGTTAGGGGAAATCACTGGCCCTACATTCATCCACACATTCATACATGAATGATGAAAGACATGACACAGCAGTGCGTTTCTGAATGTTTAATGCACATCCAGTGGAGTTTTGCAGCTGGAGCAGTACAGGGCCATGCCAACACCACTTCACAATATGGGCACGTGGAGGGCCAGCCAGAGTCCATCAGGGAATGACAAGTACAGCGGAAGAGGAAGGGTACAGTCCGCAGTCTGGTCGCCGTGTCATTGGTCACCAAACAGATTATGGCAGTCCATGTCGAGGGCCAAGGTGAGTGCAGCAGAGTGTATCGGTGGTCAGTGGAAGGTCATGGGGCCATGTGCGGCACCAAGCAGAACAACAGGCCAGGTGGCGGACATGAATGCTAGTGCCTCTTCCTGATCTCAAGCCCATCCATGTCCTCGTCCTCGGATGTGTGCTCTGCCCCACCTGTGGGTGGTGCAGTTCCGGCTGCGGCACTGTGTGCCACTGACACATCAGGGGCAGGAGGTGGATTGTCGGCCGCACTGTGTGGCAGTGACACATCAGGTGCCGGAGTGGAAATGCCTGCCGCACTGTGAGGCACTGACACACCAGGGGGCGGAGATGTGGATGGTGTAGGAGCAGCAACATTCATCTGCGCCTCGCCTTGTGGCAGCAATGCCATGATGAGGATCTGCAGGGCATGGTAGATCCCAGCTACATTTCGCTGATGTGCAGCGGTGGCTGCCATCCTTTCCGCCTCCATCCGCACCATGTCCTCCATGAGCCTCCGCATGTGTGCCAGCTCACGGCTGAGATCGCTGGAGCCACTCTGAGCGGACAGGTGTTCTTGTCTCCGAGTCATGACTCCAGCGATGTCAGCCAGGGCTAGTTGGAGACCATGGAGCGGCCTGTGGGTGTCCGTTAGGGACTGGAGGTGGTCCCTGATGGGACTCAGACAACCATGGATGGCGTCAAGTTTGGTAGCCATGAGGTCGAACCCCACCCGCACCTGCTCAGCCATCTCCCTCTGGACCTCCAACACACAGCGTTGGAAGGCCATGTGTTGTTCGGGGGGGTCTTGGGAGACAGCCGGGGTTGTGGGTGCCTCCTGCTGGGTGGTTTGTGGAGTGGGTGGGGTCTCCTTGATGCAGCTGGGCTGCCCTGGTCCTGGAGGTGATTGGCGGATGAGTTCAATGATGTCTTGGAGGGCTTGGGTGTCGATGCTGGTGGTGTCCTCCTCGTCATCAGTGAAGAGTGTCTGGGACTGCTCTGCAGGAGGTGTTGACGGTGCCTCTGCAATGTGAAGGGGAGATGCTGTGTTAAAATGTGTCCACATGTATGTAGCTGCATGGTACATGTTCACATTCAGACGGCATGGCAATGTACATTGTGACAGTCTGTAGATCAGGGCCATGATCCAGAGTCATTGTGGGTGTGCACTGTGCTCTGCTTGATTGTGCATGTGTGCCATTGTGGCCATCTCTCCCCGTCCCCCCAGTACCTGTTGGTTACTCACCCTGTTGCTGTCGTGTTGTGTCATGTCGAGCAGTGTCCGGTCCCCCGACTCCTGCCACGGTCTCCACACTGATGACTGTCGACACCAGCTCCTCCATGTCATCCAGCTCCAGCTGTGGCGCTGGCTTCCCACCTCCAGCTGTGGCGCTGGGCTCCTACCTCCAGTCTGAATTGCTGCCTTCTGGTTGCCTGCGAGTTTCTCCTTGGTTTTGCGCTTGATGTCAATCCATCGCCTCTTGGCCTCGTCCATTGACCTCTTGTGCTCTCCGACGGCATTCACCTTGTTCACGATGGACCGCCATATTCCATTTTTGGTGCCCAATGACACGTTGGAGGTGACGAACAGTTCTTTTTTTTTTTTTTTTTTTTAAAACATCTTTTTATTAACACTCTCGACCTAGGGTACAATCACAGAATCAATTAGGGTTACAGCAAAATCAGGTTACATACAATACAACATCACATTTCATTGGAATTCACAGGGATGGGGGTCATCCTCATCGGCTTCACGGGGAGGTGTACACATATCTCCTCGGTATGCGTTCCAGGGGCCCAAACCTTGGACCATTTTTGGGGACAGCCCCGAGCCACATAGACCGTTTTCTCTCTTAGCATACACCAGTCTAGATCTTGCTCCCAGGCTTCTACCGTGGGCGGGTGTGGGGCTCCCCAGAGCTGCGCGATGTTTCTTTTGGCAACCATGCAGCCAAGCGTGACCCATATCTTAGCATAGGTGTTGAGATCGGTAGGTTCCCAGATGTTAAGGAGGCACCTAGGTGCCTCCGGTTTGAATTCTACCCCCAACACTGCACTCAGGACCGCATGGATTTTACGCCAATATTCCTGAATTAACGCACAGTGCCATAGTATGTGTATGAAAGTGCCCAATTGTGCGCATCCCCTCCTACAAGAGCCGTCTGTCAGCCCACCCATGTGTATCAGCTGGGGACCGGTTATATAAATTCTATGGAGGATCTTTAATTGCACCAGTCTGAATCTCGCTGGGATAGCGACCGTCTTAGGAGAAGAGACCGCTTCCTGCCAGGTTTCATCGTCTAACTCTATTCCGTCCGCAGTCCACTTGTCACGCAATTGTAATAGGGGATTGTCGATGTTGTTAATAAGTTTCCGATATGTTAGGGAGATGGCCCTATCAGGTAGGTGACCATCCAATAGTCTGTCCTCTAGTGGGGAGGCGTCCGGTGGAGTGGAGTCGTCGGGAATAGCTGTTTGCAGCGAGTGTCTGATTTGTAGGTAGCGATAACCTTCGGAATCCGCCAGGGCATATTGAGTTTGTAGGGTATCAAAGGATTTCACCCCCCAGCGCACCAAAGGTCTTTGACCTGGGAGATCCCTATTAAGTCCCATTTAGCAAACCCCTTCGAGTTCCCCATATATCCTAATTTTTGTGAGTCCCACAAGGGTGTGGCCAGCGTCAACTTATTATGCCATCCGACTGATTTAGTAGCAGAGTGCCAGATTGTAACTGTTTGAGCAGTGGGTCCAGTGAGCGGGTATTTCCCCGGTTTTGAGTATAGAGCCCTCGAATAGGTCCCCTTGGGCAAGATCCAACGATCCATCAGGAACCCCGGGTTGTCAGGGTGACCATACGTACAATGGTTGATAGCTGTCAAATGCGCAGCCCAATAATATTTCCTAATATCAGGCAACCCGATTCCCCCATCATACCAGCTAAGAGTCAACTTTTTCATGGCGATACGCGGTCTCCCTCCCCATAGGAGGTCTCTAAGGAGCCCCTCGAGATCTTTAAAGTACGAGTTTGGGACAAGGTCGGCTGAGTTCTGTAACGCATACAGGAAACGGGGCAGTGACATCATTTTAAATAATGCCGCCTTGCCCAATAGCGAGAGCGGGAGGGATTTCCAGTGTGTTATGTCGCTTTTGAGCCGTTGCAGTGGGGGAGCAAATTACGGGCGTATCGAACTGATGGGTCCAATGATATAAATATGCCCAAGTATTTGAAGCCGTCCGAAGCCACTGGGATCGGGCAGTTTCGGGGCAATGGTGGAGAGGTTCCCCATAGAACATATAGGAGTGATTTTTGCCAGTTGACTCGAAACCCAGAGTATCTACCAAAAACATCTAGTATATCAAAGACTACTACTAGGGATCTCTTAGGGGACGTAAGGTAGAGGAGAATATCATCAGCGTATAAGGATATCCGATCCTCCCACTCCGCCGACCAGCGCAGTCCGCGGATCCTCACATCTTTACGGATCCACGCTGCGAGTGGTTCAAGGGCCAAAGCGAACAGTAAGGGAGAGAGGGGGCACCCCTGCCTGGTCCCCCGGCTAAGTACAAAGGGCTCAGACTTCCTGTTGTTTACCACTACCTGGGCCAGCGGCGCGCTGTACAACAGCCGTATCCAGCGGCAGAAATTTGGCCCAAATCCCAGTTTACCAAGCACTGCAAAGAGATAGGGCCATTCCAGTGTATCGAAGGCCATGGCAGCATCCAGGGAGACCACTACGGCGTCCTCTCGTATCATTGGTACCCTGCCTAGGACTCCGTGTAATCTGCGCAGGTTAAGAGCCGTGTTTCTTTTTGGCATAAACCCTGACTGATCTGGGTGGACTAAATTGCCCATCACCTTGTTCAGCCTGGTGGCAAGAACTTTGGCTAGAATTTTGGGCTCCGCATTTAGCAGCGATATAGGCCGATAGGAGGTGCACTGCATTTTGGGTTTCCCCTCTTTATGAATTGTGACTATCGTGGCAATTCTTTGGTCGTATGGCAATATCCCCTGGGTGAGGCAATCCTCATACATTGACTTCAAATAGGGGGCCAACCTATCCGGTCGAAGCTTGTAGAGCTCGATCGGAATGCCATTTGGGCCCGACGCTTTCCCCGAATGCAACGCTCTTATTGCCGTAGCTATTTCATCAGCAGTCAACTCACTGTCCATGAATGTGAAGTCCGAGTCTGACAGTGACGGAAGTGAAATGTCTTTAACTAAATCAGTGAAGTCCGCTTCAGGATATGGCGCCACCGAGCTATATACAGTTTGGAAATGAGCTGCAAAATGATTAGCTATGTCTTGGGGATCTGTCACCGAGGAACCATCAGTACCCCTAATCTCGGGCACGAGCCTGCTGGCCTGTTCTCTCTTGTCTAACCATGCGAGCAGTTTGCCGGCCTTGTCGCCACAGTCATATATCCGTCCCAGCCGTTCCCGTCCCAGTTCTTTGGCACGGTCGGTGACCAACGCCCGGTATTCTTCCTGCCGCAGGCGTAGTAGGTGGATGGCTTCAGGTTTGGCATCCGAGGTGACAGCCTGCTCTAGTCGGTATAGTTCCTGCTCTATGTCAGAGATTTCTTTCACCCTGTCTTTTTTGGAGCCCGCCACCAAGGAGAGGGCCTGTCCCCGAACCACCGTTTTGAAAGCTTCCCATAGTGTTTGGGGTGAGTCAACTGTGTGTTCGTTCTCCAAAAAATAGTCATCAAGAGTTTTAATTAGGCCTTTACGTATTTTGGGGTTCTTGAGGTACCAGGGGTTTATTGGGGCAACCCTTCCTATCTGCGTGTGATCTAAGACTATGTGGACCCAGAGAGGGGAATGATCGGAGATACCTCGTGCCAGGTGTCGGATTTCATGAATATTAGTAATTTGCGAGGCCGGGACAAGTATATAATCCAGTCGGGATAGGCTATTATGTGCCCCTGAGTGGAAGGTGTGCTGCATCTTATCGGGGTTGTATGTCCTCCAGCCATCCATCAGTCCCATCGCCTCCAAGAAACTGGAGAACGCATTGGCAGCTTGAGGGGTCGCACGGGGGGGTGTCTGTCTAAAGCACCCGAGACAATGGAGTTAAAGTCGCCGCCGAGCACCAGGTGTCCGTCAGGCAACGTCAAGAGTAGAGCACTCAGGTCAGTAAATGTTGTACCCTGCATCCCGGGGGGCGCGTATATTGACATAAAGGTGATAGGCTTGCCCTCCCATGTGCCTGTGACTCCAACATATCTGCCTCGATCGTCTATGTATGTAGTGATGGGTGAGAAAGGGAACGACTTTTTTTGCATAATGCCTACTCCCCTGGAGCTAGAGGTAAAGCCCGCATGTACCGTCATCGAATACCCCCACCTGTGCATTGCCCTGCATGTATTGCCAACGAGGTGCGTTTCCTGGAGTAAGACGATATCCGGCGATTGTCTCCTAATATACTGCAACACAACACCCCTTTTGATCTTGTCCCCCAATCCGTTAACATTCCAACTTAAGATTTTGACGGCCCTGTTGTACTGTACTCCCATTGAAAACGCGGCAGCTCCCCACTAGTGGGGTCCCATGTAGACCTCGTACCGTCGAGATAATACAAAAAAACAACATACCTTATAAAAAACAGTCCCTCCCAACACCCCCCCACCCTGCTCCCCTGCACTCCGGGCTTAAAACTGCCCATATTATTTAAATGCAGAGTGCCTGTCGCCCAACTGTTCTACTAATAGAAAATTAACACACTGGGGAAGGCCTCAGAGTCCCGTCGGCCCCCCGCCTACCATCACAAATTATCGATGCAGGACATGTCCAGTGTTCAGACCATCAAGAGTGAGAGTTCCCAAGGCCTCGGTGCATACCAACATGGATCGCGTGCTGGCGGCTGAAGGTGCCGCAGCGGCTGAAGCCAAGCAGTCTCGAAGCAACAGAAGCCCCTCCATGAGAGATGCCGAGGAATTCAATGAGCGGCGGAGTCCTGTTCCGGCGAAGATCCAAGACCGTCCAGCCAGTCGGAAGCCACCTCCGGAAGGTCAAAGAAACGGGTTTTCCCATCAAGTTCAACTCGCAGGCGGGCCGGAAAGAGCATGGCGTATTTGAGACCTTTTTCCCTCATCCTGCGCTTGACATCGAGGAAGGAGCGTCGTCTCATCTGCACCGCTCGGGTGAAGTCTGGGAAGAAGGTGATTTCCGAGTTGTCCAGGTGGATTGGAGGAGCAACCCTTGCCGCTTGGAGGATTGTGTCTCTGTCTCTATAATTGAGCAGCCGGGCCAGTATTGGACGCGGGGGGCCCCAGGTTTTGCCCGACCCCCAGGCACTCTGTGGGCTCGCTCAATTACGAACAGTTTAGAAAGGCCCTTTGGTTGTAGCTTTGTCGAAATCAGTTCCTCAATGAACAGGTCGGCAGCAGGACCTTCCGATTTCTCTGGCACGCCAATAACGCAGATGTTATTGCGTCTCAGGCGCCCCTCGTAATCATCTAGCTTGTCTTCCGTATATTTGCGGAATGATTGAAGCTCTCCGATGTCCGTCTGGAGCTGCGAGGTGTCCTCTACGAGACTAGCGGTGGTCGTCTCCAATTGCTTGACCTTCTCTCTATATTTCGCGAGATCCGCTCTGATCAGTGTCACCTCCGAGGCAAGGGTGTCAACGGACGTGCGAACACCCATGATGGCTGCCATTAAGTCCTTCATTGTGGGCTCGGTGGGGTCTTGCTCGGCTCCGCTCTGCGATTTGTCGCTGGCCCCTTCTTCTCAGCAATTTCCGCCTTCGGGCAGGTAAAACGGTCAAGCCTGCTTTGTTGAGACGCCCGGGAACCCTTGGCGCTGGACATGGTGGGGCCAACGCTATTCCCTAGTTCGGACACCCAGATGAAATGCTAGATGGAGCGGTCCCCGGCCAGGGCCACCAAGGCGGTCCGCGGAGCTCCAGGCCAGGTACGCACTGATGTTGATGATGCCGCTTTAGCTCCGCCGTTTCGAGGCGCTTGGCGGGACCCAGGTATCACAGTCAAGCAATGGAGGTGGCATCCAGGGCGCCGCAGGCTGTGCGGGCACTATTGGCGGTGGTCTCCGCGGGCAGTGGCAGCCGCCGAAAACGGGCTACCAGTGTGTTACCCGGACCAGGGAGCCTCCTCGACGACGCCGACACAGGGGCCACCGGTGCGCCAAGGAATGGCGGGGGAAACAAGACGGATCACTCCATGCGGCCGGCCCCAACAATGCAGGTACAGTAGGGAGACTAAGCTCCCCGTCCTGTGGGTCGCTTCAATCACCGGGCCCCGAATGGGTGGGGTCAAAATCACCATCAGCCGCCCTCACACCGTCCCGTCTCTATGCGGATGCAGCTCATCAGTCTCGCAGGCCCTCCGCAGCCCCACCGCCGCAGGTGCCGCCGCGTTATGGAAGTGCGCCCTGCACCCTCAATTCACCATCTCCGTCCCGCACCGGATCCCAGTCACAGGTAAGGAGACGCTGGGGGCAGTTACTCACTGGTGTCGCTCCTCCCGCTCCGGTGTCTGTGGGGACCGATCGGGCTGCCGACTGTCCACCGACGCTGTAGGGCACCTTTAGACACACTCAGCCCCAGTCACCGACGACTTCTCAGGTGCCGGGCCCCCTTTGCTCCTCCGGCCGCAATACGATGCCACATACCACAGCGTCACACCCACGGGTGGTTCCGATGCCACTTCGCAAAATTTCCTCGACCCCCCCCGAGGATGGGGGAGGGGTTCATGCCCACGTCCTCGTGCCCTCCGTCGGCCACCTTCGGTACTCGAGGCCCCGGTCTCCGCAGCCACAGGCCCAGAGTTGCCGATGGACACTGCTACCGCCTCCCACCTCCGATCGCGCCCCGGAAAATCTCGCCGGGCATCGCTTGCGCCCCTGCTTCTGGTTCTGCACCTCCCAATCGGATATTTGTGGCGGATCAACGTGGTAGGGTGGAAGGGCTACGGAGCAACCCTAAGTTGCGGCCATCTTGGATCGCCGCGAGACCACGCCCCCGACGAACAGTTCTTGATGGCGTTCCATCACCTCCGTGACCAGGATCCTATTCTCCTGCGGACTGAACTTCGTCTTCCTCTTCTTCTTGTCCTTGCCCTTCCCTGTCCCCGAGGTCCCAGGCTGGTCGAGCGGGGTGCTTGTGTGGTTCCGATCGTCCTCTGCGCCTGCTCAGGCTGCCTCCATGGTGCTTCGGGGTTGGTCATTTTGTGTTTGTGTGTTTTTTCTACTTTTGTAGTGATTTTCCCGCCTGCCGTGTGTGTATTGCAGGCCGGGCGCTGCTTATCGCTGATTTCCTCATTGCGGTTTGGCCCATCGCATGTTTTTTTGCGTTGGGGTTTGGGTTTTTATCACCGTCGCGGTTGTTGTATCGCGGACATTGTCCGCGTTTTCGGGAGACTATCGCATGGTATCGCCGTGTTGTGAATTCCACGTTGACACGGGGTTATTATCCCGCGATAGACTGCGATGTGTAATGTTGCGTTAAAATTTTTTGGGGATGTTTAGCGCACGTTCTTGTGAATATCCCCCTAAATCCTTTGAGCAAAGGCAGTGTCAATGTCCTTTTTTTCCTTCAGGAGGGGTTTAAGTTGGGTTTGAAGGGTTCAGCTCTCTATGTCCCGTGGGCAGCTATTAGGGTATTTAAGAACCCCGGGGTGGGTGGAGGATTGTGAGCTTTCGCCTTTTGTCTCCATAAAGGGGTTTTCTTTTCGTGGCATGTTTTAGGTGCTTGGTTCCCAATTGGGATTTCATTTTAAATAATGCTGGCGTAATTCGCATTATTTCAGGAATTTTGTGTTACATTTGTTACATGAAATTCCAGAAATTATGGCATTACGCCACTTTACGTAAATACGTGCCATTCGCTGTAAAAAATCACTACGAACCCCAATGAACAACAGAAAGCGAGCAGCCGTTGTTTGTGGTGTTTTTGTTTAAATGCATCCTTTTTTTTTTTTTTTTAGATTTCAAAAACCTTTATTGAAAAGTTGTACGGTACATCAGTGTAATGCAAATCGCAATTTAAATGACGTAGTGTCGTACATTTTAGTAACACCTTCCCGTACCAGTATATATATAGCATTAAAAGTCCCCCGCCCCAAATGCCTGTGACACAGGTCCAGAAACAGTGAACTACAGTCCAATTGTTAGCAGTACAGCGGAGAGTCATATTATACATTGCAAAACACACTTCAATATGTACGAGGTCGTAATGATACGCATGATAGAGACATCACAAACATAGCTAAGATCTGTATCAGCAGTAGCTGCACCCGCCCCAATGGCTATAAAGTTGAGGCCTTTGTGCAATTGGTGTATGGTTTTATTCCCGTGGTGTTTCCTCAGTGCAGGATTATTGTTCCCCCAGTGGGATCTGGGACCGAGTCGTGGGCCTGGCTTCGTCCTCCGTTGTTTGGCCTACATCCACTTGGTCCCCCTCTTGGTTCCCCTCCTGCGCAAGTAGATAGGAGGTGAGCGGACCCCAGATGTTTTTGGGCGTGACTTAATAGGTAATAGGTCTGCATAATAATGCATATGATCTTGCCAAGTAGCCATAGTGTGTAGCCAATCTTTAAACTTGGGAGCCCGGCCTCTCCCCCATCTGCACGCTACCTGACGTTTCGCCAATAATAAGCCCATTGCCAGGAATTTTTTATGTACTGTGTTTATTCCCTGGGATAATCCCAAAGAGCTTTGAGGGGCACGGAGTTATCTGAACCCCAATCATGGTCGATAGTCCTTCAAATGTCTGTGTCCAGTAAGTTGCTACCTGGGAGCAGCTCCACGCTAAATGCAGGAAGCCCGCTCCCTCCCTCCCGCATCGCACACATTGGTCATTGACCCTGAGGTGGAATCTGTGTAGTTTAGTCGGGGTATGATACAAACGGTGCAGGAATTTAAAATGAATGAGGCGCAGCTACTATTGCCTGTGATTGCTGTCGTCTGTGTGCAACTAAGTTCCCATTGGTCATCAGTTAACTGGACATTTAGATCTTTATCCCATTCCTGTCAGGCCCGTAGAGTAAGAGGGGTTGGTGCATTCTGTGTATGTTTGTACAAGAGGGATATGACATGACGGGGGGCCTCACCCTGTAGCAAGGCATGCAGAGGTGCAAGTGTGTCTGGCTCGCCGGGAAAAGCAGGGGTTGCTGCCTTCACACTTTGTCGGAGTCGAGTGTATATAAATGTGTCCATTGTCGTGGGCAGGCGCGCTCCAAAAAATTGGTCCTTGGAGCGGAACTGTCCTCCGATATAGAGGTCTCCCCAGGTATGGTAGCCGAGACCTACTAACATCTTCCGACATATCCCCTCACAGGCAACTTGCAGTAAGGGATTACGTAGCAGGGGCATCCTAGGTGAGTATAGCATGGGTTGCTCTAACTTGCGAGCAATCTGCCGCCATGCTATTATGGTGCAGTCTACGGTGGACGGATCCCGCTCCCGCTCTTTCACTGTTGTAAATAGATAGCATGTCGGGGGGGTCGGAGTCATATACCCGTCTTCCACCGCCAAGTGAGGCATAAAGGGTGGTGGATGGAACCAATGCATCGCAAAATGGGCTTGTGCGCAGTAATAATAAATTTCAAAATTGGGGACATCATACCCTCCCTGATGGTATGGCAGCATCAGCGTGTTCAGGTTGAGCCGTGCCTGTTTTCCTCCCCATATAAGCCTCGTTAGTTGAGTCCTGAGAGTACGAAAGAAGAAGCTCCCTGGGTGATATGGTATATTAATGAAGAGGTATAACAATTTGGGCAGCAATACCATTTTGATAAGAGAGATCCTCCCCGCCATGGAGAGTGGAAGCCGTAACCACTTGGTAATAGTGTCAGTTATCTTATCTATGGCTGTACCGTAATTAATTCTCATCAGTGTATCCCTATTCCTGGTGATACGTATGCCCAGGTATTTCAGCTCGTCCGTTTCCCAGACTAGTGGGTAATCTAATTGTTGTGACGGGGTATTATCCGTGAGGGGAATACCGCAGACTTAGACCAATTTATTTGTATTCCGGATATGGCGCCAAATTTGGTGATCTCCCGTAAAATCGGATTGAGATTGTCGTGGGGCCTTTTGACGTACAGTGTCATATCATCTGCATATAGAGAGATAAGTAGTTGTCTAGTCGGGTAGATCAATGCTTTGTCATTATGATGTTGCCGAAGTTTTGCCGCTAAGGGTTCTATAGCTAAAGCAAATAAAATTGGGGATAATGGGCAGCCTTGTCGCGTGCCCCTGGAAATAGTAAAGGTGGAGGACTTGGCGCCATTCAGGAGTACTGAAGCTATCGGTTGGCTATATAGCAGCTGTACCCAGTTAAGAAAGGTTGAAGGCATCCCCATATACCCCAAAGTACCCAGCAGGTAGTCCCATTCTAAAGAATCGAACGCTTTGGTGGCGTCAAGGAATACCGCCACCGCCGAGCTGTTCGGGTCTATGTCCTGCAGCACCGCAGCCAGGGTTCTGAGATTGTGCGATGTGGTGCGGTTTGGGATGAATCCTGCCTGGTCAGGTAGTACAAGTCGCTCCATCAGTAGATTAAGTCGGGTCCCCAGGACTTTTGCTAATATTTTAGTATCGCAGTTTACCAGGGAGAGGGGCCGGTACGAGTCGCAGTGGAGTGGAGATTTACCGGGTTTTAACAGTGAGGCTATGAGGGCCTCGCGCATAGTTCTGGGTAAGCAGCCCTCCTCTAATGCCACATAGAACACCTCCTTCAGGATGGGAGCTAAAAGCGAAGCGTACGTTTTATAGAATTCTATCGGTAGTCCGTCAGATCCCGGGGCCCGTCCCGATTTCATCTGCATTATGGCTTCAGTAATCTCGTCAAGTTCTAATTCTAAACTCAAGAATTGTCGCTGGGTATCTCCCAACCAGGCTAGTGCAGTATCCTCAAAATAATGCGGCAAATCAAGCGGGGTGCCTCTTTGGGAAGAGTAGAGGGTGCTATAATATTCTCTAAACGTGTTCAGTTGATCAGGGAGATTCCGGTGTGTATTGCCCTGTGCATCTTGTATTTCCGTTATATAGTTGGAGAACTTGGGGGGCCTAGTCGCGCTTGCTAGAGCTTTCCCTGGACGATCTCCTTCACCATAAACCCTCGCCATATGTGGTTTCCCACGAAATTTACTTTTTCTGTCTGCAATTAACTCATATTCAGTGAGCTTGTCTCGCATGGTGGCCCTGATTGCATTGCCATCGGAACTGGAGTTGAGGTCTCCTTCTAGTATCTTGAGTTCCCCTTCCAATTTGTGTAGGTCGTTACGCAGCATTTTGAGGATGCCCCCTCCTTTAGATATACACCAGCCCCGGGCCGTGACTTTGAATGCCTCCCATACTGTCGTGATACTAGAGACTGATTTCACATTGCGCTCGAAAAAATCCTGAATGTCTTGTTCTATTTCAGACTTGAATACAGTGTCCTGAAGGTACAGCGGGTTGAGGCGCCAGCTATTGTATGGAGAGGTATTCAGGGGGGCCTGTAGTTCCGCTACAACAGGGGAATGGTCAGAATACGTACGGGCCAGATGGGTTACGTGCCTTAGCCAGTGAGTCATTCCCACAGATACAATCAGATAATCCAGCCTAGCCCATGTTGAGTGGACCGCTGAATAATGTGTGCCTTCCCGCAGCGTTGGGTGTTTATACCGCCAAGAGTCGATTAAGTAGTTGGTGTCTATGATGTCTGTCAGTGTTTTTTGCGTGGTCGTGAAGTGCATTGGGGAGACTCGGGATCTGTCCATTCGGGGTTGTATCGTTGTATTAAAATCTCCCCCCCCATATGACGTAGGTAATGCCAATCGTCTGAATTTTACTCCACAACAGGAGAAGAGCATGAGGGTCGTCGGTATTGGGGCCATAGTAATTGGCGAATGTCACGTCGTAGGAGTGAAGCCTCCCCCAAACCAGGCAGTACCTACCATTAGCGTCAGTTTCCGACCCACTGACGGCAAACGCCACCCCTCTCTTAATTAAAATGGCTACACCCCGGGAGTATCCAGAATATGACGCAAAACAGCGGTGTGAGGCCCATCTCGAAGCAAACTGAGGTGTAGTTCCGGGGTGTAGGTGCGTTTCCTGCAGCATAACAATTGTGATGTGATGTCTGTCTAAGTAACCCAATATCTGCCTTTTTTTTCTAGGGTTATTCAGACCCCGTACATTCCATGATGTCACCTTACAGCTGTTAAGATCCTGTGTGTTGTCTAACATTCCTACTTCTATTATAATCTGTGTATAGCCATATGTTGTGAACCATAGTCAACTGGACAGGTTTCCTCTCTACAGGAATGTAACATCCCCCCTCCACCCACATCGGCTTCCCCAACTTGGCGAACATTTGTACCCCCCCCCAAAAAATAACCCATTGCTCAACTCTAACTTTCCCTCCTTAGTGGAAATTCGGGGACATCCCTGGTTTCTGCTTCTTTAAGGCGTTGCTCATGTTGATCCAGTTTCGTAACCACAGAGTCTATCCGGATGTTCATCGTGTCTATTTTGGCGTCTATGGATGTGAGGCTTTGCTTCATGCCAAGTAGGAGCGCTTTCCAGTCCTCCTCCGGCGTGTCCGCAGTATCCGAGTCTGTATGCTCCGCCGAGTTAGACATGGGTGTTTTGCGCGTATTAAAAGGGATTTTGGATTGTTTGGCGTCGGTGCGTCCCATAATGTAGGTGGGCGGACAAACCAGGAGCGCGGGACGAGAACCCGAGAGGTATTCCCAGTGGTCAGGCGCTGTTCAATGTCCCGAGGCCGCCTCAGTACTAATCCACCACTCGAAGAGTTTGGTAGAGAATGCCAGCGGCGTAGTGTACGGAAGGAATGTTCGTGGCCCCTAGCCAGTGCAGACTGCGATCAGCTCTGCGCTCCGTACTGCGCTGAGGATGTGCACACTGTGCCGATGGAACGCCCCCGCCGGGGCATGCACTTATAAGTGCGCAGCAATATGAAGGATCCCCTGCACCAAAGGCGCCCCGGAGAACATCAGGGTCTTGTCGAGCCGCGAGGGGGTCAACTGGATATCAAGTGGTGAATCGTAGGGCGCCCTTCTGCAGAAAGGGGGATTGCCAGTGTAAGTCTTCACTCGCGATGAGCGCCGTTGATCAGGGTCTCGGTCCGGACGATCTAAGGCAGCCACTTGTTGGACGTCTGGAACCCAGTGCTT
The DNA here is from genome assembly GCA_963921515.1 of Calotriton arnoldi. Classification (NCBI taxonomy): domain Eukaryota; kingdom Metazoa; phylum Chordata; class Amphibia; order Caudata; family Salamandridae; genus Calotriton; species Calotriton arnoldi. The sequence continues at coordinate 790,307 of CAWUFW010005054.1, read as the reverse complement.
GCAGGGTGCGGCAGCTGTGTGCTGTGTGCGCTAGGCCTCCGGCGCGGGAAGCGGCCAAGCGGCGGGGCCTCAGGCTATATGACGCCGTTAGTGGCACTTAGTCTCTGCTACCGCTGGCAATATGGTCTCGGCAGTCTAAGATGGCGGCAGCAGCCGAGTAGAGTTGTCAGCCCGCCGAGCAGGATTGCGGTGTACTCACGATTGACGGGCAGGGGCGCTCTCGGTGCGTTGTGAATCAAAGCTGCACTTATCTCCGCCGTCTCCCCGCCGCCTCCCAAGTCCGCACCCAGCCGTTGGCCGCCCTCTCCGACACACGGCTGGTTTCAATATCGTGCCGTTATTTTGAAAAAGCTGTTCGCGTGTGGCATAGTTCTTTCTGCGTCAGCGTTACTGATGTTTCGCCCCCATGTGTTGGTTCTCACCTCGTTACGCAGTTCGCATGCAGGCCGCCGTCCGATTCTTCCCCTTCTGGGCCCACACAGCCTCGGCCTCTCCCGGCTGCCGTATCCGTTCTCCCGCAGCGAGACCGGGCCGCGGTGGCCCGTGCTCAGTTTTGGCGGCCGCTGCGTTTACTGCATCGGGGCTAGTCGTGCAAGATGGACCTCGCTGGCATCAGCAGTGGATCAGGTGTCTTTTGGTGAGGTCGGATGCGTGTATTTGTGGCTCAGGATGGGGTTGAAGGATAGTTCCCCGCTCGGCAGGGCTGGAGCCTCACAGGTGTGCGGCCATCTTGGTCGCGCGCCACCTAGCGTCCCCCCTGTTTAAATGCATCCTTGTGCTAAAAATTGACCGGAGGGCACATTTTGCGCTGAAATATAGCACTAAGGGCCATATGTATCATTCCTAAGTTTTGCGATTCTCAAATAGCTTTTTTTTACGAATCGCTATTTGAGAATTGCAAAATCTGATGTATGAAACAAATCGCAATTTCCTTGCAAATCGCAAAAATTCGCAGAATTAGCTGCGAAAACCCACATTGCGATTCCTTAATTGCGAATTCGCAAATCAGGAATCGCAAAATCGGGATTCTGCCATTCAGGTGCAGCTTGATGACATCACAACCAGGAAGTGTGACTGCACAGCTGCACCTGACTGCCAGAAGCTCAGTCAGAGGCTGGGAGGAGAGTGAAGGAGCACAGCACTGCCATCCAGGGAGGTGAATGAATCCCCAGGAGCACGAGAAGGAGAAGGAGGATGCAGGAAGGAAGAGAAAACCAAAGTCCAGTGAGAGGGAGCAGGAAGTACTTATAGAGGAGATGGTAGTCAGCCATGAACTCCTCTTTGGCAAAAAATCCCTGCGCGTGCCTGAGGCAAGGAAGCGGAAAATCTGGGATTCCATACAGGAAAAGGTGAATGCCATTGGCGTAACCCACCGCACCGTGGAGGATCTGCGGAAGCGGTGGTATGATATGCGCCAAAGATCCAAAGAAAAGGTTGCAACCAGGTTGGCTCAGTCGAATAAGACCGGTGGCGGAACATCCACTGAAACAGACTCCACGCCTCATGAGAAGTTGGTGGAGTCCACCTTGCAACCCGAGAGCGTCAGTGGAGTGGCTGACCTGGACAGCTCCGACCCACCCCCCACCAGACAAGGTAAGATGCATGCCATCTGTCCCCTGCCACTCCAACAATAGCACCCACACAGTTAGGACCTCCCAGTAGCAAAACAGTTGTGCAACTCCAGTACATGTTGTTGTGTACACCCTGAAATGCATCATGGGAGATGTAGTCACGTGCACCAAACAGTGTTGCAATGAGACACAGCAAGGTAGTAACAATGCCAGTGAGTTAGGGAAGGGTAAAATCAGGCAGAGAGTACGTAGGTGATGCAAATAAGAAGTAGATTTATTCTCTCACAAAAGGAGTTGCAGGACACTACAACAAATGTCTGTGCTTCTGTCTCCACAGCACTACCGGAAAGGCAGGAGGGCAGTGCAGGGTCTGAGGAGGCAGACGACAACGAAGAGCAGGCAGGGGATGAGGAGCAGGAGGTACAGACCCCTGAGATCCCTGTAGTACGCAGAAAGCGCCACATCGTGCCACCACTACCACAGATGGAGGCAGACCAAGACGACAGCGGAGAGGAATCCCAGCCAGTCCCGGGCCACCGTGCTGTCCGTCGCAGGCAACAGTCCACTAACCCCCAGAGGGAAGGAGGGGGGAACAGGCGCAGGTCAAGGGCGTCCAGCAGTGCTGGTGCTGAGGATCAGCAGTCTGTGTTCGCCGGGCTGGAGGGCACCATGCTGAGGGTGCAGCCCCTGCAAGCAAGATCAATGCGGTCAATACAGCGCCAGTTTGCCTCTTTAAACCATCACATAAGCGACATGAGGGCTGGGTTCAGGGAAATGACCGGTGCAATACGCGAACTGTGTGTCGTGCAGAGGAGAGCCAACGCCCGCATGGACACATACAGCAAGGTGGTCAACCGCCTGTGCACCGTCACGTCCCTGCTGTCACGTCGGTGTGTGGGCATGCAGGTGGAAATGGCACATAACAGCCAGGATGTGGCCAAGATCTTGGTGCAGGTGACACATGCCGTGGAACTGATGCAGGCGGCTGGCACAGGTGGGATAGGACCCCTGGGCACAGGGGAGAGTGAGGATCAGTCAAGCAGGAGCAGCATAACCCCACCACCCCCTGAGACCAGACGGAGGAGCGGGAGGCAGGGGAGAACACACGATGACCCGGGGGAGAGCAGTGGGCACCCACAGCGCGGTGCAACAGCCTGTGCCCGCAGGAGATGAGGTGGCATCAGGGAAGCATGGCAATGAGTCAGGTAACACATTGCTGGGGACTGGAGTGTGTCGGACATCTTTGCTCTGTGACTTCAACATTTGTAAATATGAGTGACACACATTAGGTGTGCGTCAGGCTGTGTGCCAGATATATCCCTGCTATTCAAGGAATAAAAACACAGTTGTGCACCAATACATCGCATTGTGTCATTATTACTCACCTAGAAATAGTTGCGCGTGATCTCCTGGCGCCTCTGGCATCCGGCAGCCGCACCGACACCACATGCTGGTCCTGCACAAGGAGCTGGTCCCTCATCATCAGAGGACTCTGATCCGCTCAGCTCCACTGGGGTGCCCTTCCTGGTTGCTATGTTGTGCAGCATTGCACATGCGACCACTACCTTGCAGCAGGTCTGTGGGCTGTACTGGAGGGCACCTCCGCTCTTGTGTAGGCACCTAAATCGGCTCTTTAGGATGCCAAAAGTCCTTTCTATCACACTGCGGGTCGACTTGTGGGCGTTGTTGTAGCGGCGCTCCGCAGCAGTGGCTGGATTCAGGTAGGGTGTCAAGATGAAATCCCGCACTGCATACGCGCTGTCCCCTGCAGGGTGCAAAATAAATGGGTTACACACTGTCATCCCAATCAAGAGCTTTACTGTATGTGTGAATGTGAGCCATGTATTTACCTAGCAAGTAGCCCTCACCAAACTCCCCAGCCAAGAGGCGACGGTGTAGCCCACTGTGGCGGAACATGAAGGAATCATGGGTGCTACCAGGATATTTTGCCACTATGTCCGTGATGACATGGGTGGCATCACAGACTACCTGGATATTCAGGGAATGATAGGACTTCCTGTTCCTGTACACATATTCAGTCTGGGATGGGGGAGAGGGCGATATGGGTCCCATCAATGCAGCCAATTACATGGGGGAATTGGGCTATCTGATAGAACCCCTGCTTGGTTTGGTCGAGTGCCTGCTGCGTGTTAGGGAAATGGATGTGGTGATGCATCCTCTGCATCATGGCATCCAGGAAACTGTGAAAGAGGCGCGACAGGCTACTCTGTGTCACCCCTCCTGCTGCTGCTATCAGCCCCTGAAAACTCCCAGACGCCAGCAGGTGCAGTGAGCACAGGACCTGCACATGGGTGGGGATGGTGCATGTCCTGCGTGTGGTGTGCTCCAGCATGGGCTTTAGCTCCTCAATGAGTTCTAGGATGCTGTCTGGGACTGCCTGTACTTTTCATGGACCTCCTCCTCTGTTTGCTGGAACAAGGTGATGCGTGCCCTGAATATCCTCTCCTGGCGTCTCCTTCCCTGGGCAGCAGCTCTGATCCTCAGTCTCCTAGCGATGATGTATAGCGCAGCCATTGTGAATGGCCCTGTAGCATTATGGGTCAGTTTATATAGGTTGCACCTGGTTACCACCTGCTCAGAGTTGGTGGTAATTGCGAGGTGCAAAATTGCAAATTTCGTAGATTTGCTATTTGCGATTTTTTGATACATTTCATTGCGATTCGCTATTTGCTAATACTTTATTTGTGAAATTCGCAATTGAAGTATCGCAAACTACGAATTCGCTAAATTAATCGCAGTTTCATGCTCGCAGATTTCTGCGAATCGCTATTTATGCGATTGGCAATTTTGCACAGCGATTTCCTTTCATACATCGCACAACGCTAATTTGCGATCGCAAACACTGGATTTTTGCGAATCGCAGTGTTTGCGATGGGAAAATTGCTTGATACATATGGCCCTAAATGATGGATTTGCGTTTCACATATTTGTGTAATTTTGCCATAATTTCACTCAAAACCAAGTTCCACACTTTTTGCACACACCTAGAGACCAGGGGAGCTCAGCTCTCGTCTTGCAGACGTGTTTTTAGGCATTTTCCGAACAGTTTGGTGTTAAGTTTTGTTTCTAAGGTGTTTTTTTCTTTCCATTTGGAGCAGGCGGATGTTTTACCAGAATTTTACCTTCAGCCTTTTCCGGCAGGAGTATACTCTGGATAGGTACTCAGCTAATAAAGATCCTTCCGGGATTCCTGTAGGTATTTTTACCTCACACACACTTTTCCTTCACTTCTACTCATACTTCCTTCTACCACACGCCCCTCTACCCCATCCATCTCACATCGGCAAAAAGAAAAGACCTGCGGCATTGCAGCGTCGGCCCAACGAGGAGCTGCCTGATGATGAAGCATGACACCCCTTGGGGTGTGTGAGACCCCCCTCCCCACCCCACCCCTCGCCCCTTCTATTTTTGACACCATGACCCTCCTCCCTCCCATTAGGAACTGCATACCCTTGCTTTTTCAATTCCTACCTAGGAGCACGTATGCTGGACCTGTCTCAAGCCCCAGTCCCTCCTTTTTCGTCTCTTCCCACCTTCCCTCCCATGGTAGGGCAGCAGGTCCAAGTTGGAGGCGGAGAGAGGGATTGGATGGGGGCGGATCACGCTCTCGGCCCAAGGGGAGAAGGCGCCTTAACTTTAGCATGTGTTGCATAGGAAGGTGAAAGTCCTGCCTATGGGAGGGAGGCGGCCTCAGTTAGTAATGACTGATATGCGCACTATGGACTCAGAATGATGGAACTACCAGTAATTAATTTAAACATTAGGTGAAGAGCTGACAGTGAATGAACAGCAGGAGGTAGGGATCGCCTGACTGAGGTTAGGAGCTGGAGTGAGAGCTGAAGAGCTGTTTGCCAGGAGGTACCTCAGTCCTCTTTATTTAAGATGGACATTAACGTCCCAGTGAAATCAGCTGCACACACTGACTCTCCAATGTACCTGTACTCTGCCAGCGGCCCCTTATTGTGTTGTTAAAAGCTCGCCTCTGACATCTGCTGTGGTTGGCTGGTCACGAGTATGTGAATCCTGGTGATGAAAACCCAGCCTCCCTCCCCTGAGTACTATTAAAACAGGAAAAAAGTTATTCATAGTGTTTGGAAATACAATATGAAGCGCTATATGATAAAAAAGCATTTGCAGCGTTTAATGATCTCAGTTCAGCAGCTCTTCATTGGAGAGTGTTTTACCCACATTTCACAAAGTCGTTGAAAACACACAATTCATTTCTCCGGTACCTGCAAACATAACACGTATCACACATATATCTTACTTTATTTTTGTTTCCTTTCAATTCTATTTTATGCCTCTTAAAAGTGTTATCAGATCCCAGAGCATATACAGCAAAAAAAGATTATAGAGCACAATACATAAAATGATCATGAAAAATAAGGTTGAGGAAAATGCCTAACACTGTAGCTGTGCCAGAACCCAAACATAAAGCTTGCATTCAAGACAGGAGCTACCCCAGGGAAGTGACACAACCAGCAGTGCTTCCTTTATCAAGACTACGTCATCCTCAGAGAGAGGGGGAACTTTTGACCAGTGGAACAATTGATTGGTCTTCTCTCCTATTCTAGTGCTTCAAGCCCCACATGGGATTTTCACTTCGCTATATTCTTGCGGTAGTCCTCCGTTGAAGAGCCTCGACGCCCAAACGTGATTTTGAGACCCTATACTGTCCCAAGGAATTATCAGCAGCATCTGGTTAATATCTCACTGTAGCACCAGCAGTCCGTCCAGCTTTGAGGACCTCCTTGAGGGGGGTCCGTCCAGCTGGTGCGTTGAGGACCTCCTTGAGGGGAGTTTGTCCAGCTGGCACATTGAGGACCTCCCGGGGGGGTGGGGTCCATCCAGCTGGTGTGTTGAGGACCTCCCTTAGAGGGTCTGTCTAGCTGGCACATTGAGGGCCCCCTTGAGGGGGGTCCGCCCAGTTGGCATGTTGAGGACCTCCTGGAGGGGAGTCCATCCAGCTGGCGCACTGTGGGCCTCCCTGAGAGGGTCCATCTAGCTGGCACATTGAGGAACCCCCTTGAGGGGTGTCCGTCCAACTGGCTCGTTGTGGACCTCCTTGAGGGGGGGTCTGTCCAGCTGGTGCGTTGAGGACCTCGTTGAGGGGAGTTTGTCCAGCTGGCACATTGAGGAACTCCCTTAAGGGGGGGGTCTATCCAGCTGACATGTTGAGGACCTCCCTTAGAGGGTCTGTCTAGCTGGCACATTGAGGGCCCCCTTGAGGGGTGTCCGTCCAGCTGGCTTGTTGTGAACCTCCTTGAGGGGGGTCCATCCAGCGGGTTAGTTGAAGATCTCCTTGAGGGGGGTCATCCAGCTGGAGTGTTAAGGACCTCCTAGAGGGGGATCCGTCCAGCTTGCGCTTTGAGGACCTCCTTGAGGGGGGTCCATCCAGTGGCTCGCTGAGGACCTCCTTGAGGGGGCGAGAACAGTTTTTGAAAGGCTAGCAAACATCGCGTTACAAAACCCACACAAGTGACCACTGCCCGGAAGTAGTCATGGGTAGAAGGTGACAGAAGTCCTTGGTAGGAGGAGCTCAAAAGCACCTCTGTCATCTTTAAAGACTGTTGTTGACTGTTCAGCCTAGATACTTACTGTGAAGGATGTCGCTCAGAGTGACCTTGGAGGAAAGTGCCCTTTGTGGATGGTTATTCCCCCCTACCCCCTTTTTTGCTCTGGATGCTGTGGTTTTAGAACTGAAAGTGCACTGGAGCCTGCTAACCAGGCCCCAGTGCCAGTGCTCTTTACCTCAAAGTAATGTAAATTGGTACACCCAATTGGCAAGATACTTTAACACCCCCTGTAAGACCCTTGTATATGGTACCAGTGGTACCCAGGGCAGGGATGTTAAAGGGGTAATCAGGACTGCAGCACTATTTGTGCTACCCTGAGTGACCAAGTGAAAGTAAAGCCTACAGGTCTACCATTGCAACCTGCACGAGCAGCTTTGCTGCTCAAGATCGACTCTGCACACACCATGTGTTCCAGGGTCCCCTCACTGCCCTTAATATAAATAATTATCAGGTAATAGTGCCTACAAGGGATATATCTCGTGATCTACTTCGTTGAATTCTACCTTTTGTATCGGATGTCTTACCATGACATCAAGAAATCAGTTATGACTGTACTTGTATACGTTATTCAAGATAGGAAATCAATTTGCAACAACAGGTATTTCTCTTATTCTTTATATTTCAAGAAAAATGCTTATTTCATTGGGGGTACAAAACCAGAAAGTACTTCAATACATTGATAACAAAACTTAAAATCTTTCTAAGTTAGATTTTACTAGTCATCAATGTAACATAACCCATTCCATATAATGACAACTATGCAGTCTGTCCTATACGTAGAATCTAGATCTCCCCCGTTGAGTCTTAACACAAACTAAAATGAAAATTGGGTAAAAACTTCAAAATTTTGGTCTCTATTGTGGTACATCTATGAGAGCATCTGCAGGACAAAGCAATTCATATGAAGATCCAAGACCCCTCGATCAATGAGTCAAAAGCTCATGAAAATGAATTCTCTCACGCAGTTGTGGAATTTTCAGCGCCGAGAAATCACGGCGTCATGTAACAATACGAGGCAGCATTCATTGACTTCGGTTGCGTTTCCTTAAAGTAGTAAAGCCGCGGCAGCCGTCAGCGGACTTCTTTCCCAGATTGCCAGGTAGGTCGCTCCCCCACCACACAGCTCCGCCTGTGTTGTCCTGCCCGCTGCTGCTGCTGGTAAGTTCGCCCCTCTGCTTGTTGTCTCTGTGCCCTTTGCCTGCTGTCCCCCTCGCTGCCCCAGGTTTCTGTGCCCGTTTTCCTCTGCTTGTTCTCCATTTTTGCCTTCTGTTCCCCTCGTGTGCCCCTGACTCTGTGCCCGTTTTGCCTTCTGTTCCCCTCGTGTGCCCCCTGATTCTGCGCCCGTTTTGCCTTCTGTGCCCCTGATTCTGTGCCCGGTTGCCCCCGGTTACCTCGCCGTTCCTGGTTCCCGCCGCTGCGACCCCTGCGGCCCCGCCCCCCTCACTGACCATTCGCTGCCCCTGCCTCCCGCCTCCCAGCTGCTCCTCCCTCCCACCTCCCCATATATGGCGGGCGCGCCTAAGGCAAGCCGTCTGCGCCCGTCCGCGCCTGGACCGCGCCCAGCGCCAGAACCCCTGGTCCTCGCGCCCCCCGCGCCCACCACGACGACCGCCGCCGCTACGATGCCAGCACACTCCACGCTCTCAACCCCGGACGGACCCACACCTGCTTCAAGGCCACCCCGAAACGCACTCATGGTCCTTTCACCTGCCGGAACTGCAGCTACACCAGCCTCAGAGCCGCCAAAGCGCCCGCCAAGAAGGACCTCAACCACCTCCGATGCATCCTACTGAACACCCGCTCCGCACGCAAACACGCCGTCGAGCTCTGGGACCTGCTCGACACATCATCACCGGACGTCGCCTTCCTGACAGAGACCTGGATGAACGACTCCTCTGCACCCGACATCGCCATAGCCATCCCAGACGGCTATAAGATCACCCGCAGAGACCGCACCAACGGAGTAGGAGGAGGAATCGCCATCGTCCACAAGAACACCATCAGGGTCTCGACCAGTACCGACGACACTCTCTGCACCGCCGAACACATGCACTTCCAGATCCACACGGACCCCAACACCACCCTTAGAGGCACCCTCGTCTACAGACCCCCCGGACCCCGACCCCAGTTCAGCGACTCCATCGCCAACTTCATCAGCACGCACGCCCTGACCTCCACCGACTACATCCTCCTCGGAGACCTGAACTTTCACCTGGAGAACAACAACGACAGCAACTCCACCACCCTGATCGACAACCTCGCCAAGCTCGGACTGAGACAGCTCGTCACAACGCCGACCCATTCCACCGGCCACACGCTAGACCCCGTCTACTCCTCAAGCTCCCACCTCTCCTTCAGCCACACCACCGAACTCCTCTGGACCGACCACCGCTGCATCCACTTCACCTTCCAGAAACCCACCACACACCACCGCACCCAACAGATCCCACGCCGCTGCTGGAATAAAGTCACCGAAGACCAACTACAGGCAAACCTCGCTCTCAGCCCACCCACCGACCCCTCCAACACCGACCGACGCTGCCCGCAACCTCAGACGATGGATAGACGACTGCGCCAACACCCTCGCCCCGCTGAAAAAACCCACCTACAGAGACACCAGCAAGAGAGCCAGCTGGTTCACCCCGGAACTCCTAGCATCCAAGCGTACCTGCTGGAAACTAGAGAATAAATGGCACAGTGAAAAGACACCGGACAGCCACGCAGCCCACAAAGACGCCATCCGCAACCACCATCACCTCATCAGGTCCGCCAAGAGGATCTCCTTCAAAGACCGCCTCGACAACAACGCACACAACAGCAAGGAGCTCTTTAACATCGTGAAAGAACTCTCCAACCCCAGCTCCAACACCAACGACATCCCGCCGTCGCAAGCCCTGTGCGATTCCCTCGCCACCTTCTTCCACCGCAAGATCGCCTACATCCACGACAGCTTCAACACCCAGACAGCCCCAACAGACACCGACACACCAGACTCGCCGCACACCATCGACCACGACCCCTTGCCAGCCTGGGCCAACGTGAACATCGATGACACCATCAAGACCATGAGCACAATTCACTCCGGCTCCCCGTCAGACCCTTTCCCGCACCACATCTTCAACAAAGCCAGCAGCTCCATCGCACCCCACCTGCGCAACGTCATCAATCTCTCCTTCGAGACCGCGACCTTCCCAGAGAGCTGGAAACACGCCGAGATCAACGCCCTACTCAAAAAACCCAAGGCGGACCCGAGAGACCTCAAGAACTTCCGGCCCATCTCCCTGCTTCCGTTCCCAGCCAAGGTCATCGAGAAGATCGTCAACAGACAGCTAACACGATACCTCGAAGAAAACAGCATCCTGGACCCATCCCAGTCAGGGTTCCGCAGCAACCACAGCACCGAGACTGCCCTCATTGCCGCCACCGACGACATCAGGACCCTGCTGGACAACGGTGAGACCGCAGCCCTCATCCTGCTGGACCTCTCCGCCGCCTTCGACACTGTCTGCCACCGCACTCTACGCGCACGCCTCCATGACGCAGGGATCCGAGACAAGGCCCTGGAATGGACCACCTCCTTCCTCTCCGGCAGAACCCAGAGAGTCCGCCTCCCCCCATTCCGATCCGAAGCCTCCGAGATCATCTGCGGCGTACTCCAGGGATCATCCCTCAGCCCGACACTGTTCAACATCTACATGGCCCCGCTCGCACGCATCGCCCCACAGCACGACCTCAACATAATCTCCTACGCCGACGACACTCAACTGATCCTCTCCCTCACCAAAGACCCCTTCACCGCCAAATCCAACCTCCACGAAGGAATGAAGGCCGTCGCCGACTGGATGAAGAGCAGCCGACTAAAGCTGAACACGGACAAGACGGAGGTCCTCATCCTCGGCTCCAACCCTTCAGCCTGGGACGACTCCTGGTGGCCAACGACACTGGGGGCAGCCCCGACACCCACCGACCACGCACGCAACCTGGGAGTCATCCTCGACTCAACGTTCTCCATGGCCAAGCAAGTCAACGCAGTCTCCTCCTCCTGCTTCAACACCCTCCGCATGCTCCGCAAGATCTACAGGTGGATCCCGACAGATACAAGAAGAACAGTCACCCAGGCCCTCGTCAGCAGCAGACTCGACTATGGAAACGCCCTCTACGCGGGAGCCCCGGCCAAGCTCATCAAACGACTGCAACGCATTCAAAACGCCTCTGCACGCCTGATCATCGACGTACCATGCCACAGCCACATCACCCCCCACTTGAGAAACCTGCACTGGCTCCCCGTCGACAGGAGAATCTCCTTCAAACTCCTCATCCACGCACACAAGGCACTCCACAAGACCAGCCCAGCCTACCTCAACAGACGACTCTTCTTCTACGTCCCTAACCGCCAGCTCCGCTCCGCCGACCTCTCCCTCGCCACCGTCCCTCGCATCCAAAGAACAACCACCGGCGGCAGATCCTTGTCCCACCTCGCCGCCAAGACCTGGAACAACCCCCCCCCCTTTTTTCCCCAGCGCCTTCAGACCCTCGCGGGTAAGTAGTGCGCTCTACAAATTCTGTGATTGATTGATTTCCCATTCCACATGGAGTTGAATGCCGTATTTAATATAAATAAGTCACCCCTAAGGTAGGCCTCCTCTAGCCCAGGAGGCAGGGTGCATTATAATAATGAAGCAGGTATATATGTGCAAGCATACATGTCTCTACGGTGATCTTGCCATTCAAGATTACCGTAAGTGATATGATAACAGGCTGCCTACCGGGTAAACCTGAGATAGCCAACTCCATTATAGCGCCACCGAATTTAGTCGTGTTTGGTATCAAACACCATGCTTTTTCACCCCTGACCCAATTCTCGTGTTGAGGGTGAGCTGGCATGTACCCAGGTGGCATCCTTAGAGGTTGCCACTGAGTTGCCTCAGTCTCCCTGTGCCTTGGCAGGCTTTCCGAGCCAGTACGGCCAACACAGAAGTCTGACCTCATACTGAGAAGTGCTACCACTCCCAGAGGATGAAGACAACAGGCATGGGCAGGAAGGAGGTCACACCTCCACCCTCCCAGGATGGCTAGCGCATGGCACATCAAGGCAGTGAGCTTCAAAGGCTACACCGCCTCTGGTATGCAAGTAACTTGTCCCCCAGTCAAGGGAAAAGACTCCCACTTCCCCCAGGCACTTGTGTTTGTGAGCAGGCAGGAAATTAGCTATTCAAGAAGCGTACACTCTCAAAAGGCTAGCAACACCTCTAGGGTGGACTAGCTGGACTGTACAGCCGGAGATGGGTCGTACCATCTTGAAAAGTCCTCAGAATAGTGGGTTGAGTGACATACACCCCCCGGATGTGGTCACCTCAAGGGCGGATTAGCCGCAGGGCCAGTAGCCCATTGGCTACTGACTCTCACACCCTTAAACACCCCCTAAATCCATGATTTAAGGGGCACCCCTGACACCAGAACTACAGTTCTGCTCTGAAAAAGAAAGGACAAAGAGGAGACCCGTGTCTGCACAAGGCAGGACTCCACAAAGAGAAGGTGCAAAGTACTGCACCTGTGGCAGCCCCCCTGCACCCGCGGGACTACCACTCATCTCACACCAGTTCCAAAAGGAAGGTGAACCCCTCTGCAACTGAAAGGCTTCACCAGAACTCCTTAGGATGAAAGGTATTAGTCCCCTCTAGTCAGCAGGCACAAACCGCACTTCCAAGACCAATGAGGGCTGTCTACCGGGCTCCGTCAGTGAGTCTCAGCCCTCTACAGCAGTCCCTCGACCTCTGGAAGCAGATTTGCTTAATTACTGCATTTGCCATGGCCAAGGTTTGTTAGTGGTTGCTGACTACTGACTAATTTACTCGACGCTCCAAGAAAAGGGAATCAACCTGCATCGTCGACCCTCTGCTTCTGTGGCACAGTGTTCGAGTATTTGCATCCCAAACCTGTCTGTGTTGGCACTCCTGGTAAACCCAGCCTCTGCAGCTCCCGTTCAGCACCACGGAGAGCCAAGTACACCTCTGTACCCAAGACGCCGGAACTAGGCAGAGCTGTTCTGACTGGTGATTCCTGGTCCAAGGACCCCTCCAAGGTTTTCCTCCAATGGGCTCCCCTGAACTCAACCTGCAAGTGACGTTTTGTCATAAGTGCTGCTTTTTGACAGCAACCGCGGATCCCGCTTTTCAGCACCAAGGACAGTCAAGTTACCTCTGCACCCGGACTCCCTAGGCAAGGTAAAATTGTTATGACTGTCAAGACTTGGTCTAAGGACCCGCAAGACCTTAACTCCAAGTGGGTTCCATCGAACTCACCCTGCGAGTGACCGAGTGTCAAATAGTGATTTTCTTCATTGACCGCGATGATAAAGTTTGACAGTCCTGTAAAGTATTGATTTGATTTTCACTGTTAATTCTATAACTCCAGTTATACGTACTGTATTTACTTCGTTTTGGTGTCTACATTTATATAAAAATAATCTCTACTTTTATATAGTGGTGTCAGATTTCTTTCGAGTCGTGCCAATTACTTATCGTCCGTGTTGGTACTCTGAAATGCTTAACACATGTTCCTCTAAGTATGCCTGACTGCTCTTTGCCACTCTACCAGGACTGAGCTAAGGTTTGCTAGTGTGAATCTGAGGTCCACTTTTGGGTATTGTGTTAATATTACATGATAAGCCCCCCCAGCGATTCCACATAATATTTTCACCTTGCTACAGATCTCACGTGGCCAGCATTAGCAGCGCGTCTTCTACCTGCCGTGGGCCACTGCAAGGAGGCAGGACACTCACAAGCAGTGCTTTCAGTTTACTAAAAAAAGGTGGTGGTTTTTAAAGGGGGCGTGGCCTTAGAAGCGCAGTTAAGAACACTTTAGGAGGCATGTGGCCTTGGGGGTCTAAGACTGTGTCCAAATACATGTGACCTAGAATGGCACTTGCTTCTTCTTTCACCTGTTCTTCGGGTCCTCTTTCTCTGGTCCTCCTGGTCCCCTTGAGTCACAACCACCGAGGTATGAAAGCCACTGTGTGCTCGCTAATGCATTCACCTAGTTGGGCGAGAACTGAGGCAATGCCATAGGCTGAGACATCACTCTGCACTAAGAAGGGTTGACAGAAGCCTGGCACCTCCAGAGCTACAGAGCCTTTTTCATCTGGTCAAAGGGCTGTAGACACTCCACAGTCCAGTTCACCTTCTTGTGCTCTTTCCTTGGTGTCAGCTCAGTGCAGTTAAAGGAGCAAGTATGGAACTGTTCATCTCCATGGAGGTCCGATGCTATCATGTGAGGCCCGGGACTGCCACACGTGGACTGGCTATCTGTGATCTCAACGTATCTTGGCCATGAGAGGTTGGTCTTTCATCCACCGATGTGGTGACCAAGGTAGACCACAGAACGTTGTCCAATCTGGCTTGTCTTCACAGGGATCTTGGCCCTTTCTAGTGCCAGTATCACCTATTAAAGGAGACCAAGTTGATTTGCCCCAGTGTTGTTGAACACAGCCCTGACACCCGCGTTGACAACACCAACTCTGGAAAGTGGCTGTGCATTCTTGAGTCCAAAAGGCATTACGTAAAATTAAGCACACAAAAGGTGATGGAAAGAATGCTTATAATTTGTCTAACCACTGGCAATCGCACAGGGTAGCATTCCAACCCATCATTTTTTTGCTCACCATGCCACCTCAGGTTAGATCTGGCTATATGCCAATCAGTCTCGGTCCTGCTTCAATAGAAAAAGTCCAGCCCGAACTGCCAAGCCTGGTCTTTCCTGAACCGGAACACAAGCAACCCAAGACTGGCTTTGCCCTGGTTGGGGCTCTTCAATGGGGTACAGCTTGGTTCCAGTGGCACGGTGACTAAGGGACCCACATCTGGGCATACTATTTCACTTAAGGCGGTACATCAAACACACAAAATGTGGTGGGAGGAAGGTTGCAATAAGTCTAACCACTGGCCATCGCTTGGAGTAGCATTCCAAGCCATTGTTCTTTTGCCCACCATGCCACCTCAGGTTAGACCCAGCCATATGCAAATCAGTCTTGAGCCTGCTCTAATAGGAACAGTCCAGCCCAAACTGTGAAGCCACATCCTCTCTGAGCCAGAACATATGCTTCCAAGACCAGTTTCGATCTAGTTGGGGCACTTCAGTCGGGTGCAGCTTGGTTTCAGTGGCGTAGTGAGTAGGGGTCTGGGTGTATTCTTGGGAAGATAGGGTGGTACATCAAACACGCAAGAGGTGATGGGAGGAATACTTGCAATGTGTCCAACCACTGGCAATCGCTTGGGGTAGAATCCCAACCCATTGTTCTTTTGCCCACCATGCCACCTCAGGTTAGACCCAGTCATTCCGGTTCTGGTTCAAGGAGGACCTGGCCTGGCAGTTCAGGCGGGAATGTTCCTCCTGTGGCAGAGTTTAGACTCTATCAACCAGCACAATGATGTTCACCAAGAGGCAACCTCAAGTCAGATTGGCAAGGTGATGTGAGCCCGCAGAATCTTCCACAGCCTGGGCTTCTTACCAAAGGCGGTTTGGCAGTGTTCGCACTCCTGTTCAAATTATTTGTCAGGCGCAATACCTTTGTCCCTTTATCATCTGAAGCCCCAGTAGGCCACCACCAAATGCATGTAACGAAACAAGACGATGTTATACCCCAACACTCCTGCTTACTGCGCTACTAAAAAGAGAAACCTTTTCCCACTTACATTTATTACTCTACTAACAATTCCTCCCTCTCCACTCTACTTTCTGCTCCTTCCACTTCACAACCCTGTGTAGTCAGTACTCAGCATGCCTAAGTCAGATATTGACTTATCGGGTGTAGGAGTGTTAACTCTTCAGGAGTGCGCCAGTATCCGGGTGGTTAACCTGTGATGAAGAGGAAGGTTTCCACCTCCAGGAAGTAGAGAAGGGGTGAAGCCTGGGAGGGCAGGGCTGGGATCTTCCAGGGTGGGAACCCTTCAGGGGTGCACCAGTATCTGGGTGGTTACCCTGTGATGAAGAGGAGGGTTTCCACCTGGAGGAAGTAGTGAAGGGGTGGAGCCTGGGAGGTACGAGGGGGGAGGGTGGGGGAGGGCTTGAATGGTCTGCCTTTAGACGGTGGCGCAGGTCTGGGCTGTGATACGGGTGGTGGGGGCAGTGGGTTTTTCTGATGCAGTAGCTTTAGGGTGGCCAAGGAGGATGGGATGAGAGCAGGCGTGCAATGCCCAAAGGGCGGAAAGGGATTCTTCCCCCCCCCCCCTGAGTTTTTCACAGGTCTTTAAAGAACATCTGCATATTTACATACGTTTGTAAACTTGTTACCGAGGCTTAGTTTTTTTTCTGGTTCCAGTACCCCCTGGGCCCCCACTCTGCCTATTCCTTACATTTGTATTTTACATTTACTGGGGTAGTCTGAGAATGCATTTCATGAAAAGGAATATAAAGTAGGGTTGCCAAAAGAAAAATGCCAGCCATGTGTTGTTTAAGGAGCCTTAATAGGGTTATAAATAAAAAAGTATGTATTCATTTGTAATGTGACTTCTCTGTCTTTGTTCCTTTTAATTATCAGTCATGGATCATTCAGGCAGCCCTAGAACACAATTAAAAGTGCTTTCTATTTATATTTGAGGTTGGAAGTATGCACAGATAAGTGCTGAAAATACGGCTTTAGGTGACTGCTTATTTTTGTGCCGTCTGGGACATCAAAATAATGAGCAGGCAACCCTAATCATAAGACTAGAAGTTTGTTGCAGGATCAGCACATTATTTATTTCTCCACCCTCGATCCCTGATTAATGCCATAATAACAGGGCTTTGAGTGGGCCGGGTCCTGCCGGGTCCCTATTGGGCTCTCCGTTTTCACCCTCACACTCAGAATGAAAAAAAAGATCTTAACTCTGCAGCAGTTCACTGTTTTGATGTAACTTTTATTTTTTTGCAGGTCTGTATTGCTAAAGTCGAAGTGCTTTACATGAGCACCAACAAGGACATCTACATTTATTTTTTGATAGGCACGGACGATTAAGTGATTTGCCCAGAAACACAGGATGTTGAGCCGACGCTGAGACTCAAACCTGCTTCCTCAGCTCCAAAGTTTGCAGCTATAGCCATTAAGCCGCAGCCTCTTGCGCAAGAACTATAGCATTTTCAATATTATATACAACGAAGCCATAGTTGTATGTATGCATGTATTATATTTATCTTATGCAACTAACAACCTTTGACAAAGCCAATAGTTGTGGCTTGTTGTGGGTTTAATGTTACTTATGTGGAGGGCAATAACAGAAGCAGCAAAATACCAGTCGGGCGGCACATTATGCTGAGCACAGATTTTTAGCATAAATGTTTTAAGCCACGCCCTTAATTATATCTGCCACGCCCCTCTTAAAAGACCCCCCCCGTTTTTTCATCCCATTTCAAGCCCTGCATAATAGCAATCGCTTAACTTATATCTGAAACCCTATGCTGTCGTCAATAACATGCTGAGTTACTTCAAGTGTCTGGGAATGCACCCTGCATTCAGACAACTCACTCCTCATTCTCGCCCTTCACTTTCACGCTCACCCTGCACTCACAGCGATCACAATGCACTCACACTGATCACCATGCACTCACACCATTCACCCGCTCACCCTGTATTCAAAGTGATAACTCTGCACTCACAATGCACTTGCGCTTTTCACCCTGTACCTCACCCTGCAGTCACACGAGCACACTACTCACCCTGCATTCATGTGACACTTTACTCACCTGTCCCCCTCACTGCTCACTCTGCAATCTCACTCAAGCAAGCCCATCACTAACCATACATTCATTCATCCCACTCTGCACTTACATCCGCACCCAAATTTATATGGTCACCTGACAACCTGCAGTCACACCCCTTACCCTAATCTCACACTGTTGCATTGCTCACCTTGCACTCACATGGGCACTCCTGCCACTCACACAGCGCAGAGGGTTAATGCGCCTGCTTCAAAGAGCGTGTACCATGCAGATCACAGAACTGAGTGTGAGTAAACTATGAGTAGCGCAATAAAAAAATTAAATGTTTGCCAGAAAGGTGCTATAGAGAGATGAGGTGAATTGTTGGTGAGTGGTAGTGAGGAAATTCATGGAGGAGGAGGAAATGGGGGCGGGGCACCAAAAAAGACTGTTGCACCGTATGCGACCAGGGCTAGGGCCAGCCCTGGCAGGGAGTCTTAGCCCTCACCCCCCGAAGTTCGGGTCTAGGTGCGCCCCTCCATGAGAGTGCCAAAGGCACAGGCACGTCACCGGGTGCCATCCAGAAACGGGATAGGGGACACTGGAAGTGGGTAACACCCAGTTACCCGCCTGACTTCATCAGCGGTTCCCATAGACTAGTGGCGCCCCCTCGTGGAGAACATTGTGCTTCCAACTATATCAAGACCAGTCCTGGTCCCCACTGACCGACCCGTGGGCGGGGTCCACGCTGGTCGTCAGGACCGCTCAGCCCCTTTGATCACTTCATCTTTAGTGTTTTTAAACAGGTTTTATTTGGTACTCTCTCTGATTGGCAGTACACTCCGGTCTGGCACGGGTCTGTCTCCCCCCTACCTCCCAGAGGGCGGGGGCTGCACTGCCCCCACCCCCATGGTTTCACTGCAGACAAGGGAGGGCAGGCCCTGTTCACCACCCAGATGTGCGGCCTCTGTCCGCCGATTCTGCATTACTCAGGGTAGACGGGGAAGGGGTCAAGGGTCACCTCCATCTGCAATATTTAGTCTCTGGGTCCTTCCCAGACTCTGAATTGTGTGGAGTGGAGCCAGCTGCTGAGGCGCGCACCTGAGGCTGAGCATCAGGACAGGTGCGAGGGCCCGCCAGGACAGGAGCCTGCACCGGGTGCAGCTGGGAACGGAAACAGGGCACTTAGGAAAACCTCTGGAAACAGGGCAGTTAGGCGAGCCTCTGGAAACAGGGCAGTTAGGAGACATCTGGAAACAGGGCAGTTAGGTGAGTCTCTGGAAACAGGGCACTTAGGAGAACATCTGGAAAAAGGGCATTTAAGAGAACATCTGCCAGCCACAGGGAGCCTGCACCGGGTGCAGCTGGGAACGGAAACAGGGCAGTTAGGAAAACATCTGGAAACAGGGCAGTTAGGAAAACATCTGGAAACAGGGCAGTTAGGAGAACATCTGGAAACAGGGCAGTTAGGAGAACATCTGCCAGCCACAGGGAGCCTGCACCGGGTGCAGCTGGGAGCGAATACAGGGCACTTAGGAGAACCTCTGGAAACAGGGCAGTTAGGAGAACATCTGGAAACAGGGCAGTTAGGAAAACATCTGGAAACAGGGCAGTTAGGAAACCCTCTGGAAACAGGGCAGTTAGGAGAACATCTGCCAGCCACAGGGAGCCTGCACCGGATGCAGCTGGGAACGGAAACAGGGCACTTAGGAGAACCTCTGGAAACAGGGCAGTTAGGAGAACATCTGGAAACAGGGCAGTTAGGAAAACATCTGCCAGCCACAGGGAGCCTGCACCGGGTGCAGCTGGGAACGGAAACAGGGCAGTTAGGAGAACATCTGGAAACAGGGCAGTTAGGAGAACATCTGGAAACAGTGGAGTTACGAGAACATCTGCCAGCCACAGGGAGCCTGCACCGGGTGCAGCTGGGAACGGAAACAGGGCAGTTAGGCGAGCCTCTGGAAACAGGGCAGTTAGGAGAACATCTGCCAGCCACAGGGAGCCTGCACAGGATGCAGCTGGGAACGGAAACAGGCCAGTTAGGAGAACATCTGGAAACATGGCAGTTAGGAGAGTCTCTGTCCACCACAGCCTGCACGGGGTGCAGCTGGGAACGGAAACAGGGCAGGTAGGAGAATATCTGGAAACAGGGCAGTTAAGAGAACATCTGGAAACAGGGCAGTTAAGAGAACCTCTGGAAACAAGGCAGTTAGGAGAACTTCTGCCAGCCACAGGGAGCCGGTACCGGGTGCAGCTGGGAACAGAAACAGGGCAGTTAGGAAGCAGGACAGTTAGGAGACAGCCTCTGCCAGGCCCAGGGAGCCTGCCCAAGTGGAGCTAGAATGGAAAGCGTACACTTACCTCAAACGCCTTCTACGGAGGGGAGTCCCCGCCTCGCCCAGCGAGTTACAGGGTAGATTGTCTTCCAGGCCCAGGGTGTCTGCTCCAGGCTGGGCTCCATGTCACAAGAGACACCCTCTTCCAGGCCCAGGGAGTCTGCACCAAGCTGGGCTCCATGTCACATGAGAGAGCCACTGCCGGGCCCAGGGAGTCTGCTCCGGGCTGGGCGCCATGTCACATGACTCCATGTCACATGACTCCATGTCACATGAGAGAGCCTCTGCTGGGCCCAGGGTGTCTGCTCCAGGCTGGGCTCCATGTCACACGAGAGAGGATATGCCGAGCCCAGGGAGTCTGCTCCAGGCTGGGCTCCATGTCACACGAGACACCCTCTTCCAGGCCCAGGGAGTCTGCTCCAGGCTGGGCTCTATGTCACACGAGACACCCTCTTCCAGGCCCTGTGAGTCTGCCCCAGGCTGGGCTCCATGTAACATGAGAGAGCTCCTGCCGGGCCCAGGGGGTCGGCTCCAGGCTGAGCTCCATGTCACACGAGAGAGCCACTGCCGGGCCCAGGGGGTCTGCTCTAGGCTGGGCTCCATGTCACACGAGACATCCTCTTCCAGGTCCAGGGAGTCTGCTCCAGGCTGGGCTCCATGTCACAGGAGAGAGCCACTGCCGGGCCCAGGGAGTCTGCTCCGGGCTGGGCACCATGTCACATGACTCCATGTCACATGAGAGAGCCTCTGCTGGGCCCAGGGTGTCTGCTCCAGGCTGGGCTCCATGTCACACGAGAGAGCCTATGCCGAGCCCAGGGAGTCTGCTCAACGCTGGGCTCCATGTCACACGAGACACCCTCTTCCATGCCCAGGGAGTCTGCTCCAGGCTGGGCTCCATGTCACACGAGACACCCTCTTCCAGGCTCAGGGAGTCTGCTCCAGACTGGGCTCCATGTCACACGAGAGAGCCTCTGCCAGGCCCAGGGAGTCTGCTCTAGGCTGGGCTCCATGTCACACAAGAGAGCCTCTGCCAGGCCCAGGGAGTCTGCTCCAGGCTGGGCTCCATGTCACATGAGACACCCTCTTCCAGGCCCAGGGAGTCTGCTCCAGGCTGGGCTCCATGTCACACGAGAGAGCCTCTGCCAGGCCCAGGGAGTCTGCTCTAGGCTGGGCGCCATGTCCCATGACTCCATGTAACGTAAGAGAGTCTCTGCCGGGCCCAGGGGGTCTGCTCTAGGCTGAGCTCCATATCACACGAGAGAGCCACTGCCGGGCCCAGGGAGTCTGCTCTGGGCTGAGCTCCATATCACATGAGAGAGCCTCTGCCGGGCCCAGGGGGTCTGCTCCAGGCTGGGCTCCGTGTCACACGAGAGAGCCTTTGCAGGGCCCAGGGAGTCTGCTCCAGGCTGGGCTCCATGTCACACGAGACACCCTCTTCCAGGCCCAGGGAGTCTGCTCCAGGCTGGGCTCCATGTCACACGAGAGAGCCTCTGCCGGGCCCAGGGTGTCTGCTCCAGGCTGGGCTCCATGTCACATGAGGGAGCCGCTGCCAGGCCCAGGGAGCCTGCTCTAGGCTGGACGCCATGTCACATGACTCCATGTCACATGAGAGAGGCTCCTGCCGGGCCCAGGGGGTCTGGACCAGGCTGGGCTCCGTGTCACATGAGAGAAGTCTCTGGCAGGCCCAGGGTGTCTGCTTCAGGTTGGACTCCATGTCACATTAGAGACCCTCTGCCGGGCCCAGGGAGCCTGCTCCAGGCTGAGCTCCATGTCACATGAGAGACCCTCTGCCGGGCCCAGGGAGTCTGCTCTAGGCTGGGTTCCATGTCACATGAGAGAGCCTCTGCTGGGCCCAGGGAATCTGCTCCAGGCTGGGCTCCGTGTCACAAGAGAGAGCCTCTGCCAGGCCCAGGGAGCCTGCTCCAAGCTGGGCTCCGTGTCACACGAGAGAGCTTCTGCCGGGCCCAGGGAGTCTGCTCCAGGCTGGGCTCCATGTCAGACGAGAGAGCCTCTGCCGGGCCCAGGGAGCCTGCTCCAGGCTGAGCTCCATGTCAGACGAGAGAGCCTCTGCCGGGGCCAGGGAGCCTGCTCCAGGCTGAGCTCCATGTCACATGAGAGAGCCTCTGCCGGGCCCAGGGGGTCTGCTCCAGGCTGGGCTCCGTGTCACACGAGAGAGCCTTTGCAGGGCCCAGGGAGTCTGCTCCAGGCTGTGCTCCATGTCACACGAGACACCCTCTTCCAGGCCCAGGGAGTCTGCTCCAGGCTGGGCTCCATGTCTCACGAGAGAGCCTCTGCCGGGCCCAGGGTGTCTGCTCCAGGCTGGGCTCCATGTCACATGAGGGAGCCGCTGCCAGGCCCAGGGAGCCTGCTCTAGGCTGGGTGCCATGTCACACGATCCATGTCACATGAGAGAGCCACTGCCGGGCCCAGGGGGTCTGGTCCAGGCTGGGCTCCGTGTCACATGAGAGAGCCACTGCCGGGCCCATGGAGTCTGCTCCAGGCTGGTCCCATGTCATACGAGGCACCCTCTTCCAGGCCCAGGGAGTCTGCTCCAGGCTGGGCTCCATGTCACACGAGAGAGCCACTGCCGGGCCCAGGGATTCTGCTCCGGGCTGGGCTCCATGTCCCATGAGAGTGCCTCTGCCGGGCCCAGGGAGCCTGCTCCAGGCTGGGCTCCATGTCACATGAGAGAGCATCTGGCAACTACATGGAGTCTGCTCTAGGCTGGGCTCAATGTCACATTAGAGAACCTCTGCTGGGCCCAGGCAGTCTGCTCTAGGCTGGGCTCCATGTCACATGAGAGAGCCTCTGCCGGGCCAAGGGAGCCTGCTCCAGGCTGGGTTCCATGTCACACGAGAGAGCCTCTGCCAGGCCCAGGGAGTCTGCTCCAGGCTGGGCTCCATGTCACACGAGAGAGCCTCTGCCAGGCCCAGGCAGTATGCTCCAGCCTGAGCTCCATGTCACAGGGGAGAACCTCTGCCAGGCCCTGGGAGCCTGCTCCAGGCTGAGCTCCATGTCACATGAGAGAGCATCTGGCATCAACAGGGAGCCTGCTCCAGGCTGGGCTCCATGTCACATGAGAGAGTCTCTGCCGGGCCCAGGGGGTCTGCTCCAGGCTGGGCTCCGTGTCACACGAGAGAGCCTTTGCAGGGCCCAGGGAGTCTGCTCCAGGCTGGGCTCCATGTCACACGAGACACCCTCTTCCAGGCCCAGGGAGTCTGCTCCAGGTTGGGCTCCATGTCACACGAGAGAGCCTCTGCCGGGCCCAGGGTGTCTGCTCCAGGCTGGGCTCCATGTCACATGAGGGAGCCGCTGCCAGGCCCAGGGAGCCTGCTCTAGGCTGGACGCCATGTCACATGACTCCATGTCACATGAGAGAGGCTCCTGCCGGGCCCAGGGGGTCTGGTCCAGGCTGGGCTAGGTGTCATATGAGAGAGTCTCTGCCAGGCCCAGGGTGTCTGCTTCAGGTTGGACTCCATGTCACATTAGAGACCCTCTGCCGGGCCCAGGGAGCCTGCTCCAGGCTGAGCTCCATGTCACATGAGAGACCCTCTGCCGGGCCCAGGGAGTCTGCTCTAGGCTGGGTTCCATGTCACATGAGAGAGCCTCTGCTGGGCCCAGGGAATCTGCTCCAGGCAAGGCTCCGTGTCACAAGAGAGAGCCTCTGCCAGGCCCAGGGAGTTTGCTCCAAGCTGGGCTCCGTGTCACACGAAAGAGCCTCTGCCGGGCCCAGGGAGTCTGCTCCAGGCTGGGCTCCATGTCAGACGAGAGAGCCTCTGCCGGGCCCAGGGAGCCTGCTCCAGGCTGAGCTCCATGTCACACGAGAGAGCCACTGCCGGGCCCAGGGATTCTGCTCCGGGCTGGGCTCCATGTCCCATGAGAGTGCCTCTGCCGGGACCAGGGAGCCTGCTCCAGGCTGGGCTCCATGTCACATGAGAGAGCATCTGCCAACTACAGGGAGTCTGCTCTAGGCTGGGCTCAATGTCACATTAGAGAACCTCTGCTGGGCCCAGGGAGTCTGCTCTAGGCTGGGCTCCATGTCACATGAGAGAGCCTCTGCCGGGCCAAGGGAGCCTGCTCCAGGCTGGGTTCCATGTCACACGAGAGAGCCTCTGCCAGGCCCAGGGAGTCTGCTCCAGGCTGGGCTCCATGTCACACGAGAGAGCCTCTGCCAGGCCCAGGCAGTATGCTCCAGCCTGAGCTCCATGTCACAGGGGAGAACCTCTGCCAGGCCCTGGGAGCCTGCTCCAGGCTGAGCTCCATGTCACATGAGAGAGCATCTGGCATCAACAGGGAGCCTGCTCCAGGCTGGGCTCCATGTCACATGAGAGAGTCTCTGCCGGGCCCAGGGTGTCTGCTCCAGGCTGGGCTCCATGCCACATGAGAGAGTCTCTGCCGGGCCCAGGGAGTCTGCTCCAGGCTGGGCTCCATGTCACAAAAGAGAGTCTCTGCCAGGCCCAGGGAGTCTGCTTTAGGCTGGGCTCCATGTTTCATTGAGAGAGCCTCTGCCGGGCCCAGGGAGCCTGCTCCAGGCTGGGCTCCATGTCACACGAGAGAGCCTCTGCCAGGCCCAAGGAGTCTGCTCCAGGCTGGGCTCCATGTCACAGGAGTGAGCCTCTTCTAGGCCCAGAGAGTCTGCTCCATGCTGAGCTCCATGTCACACAAGAGAGCCTCTGCCAGGCCCAGGGAGCCTGCTCCAGGCAGGGCTCCATGTCACATGAGAGAGTCTCTGCCGGGCCCAGGGTGTCTGTGCCAGGCTGGGCTCCATGTCACAAGAGACAGCCTCTACAATGCCCAGGGGGTCTGCTCTAGGCTGGGCTCCATTTCACACAAGAGAGCCTCTGCCGGGCCCAGAGAGCCTGCTCCAGGCTGGGCTCCATGTCACAAGAGACAGCCTCTACCAGACCCAGGGGTTCTGCTCTAGGCTGGGCTCCATTTCACATGAGAGAGCCTCTGCAGGGCCCAGGGTGTCTGCTCCAGGCTGGGCTCCATGTCACATGAGAGAGTCTCTGCCAGGCCCAGGGTGTCTGCTTCAGGTTGGTCTCCATGTCACATTAGAGAGCCTCTGCCGGGCCCAGGGAGCCTGCTCCAGGCTGAACTCCATGTCACATGAGAGACCCTCTGCCGGGCCCGGGGAGTCTGCTCCAGGATGGGCTCCATGTCAGATGAGAGACCCTCTGCCGGGCCCAGGGAGCCTGCTCCAGGCTGGGCTCCATGTCACATGAGAGAGCATCTGCAAACTACATGGAGTCTGCTCTAGGCTGGGCTCCATGTCACATTAGAGACCCTCTGCTGGGCCCAGGGAGTCCGCTCTAGGCTGGGCTCCATGTCACATGAGAGAGCCTCTGCCGGGCCAAGGGAGCCTGCTCCAGGCTGGGCTCCATGTCACACGAGAGAGCCTCTGCCAGGCCCAGGGAGTCTGCTCCAGCCTGAGCTCCATGTCACAGGGGAGAACCTCTGCCAGGCCCTGGGAGCCTGCTCCAGGCTGAGCTCCATGTCACATGAGAGAGCATCTGGCATCAACAGGGAGCCTGCTCCAGGCTGGGCTCCATGTCACATGAGAGAGTCTCTGCCGGGCCCAGGGTGTCTGCTCCAGGCTGGGCTCCATGTCACATGAGAGAGTCTCTGCCGGGCCCAGGGAGTCTGCTCCAGGCTGGGCTCCAAGTCACAAGAGAGAGTCTCTGCCAGGCCCAGGGAGTCTGCTTTAGGCTGGGCTCCATGTTTCATTGAGAGAGCCTCTGCCGGGCCCAGGGAGCCTGCTCCAGGCTGGGCTCCATGTCACACGAGAGAGCCTCTGCCAGGCCCAGGGAGTCTGCTCCAGGCTGGGCTCCATGTCACAGGAGTGAGCCTCTGCTAGGCCCAGTAGTCTGCTCCATGCTGAGCTCCATGTCACACAAGAGAGCCTCTGCCAGGCCCAGGGAGCCTGCTCCAGGCAGGGCTCCATGTCACATGAGAGAGTCTCTGCCGGGCCCAGGGTGTCTGTGCCAGGCTGGGCTCCATGTCACAAGAGACAGCCTCTACCAGGCCCAGGGGGTCTGCTCTAGGCTGGGCTCCATTTCACACAAGAGAGCCTCTGCCAGGCCCAGAGAGCCTGCTCCAGGCTGGGCTCCATGTCACAAGAGACAGCCTCTACCAGGCCCAGGGGTTCTGCTCTAGGCTGGGCTCCATTTCACATGAGAGATCCTCTGCAGGGCCCAGGGTGTCTGCTCCAGGCTGGGCTCCATGTCACATGAGAGAGTCTCTGCCAGGCCCAGGGTGTCTGCTTCAGGTTGGACTCCATGTCACATTAGAGAGCCTCTGCTGGGCCCAGGGAGCCTGCCCTAGGCTGGGCTCCATGTCACATGAGAGAGCCTCTGCCGGGCCCAGGGAGCCTGCTCCAGGCTGGGCTCCATGTCACACGAGAGAGCCTCTGCCAGGCCCAGGGAGTCTGCTCCAGGCTGGGCTCCATGTCACACGAGAGAGCCTCTGCCAGGCCCAGGAAGTATGCTCCAGCCTGAGCTCCATGTCACAGGGGAGAACCTCTGCCAGCCCCAGGAAGCCTGCTCCAGGCTGAGCTCCATGTGACATGAGAGAGCATCTGGCATCTACAGGGAGCCTGCTCCAGGCTGGGCTCCTTGTAAGAGGAGAGAACCTCTGCCGGGCCCACAGAGTCTGCTCCAGGCTGAGCTCCATGTCACACGAGAGAGTCTCTGCCGGGCCCAGGGTGTCTGTGCCAGGCTGGGCTCCATGTCACAAGAGACAGCCTCTACCAGGCCCAGGGGGTCTGCTCTAGGCTGGGCTCCATTTCACACAAGAGAGCCTCTGCCGGGCCCAGAGAGCCTGCTCCAGGCTGGGCTCCATGTCACAAGAGACAGCCTCTACCAGGCACAGGGAGTCTGCTTCAGGCTGGGATCCATGTCACATGAGAGAGTCTCTGCCGGGCCCAGGGTGTCTGGTCCGGGCTGGGCTCCATGTCACAGAAGAGAGCCTCTACCAGGCCCAGGGAGCCTGCTCCAGGCTTGGCTCCATGTCACATGAGAGAGCCTCTGCCGGGCCCAGGGTGTCTGCTCCAGGCTGGGCTCCATGTCACATGAGAAAGCCTCTGCCAGGCCCAGGGAGCCTGCTCCAGGCTGGGCTCCGTGTCACAAAAGAGAGCCTCTTCCGGGCCCAGGGAGCCTGCTCTAGGCTGAGCTCCATGTCACACGAGAGAGCCTCTTCCGGGCCCAGGGAGTCTGCTCCAGGCTGGGCTCCATGTCTCACAAGAGAGCCTCTGCTGGGCCCAGGGAGTCTGCCCCAGGCTGAGCTCCATGTTACATGAGAGAGCCTCTGCCAGCCACAGAGAGTCTGCTCCAGGCTGAGCTCCATGTCACACGAGAGAGCCTCTGCCGGGCCCAGGGAGTCTGCTCCAGCCTGAGCTCCATGTCACAGGGGAGAACCTCTGCCAGGACAAGGGAGTCTGCTCTAGGCTGGGCTCCATGTCACATGAGAGAGCCTCTGCCGGGCACAGGGAGTCTGCTACAGGCTGAGCTCCATGTCACATGAGAGGGCCTCTGCCAGGCCCAAGGAGTCTGCTCCAGGCTGAGCTCTATGTCACAAGAGACAGCCTCTTCCAGGCCCAGGGGGTCTGCTCCAGGCTGGACTCCATGTCACATGAGAGAGCCTCTGCCGGGCCCAGGGTGTCTGCTTCAGGCTGGGCTCCATGTCACACGAGAGAGCCTCTGCTGGGCCCAGGGAGTCTGCCCCAGGCTGAGCTCCATGTTACATGAGAGAGCCTCTGCCAGACCCAGGGAGTATGCTGCAGCCTGAGCTCCATGACACAGGGGAGAACCTCTGCCAGGACGAGGGAATCTGCTCTAGGCTGGGCTCCATGTCACATGAGAGAGCCTCTGCTGGGCCCAGGGAGTCTGCTCCAGGCTGGGCTCCATGTCACATGAGAGAGCCTCTGCCGGGCCCAGGGAGTCTGCTCCAGGCTGAGCTGCATGTCACAAGAGACAGCCTCAGCTGGGCCCAGGGAGTCTGCTCCAGACTGGGCTCCTTGTCCCATGAGAGAACCTCTGCCGGGCCCATGGTGCCTGCTTCAGGCTGAGCTCCATGTTACATGAGAGATCCTCTCCCGGACCCAGGGAGTCTGCTCCAGGCTGAGCTCCATGTCACACGAGACACCCTCTTCCAGGCCCAGGGAGTCTGCTCCAGGCTGGGCTCCATGTTACATGAGAGAGTCTCTGCCAGGCTAAGGGAGTCTGCTCCAGGCTGGTCTCCATGTCACATGAGGGAGCCGCGGCCAGGCCAAGGGAGGCTGCTCCAGGCTGGGCTCCATGTCACACGAGAAAGCCTCTTCCAGCCACAGAGAGTCTGCTCCAGGCTGGGCTGCATGTCACATGAGGGTGCCGCGGCCAGGCCCAACGGAGCCTGCTCCAGGCTGAGCTCCATGTCACATGAGGGAGCCGCGGCCAGGCCCAGGGAGCCTGCTCCAAGCTGGGCTCCATGTTACATGAGCGAGCCTCTTCCAGCCACAGAGAGTCTGCTCTAGGCTGGGCTGCATGTCACAAGGGAGAACCTCTGTCATGCTCAGGGAGTCTGCTCCAGGCTGGGCTCCATGTTACACGAGAGAACCACTGCGGTGCCCAGGGTGTCTGCTCCAGGTTGGGCTCCATGTCACATGAGAGAGCCTCTGCCAGGGGACAGCCTCTGCCATGCCCAGAGAGTCTGCTACAGGCCAGACTCCAGGTCACAGGGGAGAACCTCTTGCCAGCCACAGGGAGCTGCTGTACCCTGGGCTCCATGTCACAGGCTTGTCCCATGTCACAGGGAAGAGCCTCTACCAACCACAGGGAGCCTGCTCCAGGATAGGCTCCATGTCACTGGGGTGAGCCTCTGCCAGGCACAGAGAGTCTGCACCAGGCTGGGCTCCTTGTTACAGGGGACAGTGTCCATTGGGCCTAGGGAGTCTGCGCCAGGCTGGAGCTGGGCACAGTGGGCAGTTACCTAAACCTCTTTGCATGGGCACTGTCTGTGCTTGGCTCGGAGAGCCTGTGGCAGCCTGGAACTGAAAGTGGCAGTCACAGAAGAATGCATCTGAGGGTGCAGAGAGGAAAGAAGCATGCAGTAACCCCAGTGTCGAGGAGCTAGCCTCTGCTTGGTGCTGCTGGAGGTGAAGGAATAAGGCCAGGCCCCAAGGTTGAAGGTCAGAGAGAGGAAGGGCATTCCTTGATGTCAAGCCTTCATGAAGATCTGTGGAGGTGTGTTCAGAGACATTGTCCATGGAAACCAGGATCTGGTAATCATCTGCTTAGGAGCATAAAGTGAAGACATACAAGTGTATTTATTTGGAGTTAGCAGTGAGGAACATGTTACTATGCAGCCCACATGCTCACTGGGCGTTGGTCATCAGGCTTGGATGCCCACCAATAGTTTTATGGAGGTTTCTTCTTTAATAAGCTAATTAATTCTTTAAGCTAATTCCTACATTGTTTGCAAAATCTCACCCGACTGAACACAATCTCACAGTATTTAGAAGCTTATTGTACCAAACATGACCATATGTCCTACACAGTAGAACTCTCCTTAACACACTTGTATTACCTTAACAAAGCATATCTACCAACCATAACCCCTTCTCAAGGTAACTTTACCACAGGTGAACTTACCTTCTTCACAAGCCTATTGCCCCAAATGCAGCCTTAGGCACTTAAAACCACAATTCCCCTCTCAAAGTACATTGTCAAATAGGAGCTTATCTCTTTACAAACCTACTCTATAAAAATAATATTATACCCTTAACAAACTAACTCTGCCAAACACAGTCGTAACCCATTCCAGAGATAACTTTACCAGTCATTGCCTAATCACCTTTAGAGGCCTACTGTCAACACATACTCCCAAACACAGCCTTATGTTCTCCGCAAGATACCATTATCAGATATGAGCACTTACAAGCAGACCGTATCAAAGCAACGCTATATCCTTCGCAAGCAAAGTTCACAAAACATGATCTTATTGCCTTCAAAAACGTAATTAAAACGACCCAATTTCACCTCCTTATATACTTCCTAAGCAAACTTTACCAAACATGAATTTATAGGCAGCACAAGTGATTTATAAAAAACACATTCTTCATACTTTACAAGTAACTTTCCCACGTATAATTAATTATTCGTTTCACAGGCCAACTCTTTCAAGTATCACTCCTTCACAATTCACAGTACTATATTTATGGCAATTTTTCAATCAGTGAAACACAATCATATATCCTTCACAAGATAAATGTGAACAAAATATTGAAATATCCTTGACAAAACTCTATCAAGCACAACCTTATATCTCTTACAAACTCTTTCAAATGCGATCTGGTACACCACGCAAGATGACATTGCCAAACATAATTGTATACACATATGGGGTGGGCGGTAAACTCCGCTTTTCTGGTGGAGTTTGCTGAGTTTTGCCCACTCTTCTCTCCGCTTGGAGCTCGGAGTTTCAGAAAAAACAGTGCCCATCGCCGCATGGCAGAGTTTTTTTCTCATGCGCGGCTCACCAACAGCAGTTGACGAGCTAGAAAATCAAGTGCTATACCGCCTCCCAGCAAGATTTCTCAACGTGGGTGGTCATGGCAGGTCGCTACCACTCACGTTGAAAAAGCTGTCACTCACGGTGAGAAAGCTGACGTTCGAATAGAAAATCTACTCGAGCACCAGAAAGACGCTTGGTGCCGTTCGCGCTGATTTTACAGCACAAGACAAGCTCCCAGCACTAAAAATCCACGCAAGCAGCACAATGAACCACAACTCCGCCGCTCGCGGAACTCCGCTGAATCTTGCAGAGTTTTTTAGTAAGTCAGCAGAACTCTGCGGAGTAAAACTCCATGAGTAACTCCAACCCCTAATTTACATCATCAAACCCCCCCAAACATTGTTTTACATCCTTTGCAAAGAGAAATCTACTGAAGAAGGTCTTGTAGCCGTCACAATGTCACCATCCTATGACCTTCACAGTCGAATTCTCTCGAACATGATTATATAGCTTTCTAAATCTCTACCAAACACAGTTTTATCTCCTCTACCCAATACCAATTTATGTCCTTCACAATTAAACTCTCCCAAAAACAATGTTATATATTTCACTTTCAAATTATCATCATCAAGGTTTATATAGAGTCATATCCCTTTGGCCTTTAACAAACCATGGGGGATATTCTCAAGAACATGCGATAATCTTCGCCAAAATATGTTAACACAATTTTTCACATCGCCGTCTATCGCGAGAAAATAACTCTGAGTTAACGTCGTATTCCCAACACGGCGGTAACATGCGATAGTCTCCCGACAACACGTCAAATGTCCGCAATAAAATTACCTGGACGGCGATAAAAATCTAAACCCGAACGTGAAAAAAATTGCGATGTGCCCAACTGCGATAAAAAATTCTGCGATAAGCAGCGCCTGCAAGTCACACAAGTCAGGCGGGAAAAACCACTATAAAAGCGGCAAACAAAAACACAACCAAGACACAAACAACCGCGAAGCACCATGGAGGTAGCCGGAGCAAGTACAGAGGACAACCAGAACCCCACAAGCCCCAGGGAGGACCAGCCTGGGACCATCATTGGGGAGACGGTGGCAGGATTTGGGGGACCGGACACTGCACAACATGACCTCACCCAACAGCAACAGGGTGAGTAACGACCAGGGACTGGGGGGACGGGGGGAGATGGGCACAGTGGCACACATGCACAATTAAGTATAGCACATCTGCGGACAAACCATGCCCAAGAGTTACAACTCCGAACAAGAGACCAATTTACCCAAGTCCGCAACATCTCAGCACTGTATAAGCACAGAAGTGAAAGGCACACCTCCTGAAAGGGAGAAGAGCCAGGCAAATCAGAGCTGAAGGGGCAACTCACCCACAATGCAGCACACACACATAAGAATCAGAGCACCTCAACATTGACAACAATGTGGTACAAACTGCAACATTCACACAACAGAACAGAGGACACAACTGCTGCCGCTTGTGTGTAGAAAATGGCCATTTGCATATGCCATAGCAGGAAACTGTGAGATGATAATGTACAAGTACAACCTCACATCCCTGATGGTGCAGAAATGTCAACTGTCCCGCATCAAATTGGCATCTCCTCACAAACAGTCACAATGTACATTGTCATGCAGTCTTTATGTAGACTTGTACAATGCGTGAACATACATGTGAACACAATGTCAATCTGCATCTCCCCTGCAGAGGGAGAATCAACACCTCATGCAGAGCAGACCCAACAACACAGCACTGATGATGAAGAGGACCACACCAACATCTACACCGACGCCCTCCAACAGCTCATGGACAGCTCCGGCACCCCACCTCCAGCAGCAGGGCAGCCCAGCTGCATCAATGAGACCCCACCCCCTGCACAGACCACACAGCAGGAAGCACCCACCACCACGGCTGTCTCCCAGGACCCCCACGACCAACACATGGCATTCCAACGCCGTGTGTTCGAGTGCCAGGAGAAGATGGGTGACCAGCTGCGGGTGGGGTCCAAACACATGTCAGCCAAACTAGATGCCATACGTGGGTGTCTAAGTCCCATCAGGGACGACTTACAGTCCCTAACGGACACCCACTGTCCGCTCCAAGATCTCCAACAATCCATGGCTGACATCGCTGGAGTCATGACTCTGAGCCAAGAACAACTGTCTAGTCAGAGTGGCTCCAGCGATGTCAGCCGGGAGTTGGGACACATAAGGAGAATGATGGAGAGCTTGGAGCGGATGCAGGCGGAAAGAATGTTTGCCACGGCTGCACACCAGTCAGATGTAGCTGTGATCCTCCATGCCCTGCAGATCCTCGTCTTGGCATTGCCACCACAAGGCCTGGCGTGGATGAATGCTGCTGCTACTACTCCATCCACATCTCCGCCCCCTGAAGTGTCAGTGCCACACACTGTGGCAGACATTCCACCTCCGGCCCCTCATGTGTCACTGCCACACAGTGATGCAGACAAAACACCACCACCCGCATGTGAGGCACCAGACACATCAGAGGACGGAGATGATGATGAATCGGGCTTTGTGGTAAGAATGAAGTGGTAGCATTCATCTCCGCCATATGGCCTGTTTCAGCTTAGTTCTGCTCTGCATCATGCCCTGGAATAACACCTTCCACTGTCCCCCGATACACTCAGCGACACTCACCTTGGACCTCGACATGGACTGCCATATTTGGTTTGGTTACCAATGACACAGCAAGCACACTGCGGACTGAAGTCTTCCACTCCCGATGAACTTGTCAATCCCTAAAGGACTCCGGCTGGCCCTCCACGGGGCAACATTGCAAAGTAGGGTTTGCATGGCCCTGTACTGGTCCAGCTTCAACACCCCACTGAATGTGAATAAAACATTCTAATTCACACAGATGTGTCATGGCTATGCTCAATCAAGTATGAAAGTATGGATGAATGTAGGGACAGTGATTCCACAAAAAGGTACTCCCTGGGTAATGCTATCAGTGCGCATGTATGGCCGTGACCCAGATAGGCAGTGAGACACACATTGTCATTCAAACCAACACTCATCACAGTTGAATACAAGTGAAGGTGCGTAGACTTTATTAGCATATGCGTGTCAGTACGGGCAAGATTAGTGCCACAACATGCAGACCAATGCAGCAGTATGTCAGAATGAGGAACGTTGCCAAGCGCCGCTGACCACTCCTGGTGAGTGCCTCACCTTTCACAGGTGTGTGTTGTTCGGCGTTGTTGTCCGCTCATGTATTCGGAGTCCAGGCGAATGCAGCCATGTCCACTGTTGTCGTGGGATATGTGACCAGATCTCCAAGATGCAACAAGGTGTTGGGACATGTGCAATGGGTTCCAATCTGTTGTGGCTGCAGGTACGTAGTTACTCGTTCATAAAAGCGATTGCAGCTTCGTAGGCTATCATTTCCAAAATGAGCTTGCTGTCGACTTCATCAAACAGGACGGCGAGGCCATCCATTAGCAGGTCCGGACAGATGTGCTGCATCCACCCCCTTTCACCAATTAGCACTACAGCCCAATAGGGGAGCGGTTCAATGTGGTCACTGCACAGGAGGAGTTGTGCAATCTCCCAGGTCCAGCTACCAGCATGTATGCCAAGTATCAAGGCATTCCATAAACGGGTATCACGGTGACACTCCTGGTCGTGGGCCAACAGGGGTGGCACACACATGTCAAAATCCAGTTCAGCTACCGTCCTGTTGGATAGGCAGACACCCATGGACCACTCGAATATGCACGATCGACAATGCAACACAGGCTGAACGCAGGTGACGTTGGCAAGGCGGAAGCTCAGCCGGTAACTGATCCGCAGCACTGCCAATGGCAGTGCCCCAAGTAAATGCAGCATACGTGCACGGTACAGTTCCACGTGACAGGGGTTGTGCATGTGTCCGGGATGTTCTGCCATTGCGTTAGTGGCTCTGGTTGAAGCGGCACTGTTCTAACCTGCGCCAGTTCTGTGGATGAAATGCCACAGCTCGGATCAATGAGTCGTTTTAGTGTGCAACGGTTGTGGGATGGTGTGGGAGTAAGTGTGAAGGCCATTCCATGCAAGATAACTTCGAGCAAGGACTTCTGTGTGTGGGGTGTGTATACGTTGGTATTTCGTCGGGCTGTGCGTAGTGTGGGAGTCGACATCAGCTGCTATAGTATCCGTCAGGGGGTGCCGGGCACATGTAATTCCGAGGTCGGCAGTGCAGATGTGCTTCCGCCTGATAGTTCAGACAAAGGTGCTTTCATCCCTAATGTTAGTTTCTCATCTGCTTGCATTCAGGAAATGTGAAGTGGCTTGTTGGGGGTGGGGTGGGATGTGTGAGACTTTGGGATTCATGTTTGACATGTCTTGCATGTGGCAAATGTGCGGCATCATTGTGTGTTACGTTGCCTCACAGCTGCTCCTCCCTCCCCTGAGCCTATTTACTTGTGCGCGCAGCGCGGTTGCATCACTTGCACTCCTACGGCACACCATTGTCATGCCTGTCTGCGCATGTCCACAAGCCTGACAACCACACTGTGATGTTGTCCGTTGAAGGTGGGCGGCCACGTGAGTGTAGGCCTATGGTAAGGATAGGGCAGACACAGATGTAGAGTCCATGCGTGGCTGAACTCGCGCTGCGATTAGGTCTAGGCATTTGGCTCTTGCTGCAGCATTACAGATACACACAACACTTGGCATGTATGAGCCAAGACCCCGGGCGGTCTTGCGCTCCTTCATTTCTCCGTTCGTGCGAGCCCGCCCTCAGGGTGCATGCTACATTGCAACATTGTCGATTGCGGGCAGGGTGGCGCCGACACTACAACAGAGACACACACATTAGTTACTTCCTTGTCCAGGCCAGAACCGAACCACGCCCAGAGCCCCGGGCAAATCCTTCACACCCCTACGCTGGCCTGGCGTACGCAGGCCCAGCCCACTCCGCTTACGCTTACAGGGGGGGACGACAGAGCTACTTGTCCAAGGTCTTAGACACTGCCTGAGGTGACATGGTTGCGTCCGCTGTCCACAGCACAAGGTAAGGTGGTATGGCCCTGGCCCATCATGCATACATAATGACCACAAGGACACACTTAGATAGATAGTGGAACTGGCTACGGGCACGTGCGCCCGGCCACTTTTTATTGCCAGGGTCACATATCCAGTGACACCTGTGCTGGATGGGTGTGGGGTGAGTGTAAGCCAGCACTCAGGGAGTGGTTGGTGCTGGCAACAACTAGAACAGTGATCTTCGTATTACACACACAGATTCAATTATAAAGGGTCCATGACTTGCAGTGCACTGAGGTAGGGGCACCAGATCTGGAATCACACACAAAAGATTCAATCATAAAGGGTCCATGACTTGTGGTGCACTGAGGTAGGGGCACCAGAGATGAGCGTGCTCATGTGAAGTGATTGTTAATCATTGTGTCCCTTCGGGATATTCCCGCTGCAGCTGTAGTGGGGTGTGGTACACCTGCCTCATCTTCTTCATCATCGTCCCAGGCCTTCCCCACTGCCTGAGGCGACATTGTCGCGTCTGCTGTCCACAGCACAAAACTCAATCATAAAGGGTACATGTGTTGTGGTGCACTGAGTTGGTGGCACCTGAAGCGCTCAGCGGGTGCGCAGCCTGCGATGATGCATCGTCCGGGCGGGCCGCACTGATAGCAATGTCTGTTGCCTACTGGACTGCGCCATTAATAAATCAAGTCTCAATTTGAATTGTGAGCCCTGCTGACTGCAGTGAAGGCCGGAGGCAGCGGTCAGAAAGGGCCCACAGCCACGTGGCGATGACTTGTGGTGCACTGAGTTGGTGACACCTGCAGCGCTCAGCGGGTGTGCAGCCAGAGATGATGGCGTGTCCTCGCAGGTCAGGATTGGATTTGATTTGTGAGCCCTGCTGACCGCTGTGTAGGCCGGAGGCAGCGGTCAGAAAGGGCCCACAGCCACGTGGCGATGACTTGTGGTGCACGGAGTTGGTGGCACCTGAAGCGCTCAGCGGGTGTGCAGCCAGAGATGATGGTGTGTCCTCGCAGGTCAGGATTGGATTTGATTTGTGAGCCCTACTGACCACAGTGTAGGCCGCAGACAGTAGTCAGCACACACATAACTCCGCAGTGCTGTGCCGCTGGGTGCGCTGGGGGCTTGTGTTGCGGACGCCAGCCATCGGCTGAGGAGG
Source organism: Calotriton arnoldi (assembly GCA_963921515.1). NCBI lineage: Eukaryota > Metazoa > Chordata > Amphibia > Caudata > Salamandridae > Calotriton > Calotriton arnoldi. The sequence continues at coordinate 753,458 of CAWUFW010005054.1, read as the reverse complement.
CTGGCGGTAATGGCGGCGGACTCGTGGCAGGGTGAGGGGCGCCTCCCTGGCAGACGCGTTGGCCATCCGGGAAGTGAACCACGCCCAGAGCCCCGGCCTATTTATTCACACTCCTACGCTGGCCTGGCGTACGCCGGCCCAGCCCACTCCGCTTACGCTTACAGGGGGGGACGACACGGATACATCAGCGAGGTCTTCCCCACTGCCTGAGGTAAGATGATTGTGTCCACTGTCCACAACACTGCGCACACCAGCAGTATATGTCCACATGGACATGTCTGTGCTCTGCATACTGTAGTCTGTCCAGCACATCACCGCCACACTTGGCATTGTGTACATTCTTATTCATGGGTGACTTGCCTTCTTCACACATACTTGGTTCCCACCTCTCCCCACATTCTGCAATTGTGTGGCTGAGGGGCCATGCCGTTTTGGGAAGGTCAGCTGTCTTGTTCTGCACTGCCTCGGTGGTAGTCCGGGGGGGTCCTGGGGGTGGTGGCGGTGGGTGTTGTGGCCCTCTTGGGTCTCCGAGCTGCATGGTCAGTAGCTCCATGACATGTGTTGGTCTTCAGATGTGGCTCTGGGCTGGGCTCCCTTTCATGCTGCAGGTTGTCGTCCTGCTTTACACCAGTAAAAGGCAGGTGTTAAATCCCTGCTGCTAACGCGCCTGATCGCCTGTTTTTGGGTCGCATTGCGGATCTGGCTGGTCGTTGAGAATATCACGAAGTGGTGTTTTTGTGTGTTTTTGCACGGGAACGCCTACTCTGCATATCATTAGTGTTAGTTGTCGCTCTCATCCGTGGCGATGTTTTTTGCGGAGGATATCACTGGGAAACTGGCGATATCAGCAGTTTGCACCAGCTTGAGAATAGGGCAATAAGTCTATTGACACTTTTGCAGCACTAAAGTGCCGATAAATCGGCGACGACTCCTTGAGAATATGCCCCCATATATTCTCCATGAGCTAGTTTTACCAATTGCACTTTCCTATCAAGTACACGCTGTCACTGCTGAAGGATGAACTTGCTGAGAGTTACAGTGGTGGTTTTGAGCACAGGGCCTTGTGTTGAAGGCAGACATCTTTGGAAGTTGGCCATGACTTGGTGGGCTTTCAGTTAGGGCGTCCTAGAGTTGGGGAGTTGTGTTTCCAAATGCTGACTTTGCTGATCAGTCTTGCTGCTGGAAGTTAAACAACTGGCAGACACTGTGGGTTTGACTCTGTAACTTCAACATGAGAAGAATTGAATCATGTATTTCAGAGAAGAGATCAGGGCTTGAGTGCCAATGGAAACAATTTGTTGGAGTATAGATGATTTAACTTAAAGGGTAGTGTCATGATGTCAAGCACCGCTCTAAACGGGGTGGGGGGGCATCTGTGTGTAAAGTAAATATTGTAGGAAGCTAACCCCCAGGAAATAAAGCATTAGTTGAGTACCAGCCTGTCTGGCTGTAGATAGAACACCAAGGACCTCTTAAATAAATTGCCCTGGGAGTGCAAATGACAATAGGAAACATTTTTGCGCTCATAATGCAGTTTGATGGCACCGGAGGGCTCACATGTGCACGCCTTCTTTTGGAATATGAAATGTGGATGCACATTGCGTCCTTCAGTCATTCTCAAATATATTTTCTGTCATTTTTATGTTGTATGCTACACAGAGAGAGAGCATGAACATACTTGGAAGACATGGGCGCACATTAAGTATAGTGCTACATGTTCAAGACATGGAAACATCTGGGCAGCATGGACACACCTGGAAAGCAGAGACACACTTGGTAGGCCTGGAAACAATAGACAGCATGGACACACCTGGAAGGCATGGACCCACCTGGACAGCATGGACACACCTGAAGAGCAGGGACACTCCTGAAGGGCATGGACACCTAGACAGCATGGACACACCTGGAGGGCTTGGACACACCTGGACAGCATGGGCACACCCGGAGAGCAGGAATTCTTCTGAAGGGCATGGACACCTAGACAGCATGGACACAGCTGGAGGGCATGGACACCTGGACAGCATAGACACACCTGGAGAGCAGGGACACTCCTGAAGGGCATGGACACCTAGACAGCATGGACACACCTGGAGGGCATGGCCACACCTGAACAGCGTTGACACATCTGGAGAGCAGGGACACTCCTGAAGGGCATGGGCACCTGAACAGTCAGCAGGTGGGCCTGGGCACCTAAGCAACAAGGACACACCTGGAGGGCATGGACACCCCTGGATAGCATGGACACACCTGGACAGCATGGACACACCTGGAGAGCAGGGACACTCCTGAAAGGCATGGACACCTAGACAGCATGGATGCACCTGGACAGCATGGATACGCCTGGACAGCATGGACACACCTGGAGAACAGGGACACTCCTGAAAGGCATCGATGCCTAGACAGCACGGATGGGCACACCTGGACAGCATGGGCAAACCTGAAGAGCAGGGACACTCCTGAAGGGCATGGACACCTGGACAGCATGGACACAGCTGGAGGGCATGGACACCTGGACAGTATGGACACACCTGGAGGGCATGGACACATCTGGACAGCATGGGCAGACCTAGGCAGCATGGACACACCTGGAGAGCAGGGACATTTCTGAAGGGCATGGACACATAGACAGCATGGACATACCTGAAGAGCAGGGACATTTCTGAAGGGCATGGACACATAGGCAGCATGGACACACCTGGAGAGCAGGGACACACCTGGAGAGCAGGGACACTCCTGAAAGACATGGGCACCTAGACAGCATGGTCACACCTGGAGAGCAGGGACATTTCTGAAGGGCATGGACACATAGACAGCATGGACGCACCTGGACAGCATGGACACACCTGGAGAGCAGGGACACTCCTGAAGAGCATGGACACCTAGACAGCATGGACACACCTGGAGCGCTTGGACACACCTGAACAGCATGGGCAAACCCGGAGAGCAGGAATTCTTCTAAAGGGCATGGACACCTAGACAGCATGTACACAGCTGGAGGGCATGGACACACCTAGACAGCATGGACACACCTGGAGGGCATGGACTCACATGGACAGCATGGACACACCTGTAGAGCAGGGACACTCCTGAAGGGAATGGACACTTAGACAGCATGGACACAGCTGGAGTGCATGGACTAACCTGGACAGCATGGACACACCTGAAGATCAGGAACACTCCTGAAGGGCATGGGCAGCTAGACAGCATAGACACAGCTGGAGGGCATGGGCACCTGAACAGCATGGACACACCTGGAGAAGAGGGACACTCCTGAATTGCATGGACAACTACACAGCATGTACACACCTGGAGGGCATGGACACACAAGAACAGCATGGGCACACCTGGAGAGCAGGGATTCGTCTGAAGGGCATGGACACCTAGACAGCATGGGCACACCTGGAGGGCCAGGACACCTGGACAGCATGGGCACACCCGGAGAGCAGGGACACTCCTGAAGGGCATAGACACCTAGACAGCAGGTGGGCCTGGGCACCTAAACAACAAGGACACACCTGGAGGGCATGGATACACCTGGATAGCATGGGCACCCCTGGAGAGCAGGGACACTCCTGAAGGGCATGGACACCTAGACAGCATGGACACACCTAGAGAGCAGGGACACTCCTGAAGGGCATGGACACCTAGACAGCATGGACACACCTGGAGGGCATGGACACACCTGGATAGCATGGACACACCTGGAGAGCAGGGACACTCCTGAAGGGCATGGTCACCTAGACAGCATGGACACACCTGCGCCTTCAGGATTTTGACACCTAGAGGAAAGAGACACTCCCGATGGCATTGATGTGGTATGAGGGCCCGAGGAGATGGACAGACTTGACACAACTGAGGACATCCACACACCCAGTAAAGATGTACACATCTTCAGGTCATGGGCAACCTTTGAGGTCATGGACAGAGTTTGAGGAGCTAGGTTCAGCTTTAGGACATAGTCGCACTTGGAGGACACAGACACACCTTGAAGATATTAACACACCTTACGGAAAGACACACTCCCCGAGGACGTGTATGGTTTTAGAGCACATACATACCCTGATGGGATGGACACACTTTGAAAACACTGATACAGTTGAGGAGACGCTTACACCTCTGGGATGTATTCGCACCTGGATGACACAGACACACCTTGATATGTATGTACATTGAAATATACAACATGTATTAAAGATATGGACACATCTGAAGAGCATGTGCACACCTGGAAGACATAGATGAACATTGAGATGCAGACACATGCTATAGACATGGATACACCGGGAGGATATTGGCACACCTACTGGAAATAAGCATTCCTTGAGGACACCGGTACTGTATGAGGGCCTGGAGGAGATGGAAACACTTGGGAAAGATATACACAACTGCAGATCATGAGCAGACCTTGAGACCCATGACTTCCAGAACCTGGAAGTCATGGGCACAGTTAGAGGGCACGGTCACACCTGTGGACGTTTTCCACATTAAACTGCATTTGTTCATAAATACTTTACATTGCACAAATTGAATTCACAAGTGTGTACTGACGTAGAGCTATTGCAATTCAAACAAAATCATTCTGAAGTATTTCAATATGTTTTTCTGGCCTAGGCTAACTAGGCCTCAATTAGGCCGTGCCTCCATCTTTGATAAAAATTGCTGCCAAATCAGGATGCTCATTCTGAGTCTATATTTTCTAGCTTGAGAACACATGCAGCTAGATGTGTACTCTTTATTTTGTATGAGGTATTATTCTCGAACAACTCGCTGGAGGAAACCTTTTTGTTACTTTCAAGGCCCTTCCTGCAAGCACACTGTATTGCATTCATTCACAATTGTTTTCTGCTGTTTATGTAACTCGTTTGTTCTGATACCTCTGGATGGCATTAAGTCTGAAGGGGTGAATAAATATTCATGTAATGGGGTAGTGTTTCGATGGGAGGGTTATGTGATATCTTTAAGATTTGCACTGTGTTTTGTGGTAATAATGCTTGTACCCTGAGGACTTTGCAGTTTCAATAATTTCCTGTGCTGAAATTGGCTATATAAACCCGTGAATTTGAGGATGAGCCAGTATGTTTTCCGTCTCTGCTAGGGTTGCTTCCCCATTTTCTTTCGATTTGCTTCGCATTTGAGACTTGGTCTACTTGCCTGATTTTTGCTCGTTATGGCATTATTTATGAGTGATTAATTCACTTCTCTGTACTTAATGATAATGATATTTTTTATAAAGCCCGCTAGAGCCCATGGGCGTCTTGGCACTGGAGACCTATCATGGACTAAATGTAACCCTGCTGGAAGCGATTGGTTGGAGAACAGCCCGGTTGTGAGCATTTTCCTAAAGTGAATAAGGTTGGTCTGAGACTTTGGGGCAGATGTACGACTGGTTTTTGAAACCATATTTTGCAAAACGCTAACCTAATAGCGACTCGCAAAATATGGTTTGCGACTCGCTATTAGGAAGGGGCGTGACAAGGGCATCCCTTACTAATAGCGAGTCTCACGCTAATGTATGATTGTTTTGTGACAGCATTAGCGGCCGCCAAATACTCGCAGTTTACTACCCTTTATAAAAAAGGATGGTAAGCCACTCGCAAACGGGAAGGGGTCCCCAAGGGACCCCTTCCCCTTTGTGAATGGGTGCGTAAACATTTTTTAAGAGCAGGCAGTGGTGCCTGCCCTTAAAAAATGAAACTGAAAAGTTTCATTTTTCTTTTTTAAATGCATCCCGTTTTCCTGTAAGGAAAACAGGCTGCATTTAAAAAAAATCTGCTTTATTGAAAAAGCAGTCACAGACATGGTAGTCTGCTGACCCCAGCAGGCCACTATCCCTGTGAGTGCTAGCCATTTCCAATGGGGTTGCAAATTGCACTTGCCTCATGAATATTGATGAGGCATGCAATTTGCAACCCCATTGAGAATCGCAAACAGTGTCTGAGACACTGTTCTACATTGCATTTTGTGAGTCGCAAATTGCAAGTCGCAATTTGACGCAATTTGCGACTCGCAAAATGCAAGCGTTGTACATCTGGCCCCATATATACAGAGGAAGACTGTTCCATAATTTTCCAGTGGAAAAGGTGAAGTCTGCCTGCCACCCGATAATGTCCTTTTAAAATTAGGTATCACCACATTTTTTGGGGAAACTAGAGCATAACGTTGTATTAAGAACATACCACTGGAATCTGAACGTAATATATTATGGACCGCAGTCGCAAAGAGCCTTATGGGTAATGCACAGGGCCTTAAAAGCAATCTTTTTCTTTTAGCCCTGGCCCTTTGATATATCTCTGTAAAAAAATTGTTGTCCATGGATTTTCATTTTTGATTTGTGTTTTTATATCATTATAGAAGAAATTTAGCTTGGGTAGACATTACTAATCTGGGCAGAATTTTTCTTGACAACATTTTTAAAAATGGCAGATGTGTTGCAGTGATGATGTAATATTTCAGGCACCATGAGACCTGTATATTCATTTTGGTGTCAAAGCATTGGTTTTGGGGGTCAATTTTCAAAATGGCGGCTCTATAATGATGTGTTTTAGCCATTATATTGATAATTTATTTTAATATTGTTTTTGTTTCAGGTTTTCTATTGATTCAAATTCGTAAACATGGGCGAAGCATGTGGTAGCAGAGGATCTTTACCTCATGACAGTTTTGCTAATTACAAAATCTGAGGACTCCTTCAACAAAGAAACATATGTCGTATGCCAAACTAATCTGAAAGAAATGCTAACATCAACTGCGGCTGGACAGAAGAGAGCTCGAGATACGGTAAGACGAAGTTCACAAAAGATTGAAACTGACGGGTGAAGAGGATCAAATATTTTATCATTGGAACAACAAGTGCTACAAGTCATATACAATAGAAAAAAGCCTGGACAAAATTCTTCAAAAAATAGCAGGAACCAATGAATCACAAGAATCCAAGTCTTTTAAGACAGCGACGACAACCAAACACAGTGCCCATCCACTTAGAAGATCGATTTATACCCATGGTCCACCTCCAACAACTGATCAGAAAGCAGAGGATCGTCAATGTGTTATCTGTGGTTTAGCCAGAACAAGGGCCAAAGGGATTGATGAAAGAACAAAGTACAGAGTATGTGAGTCTCAAAGGGCAAACATGTTTTTATTTGCAGCTAGTTTCTTCCAAGATGAAGTTTTCAGCCGAGAAGCTGATCTAAACAGCGAGGTGAATGTATTTGCAGTGGATTTGTTTGCCCACCTGAACTGTATGCATGCATACATTTGAAAATATGAATGTACAATGAGCTCCCAGCAGCAACGTAACCGCCAGCCTTCAATTAAGGTTGCACTCTTTGAAAAAGCAAATTAAGTTTTAAAGCTACTCTTGAGTGCTGGCTATGGGTTCACACTCAGTGAGATCAGAGAAATAATGACCAACATTAATGAAACTGTATTGATCCATAAAAATTATATTAAGATTTTTCTGGTGAGAATGCACAATGACAGAATTCTTTTTTGTCAGTCTAACAAAAAGAATGAACCACTTACGGTGTTCGCAGCTGATTTGACTCCTGAAGTTCTTGCTGCCAAAATAAGATCACAGGATGCAGTAAAATCAGCAGGAACCATTTTAAGGAACGTCTTGAAAGATTTAGATTTTGGACTTAATGACAAATTTTGTGATGCCCCAGAGCTCTGCAAATCATGGGAGTCAACAAGAACTCCTGATGTTGTCTTAACATTTTTTACATCATTGTTAAATATCAGCAAAGCAAAAATGTTACAAACTGCAGTTCTTGTGTTCGGAACTGTTAGAAATGGGGGTCTCTAGTTGGCAAGGGCCTGCACCTTTGTCCAAGTAGGGACCCTTCTTCCTAGTCAGGATAAGGGAGTTACACTCCTAAAATAACCCCTGCTCACCCCCTTGGTAGCTTGGCACGAGCAGTCAGGCTTATCTTAGAGGCAGTGTGTAAAGCATTTGCACATAACCAACAGTAATACAGTGTAAGCACTACAAAAGGACACCACACCAGTTTAGAAAAATATCCAATATTTTTATATACTTAAAACAAGACCAATACGATAAAAATCCACAGTACAGTACTTTAAAAATCTTCAGTTATGACAGTATCCTTAAAAACAGTTCCTTGATGTCGATAGCTCCGTCCGGGGCTATCACGGCGTCGTAAACAGACAAATCCAAACAGTTCTGGCTGACCGCGACGTCGCGGGTCAGCTAGGGTGTCGGGAAGACCCGCAAACAGTACCTTTCAGAAATGCAGGGCGTCGATGACCTCGCGGTGAGCTTCCGAAAACACGGCGTCCGCAGGCGTCGGTTCCGGAGGTCGGTGCAGGCGCCGTCGGGGCCCTCGAAGTCACATGCGTTGCAGATCGAACTCCTCTCTGTTGAAGTCAGGAGCGCTGGCGTCGGCAGGCGTCGGGTGCTGCGGTGCGAAGTGCAGCGGTGCGGCGTGCGGTGCCCTCAGGTCGTGGTGCGAGCAGCGGCTCGGTGGTGGCATCAGATGGTGTCTTCGGTGAGACCAGGTTCGCGGTGTGAGGTGAAGGCGGTGCTCGTCACGGTGCTGGCAGGTCACGGTGCAGCAGCGTCGTCGTCGTTGCTGAAGCGCTGTCGTCGGCTGACGAACTGGAGTCGATGGCACCGGCGTTGGTAGGCCAAGGCTGCGGTGCGGGATGAGGACGGTATGTCGTGTAACTGTACGAGCGGTGCCCTCGAACCACGGTGCAAGCAGCGGCGTCGAGTCCGGCGTTGAGCGGCGTCATCGGGGATACCAAGGCGTCGTCGTGAAGCGAGGCGGTGCGGAGTGCAGTGCCCACAGGTCACGGTGCGAGCAGGGGCTCTGTGGCGGCGTCAGCAGGTGTCGTCGGTGAGACCAGGGTCGCGGTGCGGCGTTGCGGCGGTGCCCTCTGCGGTGCCTTCAGGACACGTAGTCGGCAGCGGCGTCGTAGACGGCGTTGGGCTTGAAGTCTTTGCTGTTCCTGAGACTTCTTGAACAGGGGGGCAGGCTCTACCTCAAGCCCTTGGAGAAACTCACAAAGTAGATTGCAGAAAGTTCAGTCCAGTCCTTTCACTGCCCAAGACAGAAGCAGCCACTGCAGGCCAACACAGCAAAGCACACAGCAAAGTGGTAGTTCCTCCTCACAGCTTCTCCAGCTCTTCTTCTTGGCAGTCTTCTTGGTCCAAAAGAGTTCTAAAGTTCAGGGGTCTGGGCCCAGGTATTTGTATCCAAACATCCTTTGATCCTCTAGCCAGAGGGTGTCTGTGCCCAGCCAGAACCAGTTCTGCCTTCGCTGGTGTGATTTCCTGGCAGGAGGTGGAGACGGCATTGTCAGAGGCAGACCAGGCACTTTGAGGTGCAAGGAAATCTCCTCCCCCTTCCCCCATTGTAGCCCAGGTCTATTCAGCCCTTTCCTGACCCACCTAGACTATCTGGAGCCCTCCTGCTCCCCAGCCTTCTGTCATCCAAAACCCAGACAGGCAATCCACATTCCAGAAGAGGCACACAGGATGACTGAGCAAGAAAATACCTACTTTCTAAAAGTGGTATTTTCAAACACAGAATGTAAAAATCACCTTCACTAAAAGATGCATCTTTAGATTCCGAGTTCAGGCATACTAAATTCTATTTTCTTACCGAATTCCCTGGGCCAGTTATGTTTATAAGATGTTATAAACAAACCTCCCATTCTATCCAATGGGAACTGGTAGCCTTGCAATAGTGAAAAACGAAATTGGCTGTAATTCACTATCAGGACATGCCACACACACCAGGGCATGTCCCACCTTTCACATACACTGCACCCTGCCCACAGGGGTACCTTGGGCCTACCTGAGGGGTGTCTGACACGTAAGAAAAGGGAAGGTTAGGGACCGGCCAGTGTGTGCACTGGCCAAGTCGACATGGCAGTTACAAACTGCGCGCAGACTCTGCAATGGCAGGTCTGAGGTACCTTTTCAGGGCTACTCACGTGGGTGGCACAATCAGTGCTGCAGGCCCACTAGTAGCATTCGATTTACCAGCCCTGGCACACTCAGTGCACTTTACTGGGGACTAACAAGTAAATCAAATATCCAATCGTGGAAATACCAATCCATAACACAGTTTACACAGAGAGCATATGCACTTTAGCACTGATTAGCAGTGGTAAAGTGCCCAAAGTCCTAAAACCAACACAAACAGGTCAGGGAAAAATAGGAGGAAAAAGCAAAAAGTTTGGGGATAACCCTGCAAAAAGGGCCATTTCCAACACAACCCCCTTCCAACCTAAAGCCAGGGGAGACCAATCCATACCTCGATGGACTTCCCTGCTTGGGGCGATAGAACATGGGACTTGGCCCGCAACAGCAGGGTTTTCTTCCCGTTCTACGCCTTCCTGAACCTAGTTGGATCCCTCTATCCATACTCTCAGGGCCCACTAAGCTGACCCATGGGGGACCCTTCTCCTCACCTGTGGACTCCATCTGTGCAGCACCTAATCTTACTCTGCTCACAGATGTGTCCCAACAGGCAGACAGTACCCACATGGCCAACACAACAGTGTGGCCCAGTCCACCTCCGGGGTGTGACTCCTGTCCCCCCCCCCAGGGGCGACTCTGTCCACCAGGACGGCCAGTCACCTTGGCCACTGACAAATGTCAGTGATGAGAGCCATGCCTTATGCCTTTCAGGCCACTCCAACCGCTGTGGCGTCAGAGAGTGGGGGGCGGTAGCCCCAGGTGCCTGACACCCTTTCTCCACTCTCTCCCTGCCAAGTCAGGTATGACATCCTGACACTGGCCCACCAGCCCAGGATCTGTACCCTGCAGCTGGACAGGAGACTAGGGTGGGCTCTCCCACACCCTCTCCTTCTCCCTGGGGCTCTGTACCCTCCCACCTGGAGCGGTACCCCCTTCCAGAACTGTCAAGGCACCTGTGGTAGGTGTCCTGCACAATTCGCCCACCAGTTTAGGGGTGCTACCCTGTAACTGGTACACCAGCCCAGGGTCTGTACCCTGGGGCTGAACCAGGGACTGGGGTGGGCTCTCCCACACCTGGTCCTCCCCCCTGGGGCTCTGTACCCTCCCAGCTGGAGCGGCACCCCCAGAAGACAAACTGGTAGGGGCACTGTTAGCAGTCGCCCCTTCCCCCAGGTCAGGGGGGACACCCTGAACCTGGTTCGCCAACCCAGGGTCTGTACCCTCAGGCTGACCAGAGGTCTCGGGCGAGGCTCTCCTCCCCTCACCTCTCCTTCCGGGGTCCTGCACTCTCCTCCCAGGAGCAGCACCCCCAGAACCAAAAACTGTCAGGACGCTGAAACCGGACCTCCCAAACAATTCTCCCACCAGGTCAGGACCTCTCTCCAGCAACTGGTCTCCCAAACTAGGGTCTAAACCCTCAGGTTGCACCGGGGTCAGAGGCGAGGACTCCCTCCCTCTGCACCCCCTTCCAGAGTTCTGCACCCTCCCACCTGGAGTGGTACCCCTAGAAGACATACCGGTCAGGACACTGCTTACAGTCGTCCTTCCCTCCAGGTCAGGCAGGACCTGAACCTGGCCTCCCAACCCAGGGACTAAACCCTGTGGCTGAGCACCTGCCCGGCGCACCAGGACTTCATTGGGAGCACGCATGCCCCCCCTGAGGGTAACACATGACTCATGTGTTGTGTGACAGTCTGCCTGGCGCAGATCTCCCGACCCCTGTCCATCTGACAGTGTGCGAAGATCCCCCAGGACAGAAGTGGTGTCACCATGGTCACTCCTAGGAGGCTCAGCCCTTCTGGCTGGCCCCTGACCCACTGCTTCTCCCACTGGGGAACTCATCCCCCTCTCAACCCTCCCTCTGGACTTCTGCACCCGCCACTTAGGAGCGGCACCGCCAGACACCAGAACCACTGGAGCTCCGCTTACAGATGCTCCAGGCTCTCCTGACTCTAGGAGATCCCCCTCAACGGATGGCCTATAAGTACAGCCTAGGCTCCCCACCTGGTGTTCCCTCCTGGAACCACCCAGGCTCTGGGACCGGGTTTTGGGCACCTTGGGCCGCAGCCCCTTCCCACTCCTTCTCCGCGGAGACAGGACGTGAGTCCCTACACCCTTCCCATGACACCGGGACCTATCTGGGTTACCACGAACCTTTCCCACCACCCTTGGTTGGGAAATACCTAAGCCACTTCCTTCTGGGTCACCCCCAGATGCTTCTCCAGACCCTCTGGAATCCAACAAAAGGTCTGCCTCCAGTGCAAGCTCCCTGGGGTCAGAAAACTTGCACTCCACTGTGTGTTGGCATAGCTCTGGAAAACAGGGACTTATAATATGCTCTCCAGTAATTGAATAACACAGCCCCACACAGGTGTTACCCAAACTACCCTTCACCCAACCATCCAGTGCCTCAGACAAGTACCCCACATCACTCTCACAAGACCGGTGAGACAGTGTCTGACTGTTGCTGTCTCTCAACCCATACTCTTCTGGCTGGTCTTCATACTCACTTACCAGGGCTTCTATCATGGGGGAACCCCTCTCCCTGCACCTCTCATCTAGAGTCAGTAGAGTGTCCCTCCCACTACTAGGAAAATGATCCCCTGTGCCCGTTCCCCAATCCACCTCAGGGACACTGCGCACCACTGGAGTAACCTCACAATCCTGAACCCCCTGGTGTATGTCAACCCCCTCCTTGAAGCAGGGCCCCAAATCTGTGTGTGTGTGTACCTCATCCTCAGTACTGGACCTAACACTTTTGCTGCCACCATCTTGGCTGGGCCTAGCCCTACTGGCTTCCCAGTCCAGCTCTCTCATTTTAAACTCATGGTCTAAGATCATCTTCTTTTCCTCCATGGCTATTCTTTTGTCTTCCCTCTCACTTTCCATCCTGAGTTTCTCTAATTCGAACTTCCTTGCTTCCCGCCTGTTCTCCAGTTCCTCTGGGGACAGGCCACTGCTGCCCGACCTGGAGGGTCCCCCCCCTCCTAAAAGCACATCCACCCTAGGAGTAGGCTCCTCCGCCTCTCCACTGAGATCACCAGACTGCCCACTGGCACGTCTGGCTGCTACCCAGGCCCTCAGCGCCTTTTGTAGCTCCTCTTTCCTAGTGAGGCCTCTGACTTGGACTTTCAGGTTTTTGCAAATCGCTTTCAATTCTTTCACATTGTAGGATTCCAACCTATCCTCCTCAAAGGCAACTTCCAGGGATGCAACAGATGATGCAATTGATTCAGGCATGATGAAGTAGCAAGTTCAAATTGGCAAGATCAAAAATAGGCCGAAAAGAAAAAGAACCTGTATGTGGTACGTAATGGTCTGCAATATGGTAGTAGTGCACACCAATCACTGTAAGTCAAGTGCAAACACAAGTCCTATCCTCACCGCTGACAACCAATGTTAGAAATGGGGGTCTCTAGTTGGCAAGGGCTTGCACCTTTGTCGAAGTAGGGACCCTTCTTCCTAGTCAGGATAAGGGAGTTACACTCCTAAAATAACCCCTGCTCACCCCCTTGGTAGCTTGGCACGAGCAGTCAGGCTTATCTTAGAGGCAGTGTGTAAAGCATTTGCACATAACCAACAGTAATACAGTGTAAGCACTACAAAAGGACACCACACCAGTTTAGAAAAATATCCAATATTTTTATATACTTAAAAACAAGACCAATACGATAAAAATCCACAGTACAGTACTTTAAAAATCTTCAGTTATGACAGTATCCTTAAAAACAGTTCCTTGATGTCGATAGCTCCGTCCGGGGCTATCACGGCGTCGTGAACAAACACATCCAAACAGTTCTGGCTGACCGCGATGTCGCGGGTCAGCTAGGGTGTCGGGAAGACCCGCAAACAGTACCTTTCAGAAATGCAGGGCGTTGATGACCTCGCGATGAGCTTCCGAAAACACGGCGTCCGCAGGCGTCGGTTCCGGAGGTCGGTGCAGGCGCCGTCGGGGCCCGCGAAGTCACACGCGTTGCAGATCGAACTCCTCTCTATTGAAGTCAGGAGCGCTGGCGTCGGGTGCTGCGGTGCGAAGTGGAGTGGTGCGGCGTGCGGTGCCCTCAGGTCGCGGTGCGAGCAGCGGCTCGGTGGCGGCGTCAGATGGCGTCGTCGGTGAGACCAGGGTCGCGGTGTGAGGTGAAGGCGGTGCTTGTCACGGGGCTGGCAGGTCACGGTGCAGCAGCGGCGTCGTCGTTGCTGAAGCGCTGTCGTCGGCTGACGAACTGGAGTCGATGGCACCGGCGTCGGTAGGCCAAGGCTGCGGTGCGGGAGGAGGGCGGTACGTCGTGTAACTGTACGAGCGGTGCCCTTGAACCACAGTGCAAGCAGCGGCGTCGAGTCCGGCGTGGAGCGGCGTCGTCGGGGATACCAAGGCGTCGTCGTGGTGCGAGGCGGTGCGGAGTGCGGTGCCCACAGGTCGCGGTGCGAGCAGCGGCTCGGTGGTGGCGTCAGCAGGCGTCGTCGGTGAGACCAGGGTCGTGGTGCGGCGTTGCGGCGGTGCCCTCTGCGGTGCCTTCAGGACACGGAGTCGGCAGCGGCGTTGTAGACGGCATCGGGCTTGAAGTCTTTGCTGTTCCTGAGACTTCTTGAACAGAGGGGCAAGCTCTACCTCAAGCCCTTGGAGAAACTCACAAAGTAAATTGCAGAAAGTTCAGTCCAGTCCTTTCACTGCCCAAGACAGAAGCAGCCACTGCAGGCCTACACAGCAAAGCACACAGCAAAGTGGTATTTCCTCCTCACAGCTTCTCCAGCTCTTCTTCTTGGCAGTCTTCTTGGTCCAAGAGAGTTCTAAAGTTCAGGGGTCTGGGCCCCAGTATTTGTATCCAAAAATCCTTTGATCCTCTAGGCAGAGGGTGTCTGTGCCCAGCCAGAACCAGTTCTGCCTTCTCTGGTGTGATTTCCTGGCAGGAGGTGGAGACGGCATTGTCAGAGGCAGACCAGGCCCTTTGAGGTGCAAGGAAATCTCCTCCCCTTCCCCCATTTTAGCCCAGGTCTATTCAGCCCTTTCCTGACCCACCTAGACTATCTGGAGCCCTCCTGCTCCCCAGCCTTCTGTCATCCAAAACCCAGACAGGCAATCCACATTCCAGCACGGGATGACTGAGCAAGAAAATACCTACTTTCTAAAAGTGGTATTTTCAAACACAGAATGTAAAAATCACCTTCACTAAAAGATGCATCTTTAGATTCTGAGTTCAGGCATACTAAATTCTATTTTCTTACCGAATTCCCTGGGCCAGTTATGTTTATCAGATGTTATAAACAAACCTCCCATTCTATCCTATGGGGAACTGGTAGCCTTGCAATAGTGAAAAACGAAATTGGCTGTAATTCACTATCAGGACATGCCACACACACCAGGGCATGTCCCACCTTTCACATACACTGCACCCTGCCCACAGGGGTACCTTGGGCCTACCTGAGGGGTGTCTAACATGTAAGAAAAGGGAAGGTTAGGGACCGGCCAGTGTGTGCACTGGCCAAGTCGACATGGCAGTTACAAACTGCGCGCAGACTCTGCAATGGCAGGTCTGAGGTACCTTTTCAGGGCTACTCACGTGGGTGGCACAATCAGTGCTGCAGGCCCACTAGTAGCATTCGATTTACCAGCCCTGGCACACTCAGTGCACTTTACTGGGGACTAACAAGTAAATCAAATATCCAATCGTGGAAATACCAATCCATAACACAGTTTACACAGAGAGCATATGCACTTTAGCACTGATTAGCAGTGGTAAAGTGCCCAAAGTCCTAAAACCAACACAAACAGGTCAGGGAAAAATAGGAGGAAAAAGCAAAAAGTTTGGGGATAACCCTGCAAAAAGGGCCATTTCCAACAGGAACAGAAACAGATAACATTGATGATGGCTTTGATGATATAAGCGAAGAAGTGGAAGACAATCCCACGAAGCGCCAGGCTTATGCTGTGCAAATGTACTGTCTTTTCCAAGCCATGTTTTATGAATTACATCAGAGCAAAAAAAAAACTCTGCTACACAGGATGACTGCCCACGCAATCTTTGACAAGTGCAAAAGTAGAGAGCTAATCACTTCAATGACTAGGATTGGTGTATCAACAAGTTATAATGACATAGTATGGATGTTGGAATGGAAAATGTTTATGGTCGACTTCCCTTTGCATTGTACGATTTAAGTTAGCATTCGCTGCACCATTTTGCATTCAGCCGTCATTTTGTACTATGATCGAAACTAAGCTTCTGTCTCATACTGCCTGCCTCAGCAGAAAACAGCCTCGGTTGTTTTTTCATTTCTCCAAGGTTGAGCTTCGCTGCACTAATGAATAGACTGTTATATTAATGCATTCCTTTCCCAGTAGATAGGCCTGATCCCACTCTTAGAGAGTCTGGCACGGGCAGAGTAACCTTGAAACTGAGATAACATGTACCCGGTCTCAGGATGGTAGCTCATCCCTCTATGTCTTCTTTGTTCATTAGCTACTAACTGGAAAATTTCAGTCTGGGCGTGCCTTTGGGGGTATTGGAAATGTATATCTGGTATTACCATGTTGGCGAGGGTCAGTCCCTCTGCAGCAATCTAAGGAGGCTGGTCAGACCGGATTCCGCCTGAGCGCATACTAACAAATAACTTTGGTTTGTATTCTCTACTGTCTGACCGACTCTTCATTTGTATGGAAGGCTGAGAAGTGGTCGCGAGTGACCCGGGTGGCCCTAATCAGGTCACTTTCTTCAGTTGGCGCCCGAACACGGCCCCCATCGGGTGTGGCCCTTCTTCGCCTGCAGACTGGTTAGGAGGTCGGGCCACGTCAGGTCAGACGGGTGGACCGGGGATCCCTGCACGAGAGAGTCTGGTCGTCGCAGCTGCCCCGTCTGTCTGACTGGGCGGTGCCTCGGCCAGTGGTCATCCCAGGTGGGGTCCTGAAGGGCGAAACCCTTAGATCTGACCGTTTGGTCCGAAGAGTCGGCAGTGGAGAATAAATTGGTTCGACCTGCGTGCACCAGGTGAGTTTGCTTTGGTTTGTGGTGGCTATGGGGCCATTTTGGTTTGTGTTTGGTGCGGTCTGAGGACGGTCTTTGGACAAGCGCTTGAATTTGTTTGAGTTCTTTGTGAACATGGTACCACTTTGGTTTGTATTTGGTGAGGTCTGAGGACCAACTTTGGTAAGATATTTGCAAATATCTGCTTGGCATAAATGGTGAACTAGTTTTCTCGTGAAAAATGCCCTGTTTTAATAAATTGTGTTGTGTGGGTTGTCGTTGTTGTTCTACTGATGCTCGTTTGGAAGAGAGTCAGCCAGCGCCTCCAGAAGGCACTCCCAACTTTGACATGTACGTGCAACACAGCCTTGGCCCTATTATGTTTAGTACATTATGGCACAAATATACGAGTGGCAATGCCGAGTTGCAGTGGCCGTTGACGGGCACTTTCGATGAACAAAATCATAATTTTCTGCAGGATAAATTGTTTGCAAAAAGAAGTAGGCAGTCGATGTTTGATTCCCTTAGAACATGGCAAAAGGAAGCTAAACAGAGACGAATGAAAGCAGAGAAGGAGGGCCGGAAGGGAAAGATGTAGACAGTGACTCAGAAAGCTGTAGCGTATGATAGAGAGAAAACAGAGAAAGGGGTAGAGTGTGCCGATAGGAAGTTTCGATTGCAATGTGAAAAGTCCTATGTTGCTCGAGAAGAAAATGATACATTTGTGGAGGAATTGTTAGATACTCGACCTACACCCCCATACGCCCCGCAGAAAATATATCCTGCCATTCCTCAGCCTCAACAGCCCGTTTCCTCTGCTTCTGTTGTTTCTGTTTCTGCCGTTATTGATCCAGCTGCTTTGGCCACCGCGCCTTCTGTCCTTTCTGTGGCTTCACCTTCTGCACTGGCGATGACTGCTAGTCTCCCTGCTAGGCCTATTGTGTCGACGTCTCTCTCTCCAGCCCTTATACCCACAACACAGTCACTAGCGACATTGATGCCTGCTCCTTCTGTTATTACTCCTTCCCTGTTCCTCCATTCCCCGACAGTACTGAGTAGCGGAACGCCTGTACGTGGATCAGGGGATGGGGACTGGGCGAGTGCTAGGGAGCGAATGGGGCGGATATTGATACGATCTGATGTGGGCGATGAAGAAAAAAAGGTGGTAACCAATCAGGCCGCTCAGTGGGCTCATAACCCTATCTATGGTACGGAAGATGTGTGGAGTGTAATGAGAGATTATGAGCCATTTGTGCAGCAGCATGCCCTTAAGCATATGTCGGCTAATCTGATCGGACTGTGGGAACAGTGTTTCAATGATGTAGCTCCTCAGATTATTAATGATATTAGGGACAATGTATATGCTGCTGGTATGGCACCTGGTGAGGTTTTTGGTAAGGACGCAACGCTGGTAGCTTACCGAAGTAGGCTGCTTGAGAAGAGCCCGAATACAGTATCCCAGTTTCCGATGAGGGAAGTCCATCTCATATATCACCCTGAACTTCCGGAGCTACGGGATCAGCAGAATACTGTTATTAGACCAAGGGCAGAGGCCCGTTTCCAAGAACAATGGGTTTATACTCCATGGAAAAGGAGTGAGGTTTTGTCCCTTAAGACTCAATTACCCGACCCTAGGAAAAATCCTACTGCATATTATGAGGATTGACAGAGGCCGCTTTATCGACAGTGATGACGCTTGCAGATATTAAAATGTTCTTTGGTTTACTGGTACCCGTTGATATTTGGAGGCAGGTACACACACAGGACCACGGTGCAGAATTGGGTGGTACCGGGGATCAGATTAAAGCATGGCATCAGGAGAGGAAGCCTGTTGAGAAGCCTAGGGCCGATATACTAACCTTGCCTGGCCGAATTATCTCTTATATGCATTATCTTATTCAACCAAGAAGAGTAGATTGGGACAAGTTAACGGCATGTCGTCAGAAGAAAGATGAAAGTGTGTCTGATTTTTTCACTCGGTTCGAGGGTGTGTTTCTGGACTTTAGCGGACAGGATTTGTCAGTGGAAGGGGGTGTCCGATTGTTCGCTAACAGATTTATTACGAACCTGCTCCCAGAGATCGCGACTCGGTTGCAGGCTTCGGAGAGCACTTGGACGACCTCATCCCCTTCTGTAATATTGAGTATGGCAAAGTACTATGAACACAGGGAAAATGAAGAGAAGGAGAAGGTGGATAAAAAGCACAAGGAATTCAAGACAAGGGTGTTGTTACAGCAGGCTTCTCGGGGGAATGGTAGAGGACGTGATGGTACCGCCTGCCAGCTGCCTCGGACCAGCCAGAATACTACACCTGTAGGGCCAAATCAGTGTGCATATTGTAAGGAGGAGGGACACTGGCGTAGCGAGTGTCCCGTGTTGTTGCAGAAACTCGCAGCCCCTAGAGGACGAGGTTCTAGTGGACGGGTTCGTGGAGCTGGTGGACAGGACAGAGCCCAGCATGCTGCCACATCGCAGGATCGTTCAGATAGTAATTACTTTGATGGCAACAGGGGTGGCCAGTATTACCACGATGACTATGATCTGGACGAGGTGACAGGGATGTCTCACAGCTAGGATAGCCTGGGACAGAGTGAGGGACCAGTCCAGATACCTGTAGATCAGCGCGGTCCGTAGGTTACTGCAGATTTGCATGGCTCAGCTAAGGAATTCTTGGTGGATACAGGTGCAATGAATAGCTCTGTTTCTCGTTCCCTGGTCCCTGGGGCAGCTCTGTCTCGCCATAATAACGTTTCGGTAGGATTTTCTGGTGTACCGGTTGTAAGCCCCATTTCCAAACCTCTTACATTGACTATAGGTCCTTTTACTGTGGATTCACCTTCCTGTTAACATCAAACTGTGGAGAAAATGTAATGGGCCTAGATTTATTAAAGAAGTTGCATGCGACCATTTATTGCTCCCTGGAAGGTGTTTACATGACAATGGGTCCGAATGTGGTCAGCTCTAGGCAGTGTCTGTCCAAAGATGCGCCTCTACCTGCTGAGTTTAAGGATGTGCCGCCCACGTTGTGGGCAACAGGTGACACGGATGTAGGACTATTGCAAATTCCCCCGGTTTCCATTAAAGTTAAAGACAATGCCATTTTGCCTCGTATTCCCCAGTACAAAATACCACAAGCAGGGGAGAGAGCTTTGCTGCGGATTATACAGGACCTGATTGAGACGGGAGTGATTGAAGAGACAACTGCAAATATGTGTAATAGCCCTATTCTTCCCATTCTTAAAAAGGCATCTTCAGACTCTCCCGAGGATCACCCTGATGTTTATCGTATCCGGCAGTCATGTGATCGACGGACGTCGCTTCTTCTCCAATTTCCATGCGGTTCCCGGGCTCACTCGCCTGTCACTCCTTCCTCCGCATTTGCCGCACTTCCCGACCTATACATTAGCGTGTCTTCTCTGGGCCCTGCCCACTGCCATCACCGGGATACGGTCCCTGGCTACCCTCATCTGGGCAGGATTTCAAGACTTTACTCCGTCCTATTTGAGACGTCCATTATTTCACCTTTGCTCGGTTTGCTACTACCCGTTCGGCCCTGAAGAGTCACCGGACTACTTCCCACTGTGACGAAACACGTGTCGGCTGGTCGTTTTTCTTTGTTCATCATTAAATAATCCTGACTCACACAACTGATGTCGATCTTAAATTGGGCAACTTTCGAGACTTTTTTCTGATCTATTATCCCAACCACGTGTGCACAGTATAGTGTCCATTTATCGTTTTGTGATTGATTTGCGCGCAGTTAATAAAATAGTAGTCCCTCAGTTCCCGGTGGTCCCTGACATTACTACTCTTTTGACGATGATTCCTTCCTCTGCTAAATTCTTTTCTGTCATTGACTTGAAAAATGCATTCTTTAGTATCCCGATCCATCCCGACAGCAGACACTTGTTTGGTTTTACCCTAGCTGGCAGAAACTTTAGATTCTGTCGAGCTCCTCAGGGCTATACTGAGAGCCCTAGTATATATAGTCAAGCCTTGAAAGCCCAATTGGACTCCCTCACGCTTCCCTCAGGTAATGTATTGCTTCAATATGTGGATGATATACTAATAGCTTCTGACACTGATTAGGGATGCAAAGACAGTATGGTTAAGTTGTTGCTACATTTGGCTCACCATGGACATAAAGTGTCCCTTTCTAAATTTCAATATCGACAACAGGAGGTCACCTATTTAGGTCACCTACTGTCGAAGGAGGGTAGGAGATTGAAACCTGAGCGCATCAGCACCATTAGGAAAATGCCTATCCCTAAAACTCAGAAGGAGGTGCACGCTTTTATTGGCATTACTTCCTACTGTCAGCAGTGGATCCCTAACTATTTGTTACTAACAAAACCCCTGCTTGAGCTTACCACTAAAGATATGCATGAACCCCTGCCTTGGAAGCCTGACTGTCAGCAATCTTTTGAGCAATTAAAAGTTGCGCTTTGCTCTGCACCTGTGCTTGGTACGCCAGATTACGCGAAGCTGTTCGTGCTGTACGTACCCGAGTCGGCCGGTTGTGCACTTTCTGTCTTAACACAGGCCTTTGGAGGTAAGCAACGGCTGTGTGCCTATTTTTCTGCTCTTCTTGACCCTGTCGCAAGAGCCCTCCCGAGCTGTCTAAGAGCGGTCGCAGCAGTGGCTATCTCTATAAGGCAATTGGCTGGGCTCGTACTTGATACCGATCTCACAGTCATGGTACCTCATGCTGTGGATACCCTTTTGAATAAAACAAAGACACAGCACCTCACTAGTGCACATCTGACCAGTTATGAATTGACCCTCTTTGCACCACGTCAAGATTAAAAGATGTGCCACTGTGAACCCAGCCACGTTGCTACCCCTCCCTTCCGAGAGTGAAGAAATTGATATACATGATTGTATTTTTCGGACGGAGGAGGAGACGAAGGGACGGGTAGACCTGACTGATGTTCCCTTATCTGACCCCCAAGGGGAACTATATGTCGATGGCTCTTGTTTTAAGCTACCAGATGGCACTACAACAGCTGCATACACTATCACGACACTGCACACGGTAGTTGAGACATCACGAGTTCCCTATTAGTTGGCCCAAGCTGCAGAGCTCGTTGCCCTCATATGAGCTTGTGAGTTGAGTGAGGGACTGGCTGTCAATATCTATACTGACAGCCAGTACGCTTTTGGAGTCGCCCATAATTTTGGACGGCTCTGGGCAGAGAGAGGGTTTCTCACTTCCCATGTGATGAAGATCCAGCATGGCCCTTTGATACATAGGCTTTTGTCGACTTTGACACTACCCAAGAAATTAGTGATAGTGAAGTGCAGCGCCCACAAGGCGATTACTGATAACGTGGGTAGGGGGAATGCATTTACAGATCAGACAGCTAAGGAGACAGCTCGAACGAAGATGAAAAAGATGTTTGTAGCAGGTCCCGCTAGGTGGGTGCCCGAGGATACTATGTTTGAGGATACGCTGGACAATGTGAAGGAGATTCAAAGTGAAGCAACGATTGAAAAGTTAGCAGTATGGCAGGAAAGCACAGCATGTTTGGATGAGGACGGGTGCTGGACAGATGAGTCAGGGAAAAAGAGATGGATGTTACCAGATGCATATGTCCTCCCTGTAGTCACTATGGCGCACGGGCCAGCCCGTATCAGTGCAAAAGGCATTTGTAAATTGTTAGACCCTGTATGGCAGAATGGCAATATCCCAAAGATGGCCGCCCACTTGGTCAAATATTGTATGGTATGCATGATGCATAATCCTGGGAAAGGTACCCCTACACCACCTGGTAATTTCGCACCTCCCACTTTTCCTTTTGAGGTCCTCCAGATGGACTTCATTGAAATGGAGCGAGTCAACAATTTGAAATATGTGTTAGTGGTTGTTTGTGCATTCAGAAAATGGGTTGAGGCTTACCCCACTAAAGAAAACACAGCCGTGGCGACTGCAAAGCACTCCTAAAGGAGTTCTTCCCTCGTTTCGGTTTGCCCTGTTTGATTTGGAGTGATAACGGCAGCCATTTTAATTCAAAGGTCATCCAGTTAGTGTGTGAAGGTCTACATATCAAACAGAAACTTCATGCCGCACATCACTCCCAGTCAGCAGGCTTAGTTGAGAAGTAGAACAGTACTCTCAAACTGAAATTGGCAATGATTCAGGAGAGCACAGGGTTGCAGTGGCAAGATGCTTTACCATTAGCCCTTTTATCTAAGAGAGTCACGGCACACTCTAGGACAGGACTGTCACCTTACGAGGTCGTGTTTGGACACCCGGCAAATGTGCGGGGCGTCCCACAGCCTCGTAAAGTCTCAGAAATTGAATATCCTCTGTTAGTAGACTACCTATATGAGTTAACCAAAAGTCTGCATTCTATTCACCAACAGATCCAAGACGCACTTCCGCCAGCACCTGAGGGGCCAGGACACGATTTTGTTTTGGTCCGCCATTTCCAGAGGAAAGGAAGTTTGGAGCTGAGGTGGGAGGGGCCGGTGCAGGTGCTCCTTGCCACCCGCACCGCCGTGAAGGTCACCGGCCGAAAGAACTGGATTAACACCCAACACTGCCGCAGAGTGCTTCTGCCCCTGCCTTACGATCAATGGGTCCTTGATGGCATCGGGGACTCGGAGTGGGAACAGGTGCCCAGCTTTGTCCCCTTTTCGGATGCCCAGCTTACGTGGACCCAAACGGAGGATGAGAATGATGCAGTGTTGAATGCAGCAGTGGCCCCTGAGATCCGGGCCATTCAGGAGCCCCGTTCTGCTGGCCGATCTGTGCTTGAGTCCCAGCCCATTGGCCCCTCTGTGTCTGAGCCCCTTTTTACTGACCCTTCTGTGCCTGGAGTAGCTAGGTACAATTTGCGCCCCCGACGGAGGAACAGTGCACCAAAGTAAAAGTCAGATTAGCAGGGATGGACTCGATAATTCAGGCAACAGTAGAATAGGGAGAGGCGAGATTGGTGCATTGTTCAGACATTGGACAGGTTAAATAGAGCGTGCTCCCCTGGAGGGGGGTATCTTATCCTGAGCGACGTGGGATTTCTTCAAAGAGCTGGGATCGCCTAGCTCCACCGCCGGAGCTCAACACCGCCAACGTTGATGAACAATAGGAGTCTACCAGTGAGGCTCAGAAGGACACTGGGAACATTTGCCCCCTTCTTGTTTTTTTTTTCATCAGCTCCATTGCATTTCCTTTCCTCTGGTTATAATGTATCCGTTTGGTCGCCCAATTATTGAGGAGGAACAGCCATTTGCAGCACTGTGTTTAGAGCGGGATGAGTCTGGTTGGTCCAGTTGGTCCACAAAGAATAAAATAGTTTTCATGGTGATTGTTCTGATTTCCCTGATAGCGGTACTTGGAATAGTGTGGTTCCTTGAGGAGAAATATCCTGTGCACTCTCTGATTGGTACAATGCCTGTTCCCCCTGAACACATGTTTGTTACTTTGGCCCCTCATAAAGGTGAACACAGAAAGACATATGTAGATAATGTATTTTTACAAACGCTCCACCAAGCCCATGATACGTCTAATGTTACTAATTGTTGGATCTGCGGATTGCTCCCCTCAGTTACACATAAGAGTGATAGTCTGTTATCGTTCCTATTATCTTATCTGGGAGCTGCGATGGGTGGTTTGAATTGTTTACTATGGTATACATTCATTATCATTCTTCTACTATGAATATGACATCTGCTGATTATCACACAGTGTTAGAATATATACGTGTCCACCAAGGGTTTACCCCAGGAGAACAAGGGACCCCTGATACATTGTCCCAGACAGCTTGTATGAACGTATATGAGAAAGAGAAAAATGTAACATGGCTTTGAAATGAAATGTTGGATTTCCAGGGGTTTAATGTCACTGAATATTTTCGCTCCTTTCAAATACGCAATATCACTCAGGATGAGGCAATGCCGGTGTCAGTAGTCAACACAACAGCTGGTTTCTGTGTTCGAGGACTTGGGAAGGTAAAAGTGGGAGAGAGTAATTGCAGCTATACATATACGTTGAGCACGTGTAATAGCCCGCCTTTGCTCCCACCGCATAATGACTACTTTGTTTGTGGATCTCAAGCTTATGTTTGGCTCCCTAGGGGATGGTCAGGTATATGCTACCTCTCTTTCCTCCTTCCCCCAGTGTACATAGCACCGCCCAATTACTATAAGGACCATCGATTGCAGCGTAGGAGTGCCCATCTGTCCCGAATTAGAAGGGTTATTAATACAGAAGACATAGATCAGACAGACACCACTCTGCAGCAGTTCACAGATGCTATGAAGGGTATTCTACCCTTTTGGGGCCCTATGTCCAATAGCCTTAACATTTGTCGGCTCACCAGAGTTGTAGCAGGGGTCATTAATACCACAGCAGGGATTTTGACCAATATTACAGCTGAGCTCCAGGCTACAAGGCTTGTTGCTTTACAGAACCGGATGGTGTTAGACGTCATCCTAGCTGACCGGGGAGGGGCCTGTTGCATCATTGGCAGCAGCTGCTGCGTGTACATCCCAGATCACGCCCCTAATGTATATGCTGCTATACAGAAGTTGCATAGGCTTGCATCTGACATCCACCAAGAGAATGGTACCTGGACTCTTTCTGGTTGGTTCTGGGGTCTACTAGCATCGTCGGGTTGGAAGATCCTCATCTTCCTAGTAGCAATTGCTGGTATAATTTTTACCTGTTGCCTGTGCATACATTGCCTTCCCGCTTGCTGTGCTTATTGTGTTAAAACATTGACACCCACACCGAAGATCCCAGTACATGACACTAAGCCGACGGCTATGATGATGCAGGCTGTCCAAGACTTAATGTCAATAGATGAAGGTATTTTTGAATATTGATAAATGTGTGTATTAGCATGTAACAGTAGTTTTTATGATGTGCAGGAGTTATTTGTGTTTTAGACAGTAGCAAAAGTTGTTAGCGAATGCTAAAAGTAGGGTCTGTTGGAATGGAAAATGTTTATGGTCGACTTCCCTTTGCATTGTACGATTTAAGTTAGCATTTGCGGCACCATTTTGCATTCAGCCGCCATTTTGTACCATGATCGAAACTAAGCTTCTGTCTCATACTGCCTTCCTCAGCAGAAACAGCCTCGATTGTTTTTTCCATTTCCATTTCCAAGCTTTATTTCGGTCATTATAGACCATAAAAGCAGAGAATAAAATACATACATCACTGGATTTGGACAATAAAAACATCAGTAAACATTACAAAATATAACCAGAATGCAAATGAGTTAATCAAGTTTCATAACAGTGAAAAGATATTAAAATTTAAAAAGAGGTTAAAACAATGGTTTTATGAATTGATAACATTAAAACATTAGAAATACAAAAGGGACATTTAACATATGCGGGGGAATTTAAGAACTTACGGCGCCTATGCCACATAGAGTTGAGGAAACGGGACACAGCAAAAACAATCGGAGGATGAGTGTCAGTTCTCAAAACTCTAAAAGCCTCCAGACACTGCCTATACCCCAAGTTCCTGCATAGTGGTAAGAGCCAGTACCTCCTGGCTACATTATAGCCAGGGCAGAAGAAGAAAATATGAATGGCTGACTCTTCTTGGCAGTTACAAGCAGGACATCCAATGGGAGAAGCTTTTGACCATTTACTTGTAAATGCATGAACCGTCAGGGAACCCAATCTGAACTGAGTATATAGTTTCCTGGCCATGAATGGATGAACAACATCAAGGAAAGACTCAAATAGATACTGGTCTTTAAAATTGAGGAAGTCAGAGGTTAGGCGGCCTAGTTTTATGCTCCCCTGAATTTCAGCCAGTCTAAGCAGTCTGTAAGCTTTAACTAGTTCTAGCCGCGATATTATCGGGGACACTTCCTCAGGGTGGGTCCATAGGTTTGGCCGGGAAAACCAGGATAGTTTTCCCACCCCTGGGAGTCCCAGAATCGCCTTGAGTTCAGACTGGTAGGCTGTTAATTCGGGGGTCGCCCATAGTCTACGCGAGAAAGTCAAAGGTCGCAGACCAATCTCCTCCTCTATGGGTCTAATCCCGAGGTCCATACGTAAGGGGATGAGAGGGGTGCTTGGCGGTAGACCCAAGAGCTGCCTCATAAACTTGTTCTCAGATTTAGCCAGTCCCCCTGCAGGAAGATGACCCCAAAGTTCTGCCCCATACATTATAGCACTCCTGATTTGGACTTTATAAATCTCGGCCAGCGGGCTCGGCTGTCTAAATGATGAGTTCCTGTATGATTTTACTATACCCCCAGCCATCTGTGACAGCCTTAAGCCTGCCTTTTCTTGCTGCGGGCCCCATCCAAATGTTTCTGACAGCATAACACCAAGGTAATCAAAGACAGCTACCCTCTCTAGCTGGGTGCCATTTAGGGAGGGATTTGGGCGAGAAGTTTTCCTTGGATTAAAAACCATATACTTGGTTTTTGATGTGTTGATCTCCAACCCCCTTTGCAAAATAGGGAGAAGCTGTCAAGGATCCTTTGGATGCCCATAGGAGACTTGGATAGTAACAGGTGTCATCCGCAAACATCATTGCTGGCACCTTGTCAGGGACCAGCTTTGGGTCATCATTATTAGCTACCTCATTTAATTGGTCCACCAGAGCGTTAATAAAGAGACAGAACAGTGTGGGGGCCAGAACACACCCCTGCCTTACACCTCTATTTACTGGGAAACGTGGGGTTAATTCCCCATATTTCCCGTATCTCACCTGGGCAAAATTTCCAGTATGCAGGCGCTTGATCAAAGACAGCAAGTAGGGCGGAATGCCCATTTGCTCTAGAACCACCCACAGTTTGTCTCGAGGTACCAAATCAAAGGCTGATTTAAGATCAACGAAGATCAAATAGAGGCTCCCACCCTCTATTGTCACCGTCTTCCAATATAATAATTGGAGCCTGAAGATTTGGTCAATAGTAGAAATGTTTTTATGAAAACCAGCCTGGTACGCACTCAGAATTTCGCACTCGTCCACCCAGGACTGGAGACGCTCCAGGACAATCCTGGCAAACAGCTTCTGAGTTACGTCAATCAGGCTGGAGGGGTGAGCCCTTCTTGTATACTGGAAAAATGTCAGCCCCTAGCCAGGTATCCGGGATTTTCATGCCATTTAAAATGGCGTTAAATATTACCCATAGATAGGGGCCCCAGATATTGGGTTGTTCCTGAAATAAATCCCCAGGGATCTTATCTAAACCGGGGGCCTTTCCAAGGGGAAGCTTCCCAATTGCGCTCAGCACTTCAGTCAGAGTGAACCCTACATCATCATCAAGTGGATTCCCTACTCAGTTGGCAAAGTTCCCTCAATGAGCTCTATAGTGTCCTGTGTGGAATGCAACGATTGGAAATTAAGTTTCCAGGCGTCTGCAGCGATGTTCGGCACAATAGGTGAGTTCTCTGTGGAGCTATCTGTACGAACCAGGATCCAAAACGCCTTCATATCCCGGTTGGTGAGTGCCTGTTTGATTGCATCCCATCTTTCAAGCTCCCAGTTCTTTTTGGCTAGCTTTATACTATCACTATATAGAGCCCTCTTTGTTTTTATCAGGGATCTATCTTTGCATTTTATAGCGTCGATAAGGGCGCCCTTTGCCATTCGGCAGGAATTATTAAACCAAGTGGATTTAGGGCTCCTCTTACCCTTGGAGTGCATCAGGGGATTGAAGATGTTGGTCAGGCTAGTGGTCAGATCCACATGTATAGCCGTGAGTTGGGCGATGTTATCAGGAGAATTGAGTGTCTCGGCAGCCTCCTCCGTTGCCAATAAAGGTGAAATAATTAAAGAATAAAGGGCAGCAGCCTTGCCTGGTGACTTCTTCAGGGTTTCCCATCTAATTCTCCTTCTGTTATTGGCTAATATTAAATTGCTGCCAGAGGAGGAGCTAGTAATTGAGGGACTGTGAAGATCCGGAAGCTTGAGGTCAAGTGCCAGAGCATTATGGTCACTGTCGTGTCTCGGCAAGACAGCAAAGTCGACAACCCAGTGCCATATGCTTGCTTCCACTAGGATATAATCCAATAAGGATGATTGCCCTGGTCTATTAAAAGTAGGCTTCCCTGGTTGGTCTGACTTAGTACGACCATTACATGCCCTCAGTGCGTAAGTTAGTGTTACTGCACTGATCTGGAGAACCAAGGGAGTCCAGGCCTTTACCGGAAGAATTTGCGGTTCGGGGATTAACCAAAGGGAATCCTCAACAGTAAAGGAAGAGTCAGTAGGAAGGGCTAGAGGCTCAAATTGACAATTAAAATCACCTCCTATAACCATCCTAGTATTCGGGGAATTAGTTCAATAAATGTGGTAAGCATATCTATAGTCGGGTATTCCTGTGCGAATGTTACCGGGCGTGAATAGATGTTAATAAAGGCAATTTTTGTCCTGGTAGAAAAAGTAAGGAGGGTGCACTGGATGTCATCAGATGAAGTGTTCAACTGTTCAACAGTACAATCCAGGTGTGTAGCAACCCACGTGACTAAGCCCCCGATGGTCTGCCTCTGCCCCCATTGTGGCTAGCACATTAAAAGTTACATAGCCCCTCATAACAATATCCACTCTTGCCCAAGTCTCCTGGAACATACACACATCATAATCTTGTACAAATTGTCTCCAGTCAGGATTTTGGAGTTTGCTTTTGATACCAGCAATGTTCCACGTCAAGACCCTCAGTTTGTGGCCTATGTTCAAAGTGGCATCATATACTTTATGGCCAGAGGGGTTAGGGGTTTGTGTAGTCTCTGGCTCAAACCCGGGGTCTGGTGCACCCACTTCCACTAGGGAACCATTCCTAACCATACTTGAAGTTATAAGATCAGGGGTAAGAGGGCCTAGATTGTTCAACTCATCCAGGGTAACACCATCATAACCTTGAAATCCCTGATGAGGTTCATGTTGGGACTCTCCTGGTGCATCTACTGACACACCAATAATTCTCTGGGGCTGTATCCCAATGTTTTTCGATTTAAACTCTCTATTATCCCCCCATAACCCACGGCTAGGAGTAAGATCAGATGGTATCATGAGTCAATCCACCTCTTCAAGGGCCCCAAACCTATTTGCTACTGCAACATTGTACTGGTTTCTGGGAGTTTGTCCTAGTGTTGGATGGAATTGGAACCAGTGTGTTGGAACTCTAGTGCAAGGGGTCCAGGGTGGTGGATAGTTACAAGAATAAAAAAAGTCCAGGGTGTGTGGTTGTATCCCTATAAGCGGTGCATAAGAACAGGAGAACTGATCAGCCAGGATTTGGACTGTCTTGAGATTACTAAAGTTAATAACTATACAGTCTCCTTTGATTGATTTGGGGTTCTAGACCAACCCAACCCACTCTTCGAACTAGTAATATCTCACCTGCCCTGTCATAGGGAAACTGTCCAAAAAAGGCACTTGTTCCTCAATTCCAACTGTGTTTCTCTCTGGCCTGGTTTAATTTCAGGTACACCGGTTAAGACTATAACATAGGGGAGTGAGGCTGGAGGTAGATCTATTGTTGGAGTGGCCGATAAGACTGGACCCGGGTTCTCACTCTCTGCAGGGTTAGGCCTTTCCCTCTCTATCATCTGGTCAGAATGGGTAAATCTGCTTCTACGTGAGCCTTCACTGTTAGGAGCAAGATGGGAGCTCACGTTCTCAGTAGGGAGGCTCCTGGGGCCAGGAGTTGTCCTCCGTGCTTGGGCCTGGTGGGTGACAGGTACCTCACAATGAGAGTGAGTATTTCCCTCTTGCACAGTGCTGCGAGCCGCTGCCTTGGCAGCACTCGTTAGAGCTGGACAAGATGGAGCGCTGGAGGGGCCACATCTATCTAAAGGGGGTTGCCCTGCTCTATCCGTCTGTGAACTAAAGTCTTTCTTCTCCACTACAGCCGGTAAAATATTAACTGTAGGGTTGGCCTGAGCGCTCAGGGCAGGCAACTGGCCACTAGCTATGTTCCCAAGATGGAGCGCTAGTTCTTCCTTGACAATGGCTCTCATCTGAGCCTCTAGTTCCACTATCAAATTCCTCACCCATGAAGGACAGTCAGGATCTTTGTAAGAGTTGGAGGGTGGTTCTACCACTCCCCCAAGGCTGACTGGTTCACCCTCACTGGAAATTATTTCTGGACTAATCTTTTTCTTTGTTCCTGTCCCATTACCCGTTTTACGCCTAACGGCCTTAGGTAGACAGTAGTCGTTCTGCCTTTACGGGTTGTTGGCTTTACTGGGGAATGATGTAAGGGTGGTGGCAATGTCTCGCTTGGACCAGGCAAGGATTCTAGTGGACCAAAAGTAGATCTGGAGCTAGATGGTTCAGAGAATGGTGGCTCAGAAGACTGAAGAAATATATCTGGGGTTAAGGATAACCGCCTCTCTGTAAGCTCTATTTCAGTCGAGACTACCCTTATAGCTCTCTGAAGCATCCTATCAATCGAAGTTTGGGGGAGTGGGGCCGGTATTAGCACCGGAGGATATTTTTTAGCTACACAGCCACGCTTCCCCATGTCTACAACAAAGGAGAAACCAAAAAGAACCAATATCAGATTATCCCAAAGGTAGATCCAGGGAGATCAGGCAGCCCCAAGACGCCCCAGACGCACGATCATAAAAACAGTACAAAAAGATACAAAATAAATACAGTCCCAAGGGTCAAGTTAAAAAATAACCAGTCTGTTGGTGGACAACTGGGTGTCAGAGTTAATCAAAAGCCGCAGATTGTTTCAGGTGTATCGCCTGTTTGCATTATCCCTGGTTCCACCAGCTGCTCCCAGTGAAGTTAGATAGTACCCAGAAAGTCCTACCAGTTTTGTTGTCCTCAGAGCCCAGACTCAAGGGGGGTGGCCCTGCCCTGCCTCTTCCTGGCAATGACGGGCCCGCCCTTGGCCCGGGCGCGGCCCGCGCGCGTCCCGCACCGCGGGGGAGAGGCAGTGCTTTATGCGCGTGCTGACACCTCGCGCCTCCCCCTCGTTAGCGGCTGCAGGTGGCGGCGCTGTGCACCCTGGACTTTGTGTTCCCGAAGAAGGGATGCGACGTTGGCTCCTGGGGCTGAATGCACAATTAGGCAAATTGGCGGAGTCTCTGGGACAACGGTCCCACCAAGGAGAAGAAAAGATTCAAGGTTTGTGCCCCCAAGCAGAGAAAACAGCGTTCCAGCGTGTTTTTTCATTTCTCCAAGGTTGAGCTTCGCTGCACTAATGAATAGACTGTTATATTAACGCATTCCTTTCCCAGTAGATAGGCCTGATCCCACTCTTAGAGAGACTGGCACGGGCA
Source organism: Calotriton arnoldi (assembly GCA_963921515.1). Lineage (NCBI taxonomy): Eukaryota > Metazoa > Chordata > Amphibia > Caudata > Salamandridae > Calotriton > Calotriton arnoldi. Next base: position 721,340 of record CAWUFW010005054.1, on the reverse strand, counting down.
GAGTAACCTTGAAACTGAGATAGCATGTACCCTGTCTCAGGATGGTAGCTCATCCCTCTATGTCTCCTTTGTTCATTAGCTACTAACTGGAAAATTTCAGTCTGGGCGTGCCTTTGGGGGTATTGGAAATGTATATCTGGTATTACCATGTTGGCGAGGGTCAGTCCCTCTGCAGCAATCTAAGGAGGCTGGTCAGACCGGACTCCGCTCGAGCGCATACTAATAAATAACTTTGGTTTGTATTCTCTACTGTCTGACCGACTCTTCATTTGTATGGAAGGCTGAGAGGTGGTCGCGAGTGACCCGGGTGGCCCTAATCGGGTCACTTCCTTCACGGAGCAGGAACTTGTTAGCAGATCATGCTGTAAAATCTTGTGAATCCGACAGCACACCACTTCCAAGTCACTTTACCAGGAAAGGATTTACAATTGCTGCTCTTGATAATTTTGATTTTGAAGACAGCTCTTCTTTATCTGGATCATCCAGCACACATGATGCTGCCATGGTGTTTTTTCAAGACTGTACCAATGAAGTAGCAGTTGGAAAACAAACTTTGTAAGCTGTAGGCATAAACAAACAAAGCTGCAAAGTTATAACCCAACTGCCTTGCCAATGTGTGCAAAATCACTACAAGCTATCAACAAGTCCCAGTTTAACAGAAGGTTTCAAAGTGGCTGAGGACATGGGTCCTTTTCTACCTGATGCTGAGGTCCACAAAGCTGATTTAACTAAATTTATAATATTGCTTATTCAGTGCGGACTGAAGGATGAAGAAAAGTCAGTCTGCTTGCTGGAATTTATGCTCTGATCTCCCAGAATACCGTCCCACTGTAGAAGGTTGGGTTTTTAGTAGTATCATATGCAGTCACAAACTACGTAACAGTATACACAGCTTTAAAAAATGTCCAAAATGTACATGCTCAGCTTGAATACCAGCCTATCCTGCCTATTTTCTGTGATTAAGGTGTTTTCAGTATTATAGCTGACATTTGTATGAGCAATCCAGTAGAATGTGATGATCTTAATCCAATGATGGAAATTGTACACATGACAAAAGTTGTATTGCGGTGTGCAGGAAGCTATCTCAGTGGATGTGGCATAGACGATGCACTTATTGAGGCTGAAATCTTTGGAAGTAAAACTGTCCAGTCAGTATTGAGCGTAACTCATTATGTTTGTTCGTCACAAGGCACGCTCATCATATCTGGGGCTATAGAAACATTGCGTTGGAACAAGGGAGGAGCCAAAAAATGTAAATACCCCTCACTTGAATTACTTCTATTCACACTGAGCGTCCAAAGTGATGAAACCTGAACCTCGTTAGAAAAGTTCCTTTCCCTCTTTCATCTTCCTTCCATCTATGCTTTCACCCTTCTATCTATTCATCTGTTCATCTGTCTATTTCCATTCTTTCACTCATCCATCCATCAGTATATCCATGAATCCAACCATTTGTCCTATCTCCCTTCATCTATCCTTCCTTTCTTCCTTCCATCCTGCATTTCATCTTTTCTTACTTTATTCCTTTCAAGTTTCCTTCTTTATCCCCAACCTTTCTCCTCCTGGTCTGTCTTTCTTTCCTCTTCCTATCTATCCAGCTATCCATCGTTTGTCTTGAATCCTTACTTTTCTTTCTCATCTTTCTCGTGCTCACATTTTCTATTTGTCCCCCTTTCTGTGTTTTCCTCTATTTTCATCATTTTTCTTTCCCTGTTGTTCTGTGCAAGTCAGCCCCCTCCCACACTCCTTTGTTCTTGTGTTCCTAGCAGTGTTATTTATAAACATTTTGTCTGCAGGCCTGCAGACAGAAGAGGCTCCTAAACAACCAATTAAAGTTTTAGTCCAACACAGTTCAGCAGTCCATGTGGGGGGTTCCCTATGCCACTGTATTAGAATGCTTTCTGGAAAAAGAATGACAAATTAGGTTTTGCATATCTTATCTCAGAAGTGAATAAGGCACAGGGTGCACTTCATTCAAAAGACATAAGCAAAGCCAAGCAATCTTCAATTCACTCAGTTCAAAATCAGAAAACCTGAAAAAAAGTTCATAGAGTTTGTCAAAGAATGTGAAGAAAAATCAGAACTGAGCAAGTACTGGGGAAATGTTTTACACATGATAGCTCTAGTGAAAAACTTGGTACATGCTGATCGGGAAGGTGATTGGGAGCTGCATGTGGGGACTGTGGAGTCACTGATTACTGTGTTTCGCGAATTTGATTGCATAAACTACCTGGCAAGTGGGTCCTAGTATTTGGAAAGAGTGAAGAAGCTAGAGGTGGAAAAACTATACCTCTACAGAAAATTAATCCAAAGACATTTTGTGGTGAAAGACAGAGGGAAGGTTCAACGCTGTGGCTCCAGATATGAAACTGGAACAGACGATCCAGAGATCACAGAAAAGCTCCAAGGGAATTATTGGTCAGACATGTAAAAGTGAATATGTTGCTCAATGGCAGCGAGTTTACCTTGAAGTCCTTTCTATTTGCAATGTTTTCAGAGAGATGACAAATTCAAAATTAATGGACCATCGTGAAACTGTTACTCACCACCCACTTTGGGAAAGAGAGGGGAACGATTTAATAAACATGTTGACAGCCTTCTTCGTTTCAAGCAGCAGCAAGGAAACCCCTTTGAAATGACTGAGCCTGTACGACTACACAACTTTGTGACCAAACAATTTATGGATAACGATATAAAGACATGTAAACTAGATGTCCTGGAACATGGATCAAAACTATATGCAGAAGTGAAGCAGGAGAGATTTGTATTGAAAGAGAAAAAGCTGCTTGACATAATCACTAACAGTAAACTTCCACGCTTTAATTGCCACAGTAAGAGTTTTGCCCAACCAGCCAGTACAAAACGGTTTATAAAAAAGCAGTTTTTGCAAGAATGTAGAGAGATGGGTGTGGCAAAGAAAGTGGTGAATTTATCAAGGACATTCTGTTGCATGATCTTCTACCAACAAACACATTATTTGATGGAGATGCTGCAACCAAACCAGTAAAGCACAAACTCTGACAAGAGCTCGAAAAAACCTTTCACCTGAAGAATTTCAATTTGAAAAGGTGTCCTCATTGAAAACTGCTGTTGCTGTGGACTATATGTCACAATTGTGAATGGTCAAGATTTCATCCATGCAAAACTTTGGAGAGGCCGTTCAGACTGTTCTACAGATAGCAAAGTCAGTGTGCACCTTGCAAGAACTGCACATTGTCTTCGACAGTTAGCTTTAAATTTCTGTCAAAGAATGTGAGAGAATCAGACAGAATGTCTACAAGTGGAATTGTGCTACTTAGGCTTGTTGCAATGTTGATAAGTCAAGGATTGTCAGAGTTGTGGATACGTTATGGAACAGGAGAGAAAAGACACTTAATCCCACTTCATATTCTGTACAAGAAACTTGACCCAGAGATGCCCAGTGTTCTTATCAAAGCAAACACAAGGAGATAAAGGACAGAGCGCTGAAACTTTTCAGACACTCACCCCCCAGTCACAGATCTGGGTTGAATCCATCATCATTCTTTAGCTCACTTTGCCACCTCAGTTCAGACCCAGCTATTTGCAAATCAGTCTTGACCCTGTGCCTCATGGGAACAGTCCAGCCCGAACTGCCAAGCCAGGTCTTCCCTGAACTGGAAACAAGCATCCTGGGACCGGTTTCTGGGTAACACCCTTAATCAGCCAGGCTAGCTTGAATCCAGTGGCAAAGTGATCAAGGGACCCACGTCTGGGCATACCCTGCCAACTTAGGGCGAACAAAGTAAACACAAGGAGATGATGGACGGAGCGCTGAAACTTTTCAGACACTCACCCCCAGTCACAGATCTGGGTTGAATCCATCGTCATTCTTTAGCTCACTTCGCCACCCCAGTTCAGACACAGCCATATGCAAATCAGTCTTGACCCTGTGTCTCATGGGAACAGTCCAGCCCGAACTGCCAAGCCAGGTCTTCCCTGAACCGGAACCAAGCATCCTGGGACCGGTTTCTGGGTAACAGCCTTCATCAGCCAGGCTAGCTTGAAGTCAGTGGCAAAGTGAGCAAGGGACGGAATGTTTGGTAGATGCACACCTGTTATAAAATTTGTAGTTCATAAAGTAAAAGTTTGAAAAAGTTCTGCGTGCAGCTAGGGTATCGCTGGCTGATCACCAGCGTGGAGCAAAGATGTACAAAAAGGCGTTATCTGGACAGGTAACGTCCCCCAGTAGCACAGCCCACCTCCGAGTGAGGTAATTAATCCAATAAACCAAGTTAACTTTCTCCAATGAGTTACATTTTTTTATTCTTTAGTGTGACTTCATGGTCAGGGTTTCCTATTCATTTCAAGGGAAACACATCATCTATGACGTAGATAGATGAATAAATTGCAATCATGCAAATTGGTGGGAACAGACCCAATGCATTTCGGGCGAGGCCCTTCGTCAGGGGAATGTATTCTAAAAAATGAAACGGAAAAGCAGAGAATGTCATAGATGTATGTGCATTGATGTGCAATAACACAAGAAGTATTCAAATTAGAAAAAAGAGGCTAGGTAAAGGTGTGCTCATAAGTTAAAAAACGTGCTGAAACACGAAAGGTATAGGAGTGTGAAAAACAGACGGAGTGAAGGTGTGCTCGTGGTCAATAAGACGTACTGAATGTGGAAAAATGTGTCTACGGTGAAAAATAAGAGCGCCCGTGAGAAGGAAACGCGACCATGTATTAAATAGGAGAATGAGTCTCCAAGCGGTAGAAATAGACCCAATTAATATCTAGAAAGGTGGAATAAAAGGGATGTGTATTTGAACAAAAACGTGAATGGTGATGATACAATCGCCGCGAGACCAAGTATGATTAGTGCCACCAAAATGGTGCAAAAGACAAAAGAAACCTTATCCTTGATGTTATAAAGGAACCGATTGCGAAAGTTACAATAAAATGCGTGAAAAAAATAACATGCAAGAGACTTTAGTTCCAAACGCTTATCACTTTGAAAACATAGACAATTTTATCAGCGGAGAGGCTGCAGCAGTACGAAGAGACGCCAAGAAAGTGTCATGAACACGAAGGTTCCGGAAATACAAGAAAGTGACCCGGAAGTGAATACGGGGTTGAATACAAACAGAAACAAAATATTGATAACATGACGAATAGACATAAGTATAACGCAAAAGAGTGGTAAGACATGAATAAGTATAACGTAATACATGTATAAAAGGTGAAAAGATAAAAATGCAAATGGGATGAACGAGGGTGATCACGGTGGGGGCCATGTTGTATTGTGTATAACGTGAAGTGAAACGTCATAAAAGAATGCAGGAGAAAAAAAAAGGGTAAAGGCATATAAAAAGTGAGTACAGTGAAAATAAAGGAATTAAAGTGAGACAAATAGAAAGTTGAAAGTTAGCAGTAATAGTGAAAGGAAAACAAACAAGTTATTTCAAGTCAGAGCTAAATGTGAGCAAAAAATGAACAAGATCGGAGAAAACAGTATGGAGCCCTTAGAAAGGAAGAAGTTATGATGACAAGGAATGATGGTCAAAAGTAAAAATATTGAAAGGGAGGGAAAGGAATAATAAAAAGAAGTTAATAAAGAAACACAGGCAGTTAATCAACGTTTAAGTGATTAGAGAAAACAGCCAAACTCTATTCGGTCATTAAGACCGTTAGGCACGATGGTATCCAAAAATGTAATCCAAAACAGTTCACGTTGCAATAAAATTTGCAATTATCTCTTCCTTCTCGAGTGGTGACAGTTTCAAGCACCAGAAACCAGAGCTGACTGATGTTATGTTTGAATTCTGTAAAGTGTGTGGCAATAACCGATTTCTGATTGATAGTTCTAATGTTACTTTTATGTTCGTTAAGTCAAATTTTAATCTTGCGTTCAGTCTTGCCAACGTATCCAATGCCACAAGGGCATTTCAAAAGGTACACCACGTTTTTGGTATCACAGGTCGCTGTTACTTTTAGTTTGATCTTGTTGCCTTTGCGTGGATGAGTTATTCGTCTGAAGTGTGTTGGCCTTGGCCTAAAAAAGAAACCTGAGATGTGCCAGGGATCTGTTGGTTACCGCTTGTTGATGAGTTTGAACCTTGAGTCATCATGTTGCCGCTCTTGTTGTGGTTGTTAGAAGTTTGTTCACTGTCGGTAGATGAGGTTTCAGTGTCAGAAGTCTTGAATGAAGGACGATTTTGACGATGACTAGCGTACATTTCAGCCCAGGTATAAGCTTCCCCCAACTTATAGTCAATAGTATCGCGTTTAAATTTGCGTAACTTTCTTTCTTGTATTTCTTTGGTGTGTTTATCAAGTTGGACATTAATGTCTGCTAACGTTTTTGTCCATTCTTCTGCGCTGAGTTTCGTCGATAATTCTTGTTTAAGTTGTTGAATTTTGCTATTGAGTTCTTCTAGTAGTTTACATAGTTCCTCCACGATTAATAGAATGAGGTCTAGGGAGCACTTATTGAGAATAGAGTACCATTTTTCCATGAACTTCGAGTAGGTTTAAGTGCGATTCTCAGACCACGTGGGATGCGTTGAATCTGATGGTATTTGATAAGGGTGCTCGCATGTAGGCGTTGGCTGAGTTGTTTGATGTTACTCTGTACGTTGCCTGTGCTGGGGCTCTCTGTTTCAGTTTCATTGATTAGAGCCTATATCCTGTGTGCTTCATCTTCTGTTCCCACCAATTTGCATGATTGCAATTTATTCATCTATCTACGTCATAGATTATGTGTTTCCCTTGAAATGAATTGGAAACCTTGACTATGAAGTCAAACTAAAGAATAAAAAAATGTAATTCATTGGAGAAGGTTAAATTGGTTTATTGGATTAATTACTTCACCCGGAGGTGGGCTGTACTACTGGGGGACGTTACCTGTCCGGATAATGCCTTTTTGTACGTAAGTGAGCAAGGGACCCACGTCTGGGCTTACCCTGCCAATTTAGGTCGAACAAAGCAAACACAAGGAGATGATGGACGGAGCGCTGAAACTTTTCAGACACTCACCCCCAGTCACAGATCTGGGTTGAATCCATCATCATTCTTTAGCTCACTTCGCCACCTCAGTTCGGACCCAGCTATATGCAAATCAGTCTTGACCCTGTGCCTCATGGGAACAGCCCAGCCCAAACTGCCAAGCCAGGTCTTCCCCGAACCGGAAACAAGCATGCTGGGACCAGTTTCTGGGTAACACCCTTCATCACCAGACCTGGCTTGGCAGTTCGGGCTGGACTGTTCCCATAAGGAACAGGGTCAATGTTGATTTGCATATGGCTGGGTCCAAACTGGGGTGGCGTGGTGAGCAAAAGAATGATGGATTAAACCCAGATCCTTCTCACTGGGGGTGAATGTATGCATTGTCCAGCATTCCGTCCATCAATTGTTTCTTTTACATATGTCGCCCTAAGTGGGAAGAGTATGCCCAGACGTGGGTCTCGTGCTCACTACACCACTGGATTCAAGCTAGCCTGGCTGATGAAGGGTGATACCCTGAAACCGGTCCCAGGATGCTTGTTTCTGGTCCAGGGAGGACCTGACTTGGCAGTTCGGGCTGGACTGTTCCCATAAGGAACAGGGGCAAGACTGATTTGCATATGGCTGGGTCCAAACTGGGGTGGTGTGGTGAACAAAAGAATGATGGATTAAACCCAGATCCTTGAGACTGGGGTGAATGTTTGCATTGTCCAGCATTCCGTCCATCAATTGTTTCTTTTGCATATGTCGCCCTAAGTGGGAAGGGTATGCCCAGACGTGGGTCCCGTGCTCACTACACCACTGGATTCAAGCTAGCCTGGCTGATGAAGGGTGATACCCTGAAACCGGTCCCAGGATGCTTGTTTCCGGTCCAGGGAGGACCTGGCTTGGCAGTTCGGGCTGGACTGTTCCCATAAGGAACAGGGACAAGACTGATTTGCATATTACTGGGTCCAAACTGGGGTGGTGTATTGAGCAAAAGAATGATGGATTAAACCCAGATCCTTGTGACTGGAGGTGAATGTTTGCATTGTCCAGCATTCCGTCCATCAATTGTTTCTTTTGCACAGTTCTTATCAAGGCACATATTCTAACAGGTGAGGAAACTATGAGCAAAATTGGAACAAAGCTTGGAATTTTGGCTGTTGAACCTGTGAAATTTCTAAAATGATTTGCTGAGACAGAAGAAGAATGTGACTTTAAAGACGTCGGCAGGTGTGGAAAACGAGTTTTGACTGTCACACATTTGACAATCTTCGATACAGTGAGGTCAAGAGATCAGCCCCGCTAAATGAGCTTCCACTGACATCATATTTTGTGTGTGGACTACTTGAACAGAAGATGTGTAAATGTTTTGGATCATGCATATGTAGAGAAAGATCCATGTGAATTTGGTTGGGAAGATATAGATGAGGTGTTAAAACCTACGAAATGTCTGCATTTCTACCCACAATTCTAAAATTTCTATCCACAGAATTTACACGTACATGTACTTGCAAAATCTGTGCTACAAAAAGATGTCGCTGTCGAAATGCTCTTCTCAAATGTTCAACATTCTGCAAATGTACCACAAGCAATTGCTGAAACAAATAAATAAAGTGGACCATGAAAATGTGTCTTAAACAGGAGCGATAAACATTTTTTTTTCATATTCAGATCATAAACATTGTTTGGTTTATACATACAAGGATTAAAACCCATTATTATTTGTTTCATTTCTGTGTATGCCTCTTCTTCCTCTATTATAGCCGCTATTTTAGAAAATGGTGCAAGGGTTGCTCTGAGGAGTTATCTTCTGTCTCTATAAGACTACTTGACCCCTAAAACCTATGTTTTGACCCAAAATGAAGTATATAGGCCTCATGGTTCCTGCAATATTACATCATCACTGCAACACATCCGCCATTTTTAAAAATGTCATCCAGAAAAATATGGCCTGGATTAGCAATGTCTACCCAAGCTAAATTACTTCTCTAATGATACAAAAACACAAATCAAAAATAAGAATCTCTGGACAACAATTTTTTAACGGAGGTATATCTAGTGGCCGGGTGTATTTACAGGCAAACAGTGAAGTTTAGATAGTGCCTGGGATACTGACTGAAACTTCGGAATACTCAGGAGAAGGCGCGCAGCTGCATTTTGAAGGGTTTTAGCCGTTGCTGTTGAATGTTGATATATAGAGTGTTGCAATAGTCAATTTGTGATAACGCTAAGGCAACCATTACTGTTTTCTGCAGCTTGAAAGGGATGCAAGGAAAAATGACTTTATTAATTTGGTCTGAGAAAGTCAGCTTATCATCGAACATCGCTCCTAAATTCTTCACCATTCTACAGGAAGATGGAAGTGTACCTAGATGTTGAGGCCACCAGATGGAGGACCAAAAAGATATGTGATTCACAAACAGAAGAGCCCCCACTTTTCAGAGTTAGGTTTCAGGCAGTTACTTTTCATTGATTTTACTCACTCTGATCCAATAATATTGATGCTGTACTTGCATTTCTTATTTTCTGTATTGCACTTTAAATCTTAAGAAACCTTCATGATTTTCTCTCAATTTCTGATCTTGAACTCCCTTTCTGAGTCAGTCATTTCTTATTGACTATTTGAGTATTGTATTGAGTATTTTGAAACGCTGTTCTGAATCTTGTCTCTGGGACACATAACCTCTTCGACTTTGAGGATAACACTGTCCTCTACCTTCACACTTGGGCACACCACTGTTGTGTTGATTATCTAAGGGATTGTATCTTTAGTACACAGACACATCACACCTAGAGGACACAGACACATCACACCTGGAGGACACATCACACCTGGAGGACACAGACATGTCACACCTGAAGGACACGGACACGTCACACCTGAAGGACACGGACACGTCACACCTGGAGTACACGGACACGTCACACCTGGAGGACACAGACACGTCACACCTGGAAGACATGGACACGTCACACCTGTAAGACATGGACACGTCACACCTGGAGGACAAGGACACGCCACACCTGGAGGACACAGACACGCCACACCTGGAGGACACAGGCATGTCAAACCTAGAGGACACGGACACGTCAAACCTGGAGGACACGGACATGTCAAACCTGGAGGACACGGACACGTCACACCTAGAAGACACGGACATGTCACACCTGGAGGACATGGACACGGACACATCACACCTGGAAGACACGGACACGTCACACCTAGAGGACACGGACACGTCACTCCTAGAGGACATGGACACGTCACACCTGGAGGACACGGACATTTCACACCTGGAGGACACGGACACGTCACACCTGGAGGACACGGACACATCACACCTAGAGGGCACGGACACATCACACCTGGAGGGCACGGACACTTCCCACCTGGAGGGCAAGGACCCGTCGCACCTGGAAGACACAGACACGCCGCACCTAGAGGACATGGACACATCACACCTAGAGGACACGGACACATCACACCTGGAGGACACGGACACATCACACCTGGAAGACACAGACACATCACACCTAGAGGAAACAGACACATCACACCTAGAAGACACGGACATATCACATCTGGAGGACACGGACACATCACACCTAGAGGACACGGACACAACACATCTGGAGGACACATCACACCTAGAAGACACGGACACATCACATCTGGAGGACACGGACACATCACATCTGGAGGACACATCACACCTAGAAGACACGGACACATCACATCTGGAGGACAGGGACACATCAAACGTGGAGGACACAGACACATCACACCTAGAAGACATGGACACATCACATCTGGAGGACACGGACACATCACACCTAGAAGACATGGACACATCACATCTGGAGTACACGTACACATCACACCTAGAAGACACACACATCACATGTGGAGGACACAGACACATCCTACCTGGGGCACACGGACACATCACACCTGGAAGACACGGACACATCACACCTGGAGGATATGGACACATCACACCTAGAAGACACGGACACATTACATCTGGAGGACACGGACACATCACACCTAGAAAACACAGACACATCACACCTGGAGGACACGGACACATCACACCTGGAAGACACAGACACATCACACCTAGAGGAAACAGACACATCACACCTAGAAGACACGGACATATCACATCTGGAGGACACGGACACATCACACCTAGAGGACACGGACACAACACATCTGGAGGACACATCACACCTAGAAGACACGGACACATCACATCTGGAGGACACGGACACATCACATCTGGAGGACACATCACACCTAGAAGACACGGACACATCACATCTGGAGGACACGGACACATCAAACGTGGAGGACACAGACACATCACACCTAGAAGACATGGACACATCACATCTGGAGGACACGGACACATCACACCTAGAAGACATGGACACATCACATCTGGAGTACACGTACACATCACACCTAGAAGACACACACATCACATGTGGAGGACACAGACACATCCTACCTGGGGCACACGGACACATCACACCTGGAAGACACGGACACATCACACCTGGAGGATATGGACACATCACACCTAGAAGACACGGACACATTACATCTGGAGGACACGGACACATCACACCTAGAAAACACAGACAAATCACACCTGGAGGACACGGATGCGTCCCACCTGGAGGACAAGGACACGTCACATCTGGAGGACACAGACACATCACACCTAGAAGACACAGACACATCACAACTGGAGGACACAGATGCGTCCCAACTGGAGGACAAGAACATGTCACACCTGGAGGCCACGGACACATCACACCTAGAAGACACGGACACATCACACCTGGAGAACACGGACACATCACACCCAGCCGCGGCCGCTGCAGGTAAGAGCGGTGGGGCCAGGTGAGGGGGCATTTCGAGAGGCGACCACGAGGGGAAATTAAATAAATAATTAATTTTCCCTCGTGGCCGTCTCTCGAAATCCCCCTCACCTGGCCCCACCGCTCTTACCTGCAGCGGCCGCGCCTGATCACACCTAGAGGACACAAACACATCACACCTGGAGGACACATCACACCTAGAAGACATGGACAAATCACATCAGGTGGACATGGACAAATCACACCTGGAAGACACGGACACATCACTTCTGGAGGACACATCACACCTGGAGGAGACGGCCACACCACATCTGGAGGACACGGCCACATCAGACCTGGAAGACACAGACACATCATACCTGGAGGACACAGACACATCACATCTGGAGGACACAGACACATCACATCTGGAGGACACGGACACATCACACCTGGAAGACACAGACACAGCATACCTGGAGGACACGGACACATCACACCTGGAGGACATGGACACATCACACCTCGAGGGCATGGACACATCACACCTAGAGGACACGGACACATCACACCTGGAAGACACAGACACATCATACCCAGAGGACACGGACACATCACATCTGGAGGACACGGACACATCACACCTGGAGGACACGGACACATCACACCTGGAGGACATGGACACATCACATCTGGAGGGCACGGACACATCACACCTGGAAGACACAGAAACATCATACCTGGAGGACACAGACACATCATACCTGGAGGTCACGGACACATCACACCTGGAGGACATGGACACATCACACCTAGAGGACACGGACACATCACACCTGGAAGACACGGACACAGCACACCTGGAGGACATGGACACATCACACCTGGAGAACATGGACACGTCACACCTGGAAGACACAGACACATCATACCCGGAGGACACGGACACATCACATCTGGAGGACACGGACACATCACATCTGGAAGACACAGACACAGCATACCTGGAGGACACGGACACATCACACCTGGAGGACACGGACACATCACACCTGGAAGACACAGACACATCACACCTGGAAGACACAGACACATCATACCTGGAGGACACAGACACATCACACCTGGAGGGCACAGACACATCACACCTTTAGCACATGGACACATCACACCAGGAGGACACGGACACACCACAGCTGGAGGGCACGGACACATCACACCTGGAGGGCACGGACACAGCATACCTGGAGGACAAGGACAAATCACACCTGGAGGACATTAACACATCACACCTGGAGGGCACGGACACATCACACTTAGAGGACACGGACACATCACATCTGGAGGACACAGACACATCACACCTGGAGGACATGGACACATCACACCTGGAGGGCACGGACACATCACACCTGGAGGACACAGACATATCACACCTCGAGGACACGGACATATCATACCTGGAGGACACGGACACATCACACCTGTAGGACAAAGGCACCTCACACCAGGAGGACACGTCCCAACTGGAGGACAAGGACACGTCACACCTGGAGGACACGGACACGTCACACCTAGAGGACACGGACACGTCACACCTAGAGGACACAGACACGTCACACCTAGAGGACACGGACACGTCACACCTAGAGGACACAGACACATCAAACCTGGAGGACACGGACACATCACACCTGGAGGACTCTGACACATATACCAAGAGGACACGGACACATCACACCTAGAAGACACGGACACATCACACCTGGAGGACACAGACACATCACACCTGGAAGACATGGACATGTCACACCTAGAGGACACAGACACGTCACACCCAGAGGACACGGACACATCACACCTGGAAGACACAGACACATCACACCTGGAGGACACGGACACATCACACCTGGAGGACACGGACACATCACACCTAGAGAAAACGGACACATCACACCTAGAGGACCCGGACACATCACACCTGGAGGACACGACACTTCCCACTCGGAGGGCAAGGACACGTCACACCTGGAAGACACAGACACGTCACACTTAGAGGACACGGACACTTCACACCTAGAGGACACGTACACATCACATCTGGAGGATACGGACACATCAAACCTAGAAGACACGGACACATCACAGGTGGAGGACACAGACACATCACACCTAGAAGACACAGACACATCACACCTAGAAGACATGGACACATCACATCTGGAGGACACAGACACATCACACCCAGAAGACATGGACACATCCCACCTGGTGGACACGGACACATCACACCTGGAAGACACTGGCACATACCTGGAGGACATGGACACATCACACCTAGAAGACACGGACACATCACATCTGGAGGTCACGGACACATCACACCTAGAAAACACAGACACATCACACCTGGAGGACACAGACACATCACACCTAGAGGACACGGACACATCACACCTGGAGAACATGGACACATCACACCTAGAAGACACGTACACATCACATTTGGAGGACACGGACACATCACACCGAGAAGACACGTACACATCACACCTGGAGGACACGGACACATCACACGTGGAGGACATAGATGCGTCCCACCTGGAAGGCACAGACACATCACACCTAGAGGACACGGACACATCAAACCTAGAAGACACGGACACATCACATCTAGAGGACACGGACACATCAAACCTAGAAGACACGGACACATCACAACTGGAGGACACGGACACATCACACCTAGAAGACACAGACACATCACATCTGGAGGACACGGACAGATCACACGTGGAGGACACAGACACATCACACCTAGAAGACACAGACACATCACACCTAGAAGACATGGACACATCACATCTGGAGGACACAGACACATCACACCCAGAAGACATGGACACATCCCACCTGGTGGACCCGGACACATCACACCTGGAAGACACAGAAACATCATACCTGGAGGACACAGACACATCATACCTGGAGGTCACGGACACATCACACCTGGAGGACATGGACACATCACACCTAGAGGACACGGACACATCACACCTGGAAGACACGGACACAGCACACCTGGAGGACATGGACACATCACACCTGGAGAACATGGACACGTCACACCTGGAAGACACAGACACATCATACCCGGAGGACACGGACACATCACATCTTGAGGACACGGACACATCACATCTGGAAGACACAGACACAGCATACCTGGAGGACACGGACACATCACACCTGGAGGACACGGACACATCACACCTGGAAGACACAGACACATCACACCTGGAAGACACAGACGCATCATACCTGGAGGACACAGACACATCACACCTGGAGGGCACAGACACATCACACCTTTAGCACATGGACACATCACACCAGGAGGACACGGACACACCACAGCTGGAGGGCACGGACACATCACACCTGGAGGGCACGGACACAGCATACCTGGAGGACAAGGACAAATCACACCTGGAGGACATTAACACATCACACCTGGAGGGCACGGACACATCACACTTAGAGGACACGGACACATCACATCTGGAGGACACAGACACATCACACCTGGAGGACATGGACACATCACACCTGGAGGGCACGGACACATCACACCTGGAGGACACAGACATATCACACCTCGAGGACACGGACATATCATACCTGGAGGACACGGACACATCACACCTGTAGGACAAAGGCACCTCACACCAGGAGGACACGTCCCAACTGGAGGACAAGGACACGTCACACCTGGAGGACACGGACACGTCACACCTAGAGGACACGGACACGTCACACCTAGAGGACACGGACACGTCACACCTAGAGGACACGGACACGTCACACCTAGAGGACACAGACACATCAAACCTGGAGGACACGGACACATCACACCTGGAGGACTCTGACACATATACCAAGAGGACACGGACACATCACACCTAGAAGACACGGACACATCACACCTGGAGGACACAGACACATCACACCTGGAAGACATGGACATGTCACACCTAGAGGACACAGACACGTCACACCTCAAGGACACAGACACATCACACCCAGAGGACACGGACACATCACACCTGGAAGACACAGACACATCACACCTGGAGGACACGGACACATCACACCTGGAGGACACGGACACATCACACCTAGAGAAAACGGACACATCACACCTAGAGGACCCGGACACATCACACCTGGAGGACACGACACTTCCCACTCGGAGGGCAAGGACACGTCACACCTGGAAGACACAGACACGTCACACTTAGAGGACACGGACACTTCACACCTAGAGGACACGTACACATCACATCTGGAGGATACGGACACATCAAACCTAGAAGACACGGACACATCACATCTGGAGGACACAGACACATCACACCTAGAAGACACGGACACATCACACCTGGAAGGCACAGACACATCACACCTAGAGGACACGGACACATCAAACCTAGAAGACACGGACACATCACATCTAGAGGACACGGACACATCAAACCTAGAAGACACGGACACATCACAACTGGAGGACACGGACACATCACACCTAGAAGACACAGACACATCACATCTGGAGGACACGGACAGATCACACGTGGAGGACACAGACACATCACACCTAGAAGAACACAGACACATCACACCTAGAAGACATGGACACATCACATCTGGAGGACACAGACACATCACACCCAGAAGACATGGACACATCCCACCTGGTGGACACGGACACATCACACCTGGAAGACACTGGCACATACCTGGAGGACATGGACACATCACACCTAGAAGACACGGACACATCACATCTGGAGGTCACGGACACATCACACCTAGAAAACACGGACACATCACACCTGGAGGACACAGACACATCACACCTAGAGGACACGGACACATCACACCTGGAGAACATGGACACATCACACCTAGAAGACACGTACACATCACATTTGGAGGACACGGACACATCACACCGAGAAGACACGTACACATCACACCTGGAGGACACGGACACATCACAAGTGGAGGACATAGATGCGTCCCACCTGGAAGGCACAGACACATCACACCTAGAGGACACGGACACATCAAACCTAGAAGACACGGACACATCACATCTAGAGGACACGGACACATCAAACCTAGAAGACACGGACACATCACAACTGGAGGACACGGACACATCACACCTAGAAGACACAGACACATCACATCTGGAGGACACGGACAGATCACACGTGGAGGACACAGACACATCACACCTAGAAGACACAGACACATCACACCTAGAAGACATGGACACATCACATCTGGAGGACACAGACACATCACACCCAGAAGACATGGACACATCCCACCTGGTGGACCCGGACACATCACACCTGGAGGACACGACACTTCCCACTCGGAGGGCAAGGACACGTCACACCTGGAAGACACAGACACGTCACACTTAGAGGACACGGACCCTTCACACCTAGAGGACACGTACACATCACATCTGGAGGATACGTACACATCAAACCTAGAAGACACGGACACATCACATCTGGAGGACACGGACACATCACACCTAGAAGACACGGACACATCACACCTGGAAGGCACAGACACATCACACCTAGAGGACACGGACACATCAAACCTAGAAGACACGGACACATCACATCTAGAGGACACGGACACATCAAACCTAGAAGACACGGACACATCCCAACTGGAGGACACGGACACATCACACCTAGAAGACACAGACACATCACATCTGGAGGACACGGACAGATCACACGTGGAGGACACAGACACATCACACCTAGAAGACACAGACACATCACACCTAGAAGACATGGACACATCACATCTGGAGGACACAGACACATCACACCCAGAAGACATGGACACATCCCACCTGGTGGACACGGACACATCACACCTGGAAGACACTGGCACATACCTGGAGGACATGGACACATCACACCTAGAAGACACGGACACATCACATCTGGAGGTCACGGACACATCACACCTAGAAAACACGGACACATCACACCTGGAGGACACAGACACATCACACCTAGAGGACACGGACACATCACACCTGGAGAACATGGACACATCACACCTAGAAGACACGTACACATCACATTTGGAGGACACGGACACATCACACCGAGAAGACACGTACACATCACACCTGGAGGACACGGACACATCACACGTGGAGGACATAGATGCGTCCCACCTGGAGGACAAGGACACGTCACACCTGGAGGACACGGACACATCACACCTAGAAGACACAGACACCACACCTGGAGGACACGGACACATCACACCCAGCCGCGGCAGGTAAGAGCGGTGGGGCCAGGTGAGGGGGGATTTTGAGAGACGACCACGAGGGAAAATTAAATAAATAATTAATTTTCCCTCGTGGCCGTCTCCCGAAATCCCCCTCACCTGGCCCCACCGCTCTTACCTGCAGCAGCCGTGGCTGATCACACCTAGAGTACACGAACACATCACACTTGGAGGACACATCACACCTAGAAGACATGGACACATCACATCAGGTGGACACAGACACATCATACCTGGAGGACACGGACACATCACATCTGGAGGACATGGACACATCACACCTGGAGGACATGGACACATCACACCTAGAGGGCACGGACACATCACACCTGGAAGACACGGACACAGCATACCTGGAGGACACGGACACATCACACCTGGAGGACATGGACACATCACACCTGGAGGACATGGACACGTCACACCTAGAGGACACGGACACGTCACACCTGGAGGACACAGACACTTCACACCTGGAGGACACGGACACATCACACCTGGAGGACACGGACACATCACACCTGGAGGGCACAGACACATCACACCTAGAGGACACGGACACATCACACCTAGAGGACTCGGACACATCACACCTGGAGGACACGGACACAGCATACCTGGAGGACACGGACACATCACACCTAGAGGGCACGGACACATCACACCTGGAAGACACGGACACAGCATACCTGGAGGACACGGACACATCACACCTGGAGGAGATGGACACATCACACCTGGAGGACACGGACACAGCATACCTGGAGGACATGGACACATCACACCTGGAGGACACGGACACATCACACCTAAAGGACACGGACACATCACACCTGGAGGACACGGACACATCACACCTAGAGGACACGGACACATCACACCTGGAGGACACGGACACATCACACCTGGAGGACACGGACACATCACACCTGGAGGACACGGACACAGCATACCTGGAGGACATGGACACATCCCACCTGGAGGACATGGACACATCACACCTGCAGGGCATGGACACATCACACCTAGAGGACACGGACACATCACACCTAGAGGACATGGACACATCACACCTGGAGGACACGGACACAGCATACCTGGAGGACATGGATACATCACACATAGAGGGCACGGACACATCACACCTGGAAGACACGGACACAGCATACCTGGAGGACACGGACACATCACACCTGGAGGACATGGACACATCACACCTGGAGGACACGGACACATCACACCTGGAGGACATGGACACAGCATACCTGGAGGACATGGACACATCACACCTGGAGGACATGGACACGTCACACCTAGAGGACACGGACACGTCACACCTCGAGGACACAGACACTTCACACCTGGAGGACTCGGACACATCACACCTAGAAGGTGCAGACAGATGTTTGGAGAGGCCTTTCCGTAAGGCCCGGAACCCCTCGTTGTAAATTGCTATCAGTTGGTCTTGGTGCCTGCAATAGCTGAGTGCACATCCCAGCCTCACGCTCTATTCCTTCTTCGGTGAACGCGTTCACACAGTTGTGTTTCCGTGTACAACATGCGATGCCATGTGGTGAATACCATGCGGCTGAGCATGCGGACATTCCTCAGTGCTGCTCAGAGTCCTCAAGGCGCTGGAAGACGGCGCATAGCGCATGAAGAGCACAGAAACTCTTGGTTGCAACGGCTTTCACCAGCGAGGTGGGCGACACAAGCTCACTTTTGCCCCTGTACTCAGTGCTTTAAATGGGCCGATACTGTCCGGTATTGAGTACCGGCACTTTTGTATTTTCATAGGGAGAGTCCCTGCACTCCTCACGAGAGATGTAATATTTTTAATAGGAGAGTACTGGCACTTCTTAGAAACAAGCAGGTACTCTGGTAAAGAGTATCTGCACTTCTATGTTCCCATTTCAAGCACTGTCTGTACCTGTCTGTAAAATTCCAGTGCCCCCACGCGGGACCCGGTCCCTCCTCATCCGAGATGCAAAGATCAGGCTAAGCCGTCAACACCTTTCCCTCCTCCCCAGAAGAGGGGTCACTGGCAGGCTTTTACTCCTACCCAGAAGAGGGGTCACTGGCTGGCTTTTACTCCTCCCCAGAAGAGGGGTCACTGGCTGGCTTTTACTCATCCCCAGAAGAGGGGTCACTGGCTGGCTTTTACTCCTACCCAGAAGAGGGGTCACTGGCAGGCTTTTACTCCCCCAGAAGAGGGGTCACTTGCAGGCTTTTACTCCTCCCCAGAAGAGGGGTCACTGGCAGGCTTTTACTCCTCCCCAGAAGAGGGGTCACTGGCAGGCTTTTACTCCCCCAGAAGAGGGGTCACTGGCAGGTTATTACTCCTCCAGAAGAGGGGTCACTGGCAAGCTTTTACTCCCCCAGAAGAGGGGTCACTTGCAGGCTTTTACTCCTCCCCAGAAGAGGGGTCACTGGCAGGCTTTTACTCCTCCCCAGAAGAGGGGTCACTGGCAGGCTTTTACTCCCCCAAAAGAGGGGTCACTGGCAGGCTTTTACTCCCCCAGAAGAGGGGTCACTGGCTGGCTTTTACTCCTCCCCAGAAGAGGGGTCACTGGCAGGCTTTTACTCCCCCAGAAGAGGGGTCACTGGCAGGTTATTACTCCTCCAGAAGAGGGGTCACTGGCAGGCTTTTACTCCCCCAGAAGAGGGGTCACTGGCAGGTTTTACTCATCCCAAAAGAGGGGTCACTGGCTGGCTTTTACTCCTCCCTAGAAGAGGGGTCACTGGCAGGCTTTTACTCCTGCCCAGAAGAGGGGTCACTGGCAGGCTTTTACTCCTCCCCAGAAGAGAGTTCACTGGCAGGCTTTCCCTCCTCCCCAGAAGAGGGGTCACTGGCTGGCTTTTACTCCTCCCCAGAAGAGGGGTCACTGGCAGGATTTTACTCCTCCCCAGAAAAGGGGTCACTCGCTGGCCTTTACTCCTCCCCAGAAGAGGGGTCACTGGCTGGCTTTCCCTCCTCCCCAGAAGAGGGGTCACTGGCAGGCTTTTACTCCTCCCCAGAAGAGGGGTCACTGGCTGGCTTTTACTCCTTCCCAGAAGAGGGGTCACAGGCAGGCTTTTACTCCTCCCCAGAAGAAGGGTCACTGGCAGGCTTTTCTCCTTCCCAGAAGAGGGGTCACTGGCAGGCTTTTACTCCTCCCCAGAAGAGGGGTCACTGGCAGGCTTTTACTCCTCCCCAGAAGAGGTGTCACTGGCAGGCTTTTACTCCCCCAGAAGAGGGGTCACTGGCAGGCTTTTACTCCCCCAAAAGAGGGGTCACTGGCAGGCTATTACTCCCCCAGAAGAGGGGTCACTGGCAGGCTTTTACTCCTCCCCAAAAGAGGGGTCACTGGCAGGCTTTTACTCCTCTCCAGAAGAGGGGTCACTGGCAGGCTTTTACTCCCTCCCAGAAGAGGTGTCACTGGCAGGCATTTAGTTCCCCCAGAAGAGGGGTCACTGGCAGGCTTTTACTCCCCCAGAAGAGGGGTCACTGGCAGGCTTTTACTCCCCCAGAATATGGGTCACTGGCAGGCTTTTACTCCTCCCCAAAAGAGGAGTCACTGGCAGGCTTTTACTCTTCTCCAGAAGAGGGGTCACTGGCAGGCTTTTACTCCTCCCCAGAAGAGGGGTCACTGGCAGGCTTTTACTCCTCCCCAGAAGAGGGGTCACTGGCAGGCTTTACTCCTCCCCAGAAGAGGGGGTCAATGGCAGGCTTTTACTCCCCCAGAAGAGGGGCCACTGGCAGGCTTTTACTCCCGGAAGAGGGGTCACTGGCAGGTTTTACTCCCCCAGAAGAGGGGTCACTGGCAGGCTTTTACTCCCCCAGAAGAGGGGTCAATGGCAGGCTTTTACTCCCCAGAAGAGGGGTCACTGGCAGGCTTTAACTCCCCAGAAGAGGGGTCACTGGCAGGCTTTTACTCATCCCCAGAAGAGGGGTCACTGGCAGGCTTTTACTCCTCCCCAAAAGAGGGGTCACTGGCAGGCTTTTACTCCTCTCCAGAAGAGGGGTCACTGGCAGGCTTTTACTCCCTCCCAGAAGAGGTGTCACTGGCAGGCATTTAGTCCCCCAGAAGAGGGGTCACTGGCAGGCTTTACTCCCCAGAAGATGGGTCACTGGCAGGCTTTACTCCCCAGAAGATGGGTCACTGGCAGGCTTTACTCCTCCCCAAAAGAGAAGTCACTGGCAGGCTTTTACTCCTCTCCAGAAGAGGGGTGACTGGCAGGCTTTTACTCCTCCCCACAAGAGTGGTCACTGGCAGGCTTTTACTCCTCCCCAGAAGAGGGGTCACTGGCAGGCTATTACTCCCCAGAAGAGGGGTCACTGGCAGGCTCTTACTCCCCCAGAAAAGGGGTCACTGGCAGGATTTTACTCCCCCAGAAGAGGGGTCACTGGCAGGCTTTACTCCCCAGAAGAGGGGTCCTGGCAGGCTTTTACTCCCCAGAAGAGGGGTGACTGGTAGGCTTTAACTCCCCCAGAAGAGGGGTCACTGGCAGGCTTTACTCCTCCCCAGAAGAGGGGTCACTGGCAGGCTTTTACTCCCCCAGAATATGGGTCACTGGCAGGCTTTTACTCCTCCCCAAAAAGGGGTCACTGGCAGGCTTTTACTCTTCTCCAGAAGAGGGGTCACTGGCAGGCTTTTACTCCTCCCCAGAAGAGGGGTCACTGGCAGGCTTTCACTCCTCCCCAGAAGAGGGGGTCAATGGCAGGCTTTTACTCCCCCAGAAGAGGGGCCACTGGCAGGCTTTTACTCCCCCGGAAGAGGGGTCACTGGCAGGCTTTTGCTCCCCCAGAAGAGGGGTCAC
Organism: Calotriton arnoldi; assembly: GCA_963921515.1. Classification (NCBI taxonomy): domain Eukaryota; kingdom Metazoa; phylum Chordata; class Amphibia; order Caudata; family Salamandridae; genus Calotriton; species Calotriton arnoldi. The sequence continues at coordinate 698,324 of CAWUFW010005054.1, read as the reverse complement.
TGGCAGGCTTTTACTCCCCCAGAAGAGGGGTCACTGGTAGGCTTTTACTCCCCAGAAGAGGGGTCACTGGCAGGCTTTTACTCGTCCCCAGAAGAGGTGTCACTGGCAGGCTTTTACTCCCCCAGAAGAGGGGTCACTGGCAAGCTTATTACTCCCCAGAAGAGGGGCCACTGGCAGGCTTTTACTCCTCCCCAAAAGAGGGGTCACTGGCAGGCTTTACTCCTCTCCAGAAGAGGGGTCACTGGCAGGCTTTTACTCCCTCCCAGAAGAGGTGTCACTGGCAGGCATTTAGTCCCCCAGAAGACGGATCACTGGCAGGCTTTTACTCCCCCAGAAGATGGGTCACTGGCAGGCTTTTACTCCCCCAGAAGATGGGTCACTGGCAGGCTTTTACTCCTCCCAAAAGAGAGGTCACTGGCAGGCTTTTACTCCTCTCCAGAAGAGGGGTGACTGGCAGGCTTTTACTCCTCCCCACAAGAGTGGTCACTGGCAGGCTTTTACTCCCCCAGAAGAGGGGCCACTGGCAGGCTTTTACTCCCCCGGAAGAGGGGTCACTGGCAGGTTTTTACTCCCCCAGAAGAGGGGTCACTGGCAGGCTTTTACTCCCCCAGAAGAGGGGTCACTGGCAGGCTTTTACTCCCCAGAAGAGGGGTCACTGGCAGGCTTTAACTCCCCCAGAAGAGGGGTCACTGGCAGGCTTTTACTCGTCCCCAGAAGAGGGGTCACTGGCAGGCTTTTACTCCCCCAGAAGAGGTGTCACTGGCAGGCTTTTACTCCCCCAGAAGAGGGGTCACTGGCAGGCTATTACTCCCCCAGAAGAGGGGTCACTGGCAGGCTTTTACTCCTCCCCAAAAGAGGGGTCACTGGCAGGCTTTTACTCCTCTCCAGAAGAGGGGTCACTGGCAGGCTTTACTCCCTCCCAGAAGAGGTGTCACTGGCAGGCATTTAGTCCCCCAGAAGAGGGGTCACTGGCAGGCTTTTACTCCCCCAGAAGATGGGTCACTGGCAGGCTTTTACTCCCCAGAAGATGGGTCACTGGCAGGCTTTTACTCCTCCCCAAAAGAGAGGTCACTGGCAGGCTTTTACTCCTCTCCAGAAGAGGGGTGACTGGCAGGCTTTTACTCCTCCAGAAGAGGGGTCCCTGGCAGGCTTTTACTCCCCAGAAGAGGGGTCACTGGCAGGCTTTAACTCCCCCAGAAGAGGGGTCACTGGCAGGCTTTTCTCGTCCCCAGAAGAGGGTCACTGGCAGGCTATTACTCCCCCAGAAGAGGGGTCACTGGCAGGCTTTACTCCTCCCCAAAAGAGGGGTCACTGGCAGGCTTTACTCCTCTCCAGAAGAGGGGTCACTGGCAGGCTTTTACTCCCTCCCAGAAGAGGTGTCACTGGCAGGCATTTGGTCCCCCACAAGACGGATCACTGGCAGGCTTTTACTCCCCCAGAAGATGGGTCACTGGCAGGCTTTTACTCCCCAGAAGATGGGTCACTGGCAGGCTTTTACTCCTCCCAAAAGAGAGGTCACTGGCAGGCTTTTACTCCTCTCCAGAAGAGGGGTGACTGGCAGGCTTTACTCCTCCCACAAGAGTGGTCACTGGCAGGCTTTTACTCCTCCCCAGAAGAGGGGTCACTGGCAGGCTTTTACTCCCCAGAAGAGGGGTCACTGGCAGGCTTTTACTCCCCAGAAGAGGGGTCACTGGCAGGCTTTTACTCCCTCCCAGAAGAGGTGTCACTGGCAGGCATTTAGTCCCCCAGAAGAGGGGTCACTGGCAGGCTTTTACTCCCCAGAAGAGGGGTCACTGGCAGGCTTTGACTCCTCCCCAAAAGAGAGGTCACTGGCAGGCTTTTACTCCTCTCCAGAAGAGGGGTGACTGGCAGGCTTTACTCCTCCCCAGAAGAGTGGTCACTGGCAGGCTTTACTCCTCCCCAGAAGAGGGGTCAATGGCAGGCTTTTACTCCCCAGAAGAGGGGCCACTTGCAGGCTTTTACTCCCCCGGAAGAGGGGTCACTGGCAGGCTTTTACTCCCCCAGAAGAGGGGTCTCTGGCAGGCTTTTACTCCCCCAGAAGAGGGGTCACTGGCAGGCTTTTACTCCCCAGAAGAGGGGTCACTGGCAGGCTTTAACTCCCCCAGAAGAGGGGTCACTGGCAGGCTTTTTCTCGTCCCCAGAAGAGGGGTCACTGGCAGTCTTTTACTCCTCCCCAGAAGAGGGGTCACTGGCAGGCTTTTACTCCTCTCCAGAAGAGGGGTCACTGGCAGGCTTTTACTCCCTCCCAGAAGAGGTGTCACTGGCAGGCATTTAGTCCCCCAGAAGAGGGGTCACTGGCAGGCTTTTACTCCCCCAGAAGATGGGTCACTGGCAGGCTTTTACTCCCCCAGAAGATGGGTCACTGGCAGGCTTTTACTCCTCCCCAAAAGAGAGGTCACTGGCAGGCTTTTACTCCTCTCCAGAAGAGGGGTGACTGGCAGGCTTTTACTCCTCCCCAGAAGAGTGGTCACTGGCAGGCTTTTACTCCTCCCCAGAAGAGGGGTCACTGGCAGGCTTTTACTCCCCCAGAAGAGGGGTCACTGGCAGGCTTTTACTCCCCCAGAAGAGGGGTCACCGGCAGGCTTTTACTCCCCAGAAGAGGGGTCACTGGCAGGCTTTACTCCCCCAGAAGAGGGGTCCCTGGCAGGCTTTTACTCCCCAGAAGAGGGGTCACTGGTAGGCTTTAACTCCCCCAGAAGAGGGGTCACTGGCAGGCTTTTACTCCTCCCCAGAAGAGGGTCACTGGCAGGCTTTTACTCCCCCAGAATATGGGTCACTGGCAGGCTTTTACTCCTCCCCAAAAGAGGGGTCACTGGCAGGCTTTTACTCTTCTCCAGAAGAGGGGTCACTGGCAGGCTTTTACTCCTCCCCAGAAGAGGGGTCACTGGCAGGCTTTTACTCCTCCCCAGAAGAGGGGTCAATGGCAGGCTTTTACTCCCCCAGAAGAGGGGCCACTGGCAGGCTTTTACTCCCCGGAAGAGGGGTCACTGGCAGGCTTTTACTCCCCCAGAAGAGGGGTCACTGGCAGGCTTTTACTCCCCAGAAGAGGGGTCACTGGCAGGCTTTACTCCCCAGAAGAGGGGTCACTGGCAGGCTTTAACTCCCCAGAAGAGGGGTCACTGGCAGGCTTTTCTCGTCCCCAGAAGAGGGGTCACTGGCAGGCTTTTACTCCTCCCCAGAAGAGGGGTCACTGGCAGGCTTTTACTCCCCCAGAATATGGGTCACTGGCAGGCTTTTACTCCTCCCCAAAAAGGGGTCACTGGCAGGCTTTTACTCTTCTCCAGAAGAGGGGTCACTGGCAGGCTTTTACTCCTCCCCAGAAGAGGGGTCACTGGCAGGCTTTTACTCCTCCCCAGAAGAGGGGGTCAATGGCAGGCTTTTACTCCCCCAGAAGAGGGGCCACTGGCAGGCTTTTACTCCCCCGGAAGAGGGGTCACTGGCAGGCTTTTGCTCTCCCAGAAGAGGGGTCACTGGCAGGCTTTTACTCCCCCAGAAGAGGGGTCACTGGTAGGCTTTTACTCCCCAGAAGAGGGGTCACTGGCAGGCTTTAACTCCCCCAGAAGAGGGGTCACTGGCAGTCTTTTACTCGTCCCCAGAAGAGGGGTCACTGGCAGGCTTTTACTCCCCCAGAAGAGGAGTCACTGGCAGGCTTTTACTCCCCCAGAAGAGGGGTCACTGGCAGGCTATTACTCCCCCAGAAGAGGGGCCACTGGCAGGCTTTTACTCCTCCCCAAAAGAGGGGTCACTGGCAGGCTTTTACTCCTCTCCAGAAGAGGGGTCACTGGCAGGCTTTTACTCCTCCCAGAAGAGGTGTCACTGGCAGGCATTTAGTCCCCCAGAAGACGGATCACTGGCAGGCTTTTACTCCCCCAGAAGATGGGTCACTGGCAGGCATTTAGTCCCCCAGAAGACGGATCACTGGCAGGCTTTTACTCCCCCAGAAGATGGGTCACTGGCAGGCTTTACTCCCCCAGAAGATGGGTCACTGGCAGGCTTTACTCCTCCCAAAAGAGAGGTCACTGGCAGGCTTTTACTCCTCTCCAGAAGAGGGGTGACTGGCAGGCTTTTACTCCTCCCCACAAGAGTGGTCACTGGCAGGCTTTTACTCCCCCAGAAGAGGGGCCACTGGCAGGCTTTACTCCCCGGAAGAGGGGTCACTGGCAGGTTTTTACTCCCCAGAAGAGGGGTCACTGGCAGGCTTTACTCCCCCAGAAGAGGGGTCACTGGCAGGCTTTTACTCCCCAGAAGAGGGGTCACTGGCAGGCTTTAACTCCCCCAGAAGAGGGGTCACTGGCAGGCTTTTACTCGTCCCCAGAAGAGGGTCACTGGCAGGCTTTTACTCCCCCAGAAGAGGTGTCACTGGCAGGCTTTTACTCCCCAGAAGAGGGGTCACTGGCAGGCTATTACTCCCCCAGAAGAGGGGTCACTGGCAGGCTTTTACTCCTCCCCAAAAGAGGGGTCACTGGCAGGCTTTTACTCCTCTCCAGAAGAGGGGTCACTGGCAGGCTTTACTCCCTCCCAGAAGAGGTGTCACTGGCAGGCATTTAGTCCCCAGAAGAGGGGTCACTGGCAGGCTTTTACTCCCCCAGAAGATGGGTCACTGGCAGGCTTTACTCCCCAGAAGATGGGTCACTGGCAGGCTTTTACTCCTCCCCAAAAGAGAGGTCACTGGCAGGCTTTTACTCCTCTCCAGAAGAGGGGTGACTGGCAGGCTTTTACTCCTCCCCAGAAGAGTGGTCACTGGCAGGCTTTTACTCCTCCCCAGAAGAGGGGTCACTGGCAGGCTTTTACTCCCCCAGAAGAGGGGTCACTGGCAGGCTTTACTCCCCAGAAGAGGGGTCACCGGCAGGCTTTGCTCCCCCAGAAGAGGGGTCACTGGCAGGCTTTTACTCCCCCAGAAGAGGGGTCCCTGGCAGGCTTTTACTCCCCAGAAGAGTGGTCACTGGTAGGCTTTTACTCCCCCAGAAGAGGGGTCACTGGCAGGCTATTACTCCCCCAGAAGAGGGGTCACTGGCAGGCTTTTACTCCTCCCCAAAAGATGGGTCACTGGCAGGCTTTTACTCCTCTCCAGAAGAGGGGTCACTGGCAGGCTTTTACTCCCTCCCAGAAGAGGTGTCACTGGCAGGCATTTAGTCCCCCAGAAGAGGGGTCACTGGCAGGCTTTTACTCCCCCAGAAGAGGGGTCACTGGCAGGCTTTAACTCCCCCAGAAGAGGGGTCACTGGCAGGCTTTTTCTCGTCCCCAGAAGAGGGGTCACTGGCAGGCTTTTACTCCCCCAGAAGAGGTGTCACTGGCAGGCTTTTACTCCCCCAGAAGAGGGGTCACTGGCAGGCTATTACTCCCCCAGAAGAGGGGTCACTGGCAGGCTTTTACTCCTCCCCAAAAGAGGGGTCACTGGCAGGCTTTTACTCCTCTCCAGAAGAGGGGTCACTGGCAGGCTTTTACTCCCTCCCAGAAGAGGTGTCACTGGCAGGCATTTGGTCCCCCACAAGACGGATCACTGGCAGGCTTTTACTCCCCAGAAGATGGGTCACTGGCAGGCTTTACTCCCCCAGAAGATGGGTCACTGGCAGGCTTTTACTCCTCCCAAAAGAGAGGTCACTGGCAGGCTTTTACTCCTCTCCAGAAGAGGGGTGACTGGCAGGCTTTTACTCCTCCCCACAAGAGTGGTCACTGGCAGGCTTTTACTCCTCCCCAGAAGAGGGGTCACTGGCAGGCTTTTACTCCCCAGAAGAGGGGTCACTGGCAGGCTTTTACTCCCCAGAAGAGGGGTCACTGGCAGGCTTTTACTCCCTCCCAGAAGAGGTGTCACTGGCAGGCATTTAGTCCCCCAGAAGAGGGGTCACTGGCAGGCTTTTACTCCCCAGAAGAGGGGTCACTGGCAGGCTTTGACTCCTCCCAAAAGAGAGGTCACTGGCAGGCTTTACTCCTCTCCAGAAGAGGGTGACTGGCAGGCTTTACTCCTCCCCAGAAGAGTGGTCACTGGCAGGCTTTTACTCCTCCCCAGAAGAGGGGGTCAATGGCAGGCTTTACTCCCCCAGAAGAGGGGCCACTGGCAGGCTTTACTCCCCCGGAAGAGGGGTCACTGGCAGGCTTTTACTCCCCCAGAAGAGGGGTCACTGGCAGGCTTTTACTCCCCCAGAAGAGGGGTCACTGGCAGGCTTTTACTCCCCAGAAGAGGGGTCACTGGCAGGCTTTAACTCCCCAGAAGAGGGTCACTGGCAGGCTTTTTCTCGTCCCCAGAAGAGGGGTCACTGGCAGTCTTTTACTCCTCCCCAGAAGAGGGGTCACTGGCAGGCTTTTACTCCCCAGAAGAGGGGTCACTGGCAGGCTTTTACTCCCCAGAAGAGGGGTCACTGGCAGGCTTTTACTCCCTCCCAGAAGAGGTGTCACTGGCAGGCATTTAGTCCCCCAGAAGAGGGGTCACTGGCAGGCTTTACTCCCCAGAAGATGGGTCACTGGCAGGCTTTTACTCCCCCAGAAGATGGGTCACTGGCAGGCTTTTACTCCTCCCCAAAAGAGAGGTCACTGGCAGGCTTTTACTCCTCCCCAGAAGAGGTGTCACTGGCAGGCATTTAGTCCCCCAGAAGAGGGGTCACTGGCAGGCTTTACTCCCCCAGAAGATGGGTCACTGGCAGGCTTTTACTCCCCAGAAGATGGGTCACTGGCAGGCTTTACTCCTCCCCAAAAGAGAGGTCACTGGCAGGCTTTTACTCCTCTCCAGAAGAGGGGTGACTGGCAGGCTTTTACTCCTCCCCAGAAGAGTGGTCACTGGCAGGCTTTTACTCCTCCCCAGAAGAGGGGTCACTGGCAGGCTTTACTCCCCCAGAAGAGGGGTCACTGGCAGGCTTTTACTCCCCAGAAGAGGGGTCACTGGCAGGCTTTTACTCCCCAGAAGAGGGGTCACTGGCAGGCTTTACTCCCCCAGAAGAGGGGTCCCTGGCAGGCTTTTACTCCCCAGAAGAGGGGTCACTGGTAGGCTTTAACTCCCCCAGAAGAGGGGTCACTGGCAGGCTTTTACTCCTCCCCAGAAGAGGGGTCACTGGCAGGCTTTACTCCCCCAGAATATGGGTCACTGGCAGGCTTTTACTCCTCCCCAAAAGAGGGGTCACTGGCAGGCTTTTACTCTTCTCCAGAAGAGGGGTCAGTTGCAGGCTTTTACTCCTCCCCAGAAGAGGGGTCACTGGCAGGCTTTTACTCCTCCCCAGAAGAGGGGGTCAATGGCAGGCTTTTACTCCCCCAGAAGAGGGGCCACTGGCAGGCTTTACTCCCCGGAAGAGGGGTCACTGGCAGGCTTTACTCCCCCAGAAGAGGGGTCACTGGCAGGCTTTACTCCCCCAGAAGAGGGGTCACTGGCAGGCTTTACTCCCCGGAAGAGGGGTCACTGGCAGGCTTTTACTCCCCCAGAAGAGGGGTCACTGGCAGGCTTTTACTCCCCCAGAAGAGGGGTCACTGGCAGGCTTTTACTCCCCAGAAGAGGGGTCACTGGCAGGCTTTAACTCCCCCAGAAGAGGGGTCACTGGCAGGCTTTTCTCGTCCCCAGAAGAGGGGTCACTGGCAGGCTTTTACTCCCCCAGAAGAGGTGTCACTGGCAGGCTTTTACTCCCCCAGAAGAGGGGTCACTGGCAGGCTATTACTCCCCCAGAAGAGGGGTCACTGGCAGGCTTTTACTCCTCCCCAAAAGAGGGGTCACTGGCAGGCTTTTACTCCTCTCCAGAAGAGGGGTCACTGGCAGGCTTTTACTCCCTCCCAGAAGAGGTGTCACTGGCAGGCATTTAGTCGCTCAGAAGACGGATCACTGGCAGGCTTTTACTCCCCCAGAAGATGGGTCACTGGCAGGCTTTTACTCCCCCAGAAGATGGGTCACTGGCAGGCTTTTACTCCTCCCAAAAGAGAGGTCACTGGCAGGCTTTTACTCCTCTCCAGAAGAGGGGTGACTGGCAGGCTTTACTCCTCCCCACAAGAGTGGTCACTGGCAGGCTTTTACTCCCCCAGAAGAGGGGCCACTGGCAGGCTTTTACTCTCCCGGAAGAGGGGTCACTGGCAGGTTTTACTCCCCCAGAAGAGGGGTCACTGGCAGGCTTTTACTCCCCAGAAGAGGGGTCACTGGCAGGCTTTTACTCCCCAGAAGAGGGGTCACTGGCAGGCTTTAACTCCCCCAGAAGAGGGGTCACTGGCAGGCTTTACTCGTCCCCAGAAGAGGGGTCACTGGCAGGCTTTTACTCCCCAGAAGAGGTGTCACTGGCAGGCTTTTACTCCCCCAGAAGAGGGGTCACTGGCAGGCTATTACTCCCCCAGAAGAGGGGTCACTGGCAGGCTTTTACTCCTCCCCAAAAGAGGGGTCACTGGCAGGCTTTTACTCCTCTCCAGAAGAGGGGTCACTGGCAGGCTTTTACTCCCTCCCAGAAGAGGTGTCACTGGCAGGCATTTAGTCCCCCAGAAGAGGGGTCACTGGCAGGCTTTTACTCCCCCAGAAGATGGGTCACTGGCAGGCTTTTACTCCCCCAGAAGATGGGTCACTGGCAGGCTTTTACTCCTCCCCAAAAGAGAGGTCACTGGCAGGCTTTTACTCCTCTCCAGAAGAGGGGTGACTGGCAGGCTTTTACTCCTCCCCAGAAGAGTGGTCACTGGCAGGCTTTTACTCCTCCCCAGAAGAGGGGTCACTGGCAGGCTTTTACTCCCCAGAAGAGGGGTCACTGGCAGGCTTTACTCCCCCAGAAGAGGCGTCACTGGCAGGCTTTACTCCCCCAGAAGAGGGGTCACTGGCAGGCTTTTACTCCCCAGAAGAGGGGACCCTGGCAGGCTTTTACTCCCCAGAAGAGGGGTCACTGGTAGGCTTTAACTCCCCCAGAAGAGGGGTCACTAGCAGGCTTTTACTCCTCCCCAGAAGAGGGGTCACTGGCAGGCTTTTACTCCCCCAGAATATGGGTCACTGGCAGGCTTTTACTCCTCCCCAAAAGAGGGGTCACTGGCAGGCTTTTACTCTTCTCCAGAAGAGGGGTCACTGGCAGGCTTTTACTCCTCCCCAGAAGAGGGGTCACTGGCAGGCTTTTACTCCTCCCCAGAAGAGGGGGTCAATGGCAGGCTTTTACTCCCCCAGAAGAGGGGCCACTGGCAGGCTTTTACTCCCCCGGAAGAGGGGTCACTGGCAGGCTTTTACTCCCCCAGAAGAGGGGTCACTGGCAGGCTTTTACTCCCCCAGAAGAGGGGTCACTGGCAGGCTTTTACTCCCCAGAAGAGGGGTCACTGGCAGGCTTTAACTCCCCCAGAAGAGGGGTCACTGGCAGGCTTTTACTCGTCCCCAGAAGAGGGGTCACTGGCAGGCTTTACTCCCCCAGAAGAGGTGTCACTGGCAGGCTTTTACTCCCCCAGAAGAGGGGTCACTGGCAGGCTTTTACTCCTCCCCAAAAGAGGGGTCACTGGCAGGCTTTACTCCTCTCCAGAAGAGGGGTCACTGGCAGGCTTTTACTCCTCCCAGAAGAGGTGTCACTGGCAGGCATTTGGTCCCCCAGAAGACGGATCACTGGCAGGCTTTTACTCCCCCAGAAGATGGGTCACTGGCAGGCTTTTACTCCCCCAGAAGATGGGTCACTGGCAGGCTTTTACTCCTCCCAAAAGAGAGGTCACTCGCAGGCTTTTACTCCTCTCCAGAAGAGGGGTGACTGGCAGGCTTTTACTCCTCCCCACAAGAGTGGTCACTGGCAGGCTTTTACTCCTCCCCAGAAGAGGGGTCACTGGCAGGCTTTTACTCCCCCAGAAGAGGGGTCACTGGCAGGCTTTTACTCCCCCAGAAGAGGGGTCACTGGCAGGCTTTTACTCCCCAGAAGAGGGGTCACTGGCAGGCTTTAACTCCCCCAGAAGAGGGGTCACTGGCAGGCTTTTACTCGTCCCCAGAAGAGGGGTCACTGGCAGTCTTTTACTCCTCCCCAGAAGAGGGGTCACTGGCAGGCTTTTACTCCCCCAGAAGAGGGGTCACTGGCAGGCTTTTACTCCCCCAGAAGAGGGGTCACTGGCAGGCTTTACTCCTCCCAGAAGAGGTGTCACTGGCAGGCATTTAGTCCCCCAGAAGAGGGGTCACTGGCAGGCTTTTACTCCCCCAGAAGATGGGTCACTGGCAGGCTTTTACTCCCCCAGAAGATGGGTCACTGGCAGGCTTTTACTCCTCCCCAAAAGAGAGGTCACTGGCAGGCTTTTACTCCTCTCCAGAAGAGGGGTGACTGGCAGGCTTTTACTCCTCCCCAGAAGAGTGGTCACTGGCAGGCTTTTACTCCTCCCCAGAAGAGGGGTCACTGGCAGGCTTTTACTCCCCCAGAATATGGGTCACTGGCAGGCTTTTACTCCTCCCCAAAAGAGGGGTCACTGGCAGGCTTTTACTCTTCTCCAGAAGAGGGGTCACTGGCAGGCTTTTACTCCTCCCCAGAAGAGGGGGTCAATGGCAGGCTTTTACTCCCCCAGAAGAGGGGCCACTGGTAGGCTTTAACTCCCCCAGAAGAGGGGTCACTGGCAGGCTTTTACTCGTCCCCAGAAGAGGGGTCACTGGCAGGCTTTTACTCCCCCAGAAGAGGTGTCACTGGCAGGCTTTTACTCCCCCAGAAGAGGGGTCACTGGCAGGCTATTACTCCCCAGAAGAGGGGTCACTGGCAGGCTTTTACTCCTCCCCAAAAGAGGGGTCACTGGCAGGCTTTTACTCCTCTCCAGAAGAGGGGTCACTGGCAGGCTTTTACTCCCTCCCAGAAGAGGTATCACTGGCAGGCATTTAGTCCCCCAGAAGAGGGGTCACTGGCAGGCTTTTACTCCCCCAGAAGATGGGTCACTGGCAGGCTTTACTCCCCAGAAGATGGGTCACTGGCAGGCTTTTACTCCTCCCCAAAAGAGAGGTCACTGGCAGGCTTTTACTCCTCTCCAGAAGAGGGGTGACTGGCAGGCTTTTACTCCTCCCCAGAAGAGTGGTCACTGGCAGGCTTTACTCCTCCCCAGAAGAGGGGTCACTGGCAGGCTTTTACTCCCCAGAAGAGGGGTCACTGGCAGGCTTTACTCCCCCAGAAGAGGGGTCACTGGCAGGCTTTTGCTCCCCCAGAAGAGGGGTCACTGGCAGGCTTTTACTCCCCAGAAGAGGGGTCACTGGCAGGCTTTTACTCCCCAGAAGAGTGGTCACTGGTAGGCTTTAACTCCCCCAGAAGAGGGGTCACTGGCAGGCTTTTACTCCCCAGAAGAGGTGTCACTGGCAGGCTTTTACTCTCCCAGAAGAGGGGTCACTGGCAGGCTATTACTCCCCCAGAAGAGGGGTCACTGGCAGGCTTTTACTCCTCCCCAAAAGAGGGGTCACTGGCAGGCTTTTACTCCTCTCCAGAAGAGGGGTCACTGGCAGGCTTTTACTCCCTCCCAGAAGAGGTGTCACTGGCAGGCATTTGGTCCCCCACAAGACGGATCACTGGCAGGCTTTTACTCCCCCAGAAGATGGGTCACTGGCAGGCTTTTACTCCCCCAGAAGATGGGTCACTGGCAGGCTTTTACTCCTCCCAAAAGAGAGGTCACTGGCAGGCTTTTACTCCTCTCCAGAAGAGGGGTGACTGGCAGGCTTTTACTCCTCCCCACAAGAGTGGTCACTGGCAGGCTTTTACTCCTCCCCAGAAGAGGGGTCACTGGCAGGCTTTTACTCCCCAGAAGAGGAGTCACTGGCAGGCTTTACTCCCCAGAAGAGGGGTCACTGGCAGGCTTTTACTCCTCCCAGAAGAGGTGTCACTGGCAGGCATTTAGTCCCCCAGAAGAGGGGTCACTGGCAGGCTTTTACTCCCCAGAAGAGGGGTCACTGGCAGGCTTTGACTCCTCCCCAAAAGAGAGGTCACTGGCAGGCTTTTACTCCTCTCCAGAAGAGGGGTGACTGGCAGGCTTTTACTCCTCCCCAGAAGAGTGGTCACTGGCAGGCTTTTACTCCTCCCCAGAAGAGGGGGTCAATGGCAGGCTTTTACTCCCCCAGAAGAGGGGCCACTGGCAGGCTTTTACTCCCCCGGAAGAGGGGTCACTGGCAGGCTTTTACTCCCCCAGAAGAGGGGTCACTGGCAGGCTTTTACTCCCCCAGAAGAGGGGTCACTGGCAGGCTTTTACTCCCCAGAAGAGGGGTCACTGGCAGGCTTTAACTCCCCCAGAAGAGGGGTCACTGGCAGGCTTTTTCTCGTCCCCAGAAGAGGGGTCACTGGCAGTCTTTTACTCCTCCCCAGAAGAGGGGTCACTGGCAGGCTTTTACTCCCCCAGAAGAGGGGTCACTGGCAGGCTTTTACTCCCCCAGAAGAGGGGTCACTGGCAGGCTTTTACTCCCTCCCAGAAGAGGTGTCACTGGCAGGCATTTAGTCCCCCAGAAGAGGGGTCACTGGCAGGCTTTACTCCCCAGAAGATGGGTCACTGGCAGGCTTTTACTCCCCCAGAAGATGGGTCACTGGCAGGCTTTTACTCCTCCCCAAAAGAGAGGTCACTGGCAGGCTTTTACTCCTCCCCAGAAGAGGTGTCACTGGCAGGCATTTAGTCCCCCAGAAGAGGGGTCACTGGCAGGCTTTTACTCCCCCAGAAGATGGGTCACTGGCAGGCTTTTACTCCCCCAGAAGATGGGTCACTGGCAGGCTTTTACTCCTCCCCAAAAGAGAGGTCACTGGCAGGCTTTTACTCCTCTCCAGAAGAGGGGTGACTGGCAGGCTTTTACTCCTCCCCAGAAGAGTGGTCACTGGCAGGCTTTTACTCCTCCCCAGAAGAGGGGTCACTGGCAGGCTTTTACTCCCCCAGAAGAGGGGTCACTGGCAGGCTTTTACTCGTCCCCAGAAGAGGGGTCACTGGCAGGCTTTTACTCCCCAGAAGAGGTGTCACTGGCAGGCTTTTACTCCCCAGAAGAGGGGTCACTGGCAGGCTATTACTCCCCCAGAAGAGGGGTCACTGGCAGGCTTTTACTCCTCCCAAAAGAGGGGTCACTGGCAGGCTTTTACTCCTCTCCAGAAGAGGGGTCACTGGCAGGCTTTACTCCTCCCAGAAGAGGTGTCACTGGCAGGCATTTAGTCCCCCAGAAGAGGGGTCACTGGCAGGCTTTTACTCCCCAGAAGATGGGTCACTGGCAGGCTTTTACTCCCCCAGAAGATGGGTCACTGGCAGGCTTTTACTCCTCCCCAAAAGAGAGGTCACTGGCAGGCTTTTACTCCTCTCCAGAAGAGGGGTGACTGGCAGGCTTTACTCCTCCCCAGAAGAGTGGTCACTGGCAGGCTTTTACTCCTCCCCAGAAGAGGGGTCACTGGCAGGCTTTTACTCCCCCAGAAGAGGGGTCACTGGCAGGCTTTTACTCCCCCAGAAGAGGGGTCACTGGCAGGCTTTTGCTCCCCAGAAGAGGGGTCACTGGCAGGCTTTTACTCCCCCAGAAGAGGGGTCCCTGGCAGGCTTTTACTCCCCAGAAGAGTGGTCACTGGTAGGCTTTAACTCCCCCAGAAGAGGGGTCACTGGCAGGCTTTTACTCCCCCAGAAGAGGTGTCACTGGCAGGCTTTTACTCCCCCAGAAGAGGGGTCACTGGCAGGCTATTACTCCCCCAGAAGAGGGGTCACTGGCAGGCTTTTACTCCTCCCCAAAAGAGGGGTCACTGGCAGGCTTTTACTCCTCTCCAGAAGAGGGGTCACTGGCAGGCTTTTACTCCCTCCCAGAAGAGGTGTCACTGGCAGGCATTTGGTCCCCCACAAGACGGATCACTGGCAGGCTTTTACTCCCCCAGAAGATGGGTCACTGGCAGGCTTTTACTCCCCCAGAAGATGGGTCACTGGCAGGCTTTACTCCTCCCAAAAGAGAGGTCACTGGCAGGCTTTTACTCCTCTCCAGAAGAGGGGTGACTGGCAGGCTTTACTCCTCCCCACAAGAGTGGTCACTGGCAGGCTTTTACTCCTCCCCAGAAGAGGGGTCACTGGCAGGCTTTTACTCCCCAGAAGAGGAGTCACTGGCAGGCTTTACTCCCCCAGAAGAGGGGTCACTGGCAGGCTTTTACTCCCTCCCAGAAGAGGTGTCACTGGCAGGCATTTAGTCCCCCAGAAGAGGGGTCACTGGCAGGCTTTACTCCCCAGAAGAGGGGTCACTGGCAGGCTTTGACTCCTCCCCAAAAGAGAGGTCACTGGCAGGCTTTTACTCCTCTCCAGAAGAGGGGTGACTGGCAGGCTTTACTCCTCCCCAGAAGAGTGGTCACTGGCAGGCTTTTACTCCTCCCCAGAAGAGGGGTCAATGGCAGGCTTTACTCCCCCAGAAGAGGGGCCACTGGCAGGCTTTTACTCCCCGGAAGAGGGGTCACTGGCAGGCTTTTACTCCCCCAGAAGAGGGGTCACTGGCAGGCTTTTACTCCCCCAGAAGAGGGGTCACTGGCAGGCTTTTACTCCCCAGAAGAGGGGTCACTGGCAGGCTTTAACTCCCCCAGAAGAGGGGTCACTGGCAGGCTTTTTCTCCTCCCCAGAAGAGGGGTCACTGGCAGGCTTTTACTCCCCCAGAAGAGGGGTCACTGGCAGGCTTTTACTCCCCAGAAGAGGGGTCACTGGCAGGCTTTACTCCCTCCCAGAAGAGGTGTCACTGGCAGGCATTTAGTCCCCCAGAAGAGGGGTCACTGGCAGGCTTTTACTCCCCCAGAAGATGGGTCACTGGCAGGCTTTTACTCCCCCAGAAGATGGGTCACTGGCAGGCTTTTACTCCTCCCCAAAAGAGAGGTCACTGGCAGGCTTTTACTCCTCCCCAGAAGAGGTGTCACTGGCAGGCATTTAGTCCCCCAGAAGAGGGGTCACTGGCAGGCTTTACTCCCCCAGAAGATGGGTCACTGGCAGGCTTTTACTCCCCCAGAAGATGGGTCACTGGCAGGCTTTTACTCCTCCCCAAAAGAGAGGTCACTGGCAGGCTTTTACTCCTCTCCAGAAGAGGGGTGACTGGCAGGCTTTACTCCTCCCCAGAAGAGTGGTCACTGGCAGGCTTTTACTCCTCCCCAGAAGAGGGGTCACTGGCAGGCTTTTACTCCCCCAGAAGAGGGGTCACTGGCAGGCTTTTACTCCCCCAGAAGAGGGGTCACCGGCAGGCTTTTACTCCCCAGAAGAGGGGTCACTGGCAGGCTTTTACTCCCCCAGAAGAGGGGTCCCTGGCAGGCTTTTACTCCCCAGAAGAGGGGTCACTGGTAGGCTTTAACTCCCCCAGAAGAGGGGTCACTAGCAGGCTTTTACTCCTCCCCAGAAGAGGGGTCACTGGCAGGCTTTTACTCCCCCAGAATATGGGTCACTGGCAGGCTTTTACTCCTCCCCAAAAGAGGGGTCACTGGCAGGCTTTTACTCTTCTCCAGAAGAGGGGTCAGTTGCAGGCTTTTACTCCTCCCCAGAAGAGGGGTCACTGGCAGGCTTTTACTCCTCCCCAGAAGAGGGGTCAATGGCAGGCTTTACTCCCCCAGAAGAGGGGCCACTGGCAGGCTTTTACCTCCCCGGAAGAGGGGTCACTGGCAGGCTTTTACTCCCCCAGAAGAGGGGTCACTGGCAGGCTTTACTCCCCCAGAAGAGGGGTCACTGGCAGGCTTTTACTCCCCGGAAGAGGGGTCACTGGCAGGCTTTACTCCCCCAGAAGAGGGGTCACTGGCAGGCTTTACTCCCCCAGAAGAGGGGTCACTGGCAGGCTTTTACTCCCCAGAAGAGGGGTCACTGGCAGGCTTTAACTCCCCCAGAAGAGGGGTCACTGGCAGGCTTTTCTCGTCCCCAGAAGAGGGGTCCCTGGCAGGCTTTCACTCCCCCAGAAGAGGTGTCACTGGCAAGCTTTTACTCCCCCAGAAGAGGGGTCACTGGCAGGCTATTACTCCCCCAGAAGAGGGGTCACTGGCAGGCTTTTACTCCTGCCCAAAAGAGGGGTCACTGGCAGGCTTTTACTCCTCTCCAGAAGAGGGGTCACTGGCAGGCTTTTACTCCCTCCCAGAAGAGGTGTCACTGGCAGGCATTTAGTCGCTCAGAAGACGGATCACTGGCAGGCTTTTACTCCCCAGAAGATGGGTCACTGGCAGGCTTTTACTCCCCCAGAAGATGGGTCACTGGCAGGCTTTTACTCCTCCCAAAAGAGAGGTCACTGGCAGGCTTTTACTCCTCTCCAGAAGAGGGGTGACTGGCAGGCTTTTACTCCTCCCCACAAGAGTGGTCACTGGCAGGCTTTACTCCCCCAGAAGAGGGGCCACTGGCAGGCTTTTACTCCCCGGAAGAGGGGTCACTGGCAGGTTTTACTCCCCCAGAAGAGGGGTCACTGGCAGGCTTTTACTCCCCCAGAAGAGGGGTCACTGGCAGGCTTTTACTCCCCAGAAGAGGGGTCACTGGCAGGCTTTAACTCCCCCAGAAGAGGGGTCACTGGCAGGCTTTTACTCGTCCCCAGAAGAGGGGTCACTGGCAGGCTTTTACTCCCCAGAAGAGGTGTCACTGGCAGGCTTTTACTCCCCCAGAAGAGGGGTCACTGGCAGGCTATTACTCCCCCAGAAGAGGGGTCACTGGCAGGCTTTTACTCCTCCCCAAAAGAGGGGTCACTGGCAGGCTTTTACTCCTCTCCAGAAGAGGGGTCACTGGCAGGCTTTACTCCCTCCCAGAAGAGGTGTCACTGGCAGGCATTTAGTCCCCCAGAAGAGGGGTCACTGGCAGGCTTTTACTCCCCCAGAAGATGGGTCACTGGCAGGCTTTTACTCCCCAGAAGATGGGTCACTGGCAGGCTTTTACTCCTCCCCAAAAGAGAGGTCACTGGCAGGCTTTTACTCCTCTCCAGAAGAGGGGTGACTGGCAGGCTTTTACTCCTCCCCAGAAGAGTGGTCACTGGCAGGCTTTTACTCCTCCCCAGAAGAGGGGTCACTGGCAGGCTTTTACTCCCCCAGAAGAGGGGTCACTGGCAGGCTTTTACTCCCCCAGAAGAGGCGTCACCGGCAGGCTTTTACTCCCCCAGAAGAGGGGTCACTGGCAGGCTTTTACTCCCCCAGAAGAGGGGACCCTGGCAGGCTTTTACTCCCCAGAAGAGGGGTCACTGGTAGGCTTTAACTCCCCCAGAAGAGGGGTCACTAGCAGGCTTTTACTCCTCCCCAGAAGAGGGGTCACTGGCAGGCTTTTACTCCCCCAGAATATGGGTCACTGGCAGGCTTTTACTCCTCCCCAAAAGAGGGGTCACTGGCAGGCTTTTACTCTTCTCCAGAAGAGGGGTCACTGGCAGGCTTTTACTCCTCCCCAGAAGAGGGGTCACTGGCAGGCTTTACTCCTCCCCAGAAGAGGGGTCAATGGCAGGCTTTACTCCCCCAGAAGAGGGGCCACTGGCAGGCTTTTACTCCCCCGGAAGAGGGGTCACTGGCAGGCTTTTACTCCCCCAGAAGAGGGGTCACTGGCAGGCTTTTACTCCCCCAGAAGAGGGGTCACTGGCAGGCTTTTACTCCCCAGAAGAGGGGTCACTGGCAGGCTTTAACTCCCCCAGAAGAGGGGTCACTGGCAGGCTTTTTCTCGTCCCCAGAAGAGGGGTCACTGGCAGGCTTTACTCCCCCAGAAGAGGTGTCACTGGCAGGCTTTTACTCCCCAGAAGAGGGGTCACTGGCAGGCTATTACTCCCCCAGAAGAGGGGTCACTGGCAGGCTTTTACTCCTCCCCAAAAGAGGGGTCACTGGCAGGCTTTTACTCCTCTCCAGAAGAGGGGTCACTGGCAGGCTTTTACTCCCTCCCAGAAGAGGTGTCACTGGCAGGCATTTGGTCCCCCAGAAGACGGATCACTGGCAGGCTTTTACTCCCCCAGAAGATGGGTCACTGGCAGGCTTTTACTCCCCAGAAGATGGGTCACTGGCAGGCTTTTACTCCTCCCAAAAGAGAGGTCACTGGCAGGCTTTTACTCCTCTCCAGAAGAGGGGTGACTGGCAGGCTTTACTCCTCCCCACAAGAGTGGTCACTGGCAGGCTTTTACTCCTCCCCAGAAGAGGGGTCACTGGCAGGCTTTTACTCCCCCAGAAGAGGAGTCACTGGCAGGCTTTTACTCCCCCAGAAGAGGGGTCACTGGCAGGCTTTTACTCCCCAGAAGAGGGGTCACTGGCAGGCTTTAACTCCCCAGAAGAGGGGTCACTGGCAGGCTTTTTCTCGTCCCCAGAAGAGGGGTCACTGGCAGTCTTTACTCCTCCCCAGAAGAGGGGTCACTGGCAGGCTTTTACTCCCCCAGAAGAGGGGTCACTGGCAGGCTTTTACTCCCCCAGAAGAGGGGTCACTGGCAGGCTTTTACTCCCTCCCAGAAGAGGTGTCACTGGCAGGCATTTAGTCCCCCAGAAGAGGGGTCACTGGCAGGCTTTTACTCCCCCAGAAGATGGGTCACTGGCAGGCTTTTACTCCCCCAGAAGATGGGTCACTGGCAGGCTTTTACTCCTCCCCAAAAGAGAGGTCACTGGCAGGCTTTTACTCCTCTCCAGAAGAGGGGTGACTGGCAGGCTTTTACTCCTCCCCAGAAGAGTGGTCACTGGCAGGCTTTTACTCCTCCCCAGAAGAGGGGTCACTGGCAGGCTTTTACTCCCCCAGAAGAGGGGTCACTGGCAGGCTTTACTCCCCCAGAAGAGGGGTCACCGGCAGGCTTTTACTCCCCAGAAGAGGGGTCACTGGCAGGCTTTTACTCCCCCAGAAGAGGGGTCCCTGGCAGGCTTTTACTCCCCAGAAGAGGGGTCACTGGTAGGCTTTAACTCCCCCAGAAGAGGGGTCACTGGCAGGCTTTTACTCCTCCCCAGAAGAGGGGTCACTGGCAGGCTTTACTCCCCAGAATATGGGTCACTGGCAGGCTTTTACTACTCCCCAAAAGAGGGGTCACTGGCAGGCTTTTACTCTTCTCCAGAAGAGGGGTCACTGGCAGGCTTTACTCCTCCCCAGAAGAGGGGTCAATGGCAGGCTTTTACTCCCCCAGAAGAGGGGCCACTGGCAGGCTTTTACTCCCCGGAAGAGGGGTCACTGGCAGGCTTTTACTCCCCCAGAAGAGGGGTCACTGGCAGGCTTTTACTCCCCCAGAAGAGGGGTCACTGGCAGGCTTTTACTCCCCAGAAGAGGGGTCACTGGCAGGCTTTAACTCCCCCAGAAGAGGGGTCACTGGCAGGCTTTTCTCGTCCCCAGAAGAGGGGTCACTGGCAGGCTTTTACTCCCCCAGAAGAGGTGTCACTGGCAGGCTTTTACTCCCCCAGAAGAGGGGTCACTGGCAGGCTATTACTCCCCCAGAAGAGGGGTCACTGGCAGGCTTTTACTCCTCCCCAAAAGAGGGGTCACTGGCAGGCTTTTACTCCTCTCCAGAAGAGGGGTCACTGGCAGGCTTTTACTCCCTCCCAGAAGAGGTGTCACTGGCAGGCATTTAGTCCCTCAGAAGACGGATCACTGGCAGGCTTTACTCCCCAGAAGATGGGTCACTGGCAGGCTTTTACTCCCCAGAAGATGGGTCACTGGCAGGCTTTTACTCCTCCCAAAAGAGAGGTCACTGGCAGGCTTTTACTCCTCTCCAGAAGAGGGGTGACTGGCAGGCTTTTACTCCTCCCCACAAGAGTGGTCACTGGCAGGCTTTTACTCCTCCCCAGAAGAGGGGTCACTGGCAGGCTTTACTCCCCCAGAAGAGGGGTCACTGGCAGGCTTTTACTCCCCAGAAGAGGGGTCACTGGCAGGCTTTTACTCCCCCAGAAGAGGGGTCCCTGGCAGGCTTTTACTCCCCAGAAGAGGGGTCACTGGCAGGCTTTAACTCCCCCAGAAGAGGGGTCACTGGCAGGCTTTACTCCTCCCCAGAAGAGGGGTCACTGGCAGGCTTTTACTCCCCCAGAAGAGGGGTCACTGGCAGGCATTTACTCCTCCCCAGAAGAGGGGTCACTGGCAGGCTTTACTCCTCCCCAGAAGAGGGGTCTCTGGCAGGCTTTTACTCCCCCAGAAGAGGGGTCACTGGCAGGCTTTACTCCCCCAGAAGAGGGGTCACTGGCAGGCTTTTACTCCTCCCCAGAAGACGGGTCACTGGCAGGCTTTTACTCCTCCCCAGAAGAGGGGTCACTGGCAGGCTTTACTCCCCCAGAAGAGGGGTCACTGGCAGGCTTTAACTCCCCCAGAAGAGGGGCCACTGGCTGGCTTTTCTCCTCCCCAGAAGAGGGGTCACTGGCTGGCTTTTACTCCTCCCCAGAAGAGGGGTCACTGGCACGCTTTTACTCCTCCCCAGAAGAGGGGTCACTGGCAGGCTTTTACTCCACCCCATAAGAGGGGTCACTGGCAGGCTTTAACTCCTCCCCAGAAGAGGGGTCACTGGCAGGCTTTTACTCCCCCAGAAGAGGGGTCACTGGCAGGCTTTTACTCCCTCAGAAGAGGGGTCACTGGCAGGCTTTTACTCCCCAGAAGAGGGATCACTGGCAGGCTTTTACTCCCCAGAAGAGGGGTCACTGGCAGGCTTTACTCACGAAGAAAAGGGGTCACTGGCTGGCTTTTACTCCTCCCCAGAAGAGGGGTCACTGGCAGGCTTTTACTCCTCCCTAGAAGAGGGGTCACTGGCAGGCTTATACTCCTCCCCAGAAAAGGTGTCACTAGCAGGCTTTTACTCCTCCCCAGTAGAGGGGTTACTGGCTGGCTTTTACTCCTCCCCAGAAGAGGGGTGACTGGCAGGCTTTTACTCCTCCCCACAAGAGTGGTCACTGGCAGGCTTATACTCCTCCCCAGAAAAGGTGTCACTAGCATGCTTTTACTCCTCCCCAGTAGAGGGGTTACTGGCTGGCTTTTACTCCTCCCCAGAAGAGGGGTCACTGGCAGGCTTTTACTCCCCCAGAAGAGGGGTCACTGGCAGGCTTTTACTCCCCCAGAAGAGGGGTCACTGGCAGGCTTTTACTCCTCCCTAGAAGAGGGGTCACTGGCAGGCTTATACTCCTCCCCAGAAAAGGTGTCACTAGCAGGTTTTTACTCCTCCCCAGTAGAGGGGTTACTGGCTGGCTTTTACTCCTCCCCAGAAGAGGGGTGACTGGCAGGCTTTTACTCCTCCCCACAAGAGTGGTCACTGGCAGGCTTATACTCCTCCCCAGAAGAGGTGTCACTGGCAGGCTTTTACTCCCCCAGAAGAGGGGTCACTGGCAGGCTTTTACTCCCCCAGAAGAGGGGTCACTGGCAGGCTATTACTCCCCCAGAAGAGGGGTCACTGGCAGGCTTTTACTCCTCCCCAAAAGAGGGGTCACTGGCAGGCTTTTACTCCTCTCCAGAAGAGGGGTCACTGGCAGGCTTTTACTCCCTCCCAGAAGAGGTGTCACTGGCAGGCATTTAGTCCCTCAGAAGACGGATCACTGGCAGGCTTTTACTCCCCAGAAGAGGGGTCACTGGTAGGCTTTAACTCCCCCAGAAGAGGGGTCACTGGCAGGCTTTTACTCCTCCCCAGAAGAGGGGTCACTGGCAGGCTTTTACTCCCCCAGAAGAGGGGTCACTGGCAGGCATTTACTCCTCCCCAGAAGAGGGGTCACTGGCAGGCTTTTACTCCTCCCCAGAAGACGGGTCACTGGCAGGCTTTTACTTCTCCCCAGAAGAGGGGTCACTGGCAGGCTTTTACTCCCCCAGAAGAGGGGTCACTGGTAGGCCTTTACTCCCCCAGAAGAGGGGTCACTGGCAGGATTTTACTCCTCCACAGAAGAGGGGTCACTGGCAGGCTTTTACTCCCCCAGAAGAGGGGTCACTGGCAGGCTTTTACTCCCCCAGAAGAGGGGTCACTGGCAGGCTTTTACTCCTCCCCAGAAGACGGGTCACTGGCAGGCTTTTACTCCCCCAGAAGAGGGGTCACTGGCAGGCTTTTACTCCCCCAGATGAGGGGTCACTGGCAGGCTTTTACTCCTCCCCAGAAGAGGGGTCACTGGCAAGCTTTTACTCCCCCAGATGAGGGGTCACTGGCAGGCTTTTACTCCTCCCCAGAAGAGGGGTCACTGGCAGGCTTTTACTCCTCCCCAGAAGAGGGGTCACTTGCTGGCTTTTACTCCTCCCCAGAAGAGGGGTTACTGGCACGCTTTTACTCCTCCCCAGAAGAGGGGTCACTGGCAGGCTTTTACTCCTCCCCAGAAGAGGGGTAACTGGCAGACTTTTACTCCCCCAAAAGAGGGGTCACTGGCAGGCTTTTACTCCTCCCCAGAAGAGGAGTCACTGGCAGGCTTTTACTCCCCCAGAATAGGGGTCACTGGTAGGCTTTTACTCCTCCCCAGAAGAGGGGTCACTGCCAGGCTTTTACTCCTCCCTAGAAGAGGGGTCACTGGCAGGCTTTTACTCCCCCAGAAGAGGGGTCACTGGCAGGCTTTTACTCCCCCAGAAGAGGGGTCACTGGCAGGCTTTTACTCCTCCCCAGAAGAGGGGTCACTGGCAGGCTTTTACTCCCCCAGAAGAGGGGTCACTGGCTGGGTTCTACTCCCTAGAAGAGGGGTCACTGGCAGGCTTTACTCCCCCAGAAGAGGGGTCACTGGCAGGCTTTTACTCCTCCCCAGAAGAGGGGTCACTGGCAGGCTTTTACTCCTCCCCAGAAGAGGGGTCACTGGCAGGCTTTCACTCCTCCCCAGAAGAGGGGTCACTGGCTGGCTTTTACTCCTCCCCAGAAGAGGGGTCACTGGCAGGCTTTACTCCTCCCCAGAAGAGGGGTCACTGGCTGGCTTTTACTCCTCCCCAGAAGAGGGGTCACTGGCTGGCTTTACTCCTCCCCAGAAGAGGGGTCACTGGCTGGCTTTTACTCCTCCCCAGAAGAGGGGTCACTGGCAGGCTTTTACTCCTCCCTAGAAGAGGGGTCACTGGCAGGCTTATACTCCTCCCCAGAAGAGGTGTCACTAGCAGGCTTTTACTCCTCCCCAGTAGAGGGGTTACTGGCTGGCTTTTACTCCTCTCCAGAAGAGGGGTGACTGGCAGGCTTTTACTCCTCCCCACAAGAGTGGTCACTGGCAGGCTTTTACTCCTCCCCAGAAGAGGGGTCACTGGCAGGCTTTTACTCCCCCAGAAGAGGGGTCACTGGCAGGCTTTTACTCCCCCAGAAGAGGGGTCACTGGCAGGCTTTTACTCCCCCAGAGGAGGGGTCACTGGCTGGCTTTTACTCCCCCAGAAGAGGGGTCCCTGGCAGGCTTTTACTCCCCAGAAGAGGGGTCACTGGTAGGCTTTAACTCCCCCAGAAGAGGGGTCACTGGCAGGCTTTTACTCCTCCCCAGAAGAGGGGTCACTGGAAGGCTTTTACTCCCCCAGAAGAGGGGTCACTGGCAGGCATTTACTCCTCCCCAGAAGAGGGGTCACTGGCAGGCTTTTACTCCTCCCCAGAAGAGGGGTCACTGGCAGGCTTTTACTCCTCCCCAGAAGGGGGTCTCTGGCAGGCTTTACTCCCCCAGATGAGGGTTCACTGGCAGGCTTTACTCCTCCCCAGAAGAGGGGTCACTGGCAAGCTTTTACTCCCCCAGAAGAGGGGTCACTGGCAGGCTTTTACTCCTCCCCAGAAGAGAGGTCACTGGCAGGCTTTTACTCCTCCCCAGAAGAGGGATCACTGGCAGGCTTTTACTCCCCCAGAAGAGGGGTCACTGGTAGGCCTTTACTCCCCCAGAAGAGGGGTCACTGGCAGAATTTTACTCCTCCACAGAAGAGGGGTCACTGGCAGGCTTTTACTCCCCCAGATGAGGGTTCACTGGCAGGCTTTTACTCCTCCCCAGAAGAGGGGTCACTGGCAAGCTTTTACTCCCCCAGAAGAGGGGTCACTGGCAGGCTTTTACTCCTCCCCAGAAGAGAGGTCACTGGCAGGCTTTTACTCCTCCCCAGAAGAGGGATCACTGGCAGGCTTTTACTCCCCCAGAAGAGGGGTCACTGGTAGGCCTTTACTCCCCCAGAAGAGGGGTCACTGGCAGAATTTTACTCCTCCACAGAAGAGGGGTCACTGGCAGGCTTTTACTCCCCCAGAAGAGGGGTCACTGGCAGGCTTTTACTCCCCCAGAAGAGGGGTCACTGGCAGGCTTTTACTCCTCCCCAGAAGACGGGTCACTGGCAGGCTTTTACTCCTCCCCAGAAGAGGGGTCACTGGCAGGCTTTTACTCCCCCAGAAGAGGGGTCACTGGCAGGCTTTAACTCCCCCAGAAGAGGGGTCACTGGCTGGCTTTTTCTCCTCCCCAGAAGAGGGGTCACTGGCTGGCTTTTACTCCTCCCCAGAAGAGGGGTCACTGGCACGCTTTTACTCCTCCCCAGAAGAGGGGTCACTGGCAGGCTTTTACTCCTCCCCAGAAGAGGGGTCACTGGCAGACTTTTACTCCCCAGAAGAGGGGTCACTGGCAGACTTTTACTCCTCCCCAGAAGAGGCGTCACTGGCAGGCTTTTACTCCTCCCCAGAAGAGGGGTCACTGGCAGACTTTTACTCCCCAAAAGAGGGGTCACTGGCAGGCTTTTACTCCACCCCATAAGAGGGGTCACTGGCAGGCTTTTACTCCCCAGAAGAGGGGTCACTGCCAGGCTTTTACTCCCCCAGAAGAGGGGTCACTGGGAGGTTTTTACTCCCCAGAAGAGGGGTCACTGGCAGGCTTATACTCCTCCCCAGAAGAGGTGTCACTAGCAGGCTTTTACTCCTCCCCAGTAGAGGGGTTACTGGCTGGCTTTTACTCCTCCCCAGAAGAGGGGTCACTAGCAGGCTTTTACTCCTCCCCAGTAGAGGGGTTACTGGCTGGCTTTTACTCCTCCCCAGAAGAGGGGTCACTGGCAGGCTTTTACTCACGAAGAAAAGGGGTCACTGGCTGGCTTTTACTCCTCCCCAGAAGAGGGGTCACTGGAAGGCTTTTACTCCTCCCTAGAAGAGGGGTCACTGGCAGGCTTATACTCCTCCCCAGAAGAGGTGTCACTAGCAGGCTTTACTCCTCCCCAGTAGAGGGGTTACTGGCTGGCTTTTACTCCTCCCCAGAAGAGGGGTCACTGGCAGGCTTTTACTCCCCAGAAGAGGGGTCACTGCCAGGCTTTTACTCCCCAGAAGAGGGGTCACTGGGAGGCTTTTACTCCCCTAGAAGAGGGGTCACTGGCAGGCTTTACTCCCCAGAAGAGGGGTCACTGGCTGGCTTTTACTCCTCCCCAGAAGAGGGGTCACTGGCTGGCTTTTACTCCTCCCCAGAAGAGGGGTCACTGGCAGGCTTTTACTCCTCCCTAGAAGAGGGGTCACTGGCA
Organism: Calotriton arnoldi; assembly: GCA_963921515.1. Classification (NCBI taxonomy): domain Eukaryota; kingdom Metazoa; phylum Chordata; class Amphibia; order Caudata; family Salamandridae; genus Calotriton; species Calotriton arnoldi. The sequence goes on along the minus strand of CAWUFW010005054.1, from coordinate 673,160 downwards.
GGCTTATACTCCTCCCCAGAAGAGGGGTCACTGGCAGGCTTTACTCCTCCCTAGAAGAGGGGTCACTGGCAGGCTTATACTCCTCCCCAGAAGAGGTGTCACTAGCAGGCTTTTCCTCCTCCCCAGTAGAGGGGTTACTGGCTGGCTTTACTCCTCCCCAGAAGTGGGGTCACTGGCAGGCTTTTACTCCCCAGAAGAGGGGTCACTGGCAGGATTTTACTCCTCCACAGAAGAGGGGTCACTGGCAGGCTTTTACTCCCCAGAAGAGGGGTCACTGGCAGGCTTTTACTCCCCCAGAAGAGGGGTCACTGGCAGGCTTTTACTCCTCCCCAGAAGACGGGTCACTGGCAGGCTTTTACTCCTCCCCAGAAGAGGGGTCACTGGCAGGCTTTTACTCCCCCAGAAGAGGGGTCACTGGCTGGCTTTTACTCCTCCCCAGAAGAGGGGTCACTGGCAGGCTTTTACTCCTCCCTAGAAGAGGGGTCACTGGCAGGCTTATACTCCTCCCCAGAAGAGGTGTCACTAGCAGGCTTTTACTCCTCCCCAGTAGAGGGGTTACTGGCTGGCTTTTACTCCTCCCCAGAAGAGGGGTGACTGGCAGGCTTTTACTCCTCCCCACAAGAGTGGTCACTGGCAGGCTTTTACTCCTCCCCAGAAGAGGGGTCACTGGCAGGCTTTACTCCCCCAGAAGAGGGGTCACTGGCAGGCTTTTACTCCCCAGAAGAGGGGTCACTGGCAGGCTTTTACTCCCCCAGAAGAGGGGTCAATGGCAGGCTTTACTCCCCAGAAGAGGGTCCCTGGCAGGCTTTTACTCCCCAGAAGAGGGGTCACTGGTAGGCTTTAACTCCCCCAGAAGAGGGGTCACTGGCAGGCTTTTACTCCTCCCCAGAAGAGGGGTCACTGGAAGGCTTTTACTCCCCCAGAAGAGGGGTCACTGGCAGGCATTTACTCCTCCCCAGAAGAGGGGTCACTGGCAGGCTTTTACTCCTCCCCAGAAGGGGGTCTCTGGCAGGCTTTTACTCCTCCCCAGAAGAGAGGTCACTGGCAGGCTTTTACTCCTCCCCAGAAGAGGGATCACTGGCAGGCTTTACTCCCCAGAAGAGGGGTCACTGGTAGGCCTTTACTCCCCCAGAAGAGGGGTCACTGGCAGAATGTTACTCCTCCACAGAAGAGGGGTCACTGGCAGGCTTTTACTCCCCAGAAGAGGGGTCACTGGCAGGCTTTTACTCCCCCAGAAGAGGGGTCACTGGCAGGCTTTTACTCCTCCCCAGAAGACGGGTCACTGGCAGGCTTTTACTCCTCCCCAGAAGAGGGGTCACTGGCAGGCTTTTACTCCCTCAGAAGAGGGGTCACTGGCAGGCTTTAACTCCCCCAGAAGAGGGGTCACTGGCTGGCTTTTTCTCCTCCCCAGAAGAGGGGTCACTGGCTGGCTTTTACTCCTCCCCAGAAGAGGGGTCACTGCCAGGATTTTACTCCTCCCTAGAAGAGGGGTCACTGGCAGGCTTTTACTCCCCCAGAAGAGGGGGTCACTGGCTGGGTTCTACTCCCCTAGAAGAGGGGTCACTGGCAGGCTTTTACTCCCCCAGAAGAGGGGTCACTGGCAGGCTTTTACCCCTCCCCAGAAGAGGGGTCACTGGCAGGCTTTACTCCTCCCCAGAAGAGGGGTCACTGGCAGGCTTTCCCTCCTCCCCAGAAGAGGGGTCACTGGCTGGCTTTACTCCTCCCCGGAAGAGGGGTCACTGGCAGGCTTTTACTCCTCCCCAGAAGAGGGGTCACTGGCAGGCTTTTACTCCCCCAAAGAGGGGTCACTGGCAGGCTTTACTCCCCAGAAGAGGGGTCACTGGCAGGCTTTTACGCCCCCAGAAGAGGGGTCACTGGCAGGCTTTTACTCCTCCCTAGAAGAGGGGTCACTGGCAGGCTTTTACTTCTCCCCAGTAGAGGGGTCACTGGCAGGTTTTTACTTCTCCCCAGAAGAGGGGTCAATGGCAGTCTTTTACTCCCCCAGAAGAGGGGTCACTGGCAGGCTTTTACTCCTCCGCAGAAGAGGGGTCACTGGCAGGCTTTTACTCCACCCCATAAGAGGGGTCACTGGCAGGCTTTAACTCCTCCCCAGAAGAGGGGTCACTGGCAGGCTTTTACTCCCCCAGAAGAGGGGTCACTGGCAGGCTTTTACTCCCTCAGAAGAGGGGTCACTGGCAGGCTTTTACTCCCCCAGAAGAGGGGTCACTGGCAGGCTTTTACTCCCCAGAAGAGGGGTCACTGGCAGGCTTTTACTCACGAAGAAAAGGGGTCACTGGCTGGCTTTTACTCCTCCACAGAAGAGGGGTCACTGGGAGGCTTTTACTCCTCCCCAGAAGAGGGGTCACTGGCAGGCTTATACTCCTCCCCAGAAGAGGTGTCACTAGCAGGCTTTTACTCCTCCCCAGTAGAGGGGTTACTGGCTGGCTTTTACTCCTCCCCAGAAGAGGGGTCACTGGCAGGCTTTTACTCCCCAGAAGAGGGGTCACTGCCAGGCTTTTACTCCCCCAGAAGAGGGGTCACTGGGAGGTTTTTACTCCCCTAGAAGAGGGGTCACTGGCAGGCTTTTACTCCCTAGAAGAGGGGTCACTGGCAGGCTTTTACTCCCCAGAAGAGGGGTCACTGGCTGGCTTTTACTCCTCCCCAGAAGAGGGGTCACTGGCTGGCTTTTACTCTTCCCCAGAAGAGGGGTCACTGGCAGGCTTTTACTCCTCCCCAGAAGTGGGTCATTGGCAGGCTTTCCTCCTCCCCAGAAGAGGGGTCACTGGCTGGCTTTTACTCCTCCCGGGAAGAGGGGTCACTGGCAGGCTTTACTCCTCCCCAGAAGAGGGGTCACTGGCAGGCTTTTACTCCACCAGAAGAGGGGTCACTGGCAGGCTTTTACTCCTCCCCAGTAGAGGGGTCACTGGCAGGCCTTTACTTCTCCCCAGAAGAGGGGTCAATGGCAGGCTTTTACTTCTCCCTAGAAGAGGGGTCACTGGCAGGCTTATACTCCTCCCCAGAAGAGGTGTCACTAGCAGGCTTTTACTCCTCCCCAGTAGAGGGGTTACTGGCTGGCTTTTACTCCTCCCCAGAAGGGGGGTCCCTGGCAGGCTTTTACTCCCCCAGAAGAGGGGTCACTGCCAGGCTTTTACTCCCCCAGAAGAGGGGTCACTGGGAGGTTTTTACTCCCCTAGAAGAGGGGTCACTGGGAGGCTTTTACTCCCCCAGAAGAGGGGTCACTGGCTGGCTTTACTCCTCCCCAGAAGAGGGGTCACTGGCTGGCTTTTACTCCTCCCCAGAAGAGGGGTCACTGGCAGGCTTTTACTCCTCCCTAGAAGAGGGGTCACTGGCAGGCTTATACTCCTCCCCAGAAGAGGGGTCACTGGCAGGCTTTTACTCCTCCCTAGAAGAGGGTCTCTGGCAGGCTTATACTCCTCCCCAGAAGAGGTGTCACTAGCAGGCTTTTACTCCTCCCCAGTAGAGGGGTTACTGGCTGGCTTTTACTCCTCCCCAGAAGAGGGGTCACTGGCAGGCTTTTACTCCCCAGAAGAGGGGTCACTGCCAGGCTTTTACTCCCCAGAAGAGGGGTCACTGGGAGGTTTTACTCCCCTAGAAGAGGGGTCACTGGCAGGCTTTTACTCCCCTAGAAGAGGGGTCACTGGCAGGCTTTTACTCCCCCAGAAGAGGGGTCACTGGCTGGCTTTTACTCCTCCCCAGAAGAGGGGTCACTGGCTGGCTTTTACTCTTCCCCAGAAGAGGGGTCACTGGCAGGCTTTTACTCCTCCCCAGAAGTGGGTCATTGGCAGGCTTTCCCTCCTCCCCAGAAGAGGGGTCACTGGCTGGCTTTTACTCCTCCCGGGAAGAGGGGTCACTGGCAGGCTTTTACTCCTCCCCAGAAGAGGGGTCACTGGCAGGCTTTTACTCCCCAAAAGAGGGGTCACTGGCAGGCTTTTACTCCACCAGAAGAGGGGTCACTGGCAGGCTTTTACTCCTCCCCAAAAGAGGGGTCACTGGCAGGCTTTACTCCTCCCCAGAAGATGGGTCACTGGCAGGCTTTTACTCCTCCCCAGAAGGGGGTCCCTGGCAGGCTTTACTCCCCAGAAGAGGGATCACTGGCAGGCTTTTACTCCTCCCTAGAAGAGGGGTCACTGGCAGGCTTTTACTCCTCCCCAGTAGAGGGGTCACTGGCAGGCCTTTACTTCTCCCCAGAAGAGGGGTCAATGGCAGGCTTTTACTCCCCCAGAAGAGGGGTCACTGGCAGGCTTTTACTACTCCCCAGAAGAGGGGTCACTTGCAGGCTTTTACTCCTCCCCAGAAGAGGGGTCACTGGCAGGCTTTTCCTCCTCCCCAGAAGTGGGTTCACTTGCTGGCTTTTACTCCTCCCTATAAGAGGGGTCACTGGCTGGATTTTACTCCTCCCCAGAAGAGGGGTCACTGGCAGGCTTTTACTCCTCCCCAGAAGAGGGGTCACTGGCAGGCTTTCCCTGCTCCCCAGAAGAGGGGTCACTGGCTGGCTTTTACTCCTCCCCGGAAGAGGGGTCACTGGCAGGCTTTTACTCCTCCCCAGAAGAGGGTTCACCGGCAGGCTTTTACTCCCCAAAGAGGGGTCACTGCCATGCTTTTACTCCCCCAGAAGAGGGGTCACTGGCAGGCTTTTACTCCTCCCCAAAAGAGGGGTCACTGGCAGGCTTTTACTCCTCCCCAGAAGAGGGGTCACTGGCAGGCTTTTACTCCTCCCCAAAAAAGGGGTCACTGGCAGGCTTTTACTCCCCAGAAGAGGGGTCACTGGCAGGCTTTACTCCCCCAGAAGAGGGGTCACTGGCAGGCTTTTACTCCCCAGAAGAGGGGTCACTGGCAGGCTTTTACTCCCCCAGAAGAGGGGTCACTGGCAGGCTTTTACGCCCCCAGAAGAGGGGTCACTGGCAGGCTTTTACTCCTCCCTAGAAGAGGGGTCACTGGCAGGCTTTTACTCCTCCCCAGTAGAGGGGTCACTGGCAGGTTTTTACTTCTCCCCAGAAGAGGGGTCAATGGCAGTCTTTTACTCCCCCAGAAGAGGGGTCACTGGCAGGCTTTACTCCCCCAGAAGAGGGGTCACTGGCAGGCTTTTACTCCCCAGAAGAGGGGTCACTGGCAGGCTTTTACTCCCGAAGAAAAGGGGTCACTGGCTGGCTTTTACTCCTCCCCAGAAGAGGGGTCACTCGCAGGCTTTTACTCCTCCCTAGAAGAGGGGTCACTGGCAGGCTTATACTCCTCCCCAGAAGAGGTGTCACTAGCAGGCTTTTACTCGTCCCCAGTAGAGGGGTTACTGGCTGGCTTTACTCCTCCCCAGAAGAGGGGTCACTGGCAGGCTTTTACTCCCCAGAAGAGGGGTCACTGCCAGGCTTTTACTCCCCAGAAGAGGGGTCACTGGGAGGTTTTTACTCCCCTAGAAGGGTGGTCACTGGCAGGTTTTTACTCCCCCAGAGGAGGGGTCAATGTCTGGATTTTACTCCTCCCCAGAAGAGGGGTCACTGGCAGGCTTTTACTCCTCCCCAGAAGAGGGGTCACTGGCAGGCTTTTACTCCTCCCCAGAAGTGGGTCACTGGCAGGCTTTCCTCCTTTCCAGAAGAGGGGTCACTGGCTGGCTTTTACTCCTCCCCGGAAGAGGGGTCACTGGCAGGCTTTACTCCCCCAGAAGAGGGGGTCACTGGCTGGGTTCTACTCCCCTAGAAGAGGGGTCACTGGCAGGCTTTTACTCCCCGGTAGAGGGGTCACTGGCAGGCTTTTACTCCTCCCCAGAAGAGGGGTCACTGGCAGGCTTTTACTCCCCAAAAGAGGGGTCACTGGCAGGCTTTTACTCCCCCAGAAGAGGGGTCACTGGCAGGCTTTTACTCCACCCAAAAAGAGGGGTCACTGGCAGGCTTTTACTCCTCCCCAGAAGAGGGGTCACTGGCAGGCTTTTACTCCCCCAGAAGAGGGGTCACTGGCAGGCTTTTACTCCCCAGAAGAGGGGTCACTGGTAGGCTTTTACTCCCCCAGAAGATGGGTCACTGGCAGGCTTTTACTCCCCCAGAAGAGGGGTCACTGGCAGGCTTTTACGCCCCCAGAAGAAGGGTCACTGGCAGGCTTTTACTCCTCCCTAGAGAGGGGTCACTGGCAGGCTTTTACTCCTCCCCAGTAGAGGGGTCACTGGCAGGTTTTTACTTCTCCCAGAAGAGGGGTCAATGGCAGTCTTTTACTCCCCCAGAAGAGGGGTCACTGGCAGGCTTTTACTCCTCTGCAGAAGAGGGGTCACTGGCAGGCTTTTACTCCACCCCATAAGAGGGGTCACTGGCAGGCTTTAACTCCTCCCCAGAAGAGGGGTCACTGGCAGGCTTTTACTCCCCAGAAGAGGGGTCACTGGCAGGCTTTTACTCCCTCAGAAGAGGGGTCACTGGCAGGCTTTTACTCCCCCAGAAGAGGGGTCACTGGCAGGCTTTTACTCCCCAGAAGAGGGGTCACTGGCAGGCTTTTACTCACGAAGAAAAGGGGTTACTGGCTGGCTTTTACTCCTCCCCAGAAGAGGGGTCACTGGCAGGCTTTTACTCCTCCCCAGAAGAGGGGTCACTGGCAGACTTTTACTCCCCAGAAGAGGGGTCACTGGCAGACTTTTACTCCTCCCCAGAAGAGGCGTCACTGGCAGGCTTTTACTCCTCCCCAGAAGAGGGGTCACTGGCAGACTTTTACTCCCCAAAAGAGGGGTCACTGGCAGGCTTTTACTCCACCCCATAAGAGGGGTCACTGGCAGGCTTTTACTCCCCAGAAGAGGGGTCACTGCCAGGCTTTTACTCCCCCAGAAGAGGGGTCACTGGGAGGTTTTTACTCCCCTAGAAGAGGGGTCACTGGCAGGCTTATACTCCTCCCCAGAAGAGGTGTCACTAGCAGGCTTTTACTCCTCCCCAGTAGAGGGGTTACTGGCTGGCTTTTACTCCTCCCCAGAAGAGGGGTCACTAGCAGGCTTTTACTCCTCCCCAGTAGAGGGGTTACTGGCTGGCTTTTACTCCTCCCCAGAAGAGGGGTCACTGGCAGGCTTTTACTCACGAAGAAAAGGGGTCACTGGCTGGCTTTTACTCCTCCCCAGAAGAGGGGTCACTGGCAGCCTTTTACTCCTCCCTAGAAGAGGGGACACTGGCAGGCTTATACTCCTCCCCAGAAGAGGTGTCACTAGCAGGCTTTTACTCCTCCCCAGTAGAGGGGTTACTGGCTGGCTTTTACTCCTCCCCAGAAGAGGGGTCACTGGCAGGCTTTTACTCCCCAGAAGAGGGGTCACTGCCAGGCTTTTACTCCCCAGAAGAGGGGTCACTGGGAGGTTTTTACTCCCCTAGAAGAGGGGTCACTGGCAGGCTTTTACTCCCCCAGAAGAGGGGTCACTGGCTGGCTTTTACTCCTCCCCAGAAGAGGGGTCACTGGCTGGCTTTTACTCCTCCCCAGAAGAGGGGTCACTGGCAGGCTTTTACTCCTCCCTAGAAGAGGGGTCACTGGCAGGCTTATACTCCTCCCCAGAAGAGGGGTCACTGGCAGGCTTTTACTCCTCCCTAGAAGAGGGGTCACTGGCAGGCTTATACTCCTCCCCAGAAGAGGTGTCACTAGCAGGCTTTTCCTCCTCCCCAGTAGAGGGGTTACTGGCTGGCTTTTACTCCTCCCCAGAAGTGGGGTCACTGGCAGGCTTTTACTCCCCAGAAGAGGGGTCACTGGCAGGATTTTACTCCTCCACAGAAGAGGGGTCACTGGCAGGCTTTTACTCCCCCAGAAGAGGGGTCACTGGCAGGCTTTTACTCCCCAGAAGAGGGGTCACTGGCAGGCTTTTACTCCTCCCCAGAAGACGGGTCACTGGCAGGCTTTTACTCCTCCCCAGAAGAGGGGTCACTGGCAGGCTTTTACTCCCCCAGAAGAGGGGTCACTGGCTGGCTTTTACTCCTCCCCAGAAGAGGGGTCACTGGCAGGCTTTTACTCCTCCCTAGAAGAGGGGTCACTGGCAGGCTTATACTCCTCCCCAGAAGAGGTGTCACTAGCAGGCTTTTACTCCTCCCCAGTAGAGGGGTTACTGGCTGGCTTTTACTCCTCCCCAGAAGAGGGGTGACTGGCAGGCTTTTACTCCTCCCCACAAGAGTGGTCACTGGCAGGCTTTTACTCCTCCCCAGAAGAGGGGTCACTGGCAGGCTTTTACTCCCCCAGAAGAGGGGTCACTGGCAGGCTTTTACTCCCCAGAAGAGGGGTCACTGGCAGGCTTTTACTCCCCAGAAGAGGGGTCAATGGCAGGCTTTACTCCCCCAGAAGAGGGGTCCCTGGCAGGCTTTTACTCCCCAGAAGAGGGGTCACTGGTAGGCTTTAACTCCCCCAGAAGAGGGGTCACTGGCAGGCTTTTACTCCTCCCCAGAAGAGGGGTCACTGGAAGGCTTTTACTCCCCCAGAAGAGGGGTCACTGGCAGGCATTTACTCCTCCCCAGAAGAGGGGTCACTGGCAGGCTTTTACTCCTCCCCAGAAGGGGGGTCTCTGGCAGGCTTTTACTCCTCCCCAGAAGAGAGGTCACTGGCAGGCTTTTACTCCTCCCCAGAAGAGGGATCACTGGCAGGCTTTTACTCCCCCAGAAGAGGGGTCACTGGTAGGCCTTTACTCCCCCAGAAGAGGGGTCACTGGCAGAATGTTACTCCTCCACAGAAGAGGGGTCACTGGCAGGCTTTTACTCCCCAGAAGAGGGGTCACTGGCAGGCTTTTACTCCCCCAGAAGAGGGGTCACTGGCAGGCTTTTACTCCTCCCCAGAAGACGGGTCACTGGCAGGCTTTTACTCCTCCCCAGAAGAGGGGTCACTGGCAGGCTTTTACTCCCTCAGAAGAGGGGTCACTGGCAGGCTTTAACTCCCCAGAAGAGGGGTCACTGGCTGGCTTTTTCTCCTCCCCAGAAGAGGGGTCACTGGCTGGCTTTACTCCTCCCCAGAAGAGGGGTCACTGCCAGGATTTTACTCCTCCCTAGAAGAGGGGTCACTGGCAGGCTTTACTCCCCCAGAAGAGGGGGTCACTGGCTGGGTTCTACTCCCTAGAAGAGGGGTCACTGGCAGGCTTTTACTCCCCAGAAGAGGGGTCACTGGCAGGCTTTTACCCCTCCCCAGAAGAGGGGTCACTGGCAGGCTTTTACTCCTCCCCAGAAGAGGGGTCACTGGCAGGCTTTCCTCCTCCCCAGAAGAGGGGTCACTGGCTGGCTTTTACTCCTCCCCGGAAGAGGGGTCACTGGCAGGCTTTTACTCCTCCCCAGAAGAGGGGTCACTGGCAGGCTTTTACTCCCCCAAAAGAGGGGTCACTGGCAGGCTTTTACTCCCCCAGAAGAGGGGTCACTGGCAGGCTTTTACGCCCCCAGAAGAGGGGTCACTGGCAGGCTTTTACTCCTCCCTAGAAGAGGGGTCACTGGCAGGCTTTTACTTCTCCCCAGTAGAGGGGTCACTGGCAGGTTTTTACTTCTCCCCAGAAGAGGGGTCAATGGCAGTCTTTACTCCCCAGAAGAGGGGTCACTGGCAGGCTTTTACTCCTCCGCAGAAGAGGGGTCACTGGCAGGCTTTTACTCCACCCCATAAGAGGGGTCACTGGCAGGCTTTAACTCCTCCCCAGAAGAGGGGTCACTGGCAGGCTTTACTCCCCAGAAGAGGGGTCACTGGCAGGCTTTACTCCCTCAGAAGAGGGGTCACTGGCAGGCTTTTACTCCCCCAGAAGAGGGGTCACTGGCAGGCTTTACTCCCCAGAAGAGGGGTCACTGGCAGGCTTTTACTCACGAAGAAAAGGGGTCACTGGCTGGCTTTTACTCCTCCCCAGAAGAGGGGTCACTGGAAGGCTTTTACTCCTCCCTAGAAGAGGGGTCACTGGCAGGCTTATACTCCTCCCCAGAAGAGGTGTCACTAGCAGGCTTTTACTCCTCCCCAGTAGAGGGGTTACTGGCTGGCTTTTACTCCTCCCCAGAAGAGGGGTCACTGGCAGGCTTTTACTCCCCAGAAGAGGGGTCACTGCCAGGCTTTTACTCCCCCAGAAGAGGGGTCACTGGGAGGTTTTTACTCCCTAGAAGAGGGGTCACTGGCAGGCTTTTACTCCCCTGGAAGAGGGGTCACTGGCAGGCTTTTACTCCCCCAGAAGAGGGGTCACTGGCTGGCTTTTACTCCTCCCCAGAAGAGGGGTCACTGGCTGGCTTTTACTCTTCCCCAGAAGAGGGGTCACTGGCAGGCTTTTACTCCTCCCCAGAAGTGGGTCATTGGCAGGCTTTCCCTCCTCCCCAGAAGAGGGGTCACTGGCTGGCTTTTACTCCTCCCGGGAAGAGGGGTCACTGGCAGGCTTTTACTCCTCCCCAGAAGAGGGGTCACTGGCAGGCTTTTACTCCACCAGAAGAGGGGTCACTGGCAGGCTTTTACTCCTCCCCAGTAGAGGGGTCACTGGCAGGCCTTTACTTCTCCCCAGAAGAGGGGTCAATGGCAGGCTTTTACTCCTCCCTAGAAGAGGGGTCACTGGCAGGCTTATACTCCTCCCCAGAAGAGGTGTCACTAGCAGGCTTTTACTCCTCCCCAGTAGAGGGGTTACTGGCTGGCTTTTACTCCTCCCCAGAAGAGGGGTCACTGGCAGGCTTTTACTCCCCAGAAGAGGGGTCACTGCCAGGCTTTTACTCCCCCAGAAGAGGGGTCACTGGGAGGTTTTTACTCCCCTAGAAGAGGGGTCACTGGGAGGCTTTTACTCCCCCAGAAGAGGGGTCACTGGCTGGCTTTTACTCCTCCCCAGAAGAGGGGTCACTGGCTGGCTTTTACTCCTCCCCAGAAGAGGGGTCACTGGCAGGCTTTTACTCCTCCCTAGAAGAGGGGTCACTGGCAGGCTTATACTCCTCCCCAGAAGAGGGGTCACTGGCAGGCTTTTACTCCTCCCTAGAAGAGGGGTCTCTGGCAGGCTTATACTCCTCCCCAGAAGAGGTGTCACTAGCAGGCTTTTACTCCTCCCCAGTAGAGGGGTTACTGGCTGGCTTTTACTCCTCCCCAGAAGAGGGGTCACTGGCAGGCTTTTACTCCCCAGAAGAGGGGTCACTGCCAGGCTTTTACTCCCCCAGAAGAGGGGTCACTGGGAGGTTTTTACTCCCCTAGAAGAGGGGTCACTGGCAGGCTTTTACTCCCCTAGAAGAGGGGTCACTGGCAGGCTTTTACTCCCCCAGAAGAGGGGTCACTGGCTGGCTTTTACTCCTCCCCAGAAGAGGGGTCACTGGCTGGCTTTTACTCTTCCCCAGAAGAGGGGTCACTGGCAGGCTTTTACTCCTCCCCAGAAGTGGGTCATTGGCAGGCTTTCCCTCCTCCCCAGAAGAGGGGTCACTGGCTGGCTTTTGCTCCTCCCGGGAAGAGGGGTCACTGGCAGGCTTTTACTCCTCCCCAGAAGAGGGGTCACTGGCAGGCTTTTACTCCCCAAAAGAGGGGTCACTGGCAGGCTTTTACTCCACCAGAAGAGGGGTCACTGGCAGGCTTTTACTCCTCCCCAAAAGAGGGGTCACTGGCAGGCTTTTACTCCTCCCCAGAAGATGGGTCACTGGCAGGCTTTTACTCCTCCCCAGAAGGGGGGTCCCTGGCAGGCTTTTACTCCCCCAGAAGAGGGATCACTGGCAGGCTTTTACTCCTCCCTAGAAGAGGGGTCACTGGCAGGCTTTTACTCCTCCCCAGTAGAGGGGTCACTGGCAGGCCTTTACTTCTCCCCAGAAGAGGGGTCAATGGCAGGCTTTTACTCCCCCAGAAGAGGGGTCACTGGCAGGCTTTTACTACTCCCCAGAAGAGGGGTCACTTGCAGGCTTTTACTCCTCCCCAGAAGAGGGGTCACTGGCAGGCTTTTCCTCCTCCCCAGAAGTGGGTTCACTTGCTGGCTTTTACTCCTCCCTATAAGAGGGGTCACTGGCTGGATTTTACTCCTCCCCAGAAGAGGGGTCACTGGCAGGCTTTTACTCCTCCCCAGAAGAGGGGTCACTGGCAGGCTTTCCCTGCTCCCCAGAAGAGGGGTCACTGGCTGGCTTTTACTCCTCCCCGGAAGAGGGGTCACTGGCAGGCTTTTACTCCTCCCCAGAAGAGGGTTCACCGGCAGGCTTTACTCCCCAAAAGAGGGGTCACTGCCATGCTTTTACTCCCCCAGAAGAGGGGTCACTGGCAGGCTTTTACTCCTCCCCAAAAGAGGGGTCACTGGCAGGCTTTTACTCCTCCCCAGAAGAGGGGTCACTGGCAGGCTTTTACTCCTCCCCAAAAAAGGGGTCACTGGCAGGCTTTTACTCCCCCAGAAGAGGGGTCACTGGCAGGCTTTTACTCCCCCAGAAGAGGGGTCACTGGCAGGCTTTTACTCCCCAGAAGAGGGGTCACTGGCAGGCTTTTACTCCCCCAGAAGAGGGGTCACTGGCAGGCTTTTACGCCCCCAGAAGAGGGGTCACTGGCAGGCTTTTACTCCTCCCTAGAAGAGGGGTCACTGGCAGGCTTTTACTCCTCCCCAGTAGAGGGGTCACTGGCAGGTTTTTACTTCTCCCCAGAAGAGGGGTCAATGGCAGTCTTTACTCCCCCAGAAGAGGGGTCACTGGCAGGCTTTTACTCCCCCAGAAGAGGGGTCACTGGCAGGCTTTTACTCCCCAGAAGAGGGGTCACTGGCAGGCTTTTACTCCCGAAGAAAAGGGGTCACTGGCTGGCTTTTACTCCTCCCCAGAAGAGGGGTCACTCGCAGGCTTTTACTCCTCCCTAGAAGAGGGGTCACTGGCAGGCTTATACTCCTCCCCAGAAGAGGTGTCACTAGCAGGCTTTTACTCGTCCCCAGTAGAGGGGTTACTGGCTGGCTTTTACTCCTCCCCAGAAGAGGGGTCACTGGCAGGCTTTTACTCCCCAGAAGAGGGGTCACTGCCAGGCTTTTACTCCCCCAGAAGAGGGGTCACTGGGAGGTTTTTACTCCCCTAGAAGGGTGGTCACTGGCAGGTTTTTACTCCCCCAGAGGAGGGGTCAATGTCTGGATTTTACTCCTCCCCAGAAGAGGGGTCACTGGCAGGCTTTTACTCCTCCCCAGAAGAGGGGTCACTGGCAGGCTTTTACTCCTCCCCAGAAGTGGGTCACTGGCAGGCTTTCCCTCCTTTCCAGAAGAGGGGTCACTGGCTGGCTTTTACTCCTCCCCGGAAGAGGGGTCACTGGCAGGCTTTTACTCCCCCAGAAGAGGGGGTCACTGGCTGGGTTCTACTCCCCTAGAAGAGGGGTCACTGGCAGGCTTTTACTCCCCCGGTAGAGGGGTCACTGGCAGGCTTTTACTCCTCCCCAGAAGAGGGGTCACTGGCAGGCTTTTACTCCCCCAAAAGAGGGGTCACTGGCAGGCTTTTACTCCCCCAGAAGAGGGGTCACTGGCAGGCTTTTACTCCTCCCCAAAAGAGGGGTCACTGGCAGGCTTTTACTCCTCCCCAGAAGAGGGGTCACTGGCAGGCTTTTACTCCCCCAGAAGAGGGGTCACTGGCAGGCTTTTACTCCCCAGAAGAGGGGTCACTGGTAGGCTTTACTCCCCAGAAGATGGGTCACTGGCAGGCTTTTACTCCCCCAGAAGAGGGGTCACTGGCAGGCTTTACGCCCCCAGAAGAGGGGTCACTGGCAGGCTTTTACTCCTCCCTAGAGAGGGGTCACTGGCAGGCTTTTACTCCTCCCCATTAGAGGGGTCACTGGCAGGTTTTTACTTCTCCCCAGAAGAGGGGTCAATGGCAGTCTTTTACTCCCCCAGAAGAGGGGTCACTGGCAGGCTTTTACTCCTCTGCAGAAGAGGGGTCACTGGCAGGCTTTTACTCCACCCCATAAGAGGGGTCACTGGCAGGCTTTAACTCCTCCCCAGAAGAGGGGTCACTGGCAGGCTTTACTCCCCCAGAAGAGGGGTCACTGGCAGGCTTTTACTCCCTCAGAAGAGGGGTCACTGGCAGGCTTTTACTCCCCCAGAAGAGGGGTCACTGGCAGGCTTTTACTCCCCAGAAGAGGGGTCACTGGCAGGCTTTTACTCACGAAGAAAAGGGGTTACTGGCTGGCTTTTACTCCTCCCCAGAAGAGGGGTCACTGGCAGGCTTTTACTCCTCCCTAGAAGAGGGATCACTGGCAGGCTTATACTCCTCCCCAGAAGAGGTGTCACTAGCAGGCTTTTACTCCTCCCCAGTAGAGGGGTTACTGGCTGGCTTTTACTCCTCCCCAGAAGAGGGGTCACTGGCAGGCTTTTACTCCCCAGAAGAGGGGTCACTGCCAGGCTTTTACTCCCCCAGAAGAGGGGTCACTGGGAGGTTTTTACTCCCCTAGAAGAGGGGTCACTGGCAGGCTTTTACTCCCCCAGAAGAGGGGTCACTGGCTGGCTTTTACTCCTCCCCAGAAGAGGGGTCACTGGCTGGCTTTTACTCCTCCCCAGAAGAGGGGTCACTGGCAGGCTTTTACTCCTCCCTAGAAGAGGGGTCACTGGCAGGCTTATACTCCTCCCCAGAAGAGGGGTCACTGGCAGGCTTTACTCCTCCCTAGAAGAGGGGTCACTGGCAGGCTTATACTCCTCCCCAGAAGAGGTGTCACTAGCAGGCTTTTACTCCTCCCCAGTAGAGGGGTTACTGGCTGGCTTTTACTCCTCCCCAGAAGAGGGGTCACTGGCAGGCTTTTACTCCCCAGAAGAGGGGTCACTGCCAGGCTTTTACTCCCCCAGAAGAGGGGTCACTGGGAGGTTTTTACTCCCTAGAAGGGTGGTCACTGGCAGGCTTTACTCCCCAGAGGAGGGGTCACTGTCTGGCTTTTACTCCTCCCCAGAAGAGGGGTCACTGGCAGGCTTTTACTCCTCCCCAGAAGAGGGGTCACTGGCAGGCTTTTACTCCTCCCCAGAAGTGGGTCACTGGCAGGCTTTCCCTCCTTTCCAGAAGAGGGGTCACTGGCTGGCTTTTACTCCTCCCGGAAGAGGGGTCACTGGCAGGCTTTACTCCCCAGAAGAGGGGTCACTGGCTGGGTTCTACTCCCCTAGAAGAGGGGTCACTGGCAGGCTTTTACTCCCCCGGTAGAGGGGTCACTGGCAGGCTTTTACTCCTCCCCAGAAGAGGGGTCACTGGCAGGCTTTTACTCCCCCAAAAGAGGGGTCACTGGCAGGCTTTTACTCCCCAGAAGAGGGGTCACTGGCAGGCTTTTACTCCTCCCCAAAAGAGGGGTCACTGGCAGGCTTTTACTCCTCCCCAGAAGAGGGGTCACTGGCAGGCTTTTACTCCCCCAGAAGAGGGGTCACTGGCAGGCTTTTACTCCCCAGAAGAGGGGTCACTGCCAGGCTTTTACTCCCCCAGAAGAGGGGTCACTGGGAGGCTTTTACTCCCCTAGAAGAGGGGTCACTGGCAGGCTTTTACTCCCCCAGAAGAGGGGTCACTGGCTGGCTTTTACTCCTCCCCAGAAGAGGGGTCACTGGCTGGCTTTTACTCCTCCCCAGAAGAGGGGTCACTGGCAGGCTTTTACTCCTCCCCAGAAGGGGGGTCCCTGGCAGGCTTTTACTCCCCCAGAAGAGGGATCACTGGCAGGCTTTTACTCCTCCCCAGAAGAGGTGTCACTAGCAGGCTTTTACTCCTCCCCAGAAGAGGGGTCACTGGCAGGCTTTTACTCCTCCCTAGAAGAGGGGTCACTGGCAGGCTTATACTCCTCCCCAGAAGAGGGGTCACTGGCAGGCTTTACTCCTCCCTAGAAGAGGGCTCACTGGCAGGCTTATACTCCTCCCCAGAAGAGGTGTCACTAGCAGGCTTTTACTCCTCCCCAATAGAGGGGTTACTGGCTGGCTTTTACTCCTCCCCAGAAGAGGGGTCACTGGCAGGCTTTTACTCCCCAGAAGAGGGGTCACTGCCAGGCTTTTACTCCCCCAGAAGAGGGGTCACTGGGAGGTTTTTACTCCCCTAGAAGAGGGGTCACTGGCAGGCTTTTACTCCCTAGAAGAGGGGTCACTGGCAGGCTTTTACTCCCCAGAAGAGGGGTCACTGGCTGGCTTTTACTCCTCCCCAGAAGAGGGGTCACTGGCTGGCTTTTACTCTTCCCCAGAAGAGGGGTCACTGGCAGGTTTTTACTCCTCCCCAGAAGTGGGTCATTGGCAGGCTTTCCCTCCTCCCCAGAAGAGGGGTCACTGGCTGGCTTTTACTCCTCCCGGGAAGAGGGGTCACTGGCAGGCTTTTACTCCTCCCCAGAAGAGGGGTCACTGGCAGGCTTTTACTCCCCAAAAGAGGGGTCACTGGCAGGCTTTTACTCCACCAGAAGAGGGGTCACTGGCAGGCTTTACTCCTCCCCAAAAGAGGGGTCACTGGCAGGCTTTTACTCCTCCCCAGAAGAGGGGTCACTGGCAGGCTTTTACTCCTCCCCAGAAGGGGGTCCCTGGCAGGCTTTTACTCCCCCAGAAGAGGGATCACTGGCAGGCTTTTACTCCTCCCTAGAAGAGGGGTCACTGGCAGGCTTTACTCCTCCCCAGTAGAGGGGTCACTGGCAGGCCTTTACTTCTCCCCAGAAGAGGGGTCAATGGCAGGCTTCTACTCCCCAGAAGAGGGGTCACTGGCAGGCTTTTACTACTCCCCAGAAGAGGAGTCACTGGTAGGCTTTTACTCCCCAGAAGAGGGGTCACTGGCAGGCTTGTACTCCTCCCCAGAAGAGGGGTCACTGGCAGGCTTTACTCCTCCGCAGAAGAGGGGTCACTGGCAGGCTTTTACTCCTCCCCAGAAGAGGGGTCACTGGCAGGCTTTTACTCCCCAGAAGAGGGGTCACTGGCAGGCTTTTACTCCCCCAGAAGAGGGGTCACTGGCAGGCTTTTACTCCCCAGAAGAGGGGTCACTGGCAGGGTTTTACTCCCGAAGAAAAGGGGTCACTGGCTGGCTTTTACTCCTCCCCAGAAGAGGGGTCACTGGCAGGCTTTTACTCCTCCCCAGCAGAGGGGTCACTTGCAGGCTTTTACTCCTCCCCAGAAGAGGGGTCACTGGCAGGCTTTTCCTCCTCCCCAGAAGTGGGGTCACTTGCTGGCTTTTACTCCTCCCTATAAGAGGGGTCACTGGCTGGATTTTACTCCTCCCCGGAAGAGGGGTCACTGGCAGGCTTTTACTCCTCCCCAGAAGAGGGTTCACCGGCAGGCTTTTACTCCCCAAAAGAGGGGTCACTGCCATGCTTTTACTCCCCAGAAGAGGGGTCACTGGCAGGCTTTTACTCCTCCCCAAAAGAGGGGTCACTGGCAGGCTTTTACTCCCCAGAAGAGGGGTCACTGGCAGGCTTTTACGCCCCCAGAAGAGGGATCACTGGCAGGCTTTTACTCCTCCCTAGAAGAGGGGTCACTGGCAGGCTTTTACTCCTCCCCAGTAGAGGGGTCACTGGCAGGCCTTTACTTCTCCCCAGAAGAGGGGTCAATGGTAGGCTTTTACTACTCCCCAGAAGAGGAGTCACTGGTAGGCTTTTACTCCCCCAGAAGAGGGGTCACTGGCAGGCTTGTACTCCTCCCCAGAAGAGGGGTCACTGGCAGGCTTTTACTCCTCCGCAGAAGAGGGGTCACTGGCAGGCTTTTATTCCTCCCCAGAAGAGGAGTCACTGGCAGGCTTTTACTCCCCCAGAAGAGGGGTCACTGGCAGGCTTTTACTCCCCCAGAAGAGGGGTCACTGGCAGGCTTTTACTCCCCAGAAGAGGGGTCACTGGCAGGCTTTTACTCCCGAAGAAAAGGGGTCACTGGCTGGCTTTTACTCCTCCTCAGAAGAGGGGTCACTGGCAGGCTTTTACTCCTCCCCAGCAGAGGGGTCACTTGCAGGCTTTTACTCCTCCCCAGAAGAGGGGTCACTGGCAGGCTTTTCCTCCTCCCCAGAAGTGGGGTCACTTGCTGGCTTTTACTCCTCCCTATAAGAGGGGTCACTGGCTGGATTTTACTCCTCCCCGGAAGAGGGGTCACTGGCAGGCTTTACTCCTCCCCAGAAGAGGGTTCACCGGCTGGCTTTTACTCCCCCAAAAGAGGGGTCACTGCCATGCTTTTACTCCCCCAGAAGAGGGGTCACTGGCAGGCTTTTACTCCTCCCCAAAAGAGGGGTCACTGGCAGGCTTTTACTCCTCCCCAGAAGAGGGGTCACTGGCAGGCTTTTACTCCTCCCCAAAAAAGGGGTCACTGGCAGGCTTTTACTCCCCCAGAAGAGGGGTCACTGGCACGCTTTTACTCCTCCCCAGAAGAGGGGTCACTGGCAGGCTTTTACTCCTCCCCAGAAGAGGGGTCACTGGCAGACTTTTACTCCCCCAGAAGAGGGGTCACTGGCAGGCTTTTACTCCTCCCCAGAAGAGGCGTCACTGGTAGGCTTTTACTCCCCCAGAATAGGGGTCACTGGTAGGCTTTTACTCCTCCCCAGAAGAGGGGTCACTGCCAGGCATTTACTCCTCCCTAGAAGAGGGGTCACTGGCAGGCTTTTACTCCCCCAGAAGAGGGGGTCACTGGCTGGGTTCTACTCCCCTAGAAGAGGGGTCACTGGCAGGCTTTTACTCCCCCAGAAGAGGGGTCACTGGCAGGCTTTTACCCCTCCCCAGAAGAGGGGTCACTGGCAGGCTTTTACTCCTCCCCAGAAGAGGGGTCACTGGCAGGCTTTCCCTCCTCCCCAGAAGAGGGGTCACTGGCTGGCTTTACTCCTCCCCGGAAGAGGGGTCACTGGCAGGCTTTTACTCCTCCCCAGAAGAGGGGTCACTGGCAGGCTTTTACTCCCCAAAAGAGGGGTCACTGGCAGGCTTTACTCCCCCAGAAGAGGGGTCACTGGCAGGCTTTTACGCCCCCAGAAGAGGGGTCACTGGCAGGCTTTTACTCCTCCCTAGAAGAGGGGTCACTGGCAGGCTTTTACTTCTCCCCAGTAGAGGGGTCACTGGCAGGTTTTTACTTCTCCCCAGAAGAGGGGTCAATGGCAGTCTTTTACTCCCCCAGAAGAGGGGTCACTGGCAGGCTTTTACTCCTCCGCAGAAGAGGGGTCACTGGCAGGCTTTTACTCCACCCCATAAGAGGGGTCACTGGCAGGCTTTAACTCCTCCCCAGAAGAGGGGTCACTGGCAGGCTTTTACTCCCCCAGAAGAGGGGTCACTGGCAGGCTTTTACTCCCTCAGAAGAGGGGTCACTGGCAGGCTTTTACTCCCCCAGAAGAGGGGTCACTGGCAGGCTTTTACTCCCCAGAAGAGGGGTCACTGGCAGGCTTTTACTCACGAAGAAAAGGGGTCACTGGCTGGCTTTTACTCCTCCCCAGAAGAGGGGTCACTGGAAGGCTTTTACTCCTCCCTAGAAGAGGGGTCACTGGCAGGCTTATACTCCTCCCCAGAAGAGGTGTCACTAGCAGGCTTTTACTCCTCCCCAGTAGAGGGGTTACTGGCTGGCTTTTACTCCTCCCCAGAAGAGGGGTCACTGGCAGGCTTTTACTCCCCAGAAGAGGGGTCACTGCCAGGCTTTTACTCCCCCAGAAGAGGGGTCACTGGGAGGTTTTTACTCCCCTAGAAGAGGGGTCACTGGCAGGCTTTACTCCCTAGAAGAGGGGTCACTGGCAGGCTTTTACTCCCCAGAAGAGGGGTCACTGGCTGGCTTTTACTCCTCCCCAGAAGAGGGGTCACTGGCTGGCTTTTACTCTTCCCCAGAAGAGGGGTCACTGGCAGGCTTTTACTCCTCCCCAGAAGTGGGTCATTGGCAGGCTTTCCCTCCTCCCCAGAAGAGGGGTCACTGGCTGGCTTTTACTCCTCCCGGGAAGAGGGGTCACTGGCAGGCTTTTACTCCTCCCCAGAAGAGGGGTCACTGGCAGGCTTTTACTCCCCAAAAGAGGGGTCACTGGCAGGCTTTTACTCCACCAGAAGAGGGGTCACTGGCAGGCTTTTACTCCTCCCCAGTAGAGGGGTCACTGGCAGGCCTTTACTTCTCCCCAGAAGAGGGGTCAATGGCAGGCTTTTACTCCTCCCTAGAAGAGGGGTCACTGGCAGGCTTATACTCCTCCCCAGAAGAGGTGTCACTAGCAGGCTTTTACTCCTCCCCAGTAGAGGGGTTACTGGCTGGCTTTTACTCCTCCCCAGAAGAGGGGTCACTGGCAGGCTTTTACTCCCCAGAAGAGGGGTCACTGCCAGGCTTTTACTCCCCCAGAAGAGGGGTCACTGGGAGGTTTTACTCCCCTAGAAGAGGGGTCACTGGGAGGCTTTTACTCCCCCAGAAGAGGGGTCACTGGCTGGCTTTTACTCCTCCCCAGAAGAGGGGTCACTGGCTGGCTTTTACTCCTCCCCAGAAGAGGGGTCACTGGCAGGCTTTTACTCCTCCCTAGAAGAGGGGTCACTGGCAGGCTTATACTCCTCCCCAGAAGAGGGGTCACTGGCAGGCTTTTACTCCTCCCTAGAAGAGGGGTCACTGGCAGGCTTATACTCCTCCCCAGAAGAGGTGTCACTAGCAGGCTTTTACTCCTCCCCAGTAGAGGGGTAACTGGCTGGCTTTTACTCCTCCCCAGAAGAGGGGTCACTGGCAGGCTTTTACTCCCCAGAAGAGGGGTCACTGCCAGGCTTTTACTCCCCCAGAAGAGGGGTCACTGGCAGGCTTTTACTCCTCCCCAGAAGAGGGGTCACTGGCAGGCTTTCCCTCCTCCCCAGAAGAGGGGTCACTGGCTGGCTTTTACTCCTCCCCGGAAGAGGGGTCACTGGCAGGCTTTTACTCCTCCCCAGAAGAGGGGTCACTGGCAGGCTTTTACTCCCCCAAAAGAGGGGTCACTGGCAGGCTTTACTCCCCCAGAAGAGGGGTCACTGGCAGGCTTTTACGCCCCCAGAAGAGGGGTCACTGGCAGGCTTTTACTCCTCCCTAGAAGAGGGGTCACTGGCAGGCTTTTACTTCTCCCCAGTAGAGGGGTCACTGGCAGGTTTTTACTTCTCCCCAGAAGAGGGGTCAATGGCAGTCTTTTACTCCCCAGAAGAGGGGTCACTGGCAGGCTTTTACTCCTCCGCAGAAGAGGGGTCACTGGCAGGCTTTTACTCCACCCCATAAGAGGGGTCACTGGCAGGCTTTAACTCCTCCCCAGAAGAGGGGTCACTGGCAGGCTTTTACTCCCCCAGAAGAGGGGTCACTGGCAGGCTTTTACTCCCTCAGAAGAGGGGTCACTGGCAGGCTTTTACTCCCCCAGAAGAGGGGTCACTGGCAGGCTTTTACTCCCCAGAAGAGGGGTCACTGGCAGGCTTTTACTCACGAAGAAAAGGGGTCACTGGCTGGCTTTTACTCCTCCCCAGAAGAGGGGTCACTGGAAGGCTTTTACTCCTCCCTAGAAGAGGGGTCACTGGCAGGCTTATACTCCTCCCCAGAAGAGGTGTCACTAGCAGGCTTTTACTCCTCCCCAGTAGAGGGGTTACTGGCTGGCTTTTACTCCTCCCCAGAAGAGGGGTCACTGGCAGGCTTTTACTCCCCAGAAGAGGGGTCACTGCCAGGCTTTTACTCCCCCAGAAGAGGGGTCACTGGGAGGTTTTACTCCCCTAGAAGAGGGGTCACTGGCAGGCTTTTACTCCCCTAGAAGAGGGGTCACTGGCAGGCTTTTACTCCCCCAGAAGAGGGGTCACTGGCTGGCTTTACTCCTCCCCAGAAGAGGGGTCACTGGCTGGCTTTTACTCTTCCCCAGAAGAGGGGTCACTGGCAGGCTTTTACTCCTCCCCAGAAGTGGGTCATTGGCAGGCTTTCCCTCCTCCCCAGAAGAGGGGTCACTGGCTGGCTTTTACTCCTCCCGGGAAGAGGGGTCACTGGCAGGCTTTTACTCCTCCCCAGAAGAGGGGTCACTGGCAGGCTTTTACTCCCCCAAAAGAGGGGTCACTGGCAGGCTTTTACTCCACCAGAAGAGGGGTCACTGGCAGGCTTTTACTCCTCCCCAGTAGAGGGGTCACTGGCAGGCCTTTACTTCTCCCCAGAAGAGGGGTCAATGGCAGGCTTTTACTCCTCCCTAGAAGAGGGGTCACTGGCAGGCTTATACTCCTCCCCAGAAGAGGTGTCACTAGCAGGCTTTTACTCCTCCCCAGTAGAGGGGTTACTGGCTGGCTTTTACTCCTCCCCAGAAGAGGGGTCACTGGCAGGCTTTTACTCCCCAGAAGAGGGGTCACTGCCAGGCTTTTACTCCCCCAGAAGAGGGGTCACTGGGAGGTTTTTACTCCCCTAGAAGAGGGGTCACTGGGAGGCTTTTACTCCCCCAGAAGAGGGGTCACTGGCTGGCTTTTACTCCTCCCCAGAAGAGGGGTCACTGGCTGGCTTTTACTCCTCCCCAGAAGAGGGGTCACTGGCAGGCTTTTACTCCTCCCTAGAAGAGGGGTCACTGGCAGGCTTATACTCCTCCCCAGAAGAGGGGTCACTGGCAGGCTTTTACTCCTCCCTAGAAGAGGGGTCACTGGCAGGCTTATACTCCTCCCCAGAAGAGGTGTCACTAGCAGGCTTTTACTCCTCCCCAGTAGAGGGGTTACTGGCTGGCTTTTACTCCTCCCCAGAAGAGGGGTCACTGGCAGGCTTTTACTCCCCAGAAGAGGGGTCACTGCCAGGCTTTTACTCCCCCAGAAGAGGGGTCACTGGGAGGTTTTTACTCCCTTAGAAGAGGGGTCACTGGCAGGCTTTTACTCCCCTAGAAGAGGGGTCACTGGCAGGCTTTTACTCCCCCAGAAGAGGGGTCACTGGCTGGCTTTTACTCCTCCCCAGAAGAGGGGTCACTGGCTGGCTTTTACTCTTCCCCAGAAGAGGGGTCACTGGAAGGCTTTTACTCCTCCCTAGAAGAGGGGTCACTGGCAGGCTTATACTCCTCCCCAGAAGAGGTGTCACTAGCAGGCTTTTACTCCTCCCCAGTAGAGGGGTTACTGGCTGGCTTTTACTCCTCCCCAGAAGAGGGGTCACTGGCAGGCTTTTACTCCCCAGAAGAGGGGTCACTGCCAGGCTTTTACTCCCCCAGAAGAGGGGTCACTGGGAGGTTTTTACTCCCCTAGAAGAGGGGTCACTGGCAGGCTTTTACTCCCCTAGAAGAGGGGTCACTGGCAGGCTTTTACTCCCCAGAAGAGGGGTCACTGGCTGGCTTTTACTCCTCCCCAGAAGAGGGGTCACTGGCTGGCTTTTACTCTTCCCCAGAAGAGGGGTCACTGGCAGGCTTTTACTCCTCCCCAGAAGTGGGTCATTGGCAGGCTTTCCTCCTCCCCAGAAGAGGGGTCACTGGCTGGCTTTTACTCCTCCCGGGAAGAGGGGTCACTGGCAGGCTTTTACTCCTCCCCAGAAGAGGGGTCACTGGCAGGCTTTTACTCCCCCAAAAGAGGGGTCACTGGCAGGCTTTTACTCCACCAGAAGAGGGGTCACTGGCAGGCTTTTACTCCTCCCCAGTAGAGGGGTCACTGGCAGGCCTTTACTTCTCCCCAGAAGAGGGGTCAATGGCAGGCTTTTACTCCTCCCTAGAAGAGGGGTCACTGGCAGGCTTATACTCCTCCCCAGAAGAGGTGTCACTAGCAGGCTTTTACTCCTCCCCAGTAGAGGGGTTACTGGCTGGCTTTACTCCTCCCCAGAAGAGGGGTCACTGGCAGGCTTTTACTCCCCAGAAGAGGGGTCACTGCCAGGCTTTTACTCCCCCAGAAGAGGGGTCACTGGGAGGTTTTTACTCCCCTAGAAGAGGGGTCACTGGGAGGCTTTTACTCCCCCAGAAGAGGGGTCACTGGCTGGCTTTTACTCCTCCCCAGAAGAGGGGTCACTGGCTGGCTTTTACTCCTCCCCAGAAGAGGGGTCACTGGCAGGCTTTTACTCCTCCCTAGAAGAGGGGTCACTGGCAGGCTTATACTCCTCCCCAGAAGAGGGGTCACTGGCAGGCTTTTACTCCTCCCTAGAAGAGGGGTCACTGGCAGGCTTATACTCCTCCCCAGAAGAGGTGTCACTAGCAGGCTTTTACTCCTCCCCAGTAGAGGGGTTACTGGCTGGCTTTTACTCCTCCCCAGAAGAGGGGTCACTGGCAGGCTTTTACTCCCCAGAAGAGGGGTCACTGCCAGGCTTTTACTCCCCCAGAAGAGGGGTCACTGGGAGGTTTTTACTCCCTTAGAAGAGGGGTCACTGGCAGGCTTTTACTCCCCTAGAAGAGGGGTCACTGGCAGGCTTTTACTCCCCCAGAAGAGGGGTCACTGGCTGGCTTTTACTCCTCCCCAGAAGAGGGGTCACTGGCTGGCTTTTACTCTTCCCCAGAAGAGGGGTCACTGGCAGGCTTTTACTCCTCCCCAGAAGTGGGTCATTGGCAGGCTTTCCCTCCTCCCCAGAAGAGGGGTCACTGGCTGGCTTTTACTCCTCCCGGAAGAGGGGTCACTGGCAGGCTTTTACTCCTCCCCAGAAGAGGGGTCACTGGCAGGCTTTTACTCCCCAAAAGAGGGGTCACTGGCAGGCTTTTACTCCACCAGAAGAGGGGTCACTGGCAGGCTTTTACTCCTCCCCAAAAGAGGGGTCACTGGCAGGCTTTTACTCCTCCCCAGAAGAGGGGTCACTGGCAGGCTTTTACTCCTCCCCAGAAGGGGGTCCCTGGCAGGCTTTTACTCCCCCAGAAGAGGGATCACTGGCAGGCTTTTACTCCTCCCTAGAAGAGGGGTCACTGGCAGGCTTTTACTCCTCCCCAGTAGAGGGGTCACTGGCAGGCCTTTACTTCTCCCCAGAAGAGGGGTCAATGGCAGGCTTTTACTCCCCCAGAAGAGGGGTCACTGGCAGGCTTTTACTACTCCCCAGAAGAGGGGTCACTTGCAGGCTTTTACTCCTCCCCAGAAGAGGGGTCACTGGCAGGCTTTTCCTCCTCCCCAGAAGTGGGTTCACTTGCTGGCTTTTACTCCTCCCTATAAGAGGGGTCACTGGCTGGATTTTACTCCTCCCCAGAAGAGGGGTCACTGGCAGGCTTTTACTCCTCCCCAGAAGAGGGGTCACTGGCAGGCTTTTCCTCCTCCCCAGAAGTGGGTTCACTTGCTGGCTTTTACTCCTCCCTATAAGAGGGGTCACTGGCTGGATTTACTCCTCCCCAGAAGAGGGGTCACTGGCAGGCTTTTACTCCTCCCCAGAAGAGGGGTCACTGGCAGGCTTTCCCTGCTCCCCAGAAGAGGGGTCACTGGCTGGCTTTTACTCCTCCCCGGAAGAGGGGTCACTGGCAGGCTTTTACTCCTCCCCAGAAGAGGGTTCACCGGCAGGCTTTTACTCCCCCAAAAGAGGGGTCACTGCCATGCTTTTACTCCCCCAGAAGAGGGGTCACTGGCAGGCTTTTACTCCTCCCCAAAAGAGGGGTCACTGGCAGGCTTTTACTCCTCCCCAGAAGAGGGGTCACTGGCAGGCTTTTACTCCTCCCCAAAAAAGGGGTCACTGGCAGGCTTTTACTCCCCCAGAAGAGGGGTCACTGGCAGGCTTTTACTCCCCCAGAAGAGGGGTCACTGGCAGGCTTTTACTCCCCAGAAGAGGGGTCACTGGCAGGCTTTTACTCCCCCAGAAGAGGGGTCACTGGCAGGCTTTTACGCCCCCAGAAGAGGGGTCACTGGCAGGCTTTCACTCCTCCCTAGAAGAGGGGTCACTGGCAGGCTTTTACTCCTCCCCAGTAGAGGGGTCACTGGCAGGTTTTTACTTCTCCCCATAAGAGGGGTCACTGGCAGGCTTTTACTCCCCCAGAAGAGGGGTCACTGGCAGGCTTTTACTCCCCAGAAGAGGGGTCACTGGCAGGCTTTACTCCCCAGAAGAGGGGTCACTGGCAGGCTTTTACTCCCGAAGAAAAGGGGTCACTGGCTGGCTTTTACTCCTCCCCAGAAGAGGGGTCACTCGCAGGCTTTTACTCCTCCCTAGAAGAGGGGTCACTGGCAGGCTTATACTCCTCCCCAGAAGAGGTGTCACTAGCAGGCTTTTACTCCTCCCCAGTAGAGGGGTTACTGGCTGGCTTTTACTCCTCCCCAGAAGAGGGGTCACTGGCAGGCTTTTACTCCCCAGAAGAGGGGTCACTGCCAGGCTTTTACTCCCCCAGAAGAGGGGTCACTGGGAGGTTTTTACTCCCCTAGAAGGGTGGTCACTGGCAGGCTTTTACTCCCCCAGAGGAGGGGTCAATGTCTGGATTTTACTCCTCCCCAGAAGAGGGGTCACTGGCAGGCTTTTACTCCTCCCCAGAAGAGGGGTCACTGGCAGGCTTTTACTCCTCCCCAGAAGTGGGTCACTGGCAGGCTTTTACTCCTCCCCAGTAGAGGGGTCACTGGCAGGTTTTTACTTCTCCCCAGAAGAGGGGTCAATGGCAGTCTTTTACTCCCCCAGAAGAGGGGTCACTGGCAGGCTTTTACTCCTCTGCAGAAGAGGGGTCACTGGCAGGCTTTTACTCCACCCCATAAGAGGGGTCACTGGCAGGCTTTAACTCCTCCCCAGAAGAGGGGTCACTGGCAGGCTTTTACTCCCCCAGAAGAGGGGTCACTGGCAGGCTTTTACTCCCTCAGAAGAGGGGTCACTGGCAGGCTTTTACTCCCCCAGAAGAGGGGTCACTGGCAGGCTTTTACTCCCCAGAAGAGGGGTCACTGGCAGGCTTTACTCACGAAGGAAAGGGGTTACTGGCTGGCTTTTACTCCTCCCCAGAAGAGGGGTCACTGGCAGGCTTTTACTCCTCCCTAGAAGAGGGATCACTGGCAGGCTTATACTCCTCCCCAGAAGAGGTGTCACTAGCAGGCTTTTACTCCTCCCCAGTAGAGGGGTTACTGGCTGGCTTTTACTCCTCCCCAGAAGAGGGGTCACTGGCAGGCTTTTACTCCCCAGAAGAGGGGTCACTGCCAGGCTTTTACTCCCCCAGAAGAGGGGTCACTGGGAGGTTTTTACTCCCCTAGAAGAGGGGTCACTGGCAGGCTTTTACTCCCCCAGAAGAGGGGTCACTGGCTGGCTTTTACTCCTCCCCAGAAGAGGGGTCACTGGCTGGCTTTTACTCCTCCCCAGAAGAGGGGTCACTGGCAGGCTTTTACTCCTCCCTAGAAGAGGGGTCACTGGCAGGCTTATACTCCTCCCCAGAAGAGGGGTCACTGGCAGGCTTTTACTCCTCCCTAGAAGAGGGGTCACTGGCAGGCTTATACTCCTCCCCAGAAGAGGTGTCACTAGCAGGCTTTTACTCCTCCCCAGTAGAGGGGTTACTGGCTGGCTTTTACTCCTCCCCAGAAGAGGGGTCACTGGCAGGCTTTTACTCCCCAGAAGAGGGGTCACTGCCAGGCTTTTACTCCCCAGAAGAGGGGTCACTGGGAGGCTTTTACTCCCCTAGAAGAGGGGTCACTGGTAGGCTTTTACTCCCCTAGAAGAGGGGTCACTGGCAGGCTTTTGCTCCTCCCGGGAAGAGGGGTCACTGGCAGGCTTTTACTCCTCCCCAGAAGAGGGGTCACTGGCAGGCTTTTACTCCCCCAAAAGAGGGGTCACTGGCAGGCTTTTACTCCACCAGAAGAGGGGTCACTGGCAGGCTTTTACTCCTCCCCAAAAGAGGAGTCACTGGCAGGCTTTTACTCCTCCCCAGTAGAGGGGTTACTGGCTGGCTTTTACTCCTCCCCAGAAGAGGGGTCACTGGCAGGCTTTTACTCCCCAGAAGAGGGGTCACTGCCAGGCTTTTACTCCCCCAGAAGAGGGGTCACTGGGAGGTTTTTACTCCCCTAGAAGAGGGGTCACTGGCAGGCTTTTACTCCCCTAGAAGAGGGGTCACTGGCAGGCTTTTACTCCCCAGAAGAGGGGTCACTGGCAGGCTTTTACTCCCGAAGAAAAGGGGTCACTGGCTGGCTTTTACTCCTCCCCAGAAGAGGGGTCACTCGCAGGCTTTTACTCCTCCCTAGAAGAGGGGTCACTGGCAGGCTTATACTCCTCCCCAGAAGAGGTGTCACTAGCAGGATTTTACTCCTCCCCAGTAGAGGGGTTACTGGCTGGCTTTTACTCCTCCCCAGAAGAGGGGTCACTGGCAGGCTTTTACTCCCCAGAAGAGGGGTCACTGCCAGGCTTTTACTCCCCCAGAAGAGGGGTCACTGGGAGGTTTTTACTCCCCTAGAAGGGTGGTCACTGGCAGGCTTTTACTCCCCCAGAGGAGGGGTCACTGTCTGGCTTTTACTCCTCCCCAGAAGAGGGGTCACTGGCAGGCTTTTACTCCTCCCCAGAAGAGGGGTCACTGGCAGGCTTTTACTCCTCCCCAGAAGTGGGTCACTGGCAGGCTTTCCCTCCTTTCCAGAAGAGGGGTCACTGGCTGGCTTTTACTCCTCCCCGGAAGAGGGGTCACTGGCAGGCTTTTACTCCCCCAGAAGAGGGGGTCACTGGCTGGGTTCTACTCCCTAGAAGAGGGGTCACTGGCAGGCTTTTACTCCCCGGAAGAGGGGTCACTGGCAGGCTTTTACTCCTCCCCAGAAGAGGGGTCACTGGCAGGCTTTTACTCCCCCAAAAGAGGGGTCACTGGCAGGCTTTACTCCCCCAGAAGAGGGGTCACTGGCAGGCTTTTACTCCTCCCCAAAAGAGGGGTCACTGGCAGGCTTTTACTCCTCCCCAGAAGAGGGGTCACTGGCAGGCTTTTACTCCCCCAGAAGAGGGGTCACTGGCAGGCTTTTACTCCCCAGAAGAGGGGTCACTGGTAGGCTTTTACTCCCCCAGAAGAGGGGTCACTGGCAGGCTTTTACTCCCCCAGAAGAGGGGTCACTGGCAGGCTTTTACGCCCCCAGAAGAAGGGTCACTGGCAGGCTTTTACTCCTCCCTAGAGAGGGGTCACTGGCAGGATTTTACTCCTCCCCAGTAGAGGGGTCACTGGCAGGTTTTTACTTCTCCCCAGAAGAGGGGTCAATGGCAGTCTTTTACTCCCCCAGAAGAGGGGTCACTGGCAGGCTTTTACTCCTCTGCAGAAGAGGGGTCACTGGCAGGCTTTTACTCCACCCCATAAGAGGGGTCACTGGCAGGCTTTAACTCCTCCCCAGAAGAGGGGTCACTGGCAGGCTTTTACTCCCCCAGAAGAGGGGTCACTGGCAGGCTTTTACTCCCTCAGAAGAGGGGTCACTGGAAGGCTTTTACTCCCCAGAAGAGGGGTCACTGGCAGGCTTTTACTCACGAAGAAAAGGGGTTACTGGCTGACTTTTACTCCTCCCCAGAAGAGGGGTCACTGGCAGGCTTTTACTCCTCCCTAGAAGAGGGATCACTGGCAGGCTTATACTCCTCCCCAGAAGAGGTGTCACTAGCAGGCTTTTACTCCTCCCCAGTAGAGGGGTTACTGGCTGGCTTTTACTCCTCCCCAGAAGAGGGGTCACTGGCAGGCTTTTACTCCCCAGAAGAGGGGTCACTGCCAGGCTTTTACTCCTCCCCAGAAGGGGGTCCCTGGCAGGCTTTTACTCCCCAGAAGAGGGATCACTGGCAGGCTTTTACTCCTCCCCAGAAGAGGTGTCACTAGCAGGCTTTTACTCCTCCCCAGAAGAGGGGTCACTGGCAGGCTTTTACTCCTCCCTAGAAGAGGGGTCACTGGCAGGCTTATACTCCTCCCCAGAAGAGGGGTCACTGGCAGGCTTTACTCCTCCCTAGAAGAGGGGTCACTGGCAGGCTTATACTCCTCCCCAGAAGAGGTGTCACTAGCAGGCTTTTACTCCTCCCCAATAGAGGGGTTACTGGCTGGCTTTTACTCCTCCCCAGAAGAGGGGTCACTGGCAGGCTTTTACTCCCCAGAAGAGGGGTCACTGCCAGGCTTTTACTCCCCCAGAAGAGGGGTCACTGGGAGGTTTTTACTCCCCTAGAAGAGGGGTCACTGGCAGGCTTTTACTCCCCTAGAAGAGGGGTCACTGGCAGGCTTTTACTCCCCCAGAAGAGGGGTCACTGGCTGGCTTTTACTCCTCCCCAGAAGAGGGGTCACTGGCTGGCTTTTACTCTTCCCCAGAATAGGGGTCACTGGCAGGCTTTTACTCCTCCCCAGAAGTGGGTCATTGGCAGGCTTTCCCTCCTCCCCAGAAGAGGGGTCACTGGCTGGCTTTACTCCTCCCGGGAAGAGGGGTCACTGGCAGGCTTTTACTCCTCCCCAGAAGAGGGGTCACTGGCAGGCTTTTACTCCCCCAAAAGAGGGGTCACTGGCAGGCTTTTACTCCACCAGAAGAGGGGTCACTGGCAGGCTTTTACTCCTCCCCAAAAGAGGGGTCACTGGCAGGCTTTTACTCCTCCCCAGAAGAGGGGTCACTGGCAGGCTTTTACTCCTCCCCAGAAGGGGGGTCCCTGGCAGGCTTTTACTCCCCCAGAAGAGGGATCACTGGCAGGCTTTTACTCCTCCCTAGAAGAGGGGTCACTGGCAGGCTTTTACTCCTCCCCAGTAGAGGGGTCACTGGCAGGCCTTTACTTCTCCCCAGAAGAGGGGTCAATGGCAGGCTTCTACTCCCCCAGAAGAGGGGTCACTGGCAGGCTTTTACTACTCCCCAGAAGAGGAGTCACTGGTAGGCTTTTACTCCCCCAGAAGAGGGGTCACTGGCAGGCTTGTACTCCTCCCCAGAAGAGAGGTCACTGGCAGGCTTTTACTCCTCCGCAGAAGAGGGGTCACTGGCAGGCTTTTACTCCTCCCCAGAAGAGGGGTCACTGGCAGGCTTTTACTCCCCAGAAGAGGGGTCACTGGCAGGCTTTTACTCCCCCAGAAGAGGGGTCACTGGCAGGCTTTTACTCCCCAGAAGAGGGGTCACTGGCAGGCTTTTACTCCCGAAGAAAAGGGGTCACTGGCTGGCTTTTACTCCTCCCCAGAAGAGGGGTCACTGGCAGGCTTTTACTCCTCCCCAGCAGAGGGGTCACTTGCAGGCTTTTACTCCTCCCCAGAAGAGGGGTCACTGGCAGGCTTTTCCTCCTCCCCAGAAGTGGGGTCACTTGCTGGCTTTTACTCCTCCCTATAAGAGGGGTCACTGGCTGGATTTTACTCCTCCCCGGAAGAGGGGTCACTGGCAGGCTTTTACTCCTCCCCAGAAGAGGGTTCACCGGCAGGCTTTTACTCCCCCAAAGAGGGGTCACTGCCATGCTTTTACTCCCCAGAAGAGGGGTCACTGGCAGGCTTTTACTCCTCCCCAAAAGAGGGGTCACTGGCAGGCTTTTACTCCTCCCCAGAAGAGGGGTCACTGGCAGGCTTTTACTCCTCCCCAAAAGAGGGGTCACTGGCAGGCTTTTACTCACCCAGAAGAGGGGTCACTGGCAGGCTTTTACTCCCCCAGAAGAGGGGTCACTGGCAGGCTTTTCCTCCCCCAGAAGAGGGGTCACTGGCAGGCTTTTACGCCCCCAGAAGAGGGGTCACTGGCAGGCTTTTACTCCTCCCTAGAAGAGGGGTCACTGGCAGGCTTTTACTCCCCAGTAGAGGGGTCACTGGCAGGTTTTTACTTCTCCCCAGAAGAGGGGTCAATGGCAGTCTTTTACTCCCCCAGAAGAGGGGTCAATGGCAGGCTTTTACTCCTCCGCAGAAGAGGGGTCACTGGCAGGCTTTTACTCCACCCCATAAGAGGGGTCACTGGCAGGCTTTTACTCCCCCAGAAGAGGGGTCACTGGCAGGCTTTTACTCCCCAGAAGAGGGGTCACTGGCAGGCTTTTACTCCTCCCCAGTAGAGGGGTCACTGGCAGGCCTTTACTTCTCCCCAGAAGAGGGGTCAATGGCAGGCTTTTACTCCCCAGAAGAGGGGTCACTGGCAGGCTTTTACTACTCCCCAGAAGAGGAGTCACTGGTAGGCTTTTACTCCCCCAGAAGAGGGGTCACTGGCAGGCTTGTACTCCTCCCCAGAAGAGGGGTCACTGGCAGGCTTTTACTCCTCCGCAGAAGAGGGGTCACTGGCAGGCTTTTACTCCTCCCCAGAAGAGGGGTCACTGGCAGGCTTTTACTCCCCCAGAAGAGGGGTCACTGGCAGGCTTTTACTCCCCCAGAACAGGGGTCACTGGCAGGCTTTTACTCCCCAGAAGAGGGGTCACTGGCAGGCTTTTACTCCCGAAGAAAAGGGGTCACTGGCTGGCTTTTACTCCTCCCCAGAAGAGGGGTCACTGGCAGGCTTTTACTCCTCCCCAGCAGAGGGGTCACTTGCAGGCTTTTACTCCTCCCCAGAAGAGGGGTCACTGGCAGGCTTTTCCTCCTCCCCAGAAGTGGGGTCACTTGCTGGCTTTTACTCCTCCCTATAAGAGGGGTCACTGGCTGGATTTTACTCCTCCCCGGAAGAGGGGTCACTGGCAGGCTTTTACTCCTCCCCAGAAGAGGGTTCACCGGCAGGCTTTTACTCCCCCAAAGAGGGGTCACTGCCATGCTTTTACTCCCCCAGAAGAGGGGTCACTGGCAGGCTTTTACTCCTCCCCAAAAGAGGGGTCACTGGCAGGCTTTTACTCCTCCCCAGAAGAGGGGTCACTGGCAGGCTTTTACTCCTCCCCAAAAGAGGGGTCACTGGCAGGCTTTTACTCCCCCAGAAGAGGGGTCACTGGCAGGCTTTTACTCCCCCAGAAGAGGGGTCACTGGCAGGCTTTTACTCCCCAGAAGAGGGGTCACTGGCAGGCTTTTACTCCCCCAGTAGAGGGGTCACTGGCAGGCTTTTACGCCCCCAGAAGAGGGGTCACTGGCAGGCTTTTACTCCTCCCTAGAAGAGGGGTCACTGGCAGGCTTTTACTCCTCCCCAGTAGAGGGGTCACTGGCAGGTTTTTACTTCTCCCCAGAAGAGGGGTCAATGGCAGTCTTTTACTCCCCCAGAAGAGGGGTCAATGGCAGGCTTTTACTCCTCCGCAGAAGAGGGGTCACTGGCAGGCTTTTACTCCACCCCATAAGAGGGGTCACTGGCAGGCTTTTACTCCCCAGAAGAGGGGTCACTGGCAGGCTTTTACTCCCCAGAAGAGGGGTCACTGGCAGGCTTTTACTCCCGAAGAAAAGGGGTCACTGGCTGGCTTTTACTCCTCCCCAGAAGAGGGGTCACTCGCAGGCTTTTACTCCTCCCCAGTAGAGGGGTTACTGGCTGGCTTTTACTCCTCCCCAGAAGAGGGGTCACTGGCAGGCTTTTACTCCCCAGAAGAGGGGTCACTGCCAGGCTTTTACTCCCCCAGAGGAGGGGTCACTGGCTGGCTTTTACTCCTCCCCAGAAGAGGGGTCACTGGCAGGCTTTTACTCCTCCCCAGAAGAGGGGTCACTGGCAGGCTTTTACTCCTCCCCAGAAGTGGGTCACTGGCAGGCTTTTACTCCCCCAAAAGAGGGGTCACTGGCAGGCTTTTACTCCCCCAGAAGAGGGGTCACTGGCAGGCTTTTACTCCCTCAGAAGAGGGGTCACTGGCAGGCTTTTACTCCCCCAGAAGAGGGGTCACTGGCAGGCTTTTACTCCCCAGAAGAGGGGTCACTGGCAGGCTTTTACTCACGAAGAAAAGGGGTCACTGGCTGGCTTTTACTCCTCCCCAGAAGAGGGGTCACTGGAAGGCTTTTACTCCTCCCTAGAAGAGGGATCACTGGCAGGCTTATACTCCTCCCCAGAAGAGGTGTCACTAGCAGGCTTTTACTCCTCCCCAGTAGAGGGGTCACTGGGAGGCTTTTACTCCTCCTAGAAGAGGGGTCACTGGCAGGCTTTTACTCCCCAGAAGAGGTGTCACTAGCAGGCTTTTACTCCTCCCCAGAAGAGGGGTCACTGGGAGGTTTTTACTCCCCTAGAAGAGGGGTCACTGGCAGGCTTTTACTCCCCTAGAAGAGGGGTCACTGGCAGGCTTTTACTCCCCCAGAAGAGGGGTCACTGGCTGGCTTTTACTCCTCCCCAGAAGAGGGGTCACTGGCTGGCTTTTACTCTTCCCCAGAAGAGGGGTCACTGGCAGGCTTTTACTCCTCCCCAGAAGTGGGTCATTGGCAGGCTTTCCTCCTCCCCAGAAGAGGGGTCACTGGCTGGCTTTACTCCTCCCGGGAAGAGGGGTCACTGGCAGGCTTTTACTCCTCCCCAGAAGAGGGGTCACTGGCAGGCTTTTACTCCCCAAAAGAGGGGTCACTGGCAGGCTTTTACTCCACCAGAAGAGGGGTCACTGGCAGGCTTTTACTCCTCCCCAGTAGAGGGGTCACTGGCAGGCCTTTACTTCTCCCCAGAAGAGGGGTCAATGGCAGGCTTTTACTCCTCCCTAGAAGAGGGGTCACTGGCAGGCTTATACTCCTCCCCAGAAGAGGTGTCACTAGCAGGCTTTTACTCCTCCCCAGTAGAGGGGTTACTGGCTGGCTTTTACTCCTCCCCAGAAGAGGGGTCACTGGCAGGCTTTTACTCCCCAGAAGAGGGGTCACTGCCAGGCTTTTACTCCCCCAGAAGAGGGGTCACTGGGAGGTTTTACTCCCCTAGAAGAGGGGTCACTGGGAGGCTTTTACTCCCCCAGAAGAGGGGTCACTGGCTGGCTTTTACTCCTCCCCAGAAGAGGGGTCACTGGCTGGCTTTTACTCCTCCCCAGAAGAGGGGTCACTGGCAGGCTTTTACTCCTCCCTAGAAGAGGGGTCACTGGCAGGCTTATACTCCTCCCCAGAAGAGGGGTCACTGGCAGGCTTTTACTCCTCCCTAGAAGAGGGGTCACTGGCAGGCTTATACTCCTCCCCAGAAGAGGTGTCACTAGCAGGCTTTTACTCCTCCCCAGTAGAGGGGTTACTGGCTGGCTTTTACTCCTCCCCAGAAGAGGGGTCACTGGCAGGCTTTTACTCCCCAGAAGAGGGGTCACTGCCAGGCTTTTACTCCCCCAGAAGAGGGGTCACTGGGAGGTTTTTACTCCCTTAGAAGAGGGGTCACTGGCAGGCTTTTACTCCCTAGAAGAGGGGTCACTGGCAGGCTTTTACTCCCCCAGAAGAGGGGTCACTGGCTGGCTTTTACTCCTCCCCAGAAGAGGGGTCACTGGCTGGCTTTTACTCTTCCCCAGAAGAGGGGTCACTGGCAGGCTTTTACTCCTCCCCAGAAGTGGGTCATTGGCAGGCTTTCCCTCCTCCCCAGAAGAGGGGTCACTGGCTGGCTTTTACTCCTCCCGGGAAGAGGGGTCACTGGCAGGCTTTTACTCCTCCCCAGAAGAGGGGTCACTGGCAGGCTTTTACTCCCCCAAAAGAGGGGTCACTGGCAGGCTTTTACTCCACCAGAAGAGGGGTCACTGGCAGGCTTTTACTCCTCCCCAAAAGAGGGGTCACTGGCAGGCTTTTACTCCTCCCCAGAAGAGGGGTCACTGGCAGGCTTTTACTCCTCCCCAGAAGGGGGGTCCCTGGCAGGCTTTTACTCCCCCAGAAGAGGGATCACTGGCAGGCTTTTACTCCTCCCTAGAAGAGGGGTCACTGGCAGGCTTTTACTCCTCCCCAGTAGAGGGGTCACTGGCAGGCCTTTACTTCTCCCCAGAAGAGGGGTCAATGGCAGGCTTTTACTCCCCCAGAAGAGGGGTCACTGGCAGGCTTTTACTACTCCCCAGAAGAGGGGTCACTTGCAGGCTTTTACTCCTCCCCAGAAGAGGGGTCACTGGCAGGCTTTTCCTCCTCCCCAGAAGTGGGTTCACTTGCTGGCTTTTACTCCTCCCTATAAGAGGGGTCACTGGCTGGATTTTACTCCTCCCCAGAAGAGGGGTCACTGGCAGGCTTTTACTCCTCCCCAGAAGAGGGGTCACTGGCAGGCTTTTCCTCCTCCCCAGAAGTGGGTTCACTTGCTGGCTTTTACTCCTCCCTATAAGAGGGGTCACTGGCTGGATTTTACTCCTCCCCAGAAGAGGGGTCACTGGCAGGCTTTTACTCCTCCCCAGAAGAGGGGTCACTGGCAGGCTTTCCCTGCTCCCCAGAAGAGGGGTCACTGGCTGGCTTTTACTCCTCCCCGGAAGAGGGGTCACTGGCAGGCTTTTACTCCTCCCCAGAAGAGGGTTCACCGGCAGGCTTTTACTCCCCAAAAGAGGGGTCACTGCCATGCTTTTACTCCCCCAGAAGAGGGGTCACTGGCAGGCTTTTACTCCTCCCCAAAAGAGGGGTCACTGGCAGGCTTTTACTCCTCCCCAGAAGAGGGGTCACTGGCAGGCTTTTACTCCTCCCCAAAAAGGGGTCACTGGCAGGCTTTTACTCCCCCAGAAGAGGGGTCACTGGCAGGCTTTACTCCCCCAGAAGAGGGGTCACTGGCAGGCTTTTACTCCCCAGAAGAGGGGTCACTGGCAGGCTTTTACTCCCCCAGAAGAGGGGTCACTGGCAGGCTTTTACGCCCCCAGAAGAGGGGTCACTGGCAGGCTTTCACTCCTCCCTAGAAGAGGGGTCACTGGCAGGCTTTTACTCCTCCCCAGTAGAGGGGTCACTGGCAGGTTTTTACTTCTCCCCAGAAGAGGGGTCAATGGCAGTCTTTTACTCCCCAGAAGAGGGGTCACTGGCAGGCTTTTACTCCCCCAGAAGAGGGGTCACTGGCAGGCTTTTACTCCCCAGAAGAGGGGTCACTGGCAGGCTTTTACTCCCGAAGAAAAGGGGTCACTGGCTGGCTTTTACTCCTCCCCAGAAGAGGTGTCACTCGCAGGCTTTTACTCCTCCCTAGAAGAGGGGTCACTGGCAGGCTTATACTCCTCCCCAGAAGAGGTGTCACTAGCAGGCTTTTACTCCTCCCCAGTAGAGGGGTTACTGGCTGGCTTTTACTCCTCCCCAGAAGAGGGGTCACTGGCAGGCTTTTACTCCCCAGAAGAGGGGTCACTGCCAGGCTTTTACTCCCCCAGAAGAGGGGTCACTGGGAGGTTTTTACTCCCCTAGAAGGGTGGTCACTGGCAGGCTTTTACTCCCCCAGAGGAGGGGTCAATGTCTGGATTTTACTCCTCCCCAGAAGAGGGGTCACTGGCAGGCTTTTACTCCTCCCCAGAAGAGGGGTCACTGGCAGGCTTTTACTCCTCCCCAGAAGTGGGTCACTGGCAGGCTTTTACTCCTCCCCAGTAGAGGGGTCACTGGCAGGTTTTTACTTCTCCCCAGAAGAGGGGTCAATGGCAGTCTTTTACTCCCCCAGAAGAGGGGTCACTGGCAGGCTTTTACTCCTCTGCAGAAGAGGGGTCACTGGCAGGCTTTTACTCCACCCCATAAGAGGGGTCACTGGCAGGCTTTAACTCCTCCCCAGAAGAGGGGTCACTGGCAGGCTTTTACTCCCCCAGAAGAGGGGTCACTGGCAGGCTTTTACTCCCTCAGAAGAGGGGTCACTGGCAGGCTTTTACTCCCCAGAAGAGGGGTCACTGGCAGGCTTTTACTCCCCAGAAGAGGGGTCACTGGCAGGCTTTTACTCACGAAGGAAAGGGGTTACTGGCTGGCTTTTACTCCTCCCCAGAAGAGGGGTCACTGGCAGGCTTTTACTCCTCCCTAGAAGAGGGATCACTGGCAGGCTTATACTCCTCCCCAGAAGAGGTGTCACTAGCAGGCTTTTACTCCTCCCCAGTAGAGGGGTTACTGGCTGGCTTTTACTCCTCCCCAGAAGAGGGGTCACTGGCAGGCTTTTACTCCCCAGAAGAGGGGTCACTGCCAGGCTTTTACTCCCCCAGAAGAGGGGTCACTGGGAGGTTTTTACTCCCCTAGAAGAGGGGTCACTGGCAGGCTTTTACTCCCCCAGAAGAGGGGTCACTGGCTGGCTTTTACTCCTCCCCAGAAGAGGGGTCACTGGCAGGCTTTTACTCCCCCAAAAGAGGGGTCACTGGCAGGCTTTTACTCCACCAGAAGAGGGGTCACTGGCAGGCTTTTACTCCTCCCCAAAAGAGGGGTCACTGGCAGGCTTTTACTCCTCCCCAGTAGAGGGGTTACTGGCTGGCTTTTACTCCTCTCCAGAAGAGGGGTCACTGGCAGGCTTTTACTCCCCAGAAGAGGGGTCACTGCCAGGCTTTTACTCCCCCAGAAGAGGGGTCACTGGGAGGTTTTTACTCCCCAGAAGAGGGGTCACTGGCAGGCTTTTACTCCCCTAGAAGAGGGGTCACTGGCAGGCTTTTACTCCCCAGAAGAGGGGTCACTGGCAGGCTTTTACTCCCGAAGAAAAGGGGTCACTGGCAGGCTTTTACTCCCCCGGAAGAGGGGTCACTGGCAGGCTTTTACTCCTCCCCAGAAGAGGGGTCACTGGCAGGCTTTTACTCCCCCAAAAGAGGGGTCACTGGCAGGCTTTTACTCCCCCAGAAGAGGGGTCACTGGCAGGCTTTTACTCCTCCCCAAAAGAGGGGTCACTGGCAGGCTTTTACTCCTCCCCAGAAGAGGGGTCACTGGCAGGCTTTTACTCCCCCAGAAGAGGGGTCACTGGCAGGCTTTTACTCCCCAGAAGAGGGGTCACTGGTAGGCTTTTACTCCCCCAGAAGAGGGGTCACTGGCAGGTTTTTACTCCCCCAGAAGAGGGGTCACTGGCAGGCTTTTACGCCCCCAGAAGAAGGGTCACTGGCAGGCTTTTACTCCTCCCTAGAGAGGGGTCACTGGCAGGCTTTTACTCCTCCCCAGTAGAGGGGTCACTGGCAGGTTTTTACTTCTCCCCAGAAGAGGGGTCAATGGCAGTCTTTTACTCCCCCAGAAGAGGGGTCACTGGCAGGCTTTTACTCCTCTGCAGAAGAGGGGTCACTGGCAGGCTTTTACTCCACCCCATAAGAGGGGTCACTGGCAGGCTTTAACTCCTCCCCAGAAGAGGGGTCCCTGGCAGGCTTTTACTCCCCCAGAAGAGGGGTCACTGGCAGGCTTTTACTCCCTCAGAAGAGGGGTCACTGGCAGGCTTTTACCCCCCAGAAGAGGGGTCACTGGAAGGCTTTTACTCCCCAGAAGAGGGGTCACTGGCAGGCTTTTACTCACGAAGAAAAGGGGTTACTGGCTGACTTTTACTCCTCCCCAGAAGAGGGGTCACTGGCAGGCTTTTACTCCTCCCTAGAAGAGGGATCACTGGCAGGCTTATACTCCTCCCCAGAAGAGGTGTCACTAGCAGGCTTTTACTCCTCCCCAGTAGAGGGGTTACTGGCTGGCTTTTACTCCTCCCCAGAAGAGGGGTCACTGGCAGGCTTTTACTCCCCAGAAGAGGGGTCACTGCCAGGCTTTTACTCCTCCCCAGAAGGGGGTCCCTGGCAGGCTTTTACTCCCCAGAAGAGGGATCACTGGCAGGCTTTTACTCCTCCCCAGAAGAGGTGTCACTAGCAGGCTTTTACTCCTCCCCAGAAGAGGGGTCACTGGCAGGCTTTTACTCCTCCCTAGAAGAGGGGTCACTGGCAGGCTTATACTCCTCCCCAGAAGAGGGGTCACTGGCAGGCTTTTACTCCTCCCTAGAAGAGGGGTCACTGGCAGGCTTATACTCCTCCCCAGAAGAGGTGTCACTAGCAGGCTTTTACTCCTCCCCAATAGAGGGGTTACTGGCTGGCTTTTACTCCTCCCCAGAAGAGGGGTCACTGGCAGGCTTTTACTCCCCAGAAGAGGGGTCACTGCCAGGCTTTTACTCCCCCAGAAGAGGGGTCACTGGGAGGTTTTTACTCCCCTAGAAGAGGGGTCACTGGTAGGCTTTTACTCCCCTAGAAGAGGGGTCACTGGCAGGCTTTTACTCCCCCAGAAGAGGGGTCACTGGCTGGCTTTTACTCCTCCCCAGAAGAGGGGTCACTGGCTGGCTTTTACTCTTCCCCAGAATAGGGGTCACTGGCAGGCTTTTACTCCTCCCCAGAAGTGGGTCATTGGCAGGCTTTCCCTCCTCCCCAGAAGAGGGGTCACTGGCTGGCTTTTGCTCCTCCCGGGAAGAGGGGTCACTGGCAGGCTTTACTCCTCCCCAGAAGAGGGGTCACTGGCAGGCTTTTACTCCCCAAAAGAGGGGTCACTGGCAGGCTTTTACTCCACCAGAAGAGGGGTCACTGGCAGGCTTTTACTCCTCCCCAAAAGAGGGGTCACTGGCAGGCTTTTACTCCTCCCCAGAAGAGGGGTCACTGGCAGGCTTTTACTCCTCCCCAGAAGGGGGTCCCTGGCAGGCTTTTACTCCCCCAGAAGAGGGATCACTGGCAGGCTTTTACTCCTCCCTAGAAGAGGGGTCACTGGCAGGCTTTTACTCCTCCCCAGTAGAGGGGTCACTGGCAGGCCTTTACTTCTCCCCAGAAGAGGGGTCAATGGCAGGCTTCTACTCCCCCAGAAGAGGGGTCACTGGCAGGCTTTTACTACTCCCCAGAAGAGGAGTCACTGGTAGGCTTTTACTCCCCAGAAGAGGGGTCACTGGCAGGCTTGTACTCCTCCCCAGAAGAGAGGTCACTGGCAGGCTTTTACTCCTCCGCAGAAGAGGGGTCACTGGCAGGCTTTTACTCCTCCCCAGAAGAGGGGTCACTGGCAGGCTTTTACTCCCCCAGAAGAGGGGTCACTGGCAGGCTTTACTCCCCCAGAAGAGGGGTCACTGGCAGGCTTTTACTCCCCAGAAGAGGGGTCACTGGCAGGCTTTTACTCCCGAAGAAAAGGGGTCACTGGCTGGCTTTTACTCCTCCCCAGAAGAGGGGTCACTGGCAGGCTTTTACTCCTCCCCAGCAGAGGGGTCACTTGCAGGCTTTTACTCCTCCCCAGAAGAGGGGTCACTGGCAGGCTTTTCCTCCTCCCCAGAAGTGGGGTCACTTGCTGGCTTTTACTCCTCCCTATAAGAGGGGTCACTGGCTGGATTTTACTCCTCCCCGGAAGAGGGGTCACTGGCAGGCTTTTACTCCTCCCCAGAAGAGGGTTCACTGGCAGGCTTTACTCCCCCAAAAGAGGGGTCACTGCCATGCTTTTACTCCCCAGAAGAGGGGTCACTGGCAGGCTTTTACTCCTCCCCAAAAGAGGGGTCACTGGCAGGCTTTTACTCCTCCCCAGAAGAGGGGTCACTGGCAGGCTTTTACTCCTCCCCAAAAAAGGGGTCACTGGCAGGCTTTTACTCACCCAGAAGAGGGGTCACTGGCAGGCTTTTACTCCCCCAGAAGAGGGGTCACTGGCCGGCTTTACTCCCCCAGAAGAGGGGTCACTGGCAGGCTTTTACGCCCCCAGAAGAGGGGTCACTGGCAGGCTTTTACTCCTCCCTAGAAGAGGGGTCACTGGCAGGCTTTTACTCCCCAGTAGAGGGGTCACTGGCAGGTTTTTACTTCTCCCCAGAAGAGGGGTCAATGGCAGTCTTTTACTCCCCCAGAAGAGGGGCCAATGGCAGGCTTTTACTCCTCCGCAGAAGAGGGGTCACTGGCAGGCTTTTACTCCACCCCATAAGAGGGGTCACTGGCAGGCTTTTACTCCCCCAGAAGAGGGGTCACTGGCAGGCTTTTACTCCCCAGAAGAGGGGTCACTGGCAGGCTTTTACTCCTCCCCAGTAGAGGGGTCACTGGCAGGCCTTTACTTCTCCCCAGAAGAGGGGTCAATGGCAGGCTTTTACTCCCCCAGAAGAGGGGTCACTGGCAGGCTTTTACTACTCCCCAGAAGAGGAGTCACTGGTAGGCTTTTACTCCCCCAGAAGAGGGGTCACTGGCAGGCTTGTACTCCTCCCCAGAAGAGGGGTCACTGGCAGGCTTTTACTCCTCCGCAGAAGAGGGGTCACTGGCAGGCTTTTACTCCTCCCCAGAAGAGGGGTCACTGGCAGGCTTTTACTCCCCCAGAAGAGGGGTCACTGGCAGGCTTTTACTCCCCCAGAAGAGGGGTCACTGGCAGGCTTTTACTCCCCAGAAGAGGGGTCACTGGCAGGCTTTTACTCCCGAAGAAAAGGGGTCACTGGCTGGCTTTTACTCCTCCCCAGAAGAGGGGTCACTGGCAGGCTTTTACTCCTCCCCAGCAGAGGGGTCACTTGCAGGCTTTTACTCCTCCCCAGAAGAGGGGTCACTGGCAGGCTTTTCCTCCTCCCCAGAAGTGGGGTCACTTGCTGGCTTTTACTCCTCCCTATAAGAGGGGTCACTGGCTGGATTTTACTCCTCCCCGGAAGAGGGGTCACTGGCAGGCTTTTACTCCTCCCCAGAAGAGGGTTCACCGGCAGGCTTTTACTCCCCCAAAGAGGGGTCACTGCCATGCTTTTACTCCCCCAGAAGAGGGGTCACTGGCAGGCTTTTACTCCTCCCCAAAAGAGGGGTCACTGGCAGGCTTTTACTCCTCCCCAGAAGAGGGGTCACTGGCAGGCTTTTACTCCTCCCCAAAAAGGGGTCACTGGCAGGCTTTTACTCCCCAGAAGAGGGGTCACTGGCAGGCTTTTACTCCCCCAGAAGAGGGGTCACTGGCAGGCTTTTACTCCCCAGAAGAGGGGTCACTGGCAGGCTTTTACTCCCCAGAAGAGGGGTCACTGGCAGGCTTTTACGCCCCCAGAAGAGGGGTCACTGGCAGGCTTTTACTCCTCCCTAGAAGAGGGGTCACTGGCAGGCTTTTACTCCTCCCCAGTAGAGGGGTCACTGGCAGGTTTTTACTTCTCCCCAGAAGAGGGGTCAATGGCAGTCTTTACTCCCCCAGAAGAGGGGTCAATGGCAGGCTTTTACTCCTCCGCAGAAGAGGGGTCACTGGCAGGCTTTTACTCCACCCCATAAGAGGGGTCACTGGCAGGCTTTTACTCCCCAGAAGAGGGGTCACTGGCAGGCTTTTACTCCCCAGAAGAGGGGTCACTGGCAGGCTTTTACTCCCGAAGAAAAGGGGTCACTGGCTGGCTTTTACTCCTCCCCAGAAGAGGGGTCACTCGCAGGCTTTTACTCCTCCCCAGTAGAGGGGTTACTGGCTGGCTTTTACTCCTCCCCAGAAGAGGGGTCACTGGCAGGCTTTTACTCCCCAGAAGAGGGTCACTGCCAGGCTTTTACTCCCCCAGAGGAGGGGTCACTGGCTGGCTTTTACTCCTCCCCAGAAGAGGGGTCACTGGCAGGCTTTTACTCCTCCCCAGAAGAGGGGTCACTGGCAGGCTTTTACTCCTCCCCAGAAGTGGGTCACTGGCAGGCTTTCCCTCCTTTCCAGAAGAGGGGTCACTGGCTGGCTTTTACTCTTCCCCGGAAGAGGGGTCACTGGCAGGCTTTTACTCCTCCCCGGAAGAGGGGTCACTGGCAGGCTTTTACTCCCCCAAAAGAGGGGTCACTGGCAGGCTTTTACTCCACCAGAAGAGGGGTCACTGGCAGGCTTTTACTCCTCCCCAAAAGAGGGGTCACTGGCAGGCTTTTACTCCTCCCCAGAAGAGGGGTCACTGGCAGGCTTTTACTCCTCCCCAGAAGGGGGTCCCTGGCAGGCTTTTACTCCCCCAGAAGAGGGATCACTGGCAGGCTTTTACTCCTCCCTAGAAGAGGGGTCACTGGCAGGCTTTTACTCCTCCCCAGTAGAGGGGTCACTGGCAGGCCTTTACTTCTCCCCAGAAGAGGGGTCAATGGTAGGCTTTTACTACTCCCCAGAAGAGGAGTCACTGGTAGGCTTTTACTCCCCCAGAAGAGGGGTCACTGGCAGGCTTGTACTCCTCCCCAGAAGAGGGGTCACTGGCAGGCTTTTACTCCTCCGCAGAAGAGGGGTCACTGGCAGGCTTTTACTCCTCCCCAGAAGAGGGGTCACTGGCAGGCTTTTACTCCCCCAGAAGAGGGGTCACTGGCAGGCTTTTACTCCCCAGAAGAGGGGTCACTGGCAGGCTTTACTCCCCAGAAGAGGGGTCACTGGCAGGCTTTTACTCCCGAAGAAAAGGGGTCACTGGCTGGCTTTTACTCCTCCTCAGAAGAGGGGTCACTGGCAGGCTTTTACTCCTCCCCAGCAGAGGGGTCACTTGCAGGCTTTACTCCTCCCCAGAAGAGGGGTCACTGGCAGGCTTTTCTCCTCCCCAGAAGTGGGGTCACTTGCTGGCTTTTACTCCTCCCTATAAGAGGGGTCACTGGCTGGATTTTACTCCTCCCCGGAAGAGGGGTCACTGGCAGGCTTTTACTCCTCCCCAGAAGAGGGTTCACCGGCAGGCTTTTACTCCCCCAAAGAGGGGTCACTGCCATGCTTTTACTCCCCAGAAGAGGGGTCACTGGCAGGCTTTTACTCCTCCCCAAAAGAGGGGTCACTGGCAGGCTTTTACTCCTCCCCAGAAGAGGGGTCACTGGCAGGCTTTTACTCCTCCCCAAAAGAGGGGTCACTGGCAGGCTTTTACTCCTCCAGAAGAGGGGTCACTGGCAGGCTTTTACTCCCCCAGAAGAGGGGTCACTGGCAGGCTTTTACTCCCCAGAAGAGGGGTCACTGGTAGGCTTTTACTCCCCCAGAAGAGGGGTCACTGGCAGGCTTTTACGCCCCCAGAAGAGGGGTCACTGGCAGGCTTTTACTCCTCCCTAGAGAGGGGTCACTGGCAGGCTTTTACTCCTCCCCAGTAGAGGGGTCACTGGCAGGCTTTTACTTCTCCCCAGAAGAGGGGTCAATGGCAGTCTTTTACTCCCCCAGAAGAGGGGTCAATGGCAGGCTTTTACTCCTCCGCAGAAGAGGGGTCACTGGCAGGCTTTTACTCCACCCCATAAGAGGGGTCACTGGCAGGCTTTTACTCCCCCAGAAGAGGGGTCACTGGTAGGCTTTTACTCCCCAGAAGAGGGGTCACTGGCAGGCTTTTACTCCCGAAGAAAAGGGGTCACTGGATGGCTTTTACTCCTCCCCAGAAGAGGGGTCACTCGCAGGCTTTTACTCCTCCCTAGAAGAGGGGTCACTGGCAGGCTTATACTCCTCCCCAGAAGAGGTGTCACTAGCAGGCTTTTACTCCTCCCCAGTAGAGGGGTAACTGGC
Source organism: Calotriton arnoldi (assembly GCA_963921515.1). Lineage (NCBI taxonomy): Eukaryota > Metazoa > Chordata > Amphibia > Caudata > Salamandridae > Calotriton > Calotriton arnoldi. The sequence goes on along the minus strand of CAWUFW010005054.1, from coordinate 628,614 downwards.
TGGCTTTTACTCCTCCCCAGAAGAGGGGTCACTGGCAGGCTTTTACTCCTCCCCAGAAGAGGGGTCACTGGCAGGCTTTTACTCCCCCAAAAGAGGGGTCACTGGCAGGCTTTTACTCCACCAGAAGAGGGGTCACTGGCAGGCTTTTACTCCTCCCCAAAAGAGGGGTCACTGGCAGGCTTTTACTCCTCCCCAGAAGAGGGGTCACTGGCAGGCTTTTACTCCTCCCCAGAAGAGGGGTCCCTGGCAGGCTTTTACTCCCCCAGAAGAGGGATCACTGGCAGGCTTTTACTCCTCCCTAGAAGAGGGGTCACTGGCAGGCTTTTACTCCTCCCCAGTAGAGGGGTCACTGGCAGGCCTTTACTTCTCCCCAGAAGAGGGGTCAATGGCAGGCTTTTACTCCCCCAGAAGAGGGGTCACTGGCAGGCTTTTACTACTCCCCAGAAGAGGAGTCACTGGTAGGCTTTTACTCCCCCAGAAGAGGGGTCACTGGCAGGCTTTTACTCCTCCCCAGAAGAGGGGTCACTGGCAGGCTTTTTCTCCTCCGCAGAAGAGGGGTCACTGGCAGACTTTTACTCCTCCCCAGAAGAAGGGTTCACTGGCAGGCTTTTACTCCCCAGAAGAGGGGTCACTGGCAGGCTTTTACTCCCCCAGAAGAGGGGTCACTGGCAGGCTTTTACTCCCCAGAAGAGGGGTCACTGGCAGGCTTTTACTCCCGAAGAAAAGGGGTCACTGGCTGGCTTTTACTCCTCCCCAGAAGAGGGGTCACTGGCAGGCTTTTACTCCTCCCCAGCAGAGGGGTCACTTGCAGGCTTTTACTCCTCCCCAGAAGAGGGGTCACTGGCAGGCTTTTCCTCCTCCCCAGAAGTGGGGTCACTTGCTGGCTTTTACTCCTCCCTATAAGAGGGGTCACTGGCTGGATTTTACTCCTCCCCGGAAGAGGGGTCACTGGCAGGCTTTTACTCCTCCCCAGAAGAGGGTTCACCGGCAGGCTTTACTCCCCCAAAAGAGGGGTCACTGCCATGCTTTTACTCCCCCAGAAGAGGGGTCACTGGCAGGCTTTTACTCCTCCCCAAAAGAGGGGTCACTGGCAGGCTTTTACTCCTCCCCAGAAGAGGGGTCACTGGCAGGCTTTTACTCCTCCCCAAAAAGGGGTCACTGGCAGGCTTTTACTCACCCAGAAGAGGGGTCACTGGCAGGCTTTTACTCCCCCAGAAGAGGGGTCACTGGCAGGCTTTACTCCCCCAGAAGAGGGGTCACTGGCAGGCTTTTATGCCCCCAGAAGAGGGGTCACTGGCAGGCTTTTACTCCTCCCAGAAGAGGGGTCACTGGCAGGCTTTTACTCCTCCCCAGTAGAGGGGTCACTGGCAGGTTTTTACTTCTCCCCAGAAGAGGGGTCAATGGCAGTCTTTTACTCCCCCAGAAGAGGGGTCAATGGCAGGCTTTTACTCCTCCGCAGAAGAGGGGTCACTGGCAGGCTTTTACTCCCGAAGAAAAGGGGTCACTGGCTGGCTTTTACTCCTCCCCAGAAGAGGGGTCACTGGCAGGCTTTTACTCCTCCCCAGAAGAGGGGTCACTTGCAGGCTTTTACTCCTCCCCAGAAGAGGGGTCACTGGCAGGCTTTTCCTCCTCCCAGAAGTGGGGTCACTTGCTGGCTTTTACTCCTCCCTATAAGAGGGGTCACTGGCTGGCTTTTACTCCTCCCCGGAAGAGGGGTCACTGGCAGGCTTTACTCCTCCCCAGAAGAGGGTTCACCGGCAGGCTTTTACTCCCCCAAAAGAGGGGTCACTGCCATGCTTTTACTCCCCCAGAAGAGGGGTCACTGGCAGGCTTTTACTCCTCCCCAAAAGAGGGGTCACTGGCAGGCTTTTACTCCTCCGCAGAAGAGGGGTCACTGGCAGGCTTTTACTCCTCCCCAGAAGAGGGGTCACTGGCAGGCTTTTACTCCTCCCCAAAAAAGGGGTCACTGGCAGGCTTTTACTCCCCCAGAAGAGGGGTCACTGGCAGGGTTTTACTCCCCCAGAAGAGGGGTCACTGGCAGGCTTTTACTCCCCAGAAGAGGGGTCACTGGCAGGCTTTTACTCCCCCAGAAGAGGGGTCACTGGCAGGCTTTTACGCCCCCAGAAGAGGGGTCACTGGCAGGCTTTTACTCCTCCCTAGAAGAGGGGTCACTGGCAGGCTTTTACTCCTCCCCAGTAGAGGGGTCACTGGCAGGTTTTTACTTCTCCCCAGAAGAGGGGTCAATGGCAGTCTTTTACTCCCCCAGAAGAGGGGTCAATGGCAGGCTTTTACTCCTCCGCAGAAGAGGGGTCACTGGCAGGCTTTTACTCCACCCCATAAGAGGGGTCACTGGCAGGCTTTTACTCCCCCAGAAGAGGGGTCACTGGCAGGCTTTTACTCCCCAGAAGAGGGGTCACTGGCAGGCTTTTACTCCCGAAGAAAAGGGGTCACTGGCTGGCTTTTACTCCTCCCCAGAAGAGGGGTCACTCGCAGGCTTTTACTCCTCCCCAGTAGAGGGGTTACTGGCTGGCTTTTACTCCTCCCCAGAAGAGGGGTCACTGGCAGGCTTTTACTCCCCAGAAGAGGGGTCACTGCCAGGCTTTTACTCCCCAGAGGAGGGGTCACTGGCTGGCTTTTACTCCTCCCCAGAAGAGGGGTCACTGGCAGGCTTTTACTCCTCCCCAGAAGAGGGGTCACTGGCAGGCTTTACTCCTCCCCAGAAGTGGGTCACTGGCAGGCTTTCCCTCCTTTCCAGAAGAGGGGTCACTGGCTGGCTTTTACTCTTCCCCGGAAGAGGGGTCACTGGCAGGCTTTTACTCCTCCCCGGAAGAGGGGTCACTGGCAGGCTTTTACTCCCCCAAAAGAGGGGTCACTGGCAGGCTTTTACTCCACCAGAAGAGGGGTCACTGGCAGGCTTTTACTCCTCCCCAAAAGAGGGGTCACTGGCAGGCTTTTACTCCTCCCCAGAAGAGGGGTCACTGGCAGGCTTTTACTCCTCCCCAGAAGGGGGGTCCCTGGCAGGCTTTTACTCCCCCAGAAGAGGGATCACTGGCAGGCTTTTACTCCTCCCTAGAAGAGGGGTCACTGGCAGGCTTTTACTCCTCCCCAGTAGAGGGGTCACTGGCAGGCCTTTACTTCTCCCCAGAAGAGGGGTCACTGGTAGGCTTTTACTACTCCCCAGAAGAGGAGTCACTGGTAGGCTTTACTCCCCCAGAAGAGGGGTCACTGGCAGGCTTGTACTCCTCCCCAGAAGAGGGTCACTGGCAGGCTTTTACTCCTCCGCAGAAGAGGGGTCACTGGCAGGCTTTTACTCCTCCCCAGAAGAGGGGTCACTGGCAGGCTTTTACTCCCCCAGAAGAGGGGTCACTGGCAGGCTTTTACTCCCCCAGAAGAGGGGTCACTGGCAGGCTTTTACTCCCCAGAAGAGGGGTCACTGGCAGGCTTTTACTCCCGCAGAAGAGGGGTCACTGGCTGGCTTTTACTCCTCCTCAGAAGAGGGGTCACTGGCAGGCTTTTACTCCTCCCCAGCAGAGGGGTCACTTGCAGGCTTTTACTCCTCCCCAGAAGAGGGGTCACTGGCAGGCTTTTCCTCCTCCCCAGAAGTGGGGTCACTTGCTGGCTTTTACTCCTCCCTATAAGAGGGGTCACTGGCTGGATTTTACTCCTCCCGGAAGAGGGGTCACTGGCAGGCTTTACTCCTCCCCAGAAGAGGGTTCACCGGCAGGCTTTTACTCCCCCAAAGAGGGGTCACTGCCATGCTTTTACTCCCCCAGAAGAGGGGTCACTGGCAGGCTTTTACTCCTCCCCAGAAGAGGGGTCACTGGCAGGCTTTTACTCCTCCCCAGAAGAGGGGTCACTGGCAGGCTTTTACTCCTCCCCAAAAGAGGGGTCACTGGCAGGCTTTACTCCCCCAGAAGAGGGGTCACTGGCAGGCTTTTACTCCCCCAGAAGAGGGGTCACTGGCAGGCTTTTACTCCCCAGAAGAGGGGTCACTGGCAGGCTTTTACTCCCCCAGAAGAGGGGTCACTGGCAGGCTTTTACGCCCCCAGAAGAGGGGTCACTGGCAGGCTTTTACTCCTCCCTAGAAGAGGGGTCACTGGCAGGCTTTTACTCCTCCCCAGTAGAGGGGTCACTGGCAGGTTTTTACTGCTCCCCAGAAGAGGGGTCAATGGCAGTCTTTTACTCCCCCAGAAGAGGGGTCAATGGCAGGCTTTTACTCCTCCGCAGAAGAGGGGTCACTGGCAGGCTTTTACTCCACCCCATAAGAGGGGTCACTGGCAGGCTTTTACTCCCCCAGAAGAGGGGTCACTGGCAGGCTTTTACTCCCCAGAAGAGGGGTCACTGGCAGGCTTTTACTCCCCCAGAGGAGGGGTCACTGGCTGGCTTTTACTCCTCCCCAGAAGAGGGGTCACTCGCAGGCTTTTACTCCTCCCTAGAAGAGGGGTCACTGGCAGGCTTATACTCCTCCCCAGAAGAGGTGTCACTAGCAGGCTTTTACTCCTCCCCAGTAGAGGGGTTACTGGCTGGCTTTTACTCCTCCCCAGAAGAGGGGTCACTGGCAGGCTTTTACTCCCCAGAAGAGGGTCACTGCCAGGCTTTTACTCCCCCAGAGGAGGGGTCACTGGCTGGCTTTTACTCCTCCCCAGAAGAGGGGTCACTGGCAGGCTTTTACTCCTCCCCAGAAGAGGGGTCACTGGCAGGCTTTTACTCCTCCCCAGAAGTGGGTCACTGGCAGGCTTTCCCTCCTTTCCAGAAGAGGGGTCACTGGCTGGCTTTTACTCCCCCAGAAGAGGGGGTCACTGGCTGGGTTCTACTCCCCTAGAAGAGGGGTCACTGGCAGGCTTTTACTCCCCCAGAAGAGGGGTCACTGGCAGGCTTTTACTCCTCCCCAGAAGAGGGGTCACTGGCAGGCTTTTACTCCTCCCCAGAAGAGGGGTCACTGGCAGGCTTTCCCTCCTCCCCAGAAGAGGGGTCACTGGCTGGCTTTTACTCCTCCCCGGAAGAGGGGTCACTGGCAGGCTTTTACTCCTCCCCAGAAGAGGGGTCACTGGCAGGCTTTTACTCCCCCAAAAGAGGGGTCACTGGCAGGCTTTTACTCCCCCAGAAGAGGGGTCACTGGCAGGCTTTACTCCTCCCCACAAGAGGGGTCACTGGCAGGCTTTTACTCCTCCCCAGAAGAGGGGTCACTGGCAGGCTTTTACTCCTCCCCAAAAGAGGGTCACTGGCAGGCTTTTACTCCTCCAGAAGAGGGGTCACTGGCAGGCTTTTACTCCCCCAGAAGAGGGGTCACTGGCAGGCTTTTACTCCCCCAGAAGAGGGGTCACCGGCAGGCTTTTACTCCCCAGAAGAGGGGTCACTGGCAGGCTTTTACTCCCCCAGAAGAGGGGTCACTGGCAGGCTTTTACTCTCCCAGAAGAGGGGTCACTGGCAGGCTTTTACTCCCCAGAAGAGGGGTCACTGGCAGGCTTTAACTCCCCCAGAAGAGGGGTCACTGGCAGGCTTTTACTCCTCCCCAGAAGAGGGGTCACTGGCAGTCTTTTACTCCTCCCCAGAAGAGGGGTCACTGGCAGGCTTTTACTCCCCCAGAAGAGGGGTCACTGGCAGGCTTTTACTCCCCCAGAAGAGGGGTCACTGGCAGGCTTTTACTCCTCCCAGAAGAGGTGTCACTGGCAGGCATTTAGTCCCCCAGAAGAGGGGTCACTGGCAGGCTTTTACTCCCCCAGAAGATGGGTCACTGGCAGGCTTTTACTCCCCCAGAAGATGGGTCACTGGCAGGCTTTTACTCCTCCCCAAAAGAGGGGTCACTGGCAGGCTTTTACTCCTCTCCAGAAGAGGGGTGACTGGCAGGCTTTACTCCTCCCCAGAAGAGTGGTCACTGGCAGGCTTTTACTCCTCCCCAGAAGAGGGGTCACTGGCAGGCTTTTACTCCCCCAGAAGAGGGGTCACTGGCAGGCTTTTACTCCCCCAGAAGAGGGGTCACTGGCAGGCTTTTACTCCCCCAGAAGAGGGGTCACTGGCAGGCTTTACTCCCCCAGAAGAGGGGTCACTGGCAGGCTTTTACTCCCCAGAAGAGGGGTCACTGGTAGGCTTTAACTCCCCCAGAAGAGGGGTCACTGGCAGGCTTTTACTCCTCCCCAGAAGAGGGGTCACTGGCAGGCTTTACTCCCCAGAATATGGGTCACTGGCAGACTTTTACTCCTCCCCAGAAGAGGGGTCACTGGCAGGCTTTTACTCTTCTCCAGAAGAGGGGTCACTGGCAGGCTTTACTCCTCCCCAGAAGAGGGGTCACTGGCAGGCTTTTACTCCTCCCCAGAAGAGGGGTCAATGGCAGGCTTTTACTCCCCCAGAAGAGGGGCCACTGGCAGGCTTTTACTCCCCGGAAGAGGGGTCACTGGCAGGCTTTTACTCCCCCAGAAGAGGGGTCACTGGCAGGCTTTTACTCCCCCAGAAGAGGGGTCACTGGCAGGCTTTTACTCCCCAGAAGAGGGGTCACTGGCAGGCTTTAACTCCCCCAGAAGAGGGGTCACTGGCAGGCTTTTTCTCGTCCCCAGAAGAGGGGTCACTGGCAGGCTTTTACTCCCCCAGAAGAGGTGTCACTGGCAGGCTTTTACTCTCCCCAGAAGAGGGGTCACTGGCAGGCTATTACTCCCCCAGAAGAGGGGTCACTGGCAGGCTTTTACTCCTCCCCAGAAGAGGGGTCACTGGCAGGCTTTTACTCCTCTCCAGAAGAGGGGTCACTGGCAGGCTTTTACTCCCTCCCAGAAGAGGTGTCACTGGCAGGCATTTAGTCCCCCAGAAGACGGATCACTGGCAGGCTTTTACTCCCCCAGAAGATGGGTCACTGGCAGGCTTTTACTCCCCCAGAAGATGGGTCACTGGCAGGCTTTTACTCCTCCCAGAAGAGAGGTCACTGGCAGGCTTTTACTCCTCGCCAGAAAAGGGGTCACTGGCAGGCTTTTACTCCCCCAGAAGAGGGGTCACTGGCAGGCTTTTACTCCCCCAGAAGAGGGGTCACTGGCAGGCTTTTACTCCCCCAGAAGAGGGGTCACTGGCAGGATTTTACTCCCCCAGAAGAGGGGTCACTGGCAGGCTTTTACTCCCCAGAAGAGGGGTCACTGGCAGGCTTTTACTCCCCCAGAAGAGGGGTCACTGGCAGGCTTTTACTCCCCCAGAAGAGGGGTCACTGGCAGGCTTTTACTCCCCAGAAGAGGGGTCACTGGCAGGCTTTACTCCCCCAGAAGAGGGGTCACTGGCAGGCTTTTACTCCCCCAGAAGAGGGGTCACTGGCAGGCTTTACTCCTCCCCAGAAGACGGGTCACTGGCAGGCTTTTACTCCTCCCCAGAAGAGGGGTCACTGGCAGGCTTTTACTCCCCCAGAAGAGGGGTCACTGGCAGGCTTTTACTTCCCCAGAAGAGGGGCCACTGGCTGGCTTTTACTCCTCCCCAGAAGAGGGGTCACTGGCTGGCTTTTACTCCTCCCCAGAAGAGGGGTCACTGGCACGCTTTTACTCCTCCCCAGAAGAGGGGTCACTGGCAGGCTTTTACTCCACCCCATAAGAGGGGTCACTGGCAGGCTTTAACTCCTCCCCAGAAGAGGGGTCACTGGCAGGCTTTTACTCCCCCAGAAGAGGGGTCACTGGCAGGCTTTTACTCCCTCAGAAGAGGGGTCACTGGCAGGCTTTTACTCCCCCAGAAGAGGGATCACTGGCAGGCTTTTACTCCCCAGAAGAGGGGTCACTGGCAGGCTTTTACTCACCGAAGAAAAGGGGTCACTGGCTGGCTTTTACTCCTCCCCAGAAGAGGGGTCACTGGCAGGCTTTTACTCCTCCCTAGAAGAGGGGTCACTGGCAGGCTTATACTCCTCCCCAGAAGAGGTGTCACTAGCAGGCTTTTACTCCTCCCCAGTAGAGGGGTTACTGGCTGGCTTTTACTCCTCCCCAGAAGAGGGGTGACTGGCAGGCTTTTACTCCTCCCCACAAGAGTGGTCACTGGCAGGCTTTTCCTCCTCCCCAGAAGAGGGGTCACTGGCAGGCTTTTACTCCCCAGAAGAGGGGTCACTGGCAGGCTTTTACTCCCCCAGAAGAGGGGTCACTGGCAGGCTTTTACTCCCCCAGAAGAGGGGTCACTGGCAGGCTTTTACTCCCCAGAAGAGGGGTCACTGGCAGGCTTTAACTCCCCCAGAAGAGGGGTCACTGGCAGGCTTTTACTCTCCCCAGATGAGGGGTCACTGGCAGGCTTTTACTCCTCCCCAGAAGAGGGGTCACTGGCAGGCTTTTACTCCTCCCAGAAGAGGGGTCACTGGCAGGCTTTTACTCCTCCCCAGAAGAGGGGTCACTGGCAGGCTTTTACTCCTCCCCAGAAGAGGGGTCACTGGCAAGCTTTTACTCCCCCAGAAGAGGAGTCACTGGCAGGCTTTTACTCCTCCCCAGAAGAGGGGTCACTGGCAGGCTTTTACTCCTCCCCAGAAGAGGGATCACTGGCAGGCTTTTACTCCCCCAGAAGAGGGGTCACTGGTAGGCCTTTACTCCCCCAGAAGAGGGGTCACTGGCAGGATTTTACTCCTCCACAGAAGAGGGGTCACTGGCAGGCTTTTACTCCCCCAGGAGAGGGGTCACTGGCAGGCTTTTACTCCCCCAGAAGAGGGGTCACTGGCAGGCTTTTACTCCTCCCCAGAAGACGGGTCACTGGCAGGCTTTTACTCCTCCCCAGAAGAGGGGTCACTGGCAGGCTTTTACTCCCCCAGAAGAGGGGTCACTGGCAGGCTTTTACTCCTCCCCAGAAGAGGGGTCACTTGCTGGCTTTTACTCCTCCCCAGAAGAGGGGTCACTGGCACGCTTTTACTCCTCCCCAGAAGAGGGGTCACTGGCAGGCTTTTACTCCTCCCCAGAAGAGGGGTCACTGGCAGACTTTTACTCCCCCAGAAGAGGGGTCACTGGCAGGCTTTTACTCCTCCCCAGAAGAGGCGTCACTGGCAGGCTTTTACTCCCCCAGAATAGGGGTCACTGGTAGGCTTTTACTCCTCCCCAGAAGAGGGGTCACTGCCAGGCTTTTACTCCTCCCTAGAAGAGGGGTCACTGGCAGGCTTTTACTCCCCCAGAAGAGGGGTCACTGGCAGGCTTTTACTCCTCCCCAGAAGAGGGGTCACTGGCTGGCTTTTACTCCTCCCCAGAAGAGGGGTCACTGGCACGCTTTTACTCCTCCCCAGAAGAGGGGTCACTGGCAGGCTTTTACTCCCCCAGAAGAGGGGTCACTGGCAGGCTTTTACTCCCCAGAAGAGGGGTCACTGGCAGGCTTTTACTCCCGAAGAAAAGGGGTCACTGGCTGGCTTTTACTCCTCCCCAGAAGAGGGGTCACTGGCAGGCTTTTACTCCTCCCTAGAAGAGGGGTCACTGGCAGGCTTATACTCCTCCCCAGAAGAGGTGTCACTAGCAGGCTTTTACTCCTCCCCAGTAGAGGGGTTACTGGCTGGCTTTTACTCCTCCCCAGAAGAGGGGTCACTGGCAGGCTTTTACTCCCCAGAAGAGGGGTCACTGCCAGGCTTTTACTCCCCCAGAAGAGGGGTCACTGGCTGGCTTTTACTCCTCCCCAGAAGAGGGGTCACTGGCAGGCTTTTACTCCTCCCCAGAAGAGGGGTCACTGGCAGGCTTTTACTCCTCCCCAGAAGTGGGTCACTGGCAGGCTTTCCCTCCTTTCCAGAAGAGGGGTCACTGGCTGGCTTTTACTCTTCCCCGGAAGAGGGGTCACTGGCAGGCTTTTACTCCCCCAGAAGAGGGGGTCACTGGCTGGGTTCTACTCCACTAGAAGAGGGGTCACTGGCAGGCTTTTACTCCCCCAGAAGAGGGGTCACTGGCAGGCTTTTACTCCTCCCCAGAAGAGGGGTCACTGGCAGGCTTTTACTCCTCCCCAGAAGAGGGGTCACTGGCAGGCTTTCCCTCCTCCCCAGAAGAGGGGTCACTGGCTGGCTTTTACTCCTCCCCAAAAGAGGGGTCACTGGCAGGCTTTTACTCCTCCCCAGAAGAGGGGTCACTGGCAGGCTTTTACTCCTCCCCAAAAGAGGGTCACTGGCAGGCTTTTACTCCTCCAGAAGAGGGGTCACTGGCAGGCTTTTACTCCCCCAGAAGAGGGGTCACTGGCAGGCTTTTACTCCCCCAGAAGAGGGGTCACCGGCAGGCTTTTACTCCCCCAGAAGAGGGGTCACTGGCAGGCTTTTACTCCCCCAGAAGAGGGGTCCCTGGCAGGCTTTTACTCCCCCAGAAGAGGGGTCACTGGCAGGCTTTTACTCCCCAGAAGAGGGGTCACTGGCAGGCTTTAACTCCCCCAGAAGAGGGGTCACTGGCAGGCTTTTACTCGTCCCCAGAAGAGGGGTCACTGGCAGGCTTTTACTCCTCCCCAGAAGAGGGGTCACTGGCAGGCTTTTACTCCCCCAGAAGAGGGGTCACTGGCAGGCTTTTACTCCCCTAGAAGAGGGGTCACTGGCAGGCTTTTACTCCCTCCCAGAAGAGGTGTCACTGGCAGGCATTTAGTCCCCCAGAAGAGGGGTCACTGGCAGGCTTTTACTCCCCCAGAAGATGGGTCACTGGCAGGCTTTTACTCCCCCAGAAGATGGGTCACTGGCAGGCTTTTACTCCTCCCCAAAAGAGAGGTCACTGGCAGGCTTTTACTCCTCTCCAGAAGAGGGGTGACTGGCAGGCATTTACTCCTCCCCAGAAGAGGGGTCACTGGCAGGCTTTTACTCCTCCCCAGAAGGGGGGTCTCTGGCAGGCTTTTACTCCCCCAGAAGAGGGGTCACTGGCAGGCTTTTACTCCCCCAGAAGAGGGGTCACTGGCAGGCTTTTACTCCCCAGAAGAGGGGTCACTGGCAGGCTTTTACTCCCCCAGAAGAGGGGTCACTGGCAGGCTTTTACTCCCCAGAAGAGGGGTCACTGGCAGGCTTTTACTCCTCCCCAGAAGAGGGGTCACTGGCTGGCTTTTACTCCTCCCCAGAAGAGGGGTCACTGGCACGCTTTTACTCCTCCCCAGAAGAGGGGTCACTGGCAGGCTTTTACTCCTCCCAGAAGAGGGGTCACTGGCAGACTTTTACTCCCCCAGAAGAGGGGTCACTGGCAGGCTTTTACTCCTCCCCAGAAGAGGCGACACTGGCAGGCTTTTACTCCCCCAGAATAGGGGTCAATGGCAGGCTTTTACTCCTCCGCAGAAGAGGGGTCACTGGCAGGCTTTTACTCCACCCCATAAGAGGGGTCACTGGCAGGCTTTTACTCCCCCAGAAGAGGGCTCACTGGCAGGCTTTTACTCCCCAGAAGAGGGGTCACTGGCAGGCTTTTACTCCCGAAGAAAAGGGGTCACTGGCTGGCTTTTACTCCTCCCCAGAAGAGGGGTCACTCGCAGGCTTTTACTCCTCCCTAGAAGAGGGGTCACTGGCAGGCTTATACTCCTCCCCAGAAGAGGTGTCACTAGCAGGCTTTTACTCCTCCCCAGTAGAGGGGTTACTGGCTGGCTTTTACTCCTCCCCAGAAGAGGGGTCACTGGCAGGCTTTTACTCCCCAGAAGAGGGGTCACTGCCAGGCTTTTACTCCCCCAGAGGAGGGGTCACTGGCTGGCTTTTACTCCTCCCCAGAAGAGGGGTCACTGGCAGGCTTTTACTCCTCCCCAGAAGAGGGGTCACTGGCAGGCTTTTACTCCTCCCCAGAAGTGGGTCACTGGCAGGCTTTCCCTCCTTTCCAGAAGAGGGGTCACTGGCTGGCTTTTACTCTTCCCCGGAAGAGGGGTCACTGGCAGGCTTTTACTCCCCCAGAAGAGGGGGTCACTGGCTGGGTTCTACTCCACTAGAAGAGGGGTCACTGGCAGGCTTTTACTCCCCCAGAAGATGGGTCACTGGCAGGCTTTTACTCCTCCCCAGAAGAGGGGTCACTGGCAGGCTTTTACTCATCCCCAGAAGAGGGGTCACTGGCAGGCTTTCCCTCCTCCCCAGAAGAGGGGTCACTGGCAGGCTTTTACTCCTCCCCAAAAGAGGGGTCACTGGCAGGCTTTTACTCCTCCCCAGAAGAGGGGTCACTGGCAGGCTTTTACTCCTCCCCAAAAGAGGGTCACTGGCAGGCTTTTACTCCTCCAGAAGAGGGGTCACTGGCAGGCTTTTACTCCCCCAGAAGAGGGGTCACTGGCAGGCTTTTACTCCCCCAGAAGAGGGGTCACTGGCAGGCTTTTACTCCCCCAGAAGAGGGGTCACTGGCAGGCTTTTACTCCCCCAGAAGAGGGGTCACTGGCAGGCTTTTACTCCCCAGAAGAGGGGTCACTGGCAGGCTTTAACTCCTCCCCAGAAGAGGGGTCACTGGCAGGTTTTTACTCGTCCCCAGAAGAGGGGTCACTGGCAGGCTTTTACTCCTCCCCAGAAGAGGGGTCACTGGCAGGCTTTTACTCCTCCCAGAAGAGGGGTCACTGGCAGGCTTTTACTCCCCCAGAAGAGGGGTCACTGGCAGGCTTTTACTCCCCCAGAAGAGGGGTCACTGGCAGGCTTTTACTCCCCCAGAAGAGGGGTCACTGGCAGGCTTTTACTCCCCAGAAGAGGGGTCACTGGCAGGCTTTTACTCCACCAGAAGAGGGGTCACTGGCAGGCTTTTACTCCTCCCCAGAAGACGGGTCACTGGCAGGCTTTTACTCCTCCCCAGAAGAGGGGTCACTGGCAGGCTTTTACTCCCCCAGAAGAGGGGTCACTGGCAGGCTTTAACTTCCCCAGAAGAGGGGTCACTGGCTGGCTTTTACTCCTCCCCAGAAGAGGGGTCACTGGCTGGCTTTTACTCCTCCCCAGAAGAGGGGTCACTGGCACGCTTTTACTCCTCCCCAGAAGAGGGGTCACTGGCAGGCTTTTACTCCACCCCAGAAGAGGGGTCACTGGCAGGCTTTACTCCTCCCCAGAAGAGGGGTCACTGGCAGGCTTTTACTCCCCCAGAAGAGGGGTCACTGGCAGGCTTTTACTCCCTCAGAAGAGGGGTCACTGGCAGGCTTTTACTCCCCCAGAAGAGGGATCACTGGCAGGCTTTTACTCCCCCAGAAGAGGGGTCACTGGCAGGCTTTTACTCACCGAAGAAAAGGGGTCACTGGCTGGCTTTTACTCCTCCCCAGAAGAGGGGTCACTGGCAGGCTTTTACTCCTCCCTAGAAGAGGGGTCACTGGCAGGCTTATACTCCTCCCCAGAAGAGGTGTCACTGGCAGGCTTTTACTCCTCCCCAGTAGAGGGGTTACTGGCTGGCTTTTACTCCTCCCCAGAAGAGGGGTGACTGGCAGGCTTTTACTCCTCCCCACAAGAGTGGTCACTGGCAGGCTTTTCCTCCTCCCCAGAAGAGGGGTCACTGGCAGGCTTTTACTCCCCAGAAGAGGGGTCACTGGCAGGCTTTTTCTCCCCAGAAGAGGGGTCACTGGCAGGCTTTTACTCCCCCAGAAGAGGGGTCCCTGGCAGGCTTTTACTCCCCAGAAGAGGGGTCACTGGTAGGCTTTAACTCCCCCAGAAGAGGGGTCACTGGCAGGCTTTTACTCCCCCAGATGAGGGGTCACTGGCAGGCTTTTACTCCCCCAGAAGAGGGGTCACTGGCAGGCTTTTACTCCTCCCCAGAAGAGGGGTCACTGGCTGGCTTTTACTCCTCCCCAGAAGAGGGGTCACTGGCAGGCTTTTACTCCTCCCCAGAAGAGGGGTCACTGGCAGGCTTTTACTCCTCCCCAGAAGAGGGGTCACTGGCAGGCATTTAGTCCCCCAGAAGACGGATCACTGGCAGGCTTTTACTCCCCCAGAAGATGGGTCACTGGCAGGCTTTTACTCCCCCAGAAGAGGGGTCACTGGCAGGCATTTACTCCTCCCCAGAAGAGGGGTCACTGGCAGGCTTTTACTCCTCCCCAGAAGGGGGGTCTCTGGCAGGCTTTTACTCCCCCAGATGAGGGGTCACTGGCAGGCTTTTACTCCTCCCCAGAAGAGGGGTCACTGGCTGGCTTTTACTCCTCCCCAGAAGAGGGGTCACTGGCAGGCTTTTACTCCTCCCCAGAAGAGGGGTCACTGGCAGGCTTTTACTCCTCCCCAGAAGAGGGGTCACTGGCAGACTTTTACTCCCCCAGAAGAGGGGTCACTGGCAGGCTTTTACTCCCCCAGAAGAGGGGTCACTGGCAGGCATTTACTCCTCCAGAATTGGGGTCACTGGCAGGCTTTTACTCCCCCAGAAGAGGGGTCCCTGGCAGGCTTTTACTCCCCTAGAAGAGGGGTCACTGGCAGGCTTTTACTCCCCAGAAGAGGGGTCACTGGCAGGCTTTAACTCCCCCAGAAGAGGGGTCACTGGCAGGCTTTTTCTCGTCCCCAGAAGAGTGGTCACTGGCAGTCTTTTACTCCTCCCCAGAAGAGGGGTCACTGGCAGGCTTTTACTCCCCCAGAAGAGGGGTCACTGGCAGGCTTTTACTCCCCCAGAAGAGGGGTCACTGGCAGGCTTTTACTCCCTCCCAGAAGAGGTGTCACTGGCAGGCATTTAGTCCCCCAGAAGAGGGGTCACTGGCAGGCTTTTACTCCCCCAGAAGATGGGTCACTGGCAGGCTTTTACTCCCCCAGAAGATGGGTCACTGGCAGGCTTTTACTCCTCTCCAGAAGAGTGGTCACTGGCAGGCTTTTACTCCTCCCCAGAAGAGGGGTCACTGGCAGGCTTTTACTCCCCCAGAAGAGGGGTCACTGGCAGGCTTTTACTCCCCCAGAAGAGGGGTCACCGGCAGGCTTTTACTCCCCCAGAAGAGGGGTCACTGGCAGGCTTTTACTCCCCCAGAAGAGGGGTCCCTGGCAGGCTTTTACTCCCCAGAAGAGGGGTCACTGGTAGGCTTTAACTCCCCCAGAAGAGGGGTCACTGGCAGGCTTTTACTCCTCCCCAGAAGAGGGGTCACTGGCAGGCTTTTACTCCCCCAGAATATGGGTCACTGGCAGGCTTTTACTCCTCCCCAAAAGAGGGGTCACTGGCAGGCTTTTACTCTTCTCCAGAAGAGGGGTCACTGGCAGGCTTTTACTCCTCCCCAGAAGAGGGGTCACTGGCAGGCTTTTACTCCTCCCCAGAAGAGGGGGTCAATGGCAGGCTTTTACTCCCCCAGAAGAGGGGCCACTGGCAGGCTTTTACTCCCCCGGAAGAGGGGTCACTGGCAGGCTTTTACTCCCCAGAAGAGGGGTCACTGGCAGGCTTTTACTCCCCCAGAAGAGGGGTCACTGGCAGGCTTTTACTCCCCAGAAGAGGGGTCACTGGCAGGCTTTAACTCCCCCAGAAGAGGGGTCACTGGCAGGCTTTTTCTCGTCCCCAGAAGAGGGGTCACTGGCAGGCTTTTACTCCCCCAGAAGAGGTGTCACTGGCAGGCTTTTACTCCCCCAGAAGAGGGGTCACTGGCAGGCTATTACTCCCCCAGAAGAGGGGTCACTGGCAGGCTTTTACTCCTCCCCAAAAGAGGGGTCACTGGCAGGCTTTTACTCCTCTCCAGAAGAGGGGTCACTGGCAGGCTTTTACTCCCTCCCAGAAGAGGTGTCACTGGCAGGCATTTAGTCCCCCAGAAGACGGATCACTGGCAGGCTTTTACTCCCCCAGAAGATGGGTCACTGGCAGGCTTTTACTCCCCCAGAAGATGGGTCACTGGCAGGCTTTTACTCCTCCCAAAAGAGAGGTCACTGGCAGGCTTTTACTCCTCTCCAGAAGAGGGGTCACTGGCAGGCTTTTACTCCCCCAGAAGAGGGGTCACTGGCAGGCTTTTACTCCCCCAGAAGAGGGGTCACTGGCAGGCTTTTACTCCCCCAGAAGAGGGGTCACTGGCAGGCTTTTACTCCCCCAGAAGAGGGGTCCCTGGCAGGCTTTTACTCCCCAGAAGAGGGGTCACTGGCAGGCTTTTACTCCCCCAGAAGAGGGGTCACTGGTAGGCTTTTACTCCTCCCCAGAAGACGGGTCACTGGCAGGCTTTTACTCCTCCCCAGAAGAGGGGTCACTGGCAGGCTTTTACTCCCCCAGAAGAGGGGTCACTGGCAGGCTTTAACTTCCCCAGAAGAGGGGCCACTGGCTGGCTTTTTCTCCTCCCCAGAAGAGGGGTCACTGGCTGGCTTTTACTCCTCCCCAGAAGAGGGGTCACTGGCACGCTTTTACTCCTCCCCAGAAGAGGGGTCACTGGCAGGCTTTTACTCCACCCCATAAGAGGGGTCACTGGCAGGCTTTAACTCCTCCCCAGAAGAGGGGTCACTGGCAGGCTTTTACTCCCCCAGAAGAGGGGTCACTGGCAGGCTTTTACTCCCTCAGAAGAGGGGTCACTGGCAGGCTTTTACTCCCCCAGAAGAGGGATCACTGGCAGGCTTTTACTCCCCAGAAGAGGGGTCACTGGCAGGCTTTTACTCACGAAGAAAAGGGGTCACTGGCTGGCTTTTACTCCTCCCCAGAAGAGGGGTCACTGGCAGGCTTTTACTCCTCCCTAGAAGAGGGGTCACTGGCAGGCTTATACTCCTCCCCAGAAGAGGTGTCACTAGCAGGCTTTTACTCCTCCCCAGTAGAGGGGTTACTGGCTGGCTTTTACTCCTCCCCAGAAGAGGGGTGACTGGCAGGCTTTTACTCCTCCCCACAAGAGTGGTCACTGGCAGGCTTTTCCTCCTCCCCAGAAGAGGGGTCACTGGCAGGCTTTTACTCCCCCAGAAGAGGGGTCACTGGCAGGCTTTTTCTCCCCCAGAAGAGGGGTCACTGGCAGGCTTTTACTCCCCCAGAAGAGGGGTCCCTGGCAGGCTTTTACTCCCCAGAAGAGGGGTCACTGGTAGGCTTTTACTCCCCCAGAAGAGGGGTCACTGGTAGGCCTTTACTCCCCCAGAAGAGGGGTCACTGGCAGGATTTTACTCCTCCACAGAAGAGGGGTCACTGGCAGGCTTTTACTCCTCCCCAGAAGAGGGGTCACTGGCAGACTTTTACTCCCCCAGAAGAGGGGTCACTGGCAGGCTTTTACTCCTCCCCAGAAGAGGGGTCACTGGCAGGCTTTTACTCCTCCCCAGAAGAGGGGTCACTGGCAGGCTTTTACTCCTCCCTAGAAGAGGGGTCACTGGCAGGCTTATACTCCTCCCCAGAAGAGGTGTCACTAGCAGGCTTTTACTCCTCCCCAGTAGAGGGGTTACTGGCTGGCTTTTACTCCTCCCCAGAAGAGGGGTCACTGGCAGGCTTTTACTCCTCCCCAGAAGAGGGGTCACTGGCAGGCTTTTACTCCCCCAGAAGAGGGGTCACTGGCAGGCTTTTACTCCTCCCCAGAAGAGGGGTCACTGGCAGGCTTTTACTCCCCCAGAAGAGGGGTCACTGGCAGGCTTTTACTCCTCCCCAGAAGAGGGGTCACTGGCAGGCTTTTACTCCTCCCCAGAAGAGGGGTCACTGGCAGGCTTTTACTCCCCCAGAAGAGGGGTCACTGGCAGGCCTTTACTCCCCCAGAAGAGGGGTCACTGGCAGGCTTTTACTCCTCCACAGAAGAGGGGTCACTGGCAGGCTTTACTCCTCCCAGAAGAGGGGTCACTGGCAGGCTTTTACTCCTCCCCAGAAGAGGGGTCACTGGCAGGCTTTTACTCCTCCCCAGAAGAGGGTCACTGGCAGGCTTTTACTCCCCCAGATGAGGGGTCACTGGCAGGCTTTTACTCCTCCCCAGAAGAGGCGTCACTGGCAGGCTTTTACTCCCCCAGAAGAGGGGTCACTGGCAGGCTTTTACTCCTCCCCAGAAGAGGGGTCACTGGCAGGCTTTTACTCCTCCCCAGAAGAGGGGTCACTGGCACGCTTTTACTCCTCCCCAGAAGAGGGGTCACTGGCAGGCTTTTACTCCTCCCAGAAGAGGGGTCACTGGCAGACTTTTACTCCCCCAGAAGAGGGGTCACTGGCAGGCTTTTACTCCTCCCCAGAAGAGGCGACACTGGCAGGCTTTTACTCCCCCAGAATAGGGGTCAATGGCAGGCTTTTACTCCTCCGCAGAAGAGGGGTCACTGGCAGGCTTTTACTCCCCCAGAATAGGGGTCAATGGCAGGCTTTTACTCCTCCCCAGAAGAGGGGTCACTGGTAGGCCTTTACTCCCCCAGAAGAGGGGTCACTGGCAGGATTTTACTCCTCCACAGAAGAGGGGTCACTGGCAGGCTTTTACTCCCCCAGAAGAGGGGTCACTGGCAGGCTTTTACTCCCCCAGAAGAGGGGTCACTGGCAGGCTTTTACTCCTCCCCAGAAGAGGGGTCACTGGCAGGCTTTTACTCCTCCCCAGAAGAGGGGTCACTGGCAGGCTTTTACTCCCCCAGAAGAGGGGTCACTGGCAGGCTTTTACTCCTCCCCAGAAGAGGGGTCACTGGCAGGCTTTTACTCCTCCCCAGAAGAGGGGTCACTGGCAGGCTTTTACTCCTCCCCAGAAGAGGGGTCACTGGCAGGCTTTTACTCCTCCCCAGAAGAGGGGTCACTGGCAGGCTTTTACTCCTCCCAGAAGAGGGGTCACTGGCAGGCTTTTACTCCTCCCCAGAAGAGGCGTCACTGGCAGGCTTTTACTCCCCCAGAAGAGGGGTCACTGGTAGGCTTTTACTCCTCCCCAGAAGAGGGGTCACTGCCAGGCTTTTACTCCTCCCTAGAAGAGGGGTCACTGGCAGGCTTTTACTCCCCCAGAAGAGGGGTCACTGGCAGGCTTTTACTCCTCCCCAGAAGAGGGGTCACTTGCTGGCTTTTACTCCTCCCCAGAAGAGGGGTCACTGGCAGGCTTTTACTCCTCCCCAGAAGAGGGGTCACTGGCAGGCTTTTACTCCTCCCAGAAGAGGGGTCACTGGCAGGCTTTTACTCCTCCCAGAAGAGGGGTCACTGGCAGGCTTTTACTCCTCCCCAGAAGAGGGGTCACTGGCAGGCTTTTACTCCCCCAGAAGAGGGGTCACTGGCAGGCTTTTACTCCTCCCCAGAAGAGGGGTCACTGGCAGGCTTTTACTCCTCCCCAGAAGAGGGGTCACTGGCAGGCTTTTACTCCTCTCCAGAAGAGGGGTCACTGGCAGGCTTTTACTCTTCCCCAGAAGAGGGGTCACTGGCAGGCTTTTACTCCCCCAGAAGAGGGGTCACTGGCTGGCTTTTACTCCACTAGAAGAGGGGTCACTGGCAGGCTTTTACTCCCCTAGAAGAGGGGTCACTGGCAGGCTTTTACTCCTCCCTAGAAGAGGGGTCACTGGCAGGCTTTTACTCCTCCCCAGAAGAGGGCTCACTGGCAGGCTTTCCCTCCTCCCCAGAAGAGGGGTCACTGGCTGGCTTTTACTCCTCCCCAGAAGAGGGGTCACTGGCAGGCTTATACTCCTCCCCAGAAGAGGGGTCACTGGCAGGCTTTTACTCCCCCAGAAGAGGGGTCACTGGCTGGCTTTTACTCCTCCCCAGAAGAGGGGTCACTGGCAGGCTTTTACTCCTCCCCAGAAGAGGGGTCACTGGCAGGCTTTTACTCCTCCCCAGAAGAGGGTCACTGGCAGGCTTTTACTCCTCCCCAGAAGAGGGGTCACTGGCAGGCTTTTACTCTTCCCCAGAAGAGGGGTCACTGGCAGGCTTTTACTCCCCCAGAAGAGGGGTCACTGGCAGGCTTCTACTCCCCTAGAAGAGGGGTCACTGGCAGGCTTTTACTCCCCCAGAAGAGGGGTCACTGGCAGGCTTTTACTCCTCCCCAGAAGAGGGGTCACTGGCAGGCTTTTACTCCTCCCCAGAAGAGGGGTCACTGGCAGGCTTTTACTCCTCCCCAGAAGAGGGGTCACTGGCAGGCTTTTACTCCTCCCCAGAAGAGGGGTCACTGGCAGGCTTTTACTCCTCCCCAGAAGAGGGGTCACTGGCAGGCTTTTACTCCTCCCAGAAGAGGGGTCACTGGCAGGCTTTTACTCCTCCCCAGAAGAGGGGTCACTGGCAGGCTTTTACTCCTCCCAGAAGAGGGGTCACTGGCAGGCTTTTACTCCCCCAGAAGAGGGGTCACTGGCAGGCTTTTACTCCCCCAGAAGAGGGGTCACTGGCAGGCTTTTACTCCCCCAGAAGAGGGGTCACTGGCAGGCTTTTACTCCCCCAGAAGAGGGGTCACTGGCAGGCTTTTACTCCCCCAGAAGAGGGGTCACTGGCAGGCTTTTACTCCCCAGAAGAGGGGTCACTGGCAGGCTTTAACTCCCCCAGAAGAGGGGTCACTGGCAGGCTTTTACTCGTCCCCAGAAGAGGGGTCACTGGCAGGCTTTTACTCCTCCCCAGAAGAGGGGTCACTGGCAGGCTTTTACTCCCCCAGAAGAGGGGTCACTGGCAGGCTTTTACTCCCCCAGAAGAGGGGTCACTGGCAGGCTTTTACTCCTCCCAGAAGAGGGGTCACTGGCAGGCATTTACTCCCCCAGAAGAGGGGTCACTGGCAGGCTTTTACTCCCCCAGAAGATGGGTCACTGGCAGGCTTTTACTCCCCCAGAAGAGGGGTCACTGGCAGGCTTTTACTCCTCCCCAGAAGAGGGGTCACTGGCAGGCTTTTACTCCTCTCCAGAAGAGGGGTCACTGGCAGGCTTTTACTCCTCCCCAGAAGAGTGGTCACTGGCAGGCTTTTACTCCTCCCCAGAAGAGGGGTCACTGGCAGGCTTTTACTCCCCCAGAAGAGGGGTCACTGGCAGGCTTTTACTCCCCCAGAAGAGGGGTCACTGGCAGGCTTTTACTCCCCCAGAAGAGGGGTCACTGGCAGGCTTTTACTCCCCCAGAAGAGGGGTCACTGGCAGGCTTTTACTCCCCAGAAGAGGGGTCACTGGCAGGCTTTAACTCCCCCAGAAGAGGGGTCACTGGCAGGCTTTTACTCCTCCCCAGAAGAGGGGTCACTGGCAGGCTTTTACTCCCCCAGAAGAGGGGTCACTGGCAGGCTTTTACTCCTCCCCAGAAGAGGGGTCACTGGCAGGCTTTTTCTCTTCTCCCGCAGAGGGGTCACTGGCAGGCTTTTACTCCTCCCCAGAAGAGGGGTCACTGGCAGGCTTTTACTCCTCCCCAGAAGAGGGGTCACTGGCAGGCTTTTACTCCCCAGAAGAGGGGTCACTGGCAGGCTTTTACTCCCCAGAAGAGGGGTCACTGGCAGGCTTTTACTCCCCCAGAAGAGGGGTCACTGGCAGGCTTTTACTCCCCCAGAAGAGGGGTCACTGGCAGGCTTTTACTCCCCAGAAGAGGGGTCACTGGCAGGCTTTTACTCCCCCAGAAGAGGGGTCACTGGCAGGCTTTTACTCTCCCCAGAAGAGGGGTCACTGGCAGGCTTTTACTCCCCCAGAAGAGGGGTCACTGGCAGGCTTTTACTCCCCCAGAAGAGGGGTCACTGGCAGGCTATTACTCCCCCAGAAGAGGGGTCACTGGCAGGCTTTTACTCCTCCCCAAAAGAGGGGTCACTGGCAGGCTTTTACTCCTCTCCAGAAGAGGGGTCACTGGCAGGCTTTTACTCCCTCCCAGAAGAGGGGTCACTGGCAGGCATTTACTCCCCAGAAGACGGATCACTGGCAGGCTTTTACTCCCCCAGAAGAGGGGTCACTGGCAGGCTTTTACTCCCCAGAAGATGGGTCACTGGCAGGCTTTTACTCCTCCCAGAAGAGGGGTCACTGGCAGGCTTTTACTCCTCCCCAGAAGAGGGGTCACTGGCAGGCTTTTACTCCCCCAGAAGAGGGGTCACTGGCAGGCTTTTACTCCCCCAGAAGAGGGGTCACTGGCAGGCTTTTACTCCCCCAGAAGAGGGGTCACTGGCAGGCTTTTACTCCCCCAGAAGAGGGGTCCCTGGCAGGCTTTTACTCCCCAGAAGAGGGGTCACTGGCAGGCTTTTACTCCCCCAGAAGAGGGGTCACTGGCAGGCTTTTACTCCTCCCCAGAAGAGGGGTCACTGGCAGGCTTTTACTCCTCCCCAGAAGAGGGGTCACTGGCAGGCTTTTACTCCTCCCCAGAAGAGGGGTCACTGGCAGGCTTTAACTCCTCCCCAGAAGAGGGGTCACTGGCAGGCTTTTACTCCTCCCCAGAAGAGGGGTCACTGGCAGGCTTTTACTCCTCCCCAGAAGAGGGGTCACTGGCAGGCTTTTACTCCTCCCCAGAAGAGGGGTCACTGGCAGGCTTTTACTCCTCCGCAGAAGAGGGGTCACTGGCAGGCTTTTACTCCTCCCCAGAAGAGGGGTCACTGGCAGGCTTTTACTCCCCCAGAAGAGGGGTCACTGGCAGGCTTTTACTCCCCCAGAAGAGGGGTCACTGGCAGGCTTTTACTCCCCCAGAAGAGGGGTCACTGGCAGGCTTTTACTCCCCAGAAGAGGGGTCACTGGCAGGCTTTTACTCCCGAAGAAAAGGGGTCACTGGCTGGCTTTTACTCCTCCCCAGAAGAGGGGTCACTGGCAGGCTTTTACTCCTCCCCAGAAGAGGGGTCACTGGCAGGCTTTTACTCCTCCCCAGAAGAGGGGTCACTGGCAGGCTTTTACTCCTCCCCAGAAGAGGGGTCACTGGCTGGCTTTTACTCCTCCCCAGAAGAGGGGTCACTGGCAGGCTTTTACTCCTCCCCAGAAGAGGGGTCACTGGGAGGCTTTTACTCCTCCCCAGAAGAGGGGTCACTGGCAGGCTTTTACTCCTCCCCAGAAGAGGGGTCACTGGCAGGCTTTTACTCCTCCCCAGAAGAGGGGTCACTGGCAGGCTTTTACTCCTCCCCAGAAGAGGGGTCACTGGCAGGCTTTTACTCCTCCCCAGAAGAGGGGTCACTGGCAGGCTTTTACTCCTCCCAGAAGAGGGGTCACTGGCAGGCTTTTACCCTCCCAGAAGAGGGGTCACTGGCAGGCTTTACTCCTTCCCAGAAGAGGGGTCACAGGCAGGCTTTTACTCCTCCCCAGAAGAGGTGTCACTGGCAGGCTTTTACTCCCCCAGAAGAGGGGTCACTGGCAGGCTTTTACTCCCCCAGAAGAGGGGTCACTGGCAGGCTTTTACTCCCCAGAAGAGGGGTCACTGGCAGGCTTTTACTCCCGCAGAAGAGGGCTCACTGGCTGGCTTTTACTCCTCCCCAGAAGAGGGGTCACTGGCAGGCTTTTACTCCTCCCCAGAAGAGGGGTAACTGGCAGGCTTTTACTCCTCCCCAGAAGAGGGGTCACTGGCTGGCTTTTACTCCTCCACAGAAGAGGGGTCACTGGAGGGCTTTTACTCCTCCTCAGAAGAGGGGTCACTGGCGGGCTTTTACTCCTCCCCAGAAGAGGGGTCACTGGCTGGCTTTTACTCCTCCCCAGAAGAGGGGTCACTGGTGGGCTTTTACTCCTCCCCAGAAGAGGGGTCACTGGCGGGCTTTTACTCTCCCCAGAAGAGGGGTCACTGGCGGGCTTTTACTCCTCCCCAGAAGAGGGGTCACTGGCTGGCTTTTACTCCTCCCCAGAAGAGGGGTCACTGGAAGGCTTTTACTCCTCCCCAGAAGAGGGGTCACTGGCGGGCTTTTACTGTCTTAAAACAAACTGTTAGGACACCCTACGATTTGCTGAGGTTTATTAACACTTCTTTAAAGTAATTGTGTGCTGTAACTGGAGGTTTCCACTCCTACCTCCCAGCCCCGCCCCGGAGGTTGTTTCACCCCCACGGAGATCCTCGGCGCCTCGTGCCTGTCTAGCATAATATTGTGATATCTGCCCCTCCTGACGTGCTCTGGGGTGCACGTGCAATAGATTTACATTCCTTATTGTATAATATGTCAGCCGGGTGGGTCAGGTGGATGTCACGCCGTTGAGTGAAGATGTGAGTAGAAGGGAGTGGAGTGGAGGGGAGGAGTGGAGGGCCTGGAGGGCCTGGAGCATGTGAGGGAGTGGCTAGGAAATTAAAATAGGGCACACCTTGATCCATATCTTTAATGGTGTCGAGCAAAGTGTAGAAAACCCGCCCACTTCCATTCTTCCTTCCAGGGTCGGACTGCCTTATATATATGAAGGGCCACTGAAATTATGCGGCAGACGAGATCCAAATTATGCGGTAGGCTGGACTAAATTATGGCGCAAGAAAAGGAAAATTATGCAGCGTAATAAAGCCCATTTTGTGGTACTATTTCTTCATCATTTAGTCATTTTCCCTTTGTCTGGACAAAGGTTTCACCCCATTAGCACAAATTTTACACCTAAATATAACACATAGTTGACCAGTCAACCTTTGCAAAGGGCCTTCCACTGTACTGCATCACGTGTCGCAGCATTTTTAGCAGCTGTTGATCCGTTTGAGCTAGAAACAATTTTTTTTCTGTTACAATCTTCAGATTATGCATCAGATGATGGATTATGTGGCATATGCAGAAAATTCACAAATATACAAAAAAAGTGCAGCCAAAAAATGGTGCAATTCAGTGGCCCGGTCTATAGCGCAGTCTGGCAGTGCCAGAAGATCTGGTCTGAAAGGTCGGTGTATGGGCACTTTTTTGAGCTGTTTGAGGGCCTGTTTAATGGCCTGGTGGGTCGTTTTTTGCAGTTAACTTCTATATTTTTACTACAAACCTTGCCTGCAGCAAGCACAAATGCATACAGTTTCCTATCTCTTGCAAAATTGCTGTACACCTACATGTCTTATCAAGTTCAGAACTGCCCTAATTTACAAATGTGGGCACCTTTTTAGCTGTCCGATTCGTTAGTGGGGGCTACTTTTATTTTGGCTCCGGTGTTTTCTTCAATGTATGAAGCAATCTGTCCATTCACTCACCCATTCCTTCTTTCACCTTTCCTAGACCCATTGTTTCAGCTTGCTGTTCATCTCCGTTCACCCCCCCACCCATATTCACCTATTCACCCCCCCTATCCATCCATCCATCCATTGAGCCACGCGTCCATCCATTCAGCCTTCTCTCCACCTTCCATCTACTCACCTTCCCCACTTCTCCCCCTCCCATCTTACCTCCTTTTCCTCTTCTTTCAACCCCATTTCTCTCCATCGGTCGTTCCTTCTTTCCTCCCCACATTTCTCTGTTATCTTTCTTTCTGCCGCTTGCCGTTTTTATTTACCTCTCCCTCTCTGTCCTTTTCCCCCTGTCTATCAATGTCCCTTTCTCTGTCTCCTTCACTGTCCTTGGCTCACTTGGAGCCCCTGTTCCCCCCCTCCCCACCTCCGAGACCCTCAGTAGTGTCAAGTGTTACTTGTCTGCAGACCTCCAGGCACGAGAGGCCCGTCAAGCAGCAGTAATGTTTTAGAAGACCAGCCCATTGCGCCTAGTGGTGCCTCCCTCCCAAGCTTTAGGCGCTAGAGCAGGGGTTCATGCAGGCACTGTAGACGCACGGAATGTTGTTGTAAGACTGTCCTGGCCCTTGGGCACTGGGATAGTGCAATGTACCCTGGCACTGTGACACAATAACATTGTAGTGTATTCTGGCTCTGTGACCCAATAGCATTGTAGTGTACTCTGGCACTGTGACACAATAACATTGTAGTGTACTCTGGCACTGTGACACAATAACATTGTAGTGTACGCTGGCACTGTGACACAATAGCATTGTAGTGTACTCTGGCACTGTGACACAATAACATTGTAGTGTACTCTGGCACTGTGACACAATAGCATTGTAGTGCACCCTGGCACTGTGACACAATAGCATTGTAGTGCACCCTGGCACTGTGACACAATAGCATTGTAGTGCACCCTGGCACTGTGACACAATAACATTGTAATGTACTCTGGCACTGTGACACAATAGCATTGTAATGCACCCTGGCACTGTGACACAATAACATTGTAGTGCACCCTGGCAATGTGACACAATAACATTGTAATGTACTCTGGCACTGTGACACAATAACACTGTAATGTACCCTGGCACAGTGACACAATAACATTGTAATGTACCCTGGCACTGTGACACAATAACATTGTAATGTACCCTGGCACTGTGACACAATAACATTGTAGTGTACCCTGGCACTGTGACACAATAGCATTGTAGTGTACCCTGGCACTGTGACACAATTACATTGTAATGTACCCTGGCACTGTGACACAATAGCATTGTAGTGCACCCTGGCACTGTGACACAATAACATTGTAATGTACTCTGGCACTGTGACACAATAGCATTGTAGTGCACCCTGGCACTGTGACACAATTACATTGTAATGTACCCTGGCACTGTGACACAATAGCATTGTAGTGCACCCTGGCACTGTGACACAATAACATTGTAATGTACTCTGGCACTGTGACACAATAGCATTGTAGTGCACCCTGGCACTGTGACACAATAACATTGTAATGTACTCTGGCACTGTGACACAATAGCATTGTAGTGCACCCTGGCACTGTGACACAATAACATTGTAGTGCACACTGGCACTGTGACACAATAGCATTGTAATGCACCCTGGCACTGTGACACAATAACACTGTAGTGCACCCTGGCACTGTGACACAATAACATTGTAATGTACTCTGGCACTGTGACACAATAACACTGTAGTGCACCCTGGCACTGTGACACAATAACATTGTAATGTACTCTGGCACTGTGACACAATAACACTGTAGTGCACTCTGGCACTGTGACACAATAACACTGTAATGTACTCTGGCACTGTGACACAATAAACTGTAATGTACTCTGGCACTGTGACACAATAACACTGTAATGTACTCTGGCACTGTGACACAATAACACTGTGACACAATAACACTGTAATGTACTCTGGCACTGTGACACAATAACACTGTAATGTACCCTGGCACTGTGACACTATGATGGCGCAGTCTCATTGGCTCTCCGACACGAAAATAGCGTAGCGTACTTTGTGACTGTGCCACTATGACAGTGCTGTGTGCTGTGGCATTGCAACACTACGAGTGTGTACTCTGGCACTGTGACACCGTGATATTTATGTACTGTATTGTATTTATATTTTGCTTATTACCCCAGACGAGGTGCTGAAGCACTTTTCAGCGAATAGAACGCTACTCTAGAAGCCAAAAGATTAGTGGTGAATTAATATAAGGAAATATACGTTGTTAATTTGAGCGGTGGACATGTGAATCTGTTAGTTGGATTGAATAGGATAAAGGAGTGATATAGGAGGGAAAAGTCTAGTTAGTGTTATTTGGGAGCAGTGGCGGCTGGTGAAATTTGAAAGTGGTGTGGCGTAAAGTTAGTAGTGGAGCACACTGTGGCGAGCGAGCGTAGCGAGCTGAGCCCGAACTGACCTAAGGAGGGTTCGGGGGTTCTCCCCCGAGAAAATTTTGAGAAATGAGTGGGCAAATGGTGCATTTTCAAGACTTTCGGGAGCCACTGTGCTAAACAGAAACAGGCCACTGCCTCCCTCAAACTATCGTCAGTTCCAAGGCCTCGTGAATGAGCCATTCTAAATTGCAATAAACCACAATTAATTTTAATAATGTTGCATAAATAGGTTGGATCTGTCTACTGAGCCAGTGCCTACGTGAGATAAAGTGGCATTCAAGATGGCCCAACAGAGTAAAATGCCTACTTATTCCACATAGAATTGAAGATCATATTGGTTAGTGTTCATTTTACAGCCTAAATCTCTGGGTCAGTTATGGTAACCGTGACCCCTAACCCCAGATTAAAGCTCTCTGAAGTGCCTACAATCAATAAATTCTGCAGTGTGCACTATACAAACAAATATAATTGGAAGTTTAAGTTTGCATGACGGCCTTAAGGAGGTCAAATAAGATTGTACATTATATACTGGCACATTCTGCTGGCACGGTGCCTACCTTGGCTGGCACTCCTGCACCACCGTCGCCGCTGAATTCCAACAGTAACACACATGCTGCTGCCCAGAACCTGGAGAGCAGTGACTCATAAACCTGGCTTTCTCGAACACTGTGCCACATCGCACAGCGAGGGCCTGGTGCATTAGGAGCAAGGGAGGGGCGTTTTTGTGACTTTCCAGGAATACTGTGAACAGGCACCATTCTCCTGAGCACTTTGGTATGGAAGAGACCCGTGCTTACTATGAAATGACTCACTGTAAGGTATGAGTTACAATTAATTCCACTGCAGGCTGCCAGCACATGGTCTGGCCAGAGCACAAATGTACGGTTAAAGCAGATGTACAACTGCAAGTGTGTTTATTTTGTGCACAACTATAGAATACTACAGAGGTCAACCGGATATTGAACGAGGTTGAGTCCAGGAGCTGGGCTTCAGTCTGTGGTTGCCAATGAGTGTCCAATATCAATCAGAAATCAGTGGGTTTGCCCCTGGGGTCTAATGGGTGCTTTGGGCCCACTGGGAAAGGGCATTACCTTCTCCGCTTGGACCATAGAGTTCCTCTGTGCCAGTGGACACTGTCAATTGTTAATGGAACATAGACTATATCCGGGTCATAGAAATGCTTTTGATAAAGACAGTATTATGGCACGTTGCTGAGACCTGGCCTGAACTCCTCCATATTGTAAGGGTCCAATAAACCTCCCTCCCCCGTGAAAATACAGATTTAAAAGAATATGCAGGAGAATAAAGTATAATATAACTGGAACGTACGTATAGCTATGATACATTTTTGAACTTGTATTAAAAAAACAACTGTTTATTAAACTTCAGAATTGGAATACACAAGTGATCTATAAAGCCAGAGGCTGTAGCACCACCAGTGCAACACTGGAAGCCCTAAGGTCACCACATCTCCCATTCAGAGGTGAGGCACAGGGTGTGCTCTACATAGAACGAGTTTACTCTTCTGAAAGCAGAAATTCATACATGAAAATATAATACTCTTTATTAACCACGCAATACTTCTAAATCCTGCGTGCAAGTGTGCCCCTAAAAAGGCCTTTTTACCACCATTGTCAAATGCGCAGCCATGTTACATTACACAATTTTTCAAAGCCAGTCAATGTAATGTCTGATTCCTTCCTTAACCAGCGTGTGGGGGCTCAGTGGGTTAATACACCTGCGCCATAGATCCACGTGGACCTTGCAGCCACACATACCAATCACACCCAATGTGACTGCAGCCGGCACCTTGCCCCCGCAAGCTGAATCTGCCACTTTAATCTGCAGGTTGCACACTTGAACCCAAGTAAGGTAGCTCGCCAGATCAACGCACGTGCCACCTCACTCAGGCAGATCACAGATTCGAACCCCAGTAAAAGAGCTTGCCAAGTTCATGCATGCACTGTTGTTTACACAGCAGGTCATGACTGAACCCTCCCATTCATTGTTCCAGCTGACAATAACGCCTCAATAAAAGAGCCAAGAAGCAATGCGCATTCTTGGTGGGCGCTAAATAAACTGCAACTATTCAACATGAAAAACGTCATCAGTGCACCCTGTCCCTGTTCGATCAGACACAACAGGAAAATAATTTACTGAAAATGACAACTTTCCCACAATAGATTGTTACATGGATTTTTAACTTGAAAACAGTTCCTTAAACAGACATTAGAGCGAGAATGTGTGTCATTACACATGCACGATACTGCATTGCTAATCTTTGCTCTGTTTCAATTTTGGAGGCAGAAAACAAACTTGCAATTCACTGCTCTGTACTCTAATGGTGTACAGCATTACCGGATGGGGCTGAGTTCTGCAACCCATTTTTTGTATCTCTGAAAGCATAAAGTAAAGGGGGACAAGCGGAGCCTGACGTCACTATGAGATGGGGAAGACGTGCAGACGAGAGGAAGGGCAACCAGGATCTTGAAACATAAACCAAAGTGCATTCAAGAGCAGGAGTGATTGGGGATGAAATCGAGTGCAAATAAACTACCAATAAATAAAATATCATGAGGTAATGGTCTTTAGCGAACTGGTCATAAAAAGTCGTCATCTGATAGTCACTTTGTACCTGAGAAACGTCCTAAACGCTATCATCAAAAATATTTTCGGGCCTAATGCACCTACCATCTCTATATAAATGCTTTTTTTCTCAAACAAACTTTGCTTTTGACCGACTAGCATGGCACTGTACCCTAATTATTTCACTTGAGTGAAATGCATTGACAAACTGTCACAAGGGGTTCTCAAGGTTATTACAAGTCAGAAATCGAGAACCATCTCACTTGAGGAACAATTCGAAAGAGAGATCTACAGATTAGGTACACACACAAACCTGACATGTGATTGACATTGATCCAGGCTTACTGGGCTTGTGAAGTCAGTGGCATGTTAGAAATGTACACGGTTCCCATCACCTGATCTGTAACCGACTCTGAGGCCTAGAGCAGTGGCGGGATTCCTCTGGAGTCTAGGCTGGATGCCTGTCTCGCGGCCTGACTCTCTGCAAACATAAGCAGCGCATAGGTGCCTGTGAGGGACCAGTTTGTTTACATGGTAAAAGTGGGAACTAACCTACAACATATATGGTGTACTGCAATACACAGCTTTTTACGCACTTTTTACCTTTAAATCTGCTAGAGAGGCTTAGAGTGAAGCAGCCTTAAACTGCCAGATTGAGTTAATAATCTGTCTAACCCTATTTTAGAGACGCCAGCTTGTCCTAAAATAACACGTTTGCACTCAACCAACACATGACTGACTCCGTCCCAAGACCTACTGAACTATTGGAGACCCTGACGTCTAGGGACACCTCCTGCTGCGCATCCACTGGCTTGCACGATGGACTCCGTCTCCTCCACAGACTTAGCTTCCTCCTCGCTCTATCTCTTCCTCTCCCAGGGCACCTTCCCACCTGGCCGTGCCAAAACCGTCAGAGATCGCTGTGATGTGAACCAGGCTCCCCCAAAGCAGGTCGGAGCCTTACACACTTCGTGACGCCTCTTGAAAGTGTCTGCGCGTCTCAGCAGCCAGTCAGGGCCTGAGGGCAGAGTGTAATTATCTCTTTGTGACAGCACAATATGAAGAGATTTACTCAGGTTCTAGCTCCTTCTCTTTAAAGCCACAGAAGAATGGGACGAGCTCCATGTCGTTTAGGCCCAGAGTAATCCTCTCAATTGAAGGCCGGCGTCGAGATGGAGGGGCAGACACGAGAAGGAGGGGGCATGATAAACGGGGCCGGGCAGGGGACAAACGGCACGGAAAGGGCAGATTTTAAATGGGTAGACCTAGTGTGGGGGGATGGCGGTCATACTGAGGAGTAATTACAGTTGGAAGGGGCAAATACAAAGGAGAAAGATGAAAGAAAGGCAGGAAGAGATGACGGGCAAAGGGCAGGATGTCGAAGAGGTTTGAAATGGGACCCAAAGCAAGATGAGGCAGACCTGGGAGCGGCAAGTGTTACCTCGTTACTTTGACGACGCAGTCACAAAAGGAACTCCGACCGGCAACTGCCACAGTCACTGCAGACTCATGCGCGGGACGCCTGAGGTGATCGAGTCTCACGCAGACTCGATTCCTGCTTCCCGCCTGCCACACCCTTTCCCAACTCGTCACAGGGAGGGGTCCCACCCACTCCTGTAACGAGTTGGGAAAGGGTGTGGTGACAAGCTCCACTCTCTCTGATTGACGTGGAGGGTTAGGGATCCCGGGCTTGTATTGAAACGCCCGGGGCTAACTTTACCTCCACGCCATCAGGGGTGGACCCTACTGCTTGCAGCTAGGTCTATGCCGAGCTGATGACATCACAGCCTTCAGGGCTGTGAGGTTCTCAGCCGGCAAACACGTAGCCTTAGCGAGCAAACAGCAGGGCAGGCAGGGTGAGTCACGTGACGTGACTCACATTAGTGGTGATACATATCGGTGAGTGAGTGTGGGGCATACAGGTCCCCGCGTTCAAGGCATTTTTTTGGCAGCTCATAAACTGATCATGGGTATTTTTTTTAAATAAATGACTGGCCGTGCAACGTCGTCGTCGGGTATTTTTTTTAAATAAATGACTGCTGAGCATGTAACGGGGGCGGAGCCCCGACGCCCTCATAGAGAAACCGCCACTGTTTGGGAGATAGTAGTAGTAAAAGGAGATTTGGGATGGGTAAAGGAGAGACGGAGGAGGGAGGAGTCTAGAAAGGGTCTTAGGAAGACCATAGCAGTAGAAAGAGGCTTTGGATCAGTCGCGGTTTCTCTATGAGGGCGTCGGGGCTCCGCCCCCGTTACATGCTCAGCAGTCATTTATTTAAAAAATACCCGACGACGACGTTGCACGGCCAGTCATTTATTTTAAAAAATACCCATGATCAGTTTATGAGCTGCCAAAAAATGCCTTGAACGCGGGCACTGTATGCCCCACACTCACATACCGATATGTATCACCACTAATGTGAGTCACGCCACGTGACTCACCCTGCCTGCCCTGCTGTTTGCTCGCTAAGGTTACGTGTTTGCCGGCTGAGAACCTCACAGCCCTGAAGGCTGTGATGTCATCAGCTCGGCATAGACCTAGCTGCAAGCAGTAGGGTCCACCCCTGATGGCGTGGAGGTAAGTTAGCCCCGGGCGTTTTCAATACAAGCCCGGGATCCCTAACCCTCCACGTCAATCAGAGAGAGTGGAGCTTGTCACCACACCCTTTCCCAACTCGTTACAGGGAGTGGGTGGGACCCCTCCCTGTGACGGGTTGGGAAAGGGTGTGGCAGGCGGGAAGCAGGAATCGAGTCTGCGTAGACTCGACCACCTCAGGCGTCCCGCGCATGAGTCTGCAGTGACTGTGGCAGTTGCCGGTCGGAGTTCCTTTTGTGACTGCGTCGTCAAAGTAACGAGGTAACACTTGCCGCTCCCAGGTCTGCCTCATCTTGCTTTGGGTCCCATTTCAAACCTCTTCGACATCCTGCTCTTTGCCCGTCATCTCTTCCTGCCTTTCTTTCATCTTTCTCCCTTTGTATTTGCCCCTTCCAACTGTAATTACTCCTCAGTATGACCGCCATCCCCCCCACACTAGGTCTACCCATTTAAAATCTGCCCTTTCCGTGCCGTTTGTCCCCTGCCCGGCCCCGTTTATCATGCCCCCTCCTTCTCGTGTCTGCCCCTCCATCTCGACGCCGGCCTTCAATTGAGAGGATTACTCTGGGCCTAAACGACATGGAGCTCGTCCCATTCTTCTGTGGCTTTAAAGAGAAGGAGCTAGAACCTGAGTAAATCTCTTCATATTGTGCTGTCACAAAGAGATAATTACACTCTGCCCTCAGGCCCTGACTGGCTGCTGAGACGCGCAGACACTTTCAAGAGGCGTCACGAATTGTGTAAGGCTCCGACCTGCTTTGGGGGAGCCTGGTTCACATCACAGCGATCTCTGACGGTTTTGGCACGGCCAGGTGGGAAGGTGCCCTGGGAGAGGAAGAGATAGAGCGAGGAGGAAGCTAAGTCTGTGGAGGAGACGGAGTCCATCGTGCAAGCCAGTGGATGCGCAGCAGGAGGTGTCCCTAGACGTCAGGGTCTCCAATAGTTCAGTAGGTCTTGGGACGGAGTCAGTCATGTGTTGGTTGAGTGCAAACGTGTTATTTTAGGACAAGCTGGCGTCTCTAAAATAGGGTTAGACAGATTATTAACTCAATCTGGCAGTTTAAGGCTGCTTCACTCTAAGCCTCTCAGCAGATTTAAAGGTAAAAAGTGCGTAAAAAGCTGTGTATTGCAGTACACCATATATGTTGTAGGTTAGTTCCCACTTTTACCATGTAAACAAACTGGTCCCTCACAGGCACCTATGCGCTGCTTATGTTTGCAGAGAGTCAGGCCGCGAGACAGGCATCCAGCCTAGACTCCAGAGGAATCCCGCCACTGCTCTAGGCCTCGGAGTCGGTTACAGATCAGGTGATGGGAACCGTGTACATTTCTAACATGCCACTGACTTCACAAGCCCAGTAAGCCTGGATCAATGTCAATCACATGTCAGGTTTGTGTGTGTACCTAATCTGTAGATCTCTCTTTCGAATTGTTCCTCAAGTGAGATGGCAATTTCTCGATTTCTGACTTGTAATAACCTTGAGAACCCCTTGTGACAGTTTGTCAATGCATTTCACTCAAGTGAAATAATTAGGGTACAGTGCCATGCTAGTCGGTCAAAAGCAAAGTTTGTTTGAGAAAAAAGCATTTATATAGAGATGGTAGGTGCATTAGGCCCGAAAATATTTTTGATGATAGCGTTTAGGACGTTTCTCAGGTACAAAGTGACTATCAGATGACGACTTTTTATGACCAGTTCAGCTAAAGACCATTACCTCATGATATTTTATTTATTGGTAGTTTATTTGCACTCGATTTCATCCCCAATCACTCCCGCTCTTGAATGCACTTTGGTTTATGTTTCAAGATCCTGGTTGCCCTTCCTCTCGTCTGCACGTCTTCCCCATCTCATAGTGACGTCAGGCTCCGCTTGTCCCCCTTTACTTTATGCTTTCAGAGATACAAAAATGGGTTGCAGAACTCAGCCCCATCCGGTAATGCTGTACACCATTAGAGTACAGAGCAGTGAATTGCAAGTTTGTTTTCTGCCTCCAAAATTGAAACAGAGCAAAGATTAGCAATGCAGTATCGTGCATGTGTAATGACACACATTCTCGCTCTAATGTCTGTTTAAGGAACTGTTTTCAAGTTAAAAATCCATGTAACAATCTATTGTGGGAAAGTTGTCATTTTCAGTAAATTATTTTCCTGTTGTGTCTGATCGAACAGGGACAGGGTGCACTGATGACGTTTTTTCATGTTGAATAGTTGCAGTTTATTTAGCGCCCACCAAGAATGCGCATTGCTTCTTGGCTCTTTTATTGAGGCGTTATTGTCAGCTGGAACAATGAATGGGAGGGTTCAGTCATGACCTGCTGTGTAAACAACAGTGCATGCATGAACTTGGCAAGCTCTTTTACTGGGGTTCGAATCTGTGATCTGCCTGAGTGAGGTGGCACGTGCGTTGATCTGGCGAGCTACCTTACTTGGGTTCAAGTGTGCAACCTGCAGATTAAAGTGGCAGATTCAGCTTGCGGGGCAAGGTGCCGGCTGCAGTCACATTGGGTGTGATTGGTATGTGTGGCTGCAAGGTCCACGTGGATCTATGGCGCAGGTGTATTAACCCACTGAGCCCCCACACGCTGGTTAAGGAAGGAATCAGACATTACATTGACTGGCTTTGAAAAATTGTGTAATGTAACATGGCTGCGCATTTGACAATGGTGGTAAAAAGGCCTTTTAGGGGCACACTTGCACGCAGGATTTAGAAGTATTGCGTGGTTAATAAAGAGTATTATATTTTCATGTATGAATTTCTGCTTTCAGAAGAGTAAACTCGTTCTATGTAGAGCACACCCTGTGCCTCACCTCTGAATGGGAGATGTGGTGACCTTAGGGCTTCCAGTGTTGCACTGGTGGTGCTACAGCCTCTGGCTTTATAGATCACTTGTGTATTCCAATTCTGAAGTTTAATAAACAGTTGTTTTTTTAATACAAGTTCAAAAATGTATCATAGCTATACGTACGTTCCAGTTATATTATACTTTATTCTCCTGCATATTCTTTTAAATCTGTATTTTCACGGGGGGGGAGGGAGGTTTATTGGACCCTTACAATATGGAGGGAGTTCAGGCCAGGTCTCAGCAACGTGCCATAATACTGTCTTTATCAAAAAGCATTTCTATGACCCGGATATAGTCTATGTTCCATTAACAATTGACAGTGTCCACTGGCACAGAGGAACTCTATGGTCCAAGCGGAGAAGGTAATGCCCTTTTCCAGTGGGCCCAAAGCACCCATTAGACCCCAGGGGCAAACCCACTGATTTCTGATTGATATTGGACACTCATTGGCAACCACAGACTGAAGCCCAGCTCCTGGACTCAACCTCGTTCAATATCCGGTTGACCTCTGTAGTATTCTATAGTTGTGCACAAAATAAACACACTTGCAGTTGTACATCTGCTTTAACCGTACATTTGTGCTCTGGCCAGACCATGTGCTGGCAGCCTGCAGTGGAATTAATTGTAACTCATACCTTACAGTGAGTCATTTCATAGTAAGCACGGGTCTCTTCCATACCAAAGTGCTCAGGAGAATGGTGCCTGTTCACAGTATTCCTGGAAAGTCACAAAACGCCCCTCCCCTGCTCCTAATGCACCAGGCCCTCGCTGTGGAATGTGGCACAGTGTTCGAGAAAGCCAGGTTTATGAGTCACTGCTCTCCAGGTTCTGGGCAGCAGCATGTGTGTTACTGTTGGAATTCAGCGGCGACGGTGGTGCAGGAGTGACAGCCAAGGTAGGCACCGTGCCAGCAGAATGTGCCAGTATATAATGTACAATCTTATTTGACCTCCTTAAGGCCGTCATGCAAACTTAAACTTCCAATTATATTTGTTTGTATAGTGCACACTGCAGAATTTATTGATTGTAGGCACTTCAGAGAGCTTTAATCTGGGGTTAGGGGTCACGGTTACCATAACTGACCCAGAGATTTAGGCTGTAAAATGAACACTAACCAATATGATCTTCAATTCTATGTGGAATAAGTAGGCATTTTACTCTGTTGGGCCATCTTGAATGCCACTTTATCTCACATAGGCACTGGCTCAGTAGACAGATCCAACCTATTTATGCAACATTATTAAAATTAATTGTGGTTTATTGCAATTTAGAATGGCTCATTCACGAGGCCTTGGAACTGACGATAGTTTGAGGGAGGCAGTGGCCTGTTTCTGTTTAGCACAGTGGCTCCCGAAAGTCTTGAAAATGCACCATTTGCCCACTCATTTCTCAAAATTTTCTCGGGGGGACAACCCCCCCCGAACCCTCCTTAGGTCGTTCGGGCTCGCTCGCTACGCTCGCTCGCCACAGTGTGCTCCACTACTAACTTTACGCCACACCACTTTCAAATTTCACCAGCCGCCACTGCTTTGGATGAGTCAGAGTGGAGGTAGAGGAGAGAGGTATAGGATGAGACATAGAGTAGTGCACTGGAGGGAGTTGAAGGGATTTTCTTTCTTTGTTTCTTTCTTTCGTAGGAGTAAAGTGATAAAATATGTAGATACATAACTTCATAGAAATGGTATACATGTATAAAGGAAAATAAAAAACAGAAATAAAATTGTATTTCATAAAGTTCCATATGTGAAAGTATGGATAGATAGTTAGAAATTCAAACTTTCAGGTGTTGCTGTATGTGAAAACAAATTTATATATATTTTTTATATTTTCCTTAATATTTCAGTAGTGTAGCACTTGAGATACATACAGTTGTTAAGATCATATTAACATCCTTTTCCAATCGCCACATGTGAGTATTTCAGTTTTGGAAGCCTTCAATTTGAGATGGCTCCATGTCATCCACTAATTAATGGCTCTGAGGCAACTGAAGATTTTTGATGTCTTGGGGCTTTCCAGTTTAAGGAGTATTTGTGTGTAATCTGCATAGTTATAGGATGTGAGGTGACATTCATTGATCAGTTTCGGTAATGACTTCATGTAGATGTTGAAGAGCATGGGCGAGATGATAGAGCCTTGAGGGACCCTTGCTTTTGTAGAGTACGGTTTGGATGAGAAAGGGTGGGTATGGATGACATTAGTTCTGTTGCGAAGGTAGGATGCGATCCAGTCTAGAGCAGTCCCCTCTATGCCGACTTCGCAGAGTCTTTGGATTATCATGTCATGGTCATCTGTGTTGAAGACAGTTAAGAGGCCCAAGAGAAGTCGTGCAGTGACCCCGTTCTGGTCTATTGTGTTTTTATGGTCATCCCAGATGGCGAAGAGGGCAGATTCTGTTCCTCTTCATGGATGGAATCCTGTTTCGAAGTCAGAAAGTATGGAGTTATCTTCAATGAATTGTGACGTCTGGGGAAATGCTGATCTTTCTATCATTTTGCCCAGGAAAGGTCCATTTGTAGTTGGCTGAACCATGCAGGCCCAGGTTTGTTTTCTTTAATAATGGTCATATGTATGCCTTTTTTAAGTCTTCTGGAAAGATTCCTATAGGTAATGAATTATTGATGATTTTTCTTACTGGTGTGGCAGCAGAGGAAGTTAAAAGAATGTTCTTGAAGATTTTGGTGGACAAGGGTCAGAAGGGCAGCCGGCTGGCCTGCTTGCTTCACTAGATCCGTAAATTCATTTTGTGTCATTTGTTTGAAGGAATGCAGAGGCTGGGTTAACTTACTCTTGAAGGGTTTTTTTTGGAAAAGGGCTGGCGCTGGTGGTTTTAATTAGTTTTGAATAGGAGTCCAACATGTCTGCTTTGGTTGTGTAATGATTTGCAGGTTTGTTAGTAAATTCTTGAGTCATGGGATGAGTTCCTTCTGTAGATTTAGGTTTATCCTGTAATAGACATAGAATGCAGTACAAAATGTTGTAACGAGATGCTTACGTCTTTAGTTTTGTGTTATGGATTAATATAATAATGGCTCATGTAGCGGCTCTTCTCTAGTGTCTGACTACAGGACTGCCCCGTTTACGCTGCACTCGTGGGACGTGCGCTGTCCGCCAAAATTGGGTGAGAAAGTACAGCCTCCCTCTAATTTCACTGAATCATACACTAGGGGCTGGATTTTTAAACCTTCTTAACTCTGCACTGTGATTCCCGAGCCTTTTCACCAAGCGCGATGAGCTGCGGGTTTATGTTTCTATTTAATATTTCATTTTATGTTTTTGATTGGATGACATGAATATATCTCTCACAAACGATACCCCCGAGGGGGGCACCTTTGCATGTTGGTTAGATTAAGATATATTGGGCACCT
Source organism: Calotriton arnoldi (assembly GCA_963921515.1). Lineage (NCBI taxonomy): Eukaryota > Metazoa > Chordata > Amphibia > Caudata > Salamandridae > Calotriton > Calotriton arnoldi. Next base: position 590,112 of record CAWUFW010005054.1, on the reverse strand, counting down.
CACGGAACTATGGGTTTTCTCGTGGATCTAAAATGGCTCAATATATGTATATGCACAAATATTTGAGGTGTGGTAAATCTGTCACACTAAATAATGATAGCGCGGCACCCTAACTAATGATGAGAGGAGGAGTTGCGCACTGCGCTAGGCACTTTTTACTCTTTCAGCTTGTGGTAGATACACAATAGTCTTGTGTTATGTTCTGTCTCCCTACAGGCTGGACGTATCTAAGAGCGAACGCCACAACGAGGATAAGTATATGTTATGTTATGTTATTTTACTTTATAACGCGCACAGATACTCAGGAGTGTCCCGGCGCGGAACCATACGAGGGGTGGAGATAGATACTAGACAAAGAGATTTGTTTTCAGAGGCTTTTTAAAAGCCAGTGGATCCTTGATGTTCCGAAGAGCAAATTGAAGGGCGGTCCATGCCACGGCAGCTTTCCGGGCCATACGGCGTTGTGGTTGAAACAGTTTAAGTTTATACTTTTGTACTGTATTGATATTTCCAGGGAGGGATTTATCGTGGAGTTTTGCCCTGAAGAAAGCTGTGGACCCATAGGGCCGTTCACTGGCTGAAACATGTTGGCAATAATTTAGGGTCATAGGACCATTGTATCCTGGAACACCCTACTTTTGTGATTTTAATGTCCGCCATCTCTCCATATAAAAAGGGATACCTGGAGTGTGTGGTGGATTTTTAATCTTTAACCCCCCTGACCTTTTCTCAGAAGTGCTCCCTGAAACACGGTCGAGCCCACCCTGGCCTTTAGGAGCCAGGGTGAACCCGATGATGAAGCATGACACTATTAGAGTGTGTGAGGTTTACTATACAAAGAGGTATTGCTGCCAATACTGGTAGAAGCATATTATCACCCCTCTGAAAGAGAATTGTGCCTACACCTTACATTCCAGTTCCTTTTAGGCAGGATACTTACTGATATTGTATTGTATGTTACCACGGAATCATAGGTTGGAGTGTAGTGTCATAAGGTTTGAAACTGTGTCTAGAAGTGTGTCTGGGAATGTTGCATTGCTATGTGGAGGTCTGTAAAGGAGTAGGAAGTTACAGGAGAAGCAGGTGTAGGGTTGCATCTGGTGATGAGGGCCTCACAACCTTGTATAGCTTTGGTCAGATTTATTGTTTCCTTGAATATAACAGCTACTCCACCTCCTAATTTGCCTATTCAATTTTGCGTGACAGTTTGATAGCCTTAAGAAACGGCTTCATGCAGGACTGGAGCCATGTCAACTCCCAACCATGATTCAGTTATGAAGAGTATGTCAGGTCGTGGTGTCAGTGAATAGATCGTAGATGTGGTGCTTGTTTTTAGAGAGTGATCGAACATTTATTAGACGGCAGTCTAGGGATTGTGTATGGGTGGTGATGTGACTTTGTTTGCTGGAGGAATGAGTAGTACTCTTTAAACTTGTACCATGATTATTATTTGCATTGGCATTAACTGTATGAAGATAGCCGTCATGTTGTTTTTCTATATCGTGATTCTCGCCCAGCAGGTTTAGAAGGCATTTTGATGGTTCTGCTGTGTAGGTGGTGAAGAGGAGATGGGGGTCGAGAGTGAGCTGGTGAGCTGTGTTGTTTTTGTAGAGTAGCCTTGTTGTGCAATAGACATGGAGATGCATAGTGGTGAAGAGTGGGATATGTTTATAATGATTGCGTCTGTTTAGGGTGGAAGGTGTATGGTGAGGGGTGGTAGTGGAGCACGTAGGTCATGTTTTAAGGCTCTCGATTGTGCAGTGGATTAGCAGTATATAGATATTAGCCATCTTCTCTGGCACTCTGACTTGACAACAGCGCAGTGCGCTCTGGCCCTGTTGCACAAAGATAGTATTTATATATTAAACATAATTCTATAGCGTGGACCTATCTAACGGGCAGTAGAGTCCTTAACTAGTGTAAGAAATGTGAGAGATACAGTAACAGGGAGAATAGTGCAGCACAAGGACCTCCATGAGGCCGTGCGGGGCTCAGAGATGAGTGGAATCTTTCACACAGAATCCGAATGGGGGTGTTCCGGTGTCTCCTTTTTAACGCTGTGTTTAGGACCGGCGCCTTTCCAAAAGTTTGGAAATCGGCATCAATTCTTCCACTGCTTAAGAAAGGTAACATGAATACTCTTAATCTAAACAGCTATAGACCGAACTCCATGCTGCCTTTCCCAGCTTAACAGATGGAGAAAGAAATTCATTCTAAGCTATCGGCTTTCCTGGATAATAATCAGCTGCTGGATGATTCCTAATGTGGTTTTCGCAAGGGGCGCTCTACTGAATCTGCCCTTATTGCAGCCACAGAGGGGATCAGGGCCACAGTTGATAGTGGGAGCAATGCTGCCCTCATCCTTCTCGACCTGGCTGCGGCCGTCTGACACTGTCAATCACGACCTGCTGATTTCACAGGTTGGCAGACCTGGGCATAGCTGGTGTAGCCTTGGCACTTTTTAGATCCTTTCTAACTGAAAGAGTCCAAACGGTATCCCTGGGTGATTTTACACCCAAACCATTCTCTTTACTGTGTGGAGTTCCCAAGGGCTCATCGGTAAGCCCAACTCTTTTCAACATTTATGTAACACCGCTAGTGACCCTTGTGAAATCCTTCGGACTGTCACTTGTATCATACGCTGAGGACACAACAATTGTCATTTCCCTTTCCAGGAAAGGCCCTGACCCAAACGAGCAGCTCCGTGACTGCATGCGGGAGGTAGGCGCATAGATGGATGATAATTGCCTTAGGCTGAACTCCTCAAGAACTCCTCAAAAACATAGGTCATCATAAAAAGGTGACAAATATGGAAATACTGATAGATGACAAGCTTACCTATAAAGAGCAAGTAAATAAGGGAATCTCAACTTCCTTCTTTATGCTCTGTATGGCTACTGGACTATTGCAATGGACTCTACGTTAATTTGCCTAAAGCTCCCTTGAAAAAACTTCAGATTCTCCAAAATTCAGCGGCTGGAATGCTTATGAAAATCCGGAGATTCCAGTCAGCCTCTCAGGCCCTGATGCGTCTACACCGGCTCCCTGTGCATCGAAGGATTCTTTTTAAAGCTCTCTGGGGCATATTATCAAGGGCCATATCGCCGCTTTTACGGCACTTTTTGCCAAAAAAGCGGAGATATTTTCATCGCCCTATTATCAAGCCTGCGCTAACATGCGTTAGCGCAAGCTTTCAGGCGTTAGCTGTCGCTTTTTCTATCGCCTTGCATGTCAGCGATATTTATCGCTAATGACATGCAAGGTAGGCGTTCCTAACCAAAATAACACGTTAAAAGTCGCTAACAGCACTTCGCGGTATTACCAATGTTGTCCCGCGATAACAAAATTTGCGCTAAGCCACGATGGACGCAGGTTTTTAACACCTGACTAAACATGGTGATACAAGGGAGACTAGCCCTGATCTCCCTCACAGACACCAAAGAGGTAGAGCTCATGCTGCATCATTAGCCCCTTAACATGTACAAAGGTGCCGTTGTGCAGTACAACGTAAGATCACAGCATCCGGCATGTCACATTACATTAATGGTAGCATTACATACATATTAAAGTGTTTTTGATGCTGCAGAGTGCGAGGCGGCTGCCAGGTTAATTGTGCCAGTGATCGTGTCATACAGGGTGTTTTAAGGGGGTTTTTAAGGGGGTTTTTAAGGGGGTTTTAAGGCATATTCTCACGTTAGCTGAAATGTTATCGTCGCTAACGCCCCGATGCCACCGTATCGCATGAATCACTACCGCATGTTAGCTGCAGTTACCGCGTACTTTCACTGCCAGTATCACTTGCTCCCAAACTCTTAATAATACCACGGTAACAATGCGAAATTCCTCGGGGAAAGTATGTGATAAATAAAAGCACGATATCTGCCGCAGGCGATGATTATCGCCCGTTCTTGATAATATGCCCCTCTGTATTACCTACAAAGCGCTGCAGGGACTAGGTACGGCTTTTTAAAGAGAAAAACGTAGAAGGTAAATCCCCGATAGGACTCTTAGGTCTAGTACAGCCAGGAATCTGGTGGTGCCATCCTACAAATTCTCCTGCTGGGGAGGTAGGAGTTTCATGGTTTGCACCTCTCAGAATAAAATCTGCCTCCTCCCTTTTGAGTTTCTATAAGCTCTTAAAAACCTGGCTCTTTACTAAATCTTAACTGTGGTCTCCACGTTTCCTTGTTCCTTAGCGCCGAGACGCCTCAGGGTATTCGTCGTGCTTTACAAAACTCAAATCAAATCCCGAAGGAGAGCAGGCTGTCACTGAGTCTCACCCTCTCAGGTAACCTGCTCCACACTGTAGGAACAAGAAGAAGAAGGCTGGCATCAGTGTTTTGGGCTTTCTTGCAAGATTCCTAGGATCGACCCACATTTGCTTCAGGTAGTTCTCTGTCCTCTCGTGACCTTGAATTTGTCTTTCCAGCAGGTGGGTGGGTCTCGGAATAGAGCATTGTGGGTGATGCACACCCAGAAGTGCATTCTGGCACTGAGGGAATCAGTGGAGCTCTTTCACGATAGGGGTGAGAAGGTTGGGTTTCTTAGTGCCTCATCCCAGATGGGCAGCCACGTACACGATGCAGGAGAGGCGCTAGGGCAGTGTTTGTAAGACCGGACAGCATAGTATTACCACCATCAAGGCATGAGAGGACAGGAATCGAAGGTGGGATGGAAGGTTTCAGCTTCCTGTCGAGGTAGAGCTAGAACGAGGCAGGTTCAACTCATTTTGTAGTGTAGGGAGTCGGAGATTTAATTTAGCCACAGTGAATCCATGGGCTTTTGTGGTTGGGGGCCAAGGTGAGAGTGATACCTATGTCAGCAATGGTGCACTCTGACACTGTGACACAATCACAATGATAGTGCAGTGCACTGTGGCCCTGTAATATAATGATAGTGCAGTGAAAGCTGGCCCTATGACACAATGTCAGTGCAGTGGACTCTGGCCCTACAGCACAATGAAAGTGCAATGTACTCTGGCCTTGCGATACAGTGATAATGAAGAAAACTCTGGAATGTGCTGCAGTGATAGGGCAGTGGACTTTGGCCCTACGACACAATGAAAGTGTAGTGTACTCTACTATGTAACACAATGATAGTGCAGTGAACACTGGCCCTATGACACAATGTTAGTGCAGTGTACTCTGGCCCTGTGATACAATGATAGTGCAGTACACTCTAGCACTGTGCCGCAATGATAGGGCAGTGAACACTGGCCCTACGACACAATGAAACTGCAGTGTACTCTGCCATGTAACACAATGATAGTGCAGTGGACTCTGGCCCTGTGATACAGTGATAATGCAGTTAACTCTGGAATGTGCCGCAATGATAGGGCAGTGAACTCTGGCCCTATGACATAATAAAAGTGCAGTATACTCTGCCATATAAAACCATGTTAGTGCAGTGTACTGTGCCCTGTGATACAATGAAAGTGCAGTGTACTTTGCTATGAAACGCAGTTAAAGTGCAGTGAATGCTGACACTATGACATAATGTTAGTACAAGGTACTCTGGCCATGTGATACAATGATAGTGCAGTACACTCTATCACTGTGCCGCATTGATAGTGCAGTGAACTCTGGCCCTACGACACAATGAAAGTGCAGTGTACTCTGCTATGTAACACAATGATAGGACAGTGGGCTCTGGCCTCACAACACAATGAAACTGCAGTGTCTTCTGCAATGTAACACAATAATAGGGCAGTGGGCTCTGGCCTCACAACACAATGAAACTGCAGTGTACTCTACCATGTAACACAATGATAGAGCAGTAGACTTTGGCCCTACGACAGAATGAAAGTGCAGTGTACTCTACCATGTAACACAATGATGTGTAGTGAATGCTGGCCCTGTGCAGTACACTCTGGCCGTGAGATATGATAGTGCAGTAAACTCTGGCACAGTGTCCCAATGATAGTGCAGTGGGCTCTGGCCTTACGACATGTTGAAAGTGCAGAGTACTCTGCCATGTAACACAATGATAGTGCAGTGAACTCTGGTCTATAATAAAATGATAATGGGTGAACTCTGATCCTATGACACGAAGATAGTGCCATGTAATCTGATCCTGGACACAGTGATAGTGCAGTAAACTCTGGCACAGTGATAGTGCCATGTAATCTGATCCTGGACGCAGTGATAGTGCAGTAAACTCTGGCACAGTGATAGTGCCATGTAATCTGATCCTGGACGCAGTGATAGTGCAGTAAACTCTGGCACTCTGGCACAGTGATAGTGCCATGTAATCTGATCCTGGACGCAGTGATAGTGCAGTAAACTCTGGCACTCTGGCACAGTGATAGTGCCATGTAATCTGATCCTGGACGCAGTGATAGAGCAGTGAACTCTGGCACTATGGCACATTGATAGTGCCATGTAATCTGATCCTGGACACAGTGATAGTGCAGTGAACTCTGGCACTCTGGCACAGTGATAGTGCCATGTAATCTGGTCCTGGACACAGTGATAGAGCAGTGAACTCTGGCACTCTGGCACAGTGATAGTGCCATGTAATCTGATCCTGGACGCAGTGATAGAGCAGTGAACTCTGGCACTCTGGCACATTGATAGTGCCATGTAATCTGGTCCTGGACACAGTGATAGAACAGTGAACTCTGGCACTCTGGCACATTGATAGTGCCATGTAATCTGATCCTGGACGCAGTGATAGTGCAGTGAACTCTGGCACTCTGGCACATTGATAGTGCCATGTAATCTGATCCTGGACGCAGTGATAGTGCAGTAAACTCTGGCACTCTGGCACAGTGATAGTGCCATGTAATCTGATCCTGGACGCAGTGATAGTGCAGTGAACTCTGGCACTCTGGCACAGTGATAGTGCCATGTAATCTGATCCTGGACGCAGTGATAGAGCAGTGAACTCTGGCACTCTGGCACATTGATAGTGCCATGTAATCTGATCCTGGACACAGTGATAGTGCAGTGAACTCTGGCACAGTGATAGTGCCATGTAATCTGGTCCTGGACACAGTGATAGTGCAGTGAACTCTGGCACTCTGGCACATTGATAGTGCCATGTAATCTGATCCTGGACGCAGTGATAGAGCAGTGAACTCTGGCACAGTGATAGTGCCATGTAATCTGGTCCTGGACACAGTGATAGAGCAGTGAACTCTGGCACTCTGGCACAGTGATAGTGCCATGTAATCTGATCCTGGACGCAGTGATAGAGCAGTGAACTCTGGCACTCTGGCACATTGATAGTGCCATGTAATCTGATCCTGGACGCAGTGATAGTGCAGTAAACTCCGGCACTCTGGCACATTGATAGTGCCATGTAATCTGATCCTGGACACAGTGATAGTGCAGTGAACACTGGCCCTATGACACAATGTTAGTGCAGTGTACTCTGGCCCTGTGATACAATGATAGTGCAGTACACTCTAGCACTGTGCCGCAATGATAGGGCAGTGAACACTGGCCCTACGACACAATGAAACTGCAGTGTACTCTGCCATGTAACACAATGATAGTGCAGTGGACTCTGGCCCTGTGATACAGTGATAATGCAGTTAACTCTGGAATGTGCCGCAATGATAGGGCAGTGAACTCTGGCCCTATGACATAATAAAAGTGCAGTATACTCTGCCATATAAAACCATGTTAGTGCAGTGTACTGTGCCCTGTGATACAATGAAAGTGCAGTGTACTTTGCTATGAAACGCAGTTAAAGTGCAGTGAATGCTGACACTATGACATAATGTTAGTACAAGGTACTCTGGCCATGTGATACAATGATAGTGCAGTACACTCTATCACTGTGCCGCAATGATAGTGCAGTGAACTCTGGCCCTACGACACAATGAAAGTGCAGTGTACTCTGTATGTAACACAATGATAGGACAGTGGGCTCTGGCCTCACAACACAATGAAACTGCAGTGTCTTCTGCAATGTAACACAATAATAGGGCAGTGGGCTCTGGCCTCACAACACAATGAAACTGCAGTGTACTCTACCATGTAACACAATGATAGAGCAGTAGACTTTGGCCCTACGACAGAATGAAAGTGCAGTGTACTCTACCATGTAACACAATGATGTGTAGTGAATGCTGGCCCTGTGCAGTACACTCTGGCCGTGAGATATGATAGTGCAGTAAACTCTGGCACAGTGTCCCAATGATAGTGCAGTGGGCTCTGGCCTTACGACATGTTGAAAGTGCAGAGTACTCTGCCATGTAACACAATGATAGTGCAGTGAACTCTGGTCTATAATAAAATGATAATGGGTGGACTCTGATCCTATGACACGAAGATAGTGCCATGTAATCTGATCCTGGACACAGTGATAGTGCAGTAAACTCTGGCACTCTGGCACAGTGATAGTGCCATGTAATCTGATCCTGGACGCAGTGATAGTGCAGTAAACTCTGGCACAGTGATAGTGCCATGTAATCTGATCCTGGACGCAGTGATAGTGCAGTAAACTCTGGCACTCTGGCACAGTGATAGTGCCATGTAATCTGATCCTGGACGCAGTGATAGTGCAGTAAACTCTGGCACTCTGGCACAGTGATAGTGCCATGTAATCTGATCCTGGACGCAGTGATAGAGCAGTGAACTCTGGCACTATGGCACATTGATAGTGCCATGTAATCTGATCCTGGACACAGTGATAGTGCAGTGAACTCTGGCACTCTGGCACAGTGATAGTGCCATGTAATCTGGTCCTGGACACAGTGATAGAGCAGTGAACTCTGGCACTCTGGCACAGTGATAGTGCCATGTAATCTGATCCTGGACGCAGTGATAGAGCAGTGAACTCTGGCACTCTGGCACATTGATAGTGCCATGTAATCTGGTCCTGGACACAGTGATAGAGCAGTGAACTCTGGCACATTGATAGTGCCATGTAATCTGATCCTGGACGCAGTGATAGTGCAGTGAACTCTGGCACTCTGGCACATTGATAGTGCCATGTAATCTGATCCTGGACGCAGTGATAGTGCAGTAAACTCTGGCACTCTGGCACAGTGATAGTGCCATGTAATCTGATCCTGGACGCAGTGATAGTGCAGTGAACTCTGGCACTCTGGCACAGTGATAGTGCCATGTAATCTGATCCTGGACGCAGTGATAGAGCAGTGAACTCTGGCACTCTGGCACATTGATAGTGCCATGTAATCTGATCCTGGACACAGTGATAGTGCAGTGAACTCTGGCACAGTGATAGTGCCATGTAATCTGGTCCTGGACACAGTGATAGTGCAGTGAACTCTGGCACATTGATAGTGCCATGTAATCTGATCCTGGACGCAGTGATAGAGCAGTGAACTCTGGCACTCTGGCACAGTGCTAGTGCCATGTAATCTGGTCCTGGACACAGTGATAGAGCACTGAACTCTGGCACTCTGGCACAGTGATAGTGCCATGTAATCTGATCCTGGACGCAGTGATAGAGCAGTGAACTCTGGCACTCTGGCACATTGATAGTGCCATGTAATCTGATCCTGGACGCAGTGATAGTGCAGTAAACTCCGGCACTCTGGCACATTGATAGTGCCATGTAATCTGATCCTGGACACAGTGATAGTGCAGTGAACACTGGCCCTATGACACAATGTTAGTGCAGTGTACTCTGGCCCTGTGATACAATGATAGTGCAGTACACTCTAGCACTGTGCCGCAATGGTAGGGCAGTGAACACTGGCCCTACGACACAATGAAACTGCAGTGTACTCTGCCATGTAACACAATGATAGTGCAGTGGACTCTGGCCCTGTGATACAGTGATAATGCAGTTAACTCTGGAATGTGCCGCAATGATAGGGCAGTGAACTCTGGCCCTATGACACAATAAAAGTGCAGTATACTCTGCCATATAAAACCATGTTAGTGCAGTGTACTGTGCCCTGTGATACAATGAAAGTGCAGTGTACTTTGCTATGAAACGCAGTTAAAGTGCAGTGAATGCTGACACTATGACATAATGTTAGTACCAGGTACTCTGGCCATGTGATACAATGATAGTGCAGTACACTCTATCACTGTGCCGCAATGATAGTGCAGTGAACTCTGGCCCTACGACACAATGAAAGTGCAGTGTACTCTGCTATGTAACACAATGATAGGACAGTGGGCTCTGGCCTCACAACACAATGAAACTGCAGTGTCTTCTGCAATGTAACACAATAATAGGGCAGTGGGCTCTAGCCTCACAACACAATGAAACTGCAGTGTACTCTACCATGTAACACAATGATAGAGCAGTAGACTTTGGCCCTACGACAGAATGAAAGTGCAGTGTACTCTACCATGTAACACAATGATGTGTAGTGAATGCTGGCCCTGTGCAGTGCACTCTGGCCGTGAGATATGATAGTGCAGTAAACTCTGGCACAGTGTCCCAATGATAGTGCAGTGAGCTCTGGCCTTACGACATGTTGAAAGTGCAGAGTACTCTGCCATGTAACACAATGATAGTGCAGTGAACTCTGGTCTACAATAAAATGTTAATGGGTGGACTCTGATCCTATGACACGAAGATAGTGCCATGTAATCTGATCCTGGACACAGTGATAGTGCAGTAAACTCTGGCACTCTGGCACAGTGATAGTGCCATGTAATCTGATCCTGGACGCAGTGATAGTGCAGTAAACTCTGGCACAGTGATAGTGCCATGTAATCTGATCCTGGACGCAGTGATAGTGCAGTAAACTCTGGCACTCTGGTACAGTGATAGTGCCATGTAATCTGATCCTGGACGCAGTGATAGTGCAGTAAACTCTGGCCCTCTGGCACAGTGATAGTGCCATGTAATCTGATCCTGGACGCAGTGATAGAGCAGTGAACTCTGGCACTCTGGCACATTGATAGTGCCATGTAATCTGATCCTGGACACAGTGATAGTGCAGTGAACTCTGGCACTCTGGCACAGTGATAGTGCCATGTAATCTGGTCCTGGACACAGTGATAGAGCAGTGAACTCTGGCACTCTGGCACAGTGATAGTGCCATGTAATCCTGCGTCCTAGACGCAGTGATAGAGCAGTGAACTCTGGCACATTGATAGTGCCATGTAATCTGGTCCTGGACACAGTGATAGAGCAGTGAACTCTGGCACTCTGGCACATTGATAGTGCCATGTAATCTGATCCTGGACGCAGTGATAGTGCCGTGAACTCTGGCACTCTGGCACATTGATAGTGCCATGTAATCTGATCCTGGACGCAGTGATAGTGCAGTAAACTCTGGCACTCTGGCACAGTGATAGTGCCTTGTAATCTGATCCTGGACGCAGTGATAGTGCAGTAAACTCTGGCACTCTGGCACAGTGATAGTGCCATGTAATCTGATCCTGGACGCAGTGATAGAGCAGTGAACACTGGCACTCTGGCACATTGATAGTGCCATGTAATCTGATCCTGGACACAGTGATAGTGCAGTGAACTCTGGCACTCTGGCACAGTGATAGTGCCATGTAATCTGGTCCTGGACACAGTGATAGAGCAGTGAACTCTGGCACTCTGGCACAGTGATAGTGCCATGTAATCTGATCCTGGACGCAGTGATAGAGCAGTGAACTCTGGCACTCTGGCACATTGATAGTGCCATGTAATCTGGTCCTGGACACAGTGATAGAGCAGTGAACTCTGGCACTCTGGCACAGTGATAGTGCCATGTAATCTGATCCTGGACGCAGTGATAGAGCAGTGAACTCTGGCACTCTGGCACAGTGATAGTGCCATGTAATCTGATCCTGGACGCAGTGATAGTGCAGTAAACTCTGGCACAGTGATAGTGCCATGTAATCTGATCCTGGACGCAGTGATAGTGCAGTAAACTCTGGCACTCTGGCACAGTGATAGTGCCATGTAATCTGATCCTGGACACAGTGATAGAGCAGTGAACTCTGGCACTCTGGCACATTGATAGTGCCATGTAATCTGATCCTGGACGCAGTGATAGTGCAGTAAACTCTGGCACTCTGGCACATTGATAGTGCCATGTAATCTGATCCTGGACGCAGTGATAGAGCAGTGAACTCTGGCACTCTGCCACATTGATAGTGCCATGTAATCTGATCCTGGACGCAGTGATAGTGCAGTAAACTCTGGCACTCTGGCACATTGATAGTGCCATGTAATCTGGTCCTGGACACAGTGATAGAGCAGTGAACTCTGGCACTCTGGCACATTGATAGTGCCATGTAAACTGATCCTGGACACAGTGATAGTGCAGTGAACTCTGGCACTCTGGCACAGTGATAGTGCCATGCAATCTGATCCTGGACACAGTGATAATGCAGTAAACTCTGGCACTCTGGCACAGTGTTATTACCATTATACTGACTGCCACGCTGTCCACGTGTCACAGCATGCGGAATGGCACTTGCACTCCATGACAAGTGACACGCCATTATTTTTAATATCTTTTTCCGGCTGTCTCCATTACAATATACATTAGGAACTCCTTTGTAATTGTATCTTATAGGAGTGTTACTTTGAGATTTTTAGAATTTTCCCATTGGCGCTACCCTACACAACGTCTATTGCTCTAGGCTACCCTGGTCTATACTCTATATTAGAGCTTTACACATAGTCTGGTTTCACCCTGATTCTTTGTCGTTTTCTTTTCCATGCTACTTAGTCACATTCTCTATGGTTTGGATCAGATCATAGTGGTCTCCTACCACATCTGACCTCAGAAGGCGCCGATTGCACGCCGTTTTTTTCTATTATTTTCACATGTGAGTAATGATATTCCACTACATACAACTATAGTCGGTATGATTGAATATGGAATGTACTTGATCTAGGATAGAACTAGGCCTCATATTTTCTCTCTCCTCTTCCATTATTGTTGGAAGTTGCTACAGATTACATGGAGGAGCTGCGTACACACGTCTGAAACATTACACAACACAGTGCATTTGGATTTCTTTCGCAAGAATCTGTGATGACCAACCAACAATATACAAAAGGTTGGTCCTACTAGACAATAAGTCTTATTCCTAGAAATAGGTCTCCCTCTGAGATACCAGTATGTAAATCCGTTTATACTTGGACTTGTCCACTACCTTTTGTTCTCGTAATGTAGGTACATTTCTTCTGTTTACTAGTTGCACTGGACACAACTATACTCCATACGGAAGGCTAGTGCCTCACCAACATAGATGACATTCGGATTTGGCTATAGGATGCGCCTTATTATCTTTTTCTAAGGTTGGTTTCAATATATCGTTATGGCTTCTACTACAACATTTCTCTTCACTAGGGAGACACTCTCTTCTGTTTACAACAATTGTCTTCACTAACCAGATTGCAAAGAAGAAGACCCTCTATGGAACCTACTGGGACTCTTTCCGTTTGGGTTTCACTCTTTCTTTTTTCTTTGAAATACTGGCTATATTTCACATCACATTGAGATTTTTTTGAAATTCGAATCAGAGGTGTTTGTTCTACTACCTTTCCTTCGGGATTACTTTTGTTTGGACTAACTGGTACCACACGGACAGAATTCGGCTTGTCTCTTTCTTTAGTCCTAAACCTTTTCGCACAGACTTTTCCACTTTCACATTATAAAAACTATAAACATTTTCTTATACTAATTAGAATTTCTTTGTAATAATATCACAGCCTTGAAAAAGTCACGCAGTGACGAAACACGTGTCGGCTGTTTGTTGGAATAAACTAAAATGAGACCTTATCAGAGTGGAATGTACAGAACAATACAAGACTACTACATCTGCGAATAAAGTGCATTTCTATTTAAGCTCAATCCTTACTGTTTGGGATTTATACTATTATGTGAAACTATATGAGTGCTTTGGTTTTCTTTTATATAAAGATTGTATACAATTGGGGTCCTTTGACCCAATGTGTAAACGACACCGGGGGCAGTAGGGTGTTGACAACCATATAACACCACTTTCTTTATATTCACTACTGTTACCAAGACTGAAACCACAAAATATACGTGTTGGTAATTCGAGGTGCGAAAACCAAGCCACTACTACCCGTTTTCATTGAATAGTATATTTTAAAGGGTTTATTTCAACAGTTTTATTCTGTTTCTTAGTACATCAATAATAAGCACACAGAATATCTTTAACGCTTCATTAGTGCATGTTGCTAGCAGCAAGAATAAAATGAACAGTTCTAACATTGTTAGAATGTTCCTTGCTGCCAACCACTCTAAACCTACCCATGTGCGCTACACTGTGAGAGCATGGAATATCTAGCTTGCCTTCTAGAGTTGCTTGGGGACCGGTGCACTGCATACCTGTTCACAGTGGATCAGGTGTGGTTATCAAACTTCAGCCGGGAGAGAGTGTTCCATCAGACGGAAAACACATGATCAGCTGGGCTCAGCTCTTCTTATCACTGGATCGACTCTGCATAAGAGTGGATGCTCCGGCAGGACCTCTCATGATAACCTGGCGAGAAGGCTCTCTCCAACTCAGTGGTCAACTCAAGGGGTTTATATAGGGCATTGACCAATGACTTTTAAGCCTGAATTTCAAAATCAAGTGGGGATTTTCCAAAATCTGAGATGTAACCAATCTAAGCCCGCAAGATGAAAATACATCAACTCGGACTACATGTTTACCTTTCATGACTACTGTTAATCCTTGAGATGTAGATTTTGAGGAGTATGTGGCAGACTTGTGTTGCCTGATGTTATAACAAATCAGTGTTTAGATAAAAATCACACTTGCACAAGATCTGCAAACGATAATGACATACTGAATGTAGACCAAAGACAAGCTAACTTAACATTTTAAAAATGGAGTCTGACTTGGGACTTCAAGGCAGACTGACCGCAAGTGATTTTTTATTATTTTTACTATTGTTAGAAAAATGGGGTCTAACCAGTGAACGCTCGGAGTTATTGCTTTCTCGCTTCTTTTGTTTGGATGTCTGCTGTGTGGTAATGTGCACTAATAGAGTTTCAAACTCTGTAGCTTTCTTTAAATTGGGATGTGAGCTGCTATATGTAGCACCTTCCAATTCAATATAAGGCCAGCTGCCTGCGGACAGCTATCGTTATGGGGTTGGCGGCGACATGTGAGGAGCCTTCATGTACGTGTGTGGATTGTGGTGAGCACAGAGTTTATCTGTGGTGTTTTATTACTCTATGGGGACAGGAATCTATTTTGGATCCCCTATGAGAAGAAACATACAGCGAGAAGGAAGCGAGCCTCCCAGACAAGGATGCATATTGTAGAACATTCAAGAGGTCTCTTCCCCTTTCCATCTTACTCCTTCAGCAGAGGTCTTACTACAGGCATTGTTTTATACCTGCTGAGTGGGAAGGTCTCTCCCTCTTTTGTGTCTTTGTTTTGGGTTTCTCCAGCACAGAACTCACAGCTCCACCTATTCTTCCTTCTGCACTTTGAATGACAAACACTTTAGTCTGACTAGTCTGGGGCTCATAAAATATTAGGACCTGCCTCAGACCAGTTTCAGAGTTGGACCTGTGGAATCCATATTTTTTTTATGCAGGGCTAGGATACACCCAGGCCAGGGTAGAACTCCAGGTCAGAGTGTCAGGGTTCTCATTGATCAGTGCCAGGACACACACACACACACACGCACACACACACACACCAGGGTGGGTGGGAATTACTGGAGTCCGAAAGCCAAATGCTTGATTGCTGGCTTCCTTCCCATGGAAAACAAACTAGGAAAGACCCCTGCAAAGAGAGGTGCAGACTGTCAGAAGAAAGGAGGAACTGCCTAATGGAGAAAGGGGATTGCTGGATTGTTCCCACCCAGAAGAGACCCCTGCTTTGCAGAGCCATCAGCCCACCCGCCTGGAGACAAAGCAGCTGAGCAGGGGACTATGGTCCTCACCCTCCCGTCGAGGAAAGAGGCTAAACCTGCTGAGAAAAAGGGTGATGGAAGCGTGCCACAGAGGAAGATGCTTCTAGAAAATGGAACCAATGGGACCAAAGCTCTGCAAGAAGGACAAAGACCTGAGATCAACCATGGCAGGGGGGATGAACAGGGGGTCTCTGGAAGGTGATACTGGAGGCTGGAGCCTGACACCAGGAAGAGAAAAGAAGGGCCCAGAATCAGGAGGGTACCCCTTCAGAGCTGCCTGCTGGGGTCTCACTTTGGTAAGAACCCTTGAGTGACTGACACTGGCAGTGGTTACAGGATCCTGAGAGTTGATAGGCAGCCAAGGTACATCCGGAGGGAGTCGCAGAGGAACTGTGGCTCCCATAGCAAAGAAAAACAAAGTCCATCTGGAGTCTGGCTTAGCTCTAGGTTGGAGTCTTTTGTTAATGGGAACAGTAAATTTCTCAAGTTTAGCCAAACTTATCATTTGTTTCCCAAGTGAGGAACTTGCTGTTAATTTTTTAATGGATTCGTTCTACCTGAAGGTTATTAGAGGTCTCTTGAAGCAGATGCCTTAGATTAATAGTTCAGTGGAGTAAAATTGTGTAGGTCCGGTTTAACAAATGCGACTGCATTGTCAACGCAGTGGGTTATTGATTGTGATTCTGTAGGCCTTTCTTATTGATTGTGATTACACTCACAGTCTGTGGGCCTTTCTTATTGATTGTGATTACACTCACAGTCTGTGGGCCTTTCATATTGATTGTGATTACACTCACAGTCTGTGGGCCTTTCTTATTGATTGTGATTACACTGACAGTCTGTGGGCCTTTCTTATTGATTGTGATTACACTGACAGTATGTGGGCCTTTCTTATTGATTGTGATTACACTGACAGTCTGTAGGCCTTTCTTATTGATTGTGATTACACTGACAGTCTGTGGGCCTTTCTTATTGATTGTGATTACACTGACAGTCTGTAGGCCTTTCTTATTGATTGTGATTACACTCAGTCTGTGGGCCTTTCTTATTGATTGTGATTACACTGACAGTCTGTAGGCCTTTCTTATTTATTGTGATTACACTCACAGTCTGTGGGCCTTTCTTATTGATTGTGATTACACTCACAGTCTGTGGGCCTTTCTTATTGATTGTGATTACACTGAGAGTCTGTGGGCCTTTCTTATAGATTGTGATTACACTCAGTCTGTGGGCCTTTCTTATTGATTGTGATTACACTCACAGTCTGTGGGCCTTTCTTATTGATTGTGATTACACTCACAGTCTGTAGGCCTTTCTTATTGATTGTGATTACACTCACAGTCTGTAGGCCTTTCTGTGTTGATTGTGATTACACTGACAGTCTGTGGGCCTTTCTTATTGATTGTGATTACACTGACAGTCTGTGGGCCTTTCTTATTGATTGTGATTACACTGACAGTCTGTGGGCCTTTCTTATTGATTGTGATTACACTGACAGTCTGTGGGCCTTTCTTATTGATTGTGATTACACTGACAGTCTGTGGGCCTTTCTTATTGATTGTGATTACACTGACAGTCTGTGGGCCTTTCTTATTGATTGTGATTACACTGACAGTATGAGGGCCTTTCTTATTGATTGTGATTACACTCACAGTCTGTGGGCCTTTCTTATTGATTGTGATTACACTGACAGTCTGTGGGCCTTTCTTATTGATTGTGATTACACTGACAGTATGTGGGCCTTTCTTATTGATTGTGATTACACTGACAGTCTGTGGGCCTTTCTTATTGATTGTGATTACACTGACAGTCTGTGGGCCTTTCTTATTGATTGTGATTACACTGACAGTATGTGGGCCTTTCTTATTGATTGTGATTACACTGACAGTCTGTGGGCCTTTCTTATTGATTGTGATTACACTCACAGTCTGTAGGCCTTTCTTATTGATTGTGATTACACTCACAGTCCTTTCTTATTGATTGTGATTACACTCACAGTCCTTTCTTATTGATTGTGATTACACTCACAGTCCTTTCTTATTGATTGTGATTACACTGACAGTCTGTGGGCCTTTCTTATTGATTGTGATTACACTGACAGTCTGTGGGCCTTTCTTATTGATTGTGATTACACTGACAGTCTGTGGGCCTTTCTTATTGATTGTGATTACACTGACAGTATGTGGGCCTTTCTTATTGATTGTGATTACACTCACAGTCTGTGGGCCTTTCTTATTGATTGTGATTACACTGACAGTCTGTGGGCCTTTCTTATTGATTGTGATTACACTGACAGTATGTGGGCCTTTCTTATTGATTGTGATTACACTGACAGTCTGTGGGCCTTTCTTATTGATTGTGATTACACTGACAGTCTGTGGGCCTTTCTTATTGATTGTGATTACACTGACAGTATGTGGGCCTTTCTTATTGATTGTGATTACACTGACAGTCTGTGGGCCTTTCTTATTGATTGTGATTACACTCACAGTCTGTAGGCCTTTCTTATTGATTGTGATTACACTCACAGTCCTTTCTTATTGATTGTGATTACACTCACAGTCCTTTCTTATTGATTGTGATTACACTCACAGTCCTTTCTTATTGATTGTGATTACACTGACAGTCTGTGGGCCTTTCTTATTGATTGTGATTACACTGACAGTCTGTGGGCCTTTCTTATTGATTGTGATTACACTGACAGTCTGTGGGCCTTTCTTATTGATTGTGATTACACTGACAGTATGTGGGCCTTTCTTATTGATTGTGATTACACTCACAGTCTGTGGGCCTTTCTTATTGATTGTGATTACACTGACAGTCTGTGGGCCTTTCTTATTGATTGTGATTACACTGACAGTATGTGGGCCTTTCTTATTGATTGTGATTACACTGACAGTCTGTGGGCCTTTCTTATTGATTGTGATTACACTGACAGTCTGTGGGCCTTTCTTATTGATTGTGATTACACTGACAGTATGTGGGCCTTTCTTATTGATTGTGATTACACTGACAGTCTGTGGGCCTTTCTTATTGATTGTGATTACACTGACAGTCTGTGGGCCTTTCTTATTGATTGTGATTACACTCACAGTCTGTAGGCCTTTCTTATTGATTGTGATTACACTCACAGTCCTTTCTTATTGATTGTGATTACACTCACAGTCCTTTCTTATTGATTGTGATTACACTCACAGTCTGTAGGCCTTTCTGTGTTGATTGTGATTACACTGGCCTTTCTGTGTTGATTGCGAAGAGTTCATGTTATTGCAATAGGCCTAGTTAGGGATATTGTGGCTGTCCATGGTAGGGCCGGGAGGAGCTCAATTTGTCACTTGGTACCTTGCGGATAATTCCAGAAGGCTATGTTTATTGGGCCTGTTCCCCTCCACAATAAAACTTTAGGGGAGGTGATTTGTACCCAGGTTATCTACATCACCCTCTTAAGGAGGGAGTTTAAAATACTCTTCCCACTGCCATTGTGACTACTGCTTGTTAAACTAGTTAGCCAAATGTACATTGTGTATACATTTGTGATTCTATGTGTAGCATTTAGTACTCTTAATTTTTGAAAGGAAAGCAAAATCACTAAGGGGCATATTTACAAGCCACAATGTCACTTTTCTTGTGTGGCGATAAGCGCTTTGCCTTATTCACAAGCCGGCATTAAGCCACTTAACGTAGCTTAACGACGCCCTGTGAACAAGGCACCCTTTCACGCTATACTTAGCGTGAAAGGGGCGGGCAATGGGTGTTGTTGTGGGCATTGATTTTGATGCTGCCCCCTATTTACAAGGGTGGCATAAATATGGGGCAGCGCCAAACTTAAGACCAGGGAAAACCTGGTCTTACCCTGGCTCAACGAGGAGAAATGTTTAATTTCTCCTCGTTTTTGCTGTTTCCACGTGTGCTGCGCTGTGCAGCACACACAGAAACAGCAAAATGCCAGACATTGTTTATGTGCAGGAAGGTGTTCCTTCCTGCACATAAACAATCATTTAAAAAAATTATGTTCTGCAACTTCTATGTGTGCTGCATTAAGCAGCACACATAGAAGTTTCAAAACAGCATTTCAGGTTGTTTATGTTCAGGAAGGGACACCTTCCTACACATAAACAATCATTCCCCTCAATGCAGGCACCCTTGCACTATGGTGCAAGGGTGCCTGCGTTGGCGCTAGGCAGCTAAATTAGCGCCAGTGCAGGGGGAAACGCAGGGCTGCACCATATTCTTGTAAATATGGTGCAGCCCTGTGTTTCAGAAGTGGTGGAGCGCGACGTTAAGCCAAGGAGGCTAACGCCGCGCTCCGCCACTTCCTTGTAAATATGCCCCTAAGTTTTGAATTTGCAAACTACATCGCCTCCCTGAGGGAGCCTTGAATTGCTCTGCCGTCACTGCCTTAGGAGTCAAGCATTGAAGAGGAGTGCTTGGTTTTCAATTTGGGGTGACGATGGTGCGAGGACCCGGGGGGCCAGTGGTGAACGACCTCAGTTGATACAGTTATGGCCCAGTAAACGCAGGATACCCTGGGCACCACGAATAAGTCCTCACAAATATTTAATGATTAATATACATCTGGCTGCCTTCTCTACATTATGGTATAGCCTTTTCTGTCTCTTAATCTCAAAGTGAAATATTGAAGAAAAAGTAGTAAGACGTGAGCACCTTTGGTGATTTTTCCAAAGTTTTCTAAAGAGTCATGTAGCATTTACCCATGCTTCTCCATCAACCTTCTTTTAACCATGGAACACCAAGTTCTCATGTTCCTTTTGTTTTCTTTCTCCACTTTCTTCCCGGCTTCCTTGCTCCCTTTTTCTCCAAACCCCGCTGATTTTAAGGGTCTGTTTTGGTGGTTTGCATGGCAAAATATTTTTTGATTCAACCCTTCCCGCCATTTCCAGTTTTGTTGGTGAGTACTTTCCATGTCCCTTTCCCTCACCGGTTTGCATTATCAGGTAGTCCTTGGTCCAGTTGCTGTTCCTGTCATGGTAGAAATAGTAAACAGACTAGTGCAACCAACCACATGTCTTTTTTTTTCATTTTGCTCAACAACTTTTTCTGTTGGTTTTATCAAAAAATGTAACTTCTGATTCTGTTCTTTAAGAGAATTGGCAACAGTTTTGAACAGGCAATAGTTTATTTTTTCGTTCTGAACCTGAACTTCACTACCAGGGCTAGTGCAATTTATTGCCAAAAATATGTAGAAATATAGATGGGTGACTGCATAGGAGGGATGTTTCGCAGCAAGGAATCTGAGTGACAGTATGACACTAACAAAAGACAGCAAAGTACAGACACAGCTCAGACACTGGAGGCACCCCGCAATTAGTCTGTGTGCATTTGTAATGCATTTCTGCATGCCTGTGTTTGCATACCATAGCACACACAAGCCAGACCACTTGGATTTGCCATTGTTTGCTGTTAATGTTTTTTAGGTGTAAAGGTTTTACCATTTCCGTTTTTGGTTTAGCATAAGGAGGGTGCATTGGGGTTAGGAATTTGAAATAAATTCACCAATCCGTTCAGTTCAATACTCTTTATTTTGGTAAAATACCATAAAAGAGACTAACAATTACAGTAAAATATAAAACATTGGATATTACAAATAGAACTTTACAAATGTAAATATAATCCTAAAATTAGATATAAATAATAAATAGTTAAAAACAAAAAGCTCGGTTTCCTAATACATCCACTACGAGCATTTAAAATCAATCATATCAGAAATTAATAGGCAGGGCAATGGATTAAACCCCTTCATATTTCTTCTTTGCATACCACATGCTCAATAGAAATCTAGAAAGAGCAAACAGCTAGGGGCCGTCAAGTCAGTCTGCATAATTCTACCCTCCTCCAGATGTCCAGTAACTCCTAAACGTCTACATACAGGAGTTATCCACCTAGCCCTAGCCCTACTATAGGTTGGGCAGAAAAACAACATATGGACTACAGTTTCCTTTGCATGTTCGCAAGTTGAGCATCCCATTGCAGCTAGATCTGTTGCCGTTGCCCATCTTAAGGTGAAGGTCAGTGCTTAATTTGTAAATTATTAAGTGCCAGGGCTCTGACCAGGAGACCACTGCAGCTTGCACCACCCATCGCCCTTGTCATCGCTGCCAAAACAACTACTAACCATCTCTCTCGTATGTAAATGCGACAGTTCAGATTATTCCAGGTCCCCAAAGCTAGAGGAATGGCTGGGGAGGCAGGTATTGGCAATTTTAATGTAAATTGTAATCCTAAACAACCGTTGTTCTGCTCATCTCTAAATTAGATGAGCAGCGCCACCATGTGGTAGACTGTTCTATGTATGGTGTTGACAATTAGGTGCCGGTGCCGAGCACTCGGAAACCAATTAAGTGCCAGTGCTTAGCATCAGTAAGCCCCGGCTCAAATTAAGCACTGGTGAAGGTGCACAGTGGCAAAGTACCAGATCGAAAGTGCATATAGAGTTTCCTTGCCAGAATCAGCTCAATATCATCTAGAAAGGGTTCAGTGCTATAAATATCCTTTATCATTAAAAAGAATCTGTTAGGTTACCCAGTGACGATGAGGTTAAAAGTTTATTCAGCCTATATGATCTAAACCAGACTTTTAATTCCTTGGCTGAGATGGTGTAACTGCAGGTCCCCGGATCTTCCCACATATTGGGTAAATCCATTTCAATAATGTGTCTCTAATATATTTTATCCACAAAAGATTAAGTGCAGCAGGGTATCTGAGCACTTACTCAAGACCTTTACGATAAAATGTCAATTCAGGGGTATCCCATAATCTTCTCCAGAATATTAAGGGTCTAATCGCTGCTTTTTTCGCAATTGGTCTAAGGCCGGCATCCAATCTTAAAGGAATCAAAGGGGTACCGACTGGCATATTTAACACCTGCCTCAAAAACCTGTTTTCCACCGATTCTAGGGTATTGAGATTTTTATGTCCCCATAGCTCAGCCCCGTATAAGGCCACCCCCAATGCCTACCACAAATAGAGCTGGGAAACCGGTGAGTATGGTTTCAAATGAAGCTCCTGATATCTCTTAAGCAGCCCTCCTATCTGTTGCTCTAATTTAATCCTTCATTTAGAGATATGGTGAGCCCAATCCATCGTTCCACTTAATGTGACACCCAGGTATTCAAACAGGTGGACGTGTTCTAGGGCTATCCCATTAAGCGCTGGGTTCAACCGAGTAGAATGACATGGATTGAAAACCATATACTTGATCTTAGACACATTTCTTTCCAGCCCCATCTATGAGCAAAACCTGCTAAACTGGTCCAGTATTTCTGGATCCCCATTGGCAATTTAGCCAGAAGAAGAGTGTCATCTGCAAACGTGAGGGCAGGAACCCTCAAATTTGCTAGTTTGAGTGCATCGTTATCGCATTTATTTAGGTAGCTAACCAGACCGTAAATAAATAAAGTAAAGAGGGCTGGGCCTATCACGCAACCCTGTCGTACACCTTTGTTTACAGGGAAGGGTTCGGTCACTTCACCGAGTTAGCCACATCGAACCTGGGCAAAGTTTGACTAGTGCAGTCTCTTTATAATTCCATCTCTGCTAGAACCTTCCAGAGAGTAGCTCTCGGCACCAGATCGAAGGCAGCTCTGAGGTCCACAAATACAGTATAAAGTCTGCCCCCCACCAATTGTAACAGTCTTCCAGTATATTAATTGGAACCTGAAAATTTGATCTATGGTCGATGTACTGGAGCGAAAGCCTGCCTGAAATGGGCATAGGACTTCATGCTCATCTAGCCATTGCTGGAGCCAGAAAAGAAGGACCCTGCTAAAAATGTTCTGGGTAGTATCTATTCGGCTTATTGGCCTGTAGTTCGCAGGGTCTAAAGGAGAGATCTCTTTGTACACTGGAAACATTTCTGCTCCAGCCCAGGAGCGTGGAACCTGTAGACCCTTAAATATAGCATTAAATATCAATGTAAGGTAGGGGCCGCATATTTTTATTTCTGTCAGAAATAAATCTGCCGGGATTTTGTCTTTACCTGGGACTTTGTGGGGAACCACCTTCCTGATGGCGCGTTCAGCTTCTTCACAGATTATAATCATCAAGCCTGTTCAAGTTATTTTTCTTTTTTTTTTAAACTTTATTTACCAATTTCAAAAGTATAACATTGCATCTTCAAATGTTGGTGCAAATTTATGGATGATAATGCCAATACATCAACAATTAAGGGGCATATCTATAAGGGCTGGCGATAAAATTATCGCCGCTTTAGCGTCCGTTCTCGGACGAAAGCGGCGATAATTTTAACGCCCTATTAGCAAGGACACGCTAACGCGTGAATCCATGCTACATCGCCCTTTCCCTATCGCCTCAGCTCTGCATCTCTAATGAGATGCAAAGTGGGCGTTCCTCCCCAGGATAACGGGAGAAATGTCGCTAAGCGACATTTCTCCTATTATCAAGCCTCAGGCAAAGAAGCATAGCGACGAGAAAAGTAGCGATAACCTCTGTTATCGCTACTTTCCTAACGCCTGCTTTGAGATTGACTTAGCCATGATATCCTATGGAAGGTGGATATCATGGCTAAGTATGTCTTGCCCTATCAGCAAGCTATCGCTAACCTTGTGCGATTATCGCTGTATTTCCAGCGATAATCGCACAATTGGCAGCTTGCGCTCTGAATTTTATCGCTTTGGAGATAAGCGTTGCTGATAGCACGCTATCTCCGCGATAAAATTCAGCTTGGCCGGCGATAATTATCCTCGCGCTAAGAGCGCTGAGCGATAATTATCGCATGGCCTTGTAGATATGCCCCTAAGTAACTCGCCGGTTCCACACAGGCGTTGGCCACAACAATATTCTGCTCATAATGAACATGGAAATCAGCAATTATATAAGCAACACTCCAGCCTGTCAACGTTTCGTACCCCCTGTGTGAGTTTGTCCAAAAATAAACACATTTAAAGCATGATTAAAAAGAAAAAAAAAGAAAAAATACAATTTTATTTCCTATGGTCCATGTGATATCCTCTCAGCCAACTCCAGTCGGTACAAGTCCACGTTCAAGTTGTATAGCAGATTGTGACTGCGCTGATGACGTGTAGTGCTTGAACGGGCCCCAAATGTCCCTAGGACGGGACGCTCTGGGGAGCGTAGTGGAGTATAAATCATAGTTGGTGTTGCAATACGCAAGACTGTTTAGCCAGTCCTTTAGTGTCGGAGCGTTTTTGCGCCCCCATTTAATTGCAATTTCTCTTTTAGCCAAAAGAAACCCTATAGCGGTAAATTTCCTAACAGCTTTAGGAATGTTTGTCACATAACCCAGCAGTGTGACCTCAGGAGTGGGACCGATGTCTATCATTTCCCCTAGTGTTTGGAAAATTGCAGCCCAGTAGGTTTTGATTTTACCACAGTTCCAGGAGAGATGTGCAAAGTCGGCGTGCAGGGATTTACACTTTAAACAACAGTGGGGTTTGTCTGGGTTTAGTCTATGTGTCATCTCGGGGCTAATGTACGTTCTCCGTAGAAATTTAAAGTGAATCAGCTTGTGACGGCTGTTCAGGGATACCTCCTTGGTTTGACTGCAGCATACTGCCCACTGATTGTCCGAAATGGGATGCCCTAGATCTGTCTCCCAGGAAGCCCTTAATTTGGAGTTGTTTATCGGGATTATGTCAACGCATGCTCTGTACATCTTGGAGATTAAGTGTTCCCCTCCAGTTCTATCTAAAACAACGGATAGGGGGGCAAACGATTCAGGCTCCAACGGGAATCCAGGGACCAATGCTCTCAATGCTGACCGTATACGACTAAGTACGAATTTGTCCATAAAGGAGGCGTCACTAAACTTAACCCCTTCCGAAACAGAGAATATTTGCCCACCAATGTATAAGTCCCCAACTGTGTGTAGATCGTATTTGGAAAGTGTGCGTTGAACAATCCTTTCTCCTGTGATGGGTATCCAACGGTTGTTGGGAATCGGTAGTCCAGGAGATTATAGCGCCGGGGAGCCCAAAACTCTTTTTAGCTTCTGCCAGGCCCAACTAGTGGTAGAGACGGTTTGGATGTCATTCGGGTCTCGTGGGAAACACAGAGGTAATACTGTGTTAAGTGTGTCGGGTAAGACCAGGTCAGCTTCTGGGCGCAAATACGGGATCCTAGCATCTGGGTGAAACCAGGAGTGTGCATAACTGCACTGTGCTACTAAGTAGTATAGTTGAAGATTAGGGACACCAAATCCTCCTCTATTGTAAGGTAATGTCATCACCTCCCAGCGGACCCTAGGTCTTCTGCCCCCCCAGGTCAGTCGAATGAGGTGGGAACGTAGAGTCATGAAAAACTGATTTGTTAGTGGAATCGGAATATTATTAAAGAGATATAGAAATTTGGGATGGACAATCATTTTGATCAAAGCCACACGTCCTGCAATTGAAAGTGGGAGTTTCAGCCACCTGTCCACCTGCATTTCGGGTGTGTGTACAGCCTTACCATAATTTAGTTTAATAATTTCGGCGGTGTCCAAATGTATGTTAATCCCTAGGTATTTAACCGAGTCAGAACCCCAAGCAAGTGGGAATTCGCAATCCCATTTCACTGTACCAGTAGTGAGGGGGAATATCACTGACTTGTGCCAGTTTATTCCGAGGCCAGAGAATCTACCAAATCTAATAATCTCTCTAATTAGTGGATCTAAGTTAGTCTGCGGGTCCCTAACATAGAGAATAATATCATCTGCATACAACGACACCAGCAGGGGCCCTGTATTAAACTGGATTCCTCTCTGCATGTGGCATTCCTGGAACTGTCTGACAAGTGGATCCATAGCTAATATGAATAGAAGTGGCGATAGAGGGCAACCCTGTCTGGTTCCTCATGATAGTGGGAAGGAGCGGGATAGTGTACCATTTATACGGATCCTGACTGTCGGGGCAGTGTATAGAAGGGCTATGAGATCAATGAATCCCCTGGGCATGCCCAGCCTGCGCATTACCGTTAGTAAAAAGGGCTATTCCAAGGAGTCAAATGCTTTTTCTGTGTCCAATAGTACTGCTGCGGCTGGGACTGCAGGATTAATTCTGTGTATAACTGCAAACAGCGTACGTAGATTCAAGGAGGTAGATCTATGAGGAACGAATCCAGATTGGACTGGGGAGATTATTTTGTCCAATAGTAGGGCCAGGCGCAGAGCGATTATTTTCGCCAATATTTTATAATCTATGTTTAACACTGACAGAGGCCTATAAGACCCGCATAACAAGGGGTCTTTGCCGGGTTTGGGCAATAAAACAATCACTGCCTCTCTGAGAGTAGGAGGTAGCTGTTTCCGATCTAAAGCCTCGTTGTAAACCTCAAGGAGCAGTGGGGCCAGTATGTCTTTGTACATTTTATAAAAATCACCAGTAAAGCCATCAAGGCCAGGAGCAGTGGAGCCATTTATTGCATCAATCGCACTGATGATTTCGTCCGAGGAAAAAGGTTCAGCCAGAAACTCTTGCATATACTTTTCCAAGTATACCAAAGCTATCTCTGAAAAATAGTTATCTTGTTCTGTAGCATTGTGAACAATTTTGGACGTATACAAAGAGTCATAATATGCAAGGAATTAATCACGAATCTCAGTAGTGTCCGTTAAGAGGGCTCCAGAATCCGTACTAAGCTCAGTGATGTATGATTTGGCATACGGAGGCCTCAATAGTCGTGATAAGGTACGACCCGGCCTCTCACCCTCGCCGTATCTACGTGCCGCGGCGTACTTGCTGAGAAAGTGTGTTTCCCTGTCAGCGGCCTCTCGGAATTCTGCAAGTAACGGTAATCGGCGTTTGTGACCCTCAGAGTCCGGGGAGGACCGCAGTGTGGTATCAATGTCTGTGAGTTGTTGTTCAACCCTGGCTAAGGTCTTTCTGAGGTCCTTTAGCACTCCAGCGTGTTTTGTAATGGCGACTCCCCTAATGTAGGCCTTAAAGGCTTCCCAAAGTACTGCCCATGTGTCAACCGACCCCGTTTTTAATTCAAAATAATCTTCTATTGCCTCCCTGATCTCAGAGTGAAACAGGTCGTCATTTAAAGCCTTGCCAGGGAATCTCCACTGACGCTCCTAACCTTCCGGTCTGGCAATACAGACTGTGATTATCACTGGGGAATGATCTGAATATGTTCTGGGGAGAGTTATGGTAGACTTGTACCATGTTGATAATTTCGGGGAAATTAGCCAATAATCTATACGAGTCCACTGTCGTGCTGGGCCAAGTAGTGAGTGTAGCCTGGATCAGTAGGCTTGCGTTTCCTCCAGATATCAAGCCTGATCAAGTTAGTTATGTTAGTAACCGTAGCAACACGGGTATTCACATGTTGGGGTCCACTACCTTGTGGGTTTGAGTATAAACTCAAAAAGTGGGAAATCCAAACCTCTGCTGATATGTTATCTATTTTGGCAAGTCCTTCTACATTGCCCGTGGCAACCAGGTTCCAAAAGGTTGTGTGATTTTTTTTCCCCTTGTTGCTGTCAAGAGTAACTCTCATTTACCAAGGGCCCGCTCTTTTTTTGTGAGTTTCAGTATTGTATTGTAACCAGCTCTACTTTGTTGTATCTCCCTTTATCCTTGGTTTATAAAGCAGTTATCAAGGCTTTTTTGACCGATCTGCATTGCTTATTATACCAGGTAGGTACAGTGGTATAGCAAGGTGGAGGGGGGTGAGGCGGGCCGCCCTGGGCGCCGCGAGTTGTGGGGGCATGGCCTTCCCCCGACTCCAGCTTTTTCATACGGCCATGGGAGGCCAAAGGTCTAGCTACGCCACTGGGTAGGTAATTCCCTTGTTTTATCCAGATTTCCCTCTTCTGTATAGAAGACCTTTTTGAGATCCTCAAAAAGGTTGAGGTGAATCCCCCTATTGCTTTTACAGAATTTGCCTGATTCAAATCAAGGTCAAGGTGACAATAAGCTCCCAGGCCCCTTTCAAATACACCGTATATGTGCCTCGTGGTTTCCTCTGAGCAACTCACAGACTGCCGTTGTATTCTTCGCTTGTTATTTGATAACTGGCATCTATGATCTAGGGAGGGAGAGATAGACAGACAGACAGACAGACAGACAGACAGACAGACGTTGTGAGAAGCTGGGTTAGTATACGATGCACACTTATGTAAGCGGAGCACCCTGCACCAATCCAGACAGCCCTTATGGTGATTTTAGTGGTCTTAGACAATCTTAGAAAGCTCTCTAAGTGGTAGCTGTGGAGAGCAGCCTTAAGGCTTAGTCCAGAAGGAGTGTAAAGCAGCTTGTTTTACCAGAACATAATCTTATTGATATAGATTAAGTGAAAAAGAACCACACAGTGTATTTATAAAAATATGTATTTATTAAATAACACTCACTAATACATACAGGTATCTCCTAGCCGGAGATACACACAATGCACCCAATACTTTTCAATAGAAACAGGTAAGTAGCACGTAATACACAGTGGTCACCAGGGGGGGACCAAACCATATACTAAATTAGTGGAATGCAAACCACGACTCGAGTCAAGACTGTGCCCAGAAGACGTAGAATTGTCGGGGACCCCAGGAACCACCCGAGTAAGGTAACTAGGAGCCCCACAGAGTTCATGTGCTAAGTGGGAACACGACCGCGTGATCCATACAAGTCAATGGGTAAGTTGCAGTTGCAATTTTAAAGAAGAAGGACCCTTCCCAGTGGACCCTGAAGAAACCCCGTGGAAGACAGAAGGTTGGAGTGCCACCCCACCAGTAGATACCCTAGGAACCAGGATACCTACACCAGGGAAGCCGGGTGCATAGGTGTGAAGTGGCGTCGAAAACCGCTGTCAAACTCAATAGAAGACTTCAGGAAGATGCCGCTGCTGGAGAAGGGGAAAGTGTCCGGTGGAACCCAAAGGTGGATTCAAGGTGTGAAGAACCTGCAAGCAGAGGGGACAGAGTCTATGCCACTCAGGAGTGACCAGGAGGCACGGAAGATGAATGCCCACCGATGTCAGGTGCTGCAGGGGAGCTGACGGTGACCTTAGAGCTGCAGCTGTGTGGACCAGGCGATGCTGTGGAAGACCAGGAGCCGTACACAAGCTGTCCCATGTCGGATGTCGAGAGTTGAGGGGTCGGTGTCCGGTGGGAGCACCAACAAGCCTTGACAACTGCAACCAATGTGGAAGTGGAGAAAGGTGCAATGTCGGGACCAGCAAGATCCAGGAGACTCACCACAAGCAGGGCCATCAGGGCAGGCCCTGTGCAATTAGGGGAGCCCAAAGAATATGAAGATGACCCTCAAAAGGACCCACAGGCTGGAGGCACTGGAGTCGCAAAAGGACCTCGAGCAGCTCACCAAAGATGCAAGCCCACGATACAAGAGATGCGGGGAGGATGAAGATCTTGGTCACTGGAGATGCTTGAGGTTGGGGCTACTTGGAGCCCGAAGATCTTGATAGAAGGAAGCCAACAAGCCTTTGCAACAGAAAGTCGACACAGTGCATAGGGTTTCGGTTCCTGCGGCTCTGACAAGGGATACTGGCCTCAAACTTGGTGAGAGGACAGGGCAGGCCTCGAGGGAGCTGCAGAACCACCACCTGTGTTGCTGAGCCTTTCAGAGTCCATGGGAGCTCAGGATAAGCAGACCGGTCAGCTTAGCTGCGGTGCCTGCAGATGCAGGGAAGTGACTCCTTCACTTCAAGGGAGATTCCTTCAGGTGTCTTGGATGCCCACAGGCCTTGGAAGGTTTCTTTATGGTGCACAGGCATGGACATTGCAGCATACGAGCAGGGCGAGGAAATCAGGAGCAGCAGGAGTCTTCCCGGATGCAGCCTTGATTCCCAGAGCGAAGTCCAGAGTGCCCAGACGGTCGAAGAAGAAGTGGTGTCTGAAATGTATCTTGTCCCTCGACAAATCTAGGGACCCACCCACAGGTAAGCCCTTAAATACCCTAAGGAAAGGGTTGGGACGATTCAGGGGTCCCTCCCAAATGAGGGGCTGGACAAGGCGGAGGATACTCCCCTGTCCTTTGTCCAGTTTTGCGCCAGAGTGGGAGCCAACGGCTCCCTGAACTGGTTTGAACTGGACTGTGCATGGAGGGCACCAAGTGTGCCCCGCACGCAGACTATGTGGTGCTGGCAAGCACTCCCACCCTGCCCCAATACACTAAATCCTGTTTGGGAGGTGGTCACACACTTCCTGTGACAGGATACCTATTGTTCTGCCTTCCCCTGCCCGAGCTTGGCTCAACAGCAGGAGGGCAGAAACATGTCTCTGGCCGGCAGCAGCCCTGGCTTGCTGTCCGGGTCTGGAAGACTGGTACCGGGAGTACTGAGGGCCTAACGGCGGGCCTTTCCAGTTCTTGGAATCATACCTCCCACACCGTTGTGGGGGTATGATTCCAACATGTTTGATACCAAACATGATAGGATTCATTGCAGCCAGTCTTGAGATGATTACCGTGTAATGATGCGGTGCCCCTCTATATGTCATATGGCTGCCTCACTTACAGGCATATGGCTGCCTCACTTACAGGCATTAACCTACGGAGAATGGACTCCGTAGGTTGTAGGAGGTGCCCTGCTCATGCAGGGGCACCCTCACACATAGAACCAAGCACCCTGCCTTCAGGATTGCAAAGACCTGCTGTAGGGGTGACTTCTAGGTTTACGTGCAGTGACCTTAGATATAGGGAAATCTATGTCTTTCATAAGTGGTGCTAGCACTAGCTTACACAGGCTGCAATGGCAGGCCTGTAGTTACAAATTGAGTGGTCTCCCATGGGTGGCATAATACATGCTTCAGCCCATGGGGGACCCCTGGTGTACCTATGCCCTGGGTACCTTAGTACCATATACTAGGGACTGATAAGGTTGCACCAGTGTCCAATCTGGGATGTACCTAAGCACTTACCAAATCAATTTAGGGGCGAAAGCACAGAGACTGGGGTCCTGATTAGCAAGATCCGAGTCAGACTAGTCAAAAACCATCACTGCACTAGGCAAAAAGTGGGGGTAACCATGCAGAAGGATCCTACCTGCCTACAGATGTGGCCACAGCTTAATTTCTGACTAAGCCCAGTGAGAGGTCTTGTGCATTGTGATCACTGTCTATTCTTCTAATGACAGTCATGTCTGAAACGCAAGGCCATAATCTAACTTCCACCAAGATATAATCTATTAAACTCGGACTAGATGCTCTGTTGAAGGTGGGTTCCCATTCTTCTCTGAGTTTGTCCTTCCGTTACATGCTTGAATACCCTGATTCAATGTTAACGCATTCATTTGAATTGATAGGGGAGACCATTTTTTAATGGGTCGAAGATTAAGATTAGGAATAGCCCAGAGTCTGTCTTCTTCAGAGAGGCAAGCACAGCAAGAAATATCTAGTGTCTCAAACTGGCAGTTAAAGTCACCACCCACCAGTTTGACAACATCTGGGGCTAGTTTCGCCATGTGGTAAGCAAGGAGACTTAATGGGGGGATTCCTGTTCACTGTTTGAAGGTCTCAGATACACATTATATATACAGTAGAGAAGGCCGGAAGGGAATTTGATAGTAACACACAATATGTTTTTGGATATCTCCTCTGAACTCAGCACCGAACAGCCAACGTGTGTACCCACCCTGGTCAGCAAGCGACCTGAGGGTCTACCTTGATCCCCTGCTATAGCTATAATACCGTAAGAGCCCTACCCTGACCAGTCTATGGGAGAACAGTGTCAAGTTTCTTGAAAAAGACATGTCGTGCTTGTCAATAAATGGTTCCCAATCTGGGTTGCCAAGTTTGGAGCCAATTCCCGCAACATTCCATGATACTACCCTCATGGTAAGTTTCCTCCCAATAGTCTGACTAACTATAGACTCTCATGTGTTAACTACTAAAGCATCTGATGGATTACAAAGTTTAGAAATTCCACTCATTTTGTGTTCAAACATTTTTGATCTAGGGCGGGTGACGTCACATGATGTTGAAAAAAAAGAAAGAACCTGACTTCCCAGATCTGTATCACTAACTAGGTTATCAGACAGTTGATTCCCCATTGGGACGGTATGGCAATCGTTTCTTTGGGTACCGTTTGTCCCCCCCTGAATAAATGGTCCTCCCAGGTTAAATAGAGTAAACATGTAAACTAACCCTCCGCCTTTGGTCAATCAACTTGGTCAAGGCACCCAAACCTATTGTAAATTGGAACATTGAATATATCAAAATCTGACAACGTGTCACTTGGGAAGCTGATCTTGGTGGCTTCAACCAAAGGTTTATAGACGTATCCCAAAGGGAGGTGAGTTATTCTGGAAGGCCCCATTCCTCCTGGACATCTGTGAATCTTGATTTGTAACAGGTTCCTATCCCCCCCCGGATCTCTCAAATTCATAATGATACAATCTCCTTCTTTGTCTTTAGTCCCCTTCCCTATCCAGCTCACTCTTCGAGTTAAAAGGATATTGTCAACCGGTTTATACACTTGTTTTTAAGTTCGGGAAATGTTTCCATCTGATCTGTTCTAAGGGCATGATCTCTGGCCATCACAACCACGTAGGGGGTGGCTTCAGAGGGCAGGCCAATCACTAGTAAGTTCCTTGCTTCATTGGGTGCTAGAGCCTTCTTCTCGTTACCCTGGCCAGACTGTTTCTCTGCACTTGGAGTACGCTCCTTAGCGATGTCAAAGAATATCGGCGTGTAGCTGGCTGAGGCGTTCCTTTCCACTGTATAGCCGGGGTCCACTCTTTGGTCTATCATATTGCTGTACTGGAATTAAACTATGATTTGATAAATACTCTGTGCCAACACCTACTTTTCAAGGCTGCTCTACTGGAAAAAACTGCTTGGTATGGGGTTTAATTAATAACTCAACCTCAGATATTCTGGCCAGTACTGGAGAAAATGTCTCCAATATCACCCACAAGTACATCTACCCAGCTTGGTTTGGCAGATTTCACATATCCGTCCCAATCCCCTCCATCAGTATGCTGGTTAGGACACTCTGGAGGCTGAGGAGAACACACTAACGGGGTAACAAAGACATTAGTTTTGCTTTTAGCTGCACTTTTAACCTTCTTGGCAACTTGTCGAGGTTTTTTTACGGGTGGCCCCTTCAGACTGTGTTACACTCTGTACTACTCTAGGTCTTCTGCTATTGACCCCCTGAGGGGAAGACTGCACAGTTGACTCAGCTACAGATTGAGTAGATGGCGTTTGTCTCAGAAGAACTTCAGAGTCCAAGGACATATGACTGTATGGAATGTCGAAGTCTTTAGGGGCCCCTACACCCAAGGATAGTCTCCTCTCTGTGAGCTCAATCTCTGTAGCAACTACTCCAATTGCTCTCTAGAGAATATGGTCAATCGAAGTTGGCTGTGTCAGTAAACTTGTTTGCGAGCCTTAAGCCCCCACAGTGCACTTTCGTTTTCCCCATGATTTGTAGTTGAAAAAACAATTCGAATCTGACTAGTATATGTTCTTAAGCCAGGGCACGCTATTGTATAAAGGAGCGAAGGGTACCAATGGATACTCAATGGAAAATAAAGTACTGATCACTCACTCTAGCAGGCCTGTCGCTGACCTCTAGTACCTCTGATACCCGGTGGAAGACGGGTGGCCCAGCCCAGCTTTGTTCGGTCGCGGACGGGTGCAGACGGGCCCGCTCTTGGCACGGTCTTTGCCCGGGCCATGCCCAGGCATGTCCCGCGCCGAGGGACCCCTACCAGGAATTTCAAGATTACCTCCTGGCGCGATGAGATGTCAGCAGCGGCTTCCTTGCCGCAAGGTCTACTGGGGCGGCTTCCTTGCCGCAAGGTCTACTGGGGCTTGTGGTCTGCCCCCACTGCTATTGGTGAATGCTTTCTCCTCGTGCCGCAGGACCCACAGCAGGAATTTCAAGGGCGCCTCCAGTCATAATGATATGTCGGCAGCGGCTTTCCTGCTGCAAGTTCTCCTAGGACTTGTGGTCTGCCCCCACTGTAATCGGTGCTTGCTTTCTCCCCATGCTACGGGGCCCCAGCAGGAATTTCAAGAGCCCCTTCGGGCACAATGAGATGTCGCCAGTGGCTTCCCTGCCACAAGGTGTCCTGGGGCTTGCGGTCGGCTCCCACTGCTATCGGCGCTTGCTTTCTCCCCACGCCGCGGGACCCCCAGCAGGAATTTCAAGAGTGCCTCCGGGAGTGATGAGATGTTGGCGGCGGCTTTCCCTGTCACAAGGTCTCCTGGGGCTAGTGGTCTGCTCCCACTGCTATCGGCGCTTGCTTTCTCCAATCAAATTTGAGAGGTTTGGAAATATGTATGTGTGTTTTAATGAACATCAGGTCCAGGGTAGAACCTTTACTGTGGATCGAAATGGACCAGTGTTGCAGTAGGTTGTTATCTGATATGAAGGATTTGATTCAGGGTAGTAATTGAGGGTAGTTGTGACTTGGCCATGGAGTCTGATGTATGATATGAAACTCTCTTTGCTTTAGGTGTGGTGGGCACAATAAGACCATGAGAACAAGAGGGTACCTGACTGATCTTGAGAAGCAGACTCAGCATGGGACAGGACGATATGCAGCCGTGGGGATTCTCTAGGTAGAGATATGAAGGATTTAAGGGGGGTGTGTGGATGTTTCTATCTTTTGCCCGCGGAAGGTTTGAATCTCTCAGCAAACTCTGAATAAAAGAGGAGATGAGGAATGTGACAATCAAGGAATCCATTAATAATCCCTTTTTGCTGCCAGGTGAGTAGCGTAAGATGTCCACGCTCTGTGGTTTTGGTGTTGTGTTGGGATTCTCAGGAGTGGCACAATGCAATTAGGAGTAGTTTATTAAGTTGATCAGTTTGCATTCAGGGACTCCAGAAGACAAAGGCAACCCTCACCATATGTTTCTGTTTTATCAAATTGGAAGAGGCTGTATTGAGGGGCAGTGGTAACTTTCTGAAGGGTTGTACGTTTAATACTTGAGATAGTGTTTCCGTCTGTGTCAGCGTAGGAGTAGTTATGCTTCAAGTTATCATCCAAACTACCTTGATTTACACTGGCGTTATAATGTCTGGTTTCATGTCTGCTTGTGTCTGTCACTATAATGTCTAGTTCATGTGGGATGGGGAGGCGGATGGGTTAGTGGTATGGTAGTTAGGAGAGAGATCAGTGTGAGCCTCTCTAGCCACGGGAGATGCTGTCATAGTTCTAAGAACATCAAACAAAGTGGTAAAGATATGGAGACCTATGCACAAGGATAACCTTCACATTTTCATATAGGGAAATGTACCTCACATTTGTGGTTATGGTAACCAGAGATAGTACAGTTTTTCCTAGGAAGCAATTTTTTGTGGTCCTTGCGACTAAGAATAAAACATGTTGTGTAACGCTCAAGGAAGGTATATCCTTCTTCGAAAAGAACATAGGTCAGGCTCAATTGAGCTTAGCCTGTGACTTTGGTATTTGACAGTGATTAAGGATTCTGGGTAGTAATTGAGGGTAGTTGTGACTTGGCCATGGAGTCTGATCTATGATATGAAACTCTCTTTGCTTTAGGTGTGGTGGCCACAATAAGACCACGAGAACAAGAGGGTACCTGACTGATCTCGAGATGCAGACTCCGCATGGGGCAGGACGATATGCAGCCGTGGAGAGTCTCTAGGTAGAGATAGAAAATAGAGGAGATAAACCTCCCATTAGTTTGAAAGGTCTGCATCAGCATGGAGTTTGAAACCTATTAGGAAACAGAAAACACATTTATGTGCAAAGTCATTTTTAGGTGTACAGCTTAACTTATAAGTTGAAAATCACCTTACGGTGGAAAATATTTAAGTGCAACATCATCAGGAGTTTGGAAACACTTTCAAGAAACACAAATTACATGCAGAAGAAAAGACAGTGAGGTCATTTACCCATAAGTCCATCAGTGCAAGGGGAAATTTGTTTTGCTGCTTTTTGACCTTCCATGCGGCTTCCAACCTTGTGAATCGAGAGCTTCTCTGGAAGAAATTAACTTTAACTGGAATATCAACTGGGTTATTGTCTCTCTTGGTACAACTCTATATTGCGAATAAGGCAAGGACAGTGCTAGAGTGTCATGGCCACTGATCAGATAAGGTAGTAATTGAAAAGGGACATACTCTTGCCTCAACCTTATTCTCCCTCCTTTTGGCTGACCTCTCTAAACCTCTTAAAAATTCAGCATTCTTTTCTCCAAAAACTGGAGGAGTTCAGATCCCTGGCTTACGATATACAGTTGAACTGGTTCTTCTAGATAAAACGCAAATAGGTCTCAAATGTAAATTGCAGACTTTCCATGGTTTTTATGGGTATTATTGGCCCAATAAACTGATAAACATGTTAAAAACTAAAATTTTGACCTCTGGAGGCAAAGCCAAGATGTTTTCATGGACTACCGGGGATCGCAGAGTGGAGAACGTTACTTCATATAAATATTGAGGTCTTTTATTTCAAAATAATCTCCAGTGGGCCCAACATATAGACCAGGCAAAATGTGTGTCTCAATGGCAATTCCTGGGCTAAAAAGGTTTAATTACACATATGGCTGTTCTTCCACCCCCCCTCCCCCCTCATTAAAAGCTTATAAAGCCATGATTCAGCCTATGTGTTGTCATGGTAACCAGCTGCTTAGTCTTGAAGGGAACATTAATCTGGACCATTGTGGGAGCTTTTGCCTAAAGATACTTTTGCTTTGACCTAAAACCTCAGGGGTTCGAGCAATTCATACTGAACTGAATTCAACCTCTCAGAATAATAGCAATAAGTATCAAACTCTGTGCTACGTAAACAAATGACCAACCAATGAACAAGAGAAGATTGTTATCCTTAGTAATAAGGCACTACTAAATAGTGAATTAGATAGAGCTAAATCAACACGTAAAATAATATAGTCTATTTATATGTGTATGAATTTAGAGTTACTCAGTATTGAATCTATTTTCAATTTCTCACAAAGCAGCAGCTCATGTTTGTGTCATATAATACAGCCTGGGAACAAGACATACTGAGGCGGATTTACAAGCCCCTTGCGCCTCCATTGCGTCACTTTTTTTGACGCAACGGCTGTGCAAACAATGCGGCCAATTTACAATCTGACGCATCTAGGGAGACGCGTCACGTTGTAAAGCCCTGCGCCACATTATACCTGCGCCAGGTATAATGTATGCAGGGTGGGCGTTCCCACGCAAAAAGCCATGTAGAACTGACGCAGTGAAATTTACAACATTTTACTGCGTCACTCTACGCCTTCACTGCGTCAAAATCCCTATGCCTGCTCAGACCAGGCATAAGCAATGACGCAGGGCTTTTTGAATGGGACTCACCCATCTATTGTGGCGCATTGCTGGAGTTGCGTCACTTTCATGAGCAACTCCAGCAATGCGTCTCTTTTGGGCAAACAGATGCGTCAGAATGTCTGACGCATCTGTTAATCCTTGCGCCACGGAGCACTGTCTTGTAAATACAGCGCATCCATGGTGGCGCAAGGACATTTGGCGCTGGTGCAAGGAAACTGACGCATCCATGCAGATGCGTCAGTTCCTTGTAAATCTGCCCCAATAGCTTTAAGTCAAAGACCTTTGGTAGGCCCTTTTCTGAGCTCCTGGAAGGATAAAGATTATTTTCCCTCACATCGAGAAATTGCCCAATCGAATGCTTGGACACAAAGGGGCAGATTTACAAGAACTGGCGCATCCCTGCATATTAGCAGGGATGCACCAGTTATTTTGTGTGACTCAAAAACCCTTGCGCCACCATGGATGCGCCGCATTTACAATGCGGCGCACCGTGGCGCAAGGATAGACAGATGCGTGACGCATCTGTCGGCGTAAGGGTGACGCAGTGCTGGAGTCGTGTCGCAAGCGCGACGCAACTCCAGCACTGCTCAGGGGTGCCCTATACCTAACATGCTGCGTCACTCCTTACGCCTGCTTCAAGCAGGCGTAAGCATTTGACGCAGCGGGGACGTAAAAGTGACTCAGTGAAATCTTGTAGATTTTACTGCGTCACTTTTACGGGGCTTCCTTGTGACGGAACGCCCACCCTGCATACATTATACCTAACCAGGTATAATGTAGCGCAGGGCTTTACAACGTGACTCATCTCACTAGATGCGTCACGTTGTAAATATGTCGCATAGTGGCGCATTGTTTGCGCCGCCGCTGCGTCACAAAAAAGTAATTTAAAAAGCAGGATTGATTATGTAATGGTGGACCTTGCCTTGTGGTCCCATGTGTTGAACATGTCCGTATTGCAAAGAGAGGATAGCGACCACAATGCTCTAAGCGTGGTATTATCCGGGTTACTTACTGCCGAGACCTCCCCAACTAAATATATGGGCCCCATTAATACAACTAATAATAATAGACGTATTAAATGGCCGAGCTTGATAGCGAATGATCAATTGATCTCAAAAATTTATGAAGAAGTGGTTCTGACACTAATGGCTCTAGGTCCCGTGCATTATCAAGAGTCGGATATTATTTTAGGATGGTTTATGAAATTGATCAACAGCATTAAACAATATTTTATCAAGTCTTTTAACCCAAACAATCCTAAGAGTTTTAATGCCCCGTGGTATAATGAGGAATGTAGAATTGCGAAGGCAAACCTTGTGGAAGCAGTAAAATGTGGAGATCAAGTGGCTACCTCAAATAGGAGGAAACAATACAAGAGGGCTCAGGATGAAGCAAAAGGCTATGGGAGTCTAATATTTGGCTCTCCCTAGTAGAAGCGTCAAAGCGAAAAGACGGCCAAACGTTTTGGCACCTACTAGCAAAAGGGTCGACAAAGCAATCTGCTACTGAGGATTATTATATTCAGCCCCAGGTATGGGAAGACTACCTCACAAAGCTCTATGCCAGTGAGGTTACCTCGATTACAAATAAGGGAGTAAAGGTACCTGTTTATGGTAATTCTTTAGAAGCCTCCCAGGAGTCGATCGAACTGTTTTCCCTAAAAGAAACCATCAATGCAATTAATGAACTCCAAGTGGGAAAAGCACCTGGTCTCGATAGACTTCCTGGAGACTTATTCAGAGCTGAACCGAGCATCTGGGCCCCTTTGCTCCAAAAGGTTTTTAATGCTATACAGTTAGGTGGTGAAATTCCCCCAACCTGGAAAGGAGCGGAAATAATCCCAATTTTTAAAAAGGGTAACAAAGGGGATCCGGCTAATTACAGACCAATAAGTTTACTAGACGTCCCACAAAAATTGTTTTGTAAGATTATTCTGCTATGTATCCAGAGCTGGATGGAAGAAAAGAATGTTATTTCCCATCTACAGGCAGGTTTTAGATCAAGCACAAGCACTTTAGATCAAGTTTTTAAATTTTTATTGCTTATCTGGAAGGAGGTGAAGATATTGAAAGGTCACCTATATGTTGTTTTGTTGACCTCAAGACAGCCTTCGATTCTATCGATCGTAATAAGTTGTGGGCTGTCTTGAGGGACCTTGAGCTACCTGAGGACCTACTCCAGTTATTGATTCAATTGCATGATGCTAATTACGCCAAAGTTAGATGGAACCCCGAAGGCAGCCTTACGAATAACATTCCAATTCTTAAAGGTGTGCGCTAAGGGTGCGTATTAGCTCCCACATTATTTACTCTGTTCATAAATGGGTTGATTCAGGAACTCTTTGGATGTGGTGGTGATCCTCCGAGACTGGCAGGTAATTTCCTGCCGGCGTTACTTTTCGCGGACGACACACTTCTCATCTCTAAGACCCCTAAGGGGATCCAAAATATTTTGAACAAATTTGCTGACGCATGCAGGGCTAGAGGTTTGGAAATCAACTGCTCTAAAACTAAATTTATGGTTTTCAATCCTTACAAACGCTCCAAAAATAAGTTAATATTGGGTTCTCAACAACTTGAGCAGGTTAAGGTGTTTGATTACCTGGGCGTTAGAATTAATGATAACCTTGCGTGGTCTTCACAAATTTTAAAGAGTGAATCTACTTTGCAGATAGTGGATTGTGCTATAGTAAGGAGACTGAGAGGCTCATCCTATCGCCCCATTTCCCCTGCACTAGAGATACATAGGGCGAAAGCTCATGGGGCAGCCCTATATGGGGCTGAATTATGGGGCATGGAGAATACCAAAAATTAGAAATAGCGGAAAATACATTTCTTAGAGCCATACTTAATGTTCCGACCAATACTCCAATTTTACCACTGCGTCTCGATTTGGGTGTGAAATCTATCTCTTATCATGCAGTCCTCAGAACCTTGATGTTCTGGATAAGGATTTGGGCAAATACTACAGAGATTAAAGTAAGAGAGGCAGTGGTGGAACTTTTAAATCTCCAAAAACAGAAAGGCACCTTGTTATGGTTTTCAAAGATTAAAGAATGGCTGCACCGTTTGGGCCTTGCATCGCTGTGGGAGAACCCAGGTACTATAACTAAAAAGTTGGCCCCCATATTAAAAAAGAAATTCTGGGTCTATATCAATTCTATTTGCACTGAAAGTACATCTTATGGAGTTTTAACAATGCAATTTTTAGATGTAAAATATAGTTTTAATTTTGAACCTTTTTGGATCAAATAGAACCTCCCCATGCACGAGCACTTTATATTCAACTAAGATTTGGTTCACTTCCATTGAATCTCTGGAAATGTAAATGGACAAATGCTGGACTATCGCCTATTTGCCCAATATGCTTAAGTGCAGAAGAATCTATTGAGCATTTTCTCTTCTTCTGTCCTATGTACAAGGCTATCAGGAGAGCTTGGATCATTCCAGTCTGCCGATTGTTCTCTTTTTCCAGGCCAATGGAAGCTCTTCGGATTTTACGATCGGACACTTCACAGTGCATTGTCTTTGCTGTTTCAAGATTTTTATTGTATGCGTGGTGGTTGAGATCCAAGGCCCTGAAATGAACTTAATGTGGTGATGTCCTTGGACAATTGACTTTTTAATCCCCGTATATGTCCTCTTGCTGCTACTTTTAAACTTTTATCTGAGGTGGGGGTTTAAAATGGATGTAGTAATTATTATCTGATTGTTTTTTTAAAGTTTTGTATTTAAATG
This sequence comes from Calotriton arnoldi, assembly GCA_963921515.1. Lineage (NCBI taxonomy): Eukaryota > Metazoa > Chordata > Amphibia > Caudata > Salamandridae > Calotriton > Calotriton arnoldi. The sequence continues at coordinate 548,375 of CAWUFW010005054.1, read as the reverse complement.
TATGTTTTGTATGCTGTTGTAATGATCATATGATTGGTCGAAATAAACTATCTATCTATCTATCTAAGTGACGTAACGGCAGCGTAAAAGTGTTGCAAGGGGCTTGTAAATCTGCCCCAAAATCTTGAAGTTTAGAATAGGGGTGAATCCTGTGTATATCGTACCTGCCCTTGCCAAGATGATTCAAACAAACGAGGGTTATTGTAAGAGTCTGGTGGGAGGTAAATGTATGAACGAACATATTTTGCTTGATTGCATATTTTTATTGAAACAAGGAAAGTAATATTTAAAACCAGCTCTTTTAAAATATGGTGTTAGTCATGCTTGGCAGCTAAATGCCTTTTAACTGAGACTTATTTTTTAGGTGTGATATGTGCTGTAGGTAGATTTTTACTAAGTATAAAGGGTTAAGAAGGAGAAAAGAAAAGCTCTATTGTTGGTTTTTTTTGTACTAGGGTATTTGATAGAATGCTTTGCACGGTGGTTTTATTTTTGTCTTTCTTTATGTTGTGAAAGGAAAATGTTCCTAATAAGTGTTATTTATGGCCTGAACTGAAGAGTCAGGTACAAAGTCACCCTAGATGCAACTTCAAACCGAGAGTGTGTGAGAGCATATGCAGGAAAAAACACATTTAGGTGCAATGCCACATTTAGGTGACAAAGCTAATTTTTGTGCAAAATCTTTGTCTAAATTATAGATAGTAGTAAAAGGCATCCGTAAACGTTAAATTATAATAATGAATGGGATCAAAAATCATAATATTTTAGACCAAAATAATTTTGCTGAAGTTTAGACAGATTACCAGAATTCCATTAACACTCAAAACCTTTCATCTGTAATTGCCTGCTCTTGTAGACCCCAGACCTTTGTAAACTTTTTTTTTTTAAACATCTTTTTATTAAGAACATGATCGGACAATCAAAACAGCGTACATTTCTGAGCAAACGAAGTGCTCGAATCTTATTTGAAAGGCAGCGCACCTGGACTTAAATTTTCGGGCATTACATTACAATTTCAATGGAGCGATGGCCGTTCTGCTAAATCATCACTTCTACCCACTGGCGGAGGAGCACATATTCTGCCCCTGTACTCATTCCATGCTTCCCAAATCAGTGTCCACTTTGTGGGGCAACCTCTAGAAATATATATAATCTTCTCTGTCACCATACACCAGTCCATATCTTTCCGCCACTCATCTAGCGTAGGTGGGTCTTGCGCCTTTCATTTTCTAGCTATATTCCTCCTGGCAATCATCAGCCCCAGAGTCACCTATATTCGCTCTTTAGAGGTCAAATCCGTTGGGCCCCAGATATTCAGGAGACATAATTTTGTGGCCCGTCGGCTAGACTGCCGACTTTGGTGCTGGAAACCAGGGTTCGAGCCTCGGGGTTGCGTCCACATCCTGTGATTCTGGGCAAATCACTTAATCTCCCCGTGCCTGAATGTGTAATGTAAATACGGTGCTCATGTAAAGCGCTCCAATACCTTCGGGTCGAGTTCGCGCTATAGAAATATTAAAAAAAAAAAAAAATAATAATAATAATTTGATGTTACAGTCTATACTGTGTCCCATTACTCTCTCCATGCACCCCGTGACCACTGACCAGTACCTTTGGATGGTCATGCACTCCCATTACCTTTGTAAACTTTGTGAGTTGTCCTCTACACTTGTGGAAGATCTTCTGTTTCCTCATTTCCTACAACAGTTTGACCTCTTGGCGACGAGGCTCCTGTGAGCGCCAGTTTTAGCTGTCAGAGAGTGAGCAATCAGGAAGCCAAAAACATCACATTATCTATTGATCAAGGTCACTTATATCTACGTCCCTCCACCTCCTCCTACCCCCCAAACCTTGTTTTCAATGGATTGGGGTACACTCCTTTTCCTAGTTAGAGGCCAAACGTTGGAAAGCTCTTCCTCGCACACTAAATGCACAGAAAAAAATCTATCACTCTATGCAGCACTCAAAACCTGGCTTTCCGCTGCCAACATTGAACTCTGTTTTTCTTCTCTCTTGCTCTTACCAGAATCCACAGCACCAGGAAACGCTTTCGGGTGACAGTTTCACATTTCACAAGTTCTTATGGTTTGAAATAGAATAGAGTAACTAAGAGGATGTTCCAGCAGGGTCAAGAGTTGGGCTGAATAGCCAGATGACAAATTTTGCTAATTTCTGGAAAAAAATGAATCTCCAGTGATGCTCAAGTTTCTAATAGGACCACATATAATGCACCCAACTGCCTGCCTCCGTCTGACAATGACTGATGTGGTCAGAATGTCTATTTGAAAACTGATGCAGGTGTATAATGCAGTTGATGTAGTGAGAAAAATTGAACCACACTTAGGGTGAAACTTACGGGAAAAGTGTGTCATGCCTTGTTGATTTGTGTCTCTGGTTGATGTGAGACCTTCTGGAAGGAATTGAAAGCCAACAGTGGTTTTTAAGGGAGGTCTCACACCATCGTAGATTCTCAAAATGTGCAAATTTTATGAGATCATCAGCTTGGATTGAACAACACGAGGAGAAATACCCTTCAGCTTGGTTGGTCCCCGCCAGTATTGAAGGGTAAATCCTCATCTCAATGTCTAGTTGATTCACCACAAATTGCTGCATCCTCCAGAGCACGCTGTAGCCCGAGACCAGAATATCAATTCACGTTTAACTTCTCGGAAGCTCTTTGCAGATGGACAGAGAAAGGACTGGACTGTGGTCAGGACACCATGTCACTGCCCTCCTTCAGAGCCAAGGGGCCAGGTGATGCTGTGAGCTGAGGTGCAGATGGAAGACTGCCACAAGTGCAGAGAATCGGTCAAAACATATTCTCAAGAAGTGCGAGATCAGCTGCTGCAAACCTGTAGGGAAGATGTTATACCTACTGTGAGCCACACCAATTTTTTAAGAATATTTTGCCAAAAAAAGCTTGGACTCACCATACGTTTTAAATCATGGGGTCATAATCCCACACTTTTCACTCGCGTTACAGATCACAAATGTTATTTTCGTGCACTTGAATAGTGAACTTAGGAAGAGCATGGTTTTACTTCTCCACGCGTGTACGACTCACCCTACAAGAGTTTTTCGTGCACATGTCACTCACCTCGAGAAGAGTAGGGAATACTAAGCATATACCCTTTCCGCATGATAAACATGGACTCACCTGGCACACATGTCAGCATGCCTCTTTTTACTTTTTTCAACTTTTCATTTAGTATTTTTATGTTGGCTAGATTAGGTTCTAAGGTGGTTTTCAGCTTCTAAGATTAATGCATACTATTACATTGCAGAAATAGCCCCTGAAGAAGGGCTCAGCCCGAAATGCATAGGGCATGTTGTCCAAAGAAGGTTCCAAAGAGGATATATTAAAGCTGTAATGTGATCTTAACATTAATACCATTGAATACAAATGACAAGATTAACAAAGAAGAATTTAATTAAAGAAAAATTTGAATTACCTTTGGATTACTGATCAAATCATTTGAAGTTTCATTGAGTGAGTGCAGATTGGACACATTTTTCGCAGTCTGGAAAAAGCATTATATTTTGAATTCATGCAGGTCTCGTGCCCAGGAGACAAAACCAATCAGCACCTAAAAATGGATCACTCCTATAAATATATATTTAGCACACTAGGGAGTGCGATTGTCTTAACATACCCAAAATAATGACTTCACTCAGTGGCATTAGTCCCCGTTTGATGCAAACATTAAGTGCCCCGCCCATTACAGTGCTTAAAAGACTAGAAATGTCATGTGGCACATAAGCCGTGCTTGCTGCACCTGCAACAAGTAAGACCGTGAGGAACGTTCTTAAACTGCATTCTGATTGTGCTTATACACCAACCCAACTCAAAACATAAAACTACTTCAAAAAGTCAAATACAGCGGTGCGCTGTGGTACCAGAATGTTATTGTCATTCTAACATCTGATATAAATATTGTGTCGTAAATATTGTTGATAAAAATATTAAGGACACAATATATACGACAGATTATATTTCTGACAACAATATTATATATGGCATATCGCCCAATGGTACTACCCCTGCCCACTGTGTAGCAATACACAAAGATAGGAAAGAGGCAAATGTTCATGAAGGTCAGATCCCTACTCTTGGAGACTGCATGATTACAGCTATAAATGCACATTTACATATTGCATTTTCCTCTACTATTGAAGCTTGATGTCAAGCTAAGCATTATTCCTTTGTCAAGAAATGGCACTGTGTGTGTGTGTAATCTAATTATTTTGGGCTGTGAGTGTATAAACTGTATGTGAGTTTCTAAATCTACAATATTCTCCCTGTGTAACCCTTAGGCGGCTCATCCTTGCTACCCCCATGTGAGTCAAAGCAGAAAAGGAGATTCTTGACATTTTAGTGTGTTGCTCAGTACTGTCCAGCCTCTTATTCACAGAATCAACAGGCAGTATTTCTCACTAGGGTTGTCCAGTACCTCTCAGTTTCCCAGATTATGGACAACGGCCCCACAGCCAGCATTGCTCTTCAAGAAGAAGCATCGCAGACCAGCAGTGGGAGGCATTCGCGTCTCAAGAGATGGTACAAGGACTCTCATCTGTGTTCAACCACTGAAAGGCAGTAAATGACCTGCTTGCACCAAGGAGCTATCAAATCCATGCGGCGTGGGGCTGCCAAAGAGGAGGGACGCTATCTCCAAGTAAGTGGCAGGTATGATGGAATGGGTGTTGAGTAAAGACCTTGGAAGTGGAAGTGGTGTACCAATGGTGTAGCGCTATCAAACGTTAAAGCTTCTCCACGATCATCTTCTTCAAAAATAGACATCAGAAGCAGGGCGAGCATTGAACCACTCAAGCTACTTCTGGCGTCCTGATCCTAGAACAAGACCTGCAACCTGCTGGACAGCCCTTAAAACTCCAAACAGCACAGAAATCCTATGATTGTAAACTCTGAGGGGATTAACATTCAGGAATAAAAGGTCACCAGCCTCCTGGTGTCTGCCATCTGCTGGTCTCCCACATGTGATATAAGCCTAAAGTCCATTGCCCTCTAGCGAGGTTTGGGCTTTACAAATACCCATGTATCTAAACATACAATTCACTGTGCCCCTAGTCAAGTCAACCTGCCGCTATACGGCCACCTGTGGGAGCTCCCTAGAGAGACGGAGAGAGATGCTATCTGCTGAACTCCAATGGCATATAGCCCTGCGGGAAATCCCACCAGAATCACCCACCAGGACTAATGTATGTGAATTAATGGAAAAACAAAAACTGAGAAACCACATTGGTGAAAACCAAATCATGGAAAACCAATTTTAAGGAAATACAAATACATTGGAAATTAAAGGAAACATTTTAAAGGATAGATAATTTTAAGAACAAATCCAAAATGACATTAAACTATGTGGAGTGAGTGGTATTTGGGTTCAGGGTTGGGTAATGTTTAGGGGTGAACAGGAGGCTTAGGGGTCAGGAATGGGTAGAGTTCAGGCATAGAAAGGGTTTTTTAGGGTTCAGGAATGGGTGGAGTTTAGGAGTGCTGAGGGGATTTTAGGTATCAGAAATAGGTAGAGTTTAGGGTTGGTGAGGTTTTTCATGGTTTACAGATGAGTGGAGTTTAGGGATGTGAGGGCTCGTTGAAGTCTAGGGGTGTTGAGGGGTTTTAGGGTTCATGGATAGGTGGAGTTTAGGGCCAATGAGATTTTTTAAGGTTCATTGATGTGTAGAGCTTAGGATTGGTGAAGAGTTTTTAGGGTTCACGATTGGGTGAAATTTAGGGTGGATTCAGGGATGGGTGGAGTTTAGATGTAGAAAGGGGTTTTTGGGGTTCAGGGATGTTGAAGTTTAGGGGTGGTGAGGGATTTTTATGGGTCTCAGATGGGGTGGTGTTTAAGGGTGGTGAGGGTTTTTAAGGGTTTAGGGGTAGGTGGAGTTTAGGTGTGCTGAGGGGTTTTAAGGGGTCATGAGTGGGTGGGCTTTAGATGTAGAAAGGGTTTTTTAGGGTTCAGGAATGGATGGAGTTTAGGGATAGTGAGGAGTTTCACGGTTCCAACATGGATGGAGCATAGGGGTAGAAAGGGCTTTTAGGGTTCAGGGATGGGTGCTACCATTGTATTAACACTTTAAAAAATAAGTATGCAGAAGTCAGATTCAAACAAAAAAACATTCTATAAATTGCTTTCTATGAAATGTTGATAGCCATTTGTTAGAACTGGGGGTCTCTAGTTGGCAATGGTATACACCTTTGTCCAAATAGGGACCCTTGCTTCTAGTCAGGGTAATGGGGATACACTACTAAAATAACCCCTGCTCACCCCCTTGGTAGCTTGGCACGAGCAGACAGGCTTATCTCAGAGGCAGTGTGTTAAGCATTTGTGAACACATACAGTAATACAGTGAAAACACTACAGATGGACACTACACAGGTTTTATAAAAATAAGTATTCTTTATATAGACTTAACACAAGACCACAAACGACAAAAATCCACACTACTGTACTCAAAATAGACTTAAAGATGGTAGAAGTAACTTAGTTCAAGTTGATGGTAAATGCGACACGTTTCTCTCAAAGGTACCTGGGATGCATAACGCAAAACAAACAAAGGGTCCGCAGGGAGGACGATGCAGCGAGCAGGCGCCTCGATGCGGTGCGACGATCCGGTGCGATGCGATGAAAGTGCGCCCTTGATGCGATGCGACGATGTGAAGACAATGCGTGCACGCCCGACGGCCGTGCGGCGAACTCTGTATCTTTGGAGCCGCGACAGGCCCGGTGACACGCTTCTCCGATGATGCGACGGCAGGCAGCTGCGACGGCGACACGCTTCTCGGGGGATGCGACGGCGACACGCTTCTCGGGGGATGCGACGGCGACCCTTGCGGTAGCAACACGCTTCCCTGGTGATGCGACGGCAGGCAGTTGCGACGGCGACACGCTTCTCCGGTGATGCGATGGCAGGCAGCTGCGACAGCGACACGCTTCTTCTCGTTGCGTCGTGCTTCCAGCTCCCAGCGACACGCAGGCTTCTGCAGACAGAATCCCCAGCAAGGGAATTCAGGAGGGAGCTGGTGGTGAAGTCTTGTAGCCCTGAGACTTCAGCAGGAGGCAAGCTCTAGTTCAAGCCCTTGGAGAATATTCTGCAAGATGATGAAAGTTCTTTAAAAGTTCCTTCTCCTTTCCTTGGCAATGAAGACCACTGCAGGCCAACCCAGCAAACAGCACACTGGCAGAGGGGCAGTCCAAACTCCTGCAGCTTCCTTGGTTCTTCTCCTTGGCAAAGGTTCGTCTTGTTGTTCCAGAAGTGATCTAAAGTTCTGGGGTCAGGGCCCCAATATTTATACCAGCAAATTCTTTGTCCTCTGAAGGCAGAGGGTCCTGTACCTAGTCCAAACCAGTTCTGGGTGCATTCTGCCAGTGCACACCCTCTTCCTTTGTCAGTGTGGGCCAGGGACATCAGACACACCACAAGAGGTGGAGCCAGCATTGTGGAAGGCAGGCACAGCCCTATTCAGGCCCAGGTGATACTCCTCCCACCACTCTACATGCAGGTAGGTCTATTCAGCCCTGTGCTGGCTCACCCTGTCTCCTGGAGCCCCCCAGCCCCTGTCACTCACAAAACCAGACATACAATACACAAGCTAGCAGAGGCAGGCTGGATGGTTTAGGCAAGAAAATACCTACTTTCTAAAAGTGGTATTTTCAAACACAGAATGTTAAAACCAACTTCACTAAAAGATGTATTTTATCATTCTGAGTTCAGGCATACTAAATTCGAATTTCTACCATGTTCCCTGGGTCAGTTAGGATTATAAGATGTTATAATCAAACTGCCCATTCTGGCCTATGGGGACAGGTAGCCTTGCAATAGTGAAAAACGAAATTGGCTGTAATTCACTATCAGGACATGCTACACACACCAGGGCATGTCCTACCTTTTACATACAATGAACCCTGCCCTTGGGCCTACCTTAGGGGTGACTGATATGCAGAAAAGGGAAGGTTTAGGGACTAGCAAGTGGGTGCACTTGCCAAGTCGACATGGCAGTCACAGACTGCACACTGGCTCTGCAATGGCAGGCCTGAGACACACTTTACAAGCTGCTTCTGTGGGTGGCACAACCAGTGCTGCAAGCCCACTGTTGTATTCCGCTTTAGGTGTCCGTATATAGGTTTTCCTGAAACATGTCCTTATATAGGCACAATTCGCATTGCCCTTATATAGGCATAAGATCCCAGTCCTTATTTAGGCATTAGCCATGCTATCCAAATACAAGCATGGTCACCTACATCCGTCCACCCCAACGTCACAACGAGTTCTTAGAAACCAGACCCTTAAGCTCTTGGGAGTTCCCCTAGCACAGGATTATTGATTTCTCCAAGAACTCATTTATTATGCATGAACCGCTATTCCTTAAGGGTTCATTCCTGACGTCTTCCTCTGCCCGACTTTACGTCAATACTAACATTCCAAGGCACCTACCGGGTATAAATATACCTTCCCTTGCCCAAGCAAGTAGGAGGAGACCTCGACTTTAGAGGAGCCCGTATCCCGGCCTGACGCACTGACAAGAGACGCTGTCATCCCTGCTCGCAGAGAATCCAGCTTCCAGTGTTCTGACTCCCTTCGTGGGGTTCGAGGGTTCGAGACCCGGAAAGAGATTCCCACCTCTCTCATTCTCAAGGTATGGAGCTGACTAGAACCTAGAGGGACTCTTGGCATACCAGACTCTTGGCATACCAGAGACTTGGCATACTATAGCATACCATACTATAGAATACATCACCTACTTCTTACCTTGCACTACACTTAGGTTAGGTACACTGGGGTAGAACTAGTTAGAGAAGCATCTTATGAGTACTCGCATTTTTAGCTTATGTTATTTATGTATATGAATATATGTGTCATAGCTAAAAGTTAATGCTAGCGCAGTATTATTTCTTTCTACTGCTTACGCTGTACATAATATATCTCGCATACTGTCTTGTGATCATAACAGCTCATATCTCTTACACGAGAAACAAGACTGTTCAATAAATCCTTTTATTGAAACGCCCGTCTATTCTTTCTGTGTAACTCTGAAGAAACTATGCATGCACGATTAGCTGAGTGAAACTGTTATCTGTTGTTTCCACGATTCTGAGAGTGTTCCGATTCTAAAGGGAAACAAAGTTGTCATGTTTATGCGGTTGCCAGAAACTACTCCCTTCTTGTTTACAAGGAGTTTCTAGTAGCCTCTGAGTTAGCTGGCACAAAGTAATTAAGTTTAATATACTCGATAGGGACATACTGACCTCAGTCCTATGTCGAATCTATAGGGTATATTATTCCAATGCGCAGAGCCTATTAGGGAAATAGGAACTACACTACATGGCGCCCAACGTTTGGTAAGGCACTAATTTAACGCTAGATACTGAGTAACTCAGTCGTGCTTTTCTCAGAGACCCCTACTCACATACTCCATAAGACGTCTGGAATGGGTAGGGTTAAGTATCCGCCAAAGCTAAATAGGACAAAAATCCTATATATTAGCTGTTTGGTTTGTTCAACGTTGAAGGATACAGTGTTCCAAAATATTGTGCACCTTATCTTTTGTTTCCTTGAAACTTGTTCTACATTTTTCAAAAAACAATGTCCCTGAGCGGGGATACTGCCACCGAGAACGGTGTAGCTGCGGCTGATCCAGTCGTAACAGCTTTTAACTTTACAGGTTTAAATTAAACCGATGAGGGTGTTATAAACATCCCTCCAAACTTAAGGAGAGCCATCACTCTAAAACTTATAAAACACGGCCTATCACCAAGAAGTGGTAGAGCAGTTTTCGTGATAGAGGCACACAAATCCTTTCAGACAGAGGTATTCTATTCATGGATAGTATTCCCAGAATCAAATCCAGTAACAAAAGTGTTTCACTTCCTTAAAGAAGATGAACCACCAGAGGAATATATTCCTTTCGAGGATATTGAAATTCCACTCACATACCAGGAGCATAATCTCCGGTTTAAAGGCGCCCTAAAACATCACAAAAACATTACCAGGCTCGGTCCACTAGGTAGACCAGGAGCAACATGGCCGATTCTAGCCGGCTACACACCTCATCCTGACATTCAAGAGATGTCAGACGAGGAATTACTTACTCAACTACAAGAGTTAATAAAAATTTATAGACAATTAGTCCAATATGTCATGCAGACTTTCACAGTCCAACCACCAATGACCATTCCAAATCAAACCCCTCAACAGGGGAATACACTAAAAATGACTCCACAGACTTTACACGCAGTCATGGGTAAAATGCCCACAAAACGTGAACAAATTCCATTCTGGATAGCTCAAAAATTACTCAAATCGAAGCAGTATGTCCAAATACTAGCCCTTATGAGAAACACAGAATCCTAACAATCTGTTTACCAATGGGGATCACACCACAACTGGAAGACTGCACCACTTGGGGCGCAGTCTTTGCTGCCATCTATACTAAAACACATGGTGTTCCATCAATTGCAGTAATACCAGATGTCCTGAAACAAATTCAAAACGAATACGGGGCAGAGCCTGCTCTGAATTTAGGTATGAAATTACTCAAAAACTTCGACCAGGTCTCTACAATAATATTATCTAATATTAAAGGGGAGGCAGCATCAGTGGCGATCCGCCAACGCTTAAGGGAATTTGATGTAACAGAACATCAACATGAACTACCCAGAATAATAGAACAATCTTATGCAGAATTAGTCAGAGATAGTTTGGGTGGAAAACCTTTGAAGCCAAAACTATCTGAAAGTCCTGAGAAGGACGCTATTAAACAAAATCCTACATCTTCTAAAAAGAAGTGGGAAACTAATAAACAAAATTCAAACGAGACACGTTCTCAATCCCGAGGTAGGTATCCTCAAAAGGAGCCCTCTGAAAGGAGGTATAACCTCAGGAATAGGGATAATTTAAGAAAACCTGACAGGTATCAAGATACTGATACACGTTCCTCTCGTACCTTTCAGATATCGTCACAGACATCAGAAAGAAGAGGACGGTCAGAACACAGAGAAGAACGCGTAAAATCCAAAGACGATAAACACGTTCAGAAAAATAAATCAAAACCTCAATTCACAAAAAAGAAGGTAGCAGGTCTGAAGATCAGACATGCCGAGGATACTGAGAACACAGCTCAAGAACGGAGAATGGGCTCAGACAATGCTGGACAGTGCAGCAGAAGTAACAATAGCTCGCCAGAACCTGAAGGAACTTCTGGAGATAGTGGACTTGAATGAGTACATCACAGTAGAAACTGTAGACACCAGGGTTAGTACTCCACAAAAGTTATATGAAATAACACTCCGAATGGAGGGAGACATACCAAGAAAAGTGAAAACACTCTTTTGGGAGAAACTTTCAAGGGGTTATATACTTCTAGCAGAAAAAGACTGGCCACCACACTTTGTCAGGGAGTGCCCACATGGCGAGGACATCATTATGCCAGCCTTCTCCAACCATATTCCAATTCACCTAAAATATACTTATGCCAGGAAATGGGCAGTTGCCCAGGCCCCAGCATTATACAAAAATCATGTAGGATGGGATGAGGACTCACCTCACCATAAAATACAGCTAAAAAATCAACCTACTGCACAAAGGCAGTACCCAATAAAGCAAGAAGCTAAAAAACAGGTCAGGGGGATCTTAGATCAACTTGAATACCAAAGGGTGATTGAAACATGCACCTCCTCAATGAACAATCCTTTGTTTCCTGTATCCAAACCAGACAATACATATCGTCTAGTTTTGGATTACAGACACTTGAACACTTATTCCAAAACATTTGCAGTGCAAAATACACATAGTACAGCATTAATGATTAACATTGTGCGTAAAAAATATAAAACCACATTGGACATTTCAAATGGTTTCTTTTGTCAAAACATAGCACCTGAAAGCAGGTACTTAACAGCTTTCTCAATAATGGGGACCCAGCGTCAATTTTGTAGACTCCCACAAGGGTTCAAAAACAGCCCGGGGTTATTCTCAGCAAGGGTAACAGAGTTACTACAAATTTATGATAATGAGGCATTGTCATATGTCAATGACATCTATCTGACAGACGATGACCTGGAAAGGCACTTGAACAGGGTGAGTACCATTATATTGGGCTTCGCCTCTGAAGGCTATAAATTCAACTTTAAAAAATCCAGAATTGCCCATCTCAATGTCCTTTTCCTAGGATATGAGCTTTCAAGTGAAGGCAAGAGCCTGGCAGCTAACATTTTAGAAAAGTGCGCGCTGCTCCAACCTCCAAAAATGCTGAAAAATTTACAATCCATCTTGGGTTTCCTCAATTTTGGAAGAACTTATATTCTAAATTACGCAGAAAGGGTTAAACCTCTCTACGAATTAATAAAACCTGAATTTTCAACAAAACACTGGACACAAGAACACACAGAAATCCTGAGTTCACTCCAAGCTAACATGTTAGCAACAAATCACTTACAAACACGTGTAAATAAACGCAAGCTAGTGATCTGAATAATTTCGGGACAATGCAGATTCACTTATTTAACATTTAATGAGGGTGAAAAAGTACCAATAGCATACAAATCACATTTGTATACACAAGCAGAAATGCGCTTCACTTCAACAGAAAAAATACTGACAGCAGTTCAAACCGCTGTAGCAAAAGAAAGAGCTCTAGCTCAAGGGAAACGCATTATTGTCGTAACTCCAGTACCAGCCTTAGAGGCGGTTACAAAAGCGAGCATTCCAAATGCAAAAGCTTTACATCCTAGATGGATACAATGGGTTAATTCTCTTGCTGCAACAGATATTGAATATGTTTTTGATCCTGATTTAAAAACACAAGCGTTCCTGCAATATGAACATGAATGTCCTCTGCCCACTGAAATTTTGCCTCTAGATCAGTACGAATTTATAATTTATACTGACGGATCAGCACAACCCGCTACAGGGAGTAAGCAAGCTTACAGTGCAGCGTGCGCAATCGTTAAAGGTCGCATGCAAGATGGTAACTTCAGACCAATGGTCACTAAAACTCAATCTCTAGGAGATTGTACAGCTTAGCGAGCTGAGCTACAAGCATTCAAACTGGCACTTGAAAATACAGATCGCGAATTCCCCACACTTATAGTGTGCGATTCTTTTTACTGTGTTCAGTCGTATAATGAATATATACAGAATTGGCTTGAAAACGGGTTCAAAGATGCAAAAGGTGGCACAATAAAGCATAAAACACTTTGGGAACAAGTAGTTCAGTTGAGAGACGAACTACCAAAAGCTCACGTGATACACACGCTGAATCATCAACGTGATGGCGTTCACGTTGCAGGGAATTCATTGGCTGATGAAGCCGCAAAGGGGGCTGTTCAGACGGCTTCCATAGCTGCAATCACTCGTTCAAAAACGAGAATAGACAGTGAGATATTGTTGGCTGTCAATGCTTCAAACAAAGGCAGTGGTGCAGTGTTACCAAAGAAATTTCCACTCAAGTACTCTTATGTAATTGATGCGAACAACGTTCCTTTTGCTCGAATCCCTGGAGTGGGGGATAGGGTAATTCCAAACATGGAACGTAGATTAGGACTGATCCTAGGAGCACATGAGGGGATAGCCTCTGCCCATGCAGGTGTTTCTGCAACAGTATCTTTACTAAAACAAAGATATTGGTGGCCTGGCATTAGGAAACAGACCAAAAACTATGTTTTGGAATGTGAAATATGCCAACAGATGAAAGTCTCCACAGTGAAACGTCCTGCGCAGACACCCCTGTTGATTTCAGACAAGCCATTAGCTTGTGTTTACCTGGACCACTGCGGTCCCTTGCAAAGGAACGGTAACTATAAATATATAATGGTCGCAGTGGATTCGTGCTCAAGGTTCCCATGGATATGGCCTCAGCACTTGGCTGACGCTCGAACTGTTATAAAAGATTTGCGGGTCTTTATCGGCACATGCGCAATTGGCACACTACATTCTGACCAGGGCCCTGCGTTTAGCTCTCGGGCTTACAAAGAAGCCATGGCCAGTTTGGGCGTAGCATTGCGGTACTCCTCTCCGTTTCATCCTGAGGGAAATTCTGTTGTGGAAAGGAAAAACCGGGACATAAAGCAGTCTATAACAGCTAGAGTATTAGGTTCGGGTGATGGGTGGGTCAAACATCTTTATGGGGTCCAACGCTCATTAAATAATTTGCCAAGAAGTTCTCTAGGGGGTCACTCCATATGAGGTCCTATTTGGGACAAGAATGTGGGTTCCTGATCTCGAATGTAAAGGCACAGTGGTGGAAAATAAACCCTTTGATATCAAAGATCGTTTGGCTGTTTTACAGGATCTAAATGAACTAAGATCGAAACAAAGCAACGTGTTCCTGAAGCCAACCACCACTGGGGAAATACCGGCAGTCCCAGCAAGGCCTGTCTGGATCCCAAAAGTTGGGGATCTAGTCAGAGAGAAGATTGCAGACAAGAAGGAATTTGGACCTTCTTACAGACGGATCACTGACAAAATATCGTGGACTGTCAAAATATCGACTCCCTATCTCCAAACAGGTAAGTACAAAAATATCGAATCCAAAATATCGTCGTTAAAAATATAGTTAGTCAAAATATCGAATTTTATAAATCTGTTAAAAGTAATGTAAAATTAATGAAATAATAAATAAAGTAAAGTAAAACATACTTAAAATTAGTTAAATTACTTTAAAATTAATAAATAATTATTTTAAGTAAAATAAAAATAGCCATACATTTTTATTTTTTAATACATACATATATTAACGTAATAATATACAATAATAATCACTACTTTTAGCGTAGGATAGGGGGAGGGTCAAATTTACTATTCCCACTGCAGAGAGTGCAACAGTAGGGAAAGCGTTGGATAGCGTAGGGGTAAAAATTACTATTCCCACTCCAGAGAGTGCAACAGTAGGGAAAGTGTTGGATAGCGTAGGGGTAAAAATTACTATTCCCACTCCAGAGAGTGCAACAGTAGGGAAAGTGTTGGATAGCGGGAGGGTAAAAATTACTATTCCCACTCCAGTGAGTGCAACAGTAGGGAAAGCGTTGGATAGCGTAGGAGTAAAAATTACTATTCCCACTCCAGAGAGTGCAACAGTAGGGAAATGGTTGGATAGTGGGAGGGTTAAAATTACTATTCCCACTCCAGTGAGTGCAACAGTAGGGAAAGTGTTGGATAGCGTAGGGGTAAAAATTACTATTCCCACTCCAGACAGTGCAACAGTAGGGAAATGGTTGGATAGCGGGAGTGTTAAAATTACTATTCCCACTCCAGTGAGTGCAACAGTAGGGAAAGCGTTGGATAGCGTAGGTGTAATAATTACTATTTCCACTCCAGAGAGTGCAACAGTAGGGACAGGGTAGGATAGCGGGAGGGTGAAAATTACTATTCCCACTCCAGTGAGTGCAACAGTAGAGAAATTAATATTTTAATATTTTACTAAAAAATAATTAATTATCAATACTAATAAATATTATTAATAACACTAATTATCAATTACAAAATGTTTAATAATTAATTTATTATAAATACAATACATATTATTTATTAAAAATTAATTACCTATTAATAAATCATTAACAACCAATTAATAATCATTACCAGATTTGTATAAATATTTAAATAAATACCATTAATATTTAATTACCAGTAAATTAAGTATCAATACAAAAAAGTATTTTCTATAATTAACTAATTACAATTAAATTACTTCCTCCCACATTCCCCTATAAACCCACATCCCGCTACAAATATTTAATTAATAGAAATAACATAATTACCAATAAATCAATTTAAAAAAAAAAATTACCAATTAATAAAATGTATTTACCAATTAATAATTAATTAACAATAAATTAATTATCAATACCAATTAATATTAATTAATATGTACTTAATTTCAATTAAATTACTTCCCACCCTATTCCCCTATAAACCCACATCCCGCTACAACTATTTAATTAATAGAATTAACATAATTACCAATTAATCAATAAAAAAAAGAATTAATTAATAAAATTTAATTACCAATTAATAATTAATTAACAATAAATTAATTATCAATACCAATTAATATTTATTAATATGTACTTAATTTCAATTAAATTACTTCCCACCCTATTCCCCTATAAACCCACATCCCGCTACAACTATTTAATTAATAGAATTAACATAATTACCAATTAATCAATTTAAAAAAAAATTACTGATTAATAAAATGTAATTACCAATTAATAATTAATTAACAATAAATTAATTATCAATACCACTTAATATTTATTAATATGTACTTAATTTTAATTAAATTACTTCCCACCCTATTCCCCTATAAACCCACTACCCGCTATGGAATTAAATTACACAAAAATTAAATAACATAAAATTCATTGCTTTTAAAAAATTAAACAAACATTACAACAACTAATATACACTTTTAACACATATACTAACATACAATACACTTAGAAAAATTCGATATTATTAAAAATTCGATATTTTTTAATGCCTATATTATGTACTTCGATATTTTAACAATCGATATTACTTACCTTAATTTCGATATTTTTAACGACTATATTATGTCCATTCGATATTATGTCCATTCTATATTTTGGACTCGATATTTTGTCCATTCGATATTTTTGTTTCGATATTATGTCTGTTTACCCTTGCAGACAACCAGTACCTGTCCTAGCCGTCCACGGAACAAGAACAGTACTTCTGCTGCCCCTTGCTGGAAAAAAGGAGAAAAGATTTGTGTCAATCGACCTCATCAAACCACAGTATGTGGCCAATACTAAATAGTAGGCCTCGTGGACTCCGACCTAGTAGCAGACGCACTCCTCTCGCTACTATCCAAGAGGTTCAGACTGAAAGACTCATAACCATCGAGAATTCAGTAATAAAAGATGAAGGACTAAGCAACAAAGCTATGGAACTCATCCCTCTTGAAACTCAAGTAACAGTTCGTCCAAATACACCTGTCTACACCAACGTAACACGTGATCAACTGGTTCCAGCGATTTCTACGAATCCTGATGCAATTTCAACAATTGACCGAACTGCTTCTGGCTATTTCATTAACTTTGATACGTTTTCTGAGGATCCGAGTGAGCCTGAAACGATGCCAGCCTCAAAAACGTTCAAACAACAAGTACAAGACCTTTTTCATTTTCTGAAAGAGACTTATCTGGTTTCACCATGGATTGAAATATGGATTATTTCTGGAATATTTTTCTTTCTGTTTTGGCTAGCTTTGGTTATGACTCTTAGCATGCTTATAAATGGCAGATACATTCGTATGGACACTGAAAGTAAAAATGTGAACTTACTTTTAAAACCACACATATCTTCCCATCGTGAATCAAGAGACTTGTCAGCAGTGAACATCACAGCCGTTCCTATACAGGATGGTATAGTGTGGGACAAAACCGATTTCGACATATTCGGCCCGACGGAACTTTTGAAGATTCCACATTTATTTAAAATTTCATTAAGTGACTTTATTACCTCCAGTACCTATTCTGATGATTGGGACTTTGAGACTGTTAATGACATGATGTCTGATCTAGAAAGGTCTGCTGCGTTCTCTAACAATGAATACTTAGAGGGCTCATCAGACTATGAACAGCTTTATTGTTACAACCACTATGGTCATCATTTCTTGCATAAATCTGCAACACCTAGAAATGTTTTTATGTTCAACCAATGGGAACATTGTCCTACACCAACAAGGGGTAGTTCAAAAACGTTTGCAAATAAGTTTCCATATTTTTCAGGGTACAATATATCTGATCCAGAAACATTTTACTATAAGAATGTAAACAAAACAGGACAGAAAATTATGTTAACTAATACAAAACAGATTTATTCTGCAGCCTTTATTACCCAACTGTCTAGACAAGGATTTGACTTTTGGAAAGACACAATCGACACAAAATCTGTCTGGGGTTCTAAAGATTGGCAAGTGCAGGGGATAGAAGCTTTGTTTAGAGCCTGTATCATCCCACATCAAATAATGTTTTTGAATGACACTGCAACAAACGTCTTGCCTTGGTTTAGCCACGATCAAAGACATGAACACACCTTCTGTACCAACACCTGCAAATAATACCACTACACAGGGAGCGGTCACAGTAGACACAATACTACAAAACAACAGATCAGATCCTGATTGGAAAAAATGGTTGCTCTGGCCCATAGACACAAACATCTGTCAAGAAAGATTCCTGAATAGAATACAGGGCTTTACTTTTCATAGGCCAGACCCGCGTTATGTTCAACGACAACATCCGGGGATAGTAACAACATACAGTGTAGGAAAATTGTGCCTCGACTGGTTACAAAAATCTACACTCGAGGATGTGAAACAACACTTATCTTTACTTAAAGAAGACGCAGACCTTAGGGATTTCTTGCAAGGACCTAGAAAACTGCGTCAAAAACGTTTCATATATGCCGGCATTTATGCTGCTTATAATGAAATATGGAAGGTTTCACAGGCAGAGGCCGCAGAAAGAATACGTGAGCTTGATCGTATTAACTTAGAGAAATCTCTCACTGTGGTCGACAATGGGTTAACAACTTTGCCATCCAGAATTTATTCACTGGACAACATTGTATCCTCTGCTATAGACATACTGGAACAAGATTTAGCCATGTTACAACAAGGCCAATCTCAGTTACGTTCTATTATGTTATTAGGCTGGACACTGCAATCCTTACGTGCAGGCTATGTGCCTTGGCGTTTTATCAACATGTCGTCTCAGTTTTGAGAATACAATCTAACGGATAAACAGATCAAATTGGCACAAAGGGGAGCAAAGTATACTGAGCTGAGCATTGAAAAACTGGAAAAATTACCATTTACGGTAGCAGAAAAACCAGCTACAGAATGGCTTATCCATGGCAAAATAACTCTGCCTGTCACTACTTTTCAATTTCAGTATTGCCTCAAACAAATGCAAGCAGGCAAATATGAAAGGTTGGGTAAAGAATACATTAAGACATCCTGGGATTTACCTTACGAATACAGATGTTGGAGTGGGGATCGTGAAGTGTTTCTAAGCGGTACACACTGTGAAAGTGCACTGAGCGGATCTCTCATATGTCAGGACATTTCTTTACACGGGGCTTGTAATGGTTCTGTGGCAAACTTGTCCTGCCACCTGCAGGGTACACCAGCTGCTGTGATTAATCCAACGTTTGGCCAACTTTCTAACGGGAGTTACCTCATGTTGAATGATCAGAGTTGCTGTGGCATGTTGCCAGGAATCCCATATCTGGTAACGGTTGGCTCCAGGGTTACTTGTTGTATGCAAGTATTATTCCCCCAAATAGACACTTTTTGGGGGAATCGCCTCTATGGCCTTCATTGAATGTTTCTTTTATACGTTTTGATACTTTAAGCAGAATGAAAGCCATGCTTTTACAACAGACCGTGCCTTTGACCTCGGCCAAAGAAATCTATGATTTACAAATTGCAAGGACTTCGGCTGAGATACAGGCTTTAATTCGTACAAACTGCCCTATACATTTCGTAGAAATGATGGGACGTATCTTAAACATGTCTGATACGAGCGGGATTGTACATGTATTTAAGACCATCTGTTCAGGACTGTTAACACCTTTTCAGGCAGTCCTCGGAATCATTCCACACTTCGCACATTCGGTGTTTGGTGGTGTGCCATTAATTCTAGCACTCGTTGCAGGAATCCTGTTATTATTCCTACTACTACGCTATGGCAAGCCTATCAACCAGCGTCACTCCCAGCAATTTGGAGAAAGCTCGCCCTAGAACGGAAGTGCCATGAGCGCATAGTGCAACTTTCGGGCATACCTCGTCTACGGGAACTTAATACAACATGGTTTCTGTCATTTAGACCAATCTGGCAAGATTGCATCTTACCTGTTCTACGCTGCCTGCTTTGTGGTGAAGAATGCGTGCTAGACATCTGTCTAACACTCCCATCAGTCATGCCAACGGATATCGATACTCTGCTGGACCCGATAACGGCCCATGCTCTGTGTTGTCCCCAGAGGCTACCAATCCTGATGACGGCATTCCTTGAGATCTCACAGACGCTTCCTGCTGCTGCTGAGGTACGAGATGGATCAAAAGGCACACAGGTAACAACGGACGCGAACATTGCTGCGGCATCCTATGCTGAAGGCGATGCTTCACATCTCTGTGCACTTAACCTTCTAAATGAGGTATTCCAACTGTCACCGACATCGGTAGACAATCTTTTGTCTACAGGAATAGATGATTTCATGTTTACACCAGACCCATACACTGACTTTGATTCGTCTCACAGTGTACCAGGGAAGCAATGAATTTGGCCTCCATATTTTCAAAACAGACCAAAACTTGGAACTCTTCCTGAAAATTGAATTTTTTTCTCTCTCTATTTTTGAAAATACATGGCAATTCAATCTGCTTACAGTAGAACTATTCATATAGAACGGACTTCTTTGAATACTTCCAGGGACACATTGTCACCTTATTTACATTCATTCATGTTGCATTTTATTTATGATATATGCCCAGAATGAAAAAATGCTTTAAATGTACTTTACCTATTGCATTACGTTTTTTTTTTTTTTTTTTAAACTTCTTTTAATATGCTTTTAGAAATGCTTTTAGCAACATGTGGTACTCAGTTTAATGTTTAGCATTTAATGTTTAGCATTTAGTATTATCGTTCATTCGAAAGTGGAGTGGGTGTTGTATTCCGCTTTAGGTGTCCGTATATAGGTTTTCCTGAAACATGTCCTTATATAGGCACAATTCGCATTGCCCATATATAGGCATAAGATCCCAGTCCTTATTTAGGCATTAGCCATGCTATCCAAATACAGGCATGGTCACCTACATCCGTCCACCCCAACGTCACAACGAGTTCTTAGAAACCAGACCCTTAAGCTCTTGGGAGTTCCCCTAGCACAGGATTATTGATTTCTCCAAGAACTCATTTATTATACATGAACCGCTATTCCTTAAGGGTTCATTCCTGACGTCTTCTTCTGCCCGACTTTACGTCAATACTAACATTCCAAGGCACCTACTGGGTATAAATATACCTTCCCTTGCCCAAGCAAGTAGGAGGAGACCTCGACTTTAGAGGAGTCCGTATCCCGGCCTGACGCACTGACAAGAGACGCTGTCATCCCTGCTCGCAGAGAATCCAGCTTCCAGTGTTCTGACTCCCTTCGCGGGGTGTTAGAGTTCGAGACCCGGAAAGAGATTCCCACCTCTCTCATTCTCAAGGTATGGAGCTGACTAGAACCTAGAGGGACTCTTGGCATACCAGACTCTTGGCATACCAGAGACTTGGCATACTATAGCATACCATACTATAGAATACATCACCTACTTCTTACCTTGCACTACACTTAGGTTAGGTACACTGGGGTAGAACTAGTTAGAGAAGCATCTTATGAGTACTCGCATTTTTAGCTTATGTTATTTATGTATATGAATATATGTGTCATAGCTAAAAGATAATGCTAGCGCAGTATTATTTCTTTCTACTGCTTACGCTGTACATAATATATCTCGCATACTGTCTTGTGATCATAACAGCTCATATCTCTTACAAGAGAAACAAGACTGTTCAATAAATCCTTTTATTGAAATGCCCGTCTATTCTTTCTGTGTAACTCTGAAGAAACTAAGCATGCACGATTAGCTGAGTGAAACTGTTATCTGTTGTTTCCACGATTCTGAGAGTGTTCCGATTCTAAAGGGAAACAAAGTTGTCATGTTTATGCGGTTGCCAGAAACTACTCCCTTCTTGTTTACAAGGAGTTTCTAGTGGCCTCTGAGTTAGCTGGCACAAAGTAATTAAGTTTAATATACTCGATAGGGACATACTGACCTCAGTCCTATGTCGAATCTATAGGGTATATTATTCCAATGCGCAGAGCCTATTAGGGAAATAGGAACTACACTACACCACCAGCAGTATTTGATTTACAGGCCCTGGGCACACATGGTGCACTATACTAGGGTCTGACAAGTAAACCAAATGATCCAATCATGGAGTCACTAATCAATACATCAATTTACCATAGGGAGCATTTGCACTGTGGCACTGAATAGCAGTGGCACAGTGCCCAAAGCATCTAAACCAGCAAAACATATCAAAAACAGAGGAGGCAATCAGAAAAAAATGGAAGGGAGACTCACGCCAATGGTACCAGGTCTAACACGTGTCCCCTCCAGCTGAAATGTGAGGAGAACTACCCAACCCCTTGGGAGTTCTCTTCACTAAGGCGGAAAAATCTGGACAGACAATCAGCATTGGCGTGTTCTGTACCAGGGCGGTGTTCCACCGTGAAGTCCATCCCCTGTAGGGAAATGGACCACCTCAATAACTTTGGATTCTCACCCCATATCTGCATCAACCATCTGAGGGGCCTGTGGTCTGTCTGAACCTGGAAGTGAGTCCCAAACAGGTATGGTCTCAACTTCTTCAGTGCCCAGACCACAGCAAATGCCTCACGCTCAATTGCACTCTACCTCTGTTCCCGTAGAAGTAACCTCCTACTGATGAAGGCTACAGGTTGGCCTAGGCCCTCCTCATTAATCTGTGATAGAATAGCCCCACACCATGCTCTGAAGCGTCTGTTTGGACAATGAATTCCTTTGAGAAGTTGGGCGCCTGAAGCACGGGTGCTGTGCACATGGCAGTCTTCAGGGCGTCAAAAGCCTTCTGACAGGTGTCAGTCCAGTTCACTTTCTTGGGCTGCTTCCTGGAAGTCAGCTCAGTCAAGGGTGCAACAATGTTGCCATACCCCTTGACAAACCTCCTGTAGTACCCGGTGAGTCCTAAAAAGGCTCTCACCTCTGTCTGGGTTTTGGGGGGTTCCCAAGCCAGGATGGTCTCAATCTTGGGCTGTAGGGGCGCCACCTGGCCGCTCCCAACCTGGTGTCCCAAGTACACCACAGAACCCTGCCCGATCTGGCACTTACTCGCCTTGATCGTGAAGCTTGCCTTGTGCAGTGCCATCAACACTTCCCAGAGGTGGCGCAGATGTTCTTCCCAACTGGCGCAGAACACTGTGTAGTAACTGAGTCCAGACGTGTAGAGGATCTTTAGATGTTTATTAGTAGTAAGTCACAAGTCATCCAGTTAAATCCAATACAAGACCCCACCAGGAGCAGCCAGGATGGTGCTCAGCCCTTCTCAACTGACATCTCTGGCTCTCAACATTCTGTAACGCATCATTGGGTGAACATTCCACTGGCAGAGGAAGAGATTGCATGCATGACAACAAAGCCAGGATATAACATATCCCCTTTCCTTCCATATTAAACAATGAAGAAAGAAAAGGGAACAAAAAGTAAGATAGAGGAAAGACAAAGAGTAAATCAGAAACACCGCGATAACAGAACAACCAAAAGAAGATGCGAATATATAAGTGAGGAAAACAGAGAAGAAAGACAAAAGGTGAGAATGCCATAAGAAAGACAAAAGGTGGGAAAGCCATCTTCCCTTCTACCACAACGACAGAAACGAAAAGAGAAAACACCAATAACTACCTCAAGATACACTAGCTGGCCAGGCATGTATAAAAAGAGACCAGTCATACCAGACACTATAAAATAGTGGGAGAAGAAAACCTCCAATGAACGAAAGAACACAACAGTAAGAGAAAAACAGAGAAGAAAAGAAACCAGAATCCACAGATGACACCAATAAGAGATATCAAAAGTAAATGGGTGGGTTATAATCCCATCCTCGTCGCCAAAAACTTGTAGTAACTGAGTCCAGACGTGTAGAGGATCTTTAGATGTTTATTAGTAGTAAGTCACAAGTCATCCAGTTAAATCCAATACAAGACCCCACCAGGAGCAGCCAGGATGGTGCTCAGCCCTTCTCAACTGACATCTCTGGCTCCCAACATTCTGTAACGCATCATTGGGTGAACATTCCACTGGCAGAGCAAGAGATTGCATGCATGACAACAAAGCCAGGATATAACATACTGCAATGTCATCCAGGTAGGCGGCACTGAAATCCTCCAGTCCAGCCAACACCTGGTTGACCAACCTCTGAAAGGTGGCAGGGGCATTCTTCATCCCAAAGGGCATAACCCGGATTGGTAGTGCCCATCTGGTGTGGAGAATGCTGACCTCTCTTTGGCCCCATCAGTTAAGGCGATCTGCCAGTACCCAGACGTTAAATCAAACGTGCTGAGGTACCGGGCAGCCCCCAACCGATCAATGAGCTCATCAGCTCTGGGGATGGGGTGCGCATCAGTCCTGGTGACTGAATTGAGTCCTCGGTAGTCCACACAGAACCGGAGTTCGGGTGTGGCACCAGGCGCGGCAGCCTTTGGGACCAAGACCACTGGGCTGGCCCAAGGGCTGTGAGAGGACTCAATCACCCCTAATGCAAACATCTTGGAGACCTCCTCCTTGATGTGAGCTCTGACCCTGTCAGTCACTCTGTAAGCCTTGTGCTTCACAGGAGGACTGTCCCCAGTATCCACGTCATGGACGCACCACTCAGTGACACCAGGAACCAGGGAGAAAAAATCAGAGAATTGTCCCAACAATTGGCGACAATCTTACTGCTGTTCAGGGGTCAGTGTGGCAGAGAGGCTGACACCATCCACTGACCCATCTTGCTCGGTTGCAGACAGGAGGTCAGGAAGAGGCTCGGTCTCCTCCTCCATTCCATTATCCGTTGCTAGGAGCATGCCCACTTCGGACCTTTCTAAGTGGGGCTTTAGGCGGTTGACATGCAGGACCCGCAAAGGGTTCCTAGGAGACCGCAAGTTCACCAGGTAGGTGACATCACTCTTGCGCTCCACCACCTCAAATGGTCCGGTCCACCTGTCCTGGAGCGCACAGGGCTATACAGGGGCCATGACCCAAACTTTCTGACCAGGCTGAAGCTCAATCAGAGTGGCATTCTGATCGTACCACCGCTTCATCTCTTCCTGGCTGGCTTCCAGATTCGCCTCAGTGAGTTGCCTGAATCGCCTGGTCTGGTTCCTGAAGGCCAGCATGTAACTGTACACATCCTGGGGAGGTTTCCTGGGAGATTGCTCCCAGCCTTCTTTGACCAGACTCAAAGGTCCTCTCACCCGGTGACCATACAGGAGTTCAAAGGGACTGAACCCTAGGGACTTCTGTGGCACCTCACGGTAAGCAAAAAGCAGGCATGGCAAGAGAATGTCCCACTTACGCCTTTTAGGTTCCTCAAGACCCATTATCATGCCTTTAAGGGTCCGGTTGAATCTCTCAACCAGCCCATTACCTTGGGGGTGGTAAGGAGTGATGAACTTATAGGTAACACCACACTCCTGCCACAGGGAATTCATAAAGTTGGATATGAAGTTTGTACCACGGTCTGACACCACCTCTCTGGGGAACCCCACACGGGAGAAAATCCCCATCAGTGCACGTCCCACCACGGGGGCCGTCACTGTCCTGAGCGGGATGGCTTCCGGGTACCGGGTAGCATGGTCCACCAAGACCAGGATAAAACTGTTGCCCATGGCTGTCTTGGGGTTCAGTGGCCCCACAATGTCAATGCCCACCAGTTCAAAGGGGGTACTGACTACAGGGAAAGGTTGGAGAGGAGCCTTGTGCTTCCTTCCACTTTTCCCACTTGCCTGGCAAGTTTGACAAGTCCTACAATGAGTGTCTGAACTCTTCCGCATCTGGGGCCAATGAAAGTGGGAGACAAGCCTTTCAAAAGTCTTGTTCTGTCCCAGATGTCCAGCTAAAGGCACATCATGAGCCAAACCCAATAGGAAGGCTCTGAAGTGCTGGGGTACCACCAGCACACGAGCTGACCCAGGCTCAGCAACCTTAGGCTCGCTATACAGGAGGTCGTTCTCCCAGTAGATCCAATGTGATCCAGACTGATCACCTGCTGCCTGGGCTGTGGCCTGTTGCCGCAAACCCTCAAGAGAAGGGCACTTCTTCTGCTCCTCACAAAATTCCTCCCTGGAGGGGCCTCCTTCTTGCTGCCAATGGGTCAGCTCAGGCAGGTCACCCAGTTCGGCCACTTGTTCCCCTGTAGGTTCCAGGGCATCCCCCTCAAGGTCTGCCTCCTCCTGGACCGTGGGAACTATGGGGGCTGGTTTCCCGTGCCCCCCACCTCTTCTCTTTAAGGCAGGGGTCTGGGCCATATTTTCAGGCTCCAGAACCGCTTCAACACCCTTACTGGCTGCCATAGACTGAGTGGTTACACACGTCCACTCAGGCAGACCCAACATCTCCAAATGAGACTTTCTCTCCACCTTAGCCCAAGGAGAGCTCTCCAAATCGTTGCCCAACAGACAATCAACAGGCATGGCTGGCCTCACAGCTACTTGAAGAGTACCTGAGACCCCCCCACTCAAAGGGAACTTGAGCCACCTCACACTGGCTCTGTGAGTTGTCCGCGGCAACTACAGGGAAGAATGCATGGGGGATAACCTGCTCTCTGGACACCAGCCGGCAATTGACAGCTGTCACACTAGCCCCAGTGTCTCTGAGAGCTTCTACCCTATGGCCATTGATGGTCACCCACTGCCTGTACTTCTTAGTGTTATCAGGCAGCTGGGTCTCAGGGACCATCTCAAAGTCTCCTAGCGAGACAAGGGACATTTCTGCAGGACTCCACCCACCTTGGGCACCCATCTCCCCCCCCCCAGGGCTACACTCACCATCTGACGGGGTGGAGCACGTGGTGGTGCTTTGGAATCCCTCAAGGGACACTGTGCATCATCTGACCACACGTGAAGCACTTAGTGGGGCCCCTGTGAACATGTTTACCTGTCGGGCCTCTTGCTTTTTCTCAGGGGGAGGCTGGGAACCCTTCCCTTGGTTCCCTTGGGAATTACTTTGGGGCCCTTTCTGGAACTCCCTCTGTTTGCCCTTGTCCCCCCCCCACTCTTCTGCTGGGGACCCTGCCCACCTTTGGCGAAGTCTCCCACGTGACCCTTGTGGACCCGGGTGCTGACCCAGCGGTCCGCCTCCTCAGCAAGCTTCCTAGGGTTAGTTAACTTGCTATCAATAAGGTGCTGGAGTAGCTCTAGAAAACAATTACCAGACAAGTGCTCCCATGCAAACAAATTGTAGAGCTCCTCAAAAGTACTCACTTTGCTACCCTTCACCCAACCATCCATAGCTCTGCAAAAGAAAGATTCATATTCTACCCAAGTGGTTGCCTCCAGCTTTTTACAATTCCTGAACCTCTGTCTATAGAGTTCTGGAGTCAAACCATACCTTGTCATCAGGGCTTCCTTCATATGGGCATAAGACATCCTATTCTCATTGGGTAGGTCTAACAATGCATCCCTCCCCTCACTCACAAAGCGGCCCCACAACCCCGCTCCCCAATCCTTCTCAGGGACCCGGTGGGCCAACATTGCTATCTCATAGGCTGCAAACCACTGCCCAATATCTTCATGCTTATGGAAATCTTTGATGACATCCTTTGGGATATATACCCTGCCTTCTGCAGGCACAGACGGTGTGCTGCCACCAGAGGGATTAATTTCTAAGCTTCTAGCTTTGATCTCCAACTCCCTCAACATTCTCTCATGCTCTAATCTCATTCTCTCTCTCCCCAAGGCTAACTTGTTATTTTCACCCTCCAGCTCCATTCTATGCCTTCTATTTCTCTCCCTATCCTCCAGCTCTCCTGGGGACAGGTCTTTGGAAGAAACACTGCTGCCTGGCGGGGTAGGTACTTTCTCCCCCCCTGGACCCACTGGCCCATCTAGCTGCCCTTCTGCCTCCTCTGCCTCTCCCACAGGGTGCTCCACATTTTCAGATGCATTTCTTGCTTCCACCCAGGCCCTCAGCGCCTTGTGGAACTCATCCTTCTTTGTGAGGCCTGGAATAGCAACTTTAAATTTTTTACAGAAGGCTTTCAGCTGTTTGGCATTATAGGTATCCAACCTCACTTCCTCAAAATCTGAATCCATAGATGCAACAGATGCTGGTGGACTCATGGCAATAAGAATTGGTAGTTCTCAGAAAAATAACAGTCCAAGGAGAAAAAATTCTACCAAAAAAAGTATGTGGTTGCGTTTGGTCTGCACTCACTAGTAGTGTACACCAATCACTGTATATGAGTCACAAATGCAAGTCCAGAATCCTCACCGCTGACCACCAATGTTAGAACTGGGGGTCTCTAGTTGGCAATGGTATACACCTTTGTCCAAATAGGGACCCTTGCTTCTAGTCAGGGTAAGGGGGATACACTACTAAAATAACCCCTGCTCACCCCCTTGGTAGCTTGGCACGAGCAGACAGGCTTATCTCAGAGGCAGTGTGTTAAACATTTGTGAACACATACAGTAATACAGTGAAAACACTACACATGGACACTACACAGGTTTTATAAAAATAAGTATTCTTTATATAGACTTAACACAAGAACACAAACGACAAAAATCCACAATACTGTACTCAAAATAGACTTAAAGATGGTAGAAGTAACTTAGTTCATGTTGATGGTAAAGCGACACATTTCTCTCAAAAGTACCTGGGATGCGTAACGCAAAACAAACAAAGGGTCCAAAGGGAGGACGATGCGGCGAGCAGGCGCCTCGATGCGGTGCAACAATCCGGTGCGATGCGATGAAAGTGCGCCCTTGATGCAATCCGACGTTGTGAAGACGATGCGTGCACGCCCGATGGCCGGGCGGCGAACTCTGTATCTTTGGAGCCGCAACAGGCCCGGCGACACGCTTCTCCGGTGATGCGACGGCAGGCAGCTGCGACGGCGACACGCTTCTCGGGGGATGCGACGACGACCCTTGCGGTAGCGACATGCTTCCCTGGTGATGCGACGGCAGGCAGTTGCGACGGCGACATGCTTCTCCGGTGATGCGACGGCAGGCAGCTGCGACGAAGGCACGCTTCTCTGGTGATACGGCGGCGGCCCCTGCGGCGGCGACACGCTTCTCCGGCAATGCGACGGCAGCAGCTGCAACAGCGACACGCTTTTTCTCGTTGCGTCGCGCTCCCAGCGACACGCAGGCTTCTGCAGACAGAATCCCCAGCAAGGGAATTCAGGAGGGAGCTGGTGGTGAAGTCTTGTAGCCCTGAGACTTCAGCAGGAGGCAAGCTCTAGTTCAAGCCCTTGGAGAATATTCTGCAAGATGATGAAAGTTCTTTAAAAGTTCCTTCTCCTTTCCTTGGCAATGAAGACCACTGCAGGCCAACCCAGCAAACAGCACACTGGCAGAGGGGCAGTCCAAACTCCTGCAGCTTCCTTGGTTCTTCTCCTTGGCAAAGGTTCGTCTTGTTGTTCCAGAAGTGATCTAAAGTTCTGGGGTCAGGACCCCAATATTTATACCAGCAAATCCTTTGTCCTCTGAAGGCAGAGGGTCCTGTACCTAGTCCAAACCAATTCTGGGTGCATTCTGCCAGTACACACCCTCTTCCTTTGTCAGTGTGGGCCAGGGACATCAGACACACCACAGGAGGTGGAGCCAGCATTGTGGAAGGCAGGCACAGCCCTATTCAGGCCCAGGTGCTACTCCCCCCACCACTCTACATGCAGATAGGTCTATTCAGCCCTGTGCTGACTCACCCTGTCTCCTGGAGTCCCCCCAGCCCCTGTCACTCACAAAACCAGACATACAATACACAAGCTAGCAGAGGCAGGCTGGATGGTTTAGGCAAGAAAATACCTACTTTCTAAAAGTGATATTTTCAAACACAGAATGTTAAAACCAACTTCACTAAAAGATGTATTTTATCATTCTGAGTTCAGACATACTAAATTCAAATTTCTACCATGTTCCCTGGGTCAGTTAGGATTATAAGATGTTATAATCAAACTGCCCATTCTGGCCTATGGGACAGGTAGCCTTGCAATAGTGAAAAACGAAATTGGCTGAAATTCACTATCAGGACATGCTACACACACCAGGGCATGTCCTACCTTTTACATACAATGCACCCTGCCCATGGGCTTACCTTAGGGGTGACTGATATGCAGAAAAGGGAAGGTTTAGGGACTGGCAAGTGGGTGCACTTGCCAAGTCGACATGGCAGTCACAGACTGCACACAGGCTCTGTAATGGCAGGCCTTAGACACACTTTACAAGCTGCTTCTGTGGGTGGCACAACCAGTGCTGCAAGCCCACCAGCAGTATTTGATTTACAGGCCCTGGGCACACATGGTGCACTATACTAGGGTCTGATAAGTAAATCAAATGATCCAATCATGGAGTCACTAATCAATACATCAATTTACCATAGGGAGCACTTGCACTGTGGCACTGAATAGCAGTGGCACAGTGCCCAAAGCATCTAAACTAGCAAAACATATCAAAAACAGAAGAGGCAATCAGAAAAAAATGGAAGGGAGACTCACGCCAATGGTACCAGGTCTAACACCATTCATTTTGAATTTTCCATTAAAGAGTTTAGGTGAAATGGCTTCTCAGTAATGGTATTGCATTAAATTGATGAAATCACATACATTGATCAGGCCAGCCATCAGCTGGATTCCCATTTACAAAACACCAGAAATCCCATTTATGAGGGACCCCGAAAGGTGATTGCCCAAGGATTGCTCATGAAACTATCTCTCTTCTGAACAAACACCTTATGTGGTATACCTCTAGAGGCAATCACACCAGCATACCCCATGGCATCATTATCTGCTGAACTCTCACCCGTGAGACATGCAAGGAGGTGATCATACCAGCATATCCCATGGCGCTGCGTCATTATCTGAAGAACTCTCACTTGTGAGAGCTTCCAGGAGATGATCACACCAGCATACCCCATGGGGTCATTATCTGCTGAACTCTCACTGGTGAGATCTTCCAGGAGGTGATCACACCAGCATACCTCATGGGGGTCATTATCTGCTGAACTCTCACCCGTGAGACATGCAAGGAGGTAATCACACCAGCATACCCCAATGGGTCATTATCTGTTGAACTCTCACCCATGAGAGACGCCAGGAGTTGATCACACCAACATACCCCATGGGGTCATTACCTGCTGAACTCCCACCCGTGAAAGATGCCAGGAGGTGATCACACCAGCGCAGCGCTTGGAGTCATCATCTGCTGAACTCTGACCCGTGAGAGACATCAGGAGGTGATCACTCCAACATACCCCGTGGGGTCATTATCTGAAGATTCCTCACCTGTGAAAGTTAGCAGGAAGTGATCAGACCAGCATACCCCATGGAGTCCTTAACTGCTGAACTCTCACCTGTGAGAGACGCCAGAAGGTGATGACACCAGCATGGTCCATAGTGACATTATCTGCTGAACTCTCACCCGTGAGAGACACCAGGAGGTGTTCACACCAGCATACCCCATGGAGTCATTATCTACAGAACTTTCACCCGTGAGAGACACCAGGAGATGACCACATCAGCAGCCCTTGGAGTCATCATCTGCTGAACTCTCACCTGTGAGAGACACCAAGAGGTGTTCTTACCAGCATACCCCACAGAGTCATTATCTACTGAACTTTCACCCGTGAGAGACACCAGGAGGTGAGCACACCAGCAGCCCTTGGAGTCATCATCTGCTGAACTCTCACCCATGAGAGACACCAGGATGTGACCACGCCAGCAGCCCTTGGAGTCATCACCTGCTGAACTCTCACCCGTGAGAGATGCCAGAAGGTGATCACACCAGCACAGCCCATTGGGTCATTATCTGCTGAACTCTCACCCTAAGAGACACCAGGAGGTGATCACACCAGCACAGACCTGGGAGACATTATCTGCTGAACTCTCACCCGTGAGAGACACCAGGAGGTGACCACATGGGCAGCCCTTGGAGTCATCACCTGCTGAACTCCCACCCATGAGAGATGCCAGAAGGTGATCACACCAGCATACCCCATGGCGCAATTATCTGCTGAACTCTCACCCATGAGACATGCAAGGAGGTGTTCACTCCAGCATACCGCATTGGATCTTTATCTGCTGAACTCTCATCCATGAGAGACGACAGGATGTGATCACAACAGCACAACCCTGGGAGTCATCAGTTTCTAACTGTCACCTGTGAGAGACACCAAGAGTTGATCACACCAGCACAGGCCACAGGGTCACTATGTGCTGAACTCTCACTTGTGAGAGATGCCAGGATGTGACCACACCAGCACAGCGCTTGGAGTCATCATTGGCTGAACTCTCACCCGTGAGACACGCCAGGAAGTGATCACACCAGCACAGCCCTGGGAGTCATCATCATTATCTGCGGAACGCTCACCCGTGAGAGGCACCAGGAGGTGATCACAACAGCACAGCCCATGGGGTCACTGTGCGCTGAACTCTCACTCGTGAGAGATGCCAGGATGTGATCTCACCAGCATACCCCATGGGGTCATTCTCTGCTGAACTCTCACCTGTGAGAGACGCCAGGAGGTGATCACACCAGCCCAGACCTTGGGAGTCATTATCTGCAGTACTCTTACCTGTGAGTGATGCTGGGAGGTGATCACACCAGCATAGCCCATGGGGTCATTATATGCTGAACTGTCACCAATGAGAGACACCAGGAGGTGATCACACCAGCATACCCCAGGGGGTCAGTATCTGCTGAATTCTCATTCGTGAATGACGCCAGGAAGTGATCAGACAAGCAGAGCCCATGGGGGTCAATATCTGCTGAACTCTCACCCATCAGGAGGTGATAAACACCAGCAGCCCTTGTAGTCATTATCTGCTGAACTCGCACTCATGAGAGACGCCAGGAGGTGATCACACCACTATAGACCACAGGGTCACTATGAGCTGAACTCTTACCCTTGAGAGACACCAGGAGGTGATCACACCAGTATAGACCACGGGGTCACTATGAGCTGAACTCTTACCCGTGAGAGATGCCAGGAGGTGATCACACCAGTATAGACCACGGGGTCACTATGAGCTGAACTCTTACCCTTGAAGGGATCGCACCAGCATAGCCCAAGGGGTCGTCCACCTGCTGCACCTATGAGAGACCCATTGAATGGATCGCACCAGCATAGCCGAAGGGGTCGTCCATCTGCTGCACCTATGAAAGACCACTTGAATGGATCGCACCAGCATAGCCGAAGGGGTCGTCCATCTGCTGCACCTATGAGAGACCCCTAAAAGGGGTCGCACCAGCATAGTCCAAGGGGTCGATCTGCTGCACCTATGAGAGACCCCTTGAAGGGGTGCACCAGCATAGCCCAAGGGGTCGTCCGTCTGCTGCACCTATGAGAGACTCCTAGAAGGGATCACACCAGCATAGCCGAAGGGGTCGTCCACCTGCTGCACCTATGAGAGACCCCTAGAAGGTGTCGCACCAGCATAGCCCAAGGGGTCGATCTGCTGCACCTATGAGAGCCCCCCTTGAAGGGGTGCATCAGCATAGCCCAAGGGGTCGTTCGTGTGCTGCACCTATGGGAGACCACTAGAAGGGATCGCACCAGCATAGCGCAAGGGGTCGTCCATCTGCTGCACCTATGAGAGACACCTTGAATGGATTGCACCAGCATAGCCCAAGGGGTTGTCCATCTGCTGCACCTATGAGAGACCCCTAGAAGGGCTCGCACCAGCATAGCCGAAGTGGTGGTCCGTCTGCTGCAAATATGAGAGACCTGTAGAAGGGATCGCACCAGCATAACCAAAGGGGTCGTCCACCTGCTGCACTTATGAGAGACCCCGAAAAGGGATCGCACCAGCATAGTCGAAGGGGTCGTCCATCTGCTGCACCTATGAGAGACCCCTAGAAGGGGTCGCACCAGCATAGCCCAAGGGGTCGTCCATCTGCTGCACCTATGAGAGACCCGTAGAAGGGATCACACCAGAATAGCCGAAGGGGTCGTCTATCTGCTGCAGCTATGAGAGACCCCTAGAAGGGATCACACCAGCATAGCTCAAGGGGTCATCTATCTGCT
This sequence comes from Calotriton arnoldi, assembly GCA_963921515.1. Taxonomy (NCBI): domain Eukaryota; kingdom Metazoa; phylum Chordata; class Amphibia; order Caudata; family Salamandridae; genus Calotriton; species Calotriton arnoldi. Next base: position 514,510 of record CAWUFW010005054.1, on the reverse strand, counting down.
GCACCTATGAGAGACCCCTAGAAGGGATCACCCCAGCATAGCTGAAGGGGTCGTCCATCTCCTGCACCTTTGAGAGACCCCTAGAAGGGATCACACCAGCATAGTTGAAGGGGTCATCCATCTGCTGTAGCTATGAGAGACCGCTAGAAGAGATCACACCAGCATAGCTGAAGGGGTCATCCACCTGCTGCACCTATGAGAGACCCCTACAAGGGATCACACTAGCATAGCCTAAGGGGTCGTCCGTCTGCTACACCTATGGGAGACCCCTAGAAGGGATCGCACCAGCATAGCCGAAGGGGTCATCCATCTGCTGCACCTATGAGAGACCCCTAGAATGGATCGCACCAGCATAGCTGAAGGGGTCATCTAACTGCTGCACCTATGAGAGACACCTAGAAGGGATCGCACAAGCATAGCCGAAGGGGTCTTCTGTCTGCTGCACCTATGAGAGACCCCTAAAAGGGATCGCACCAGCATAGCCCAAGGGGTCGTCCACCTGCTGCACCTATGAGAGACCCAAAGAAGGGATCTCACCAGCATAGCCGAAGGGGTCGTCCATCTGCTGCACCTATGAGAGACCCGAAGAAGGGATCACACCAGCATAGCCGAAGGTGCGTCCATCTGCTGCAGCTATGAGACACCTAGAAGGGATTGCACCAGCATAGCTCAAGGCGTCATCCGTCTGCTGCACCTATGAGAGACCCCTAGAAGGGATCGCACCAGCATAGCACAAAGGGTCGTCCATCTACTGCACCTATGAGAGATCCCTAAAAGGGATCACACCAGCATAGCTCAAGGGGTCGTTCATCTGCTGCACCTATGAGAGACCCCTAGAACGGATCGCACCAGCATAGCCGTAGGGGTCGTCCATCTGCTGCACCTATGAGAGACCCCTAGAAGGGATCACACCAGCATAGCTGAAGGGGTCATCTATCTGCTACACCTATTAATGACCCATAGAAAGGATCACACCAGCATAGCTGAAGGGGTCATCCATCTGCTGCACCTATGAGAGACCCCTAGAAGAGATCACACCAGCATAGCTGAAGGGGTCATCCACCTGCTGCACCTATGAGAGACCCCTACAAGGGATCACACCAGCATAGCAGAAGGGGTCATCCATCTGCTGCACCTATGAGAGACCCCTAGAAGGGATCACACCAGCATAGCTGAAGAGGTTGTCCATCTACTGCACCTATGGGAGACCCCTAGAAGGGATCGCACCAGTATAGCCAAAGGGGTCATCCATCTGCTGCACCTATGAGAGACCCTTGAATGGATCGCACCATCATAGCTGAAGGGGTCATCTATCTGCTGCACCTATGAGAGATCCCTCGAAGGGATAGCACAAGCATAGCCTAACAAAAAAGAATGTGTCCTTGTATAATGCAACTGGTGCTATGTAAAGCGCTCTGATACCCGATACCTTCGGGTAAAGTTCGCGCTATATAAAACTCTGTAAAATTAAAAATAAAAATAAAAAAATAGCCAAAGGGGTCTTCTGTCTGCTGCACCTATGAGAGACGCCTAGAAGGGATCGTGTAGGAAGGTGGAATCTGACTGCATGGTTACCCCCACTTTTTTCCTGGTGTTTTGATGGTTTTCGACTTAGTCTGACTGGGTCTGCTAATCAGGACCCCAGTCTATCTGCTTTCTCCCTAAATTGGTTGTTCATGTACTTTAGGTACACTCCAGATTGGATTCTGGGGTACCCTTATAAGTCCCTAGTATATGGTATACTATGTACCCAGGGCATAGGTACCTAAGAGGCCTCCCAGGGGCTGCAGCATGTATTATGCCACCCCTGAGAGACCATTTAAAATGACACAACAGGTCTGCTACAGCAGCCTGTGTAAGGTGGTGCATGCACCCCTTACTTAGATATAGGTTCACTATATCTATCCTAATCACTACACATATAAACCTATCAGTCACCCCTATGGCAGGCCTTATCAATCCTGAAGGCAGGGTGCTGGGTTTTATGTGAGAGGGTGCCCATGCATGAGCAGAGCCCCTCTGCAGCCTTCGGAACCTCTTTTCCGGGGTTGTCTGTGATGCAGCCAACCATATATACTTAAGTGCATTATAACCTCGCGGTAAATGCTAACTTTAAAACGGCTGCATGGAAACATGTCGTGTTTGGTGTCAAACACCTTGGAATCATACCTCCACACCAGTAACTGGTGTGGGAGGTATGATTCCACCCTCCTAGAGGGAGAAATATGACAACACCGGTACACCCGGTACCAGCTTTCTTGACCCTGGCATCACAAAATGGATGCTGCCAGCCACAGACACGAGTCTGCCCTCCTGCTGCTAGACGAAACTCCGGCAGGGGAAGGTCTGACAATAGGTTTCCTGTCACAGGGAGGTGTGCCCACCTCCCAGACAGGCTTTAGTGTATTGGGGCTGGGTGGGTGAACTCTGAGAGTGCTTTGATGTCTGCACTGGGGGCACATTTGGTGTCCCTGTGCATAGTCCAGCTCAAACCGGTTGCAGGAGCCATTTGCTCCTGCTCTGGCGCGAAACTGGACAAAGGACATGGGTGTAACCACCCATCTGTCCTGACCCTCCCATAGGTGGGTCCCCAGAGTTTGTCCCACCCCTTCCTTGGGTATAAAATAGGAACCCCTGTCTACAGGACTTTGGATATTACCTGGACTAAACTCTGCTACAGAAACCAAGTATCCTTCGATGATCTACGCTTTGCTGGACGACTGAAGAATCTCCCTTGGAATAAAGGAGTTACTCCCCCTGCTGAGCAGGCACCTAAACGCATCTGACCGGTTTGCATCTACGAAGCTCCCGAAGGACTCCGAAGATTTCTGCAACACAGGAGGTGGGATCCCGAGGTCTCCGAGGTCGATCTGCGCTCTCAGCAATTCTGAGGCCCGTATCCCTCGTGGGGACCATGAAACCCGTCCCCCTGGGCACCGTGTACATTTGCAGCAGCATATGCTTTTCGACAATCCCTGAAGCTGTGCTTTGGGCTACTTGTAGTCCATCAACGATTTCCGGCCTACACTCCACGAGTGTTCCGTGGGCTGGTATTTAGTGATTCAGCTCAAGGTCCCTTCGCGATCCCTGGTCCGTTGGCCTGTGGGTCCCTGAGAAGGCAACTTAACTTTCAGTGGGCTTCCCTGGTTGCTCCTGATGTGCCCTGACTCTCCATCGCTTGGAGAGTCCCCAGGACCTTGCTGGCCCTCGCAGAAGCATCTTTCCTCTGACCGCGTGGGTTGCCGTTGCCAAGGCTTGTTGGTGTTCAATTCGGACACTGACCCCCCAGCACTCGACATCCTTCATGGGACAGTTCGAATCCAGACTGTGGTTGTCGTAGACGTCTCCTGGTCCCCGTGGCTGCAGAGTCAAGCTTCACCTCATGTCACCTGAAGCACCCGACATCGGTGGGCATTCGATTGCTCCGCTCCTGGTCACGTGAAGTGACCCAGACTTTGTCCCCTCTGCTTTCAGGTTCTTCTCATCTCCGATCCAGGCTTGGATCACACCGGACACTTTTCTTCTCCACGGCAGCAGTACTTTTCTGCCTCACGCCATTGAAAACGACAAGGGTTTTCGACACCACTTGACCCCTATGCACCCGGATCCTCTGGGATAGGTAACACGGGTACCTCGGTACTCTCAAGGGTGCTGGCCTTTGAACCTTCTATGTTTAGCTGGGTGTGCTTAAAGCCCTCTCCTAAGTGTCCTTAATCTTTAAATTTCCAACCGCGACTTTCCCATAGAGTTGTACGGAGCTCGCGTCTGTGTTCCCACACTGCACCCGTCCTCCGTGGGTCCCCTGTGTCACTACCTTGGGTGGTTCCTTGGGGTCCCAGCGATTCTACGTGCTCTAGGCACTGTGTCTAGTCAAGTCGTGGTTCTTATACCACTTTCTTAGTATATGGCTTGGTCTCCCCTGGAGCCCACTGTGTGTTGTGCTATTTACTGTCGTTCTAGTGATTTAATATTGTGTGCCTTGTTCTCTAATCTCATAAAGAGGTTAGTAGAGAGTGTTTAGTAATAAATACATATATTTTATATATACCTTGTGTGGTTCTCCTTTCACTTGGTCATTCAGGAGGTTATATACTGGTAAAACAAGCTGCTTTACATTCCTTCGAGACTTAGCCTGAAGGCTGCTGTCCATAGCTACCACTAGGATAGCTTTCAACAAAGGTTGTCTTTAACCTAATCATCAATAAAGGTTGTTTGGACTGATGCAAGGTGCCCACTTTAATTAGTGTACAGCATATACCAGGCCAACTTCTCACAGATCGCACCAGCATAGCCCAAGGGGTCGTCCACCTGCTGCACCTATGAGAGACCCGAAGAAGGGATCGCACCAGCATAGCTGAAGGGGTCGTCCATCTGCTGCAGCTATGAGAGACCCGAAGAAGAGATCACACCAGCATAGCTGAAGGGGTCGTCCATCTGCTGAACCTTTGAGAGACCCCTAGAAGGGATCACACCAGCATAGCCCATGGGGTCATCCATGTGCTGCACCTATGAGAGACCCAAAGAAGGGATCACACCAGCATAGCCGAAGGGTCGTCCATCTGCTGCAGCTATGAGAGACCCCTAGAAGGGATCGCCCCAGCATAGCTCAAGGGATTGTCCGTCTGCTGCACCTATGAGAGACCGCTAGAAGGGATCGCACCAGAATAGCCCAAGGGGTCGTCCAGCTACTGCACCTAAGAGAGACCCCTAAAAGGGATCACACCAGCATAGCTGAAGGGGCCATCCAGGTGCTGCTCCTATAAAAGACCCCAATACATGATCGCACCAGCATAGCTGAAGAGGTCGTCAATCTGCTGCACCTATGAGAGACCCCTAGAAGGGATCACACTAGCATAGCTCAAGGGGTCGTCCACCTGCTGCGCCTATGAGAGACCCCTAAAAGGGATTGCACCAGCATAGCCCAACGGGTCGTCCATCTGCAGATACCTATGAGAGACCCGTAGAAAGGATCGCACAAGCATAGCCGAAGGGGTCGTTCATCTGCTGCAGCTATGAGAGACCCCTCGAAGGGAGCACACCAGCATAGCTCAAGGGGTCATCCATCTGCTGCACCTATGAGAGACCCCAAGAAGGGATCACACCAGCATAACTCAAGGGGTCATCTATCTGCTGCACCTATGAGAGACCCCTAGAAGGGATCACACCAGCATAGCTGAAGGGGTCGTCCATCTGCTGCACCTATGAGAGACCCCTAGAAGGGATCACCCCAGCATAGCTGAAGGGGTCGTCCATCTGCTGCAGCTATGAGAGACACCTAGAAGGGATTACACCAGCATAGCCGAAGGGGTCATCCATCTACTGCACCTATGAGAGACCCCTAAAAGGGGTCGCTCAAGCATAGCCGAAGGGGTCGTCCATCTACTGCACCTATGAGAGACCCGTAGAAGGGATCACACCAGCACAGCTGAAGGGGTCGTCCATCTACTGCACCTATGAGAGACCCCTAGAAGGGATCACACCAGCATAGCTCAAGGGGTTGTTCATCTGCTGCACCTATGAGAGACCCCTAAAATGGATCGCACCAGCATATCCGAAGGGGTCATCCATCTGCTGCACCTATGAGAGACCCCTAGAAGGGATCACACCAGCATAGCTGAAGGGGTCATCCATGTGCTGCACCCATGAAAGACCCCAATACGGGATCGCACTAGCATAGCCGAAGAGGTCATCCATCTGCTGCACGTATGAGAGACCCCTAGAAGGGATCACACTAGCATACCTCAAGGGGTCGTCCATCTGCTGCACCTATGAAAGACCCCTAAAAGGGATCACACCAGCATAGCTGAAGGGGTCATCCATCTGCTGCACCTATGAGAGACCCCCTAGAAAGGATCGCACCAGCAAAGCTCAAGGCGTCATCCATCTGCTACACCTATAAGAGACCCCTAGAAATGATCGCACCAGCATAGCCCAAGGGGACGTCCATCTACTGCACCTATGAGAGACCCCTAAAAGGGATCACACCAGCATAGCTCAAGGTGTCGTCCATCTGCTACACCTATAAGAGACCCCTAGAAGGGATCGCACCCACATAGCTGAAGGGGCGTCAATCTGCTGCACCAATGAGAGACCCCTAGAAGGGATCACACCAGCATAGCTGAAGGGGTTGTCCATCTACTGCACCTATGAGAGACCCCTAAAAGGGATCACACCAGCATAGCTAAAGGGGTCGTCCATATGCTGCAGCTATGAGAGACCCTTACAAGGGATCACACCAGCATAGCAGAAGGGGTCGTCCATCTGCTGCACCTATGAGAGATCCCTAAAAGGGGTCGCACCAGCATAGCCGAAGGGGTCGTCCATCTACTGCACCTATGAGAGACCCCTAGAAGGGATCACACCAGCATAGCTGAAGGGGTCAACTATCTGCTACACCTATTAATGACCCCTAGAAAGGATCCCACCAGCATAGCTGAAGGGGTTATCCATCTGCTGCACCTATGAGAGACCCCTAGAAGTAATCACACCAGCATAGCTGAAGGGGTCAACTATCTGCTACACCTATTAATGACCCCTAGAAAGGATCCCACCAGCATAGCTGAAGGGGTTATCCATCTGCTGCACCTAGGAGAGACCCCTAGAAGGGATCGCACCAGCATAGCAGAAGGGGTCGTCCATCTGCTGCACCTATGACAGACCCCTAGAAGGGATCGCAGCAGCATAGCTGAAGGGGTCGTCCATCTACTGAACCTATGGCAGACCCCTAGAAGAGATCGTACCAGCATAGCCGAAGGGGTCATCCATCTGCTGCACCTATGAGAGCCCTTGAATGGAACGCACCAGCATAGCTGAAGGGGTCATCTATCTGCTGCACTTATGAGAGACCCCTAGAAGGGATTGCACAAGCATAGCCGAAGGGGTCGTCTGTCTGCTGCACCTATGAGAGACCCCTAGAAGGGATCGCACAAGCATAGCTGAAGGGGTCATCCATCTGCTGCACCTATGAGAAACACCTAGAAGGGATCGCACCAGAATAGCTCAAGGGGTCGTCCGTCTGCTGCACCTATGAGAGACCCCTAGAAGGGATCGCACCAGCATAGCCCAAGGGGACGTCCATCTACTGCACCTATGAGAGACCCCTAAAAGTGATCACACCAGCATAGCTCAAGGTGTCGTCCATCTGCTGCACCTATGAGAGATCCCCTAGAAAGGATCGCACCAGCAAAGCACAAGGGGTCATCCATCTGCTACACCTATAAGAGACCCCTAGAAATAATCGCACCAGCATAGCCCAAGGGGACGTCCATCTACTGCACCTATGAGAGACCCCTAAAAGGGATCACACCAGCATAGCTCAAGGTGTCGTCCATCTGCTACACCTATAAGAGACCCCTAGAAGGGATCGCACCCACATAGCTGAAGGGGGCGTCAATCTGCTGCACCTATGAGAGATCCCTAGAAGGGATCACACCAGCATAGCTGTAGGGGTTGTCCATCTACTGCACCTATGAGAGACCCCTAAAAGGGATCACACCAGCATAGCTGAAGGGGTCGTCCATATGCTGCAGCTATGAGAGACCCTTACAAGGGATCACACCAGATTAGCAGAAGGGGTCGTCCATCTGCTGCACCTATGAGAGATCCCTAAAAGGGGTTGCACCAGCATAGCCGAAGGGGTCGTCAATCTACTGCACCTATAAGAGAACCCTAGAAGGGATTACACCAGCACAGCTGAAGGGGTCGTTCATCTACTGCACCTATGAGAGACCCCTAGAAGGGATCACACCAGCATAGCTGAAGGGGTCAACTATCTGCTACACCTATTAAAGACCCCTAGAAAGGATCCTACCAGCATAGCTGAAGGGGTTATCCATCTGTTGCACCTATGAGAGACCCCTAGAAGTAATCGCACCAGCATAGCTGAAGGGGTCATCCATCTGCTGCACCTATGAGAGACCCCTAGAAGGGATCGCACCAGCATAGCAGAAGGGGTCGTCCGTCTACTGCACCTATGAGAGACCCCTAGAAGGGATCGCACCAGCATAGCTGAAGGGGTCGTCCATCTACTGCACCTATGGCAGACCCCTAGAAGAGATCGTACCAGCATAGCCGAAGGGGTCATCCATCTGCTGCACCTATGAGAGACCCCTTGAATGGAACGCACCAGCATAGCTGAAGGGGTCATCTATCTGCTGCACCTATGACAGACCCCTAGAAGGGATCGCACAAGCATAGCCGAAGTGGTCGTCTGTCTGCTGCACCTATGAGAGACCCCTAGAAGGGATCGCACCAGCATAGCCCAAGGGGTCGTTCACCTGCTGCACCTATGAGAGATTCAAAGCAGGGATCGCACCATCATAGCCGAAGGGGTTGTCCATCTCCTGCACCTATGAGAGACCTGAGAAAGGGATCACACCAGCATAGCTGAAGGGGTCGTCCATCTGCTGCACCTATGAGAGACCCGAAGAAGGGATCACACCAGCATAGCGGAAGGGGTAGTCCATCTGCTACACCTATGAGAGACCCCTAGAAGGGATCACATCAGCAAAACCGATGGGGTCATCCATGTGCTGCACCTATGAGAGACCCGAAGAAGGGATCCACCAGCATAGCCGAAGGGTCGTCCATCTGCTGCACCTATGAGAGAACCCTAGAAGGGATCACACCAGCATAGCCAAAGGGGTCGTCAATCTAGTGCACCTATGAGAGACCCCAAGAAGTGATCCACCAGCATAGCCCAAGGGGTCATCCACCTGCTGCACCTATGAGAGACCCCTAGAAGGGATCACACCAGCATAGCTCAAGGGGTCGTCCATCTGCTGCACCTATGAGTGACCCCTATAAGGGATCACTCCAGCATAGCCGAAGTGGTCATCCATCTGCTGCACCTATGAGAAACCCCTAGAAGGGATCACGCTAGCATAGCTCAAGGGGTCGTCCATCTTCTGCACCTATGAGAGACCCCTAGAAGGGATCGCAACAGCATAGCTGAAGGGGTCATCCATCTGCTGCACCTATGAGAAACCCCTAGAAGGGATCGCACCAGCATAGCTCAAGGGGTCGTCCGTCTGCTGCACCTATGATAGACCCCTAGAACGGATCGCACCAGCATAGCCCAAGGGGTCATCCACCGGCTGCACCTATGAGAGACCCCTAGAAGGGATCACACCAGCATAGCTCAAGGGTCGTCCATCTGCTGCACCTATGAGTGACCCCTATAAGGGATCACTCCAGCATAGCCGAAGTGGTCATCCATCTGCTGCACCTATGAGAGACCCCTAGAAGGGATCACACCAGCACAGCTGAATGGGTCGCCCATCTGCTGCACCTATGACAGACCCCTATAAGGGATCACACCGGCACAGCCAATGGGGTCGTTCATCTACTGCACCTATGAGAGACCCGTAGAATGGATCTCACCAGCATAGCCGAAGGGGTCGTCCATCAGCTGCACCTATGAGAGACCCCTAGAAGGGATCGCACCAGCACAGCTCAAGGGGTCGTCTGTCTGCTGCACCTAAGAGAGACCCCTAAAAGGGATCGCACCAGCATAGCCCAAGGGGTCGGCCATCTGCTGCACCTATGAGAGACCCCTAGAAGGGGTCGCACCAGCATAGACCAAGGGGTCGTCCATCTGCTGCACCTATGAGAGACCCGTAGAAGAGAGACCCGTAGAAGGGATCGCACCAGCATAGCCAAATGGGGTCGTCTATCTGCTGCAGCTATGAGAGACCCCTAGAAGGTAGCACACCAGCGTAGCTCAAGTGGTCATCCATCTGCTGCACCTATGAGAGACCCCAAGAAGGAATCACACCAGCATAGCTCAAGGGGTCATCTATCTGCTGCACCTATGAGAGACCCCTAGAAAGGATCACACCAGCATAGCAGAAGGGGTCGTCCATCTACTGCACCTATGAGAGACCCCTAGAAGGGATCACACCAGCATAGCTGAAGGGGTCGTCCATCTGATGCAGCTTTGAGAGACCCCTAGAAGGGATCGCACCAGCATAGCCGAAGGGGTCGTCCATCTGCTGCACCTATGAGAGACTCCTAGAAGGGGTCGCACCAGCACAGCCGAAGGGGTCATCCATGGGCTGCACCTATGAAAGACCCCAATACTGGATCGCACTAGCATAGCTCAAGGGGTAGTTCATCTGCTGCACCTATGAAAGACCCCAATATGGGATCGCAACTGCATAGCCAAAGGGGTTGTCCGTCTGCTGCACCTATGAGAGTCCCCTAGAAGGGATCACACTAGCATCGCACAAGGGGTCCTCCATCTGCTGCACCTATGAGAGTCCCCAAGAAGGGATCGCATCAGTATAGCCGATGGGGTCGTCCGTCTGCTGCACCAATGAGAGACCCCTAGAAGGGATCACACCAGCATAGCCGAAGGGGTCGTCCATCTGCTGCACCTATGAGAGACCCCTAGAAGGGATAAAACCGGCATAGCCAAAGGGGTCATCCATCTGCTGCACCTATGAGAGACCCCTAGAAAGGATCACACCGACATAGCCAAAGGGGTCGTCCACCTGCTGCACCTATGAGAGACCCCTAGAAGGGATCACACCAGCATAGCCGAAGGGGTCATCCATCTGTGGCACCTATGAGAGACCCCTGGAAGGGATCACACCAGCATAGCTCATAGGGTCGTCCATCTGCTGCACCTATGAGAGACCCCTAGAAGGGATCACACCAGCATAGTTCAAGGGGTCGTCCATCTGCTGCACCTATGAGAGACCCCCTTGAAGGGGTCGCACCAGCACAGCTGAAGGGGTCATCCATGTGCTGGACCTATGAGAGTCCCCTAGAAGGGATCGCACCAGCATAGCCGAAGGGGTCGTCCATCTGCTGCACCTATGAGAGACCCCTAGAAGGGATCGCACCAGCATAGCCGAAGGGGTCATCCTTGTGCTGCACCTATGAGAGACCCCTAGAAGGGATCGCAGCAGCATAACCGAAGGGGTCGTCCATCCGCTGCACCTATGAGTGACCCCTAGAAGGGATCACACCAGCATAGCTCATGGGGTCATCCATCTGCTGCACCTATGAGAGACCCCTAGAAGGGATCGTACCAGCCTAGCTCAAGGGGTCGTCCATCTGCTACACCTATGAGAGACCCTAGAATGGATCACACCAGCATAGCCCAAGGGGTCGTCCACCTGCTGCACCTATAAGAGACCCGTGGAAGGGATCGCACCAGCATAGCCGAAGGGGTCGTCCATCTGCTGCACCTATGAGAGACCCGAAGAAGGGATCGCACCAGCAAAGCCGAAGGGGTAGTCCATCTGCTGCACCTATGAGAGACCCCTAGAAGGGATTACACCAGCATAGCTCATGGGGTCATCCATGTGCTGCACCTATGAGAGACCGCTAGAAGGGATCGTGCCAGCATAGCTCAAGGGGTCGTTCATCTGCTGCACCTATGAGAGACCCCTAGAAGGGATTGCACCAGCATAGCTCAAGGTGTCGTCCATCTGCTGCACCTATGAGAGATCCCCTAGAAAGGATCGCACCAGCAAAGCTCAAGGGGTCATCCATCTGCTACACCTATAAGAGACCCCTAGAAATGATCGCACCAGCATAGCCAAAGGGGACGTCCATCTACTGCACCTATGAGAGACCCCTAAAAGGGATCACACCAGCATAGCTCAAGGTGTCGTCCATCTGCTACACCTATAAGAGACCCCTAGAAGGGATCGCACCCACATAGCTGAAGGGGGCGTCAATCTGCTGCACCTATGAGAGATCCCTAGAAGGGATCACACCAGCATAGCTGTAGGGGTTGTCCATCTACTGCACCTATGAGAGACCCCTAAAAGGGATCACACCAGCATAGCTGAAGGGGTCGTCCATATGCTGCAGCTATGAGGGACCCTTACAAGGGATCACACCAGATTAGCAGAAGGGGTCGTCCATCTGCTGCACCTATGAGAGATCCCTAAAAGGGGTTGCACCAGCATAGCCGAAGGGGTCGTCAATCTACTGCACCTATAAGAGAACCCTAGAAGGGATTACACCAGCACAGCTGAAGGGGTCGTTCATCTACTGCACCTATGAGAGACCCATAGAAGGGATCACACCAGCATAGCTGAAGGGGTCAACTATCTGCTACACCTATGAGAGACCCCTAGAAGTGATCGCACCAGCATAGCAGAAGGGGTCGTCCGTCTACTGCACCTATGAGAGACCCCTAGAAGGGATCGCACCAGCATAGCTGAAGGGGTCGTCCATCTACTGCACCTATGGCAGACCCCTAGAAGAGATCGTACCAGCAGAGCCAAAGGGGTCATCCATCTGCTGCACCTATGAGAGACCCCTTGAATGGAACGCACCAGCATAGCTGAAGGGGTCATCTATCTGCTGCACCTATGACAGACCCCTAGAAGGGATCGCACAAGCATAGCCGAAGTGGTCGTCTGTCTGCTGCACCTATGAGAGACCCCTAGAAGGGATCGCACCAGCATAGCCCAAGGGGTCGTTCACCTGCTGCACCTATGAGAGATTCAAAGCAGGGATCGCACCATCATATCCGAAGGGGTTGTCCATCTCCTGCACCTATGAGAGACCCGAAAAAGGGATCACATCAGCAAAACCGATGGGGTCATCCATGTGCTGCACCTATGAGAGACCCGAAGAAGGGATCCACCAGCATAGCCGAAGGGTCGTCTATCTGCTGCACCTATGAGAGAACCCTAGAAGGGATCACACCAGCATAGCTAAAGGGGTCGTCAATCTAGTGTACCTATGAGAGACCCCAAGAAGGGATCCACCAGCATAGCCCAAGGGGTCATCCACCTGCTGCACCTATGAGAGACCCCTAGAAGGGATCACACCAGCATAGCTCAAGGGGTCGTCCATCTGCTGCACCTATGAGTGACCCCTATAAGGGATCACTCCAGCATAGCCGAAGTGGTCATCCATCTGCTGCACCTATGAGAAACCCCTAGAAGGGATCACGCTAGCATAGCTCAAGGGGTTGTCCATCTGCTGCACCTATGAGAGACCCCTAGAAGGGATCGCACCAGCATAGCTGAAGGGGTCATCCATCTGCTGCACCTATGAGAAACCCCTAGAAGGGATCGCACCAGCATAGCTCAAGGGGTCGTCTGTCTGCTGCACCTATGATAGACCCCTAGAACGGATCGCACCAGCATAGCCCAAGGGGTCATCCACCGGCTGCACCTATGAGAGACCCCTAGAAGGGATCACACCAGCATAGCTCAAGGGGTCGTCCATCTGCTGCACCTATGAGTGACCCCTATAAGGGATCACTCCAGCATAGCCGAAGTGGTCATCCATCTGCTGCACCTATGAGAGACCCCTAGAAGGGATCACACCAGCACAGCTGAACGGGTCGCCCATCTGCTGCACCTATGACAGACCCCTATAAGGGATCACACCGGCACAGCCAATGGGGTCGTTCATCTACTGCACCTATGAGAGACCCCTAGAATGGATTGCACCAGCATAGCCGAAGGGGTCGTCCATCAGCTGCACCTATGAGAGACCCCTAGAAGGGATCGCACCAGCATAGCTCAAGGGGTCGTCTGTCTGCTGCACCTAAGAGAGACCCCTAAAAGGGATCGCACCAGCATAGCCCAAGGGGTCGGCCATCTGCTGCACCTATGAGAGACCCCTAGAAGGGGTCGCACCAGCATAGCCCAAGTGGTCGTCCATCTGCTGCACGTATGAGAGACCCGTAGAAGGGAGACCCGTAGAAGGGATCGCACCAGCATAGCCAAAGGGGTCGTCTATCTGCTGCAGCTATGAGAGACCCCTAGAAGGTAGCACACCAGCGTAGCTCAAGTGGTCATCCATCTGCTGCACCTATGAGAGACCCCAAGAAGGAATCACACCAGCATAGCTCAAGGGGTCGTCCATCTGCTGCAGCTTTGAGAGACCCCTAGAAGGGATCGCACCAGCATAGCCGAAGGGGTCGTCCATCTGCTGCACCTATGAGAGACTCCTAGAAGGGGTCGCACCAGCACAGCTGAAGGGGTCATCTCTCCGCTACACCTATTAATGACCCCTAGAAGAGATCACACCAGCATAGTTGAAGGAGTCATCCATCTGCTGCACGTATGAGAGACCCCTAGAAGGGATCACACCAGCAAAGACCATGGGGTCATCCATGTGCTGCACCTATGAGAGACCCGAAGAAGGGATCACACCAGCATAGCCGTAGGGTCGTCCACTTGCCCCACCTATGAGAGACCGCTAGAAGGGATCACACCAGCATAGCCGAAGGGGTCGTCCATCAACTGCACCTATGAGAGACCCGTAGAAGGGATCACACCAGCATACACGAAGGGGTTGTACATCTGCTGCAGCTATGAGACCCCTAGAAGGGATCACACCAGCATAGCCGAAGGGGTCATCCATCTGCTGCACCTATGAGAGACCCCTAGAGGGGATCACACCAGCAAAGCTCAAGGGGTCGTCCATCTGCTGCACCTATGAGAGACCCCCAGCAGGCATCGCACCAGCATAGCCCAAGTGGTCGTCCATCTACTGCACCTATGAGAGACCCCCAAAAGGGATCACACCAGCATAGCTCAAGGGGTTGTTCATCAGCTGCACCTATGAGAGACCCCTAGAATGGATCGCACCAGCATAGCCGAAGGGGTCGTCCATCTGCTGCACCTATGAGAGACCCCTAGAAGGGATAAAACCGGCATAGCCAAAGGGGTCATCGATCTGCTGCACCTATGAGAGACCCCTAGAAAGGATCACACCGACATAGCCAAAGGGGTCGTCCATCTGCTGCACCTATGAGAGACCCCTAGAAGGGATCACACCAGCATAGCCGAAGGGGTCATCCATCTGTGGCACCTATGAGAGACCCCTGGAAGGGATCACACCAGCATAGCTCATAGGGTCGTCCATCTGCTGCACCTATGAGAGACCCCTAGAAGGGATCACACCAGCATAGTTCAAGGGGTCGTCCATCTGTTGCACCTATGAGAGACCCCTTGAAGGGGTCGCACCAGCATAGCTGAAGGGGTCATCCATGTGCTGGACCTATGAGAGTCCCCTAGAAGGGATCGCACCAGCATAGCCGAAGGGGTCGTCCATCTGCTGCACCTATGAGAGACCCCTAGAAGGGATCGCACCAGCATAGCCGAAGGGGTCATCCTTGTGCTGCACCTATGAGAGACCCCTAGAAGGGATCGCAGCAGCTTAACCGAAGGGGTCGTCCATCTGCTGCACCTATGAGTGACCCCTAGAAGAGATCACACCAGCATAGCTCATGGGGTCATCCATCTGCTGCACCTATGAGAGACCCCTAGAAGGGATCGTACCAGCCTAGCTCAAGGGGTCGTCCATCTGCTACACCTATGAGAGACCCTAGAAAGGATCACACCAGCATAGCCCAAGGGGTCGTCCACCTGCTGCACCTATAAGAGAACCGTGGAAGGGATCGCACCAGCATAGCCGAAGGGGTCGTCCATCTGCTGCACCTATGAGAGACCCGAAGAAGGGATCGCACCAGCAAAGCCGAAGGGGTAGTCCATCTGCTGCACCTATGAGAGACCCCTAGAAGGGATTACACCAGCATAGCTCATGGGGTCATCCATGTGCTGCACCTATGAGAGACCGCTAGAAGGGATCGTGCCAGCATAGCTCAAGGGGTCGTTCATCTGCTGCACCTATGAGAGACCCCTAGAAGGGATTGCACCAGCATAGCTCAAGGGGTCGTCTATCTGCTGCACCTATGAGAGATCCCTAGAAGGGATCGCACCAGCATAGCTCAAGGGGTCGTCTGTCTGCTGCACCTATGAGAGACCTCTAGAAGGGATTGCACCAGCATAGCCCAAGGGGTCCTCTATCAACTGCACCTATGAGAGACCCCTAAAAGGGATCACACCAGCATGGCTCAAGGTGTCATCCATCTGCTGCACCTACGAGAGACCGCAA
The DNA here is from genome assembly GCA_963921515.1 of Calotriton arnoldi. Lineage (NCBI taxonomy): Eukaryota > Metazoa > Chordata > Amphibia > Caudata > Salamandridae > Calotriton > Calotriton arnoldi. The sequence continues at coordinate 498,628 of CAWUFW010005054.1, read as the reverse complement.
GAAAGGATCACACCATCATAGCTCAAGGGGTCATCCATCTGCTACACCTATGAGAGACCCCTAGAAAGGATCGCACAAGCAAAGCTCAAGGGGTCATCCATCTGCTACACCTATAAGAGACCCCTAGAAAGGATTGCACCAGCAAAGCTGAAGGGGTCGTCCATCTGCTGCACCTATGAGAGTCTCCTAGAAGGGGTCGCACCAGCATAACTGAAGCAGTCATCCATGTGCTGCACCTATGAGACCCCTAGAAGGGATCACACTAGCATAGCCGAAGGGGTCGTCCATCTGCTGCACCTATAAGCGACCCGCAAAAGGGATCGCACCAGCATAAGCGAAGGGGTCATCAATCTGCTGTAGCTATGAGAGACCACTGGCAGGGATCGCACCAGCATAGCCCAAGGGGTCGTCCATCTGCTGCACCTATGAGAGACCCCTAGAAGAGATCGCACCAGCATAGCTCAAGGGGTCGTCCATCTACTGCACCTATGAGAGACCCCTAGAAGGGATCACACCAGCATAAAGGAAGGGGTCGTCCACCTGCTGCACCTATGAGAGACTCCTAGAAGGGATCGCACCAGCATAGCTGAAGGGGTCATCAATCTGCTGCACCTATGAGAGACCCAAAGAAGGGATCGCACCAGCATAGCCGAAGGGGTCATCCATCTGCTGCACCTATGAGAGTCCCATAGAAAGGATCGCACCAGCATAGCCGAAGGGGTTATCCATCTGCTGCACCTATGAGAGACCCCTAGAAGGGATCGCACCAGCATAGCCGAAGGGGTCTTCCATCTGTTGCACCTATGAGAGACCTGAAGAAGGAATCACACCAGCATAGCTGAAGGGGTCATCCATTTGCTAAACCTATGAGAAGACCCCAAGAAGGGATCGCACCAGCAAAGCTCAAGGGGTCATCCATCTGCTACACCTATAAGTGACCCCTAGAAAGGATTGCACCAGCAAAGCTGAAGGGGTCGTCCATCTGCTCCACCTTTGAGAGACCCCTAGAAGGGGTCGCGCCAGCATAGCTGAAGGGGTCATCCATGTGCTGCACCTATGAGAGACCCCTAGATGTGGTCGCACCAGCATAGCCGAAGGGGTCGTCCACCTGCTGCACCTATGAGAGACCACTAGAAGGGATCGCAGCAGCATAGCCGAAGGGGTCGTCCGTCTGCTGCACCTATGAAAGACCCCTAGAATGATCGCACCAGCATAGCCCAAGGGTGTAGTCCATCTGCTGCAACTATGAGAGACCCATAGAAGGGATCACACCAGCATAGCCAAAGGGGTCGTCCACCTGCTACACCTATGAGAGACCCCTAGAAGGGACTGCACCAGCATAGCCGAAGGGGTCATCCATCTGTTGCACCTATGAGAGACCCGAAGAAGGGATCGCACCAGCATAGTCGAAGGGGTCATCCATCTGCTGCACCTATGAGGGACCCCTAGAAAAGATCGCACCAGCATAGCCGAAAGGGTCGTCCATCTGTTGCACCTATGAGAGACCCGAAGAAGGGATCACACGAGCATAGCTCAAGGGGTCATCCATCTGCTGCACCTATGAGAGACCCGAAGAAGGGATCGCACCAGCATAGTCGAATGGGTCGTCCATCTGCTGCACCTATGAGAGACCGCTAGAAGGGATCACACCAGCATAGCTGAAGGGGTCATCAATCTGCTGAACCTATCAGAGACCCCAAGAAGGGATCACACCAGCATAGCTGAAGGGGTCATTCATCTGCTAAACCTATGAGAGACCCCAAGAAGGGATCGCACCAGCATAGCCCAAGGGGTCATCCATGTGCTGCACCTATGGGAGACCGCAAGAAGGGATCGCACCAGCATAGCTGAAGGGGTCCTCCGTCTGCTGCACCTATGAGAGACCCCTAGAAGGGATCACACCAGCATAGCTCAAGGGGTCATCTATCTGCTGCACCTATGAGAGACCCCTAGAAGAGATCGCACCAGCATAGCCGAAGGGGTCATCCATCTGCTGCACCTATGAGAGACCCCTAGAAAGGATTGCACCAGCATAGCCCTAGGGGTCGTCCGTCCGCTGCACCTATGAGAGACCCCTAGAAGAGATCGCACCAGCATAGCTCAAGGGGTCGTCCATCCGCTGCACCTATGAGAGACCCCTAGAAGGGATCACACCAGCATAGCGGAAGGGGTCGTCCACCTGCTGCACCTATGAGAGACTCCTAGAAGGGATCACACCAGCATAGCGGAAGGGGTCGTCCACCTGCTGCACCTATGAGAGACTCCTAGAAGGGATCGCACCAGCATAGCTGAAGGGGTCATCAATCTGCTGCACCTATGAGAGACCCAAAGAAGGGATCGCACCAGCATAGCCGAAGGGATCATCTATCTGCTGCACCTATGAGAGACCCCTAGAAAGGATCGCACCAGCATAGCCGAAGGGGTCATTCATCTGCTGCACATATGAGAGACCCCTAGAAGGGATCGCACCAGCATAGCTGAAGGGGTCGTCCATCTGTTGCACCTATGAGAGACCTGAAGAAGGGATCACACCAGCATAGCTGAAGGGGTCATCCATCCGCAGCACCTATGAGAGACCCAAAGAAGGGATCGCACCAGCATAGCCGAAGGGATCATCCATCTGCTGCACCTATGAGAGAACACTAGAAAGGATCGCACCAGCATAGCCGAAGGGGTCATCCATCTGCTGCACATATGAGAGACCCCTAGAAGGGATCGCACCAGCATAGCTGAAGGGGTCGTCCATCTGTTGCACCTATGAGAGACCTGAAGAAGGGATCACACCAGCATAGCTGAAGGGGTCATCCATTTGCTAAACCTATGAGAGACCCCAAGAAGGGATCGCACCAGCATAACCCAAGGGGTCATCCATCTGCTGCACCTATGAGAGCCCCCTTGAAAGGATCGCACCAGCATAGCTCAAGGGGTCATCCGTCTGCTACACCTATAAGAGACCCCGAGAAAGGATCTCACCAGCAAAGCTCAAGGGGTCATCCATCTGCTACACCTATAAGAGACCCCTAGAAAGGATTGCACCAGCAAAGCTGAAGGGGTCATCCGTCTGCTACACCTATAAGAGACCCCTAGAAAGGATCGCATCAGCAAAGCTGAAGGGGTCATCCGTGTGCTGCACCTATAAGAGACCCCTAGAAAGGATTGCACCAGCATAGCCGAAGGGGTCGTCCACCTGCTGCACCTATGAGAGACCCCTAGAAGGGATCGCACCAGCATAGCCGAAGGGGTCATCCATCTGTTGCACCTATGAGAGACCCGAAGAAGGGATCGCACCAGCATAGCCGAAGGGGTCATCCATCTGCTGCAGCTATGAGAGACCCGAAGAAGGGATCGCACCAGCATAGCTCAAGAGGTCGTCCATCTGCTGCACCTATGAAAGACCCGAAGAAGGGATCGCACCAGCATAGTCAAAGGGGTCGTCCATCTGCTGCACCTATGAGAGACCCCTTGAAGGGGACACACCAGCATAGCCGAACGGGTCATCCATCTACTGCACCTATGAGAGAACGCTAGAAGGGATCGCACCAGCATAGCCGAAGGGGTCATTCACCTGCTAAACCTATGAGAGACCCCTAGAAGGGATCGCACCAGCATTGCCCAAGGGGTCATCCATGTGCTGCACCTATGAGAGACCACAAGAAGGGATCGCACCAGCATAGCCGAAGGGGTCGTCCGTCTGCTGCACCTATGAGAGACCCCTAGAAGGGATCACACCAGCAAAGCCGAAGGGGTCGTCCATCCGCTGCACCTATGAGAGACCCCTAGAAGGGATCACACCAGCATAGCCGAAGGGGTCATCCATCCGCAGCACCTATGAGAGACCCCTTGAATGGATCGCACCAGCATAGCTGAAGGGGTCATCAATCTGCTGCACCTATGAGAGACCCTAGAAGGGATCACACCAGCATAGTCAAGGGGTCATCTATCTGCTGCACCTATGAGAGACCCCTAGAAGGGATCACACCAGCATAGCCGAAGGGGTCGTCCATCTTCTGCACCTATGAAAGACCCCAATACGGGATCGCTCCAGCATAGCCGAATGGGTCGTCCACCTGCTGCACCCATGAGAGACCCCTTGAATGGATTACACCAGCATAGCTGAAGGGGTCGTCCATCTGCTGCCCCTATGAGAGACCCCTAGAAGGGATCACACCAGCATAGCTGAAGGGGTTGTCCATCTGCTGCACCTATGAGAGGGATCATTAATGTTGGGTACCCAAGGGTCAATTAATGGCGCTCCTGGTGTAATTACCCACCTGCATACTAGGTTTGTAACCAAACCCCCTGTGATGATCTTCAACCGTTGCCCAAGCTGATTAGTTCCCCACCTATATGTTTAGGGCTTGTTCCCTGCTTGTCTGGTTCAGGGGGGCCGGCTTTGGTGTTTGGCACTGGTTGGTTCAATCAATCAATTAATCACAGAATTTGTAAAGCGCACTACTTACCCGCGAGGGTCTCAAGGCGCTAGGGAAAAAAAAGGGGGGGGGTGCTGCTACTGGTCGAACAACCAGATCTTGAGTAGCCTCCTGAAGGTCAGCAGGTCTTGGGTCTGTCGTAGGCTTAGTGGAAGGGTGTTCCAGGTCTTGGCGGCGAGGTGGGGAGAAGGATCTGCCGCCGGTGGTAGTTCTTTGAATACGAGGGACGGTGGCGAGGGAGAGGTCGGCGGAGCGGAGTTGGCGGTTGGGGACGTAGAAGAGGAGTCGTCTGTTGAGGTAGGCTGGGCCAGTCTTGTGGAGTGCCTTGTGTGCGTGGATGAGGAGTTTGAAGGAGATTCTCCTGTCGACGGGGAGCCAGTGCAGTTTCCTCAGGTGGGGGTGATGTGGCTGTGGCGTGGTACATCGAGGATCAGGCGTGCGGAGGCGTTTTGTATGCGTTGCAGTCGCTTGATGAGCTTGGCCGGGGCTCCCGCGTAGAGGGCATTCCCATAGTCAAGCCTGCTACTGGCGAGGGCCTGGGTGACTGTTCTTCTTGTGTCTGTCGGGATCCACCTGTAGATCTTGCGAAGCATGCGGAGGGTGTTGGAGCAGGAGGATGAGACTGCGTTGACTTGCTTGGCCATGGAGAGCGTTGAGTCGAGGATGACTCCCAGGTTGCGTGCGTGGTCGGTGGGTGTCGGGCTGCTCCCAGCGTCGTTGGCCACCAGGAGTCGTCCCAGGCTGAGGGGTTGGAGCCGAGGATGAGGACCTCTGTCTTCTCCGTGTTCAGTTTTAGTCGGCTGATCTTCATCCAATCGGCGACGGCCTTCATTCCTTCATAGAGGTTGGATTTGGCGGCGAGGGGGTCCTTGGTGAGGGAGAGGATCAGTTGAGTGTCGTCGGCGTAGGAGATTATGTTGAGGTCGTGCTGTCTGGCGATGCGTGCGAGCGGGGCCATGTAGATGTTGAACAGTGTTGGGCTGAGGGACAATCCCTGGAGTACGCCGCAGATGATCTCGGAGGCTTCGGATCGGAATGGTGGGAGGCGGACTCTCTGGGTTCTGCCGGCGAGGAAGGAGGTGGCCCATTCCAGGGCCTTGTCTCGGATCCCTGCGTCGTGGAGGCGTGCGCGTAGAGTGCGGTGGCAGACAGTGTCGAAGGCGGCGGAGAGGTCCAGCAGGATGAGGGCTGCGGTCTCACCGTTGTCCAACAGGATCCTGATGTCGTCGGTGGCGGCGATGAGGGCAGTCTCAGTGCTGTGGTTGCTGCGGAACCCCGATTGGGATGGGTCCAGGATGCTGTTTTCCTCGAGGTATCGGGTTAGCTGTTTGTTGACGATCTTCTCGATGACCTTGGCTGGGAACGGAAGCAGGGAGATGGGCCGGAAGTTCTTGAGGTCTCTCGGGTCCGCCTTGGGTTTTTTGAGTAGGGCGTTGATCTCTGCGTGTTTCCAGTTCTCTGGGAAGGTCGCGGTCTCGAAGGAGAGATTGATGACGTTGCACAGGTGGGGTGCGATGGAGCTGCTGGCTTTGTTGAAGATGTGGTGCGGGAAAGGGTCTGACGGGGAGTCGGAGTGTATTGTGCTCATGGTCTTGATGGTGTCCTCGATGTTCACGCTGGCCCAGGCTGGCAGGGGGTCGTGGTCGATGGTGTGCGGCGGGTCTGGTGCATCGATCTTAGTTGGGGCTGTCTGGGTGTTGAAGCTGTTGTGGATGTCGGCGATCTTGCGGTAGAAGAAGGTGGCGAGGGAATCGCACAGGGGTTGCGACGGCGGGATGTCGTTGGTGTTGGAGCTGGGGTTGGAGAGTTCCTTCACAATGTTGAAAAGCTCCTTGCTGTTGTGTGCGTTGTTGTCGAGGCGGTCTTTGAAGGAGATTCTCTTGGCGGACTTGATGAGGTGGTGGTGGTTACGGATGGCGTCTTTGTGGGCTGCGTGGCTGTCCGGTGTCTTATCACTGTGCCATGGTTAGTTGGAGCCGCACACAATCAATAACTGGCTTGTGTTGTTTCTGGGTTGTGGGCATGGTGAAGTCTTCTGTGGGTCTTTTGCTAAAGGCTCCTTGGCTCACAGCATCCCGCTGACCACGCTAGACATGTGGCCTCAGAACTGCTCATGACTTCGAGCTGGACCCCACCAATAACAAGTGAACCTGTGCCCCCGCCCATGCGTGACGCGGAGGAGTAAATGTGGGAATGTTCAACAACCTGTGCCCTCCGCCCACGCGTGACGCGGCAGAGTAAATGTGGGAATGTTCAAGAACGTGTACTTCCCGCCCAGGTGTGACGCAGAGGAGTAAATGTGGGAATGTTCAAGAACCTATGCCCCTACCTATGCGTGACGCAGAGAAGTAAATGTGGGAACTTCAAGAACTTTTGTCCCCGCCCATGCCTGATGCGGAGGAGTAAATGTGGGAATGTTCAAGAACCTATGCCCCTGGCTATGCGAGACACGGAGAAGTAAATGTGGGAATGCTGAAGAACCTATGCGCCCCCGTATGTGATGGGACACAGGGCCGGCGCTAGGCATGGGTGGTGTGGGCACCTGCCCAGTGCCCGCACTCAGCCCTCCAAATTGGGGTCCCGCACTGATGCGACAGAATCAGACCATGGCATGAAAGGTGCCACCTTGCAAGTGCGCCACCTTAGGGGGGTCCCACCCCTGGCCTCACTGCTATGTTGTAGCAGTGAGGACACATTCTTCAGGTTTACTGACAATTAGGTCTCCTCCCCCGACCCACGCGGAGGCTCAGCGGGAAGACTATTGCCCTGCTGTTTAGCTCCCTGGCAGTATTAACCCTCTCTGGTGATAAGCAACCCTCACACCTTCAGCCCTTGATGAGCTGTAAAGGGGTGCTTGTAGTGGCTGAGAGGGAGGGGCTGCAGCTTCAGGAGCAGGCGCATCTATTCAGATGCAAACAGCCCTGAATGTGTCACATCTATGCAATTTAGAGGGGCCTCATACATTTTCTTTCTGCCAAGGGCACCAAAACTCCTAGACCCGGCCCTAATCGGGCGGATTACATGTGGGAAAGACCAGAACCTGCAGCACCCCATGCGTGACACGGAGGAGTAAATGTGGGGATGTTCGAGAACCTGTGGCCCCCATGCGTGACACGGAGAAGTAAATGTGGGAGTGTTCACGAACCCGTGCCCGCTCCCATGCGAGATGCAGAGGAGTAAATGTGGGAATATTCAAGAACCTGTGCCCCCGCCCATGCGTGATGCGGAGGAATAAATGTGGGAATATTCAAGAACCTGTGCCCCCGCCCATGCGTGATGCGGAGGAATAAATGTGGGGATATTCAAGGACCTATACCCCCGCCCATGCGTGACGCTGAGGAGTAACTGTGGGAATGCTGAAGAACCGATGCCCCCCGTGTTTGATGATGGGGCGGATTAAATGTGGGAATGACCAGAACCTGCAGCACCCCATGCGTGACATGGAGGAGTAAATGTGGGAATGTTAAAGAAACTGTACCTCCACTGTACCCCCCATGCGTGATGCAGAGGAGTAAATTGTGGGAATGTTAAAGAAACTGTACCCCCACTGTACCCCCCATGCGTGATGCAGAGGAGTAAATTGTGGGAATGTTAAAGAAGTTGTACCCCCCGCCCCCCTCCCTGCGTGACGTGGATGAGTAAATGTTGGAATGTTCTCGAACCTGTGCCCCCCCAATCCGTGACTTGGAGAAGTAAATGTGGGAATGCTCGAGAAGGCGGCACACATTCCATCTCTTCTCTGTGAGGAAGCAGGAATGAGGTCTGTTGGCACCGGGCATCTTGGGGGACCTGAGACTGCAGCTGCCCCTAATTTACCTGCTCTGTTGACAAAGAGAAACACTTCACCACTAACCCGGCATCCACTCACAAGGCACATAAAAGGGGCGCAGCCAGCTGTGAGCATTTTGTTAAGATTAAGCGTGTATTTGTGTGTTCCTCGGCACTCGCTCCGCCTCGGCGCCCTCCAGCTGGGAAGCATGCGGCCTGCAGAGGGGAAATTATTAGTGTAATGTATGTCCGGCCTAATGGGGCTCAGCAGCTCCCGGTAATCACTCTGCTGAGGATCGGGCGGCCTCTTCCCACCTCGTACCTGGCGTCCCCTTGGAAACGGCAATCAAGCGAGCCTGGCCGGGTACCGAGCGAAGAGATGTGCCGAGGGAGGGGCGGCTGATGAGCCCCCCCTCCCCCCAGAGAGGTGCCAAGGGATGGGCGACTGATGACCCCCCCCCTCCCACGTGCCGAGGGAGGGGCGGCTGATATGTCCCCCCCCAGGAGACGTGTCGAGGGAGGGGTGGCTGATGCCCCCCTCCCCCCCAGGAGACGTGCCGAGGGAGGGGCGGCTGATGAACCCCCTCCCCAGAGACGTGCCGAAGGAGGCCCGGCTGATGTGCCACCCCCCTCCCAGGAGACGTGCCCCCTCCGCCCGAGGGAGGGGCGTCTGATGACCCCCCACCCCCCCAAGAGACGTGCCGAGGGCGGGGCGGCCGATAAGCCCCCCCATAGAGACATGCCGAGGGAGCGGCGGCTGATGAGTGCCGAGGGAGGGGCACTCCCCCAGAGACGTGCAAAGGGAGGGGCAGCGTAGCACCCCCCCCCCCACGAAGCCACGCCCCTGGAAAGAGAGGACCCTCCGCTTTACGTTCTCCACGGGGAGGGCCTGGGGAGGGCCTTCAAAGGCGTGGTGGGTGTATCAGTCTAGTTTATTCATGCACGCTACCCCGAGACCCCCTTTGGCCCGGAAGGGCACTTGCACATTGTAGCAACCTCTGGCCAGGCGTGGCCAGAGGATATAAATAAACGGGCGAAGGTCGCTCGAGACTTCCGGCCTACGACAGTAAGCAAGTGTGTGGCGTCGTCCTTCCTGCGCTGAGACCCCGCTAGGCCCGCTGCCCAATCGCGCCACTATCACACTGGCGACGAGGGTGTGCGCCTTATGAACCAACGTTGACGGCATCCTGTGTCTTGCCCGTCTCCGAGTGCCTGCTCCTCTCCTGTCGGCGCAGCGGAGCGGCCCGAGATGTCGTAGCCTGTCGTGGAGGGCGCTGACCTCGTGCCCCAGGCTGCGGTTGCTGATGTGAGGAGAGCCCGTGAACACGCACTGCGGCTGGTACGCCGCGCTTCGTTCCGCGCTGCAGGAGCCCTCACCGCCGTCGCGGTTTAGGTATCTGCCTGCTGAGCCGCCCACCTAAAAAATGCGCGCCCGCTGCGTGTGGGGCCGTCGCTGGTGCTCCTGGTGCTCCCGGTAGAAGCCCGCGCGGTGAATTAGCGGTGCACGCGTGCACATGAAAGGAGCCAGAGCCTCCCTGAGAACACGTGCACGTGCTCTGCGCACCACATTGCCCAAGTTTAACGCTGCAGAGTGACCAGGGATGTTAAGGCAGCGTGGTGAAGCCCCAACTGCTGAGACCATATCCCGAGCACGCCCACAGCTCGTCACTGAGCAGCAAAGGAGAGACAGATTGTGTAGCCAAAGAGCACAGCTGCTCACACCAACACAAGGCCGCAGTGCACACAGCAGAACAAGTTCAGGCACAGGACCGTGGCACAGCACAAGCCCCCACCAGTGCCCCCAGCCCGTACACACACGCAGAAGAAGGCACAACGACGCGTGCACCCCTCACAGGCAGGCATGTCTGACCCTGCGGTTCCAGCGGCACCGCTACCCCAACCACCCGCTCAACAAGCAGGGCTTCCAGCCCAACAGCCGATGTCGCAACACTCACAGATAAGTGCGCTGTCGCCGTTCAGCGAACTCATTAACCCAGCCACCGCGTCTCCCAGATGGACACTCTGGATCAGCAGGCTAGATAACTGTTTTACCGCGACACGAGAGACGGACGGAGCGGTGAAAAGGTCCCTACTGCTACACTTTGCAGGGGATGAAATTTATAAACTGTTCGCTCACCTTCCAAATACCGGTGCGCCTAACGACTACAATGCAGCGGTCAGGGCCCTGAACGCGCATTTCGACCCTCAACTTAACCTGGATTACGAAAGGTTTAAGCTGCGTCAAGCACGGCAGAGAGAAGGGGAATCGATGGACGCGTTCCACGCTCGTCTGCGTGAGCTGGCAAGCACCTGCACCCATGACGACCAGAACAAGGAGGTGAGAGCTCAAGTGATCCAAGGGTGCCGGAACAAACACCTCAGGACCCTTATACTGCGCCAGCCGGGGATTACCCTGGAAGAAATCCTCATTTTGGCCAGATCACACGACCTGTCCGATGCCAGAGCAACGGCTATGGATGTTGCGATCACTCAACAAGCAGAAAAGCTGGCTACAGTCAAAACGAAGAGAGCGGACGCGATCAAGCCCCAAGTCAGAGGCGCCAGAGGGCGGTGGCCAGGGAGAAGTCAACAAAACTCTCGCTGTGGCTATTGCGGCAGGGAAGAACATCCCAGGAAGAGTGCCCAGCACAAGGGCATACGTGTTCCAAGTGTGGCACACCCAACCACTTCGCAATAGCGTGTAGAGGAGGCCCGAGGAGTAGAGGGCCTAGAGGACGACGGCCGCCATCAAGAGCAATCAAGCACCTCTCGTTAGAAGAGCCCGAGAATTCAAGAACGACCCGGACGCCCACGAGACAGAAGCACCACCTCGAGGACTCATCGACGGACGAAGAAGGCGAGTGCTATCTGATATCGTTCGCAAGTGACCTCAAACGGAAGAGACAGCCACAACCCACGTGTACTATAGACATTGCAGGGTCCCAGGTCACCGCGCTAATAGACACTGGAGCCTCGGTGAACGTGATGTGGTGCCAACACTACAAGCGTCTCAGCCCACGACCTACCCTGTCCCCGTCACACGTCAGGATCCTCACGTATGGCAGCCGGACCCCCCTGCCGCTAAAAGGAAAAATGACCGTTCAGGTCAAAGCGGAAGGGCAAGAAGTTACCACCACCTTCCATGTGGTCGACAGAGAGGCGGACATTCTAGTGGGCAGCCACACAGCAGAAGACCTTGGCCTAGTCACGTTCGCCAACTCCATCAAGACACTACAGACCGAAGATGTCTTGAGTCTATTCCCACAGCTATTCAAGGGACTCGGGTGCATAACAACAGCCCCAATCAAACTGCATATCGACAAAGCGGTGAAGCCTATTGCCCTGAGACATAGACGAGTACCTTTCCACTTAAAGAACCGCCGTGGAAAAGGAGCTACAAGATTTAGAGCGACAAGGGGTCATCGAAAAGGTGACAGGACCAACACCGTGGGTATCCCCAATGGTGATTGCCGAGAAACCAAAGCAGCCGGGCAAGATCAGATTATGTATCGACATGCGATTACCCAACCAAGCAATCAAACGTGAGAGGCATTTGACGCCCACCGTAGATGACATTTTGGCAGATCTCAACTGGTCCCGCTGGTTCTCCAAGCTAGACCTCAATGCAGGATACCACCAACTGAAGCTAGCTGAAGAGAGCCGGTATATTACAACATTCTCGACCCACATGGGCCTACGCCGGTATAAGAGACTCAACTTCGGAATATCCTCGGCCGCAGAGATCTTCCAGAACACAATCCGAGAAATACTGTCAGGACTCCACGGGGTACTCAACGTCAGCGATGACATCCTGATACACTCTGCAACCATAGAAGAACACCATCGCCATCTTCGAGCCACCCTTCAACGTCTCACAGAGCATGGAGCCACCCTCCACGAGACAAGTGTTTGTTTTTCCAAGAGTCGATCGAATTCTTCGGATATGTGTTCAGCCAAGACGGGGTGAGAGTAGACCCGAGAAAATCGCAAGCGATACAATAGGCCCCGGCACCCATGTCAGCGTCGGAGGTGAGAAACTTCCTGGGGATGGCCACATATTGTGGCAGGTTCATACCGAACTTGGCTACGCTAGCAGAACCCCTACGCGCCCTGACCAAGAAAGATGCAGCTTGGAAGTGGAGCCAGGAATAAGGCAACGCCTTCCAAAGGATCAAAGAAGCGCTGCTGGGGGGAACCACCATGGCGTACTTCGACACCACGCGAGCAACAGAACTCATTGTGGACGCCAGTCCGGTTGGACTAGGGGCCCTCCTGACCCAGGAAACGGAACCTGGAAAGTGGACTCCACTTGCCTTCGCAAGCAAGGCACTCACGCCGACAGAATCCAGATACTCCCAGATCGAGAGAGAAGCGCTGGCCATCAAGTGGGCCTGCAATCACTTTCACTTGTATGTCAGCGGCCATCCGTTCCGGGTGGTAACCGACCATCAGCCGCTGATCCCGCTATTCCGAGGCACAGCACCGCGCCAAGAATCGAACGCTGGGCGATACAACTACAGCACTACCAAATGGAAGTAGTATACCGGCCCGGAGCAAGAAATCCGGCAGACTTCCTGTCAAGGCACCCACCAGAGACAGAGGAAGGTGGCGGCGAACAAGAAAGGAAGACCGAAGAATACGTAGACATGGTGTCCCAATGGGCCTGTCCACAAGCGATCACCCTAGATGACATCAAAGCCGAGACCAGCAAAGACACAGTATTAACAAAGGTACTACACTCACTCCGGAGAGGGTCATGGGGAGAATTCCTACATGGGGTGAACGGATGGCATGAAGCCGACAGGGACCGGCTGAACAAGCTCTAGAGAGTGCGTGAGGAACTGAGTGCCACTGAAGACGGAGTAGTGCTCCGAGGATCTCGCATAGTCATCCCCGCTAACCTACAAGAACGAGCCACGGCCCTAGCCCATGAAGGACATCAAGGGACAATGCGAATGAAGTCTCGCATGAGAGAGAAAGTATGGTTCCCAGGGCTAGAGGCAGCAGTCGATACATGTGTAGCCAACTGTCGACCCTGTCAACTTACAAGCAGCCACGAACATCCCGCTCCAGTGATAACAGAAGAACCAGCCACCGCCCCGTGGGCAAGGATGAGTATTGATTTCGGGAGTTTCCCAGATGGATGGACAACTGCTGTAATAGTTGACAGCTACACCAAATACCGTATAGTCGAAGTTATCGCATCTACCTCCTTTGCACACCTACAGCCGGTACTCGAGAGAGCGTACTCGCTGTTTGGTCTTCCGCAACAGACTAAATCTGACAATGGGCCCCCATTTCAAGGGACGGAGTTCAAAGACATGATGACTTCGTTAGGAATCCGCCATCACCGAATCACTCCACAATTGCCCCAAGCTAATGGAGAAGCAGAACGCTTCATGAGGACTCTCAATAAAGTACTGCGGATTGCTGTCTCCGAACAGGCCGACCCAGAAGTAGCCATTCACAAGTTCCTACAAGAGTATTGCAGTACTCCACACTGTACCACCCAGCGGTCACACTGGTCACTAATGCTTGCCGGACCACGACGAGACACGCTCCCTGCGGCGGCCGGATGGGCACCTGAGCCGTATGATTCCGCACAAGCCCAGGCCAGAAGGGCGGCAACCAATGTGAGAGCCAGCGAGACAAGACATGCCAAACCAAGAAACATCCGGCCAGGCTGTACTGTCCTGATTAGGAATCGCCGTAGCGGAGGGAAGTTCCGCACCACATACGAGCCCGAGGTGTGGACTGTGCTAAAAACCAACGGGACCGCCATCACCGTTCAGAAAGGGACTGAGGTCATCACCCGGAACATATCCTGGTTCAAACGCATCTACGACACAAGCGTCAACTGGAGGACGCCGAGAAGAGCAGAACACGAAGGAAGTGTCATTGATAGCCAGCCACTGGGTCTCGAAGGTAGCCCCGCTATGGTAACCCCACCTTCACCGACACCTGTAGAGGTTGAGACTGCCACAACCAGTGTTACCACGGGACCGCCTGAGAAGCCCTCCAGCGGATCCTGGGGTCCCGATCCCAGAGATACGCACTGAGGCCGAATCCAAGGACGGAGCCAAAGACTCGCAGACTTTGTGTGCTAACTTTGAGGGGACCTGTTTGAAAACTGACTTGGGATGGGATGTAGCAGTCTAGTTTATTCATGCACGCTACCCCGAGACCCCCTTTGGCCCGGAAGGGCACTTGCACATTGTAGCAACCACTGGCCAGGCGTGGCCAGAGGATATAAATAAACGGGCGGAGGTCGCTCGAAACTTCCGGCCCACGACAGTAAGCAAGTGTGTGGTGTCGTCCTTCCTGCGCTGAGACCCCGCTAGGCCCGCTGCCCAATCGCGCCACTATCACAGTGGGGAGGAGGTGGGGGACAACAGCCCCTCCTGCAACTCTCTCACCTCACTTCCCAACATCACACACCACCACCTCTGCTCACCCTCACCACTGGTGATGTCATCACGATCAAACATGGACGATACTTGTCCTCTGAAGTTGTCAGACTCCAGAAGATGTTTCTCAAGATGGGGCAGGCTGGCCTGCAGGCAGACATTCTAGCAGGGAAGGGCACCCATAGCTGACCTACTGGTAGACTTTCCAGCATGGAAGGGCACCCACAGCTGGCCCACTGACAGACATTCCAGAATGGAAGAATCCCCAGAGCAGGCCCATTGGCAGACATTCCGGCATGGAAGGGTGCCCACAGCTAGCCTGCTGGGATACATTCCAGTGCAGAGGGACACTCTGAGCTGGCCTGCTGGGAGACATTCCAGCATGGAAGGATGCCAACAGCTTGCCCTCTGGGAGACATTTCAGCATGGAAGGGTGCCAACAGCTTGGCCTCTGTGAGACATTCCAGCATGGAAGGGCACCCAGAGCTGTCCCGCAGAGAGAATTTATCCATCATGGAAGGGTGCCCAGAGCTGGCCAGCTGGAAGACATTCCAGCATGGAAGGGCACCCAGAGCTGGCCTGCTGGGAGACATTTCGAAATGGAAGGGTGTCCAGAGCTGGCTGTCTGTGAGACATTTCAGGATGGAAGGGCACCCAGAGCTGGTACGTAGAGAGTCATTCTGGCATTGATGGGCGGCTTGGAGACATTCCAGCTGGAAGGGAGCCCAGAGCTGGCCTGCTGGAAGACATTCTAGCATTGAATGGTGTCACCGGGCCCACCGGGATACATTCTTGCATGGAAGGGGGCCCTGTCATGCTGGCTGTTTGAGAGACAATTGAGCATGGAAAAGCGTCCACAGCTGCTCAATTGGGAGACATTTAGGCATGAAAGGGCTCCCACAGCTGGTCTGCTGAGAGACATACTGGCATGGAAGGGTGCCCACAGCTGGTCTGCTGGTAGATATTCCAGCATGGAAGGGTGCACAGAGCTGCCTCGCTGGTAGACATTCCAGCCAAGCTCGGAGGCTGGGAGACATTTCAGGATGGAAAGATACCCAGAGCTGGTCCTCTGAGAGACATTCCAAAATGGAAGGGCACCCAGAGCTGGCCCTCTGGGAGACATTCCAGGATGGAAGGGCACCCAGAGCTGGCTTGCTCAGAGATATTCCGGCATGGAAGAGTGCCCAGAGCTGGCCCGCTGGGAGACATTCCGGCATGAAGGGTGCCAAAGCGCTGACCTGCTGGGAGACATTCCGGCATGGAAGGGCACCCTCAGCTGTTCCACTGGGAGATATTCTGGCATGAAGGGTGCCCAGAGCTGGCCTGCTGGAAGAGATTCTGGCATGGAAGGGCGCCCTCAGCTGTCCCTCTGAGAGACACTCCGGCATGAAGGGTGGTCAGAGTTGGTTCTGTGGGAGACAACACAGGGTAGAAGTGGGCCCAGAGCAACCCCACTGGGAGACATTCTGGCATGGAAGGGCACCCATAGCTGGCACGCTGGGAGATATTCCGGCATGGAAGTGTGCCCAGAGTTGGTCCTGTGGGAGACAACCCAGGGTAGAAGTGGGCCCAGAGCAACCCCACTGGGTGACATTCCAGCATGGAAGGGCACCCATAGCTGGCTCGCTGGGAGATATTCCTGCATGGAAGGGTGCCCAGAGTTGGTCCTGTGGAAGACAACTCAGGGTAGAAGTGGGCCCAGAGCAACCCCACTGGGAGACATTCCGGCATGGAAGGGCACCCATAGCTGGCTCGCTGGGAGATATTCCAGCATTGAAGGGTGCTCAGAGTTTGCCCGCTGGGAGACCTTCCAGGATGGAAGCGCACCCACAGCTGGCAGGCTGGGAGATGTTCCGGCATGAAAGGGTGCCCAGAGCTGGTCCTGTGAGACACATTCCGGCATGGAAGGGCATGCATAGCTGGCCAGCTGGAAGACATTCCAGCATGGAGGGGTGCCCAGAGTTGGCCCGCTGGAAGACATTCCTGTATGAAAGTGCACCCACGACTGGCTCGCTGGAAGATGTTCCGGCATGAAAGGGTGCCCAGAAATGGTCTGCTGAGAGACATTCCTGGATGGAATCCAGTCAGACACTCAGCTAGAATTTGGGTGGATAATTCTTTATTCCTGTTTGATCAACTGAAATTTGGCCGACTACCTGTTCATGTGTGGCCCGGCGCACTGCCAGGAATTGTCACTACTTTTATGTACATTGCCAGGATGGTGAACATTTAATCAAAGTTGGGAATATTGATCGGAATCTACCACAACTGTTGAATTACGATGGCTTCTCTGAAAGCCTGTTGACGCCTTGAATACAGGTCAATGGTATCTAGTGCTCCAGGTGGGCGTTCTATGATCCCATTGGTGACCATCAATCCCACGTGACCTTTGACATCACGTGCGTAATGATGCAAGTTCAACTGCACAACCTTCAGTGGTCCTTCGGAGAGTACTATGGAATTCCAAGATTCTCATTTGTCAACTGAAAACCTGATTTTTTAAATTTTTTATTTCATGCTCCCTCACTGCAAAATCCCCAAACTCTTGATTCATGGTCTTCCCACCGTGTTTGCTTCTCCAGTGTAAGGACATCAGTACAGAGGTGGGTGGTAAAGCTCCCAACTACCTGATGGTGTCTCTGCCCACCTCTGGGCTTCACTGCTGTCTGTTGAGGTTGAGAGAACCCGGGTTTCCAGACAGCAGACGTGCTGCTGGGTTGGCCACGGCACGGACGTGACATCTGTGTGCATGGGGGCTTATTTATGAGAGCCCTGCATCACTTTTGCACCACAAAATTGGTACATGATGCCGGGCTCTCATAAATATTTATAAAGCCACACAAAGCCACCCTGCGTGACTTTGAGTGACCTCATAAATCATGAGTAAGGCAACGCAGCGCCAATTGTTGTGTTTGCCTTACTCTGCGCCCGGGAAGCATACCATGGGTGATGCTTTGTTCCCAGGCAACACCCATGGATTTTGACGCTTCCCCTTGATTTACAAGATCATGTAAACCTGGAGAAGTGCCAAAACCCTACGCCTCCCGAGGTGAGTCATAACAAGGGGAAATAACTTTATTTCTCCTTGTTTTTTCCTCTTTCCATGCGTGCTGCATTCTGCAGCACATAAAAAGAGGAAAATGCCTCTCTGGATTCTTTTTGTGCAGGAAGGTGTCCTTTCCTGCACAAAAACAATCCTGCCGACAACACAGGCACACTTGCACCAAGGTTCAAGGATGCTGAAACAGAGCCAGTGCTGGGGGAAAGGACAGGAATGCACCGTATTAGATAAATACAGTGCATTCCTGCCCTTTCACTTTGACGTAGGGCAGCACAGCAAGGTGACTTGCTGTGCTACCCTAGGTCAAATCCCCATGAATGAGGCTCAAAGTTATTTCTCCTCGTTATGCCTCACCTCGGGCGGTGTATGGTTTTAGCGCTTCCCCAGGTTTACATTGTCTTGTAAATCTGGGGAAGCGTCAAAATCCATGGCTGTTGCATGGGAACACCCTCGGCAACGCCCATGGAACGCCTCCTGAGAGCAGAGTAAGGCAACACAACAATTTGCGCTGCAGTGCCTTACTCCATATCTATGAGGCCATTCAAAGCCACACAAAGTGGCTTTGTGTAACCTCGTAGATATGATTTTGTAGGTTGTGGTGCATGAGAGTCACAAAAAGTGACACTCCGGTGGCGCAAAGGGCTTATAAATGTGCCCCTAAGTGCCTCATGCTGGAATACCGAGGCTGCTGGTGGTTCTTCTTCTAGGACACCCCTCCTTGTAGGAGTAACTCCAGAAGATTTGTGCTTGTGCAGTTGTTTCATAAGTCTACCCCCAATGGACTTACAGCCAGCCTGATTAAGAATGGGTCCGTTAACTCCAACCTGTGGGCAAACCTCTGTTTATGCATGGGTCGGAATTACGAGTTAAAAGGTATTTAACGTATTCGATAATTATTGGATGTGTTAAATACCTCAAGCTTCGCTACATTTTGGCAGGTCTAACCTGTCGAAATTTAACAGGGGAAATATGTACATTATTTACTGTACCATGCATATTTTGGTGCATTAAACACCAAAATCCGCTTGTTATTCCCCACAAACTCATACTAGTTACTATTTATTGCACCCGATAAATAACGTACCCGTGGTATTGTTTTAAGGAGCTCTAAATACCACCTACACTCGTAATCAGGACCTATGGCTGAATGGTTTATTCAAAAAGGCAAATCTACATGTCTCTTCTCTCATGTATATTTACTACTACTCTGCATAGGTGCAACTCTCTGCATTTTTGTTATTGACCATTTCCAGGTTTAGATTTACACATAGGTGTATACTTACATGTCTCCACTTCCTCAAATCTGGGGATGGAGGCTCCTACAACAGAACCCATGAGTATAAAGTTACTTCTAACTAATAAGCACAATTAGGTGGTGTTCTCCACGACCATGACAGAGATCTCCCTATGGGAAAGTATGAGGAAACTTATTATAGTTTATTACTCATTATGACAAATGTAAAAACTATATTAATGTATAATATAAGTTATTTTAAAATATTTCTTATTACCCTAGAACTAATACAATTAAAAGTTACAGCACATGAACTCCTCAACTTAAATGTGTAATAAATAACAAATTAATGTAAATATAAGATTGTGATTTATAAATATTTTTAAACAACAATTTTAAAAAATCCCATCCTCACATTTTTATTTTTGTTTAGTTGGTAGTGAATTTTGTATGTGTTAAATTAAATAAAAATATTTTTAAGAAAAGTTTTAAAGTCTAATTTATTTGTTACATTAATTTTAATATTAAGATAATGAAGCAAATAATTAAAAATTACACACACACACATATTTATAGATATATATAATTGTTAATTGTTTGTTTCAATATTTTAATATTGAAATAATTGTAAAAAAATTTTATTTCACACATTTCATTCATGTAAATTTATATTAAATAAGAATAAAACTTTGAATGGAGGCATTTTTTTTTCTAAATTATTGTTTACAAATATTTATCAACAGAATTAATTAATTTACAGTAATTAGTTATTTGATAGAATTTTAAGCTGAGTAGTTAATGTGTTGTCCTAAACCTCTCCTTAAATTTCTCTAAAACATTTCTGTTAAGTAGCAAGTATTGCCCATTTTCATTTTCCAGGCACTCCTCCTCGGTTCCTCCAACATTTAATACAAAAACGTATACCTATGCTACCAAGATATCCACTATCTAGGCTATTTTTACCTGCACCATGCCCTATACCTTCACCCCTGGAATTTTCATGGGTTTAAGAGTAATCCCCTATGGATCAGATATGGAACGAGAAATAGGTGTTTAGCAATAATTTCCATGTCATTTGTGAATTCTCAGCCTTTTTTCAGGGATTAATTACCTTGATTCCGAGTCCTCCTCAAACCAGTCTTTACTTGTGAGGTGTTGTGTAGTTCCTATAAAACCTATATAGGATCTGCGCATTTAGACAACATACACTTTAGGATTGGTGTCAGACTGATTCTAGACACTCCCACCGGGTATGTTGGCCTGTGTACCAGCTAGCTCACAGTGCCACTAGAAACTCCTCTTACGAAGGAGAGAATAGTTCTTGGCAACTATCGAACATGACAACCCTGATCCCTCAGGACCGTGGAAACAGTGCAGTACTTTTCACTCAGTCACTCGTGCTCACTTTGTCTCAGAGAGATACACAGAATAAACGGTATGGTCGTTTTTCAATAAGTATTTATTGAACATTTGTCATTCTAGTGTAAAATAGGTGTGCTGAAACAACCACTAGACAGAAACAGATATAAACAACTAGAAGCACTAAGAAGGTAAAAGGATGGTAGGTTTCTACCATCTTGCTATAATCATGAATACAGGCAAGTATATAAAATACATGACAATAAAATGCGTACTCTAAGATGCAGTCCTAACTAGATGTACCTAAGTGTACCTAGCATGTGTGTAGGTGTTAAGCCAAGAATCCCTCTAGGATAAAGTCAACCCCATTACCTGAAGTGAGAGACTGTGGGACCCCGTCTTGGTCTCAAGTTGGACACCCCGCAAGGGGGATGTTAGACCACTGCGAGCTGGGGTATCTGCATGCAGGAACCTCAGCGTCTCGCGTCAGTGTGTGCCGGCAGGGAAATCCTGATCTCCTGTCTGTCCCAGCAAGATGTGATGTTTATATACCCAAAGGTCTCCCCGGGGGTTCTACCTTGCTGTGCCACTTGTCGGACTTAGGATGACATTGGGAGTGAACTTTATACATAGTTATTATATAGGAGATGGTAGTCCTGCTGAGTTTCCAAGAATCCTCATGCATAATGTATGAGGCCTTTACCAGGGAAAATCCTGCGTTCTGTGTGCAGTGTCGTATCTAGGTAAAAGGTCAATCCCTAAGAACCGTTATGTATGTAATGTAGGGAAGAATATAGGTGAAGGGTTAGGATATTACCTGAGCCTATATTGGGGTACCTCTATGGAATATAACGCCCACTTCTCATCCAACTGGACGACATAATTTAAATTCAAATGTACTACTAGGCTGTCTAGGCATTGGTACGCAAAAAACTATAGTAAAACAATAGTTTTGCTAAAAATTGTTAAAAATTCTAAAATATGTAAAAAGGACAAAATTGCCACTCAAGCAATAGCTCTAATGTGTCTGTATATATAGTTCGAACAACTACAAGCATCGGAAAGCCATGCAGGTCGTAAGAAGTGTAAATTGTTTTGGAGTTCCAATTTTAGTTTGTTTAAAAAGCCAAATCTTTCCCAGCACACGACGACGAGCCAAATGTTTATGTGTCCTGGCTGGTAGACGCAACATTGCTGTTGCCTGCCTTCGCAGACGACGACCCTTGTAACACCTTGCAGATCACATCAATTGAGCACAGATGATCTTCCGTACTGCCTGCAGCCGGTGCTGGGGCAGCCTGTGTGCCATCCAAGGCCTGGGTGTCAGTGGAGGAGCCAGTATCCATTCCAACAGGAACAGATATTTCCTGTGGAGGATCAAAGAATGCCGGCATCAACATAGGAATACGCTGGGGACACTGCAGAACATGGGCCGTTATTGGGTCCAGTAAAGCATCAACGTCCGGTTGCGCAACTAATGGAAGTGCCAGACAGAGATCCAACACACATTCTTCTCCGCAGAACAGGCATCGGAGAACAGGTAGGATGCAGTCCATCCAGACTGGTCTAAATGACAGGAACCAAGAGGCGCTCAGTTCCCGTAGGCGAGGTGTGCCCAGATGTTGTACCATGTGATCACGGTATTTACGCTCCAGGAGCACTGTTTCCATCTCCTTGGTGACTGGGACGTCCAGTGCCTAGCAGAAAAATTACAATCAGGATACCTGCTATTAGAAACAGGATCAGCGGAAGTCCTCCAAAAACGCTTCAGAAAACGGAGTGTATAAAGTTTGGTATAACTCCGAGGACCGTCTGAAAGGTGCTTAACAGTAGGCCTGGGCGTAGTTCGCGGAGTTTTGCTACGCGGAACTCCGCGAAGTTACAAAAAACCTCCGCCGAGTTCCACAAGTGGCGGAGTGCAGTGCGAACTGCAGTTCGCGCTGGTATTCCTGCCGTTCGGGTAGAAATTCTACACGAGCGGCAACGTGCGCTCACGAACTTATCATTCGCAATCGCGAGCGGGGAAAAAACTCTGCTGCACTACGCGAAGCAGAATTTTCTGCACTCTGCGAGCTCCGCGAAGTGCGGACTGCAGAAAACTCCGCAAACTCCGTGAACGGAGCGGAGTTCACCGCCCAGGACTACTTAACAGTCCCGAACCTATGGTCTGAAATAGGTGGACTATACCCATCGTATCAGACATGTTAAAGATACGATTTACCATTTCTGTGAAATGGAAGGGGCAGTTCGTACGTATGAGTGCCTGTATCTCAGCCGAGGACCTTGCGATCCGGAGATCAAAACTCTTCCGGGTGGAGTTTAAGGGCACGGTTTTCTGTAGAAGCATGGCTTTTATTCTGCTCAGAGTATCAAACCGTATAAAGGAAACATTCAACGAAGGCCATGGCGGCACCTCCCTGACTGTGTGTGTTGGTGGAAACAATACTTGCATACAGCAAGTAACCCTGGAGCTCACGGTGACTAGATATGCGATGCCCCGAAGCATCCCACAACAACCTTGATCTTTCAGCATCAAGTAACTCCCATTTGAAAGTAGCCTGAATACTGGAGTAATCACGGCTGCCGGGGTACCCCTCAAGTGACAGGATAGGTTCGCTACTGAACCATTGAAGGCCCCGTGCAGCATAATATCCTGGCATATGAATGATCCACTTAAAGCGTTCTCACAGTTTGTACCGCTTAGAAGCACTTCTAGATCCCCACTCCTGCATCAAAATCTATATGGTAATTCCCAAGATTCCTTGATGAATTTCCTACCCATTTCTTCATATCTGCCTGCCTGTTGTTGTTCAAGGCAGTACTGAAACTGGAAAGTTGTGACCGGTAATGTTATATGGCCATGGATCAACCATTCTGTGGACGGTGATTCTGCCACAGTAAAAGGTAATCTGTCCAGTTTTTCAATATGCAGCACTGTATATTTTGCTCCCTTCTGTGGCATTTTCATCTGTTTTTCCATTAGATTGTATGCAGAAAATAGTGACGTACAGTTGATAAAACGCCAAGGCACATTACCTGCGCATAATGAGTGCAGCGTCCAGCTTAATAACATAATAGAACGCAATTGTGATTGCCCGTGCTGTAGTATGGACAGAACTTGTTCTAGTACATCAATAGCAGAAGATACAATGTTGCCCAGTGAATAAATCCTGGAAGTTAATGTAGTCATGCCATTGTCAACTACGGCTAACGCCTTTTTCTAGATTGATCCTATCTATTTCTCATAGTCTCTCCGCTGCTTCTTGTTGGGAGATTTTCCAAATTTCATTATAGACAGCATAATAGAAACGTTTTTGACATGGCTTTCTGGGACCTAGTAAAAAATCCCGTAGGTCCACATCCTCTGTAAGTAAGGATAAGTGTTGTTTCACCTGTGGTAGTGTTGAGGTCTTTAGCCAATCGAGGGCACAACTTCCCAAAACTGTATGATGTCACCAACCCCTGATGTTCTCTTTGTACATAGTGTGAGTCTGGCCTATGGATACTGTACCCTTCATTGTATGTTAGGTAGGTGTACCCAGATTGACCCGCCACTATACGGATCACTAGATTGCGAACATTTACGCATGTCTGTAAGTGTTTTGAAGCTATCATGTCAGCTTGTAGGGAACAAAGGATATCTGTATGTTCCTGTGTCCAATGCCTAACTGAAAAATCAGGTCTTATCAGGTCGTAGAAGGGTTTAACCCTTTCTGCGTAATCCAAAATGTATGTTCTACCAAAATTCAGGAATCCCAGTATGGATTGTAAATTTTTCAATGATTTTGGAGGTTGGAGCAGCGCACACTTTTCTAAAAAGTTGGCTGCCAAGCTTTTCCCTTCACTTGAGAGCTCATATCCCAAAAATAGGACGTTGAGGTGGGCTATTTTAGATTTTTTGAAGTTGAATTTGTAGCCCTCAGAGGCAAATCCCAAAATTATGGTGCTCACCCTGGTCAAGTGTTCCTCTAGGTCATCATCTGTCAGATAAATATCATCCACATAGGACAATGCCTCTTCGTCCAGATTCTGAAGTAACTCATTTACCCTGGCGGAAAACAACCCCCGGCTGTTCTTATACCCTTGGGGGAGTCGACAAAATTGCCGTTGTGACCCCAGCGCTGAGAATGCTGTCAAATATCTCAATCAATCAATCAATCAATCAATCAATCAATCAGGGGAATTGTAAGCGTGGCTACTCACCCGTGAGGGTCTCAAGGCACTGGGGGGGGTTGGGGGGTCCGCAGTTCAGTTCAGCCGAAGAGCCAAGTCTTGAGAGCCTTCCTGAAGGTGTTCAGGGAGGGGGCGCGTCTGATGTCGATCGGGAGCTCGTTCCAGGTTTTGGCCGCGATGTATGAGAAGGCTCTTCCCCCTGTTTTAACTCTGCGGATGCGTGGGGTTTCGGCGAGGGCAAGGTTGGTGGATCAGAGGTTTCTTTTGGGTACGTGGAAGGTGATTCTATCGTTGAGGTATTGGGGTCCTGTGTTGTGGAGGCACTTGTAGGCGTGGGTGAGTATCTTGAAAGTGACTCTCTTCTCGATGGGGAGCCAGTGGAGATTCCGTAGGTGTTGGCTGATGTGTTCGTGTCGAGGGATGCCGAGGACGAGTCTGGCGGCGGTGTTCTGAATCGTCTGGAGCTTACGGAGTAGGGACTTGTTTATGCCAGCGTAGAGGGCGTTTCCATTGTCCAGTCTGCTGGTAATGAGTGCGTGGGTGACTGTCTTCCTTGACTCGGGGGGGATCCATTTGAAAGTCTTACAGAGGATGCGGAGGGTGTTGAAGCAGCTGGAGGCGACGGCGTTGTCCTGTCGGTTCATGGAGAGGGAGGAGTCAAGTATGATGCCGAGGTTTCTGGCGTGGTCCGTGAGGGTCAGGGGGGTGGGCCACCAGGTGTTGTTCCATGCCGATGGGGTGGTGATCCAGCGCTAACAATACAAATTATTCTCCTATATGCTTCGGTCATCCAGGTACAACTATTCCTCCAACACACAAACTATATCCATATGACGGTGGGGCCCATAACACTGCATATATATTCACTTACTCATTTATTCCCTGGATTTCCTCCGTTCTTAACCTAGGAGAAAACGATTCGCTGGAAGGAGACGGGATACCTCTTTTAACATGACATAATGTTTCTCATTTGCTTTAAGGTATTCCGCTCATTGGTCGATGGACCAACTAGTAGGAATCAGTTGATGGTGATTAAGACCAGCTCAATCACAATAAACTCTTTATCAATTTACCTTAATCATTGAGCTAAAGAATCACTGAGTCATTTGTTTAAAGAATAATAAAGTTTATATAAAGGTTCGAAGCAAGAAATAAGTTTTAAGCTTATTATTCAGATCATTCCATTTATCATCATTATAAGAATAAATTGAAATTGCAATGCATATCTATTAGACGGAAAAATAAGGTTATCATAGCAAGAACTCTAAATGATCAATCTATCTGTCTTGGAAAAATCTAATAGTTCTAACTGAAAAATCGATCAGGAATAAAAAGGTTCTCCAAAAGCAGCATCTTATACTCAACTGGCAAATAAAAATAGCTACAGCAGCATCAGCTCGTCAGCATCAGCAACCGCAACTTCACCCATCTACAGCATCTAACTTCTCCAGCAACTCACTCTCCAGCATCTTTCCCCTCCCACCAAGAGTAGGTCTTCTTATACCCTAATTCTAGCTTACTGAATAAAATGTTGCATCTTCATGGCGTGATTCTTTCTCATTGGTTCACTCAGGCCCATATACATTTTAATCAAACTTCCTTGTCTTAACCAGTTCCTTGTGGACTGTCCATGTTTGCATCATTTCCCACAGTTCATGACATTGCTCATCCGCTTCGATCAGTCCAATTTGTATCTTTTTCTGCTACTTTTTAGATTCAACAGTTCCGTCCATTTATTCAGTTTGACTTCTCACGCTTCTTGCTGATCATCTTGGCACACATCTGCTCAGAAAGGTCACAATAGCCTTGACCATACTTCCATCTTAGCCTCTCAGCACGAACACGTGGTCATCCTTTTCCCCAGCCTCTCTCCTCTACCACACGGCTTCTTGGACATGCGTACTCTAGCTTTATGGCGGCCATTTTATATCGCTGCTCAACGGGCCTAAGCGCACTATTTTCAAAGATAAACAAAATATTGTTAAAATAAAGAATATAAACCCTTTCGTTTCCCTCCCGTCTTTCTACGTACCCCAATTAGGTATTACCTAGCAAAAAGCAACATATAAAGCCGTCCCTTACTTACCATCGCTTTATTTTGCAACCACACGTTTTATTTAAAAGCACAGATCATGCATTTATTATTTAATTAGTACGCAAATATTATGTTATGTTAGACACGTAAACAATTATAAGTTGATTATTTTGCACACAAAATAGCATGTTACCTTTAACCCTTTTATATGTAACATACATTGTTGGTTATTTACTTAAACAAACATGTTTATTAATTATTTTACGAAATTATTTGGAGGTTAAAATTTTTTCATTTACCCTGCTCCATCAACTCCCCCCTTTGGTGATTTTTAATATCACCACAAAACCCAAGTTATACAATTCTTTCAGACAGCATATATCTTTTATCCGTTTGCTTTTGTTAGTTTACACAACTGTATCCCTTTCAACTTGTCTCTTCGTTTTCTTGTACATGTTCTCTTTTATTTCTTCTAACTCTATTTCACCCATTTCTCTCTCTCTCTCCTTGTTTATCATGTTTTCTTTTTCTATTTTATTCTGTCTTCTTCTTCTCTTTATACAGGTAATTACAAGCTTCAGCACTAAAATTATTATTATTATCATGGTTGCTATTATTATAACTTTCCCTATTATTAATCCACTCATTCTTGTTAACCAATTTATTACTGAAGAAAACCCTTTACCAAGTTTTCCCAATGCACTTTCAACCTCCAGTGGAACAAGTTCTTTGTGCAAACTTGTAATATTTGTTATATACTTTTGTATATTTTCACTTTTATCTGGAATGTAAGTGCAACAATGTTGGACTTTCAACATTCCACAGACTCCACCCTCTTTTGCCAAAAGAATGTCAAGGGCAAGTCGATTTTGCATCACCATAGCTCTCATGGCAACCATCTCGGTATTTACCATCAAGAACCCTCCAGCAGTATCTGTAGATAAACGATCTACCACTGTGGATAATTTCCGAATTCTAAATGCATTCAAAGATATTCCCACTGCTGGTATCAATGCGCCAAAAATATCACCTACTATTTCTGAAAAACTTTCCCTTTTTCTACGTGTAAAGGTGTTTATCATTCTGTGTGTTCCTTTTTCTTTTCTGTCCATATGGAAAATCTTAGGAAAAACCAGGCCTAAATAACATGACCCATACCAATGGTCCGGTAACCTGTAATAAGCCCTATTACCGCAAACATAATAGATCCCTGGAAATATTGGATCTTTTCCCCCTTTGAATCCCCATCCACCTAAAATTTGATAATTGTCATGGCAAATACTGGAACCCACAAAATAATTGTCATATCTTGTCTTATTTCTTCTAATGCACAACCTTCCCTGTTGGGGCCAATCCAGAGTCATAGCTGCATTTGTCTTTTTCTTGTCATGATTGTCTTCCTCAAACGCCCAAAGAGGTGTTTTTGTCTCTTCTATCACTTTTCTTTGAAATTTCACTCTTCTCTCTTCAACCATCTCTAAAAATACTTTTTCTTCCTTCTTTAACTCACAGGTAAGGTTGTACCTAATTATATTATCTAATGTTAAAATCTTATCTTCTAAAAAATATTCACCAAACGTTTTTCCCTCTTTTATTTTGTTTAGCTCGGGAACTACAGAAACTTTCGCAAAAATCTTATCTATGTCAGTGTAATAATATTCTAATCTACCTGTTTTATAAAATAAACTTGCTAAGACACTACATGTTATTCCATACGTCAAAGGGAGGTGATGATAAGTCACACCCTCTGCTACAGATGCAGGCAACTGCATACAAACATAGCAATCTCTTACATCCATTGTTTCTACATACTCATATAATAATTTAGTAAAAACATTTTTAGAAAAATCTGTTATCGATTTGTCCTTGTGTAATTCTGCACTACTTTTTAAAATAACTGGTTCTTGAGTGTTAGCTCCTTTTTCTTTCTCAGTGTTATTAGACGTTTCTACTACAGCTAAACTAATTGGAATAGTGATTGCTAAAACCACCCATACTGTCATTAATAATCCTGTACAAAAGCAGCACATCTTACACCATCTACTTAAAAACTCACATCTACATTTTCTATCTCTAGTATTCTCCATTTTGTTTTATAACCTTATTTATTTATTTTCCTGAAAATTGTGTCACTACACCTCAGAAATGACTTATTTGCCACTCTGTACTCCAATGTTTTGTCTTTACTTGGTACTTTCTTTTAATTCTTTTTCAGAATTCTTTCTTTGTCATATCCGGTAGAAATTCGTCAGATCCAGTGTTTTGTCAAGTCCGGTAGAAACTGTTTAAACTTCTTCAGGTTTGTTGCACCTCACCTTCACCCATTAGGTTTCTTTGTTCTGGGTTCTCGTGAGTGTTCTTTTCTTCTTTGTTATCAGTCAAAGCAAGATACAACCATTCAGGTGATCTATACTTCGGATTTACCTTCTTTACTCTTTTCGTTTTCTGCAAGTGTTTTCCACCTTGTTTTTCTTGCTCTCTCTGACTTGTTATTTCATTCACTTGTTCAGCACTTTTCCCATCTAACCTTATGATTCTGTATCTTAATTTTCTTACTTCGTTGGGCCAATTGTCTCCTTTTCTTGGCCTTTTTGCCTCACTTCCTTTTTCCTCTCTTTCTGTTTTCCAATTTCTTTTTCTTGACTCTAGTTTTTGGTTTCTTTCTTCTCCACTTTCTTCAGACTCTGTTTCAATTCTTTCGTTATTGCCTCTTATTTTGAAACTTATAATTTCATTTTCTTCCTCTACTTGTGGTTCTTTTCTTATCTTCCTTCGTTCACCTATTTCTGTCCCTCCTCGAGGTTCTTCCGAATTTGTGTCAGTCTCTCTATCTGCTTCTAAATTTCCCTGTTCTTGTGTTTGACTATCTGTCCCTATTGCTCCTCGGGGATCTTCCGATTTTTCTAGCTTTTTGTTTGAAACTCTCCCTTCTTCATCTATTAATATTATCTCCGAAGGATTTTCACCACAACTTGTACTTGGTTGCTCACTGTTACTATCTTCTGGCTCAGTTTCTTCTCTTATGCTTTCAAATTTCCAATTTCTTTTTAGAATTTCTTCACAATCCGAATGATCTGTATCAGATTCTGAACTGGTATCTGATATTTCCAGATGTCGACTTACAGGTCGATCTTCAAGTTCTGGAACTTCAGCTATTTCCTCTACTTCTTCTGTCGTTGCACTTGTAGTTGGGTCTTCCAGATGTCGACTTACAGGTCGATCTTCAGGTTCTGGCACCCTGTTTGTTTCTTCTTCTGCTTCTGATGCTGAACTGTTATCCAATACTTCCAGATGTCGACTCACATGTCGATCTTCAGGTTCTGGAACTCTGATGGTGTGACTGGCATGCACCCAGTTTTTCACTCCTGCACACTTGACTGCAGTGGTTGTCACCAGGATCACTTGTCGTGGTTCGTCCCAGCGAGGAACCAAACAGTTTCTTCTCCTGTGGACTTTTATGCGGACCCAATCTCCTGGATTCAAGTCGTGAGCTGGTTTTCTTTCAAGAGTGGTCGCATCCGGTCCAACCTGATGAAACACAGAACGCACCACATCAGCCAATCCTTTGCAATAATCCAGCACTAGATCATCAGTTATAGTCAGTAGTTTGTTGACAGGTACTTGTGCTTGTCTCATTGCTCGTCCCATAATTATTTCATGGGGACTGAGTCCAGTTTTCCTTTCCGGAATACTTCTGATTGTCATTAAAACTAATGGCAAGGCATCTGGCCATTTGAGTCCTGTAGCTTGACACATTTTTCCTAACCTGTTCTTAATTGTTCCATTCACTTGCTCTACTATTCCAGAAGCCTCTGGTCTGTATGCACAATGCAGTTTCTGTTTAATACTAAGTGCTTCACAAATCAGTTTAACTAATTCATTTTGGAAATGTGTTCCTCTATCTGTTTCAATCGTGACTGGAAAACCATACCTCGGAATGAATTCTCGCAGCATAAGTTTTGCTACCGTTATTCCATCATTCCTTCTGGTTGGGTATGCTTCCACCCAACGGGAAAACAAACAGACGACCACTAGGACATACCTTAGTCTGTTGCAAGGTGGCATTTCAATAAAATCCATTTGCATTCTAGTGAACGGACCTCCTTCTCGTCCTATTGTTCCTAGACTCACTACTGTCTTCCTTCCTGGATTTAACTGTTGACAAATAAGACATCTCTGACAAAGACTCTCAGCTATGGCTCTGAATTTTGGATTATACCATGTTTGTCTAAAAAGTCTGATCATTGAATCTCTCCCAATATGGGCTTGTCCATGGTACATCCGTGCCATGTCAGAAATCATGCTATCAGGCATAACTGGTCTTTCATCTCTGTAAACCCAAACATCATTTTCTTCATGTTTTCTACATCCTGCTTTTATCCATGTATCTTTTTCCTCATCATCTGCGGCTTCCTGTAACTGTCTCACCTCATCCCATGTCTCAACAGGGTTAGTAAAAAGCAAAGGACAAGAAATATGCTCTCTTTCTCGACTTTTGTTTAAAGAAACCACATTCTTTGCACAGTACTGTGCAATCTCGTCAACATATTTATTGCCGACAGTTATGTAGTCTTCCCCATTTTTATGTGCATTGCACTTCACAACAGCAATCTGTTTAGGCAGCTGTATCGCCTCAAGCAACCTTTTCACAAAATCTCCATTTCTAATGGGCGTTCCTGCAGACGTCAAGAAACCTCTTTGTGACCAAATCTGACCAAAATCATGCACGACCCCAAAGCCGTACTGGCTATCTGTCACAATCGTCGTAACCCGTACATTTTTTCCCAACTTGCATGCTTGAATCAGAGCTACTAGTTCTGCAACTTGGGCAGACCGTATCCCTTTCAGACAAGATGCTTCCATTACAGTTGCTACTGTGCAAACCGCATATGCTGCACTTAGAACTCCATCACTTGTTCTCAAACATGAGCCATCCACGAACAGAATATAATCTGATTCCTTTAAAGGCTCATCTCGTATGTCTGACCTTGGTTTTGTGCAATATTCAAGCACATTCAGACAATCGTGATCTACTTCATCCATTTCAATTATACTTTCTTCATCTGGTAAAGATGTCGAAGGATTCACATTCATACATCTGTCAATGGTCACATTATCTGCACTCAAAATTACTTTTTCATACCTAGTCAGCCGACTATGTGTCATGTATTGGGTTTTCGTTCTTGTCAAGAGAATTTCCACAGAATGGGGAACATATACTCTCAGTGGATATCCCATCACTATGCCTTCACTCTGTTCCAAACTCACACAAGTAGCAGCAACTGCTTTCAAACATCCAGGCAACGCTTTCGCTACAGGGTCTAAAACAGCTGAAAAATATGCAATGGGTCTTTTCATAGTTCCATGTCTCTGTACCAAAACTGAAAATGCACATCCATCTCTTTCACTGCAATACAGCTCAAAATCTTTCTCATAGTCAGGCATTCCTAATGCTGGAGCCTCACACAATTTCTTTTTCAGCTCTCTGAATGCTTTCATTTCTTCATCATTCATTTCAAACGGATCTTTAACATCCTTCTTTGTCAGTTTTTGCAACGGTTTAGCAATCAGCGAAAAACCGCTTATCCATTGTCGACAATATCCAACCATTCCCAGAAACATTCTTACCTCTCTTTGCGTCATTGGAGCTCTCATTCCTTGAATCATTTTTATTCTTTCAGTCGTTACCTTTCGCACTCCTTTCTCAATTTTATGCCCTAAATACTGGACTTCTTGTTGACAAAACTGCAATTTTGAGGGGGACACTTTATGTCCTCTTTTTGCTAAATGATTCAGCAAAGCAATTGTATCATTGACACATGCTTCCTTTGTTTTTGATGCCACCAGTAGGTCATCAATATACTGAACCATCACTGACTTTTCTGGCATTTTTAAATCTTCCAACGATTTCTTTAGAATCTGATTAAAGATTGAGGGACTTTCTGTGTACCCTTGAGGAATTCGGCACCATGCCAAAATACGCTCTCCAAACCTAAACGCAAATAATGGCTGGCTATCTGGATGCAATGGAATAGAGAAAAATGCATGACATAAATCAATTACTGTGTACCATTCTGCTTCACGTGGAATCTGGTATAGAATCACAGCAGGGTTCGGTACTATTGGGCAACAAGGCACAACGATTTTGTTTACCTTCCTCAAATCCTGTACAATTCTATATGTTCCGTTTGGCTTTTTCAGTCCCATTATTGGCGAATTACATGGACTGCTCATGATTTCTTTTAGAATCCCTTGTTCAATCATTTTATTTATTACTGGCGTTATTCCTTCAATTATTTCTGGTGTCAATTTATACTGGGGCGTATTTGGGTAACTCGTTCCCTCTTTCACTGTTATTTTAACAGGATCTACTCCTTTCATTAATCCTACATCTACTCCTGTAAAGTCCCACACTTCTTCTTTCACTGTCTTTTTCAATTCAATTGGGATTTTCTCTGCATCAAATACAGGAAACAAATCATTTACTTCTGGTTCTAAATTCACCATTGTCATTTTATACAGCACATCTTCATCTGGGGTCTGAAATGCAATTCCGTCTGGAGTACAATAGATAGTGCAATTCATCTTGCACAATAAATCGCGTCCTAAAAGGTTCACGGGACTACAATCGCATACCACAAATCGGTGCATTTCACTAAATGGACCAATTCTTACCTCCACTAATTTAGTAAGAGGCGTCTTAATTTGCTGATTTGAAACTCCAACTACTTGGATATGTTCACCTGAGAGAGGAAGGTTTGGAATTTCCACTGACCTAACAGTAGAACGGGTAGCTCCAGTGTCAACAAGGAATGTTACATTTGCACCATTCACTTCTCCATCCACAAATGGACCAGACTGATCTACCTCTAGAGTTGCGCCAAGCACGCACTCTTCCCCCTCTCCTAGGCACCGTCAGAAACTTTCATCCGTGTCATCCTCATCCTGTCGTAACCAATATTGAGAAATTGCAGCTGCACGCGGCAACTGTGTTACCTGTTCTCCTCCGTAGAATCCTGTTTCTGCACTGTATTTCTGTTGGTTAACACTCTTGGGAAGTGGTGGTTGGGGCACCTGACCTTGTTGAGTAACTACCTCACTCTGCACCTGTGAATTTAATGATTGATTTTCCACATTAGGTTTTGGAGGAAATTTACACTCGTTTCTCCAATGCACTAGCTTTCCGCAGTTGTGGCATGGCCACTTTTTCTTTGCCTCATCTATACTCATTTGTCCTTTTCCTTTACCTATACTTGGTCGAGATCTAACCTGTCCTGTTTCATTACCGGTATTACTCAATTGAGCTTCTTGCTTCTCTGCAACTTTCACCTGTGCCCACATGGCTTTTTCTTTCAATTTACGCTGTCTACTCTCAATATCATCACTGCAATATTTAGCATATCTCAAAACTTCGTCAACTGTGCTATTCTGCCAGCAAATCATATGCTGCTTAATCATTTCACTTATCTCTGGTTTCAATCCATACACAAATCTATATACAAAATGACTCATATCCTTCTCATTTAGTGTCTCATAACCACTATACTGTTTGAAAACCAACAACAGCCTTTCGTAATAAGCATGCACTGATTCTTTACTTTCCTGCGTTGTTCTGTCTATTTTTACCCAATCTGTTTCTTTAGGTGGAATCTTATTCTTCAAAAAGGTAATTACTTGGTCATACTTCCTCATCACTTCTGGTCCTGGCGCTCCTGTTTTAGCATCCCTTGGATATTCTACAGTTGGCCAATCAATAGTAATCTTACATTCTGTCCACAAATCAGCTGGCACTACTATATCAAACAATCCATCTAAGTCTATCCACAACACTTTTGAAACTTTCACAAATCTCTCCACTTGTCTATACCATTCTACTGGCTTTTCTCTCAACTTTGGGAAGTCATTTGTAAATGACAGTATATCCTGTCTGGTCCATGGAACATGCACATAACTACCACCTGGAGTTTCTCTCATCGGGTACTCCCTTACAACTGGTTCCTTATCTGTCACTGCAAAAGCCAAAGATGCTTTATCTGTTGTTTTCTCGTTCTTTTTCGTCCATCTATTTCTCCATCTATCCACATCACCCCATTTTCTCAGTAAAACAATTAATTCTTTTATTTGGGTCAGTCTTCCTGATGTGTTCAAATTCTCTATATCTTTTTCACAAAAATCTACTCTGTATGGTTTCTGCAACGTTCTCACTTTTACAAACTCTACTCCTAGTTCATTTGCTGTCTCTTCCAATTTGTCATGTAAATTTCTAGCTCTCCATGTAAGACTTTTGCACAAAAACATAATCTCATCATCCTGATAATTTTTTAATTGTTCTGTACCAATTGTTCCTAAAATCAATTCTTCCATGTCTATTTTCAACCTAATTACATCTAATGGTTTCACTTCTGTTTCTTTTGTTTTTAGCGCTTTCATCCATTCATTTAACTCATCTGGAGTCGGACCTACAGGCGTACTATTTAATTCTATCCAATTGTTATTTCTTTCTGGTGTCCCTGATGCAGACTCCGTCACCATAGGTATTCTCCTAATCTCATTCTCATTTATCGTCAAATTAGTAGGTGGGCTTGGTCTATAGGTACTAGCCAAATGGTGTGCACCTTCATTATTCAGTTCCATCCCTTCTCTTTTTCTTTGCAAATGTGAATTCATGGGAATCACTAAAGAACGTTCATCAATTTTCTGATTCTCAAAAATTGGCATTACTGGACCTATCGTTACTGGTACAGTTACAGCTTCCATATTCTTTGTCAATGCTCTTATTTTCTCAGTCAATTCTCTTGTTGTTTTTGCTAATTCAGTTGCATTGTCACTTTCTATCTCTTCATTTTGTGAAGTTTTTAATTGATCTTGTGACCTATTTGTCTCATCTCTTCGTTCGGGATTTTTATTCCTCCCAGTTTCCATTGGCGGTGCATTAGGTGTCACCACCGCAGAAGTCTGTTGGTATGGAGGTGGGTTTCTGTTTAAAATATCTTCCAGCAATTCGTCATCCGTTTCACTACCACCATACACATACTTTTCTATCACTACATGTTTCTTTTTCTCGGTACACTTTCTCTTTGCTTCTTCCTCAACTGTAAAAGCTGGAAACAAACCTCCTGTCATATTAGCACATCTCCAACGCTTTATTCTGTCCTCATGATTTACTCCCCATAACCTTCCAGGCACAAACTCATGATTCTTTAATCCTCTGAATCTCTCTCGTTCATACATCTCATCTTCCCATTCAGTTAAAGCTTCAAACTGTGTCGGTCTAGGTCTAGGTTCTAACATTGCCATCTTTTCTCTCAAGTTCCGTAGTACAGCTACATTAAATGAACCATTCTCAGGGAAAGCCAATGCTCCATCATTCTTGGTATATTTTGTCCAATTTTCTAACCATATGCATGTATGATATCCATATTTCAGCATCATATGCGAAGCTGGTGATTTCGGTGGAGGAATTATTTGTCCCTCTCTAGTCACTACCTTTTTGTCTTTCTTAAAGAAATTCTTAACTTTTGACATCCATGACGTTTTCTCTCTACCATACTCATAATACGACATGATTCACAATCTTTTTTTCTTCTTCTCAAACGATCCGCAATTCAACACTGTTCTGTATGCGTTATTCCAACCAATACTATCGCGACTCACACCAACACTCCAATCACAAACTTCCACGTCACTAGGCTATTCGACCAATCCTAGCGCAGCTTTTGTCTACGTCAGTTCTGCTCCTGTTTCCGTATGACTAGCGCACTATCCAATCCCAGCGCGGCTTTTGTCTACGTCACTTCTGCTCTTGACCCCTCCTTTACAAAATTTATCGGCAATTTCTTTTTCAACAATTCTTCGTTAGTTACTACATTTAAAACACATTTCCATTGTCTGATTCGCTAAACCAAAGAGATAGCTTTGACCATTTACACAAGAACTCTGTATTTTCCAGTAGGCAGCGCTTACCTCTACCCTACCACAGAATTTTCAGTTTCGCCAATAAAGTAGCACTTCCCTCTACCTTACCCTTCTTTCAAGCAAACAGTAAACCCGTTTCTCTGGGGATAAAACACATGTGGAGACTATACTGCTCCTGAGAATTAAGGCCAGAGTTTCACAAAAAAACCGATCACTATTTCACTTACACACCTTTTATACGGAAAATGTCCCTATCATAACACAACCTGTGTTATCACCAATATGAACTCAGACAATGCACCATTCCACGTGACTTCTCTTGCCACACGTGTTCCACTTCCTACTTCCCGAAAGCGTGAAAACTTACATATAACATAACGCGACTCAACATAAAGTGTTAGACATAAATTTATCAATAATCATTAATCATTAATCAATAATCACCAAACTAATCTATAGTAACCATAACTCTGCTACCAAGAAATCTGATCCAGCGCTAACAATAAAAATTATTCTCCTATATGCTTCGGTCATCCAGGTACAACTATTCCTCCAACACACAAATTATATCCATATGACGGTGGGGCCCATAACACCGCATATATATTCACTTACTCATTTATTCCCTGGATTTCCTCCGTTCTTAACCTAGGAGAAAACGATTCGCTGGAAGGAGACGGGATACCTCTTTTAACATGACATAATGTTTCTCATTTGCTTTAAGGTATTCCGCTCATTGGTCGATGGACCAACTAGTAGGAATCAGTTGATGGTGATTAAGACCAGCTCAATCACAATAAACTCTTTATCAATTTACCTTAATCATTGAGCTAAAGAATCACTGAGTCATTTGTTTAAAGAATAATAAAGTTTATATAAAGTTTCGAAGCAAGAAATAAGTTTTAAGCTTATTATTCAGATCATTCCATTTATCATCATTATAAGAATAAATTGAAATTGCAATGCATATCTATTAGACGGAAAAATAAGGTTATCATAGCAAGAACTCTAAAAGATCAATCTATCTGTCTTGGAAAAATCTAGGGGCATATTATCAAGCACGGCGTTAAAATTATCGCCGGTTTAGCGGCAGAAAACTGCCACTAAAGCGGCGATAATGGGCTTGATAATATGCCCTGGAGAATTCAATAGAAGCCCATGTTGACACCAGAACATGGGCTTCTATTGGAATTCTCTAAGGCATATTATCAAGCCCATTATCGCCGCTTTAGCGGCAGTTTTCTGCCGCTAAACCGGCGATAATTTTAACGCCGTTTCTTGATAATATGCCCCCTAATAGTTCTAACTGAAAAATCGATCAGGAATAAAAAGGTTCTCCAAAAGCAGCATCTTATACTCAACTGGAAAATAAAAATAGCAGCAGCAGCATCAGCTCGTCAGCCTCAGCAACCGCAACTTCACCCATCTACAGCATCTAACTTCTCCAGCAACTCACTCTCCAGCATCTCTCCCCTCCCACCAAGAGTAGGTCTTCTTATACCCTAATTCTAGCTTACTGAATAAAATGTTGCATCTTCATGGCGTGATTCTTTCTCATTGGTTCACTCAGGCCCATATACATTTTAATCAAACTTCCTTGTCTTAACCAGTTCCTTGTGGACTGTCCATGTTTGCATCGTTTCCCGCAGTTCATGACATTGCTCATCCGCTTCGATCAGGACAATTTGTATCTTTTTCTGCTACTTTTTAGATTCAACAGTTCCGTCCATTTATTCAGTTTGACTTCTCACGCTTCTTGCTGATCATCTTGGCACACATCTGCTCAGAAAGGTCACAATAGCCTTGACCATACTTCCATCTTAGCCTCTCAGCACGAACACGTGGTCATCCTTTTCCCCAGCCTCTCGCCTCTACCACACGGCTTCTTGGACATGCGTACTCTAGCTTTATGGCGGCCATTTTATATCGCTGCTCAACGGGCCTAAGCGCACTATTTTCAAAGATAAACAAAATATTGTTAAAATAAAGAACATAAACCCTTTAGTTTCCCTCCCGTCTTTCTACGTACCCCAATTAGGTATTACCTAGCAAAAAGCAACATATAAAGCCGTCCCTTACTTACCATCGCTTTATTTTGCAACCACACATTTTATTTAAAAGCACAGATCATGCATTTATTATTTAATTAGTACGCAAATATTATGTTATGTTAGACACGTAAACAATTATAAGTTGATTATTTTGCACACAAAATAGCATGTTACCTTTAACCCTTTTATATGTAACATACATTGTTGGTTATTTACTTAAACGAACATGTTTATTAATTATTTTACGAAATTATTTGGAGGTTAAAATTTTTTCATTTACCCTGCTCCATCAGTGGTTTTCCGAGGACTTCTGTCTTCTCCGAGTTGAGCTTCAGGCAGCTGTTGCTCATCCAGGTTGCTACGTCCTGCATTCCTTTCTGGAAGTTGAGTCTGGTGGTGGTGGGGTCCTTGGTGAGGGAGAGGATGAGCTGGGTGTCATCGGCGTAGGATACTATGTTGAGGCCGTGCTGTCGGACGATGGCGGCGAGGGGGGCATGTAGATGTTGAAGAGGGTTGGGCTGAGCGATGATCCCTGGGGCACTCCGCAGTTGTTTTCCATGGGTTCGGAGAGGAAGGGTGGCAGGCTGATCCTTTGGCTTCTGCCGTTGAGGAACAATCGGATCCAGTCTAGGGCGGTTCCTTGTATGCCGGCGTTGTGTAGTCTGGCTGCGTGTGTGCGGTGGGAGACGGTGTCGAAAGCTTCTGATAGGTCGAGTAGAATCAGGGCTGCGGTGTGGCCTTGGTCCAGCAGGGTGCGGATGTCATCTGTGGCGGCGAGTAGGGCTGTCTCTGTGCTGTGGTTGCTGCGGAATCCGGATTGGGACGGGTCGAGGATGGCGTTGTCCTCGATGAACTTTGTCAGTTCTGTGTTGACGGTCTTCTCAGCGACTTTCGCGGCAAAGGGGAGGAGCGAGATGGGCCGGTAGTTCTTGAGGTCTGTTGGATCTGCTCAGGGCTTCTTGAGCAAGGGCCTAATTTCTGCGCATTTCCAGTCATCGGGGAAGGTGCCAGTTTCGAAGGTGGCGTTGATGGCGCGTCGTAATTCTGGTGCTATGGCGGTGGTGGCTCTGTGGTAGATGTGTGGTGGGCATGGGTCTGTGGGGGCCCCCGAATGGATGCCTTTCATGGTTGAGGTGGTGTCTTCGGTACAGATCAGTGTCAGGAGGAGATGGTGGGCTGGCTGGTGTTGCCGGATGAAGGGGTGGTTGCGGAGTCAGGTGCATGGTCGTTGAAGTTGTCGTAGAAGTTTTTGATCTTCAGGTGGAAGTAGGATCCAAGCTTGTTGCAGAGGTCCTGGGAAGGTGTGATGTCTGTGGCTTCGCAGGGGGGCTTGGTGAACTCCTGGATGACGCTGAAGAGTTCTTTGGAGTTGTTGGAGTTGGCAAGGATTTTGTTGTGGATGAAGGTCTTTTTGACGGTTCTGATGTGTTGGTGGTATTCCGTCATGGCGTTCTTGTAGGTGGTGTGGTTTTCCGGCATTTTGTTGTTTCTCCAGTTCTTCTCCAGGCGTCTGCATGTGCGTCTGGTTTCTTGGAGGTCGGTGGTGAACCAGGCGGCTTTCCTGGGGCGTTGTCCGTCGGAGTTGCGTAGCGGGGCGAGCTTGTCTGCGCAGTTGGAGATCCATGTGTGGAATTCTCCGGCTGCGAGGTTGGCGTTGGTTGTAGGGGCGGGGTGTTGTGGTTAAGGGTGGAGTTGAGCTACTCCTCGGTGACTGTGCTCCAGTTCCTTCGCGGGGGGCGTGGAGCTGGTTTGGGCGGCATGGGTTTGTCGAGGAGGAAGTGTACGCAGTGGTGGTCGGTCCACGGGGGTTGAGTGGTGTGACTGAAGTGGATGTTGTTTCCTCCTTCCGAAGATGGGGTCATGTGTCCTGCCTTGTGGGTCGGTGTGGTGATGAGCTGTTTCAGTCCGATGTTGGCGAGGTTATCCCAGAGGGTGGTGGAGTTGGGGTCGCTGGGGTTGTCGAGGTGGAAGTTCAGGTCACCGATGAGTATGTAGTCTATGGAGGCGATGGCGTGGGGTGCGATGAGGTCAGTGATGGAGTCGGCGAAGAGGGCCCGTGAGCCGGGGGGCCAGTAGGAGAGGGTGCTGCGGATTGTGGATTTGGGGCTAGTCTGGATCTGGAAGTGCAGGTGTTCGGCGGTGGGGAAGGTGTCGCTGGAGGTGGAAAGGCAGAGGGAGTTTTACTGCGTGATGGTGAGGCCTCCTCCCGGGTGGTTGGGGCAGTCCTTCCTCTGGATCTTGTATCTGTCCGGGATGGCGATGGCGATATCTGTAGTGGAGGAGGCGTTGGTCCAGGTTTCTGTAAAGAAGGCGACATCGGGTGAGAGGGTGTCCAGGAGGTTCCAGATCTCCACGGCGTGTCTGTGTAAGGAGCGCACATTGAGGAGGATGCATCTTAGGGCGTCAGTGGTGTTGGCGGTCGGAGCGGTGGTGAAGGTTTTGCGACAGTGGCGGCAGGAGAACTGGCCGTGGGTCTTGTTTGGCGTGGACTGCTGGCAGTTGTTGTTGCTTCCCGGGTTGAGTGCGAGGAGGGCGGTTGAGTTGTAGCGGTGAGTGGTGGTAGATCCAGGGTCCCTAGCGCTGGTCACAGTCGGGTCGCGAACGGGCGCAGATGGGCTTGCTTTGGCGCGCCTTTGGCGCGCCAGCAGTGTGCATCTGCTGCGCAATCGCGCAGTAGCCGCCATTAAATAGGGAAGGGGGAGGAACGTGCAGCTGGGAGGCGGGAGCGGGGACCGTCAGGGGGAGGGGCCTCAGGGGCAGCAGCGGTGGGAACAGAGCAGGGCACAACAAGGTTAACAATAATCAGGAATAAGCAGAGTTCCAACAATATTAAATTAAGGAATAACGAGTTCCAACAATATTAAACTAAACGAAAAACAAAGGCAGAAATGCAGGCAACAATTCCGTGAACACGAAGGACACCACGGATACGGGCCAAGACCAGGCGGGGCGTTGAACACTTACAGGAGGAGGTCAGCAAGTCAGATGGCGGGGCACAGCGGAGCTGCTGGGGAGAGAGCCAGCCTTAGACCAGAGGTCAGAGGTCTTGCTCGTGCTCCCCCGCAGGGGCCGCAATTAAATAGGGAAGGGGCGAGGGACGTGCAGCTGAGAGGCGGGAGCAGGGATCGTCAGGGGGGAGGGGCCGCAGGGACAGCAGCTGCGGGAACAGAGCAGGGCACAACAAGGTTGACAATAATCAGGAATAAGCAGAGTTCCAACAATATTAAATTAAGGAAAAACGAATTCCAACAATATTAAACTAAAGGAAAAACAAAAGCAGAAATGGAGGCAACGATTACGTGACCACGAAGGACACCATGGATACGGACCAAGACCAGGCGGGGCCTTGAACACTTACAGGAGGAGGTCAGCGAGTCAAACGATGGGGCACAGCGGAGCTGCTGAGGAGAGATCCGGCCTTAGACCAGAGGTCAGAGGTCTTGCTCTCAGGCGCTATATTTTGGCAGAAAAATCCATTCGAGATATCGAGTGTTGTTTTATATTTTTTCCGCACAATGTTATTCATTAATGGGGCACTGTGTGCGTTTTGTACTGCAAAAGTTTTTGTGCATGAGTTTAGATGTCTGTAGTCTAAAACTAGACAATATGAATTATCGGGTTTCATTACGGGAAACAAAGGATTATTCATTGGGGAGGTGCAAGTTTCAATCACACCCTGATATTCAAGTTGATCTAAGATCTCCCTGACCTGTTTTTTCGCTTCCTGTTTTATTGGATACTGTCTCTGTGGAGTTGGAGTAGATTTTAATGGTATCACGTGGTGGGTTGATTCTTCATCCCACCCAACATGGTTGCGATAAAGTGCAGGGGCAAGGGCTACCGCCCACTCCCACACGTATGTGTGTGTTTTAGATATTGGGTAACGAGGTCGGAAAAAGCTGGCATAATTACCGTTTCTCCCTTTGGGCAATCCATAACAATAGTAGGCGGCCAATCTCTTTCAGCTAGAAGAATGTCGTAGCCAAAAGTCAGGTTCTCCCAAAAGAGACCTTTAATTTTTCTCAGCTTGTCCCCTTCCATTTAGAG
Organism: Calotriton arnoldi; assembly: GCA_963921515.1. Lineage (NCBI taxonomy): Eukaryota > Metazoa > Chordata > Amphibia > Caudata > Salamandridae > Calotriton > Calotriton arnoldi. The sequence goes on along the minus strand of CAWUFW010005054.1, from coordinate 456,148 downwards.
TATTATCTCATGTAACCTATGTGGGACACTTACCCTTGTATCAGGCGTTTCCACCATGATATGTTCACTCAACTCCGCTGTCACCAGAAATTCCATCAGGTTCTGGTGAGCTATTGTTACTTCTGCTGCACTGTCTAGCATCATCAGAGCCCATTCTCCGTTCAGTAGTTGAGTCCTCAGAATTCTGGGCATGTCTAACTTTGAGACCTGCTACTTTCTTCTTTTTGAATTCAGGTTTTGCTTTAGGCTTTTCTTCTTTTTGGAAGCGTAGTCTGAAGTGCGTTGTGCGTCTCTGGACTTTGTACGCTCTTCTTGTCTGTGTTCTGACCATCCTTCCCTCTCCGAGTTTTTGGATGAACCCTGAAAGGAACAAGAGTAACGTGTATCAGTGTCCTGATACCTGTCAGGTTGTTTAATGTTATCCCTATTCCTAAGGTTATGCCTCCTTTTGGAGGGCTTGTGTTGAGGAAACCTACCTCTGGATTGAGATCTATTACTTTATTCTATTGTTGTTTGTTATTATCCCATTTCTTCTTTGAAGAAGCAGGTGCTTGCTTAAAGGTATCCTTTTCGGGACTACCCATCAGTTGAGGTTTCATTGCTCTATCCCCCAAACTGTCTCTACCTAATTCTGCATAAGCAGTTTCAATTATTTTGGGTAATTCATGTTCCTGTTGTAGAGGAGAGAACTCCCTTAGGCGTTGGCGTATTGCCACCGATGCTGCTTCCCCTTTAATATTTGCTAATATTATAGCTGATACCTGGGCAAAATTACCTAGTAACTTCATCCCTAAGTTCAGAGCAGGTTCTGCTCCATACTCATTCTGTATTTGTCTTAATACATCTGGTATTACTGCTAATGACGGGATACCATGAGTCCTGGTATATATGGCAGCGAAAACTGTACCCCAAGAGGTACAATCCTCTATCTGGAGTGTTATCCCCATGGGCAAGCAAATTGTTAACATTCTGTGTTTTTCATGTGGGATGGTATTTGGAAATACTGCCTCTAGCTGTGTTATTTTTTGAGCTACCCAGAATGGCATCTGTTCACGTTTAGTGGGCATTTTACCCATCACTGCATGCAATGTTTGTGGTGTAATTTTAGTTGTTGATGTTTGAATCGGACCTGTTGGTGTAGCCGTTGCTGGCTAAACTGTGAGTGTCCGCATCACGAACTGTGTCATGTTTGTGTAAAGTTTTATTAGTTCTTTATGAATTGTAAGTAAGTCTCCTGCTGGCATTGTTTCAATGTCAGGATGTGGTGTGTAGGCAGCTAATACTGGCCATGTTGCTCCGTCTCTTCCGAGCGGACCGAGTCTTACTTTATTTCATGTATGGGGTAGGGCGCCTTTAAACCAGTATAAATGCTCCTGGTAAGTGAGCAGAACTTTAATGTCCTCGTATGGACAATATTCGTCTGGTATTTCATCTTCTGTGTAGTAATAAAATGTCTTTGTTAGTGCATTTGCCTGTGGGAATGTAACCCATGAATAGAATACCTCTGTTCTAAATGATTCGTGTGCCTCAATCACGAAGGTTACTGGCCAACCCCTAGCTGTTAAACCATATGAAGCTAGTTTTAGGGTGATGGCATTTCTAACATTTTCTGTAATTTGCATTGCATCTGCATCTTCTTCTTCAGCTGAGAGATTTAGGTTATGCACAGCGTTATCCGCTTGTTCAGTCATTGTTTTTATTAAGAAGAGTTCTTCAAGGGAACTGAGAGAGGAACAATGTGTCCTTCAAACTTGATTAACCAACAGCCAATACATAGGATTTTGCCTACTCATCTGCGGCGGACTTTTTTGTTCCCTCCCACTCCAGACGTCTCTGAGGAAATGTGAGTAGGGGTCTCTGATAATAGCACGACTGAACTACTCAGATTTGACTGTTAAATAAGTACCCAACCAACTTTGGCGGCGCCATGTCGTGTAGTTCCTATAAAACCTATATAGGATCTGCGCGTTTAGACAACATACACTGTAGGATTGGTGTCAGACTGATTACAGACACCCCCACCGGGTATGTTGGCCTGTGTACCAGCTAGCTCACAGTGCCACTAGAAACTCCTCTTACCAAGGAGAGAATAGTTCTTGGCGACTATCGAACATGACAACCCTGATCCCTCAGGACTGTGGAAACAGTGTACTACTTTTTGCTCAGTCACTCGTGCTCACTTTGTCTCAGAGAGATACACAGAATAAACTGTATGGATGTTTTTCAATAAGCATTTATTGAACAGTCGTTATTCTAGTGTAAAATAGGTGTGCTGAAACAACCATTAGACAGTAACAGATATAAATGATTAGAAGCACTAAGCAAGTAAAAGGATGGTAGATTTCTACCATTTTGCTATAATCATAAATACAGGCAAGTATATAAAATACATAACAATAAAATGCGTACTCCTACGATGCTACCCTAACTAGATGTACCTAAGTGTACCTAGCATGTATGTAGGTGTTAAGCCAAGAATCCCTCTAGGATAAAGTCAACCCCATTACCTGAAATGGGAGACTGTGGGACCCCGTCTTGGTCTCGAGTTGGACACCCCGCAAGGGATGTTAGACCACTGCGAGCTGGAGTATCTGCATGCAGGAACCTCAGCGTCTCACGTCAGTGTGTGCCGGCAGGGAAATCCTGATCTCCTCTGTCTGTCTCGGCAAGATGTGATGTTTATATACCGAAATGTCTCCCCGGGGGTTCTACCTTGCTGTGCCACTTGTCGGACTTAGGATAACGTCGGGAATGAACTTTATACATAGTTATTATACAGGAGATGGTAGTCCTGCTGAGTTTCCAAGAATCCTCATGCATAATGTATGAGGCCTCCACCAGGGAAAATCCCGCGTTCTGTGTGCAGTGTTGTATCTAGGTAAAAGGTCAATCCCTAAGAACCGTTATGTATGTAATGTAGGGAAGAATATAGGTGAAGGGTTAGGATATTACCTGAGCCTATATTGGGGTACCTCTATGAAATATAACAGAGGCAACCCTGCTTCCGACAGAGGTTATAGCCACACTAGGGATCTATGTTCCCTACAGCCGCAGGCTGTTTTATATTTTCACTAATACTATAAAGGCTCCTCCCCCAGCATATCCACCTGTAAATGACCAAGAGTGAAAAATGTGGCGGTGCAGAACGGACAAGAGGAAGGATGTGGACTGGGAGGATGAGGACTCTGCACCGGGGTAATGAAGATTACCGGTAATAGGGTCTTTAAACCCTTATCTCCGTCCTCCTCATCCCAGTCCTTACTTGTGAGGATATAGAAGTAACACGTGCACCGACACAAAGGATGATTAAAGCATTTTAATAACAATAATACAACAATTACATTATTGCTGTTTTCAATACAGTAGCACCAAACACACCTGCAGAATCTGAAAGATCCAAATGGTAATGTTTAACAATAGTAAGATGGGACGACCATGTAACTGCCCGACAAATCTCATGAAGGGATGCCCCTCCTGCCTCCACCTAATATGAAGCTACTGCCCGAGTGGACCTCCCTTGAATATCAGAAGGAGAAACCACTCCCGCTGATTTGTATGCCTGAGAGATAGCTTCACAAACCCATCTGCTAATAGTTTGGGTGGAAACATTTTTACATTTGTTGGCCATGCCATAAGAAACAGAGACCTTGATTTCTCAAAATCCTGGGTCCTATCCAAATAAACAGACCAAGTATGCCTGATATCTGATGGGGAACGAACACCCTCAGTTTCAGAAGGAAAAACTGGTAACACTACATCCTGCCTCAGTGAAAGGGGGAGTGAATCTTGGGAACAAAAGCATGGATTGATCTTACAGACCACTCTATCTGGAATGACATGCAAATAGGGTAAAGAAGACAGACGAGTCCTCAATTCCCTCAACCATCCTACTGAAGTAATGGCAATCCAAAAAGCTGTTTTAGCAGATAACCAAGACAAAGGAGACGTGTCCATAGGTTCAAAGGGGGCACGCTGTAAACCCTTCAAGACTATCGAAAGATCCCAAGAAGGGACTGGAGGTGAAATCATTAGTGTTTTATGTCTTCAGGACACGTAACACCAGGGGGGAGACTCTTGAAAAATCAGCATGAACATTAAGAGCCGTAATGGCTGCCCACTGAGAAGAAAGTGTAGAATGGGAAAGCTCCTTCGCAAATCCATCCCTGAAAAAATCCCAACTATTAATGGATAGAGGGTCTAGACCCTTATCTAAAAAAACATATATGAAAAGTACCCCAGTGTTTCTTATCAGACTTTAGGGTCGAAGGCTTGCGGGATGTCTGAATTTCAAGGGCCACCAATTTAGAGCAACTCAGTAACTCGAGACCTTCCCTCTCACATTCCAGGACATCCTCTGTAGATGTTGGAGATGGACTACCAGTAGAACAGGGAACTGGAGAGGAGATGGATGGATGGAGAGATGAACTTACTGACCCCTGGACAGATCCATCAGAAGAGGGAACCAGGGCCATCGTGGCCAAAAGGAGCAATTAGGATCACTCTGCTCTTCTCCTCCTGAATCTTCCGAAGCACCTTCAGGAGGATGGGACGTGGAGGGAAAGCATATAGAATTCCATGAGGCTGGGACTGAGAAAGCGTCTATTGCCCACACATGAGGCGACCATGTCTCTGAGCAAACGATCGGAAACATCGCATTTTGTGGAGACACAAAAAGATCTATCCAAGGAATTCCATAGATGGCACTTATATAACTGAATTCCTTGTGAGAAAGATGTTACGTGACTGAAGAGGGCATGTTCCGACTGAGACTGTTGGCTCTGAAATTCAGAGTCCCCTTGATATACACGGCTGACAGAGCCAGAAGATGTATCTCTGCCCACACAAAAATCCGACACGCAACCAGATTCAATTTCTCGCTCCTCGTACCACCCTGACTATTCAGATAGGAACACGTGACCTGATTGTCCGTTTTGGTTGCCACATTCTGACCATGCACCTGGGGGGCAAACGCCTGAAGTGCCTGCCACACTGCAGTCAAATCCCTCCAATTTGAGGATTGGCTAGCCTCTCAACTGGACCAAGGACCCTTCCTTTCTTGATTCTTGATTACAGCCCCATAGCCCCTTGAACTGGCACAGGCTGTGAGATAACTCAGGGTAGGTAGAGAAAGGGGAATGCCCTTAGACAGACTGACCCCCTCCAGCCACCAAGCTAAATCTCTTTTGATGAGATCTGTGACCAGGATCTTCTGATTTTAGTTCGGAGAGGATGGTTCCCAATGGCGAAGGACATGATTCACAAGAGGGTTCAGATGAAATCTGGCCAACGGGACAACTGCTGTGGTAGCAGCCATGAGACGTCGGACCCTCAAGCATGCTAATAGGGAGGATTGCTGAAGAAGGTAGCTGACATTCTGTAATCTCGAAGAAAGGCTTGAGCCAGAATCGTGTTGAACTGGACCCCAATGAACAGTTTGTCATGAGACGGATGCAGATGTGACTTCTGGTAGTTGATGATGAATCCCTGGTCCTGGAGAATCTTGAGAACCAATTGGACATCTTCTTGGGCCTTTAGGAAAGAGGGAGCAGATAAAAGCGAGTCGTCAAGATATGGAAATATGCAAACTTTATGCAAATGTAGCAAGGCTACTACTGGGACTAGTACCTTTGTAAAGGCCCTGGGAGAGGCTGTCAGTCCAAAAGGCAAGGCCCAGAACTGAAAGTGCAGACCTCCAACAGCAAACCGAAGAAACATTTGACTGTGAGGATGGATGGGCACCTGAAAGTAAGCATCCTGTATCTCCAAGGTGACTAGAAAATTGTTCTTTAATAATAGAGGAAAAATAATCTGTACTGAAATCATCTTGAAATGCTCTAATATAATTAATGTGTGAGCGTTTTGAGGTCAAGGACTGGTCGGAGTTTGCCATTGATTTTGGGAACTAGAAAGAGAATCGAGTAAAATCCTTTTTCCTTCCTGATTCTTTGGCACTTGAATCACTGCACCCTTGTCCAGAAGAGATTGAATCCCTTCAACCACTGCCTGTAAGCTGGAGTCGTCTCTTGCTAATGGGGTAGGAAGGAGCCGATCCCGAGGGCGAGAGCCATGAAAGGGATGTGGCAGCCAGATCTAAAGGACTCAAGTGCCTGCAATACATTTCTCCAATTGCAGGTGAAACTGTGACAATCTTGCCCCAACGTCCATATAGTCATTTGTTTGCTTATTCTTGACCAGAAGGAATGTTTGGCTTGGTTTGGTGGGAAAACACGTCCCCCCAACCCCGGGCCCGACCCCAAAAGGGTTGTTTCTATTGCACGATTCGAGTTGGTTTTCTGGACAGTAATAAATTCTTTCCTAAGGAGAGCTAAAAGGGCTTTAATATATGTTTCTCCTTAGCTGCTTTTTTGCATAATCTGATGTAATTCTGGACCAAAATGTTTTTGTTTTGACCAGTGAAGGGTAGTTTCATAATCAAAGATCTGTGACTGGCATCCAACTTCTAGGACTTCATCCACAAGTCTCCGAGAAGCTGTAGATCCACCAGCTGAAGATGAAGCCGCCTACAAACTGTCAAATGTAGTATCCGAAAGGACACGTGCAAGCAGTTCCATATTTGCCAGAATAGGTGTCTGATCATCACTGTTTGAATAGCATCTACAACGATTGATAGTCCTTTAGTAGGGCTTGCGAGGCAAAGGCTGCATACGTATTTGCTTGAATGGAAAAATTTGCAGCCGTGTAAGAGCGCTTAACTGATACCTCAACCTTTTTGTCTACCACATCTGACAAAGTAGAATCTTCAGAGGCTAAACCTGATGTTGAAGCCATTGTCGCCAACATAATATTGACTTTTGGGGTTTGTGGAAAAAGTTCCTCAAAGTCTTTAAACACATACCGCTTATTAAGGGAGCGAGGGATTGACCGCTTGTCAGAGACTTTCCACTCCTTGCATAGGATGGACCTGATGACGTCATGCAGTGGGAGATAATCAGCTTTCACAGAACTGTATTGAGAATAAAACCCCTCCCCCTGCTGTGGTTGTTCCTCACATCCAAATACTTCTCTGATATGCTTTGACAGGTCCGTCAATTATAACCCATTGAACCTACTTCCCTTGTGGTTCAAAGTTAGCATCGTCATCATCGCGATCCACATTTTGTTTTTTGGATGCAGATTCTTATAAGGGAGAGTCAACAGCTTCCCTAATAAGAGACTGCAGCTCAGTGCATGAGATCTGTAACCCTTCCTCTTCCTCCACAGGAGGTGGATCAATATTGTTCTCCTTTCTGGCAGCCTTCTTGCACTCCATTGTCTGCCGCACGGATGGACGCGCAAAAGCAGCGTTCTTCCTGGTTAGAAAGTGTTGCTGGTTGACAAACTCTCATTCTCGTGAGCCCATAAACACAATGCTGCCTTCCGAGGCATGCCGTGTGAACATACGCGATCGGTGGCGTAACACAGGCCCCCGAAGCCCCCGCAGTGCAGGGGGGCCCCAAGCTCGAGGGGGCCCCCTCAGCCCAGTACTCTGGCCGGAGAGCTCCTGATTGAGTCTGGAAGGGGCCCCTCCAGGTACCTTGCAGGGGGGCCACCTCATGTTTCGTTACGCCTGTGACGCGATGACCCCAGCGTCAGATACTGCCAACTGTGACTTCGACACAGCCAAAACAGCAGTGTGAAACAAAAGGCTCCCCGCCACAGCCCAGCACATGGACGGGGAGCAGGCTGCCAAGCGGTGCAGGCTATCTTTGGGCACAGCGCCAAAGAAACAGTAAACATCAACATACAAAATAATATAATAATATAAAATAAAGAAAGTAAAGCGTTTCTCTGCTCAGCACCAGAGAAAATACAGGCGGATGGTGGGGGGAGGAGCATTTATAGTATTAGTAAAAATAGAAAACAGCCTCAGGATATAGGGATCATAGATCCCAGTAGTGGCTAGAACCTATGTTCAAGGAAGAGTCGCCTCACAAGTAATGAGTGGGATGAGGAGGATGGAGATGAAGGTCTGAAGTTTATCGCCTGCACAGACGCAGATGACCAGGCACATAATGCCGTATCTATTACATGAATTGTGTCCTCCACAATCGGAGGTGGTCTTGTGTTTACAGGACCTCACCCCCTTCACTAGACCATAGACAGGAAGCGCAGTGCCTGGGTATTCGGTCAGAGAGCAGAAGCGTTGCACCTATACGAGATTAGAGTTTGTCCTTACAGCACCTGCACCCCTCCCTGCACTAGTCCATAGACAGTAAGTCCAGGGCCTGGGTATTCGGCCGAAGAGCAGAAGCGTTGCACCTACACGAGGTTAGAGGTTGTCCTTACAGCACCTGCACTCCTCCCTGCACTAGACCATAGACAGGAAGCGTAGTGCCTGGGTATTTGGTCGGATATCAGAAGCGTTGCACCTATACGAGGTTAGAGGTTGTCCTTACAGCACCTGCACCGCTCCCTGCACTAGACCATAGACAGGAAGCCCAGGGCCTGGGTATTCGGTCGGAGAGCAGAAGCGTTGCACCTATACGAGGTTAGAGGTTGTCCTTACAGCACCTGCACCCCTCCCTGCACTGGACCATAGACAGGAAGTCCAGGGCCTGGGTATTCGGTCGGAGATCAGAAGCGTTGCACCTATACAAGGTTGTCCTTGTGGCACTCAGAGAACCCCCCCTATGCACTGCATCCTGGCATCAGGTAGGAATTTGATGCCAGGATCACCACACAGTGTCTGTAGGGGGCTTTGGGGTTGTCTGTTCTCTTTTTATAGTTCAAATCTTTTTATTGCATTTTTATAGAAACAAGCAAACAGTGCCAATTGTGGACTATGCATTTTCGTGGCTGAACGAGCCCTGCATACTGTAACATTAAGCAAAGGTTGACTAGGCAAACTAACCCCAAACCCACCCCTCCCGCCACCCTCCCTCCATTCACCTTCGTGTTATCACTTGGGAGTCAATGTTGGCGGTACTGCCAATGAATTCTTCTCCGGAGTTGGGGGTGCAGCCGTCTTTGGCAAGCGTAATAGGCGTAGGTATTTGGGGCAAGTGAGCTCTCGCAGAGATAAGACTGGTTGCCACATGTCTCTAAAGGCCGAGCCTTGCCCGGACAACGTGAGTGTTATCTGTTCCATTCCTAGAATGTGCCACAACCGCAGGAACCAGCCCATGTGAGTAGGAATCTGTGGGGTCCCCCAGTGGGTGAGAATGTTCTGCATTGCCGCCCCTAGGGCCAGTCCCAGCAGACGCCCCTATTTAGATTTCAAGGGGTACTTAAGGGGGTTAGGTACCCCGAAGAGTATATATGCGGGGAACCTTGGTAGCTGGGTATCTAGGTGTATGTCGATTTCGTTCAGCACTTGAGTCCAGTAGTGCTGTAGTTACTGACATTCCCATAATAAATGCACCAGCGTTCCCCGTTCCCCACAACCCCGCCAGCAGTGTGCGCTCCGTGCAGGGTTGACCTTTTGTATCGTCGCTGGGGTGTAAAACCAGTAGGTGGTTACTTTTGTTAGCGTTTCTGTCAGGGCTGAGTCTATAGCTGTGTGCCTGGCTCTATAGTATATCCCTTCCCATTGATTGTCACTCAGTGTCCTCCCTATGTCTTTTCCCCACCTGACCCGTCCCGCGTTGTGCACATGCTTGTTTCGCGTGTTCAGCAGGGTGTAGAGTTCTGAGATTGGTTTCTTATCTGAGGACTTGGACAGAAGCCATTTCTCATATTGAGCAAGGTGTCTGTGCGCGCTGGACCTATTTTGTGGCTGTAGTGCCCAGTGTCAGAGTAGAAAATAGCTTAGTCTCTCCATCGCTGGAATCCCATAGTCAGCTTTGACTCGCAAGAAAGGGAGCACCCCTTCAACGTCGAAAAGATGACCCAGAGCGCGGCACTCAGATCTGCGCCACCATGTAAGCCTGGCCTCTCCCACCCCCGGCTAGAACTCTGGATTGTCAAATAGAGGAGTCAGGGGGAGGGGAAAGTTGTCAGGTTGTGTCTTGTGCTGGTCTGATCCCACGCCACCATTGTAGTTTGCGCAATGGGGGACAGATACAGGTTTCGGGGTCTGTGTGGTTTCTTGAGGAAAGGGACCTTCTGAAGCGATGTTCCGGCCACTGCCCTGTCCTGAAACAGCCAGTGCTTCTCTGATTCGACACGGTTCCATTCCACTAGGTACCTCAGCTGTGCTGCGTAAAAGTACAATTGGAGGTCGGGATCCCCAGCCCTCCTTCGCTAGGTGGGAGGAAACTAATGGCTTTTTTCATCCGGGGTCTCCGGCCCTGCCAAATGAACTGCTGAATTTCTGTCTGCATCTTATGGATCATGCAGGGAGGTGGCTGCAGGGGTAGGGTCTGAAATAAGTACAGGATCTTGGGAAGAACCATCATTTTAATAGTGGCTACTCTGCCCAGCCACAAGATCGGGTGGTGTTTCCACCTTTGGATATCGGCACGGATTTGCCTGTGGAGGTTGCGATAGTTGATGTCGTCAGTGGCTTGTGTGGATGAGGCAAGCTGGATTCCCAAATAGGGGATGGCGCTGTGGGACCACTGTAAAGGGTGCTGTTTCTGAAGCTGTTCCACCACTGAGGGTGGGAGGGAGAGATTGAGTGCCACAGATTTCTCTACATTTACTTTGAAGCCTGAGGCCCTGCCAAAGGAATCCAGTTCCTTGAGAAAAGCACCCAGGGAGGTGTCTGGGTCATCAAGCGTCGCCAGGACGTCATCTGCATAGAGACTTATGGTGTGTCTATCTCACCCGAATGGCACCCCGGAGATGCCTGGGTGCGTGCGGATTTTCTGCGCTAGTGGGGCCATTCATAGCGCAAACATGAGGGTGATAGGGGACACCCCTGCCTCGTACCCCTTCCTATCTGAAACGGGGGCGATGTGTGGCCATTAACTCTAACTGTTGCCGTGGAAGACGATAACAATTTAGTATCTGGGCCCTCATCCTCTCCCCCAAGCCGAAGTGTATCAGTACCTGCTCGAGGTAAGGCCAGTGCACCCTATTGAAGGCCTTTTCGGCATCTATGGTCATTAGCATGTATTTGCCCGAGGATCTGGATGCCTTCTCTATGATGTGGAGGACACTTTTGGTATTGTCGCTTGTCTGCCTCTGAGGGATGAAGCCTGCCTGGTCGGGGCCAATTAGGGCGGGCAAGTGCGTGCTCAGCCTGTGGGCCAGTATTCCTGTAAATAATTTCAGGTCTACATTTAGAAGTGAGATGGGCCGGAACGAACTACAGTATGTTTTGTCTTTCCCTGGTTTGGGGATAACTATAATTGCGGCCTCTAACATTAAAGTTCGGATTGCACTGGGCTCTGAGAACGTGTTAAAGAGCCACGTCAGGAGTGGTGTCACTACTGGATGAAAGTTTTGTAAAAGGCTGAGCTAAAGCCATCTGGGCCCGGGGATTTTGCTAGTTTTAACCGGGAGATTGCCGCGATCAACTCCTCAATCCGGATTTCACCGTCTAGGTGCTTGGTTTGCTCCGGGGTCAATGTGGTTGACTGCACGTCTAGCAGGTACCTGTCGCTCTCTGCACTATCCAGTGTTTGGCCAATTTAGAGGCGTGCATAATAATCTTGAAAGGCTTTGGCTATTTCAGTGTCCTCCGACACTAGACCCCCGTCCTGGTCGTGTATCGCCTGGGCACCTTGCCTCTGCCAGTTCTCATGTAGTTTATGTCCTAGAAGGCGGCCACACCTATCCCCCCCCCATGTAAAAGGAGTGACAGAGACGAAGAGCTGCGTACTCCGCTCGATCTAGATCGACCACTGCTAATTGTGATCGCAATGCAGAGAGTTGGCGCCATATTCTGGGGGCTCCTGTCCTCTGGTGAATGTGCTCTAGTTCTCGTATCTGCTGGGAGAGGCCCTCTCTTTTTTCCTTCCGGAGTGCGTTATCTGCAGGGGATATCGCAGTGAATTCGCCCTGAGTAACCATTTTAAGCGCCTCCCATAGTGTTACTGTGCGTATTTCTGGGGTGCCATTGTGTAGGAGATAGTCCCCTAGAACGCGGTGAATTTGTGTCGCCACCTCTGGGTGTTGCAGAAGCGAATCCCTTAGGCGCCACTGTTGGAAAGGGCGTTGCATAGGGGGAAACAACAGTGTAACCGCCACCGGAGCGTGGTCTGAGAGCGTGACTGTGAGTATGTCTGTGTCAATTGCAAGTGTTGAAGGAAGTGGCCCAAAATGGGTCACCCGGGTCACTTACAACCACCCCTTAGCCTTCCAAACAAGTGAAGAGTCGGTCAGACAGCAGAGAATACAAACACTCATTTATTTGTAAATTACACTGCAGTGGAGCCCCAATCTGATCAGCACCCGGAGATGACTGTCGAGGGGACTGGCTTTCACCAGCATAAGGGTACCAATTATACATTTCAGCATGGGCACAAGACACACCCACCCAGTAACTTTCCACAGAAGGCAGCGAAGAACAAAGGGGCACACAGAGATGAGCTAAGAGTCTGAGACCGGGTACACACTATCTCTCTGGCAAGGTCATTCAGTCTGTGCTTGCAGCTGGACTAGTGGGAGCAAACCTCTATCTAAAGGGAAACGTATGCGCAAATTAGTAAGTTTCAGCATTAGAGAAACGAAACTTACCAGGGACCATTTCTCATAAATGAGCAAGTAACAGTTTCAATTTATAATACAAATGGAGTTTTTGAAAGCTAAAATGGTGGCACAGATGTCAACCGAATTAACGCAACATTTGCATCTACCAATTGCGTCTACACCCAATATGCAAATATAATGTATTAGCTATATAATGCTAACATAATATTGGGTAAAACACGAGTAAGATGACAATTTTACGTTTCAATTCTATCAGTGTGTGGAGGTCTTTAGTGCCTATGAGATAGTCGAGCATGGCATATGTTTTATGTGCATTAGAGAAAAAGGAATATTCCCTGGCCTGAGGGTGAGCAGTCCTCCAGAAATCTATCAGCCCCAGTTCCCTCAATCAGGTTTGACCTTGTGTGGACAAGGCACCAGCCTGTCCATGTCATTGTGCAGACCTGTCTAGGGTATTGTTAAAAACTAAATTGAGATCCCCCCATTAGGATTTTACGTTCGTCCGTGGCCATTACCTCCGAAAGTGCCATGTGGAGGACTTTCTCTTGTCCCTCATTCGGTGCATATATCGACCCTATAATCAGTGTGTGACCCCCTATTGTGAATCTGTAGGTGAGGAGCCTTCCTTTAATTTCGGCCTCTTTCTGTACCACTTCACCCCTGAAGGTTCGGGACACCAAAATGGCCACCTAGCTGATTTGGTAGGGCATGAAGAGAACAATTGAATGGGGAACGTACGAGCCCTGAGCCTGTGGCAGTCTTTGGCTAGGAGGTGGGTTTCTTGCAAGATATATATGTCTGCCTTCGTGCTTTCTAAATATGACGTTATTGCTCTGTGCTTTACCGGATTATTCAGTCCCCTGACATTGAGGGTGAGAATTCTAAGATTAGTAGGATGCATTACTGTAGTAACGAGGTCCAGACGTGTAGAGGATCTTCAGATGTTTATTTGTAGATAGTTACAAGAGATGTAGATAAGTCTAGTACAGACCCCACCAGGAGCAGCCAGCATGCTGCTCAGCCCTTCTCAACTGTGACTTCTGACTCCCAACATTCTGTAATACATCATCCTTGGAACATTCCACTGGCAGAGCATGAGGTGACATGAATGACATTAAAGCCAGGATACTACATATCCCCTTTCCTTCTATATAAAAAACGATAATGAAGGTAAACAGAAAGAAAAAACAGAGATTGAGGATAGACAAAGAGGAAATCAGAAACATCACAAACCAAAAAGAGAAGAGAGCAACAAAAAGAGAACACGAAGATATATAGGAGAAAAACAGAGAAGCAACAGGTGAGGAAAACAGATAAATATGATCCATCCTCCCTTCTATAAATAACAATAGAAAAGAAAAGAGGAACACAGCTAAAGAAAACAACAAGAAAGAGGACAACGAAAGCACCAATGACTATCCCTGAACATGTCAGCTGCCAGGCAGACATGCGAGGAGGTAAGGCATACCAGCACAACAACACTAGGGTGAAACCAGATAGAGAAAAAGAAAACTGACAGCAAGAGAAAAGTTCAGAATCCACAGATGACAAAAGAGGAATAGACATCAGGAGGAAAACTGAACAGAAGCAAGAAACAGGGAAGCTGAGAGAAAATACAATGAGATCACTCAAACTTCTCTGCTAAAGTTGAAATGTTAAAATAATTTAAACAACATTGCACAGGAAAAATTGACAGTGAAAAGCAATTAGGCATAACGTTGAGAAAAACATCAAGTGGGAATGAGACCCAAGCAAAACACCCTATATAAAGGTAAAGGTGTACACAAATATGCCAAAATGGAACTAAAACCAATAAAAGAACTAGAAGGTTGAATTAATAGGACTGAAACCCATACTGTACACCTCGCGAAGAGGTCACATGTTGTGCACGGTAATGATGGGATTGTAACCCATATGACACACCTCGCGTAGAGGTCACATGTTGTGCACCGTAGCAATGGGACTATAACCCATGCGACACACCTCGTATAGAGGTCAATTGTTGTGCACCGTAGTGATGGGACTGTAACCCATACGACACCTCGAGTAGAGATAAATTGTTGTGCGCCGTAGAAATGGGACTGAAACCCAAAGTGTACATCGTAGAGATGAGACCGAAACACAAACTGTACATCCTGTGTGTGATAATAGCATACTGGAAGACTGACGTAATGGGACAGGAACCCATATTGTACCCCCCAGTGTGGGGTAAAGTATACTAGAAGTGCATACATATGGGTGAGAACCCATGACTCATCCCTATAAATAGTGTACAAGGATACCGCACCCTTGGGATGAACACCCAAAAGGGTCTAGAGATGCACTCTGTGAAAATGGGACTAGTACCCATCCCCATAATTGTAAATTATGTTAAAACAAACTCTGACAGGATTAAAATACCGTAACCCAACTGGTTCGGTAGACGGGAGATGCATTAAAAAAAAAACAATATTGAATATACATCCCTTTAGGCAACGAAACCTAAAACAGTGGAATTAGAAAAACATAAGCTGTGAACATGAAATTACTCAAATATAGATTCAAATAAAGCAAACTCTGCATACATATGTGAAACCAATTGTAAAAAATATTCATCTAAGCTGGTGAGCTGGTGCCCAGTGACGGCACACTATGCAGACCCGCACTTGTGCATCCCGAGGTAACCTGTAAAGAAAACACAAGTTAAGCTGTAAACCTAGCAAATTCAAAAGTTGAAACCACTACAAGACAATTGTCAACAAACAGTTGTGTACCGTAAATCATTTAACAGTAGTGGTAAACAGTAGTGGTAACCCTAGAATCATGTGGAAAAATGTCACTGTTGCAAAAGTCATTCTCCAAACTAATCGGGCAGGAAAACAAGATCATAGTCATTTTTGAAACGAAAAATGCAGGAAACGGCTTCAGAAAGTAAATTCCAAAGTACTTTACCAGAAATGCATGAAACGGAGAGTCTTCACCTCAAAACAAATGCCTCGACGACGAGGGTTCCGCCTGTATATCCAGTCAAGGAAACACTGAGTTGTGTGTCGTGCACGGACTCCATCTGGTTTGGTTAAAACTTCATTGAGGCAAAGTGAGGCAGCATTGTTTGGGAAAAAAAAACGAAAGCAACAACAGTGTAGTAGAAATCCTCGGGCACCTTCAATTGTCCGTGGAAAATCGGCAAAAGACGTGGTTGGCAACCAGAATAAACCGGAACACTTTCGGTTGCTGCCAACCACAAGATGGCGGCACGTAGAAGGACGTAATGCCGGGTGACTCAAGGCACGCCCATGCATGCAGGCGTCCAGAAACAGCCCTGCATAGCGTGGAAGACACAACGATTCCTGAGGAGAAGCAGGCGAGAAACAGTGCGTAGGCTTGCATCAGATTTCGACGAGGATTGAGCCTCCGATGGATGCCGACGTCAGAAACAGTCTGCACGTGCCTTGTAGGAATGCTGCAGCATCTTTCATAGACGGTATGGCTCGCGCGCAAGTCTCATGGTACATAACGGTACATTTTCAACTCTCAACTGTAACGCCAAGCGTTTGCCTCAAAATCCAAAACTGATGCAAAATAAACCACTCCGTAACGAGGCGCCAGGTTTCTCAAATCCATTCAGCATGTAGAAAGCTGCTGGGCACAACACTTCAGTTTAAGTTCAGCAAACACTCCAAAACTGACAAACATGCACCCTGTTGGTACGCTGTAGATGATAGGACCACTAGAACCAGTCCAAAAGCAACAGTACCTTGAATAAGTGAGTCCACTTGTAGAATGTCCAAGAAGCTTACCCTCACTGAAGGCTCAGCGCAAGTAGATGTGGTCGATGAGACAGAGGACAGCACGCTTGAACAGGGCCTGTCCGATGTATGGACACTGGTGGGGATATGAGGCGTGCAGTTCCAGTTCCAGTTACTTTTTTCCTTGAGTTTAGGTTTCTTGTTGCAAGATTAAAACATATCTCTCAACTGTGACTATATCTTCTTTTCTTGAGCACGTAGAATGGGGTAAGTTACCAGATCGTCGCCAATAACATGTAGTAACGAGGTCCAGATGTGTAGAGGATCTTCAGATGTTTATTTGTAGATAGTTACAAGAGATGTAGATACGTCCAGTACAGACCCCACCAGGAGCAGCCAGCATGCTGCTCAGCCCTTCTCAACTTGACTTCTGACTCCCAGCTTCTGTAATACATCATCCTTGGAACATTCCACTGGCAGAGCATGAGGTGACATGAATGACATTAAAGCCAGGATACTACAATTACTTAGGATAGACATCATGTCTGTTGAGTAGACCCCGGGAACTGGTTGCCCAGGCAGTTCTCTAGCTCCGAGGGGGGTGGTACCCTGAGCCCCTACGTCGTGCCCTGTGGTGAAAATGTTAGGTGAATGGAGGACCCCAAAAGTAACCCTTGAACACCTTATAACAAAAACAACTAGATGAACTAATAGAATGTGCATAATCAGTCCTTTGGCCAGTCTTGGCTGCCAGGGAGTAAATATGGGGTCCATATTGTGACCAAACTGCCGGCGCCACCCCCCCTCCCGCCACCCACCCCGGGCTCTCTGAGGGACATTAGCCCTCTTGTTAAGCTTATACATCCTCAGTCTTTGCCAATGCTGCCGGGATAGACTCCAGTGCCTCCTGTTGGCCCTTCATGATCTCCGGCCGATCCGGCCTTCTCGGCGTTCGCCTGGAGCCTTGTCGTCGCTATCTAGGTTGCTGCTCACCCTGGCCGGGGGGCGAGGCCCTCCTGTCTCTGTTTCCTTCCGACTGTTCCAGGCCCAGCAACCGGCAGGCCTCAGAGAGGGAGCGTATTTGTTGGAGCTTGCCACCCCAATGATAAATAAGCCTGAAAGGGTGGCCCCATGAGTAAGCAATATCTTGTTTGCGGAGATGTATAGTGACTGGATAGAACTCCCTTCATTTTTGTAGTGTGAGCGAGGCAAGGTTTTGATATAGTGTCGGGGTTTGGTCTCTGAATGTGATAGGATGCAGTGCCTGTGCTTTGCGCAATATCTCCTCTTTGGTTTGGAAGTCATGCACACAGACTAAAATGTCTGCGGGGGGGCCTTGTCGGAGCGAGGCGGGCCCACTCAGTGTGCTCTGTCCAGTTTAAGTTCTGTACCAAGAGGGTTACCGAGTACATGATTGAAGAGATCGCTCACGAAGCCGAAGATGTCTCTTCCCTCTGTTTTGGCCGTGATTCCTCGTATTCTAATGTTGTTCCTGCGTGACCGATTCTCAAAGTCCTCCAGATGGGACTGCAGGTCTATATGATGGTCTTGGAGTGGGAGGACCTCCTGCTGTCGGGCTTCCACCTCCGTGTCTCGACTGTCCCCTTTGTCTTCTAGGGCTGCAACTCTTTCCCCGAGAGCGTCCACATCTCTTCTGGTCTCTTTGATCTCTTGCGCGAGGTCTTTCTTAACTGTCTGGAGGTCCTTCCAAAGCGCTGTGAAGAGCGACTCCAAGAACGCACGTGTCACTGGTTGTTCTGTTGGGCTTTCGGTCTGTGTGCAGGACGTCTCCCCGGGCACGGGGCTGTCCGCTGTGCCACTGCCGGGAGGTCGTGTGAGCATGACTTTGAGAGATCGGTCCTTCCTTACCCGACTGGTGGACATTGCTCTTTTTCTTAAGCTTCTATTGCTAACTGCTCCTCGGGGTCCAAGCACCAGGTTGCCATTCTCGTCCTCTTGGGCTGTAACCTTCTATGTGTGCTAGCACTAGGCTTCTGAGTCCCGTTGCGTCCGCGCAAGGTTACCGAGCCCCCAGACGTCTTCCACTAGCCGCCCCGGACGCCCAAGTACCAGGGACACTGGGTTTCAATATTGCCCCAGCACCACGGGGCGCTGCCGCCGTTCCCTGGCTGAGTCCTGCCTCTTCCTGATGGCATGGTGTCACAGGGTAACTGGCGGTTGCTGAGGTGGGGGCCGATGTGGGGTCCACGCCCTCCTCCAGATGTTCCCGATTGTCCGTGGGCCCCTAGAAGCAGTAGGGACCCCAATGGGACCCCGAGGGCCACCACCCTCCTTCGAGGCCTCGGCACGTCTCCGGCCTCCCAGTCAAGGGGGGCATTACTGCCACTTTGATCTGGCATTTGCCGCTAGCGATGATCACTGTTCTTTACAACACGCCAGCGGGGGGGCAATACAGGGCCTTAATTCACTTCGTTGGGGCTTGCGGAAGCCCCACTTCTGAGGCACCGTTCGCCACCCTGGCTGCGGCGGCTGTCGCAGGGTAGGAGTGCGCACTGGCCTCACTCCCGTCTGCCTCCCTTCTTCTGACTGCTCGTGCTCCAAGGCCCATGTGTGGGCGCCAGGCTTGTCTTGGCTTGTTATCCACCGCGACTGGGGGAGGGGCCCCTTCCCTGGGTAGTCACTCGCCGATAGACCCGCAGCTCAGCGGGCAGCATCAGTGTCTTTCTCCCGTGCTAGCCTCCCTCCCCACCAGCACTCAGGTCTCAAGGCCTAAACGCGAGCGTGTCGCCTCGGCCTCCTCTTTCCACCCGTCAATTCTCCTCACCTCGGTAGGGGGCGCAGGACCAGGACTCCGGTGTCGAATGCTAGCTCCGGTTGGTTTCAAGGAGCGCTCCTGGGGCTCGTGCTAGGCCGCGAGGCCGTGGGCATCCGTAGGCGCCCCATCCAGGTCACGGCGAGATCTAGCCGCACCTCCGGCTACGGCCCCGTCCCCGCTATTGCTTGACTCCGCCGATTCACCCTGCTCGGTGCTGGCCCTTGGGACCCCTTGCCGCCCATCAGCCGCTCTGCTAGCAGAACACTCAGCCTGATTTGTTGCGGGCAGGGCCAGTCTCCGACCTATCGCGGTGGGCCGCCATCTTCTCCCGGCCATAACGTCGTCGCCCCATGCCTCGGTACCGGACTCTCGTGGAGAGGCCGTGCTGCTCCGCTTTTGCCAGAATCACCTGGGTCCAGATTTCGGGTGCTCCACACACACCACGATGTGTGAATTCGGCTAGGATGTTGCTACGGGCCGGCAGCTGGCAGGAGCGACGGAGCAAAGCGTCCTACCTCGCTGCCATCTTGGCCACGACCCCCTGTTCTCTTTTTAAAGATGTGAGGCATTCTGGCTTCTCTTCAGAGCCTCTGAGGTGCAGTGCCGCAGTGGGCTAGACGGGCACAAGCTCATCAGTGTCCGATTGAAAATGGCGTCATCAGCACCAGAACAATCAGGCCACTGAACCATAAGTGTTTGTTGACACATTATCAGGAAAGGGCTCTGCCCCTCTTGGCCACAGGCCTTCTGCCCAACTCTTTCAAACCCTGGTCCATTCATCCCTCTAGAACAGCGGTCCTTTCATCATTCTTGAACCACAGCCCATGCTTCTCTCTTGAACTCCTGCCCATGTACCCATTCCAAATGCTAGCCCATGCACCCCTCTTGAACCCCGGCCTATGCACCCATTCCAAACCCTAGCCCATGCACCCCTCTTGAACCCCGGCCTATGCACCAATTCCAAATCCTAGCCCATGCACCCCTCATGAACCCCTGCTTTTGCACCTATTCCAAATCCTAGCCCATGCTTCCCTCTTGAACCCTAGTCCATGCACACATCCCAAATTCTAGCCCATGTTTCCCTCATGAACCCCTGCATATGCACCCATTCCAAATCTTAGTCTATGCATCCCTCTTGAACCCTGGCCTATGCACCCATTCCAAATCCTAGCCCATGCTTCCCTCTTGAACCCTAGTCCATGCACCTACCCAAATTCTAGCCCATGCTTCCCTCTTGAACCCCTGCATATGCACCCATTCCAAATCTTAGCCAATGCATCCCTCTTGAACCCTGGCCTATGCACCCATACCAAATCCTAGCCCATGCACCCCTCTTGAACCCCTGCCTTTGCACCCATTCCAAATCCTAGCCCACGCTTCCCTCTTGAACCCTAGCCTATGCACCCATCCCAAATCCTAGCCCATGCTTCTCTGTTAAACCCTGGCCTATGCACCCATTCCAAATCCTAGCAGATGCGACCCTCTTGAACCCCAGCCTTTGCACCCATCCCAAATTCTAGCCCATGCACCCCTCTTGAACCCTGGCCTATGCACCCATTCCAAACCCTAGCCCACGCTTCCCTCTTGAACCTCTGCCTATGCAACCATTCCAAATCCTAGCCGATGCTTCCCTCTTGAACCCCAGTCCGTGCACACATCCCAAATTCTAGCCCATGCTTCCCTCTTGAACCCCTGCATATGCACCCATTCCAAATCTTAGCCTATGCATCTCTCTTGAACCCTGGGCTATGCACCCATTCCAAATCCTAACCCATGCACTCCTCTTGAACCCCTGCCTTTGCACACATTCGAAATTCTAGCCCATGCACGCCTCTTGAACCCCGGCCTATGCACCCATTCCAAATCCTAGCCCATGCTTCCCTGTTGAACCCCTGCCCATGCACCCATTCCAAATTCTAGCCGATGCAACCCTCTTGAACTCCTGCATATGCACCCATCCCAAATCCTAGCCCAAGCTTCCCTCTTGAACCTCTGCCCATGCACCCATTCCAAATCCTAGCCATTGGTTCCCTCTTGAACCTCTGCCTATGCACCCATTCCAACTCCTAACCCACGCTTCCTTCTTGAACCCCAGCCTTTGCACCCATCTCAAATCCTAGCCCACGATTCCCTCTTGAACCCCAGCCTATGCACCCATCCCAAATCCTAGCCCGAGCTTCTCTCTTAAACCCTGGCCTATGCACCCATTCCAAATCCTAGCCGTTGCGACCCTCTTTAACCCCAGCCTTGGCACCCATCCCAAATCCTAGCCCAAGCTTCCCTCTTGAACCCCAACCTATGGACCCATTCCAAATCCTAGCCCATACTTCCCTCTTGAACCCCGGCCTATACACCCATTCCAAATCCTAGCCCACGCTTCCCTCTTGAACCCCCGCCAATGCATCCATTCCAAATCCTAGCCGATGCGACCCTCTTGTGAACCCTAGGCTTTGTACCCATCCCAAATCCTAACCCACGCTTTCCTCTTGAACCCCGGCCTATGCACCACCCATCTCAAATCCTAGCCCATACTTCCCTCATGGGCCCGACACATGCACCTATTCCAAATTCTAGCCGATGCGACCCTCTTGAACCCTAGCCTTTGCACCCATCCCAAATCCTAACCCACTCTTTCCTCTTGAACCCCGGCCTATGCACCCATCTCAAATCCTAGCCCATACTTCCCTCATGGGCCCGACACATGCACCTATTCCAAATCCTAGCCTATGCTCCCCTCCTGAACCCCTGTCTATGCACCCATTCCAAATCCTAGCCCACGCTTCCCTCTTGAACCCTGGCCTATGCACCCATTCCAAATCCTAGGCCACGATTCCCTCTTGAACCCCTGTCTATTCACCCATTCTAAATCCTAGCCCATGCTTCCCTCTTGAACCCCAACCTATGCACCCATTCCAAATCCTAGCCCACGCTTCCCTCTTGAACCCCGGCCTATGCACCCATCTCAAATCCTAGCCCATACTTCCTTCTTGAGCCCGACACATGCACCCTTTCCAAATCCTAGCCTATGCTCCCCTCTTGAACCCCAGCCTTTGCACCCATCCCAAATTCTAGCCCATGCACCCCTCTTGTACCCCGGCCTATGCACCCATTACAAATCCTAGCCCACGCTTCCCTCTTGAACCTCTGCCTATGCACCCATTCCAAACCCTAGCTGATGCTTCCCTCTTGAACCCTAGTCCATACACACATCCCAAATTCTAGCCCATGCTTCCCTCTTGAACCCCTGCATATGCACCCATTCTAAATCTTAGCCTATGCATCCCTCTTGAACCCTGCCCTATGCACCCATTCCAAAGTCTAGCCCATGCACCCCTCTTGAACCCCTGCCTTTGCACCCATTCCAAATTCTAACCCATGCACCCCTCTTGAACCCCGGCCTATGCACCCATCCCAAATCCTAGCCCATGCTTCTCTCTTGAACCCCTGCCCATGCACCCATTCCAAATTCTAACCGATGCAACCCTCTTGAACCCCTGCATATGCACCCATCCCAAATCCTAGCCCACGCTTCCCTCTTGAACCCTAGCCTATGCACCCATTCCAAATCCTAGCCCATGCTTCTCTCTTGAACCCCGGCCTATACACCCACTCCAAATCCTAGCCCACGCTTCCCTCTTAAACCCCCGCCCATGCATCCATTTAAAATCCTAGCCGATGCGACCCTCTTGAACCCCAACCTTTGCACCCATCCCAAATCCTAACCCACTCTTCCCTCTTGAACCCCCGCCTATGCACCCATCTCAAATCCTAGCTCATACTTCCCTCTTGAGCCCGACATCTGCACCTATTCCAAATCCTAGCCTATGCTCCCCTCCTGAACCCCTGTCTATGCACCCATTCCAAATCCTAGCCCACGCTTCCCTCTTGAACCCCGGCCTATGCACCCATTCCAAATCCTAGCCCACGCTTCCCTCTTGAACCCCTGTCTATGCACCCATTCCAAATCCTAGCTCATGCTTCCCTCCCTCTTGAACCCCTGCCTATGCACTCATCTCAAATCCTAGCCCATACTTCCTTCTTGAGCCCGACACATGCACCCTTTCCAAATCCTAGTCTTTGCACCCATTCCAAATCTAGCCCGTGCACCCCTCTTGAACCCCAGCCTTTGCACCCATCCCAAATCCTAGCCGATGCGACCCTCTTGAACCCCTGCCTAGTATCCACCCATCTCAAATCCTAGCCCATACTTCCCTCTGATATGTTTTGATAGGTCCTTTAATTGTGACCCATAAACATACTTTCCTCGTGGTTCAGAGTTAGCATCGTCATCATTGTGATCCACATTTTGTTTTTTGGATGCAGATTCTTCTACGGCAGAGTGAACAGCTTCCTTTGCACCCATTTCAAATGCCAGCCCATGCTTCCCTCTTGAACCCCTGCCTATGCACCTATTCCAAATCCAATCCCATGCTTCCCTCTTGAACCCCTGCCTATGCACCTATTCCAAATCCTAGCCTATGCTTCCCTCTTGAACCCCTGTCTGTGCACCCATTCCAAATCCTAGCCCATACTTGCTTCTTGAACCCGACACATGAACCCATTCCTAATCCTAGCCTATGCTTCCCTCTTGAACCCCTGTCCCATCCCAAATCCTAGCACACGCTTCCCTCCTAAACCCCTGCCTATGCACCCATACCAAATCCTAGCCCATGCTTCACTCTTGAACCCAGCACATTCAGGCACCCAAATCCTATCCCACACTTCCTTTATGAACCCCTGCCTATGCACCCATCCCAAATCCTAGCCCACGCTTCCCTCTTGAACCCCTGCCTATGCACTGTTGGAACCGACCGTGTTTGGTTGGCTGAAGGGATGCACCCAGCCAGGCAGAACTACTGCTCCCATGAAGAGCAGGTGATTACACTTGCTGTATAACCCATGCTCACCCTTGGGTAGCTTGGCACTGAGCAGTCAAGCTTACTACAGAGGCAATGTGTAAAGCAAAGGCACAGCAGCCACTCACGATAAATGCACTAAGCGTCACAAAAGAGACTTCACACAGGATGTATGTAAATACATTTATAGTCAACACACATATTCAATCATTATAACATGACCATCATATACTTTTGGGCATAAAACACAATCAGAAATATTACTAGCAATACTAGTCCCACTCGTTTGGTTATGCTTTCACTAGTAGGCACACTATGGACAATTCCTAATCTAACTCCCCCTCCCCCCAATTTAGAGAGAGCACCCTTATGTGGTGCACGATATCAAGATTATGTACATGCACAAAACATAGAACACTTTTTAGCAGCACTGTGGGCCAAAGCTATGCGGGAGAAACCCAATGTCAAAAGGTATTGTGCTTTTGGCACCAATCAACGTATAAGGCGGCACCGCCGGCCAGTGTGGTGAGTCACAGGCGGTCTGCACATGATCACTCCCACACACTCAATCCAAACCAATATGCGGTGCGACGGGTATCAACCAGTCCGTACAGCACACTCTTACATACACATACGCACTCAACACCTTAATGCGGTGCCACTGGTACCCAGCAGTTATATGGTTCCCCCTCTGCAGACTCCGTGGCCCAAGCCTCCCTCCACCCTCAAGTTCACCCCTATTGTCCTATACCCCTGGATGAAAGATATCCAGCCCCGCCTCCCGGACTCTGGGCAGCACTCGGCCAAAGTCACACACAGTCTAGGTCACCAGGCAGGTGGGAATATGTAACAGTTTTAATTAGGAGGTAGACGTAAACAAGGGAGAGGTTAGCAGCCACTCAGGAAGTTCACCCACAAGTCTCAAAACAAAAAGGAGTCACGCAGTCTCTTGACCCGCTTCTGAACTGTCTCTGAAGCATTTCCTCGACCCAGTCAATCTCTCTTGCTACTACCTGGTGCCACAATGTCTTTGGGAGGGGCCAGGTGTGGAGAGGACAGTTTGCCTGCTGCGATGAGGATCAACAAGGAAACCCCCTATGAATGGGGAGTAACACAGGGGAGCATCTCGGTAGGATGAGATGCCCGATTGATACACGATGATCCGGGTTTCGCCCAGGCAATCCGAGCACAGCGTCTGGTGCACATTGGTATGAGTTGCACCATGCACTTCAGATTTAGAACATGATCAGTTGCAAATTTCACACCTCCTTGAAAAGGAAGCACAATGACCGGTGCACATCGAGTTGGGTTGCAAAAGGCAATTCCAGTCACACACACAGTGAAGAGTTGCAATTCTGTACCTCTTTGGAAATGAGGCACAACGTCCAGAACACAATGATACAGGTTGCACCAGACCAGCCCAGTCACACACGAGCAGGCGCAAGTTCAGCAGACCCAAATGAGGTAGAATGTGTCACTTCTCCGGGTACACCCCCACCTCCGAGGGTCACACCCTGCAATTGGACCCTGACCAGTAATGAGCATGCAGTCGCGTGCTGCACGAAAGAAATGCAGCATGATCAACAAAACAGGCCATGTGGGGTCCCACAGCCGGTGAATCCGCTCATACGTGTGTCTGTGCGCATGCACAAGCCTGCGTTGGCAGACGGCACACGCACTCACAGGCACCATAGGTGTTGATGCGCACTCACAGCGGCCTGTAATGGCAAGCGGCTCATGAGTTTACTCACGCTACATGCTAGTGCGGAACCACAGGTCTGCAATGACAGTTCGGCCCGTGTTTCAGAACATGAAATCCGCACCACTTCCCAACACAGATAGGAAGGGCGCGTGCACTTTCAAACCGTAGTTAGGGTAGGAAAGGGCCCAAAGCCCGGAGGCCACAAAAGAGAATCTGCAAAACTCAGGTGGAAAAAGCAAAAAAGTTCCGGGAACCGATACCTGACGAGTATGAGATCCAACATGCACCCATTACAAATCCTAGCCCATGCGACCCTCTTGAACTGCAGCCCATGCACCCAAGCCTAACCCATTCATCTCTCTTGAACCCTGTTCCTTGGACTTATCTAGAATCCGGGTCCTTGCATCCTTCTTGAACCCTGGCACTTGTACCCATCCCAAACTTCGGCACACGGATGCCCCTCGAATCTGGTCCATGTATCTCCCTTGAACCACAGACCATGCAGTCTACTTGAACCCCAGCCCATGCACCCATCCTATATCTTAGCCCGTGCTTTCCTCTTGAACCCCATCCCATGCACCCATCCTATATCTTAGCCCGTGCTTTCCTCTTGAACCATGGCCCATGCACCCATCCTATATCTTAGCCCGTGCTTTCCTCTTGAACCATGGCCCATGCACCCATCCTATATCTTAGCCCGTGCTTCCCTCTTGAACCATGGCCCATGCACCCATCCTATATCTTAGCCCGTGCTTTCCTCTTGAACCATGGCCCATGCACCCATCCTATATCTTAGCCCATGCTTCCCTCTTGAACCATGGCCCATGCACCCATCCTATATCTTAGCCCATGCTTCCCTCTTGAACCATGGCCCATGCACCCATCCTATATCTTAGCCCGTGCTTCCCTCTTGAACCATGGCCCATGCACCCATCCTATATCTTAGCCCGTGCTTTCCTCTTGAACCATGGCCCATGCACCCATCCTATATCTTAGCCCGTGCTTCCCTCTTGAACCATGGCCCATGCACCCATCCTATAGCTTAACCCACGCTTCCCTCTTGAACCCGCAGCCATCCTATATCTGAGCCCATGCTTCCCTCTTGAACCAGCAGCCATCCTATTTCTTAGCCCATGCTTCCTTCCCTCTTGAACCTGCAGCCTTCCTATATATTAGCCCATGCTTCCCTCTTGAACCCCTGCCTATGCACCTATCCTATAGCTTAACCCACGCTTCCCTCTTGAACCCGCAGCCATCCTATATCTTAGCCCATGATTTCCTCTTGAACCCGCAGCCATCCTGTATCTTAGCCCATGCTTTACTCTTGAACCCGCAGCCATCCTATATCTTAGCCCATGCTTTCCTCTTGAGCATGCCCCATGCATTTCATAGTTTCGATTTAAAACTTCTATCTGTACGTTGCTTTGTAAATAAGTACATTGCACTTGGTAAAAGCCAACCAGACATTGCTTTGTTTGTGCTAGCCCATGTCTCCATCTGGCTGGGGGGCTGTGGGACATGCTGGCCTGTGGTGCACTGTGAAACATGCTGGCTTGTGGTACACTGTGAGACATGCTGGTCTATGGTGCGTTGGTAACGGGGGTTGTGAGACATGCTGGCCTGTGTTGCGGCGGTACTGGGGACTGTGAGACATGCTGGCCTGTGGTGCACTGTGAGACATGCTGGCTTGTGGTACACTGTGAGACATGCTGGTCTATGGTGCAGTGGTAACGGGGGTTGTGAGACATGCTGGCCTGTGTTGCGGTGGTACTGGGGGCTGTAAGACATGCTGGCCTGTGTTGCGGTGGTATTGGGGGCTGTGAGACATGCTGGCCTGTGGTGCAGTGTGAGATATGCTGGTCTGTGGTGCAGTGGTACTGGGGGTGACTGGAGTCTGGGGCTACGGTATTGGTGGCGGTGTTTACTGTGGCGTTAAACAGCGCTGAATTCTAGCGCCTGTTGTTTCATTCTTGCACGTCTGTTGTGCAGCTACACCGGAAGAAGTGACAACATATTTGTTATTACACGTGGGGGAGGTGCTTTCCACAGCATATCCCTCCCCCTCCCCCCATCACCTTTCAGGTGTATGAATAGACATTGGTGTTTCCTTAGGGTGTCTTGCCGCGCCCCATGTGTGCTGAGTTGATAACTTCGTTGGTTGTAGATCTGAGCAGGTGTGTGAAAGTTCGACGGGTGGGTCTACAATGTACCTGTGTGTCTAGGGCTTTAAGTGGGATGAAAAACTAGGGGGGATCTCTTAAAGGGGCGAGGTAAACCTGTTGAAGGGGCGTGGCCAACACAATTAGTGGCGCGGCCTAAATCAGAACTAGAATTGTGACGCGTCCACCCTGCCAAGAAGTTGAGCCCCACAGAAGTATGTTGAACTTGTCCTGGTGTAATTTTCAGACACCTGCAGCGCCTATACGTTGTCTGCTTTCCATTGCCAGTAGAAAGGTGCAGGCAGCGAGGGAGCTTTTCAAAGTTAGGGGCCATCAAGTCTCCTTTTGTTTGAATATGCTGAGTGGAGGCAGCCTGGAACCTCACACTTAAAAGTAAATGGAGGGGAAACAAAGGCACACAGCTTGTTATCTCTTCGCAGGTACTTAAGAGAGGCATGCTTTTGACTTTGTTCAGTCAATGTATATAAATGCATGCACTGTAAGAAAGTCATATGTGTTGGTCTGTCCCAGTATTTACACAAATAACAATTTCAATTGCACTTTTGTATTTCTTTTATTGCCCTACACAACCCATTTCAGGGTGTCAGAGCTCTTTACATGACATACACATTACACATTGACAATAAATCATGTACATGTGTAAATCATTGTACAAGATGAGTTACATGAGACAGGGTTACAAGGTGTAGGAGTCACAAGTCCTTATGTCACTGTGCTATATTAGAAGGATTACAATTTATGAAATGCAGGTAACAAAAGGATCTGTGTTAAAAGCAGTAACCCACTTTACTATCTACATAAAATAAATATCTGTCATCTGGATGTTACCTGATGTGCTTTGAAGGAGACACATTATCCTTCTATACTACTTTGATTCAAATCTGGGATTTCACAAGCACAGATCCCTCCAACAAACGCGTTCACCTCCAGAGTTATCTCACCATTACTACTATTCCCTGAGATTTACTGGGCACCTTCACAGCAGATGCCTTAACCCAATCAAATACTTTAAAATGCAGACTTTGCAACCAATTAAGCAGAACAGATTTACTACCATGCTTCTCCTTGTTGCCAATATCTTTGTGGCAGGGTTAAAAAAAAAAAATGTATTAGTTGAGGCCCAGATTTTGCGTCAGGATTCCGCCACTTTTTTGCAACAACCCCAAAGCAAAATCTAATTTTTAAAATCTCATAATGCGCTTAAATGTGCTCATGATATACCCGATAAACATGTGTGCGGTCTTAATATCTGATGTCACTTCTTGTTATCTACAGCGGATGCTGTCGGGTCAAGCAATTGCTTAGTATATTATGCCGGAATAAAGTTTTAAACCAGTCAATGCAGTGACATATGCGAATCAAGTGAGACAAAGTGACATAGTGGTGATACCAGTGTTGGGAAAATAATTTCTACATATATATATATATATATATCCACACCAGGATTCCTCACTCCGAAGGGAAAGAAACCAGAGGGACACAACGGGGAGCACAGGAGAACATCTTTATTGCAGCGTGGTAGGCATGACGCGTTTCGTCTTCATTGACTTTCTCAAATGCCACAAACACCTGAAACTGACTCCTGCCGCCATTCAAACGACCCATTTTGCTCCCATTGGTTGGAGCCCAGCAGAGTCAACCAATAGCACTAACACATTGTTTAGCAGTCCCCCTTGGCAGACTCCAGCTCCCAGCAAGCACCATCCCGGCTTGCAGGTAAGTGTTTTGGCTGTCGACTCCTTGTAACCCGTAGTGAGTGCTGGTGATCAGTGTATATATATATATATATATTCCACAGAACTCCTCAAACTCAATGGTCAGAGAATTAGCACTCAAGGCAACAGTAAAAACAGTGTGTGGAACTTGTAGTCTATTTCAACATGAATATGTAACTTTTCAAAACCTCTCAGTTTAAAGTGTAAACTGTAGGAAACTCGTAAGTGAGCAGCTGTAAACAAATATCTAGTCAGTGCCACTGAAAAGTATTCATATCCGCAGTAAAGACTGTGGTTTTACATTATGCATTGACACTCACCAGATTGGCTGTATGAAAACATGGACTGGAATTCAGTTCCAATACTTAGCCACAACAGAAGAGTCCATTTTAGTCAAAGTCATTTGTCTAAAAATAAACGCACTCAACAGGGCTGCCTACAATCAATTTCAACAACTGTGCCATCTTTGCACTTGGGCCTCGGCCTCAATTGAACATGGAAAATACTCCAAGAATTACACTGAATATTACTGTCTCAAATTACACTTCAAAAGTTTTTCTTCAATGTGCCTTAGTGTAAATAAATCGAGTAGTCTCTCCAAATATTTAATGACAACACAGCAGAATATTCACATGTCGGTGTGTCCAGTGACATCCGATCCCATAGTCCAGCACTCTTGCCTCCACCGCTAGGCTTGTGCCTTCACAGTGTCCAGTTCCCAACACCCTGTTAGTCCTCGATGCCGTTTCGATGGGCTTACTGCAGTGGATCAAGGCCCCCACCAAGGGAGTGCTTCAACTCCCAGTGTCGAACCAGCGCCTCCAATACAGCTCCCTCTTCACCTCCTATCAGTCTTTGTGCTGGGGGGGCTCACCAGCTGCGGCATTCCTAATCCTGGGTTGCGGTATTGCTGGTGTGCATCCTGAACGCTGGTGGTGCTACGAAGAGGCCCCGCCGCTGGTGCCTCATAACAACTCCACAGAACTCCTCAAACTCAATGGTCAGAGAATTAGCACTCGAGGCAAGAGTAATTTGACTGTTGTAATCGATCTGGTCTCCCCAGACCCAGCAACATTAAAAAAGAAGATACGCGTTTTGGCAGTTCCACTGCCTTTGTCAATCTATATATATATAATATATATATATTACCTACTTGCGGTTGCCAGTAGGTAGTTATAGTTAGGACCTAGTTTCCATAGGAAAAGCGTTTTTTGATTTGCCAATAACTTTGGCGCCGTTTGATGAATCTTCACGACATTTTCAAAACTTTTGGCCCGCTCAGGTCAGCTGCTGTCCTGAAAGTTTTGGGGTGATTCGTCAAGCGGGGGCCGAGAAAAAATGGGGGTCCCAAAACGTGTTTTCTCCATGTTAATTTCCATAGGAAACTTTAGACACGGCTACAGCCTCAACTGCTGAACGGAATTACACCAAATTTGGCAAAAAGGTAGCTTTTGGTCCAGAAAGCACGCTTTTTTTTCTAAATGGTGTAAATTTGTTCAGTAGTTTTTGAGATATTTAAAAATTTACAGATATCGATATTTGAGAATTGTGATATCTGATTGGCTGAACCCTCCCGATCACTAGCTTGTTTTATGATTGGCTGCCAACACTTCAAACCAGGAAGTGTTGGTAGCCATCTTGTGACTCAGTAGAACCGAGTCACAAGAAAAAAGGTAAAAGACAAGAAAAGGGGGCAGGGTAGAAAATGGCTGAACGCCTAGGCCTGGTCAGAGGGACCACCAGGGCCAAAAAAAGCATTTTTTTTACAAAGAAAAATTCGGTGAGATTCGCGAATCCCGCCGGAAAAAAAAACCGAAGTGCTGTGTCCCACGCTTTGTTTTAATGAGCCCCCGGCCTCCTGGTACCTCCTGTAAGTCCAACACAGCAGAATTCCTGAGCGCAGGTCAGAGGCCCAGTCCCCTTTCTGCACCACCCTGCAAACGCGACTACTATGTTATAGTTATAAATTAGCATTTAAAAAACCTTAGAAATTTACTGAAAAAACCATAGGTTTCAGGGACGTTATAGTTATAAATTAGGATTTAAAAAACCTTAGAAATTCACTGAAAAAACCATAGGTTTCAGAGACGTTATATTTAGAAATTAGCATTTAAAAAACCTTAGAAATTCACGGAAAAAAACACAGGTTTAAGGGACGTTATAGTTAGTTGGACATTTCACTCGTACAAAACCAGAGAAATTCGGCCGTTATAGTTAGTTGAGCTAACTATAACACGCGCCCCCGCAATGCACTGCTGATGACGTCACATATTACCTCACTCATGACATGGTCAGTAAACCCCCCATATATTTGCATATTGCCCCCGGGACCTGGCCCACCCAGGGGCTCATTAAAGCGAAGCGCGGGACACCGCGCTTTGTTTTTTTTTTCCGGCGGGATTTGCGAATCCTGCCGAATTCTTTTTCACAAAAATACTTTTTTTGGCCCTGGGTGTCCCTGTGGGAACCCCTAACCAGGCCTAGGGGGTCAGGGCGTTTGTACCCTGCCCCCTTTTCTTGTTTTTTACCTTTTTTCTTGTGACTCGGTTCTACCGAGTCACAAAATGACTGCCAACACTTCCTGGTTTGAAGTGTTAGCAGCCAATCAGAAACAAGCTCGTGATCGGGCGGGTTCAGCCAATCAGATCTCACAATTCTCAAATATCGATATCTGTAAATCTTTAAATTTCTCAAAAACTCCTGAACGGATTTACACCATTTAAAAAAAAGGGTGCTTTCTGGACCAAAAGCTACCTTTTTGCCAAATTTGGTGTAATCCCATTCAGCAGTTCAGGCTGTAGCCGTGTCTAAAGTTTCCTATGGAAATTAACATTGAGAAAACACGTTTTGGGACCCCCCTTTTTTCTCGGCCCCCATTTGACGAATCACCCCAAAACTTTCAAGACAGCAGCTGACCTGAGCGGGCCAAAAGTTTTGAAAATTTTGTTAAGATTCGTCAAACGGCGCCAAAGTTATTGGCAAATCAAAAAACGCTTTTCCTATGGAAACTAGGTCCTAACTATAACTACCTTCTGGCGACCGGCAGTAGGTAATATATATGTAAAAATGTATTTTCCCTACACTGATATCACCACTGTGTCACTTTGTCTCACTTGATTCACATATGTCACTGCTCGCACTTTTGTTTTTATTTAAAAAAATATATATATATATTAGAACAGGAAAACAAACAAACGAGAGCAAGCAGACATACTACATGGCATCACAGAATAAATACCAAGAGGCACAAGTAACAATTGTCCAATAGATAACAACACTAATTTCCATGGAGATGCATTGATAAATCTGAATTAATAACAACTATAAAAATACTCAATAGAAAATATAATATAGAGAGTATATAACATAGTTCTCAGTAACCTGTATTAAACTATGGTTGATGCTCAAGCTTACTCCCAATGATGCCCCACAAATCCATATGTCCGTACCTAATTATTACTGACAACTATGCTCTAGAATAGCTACATCAAACTGGTGTACAATCCATTTAAAGTGCATATAAGACTAGCAGCAGATATACCTTGAAACCTATAGAAAGTGCAGTGTACCGGTGTCCTAGCAAACAAAGAAGGTCACAAACTATCTAAAGTGCTTTGTGCTGATAGCAGCGGTTATTATTAAATGAAGTGCTAAGTTTAACTAATATCTGAACGATACCTTCATCACATTTCGCAAATCAAATATCGAGAATTATTGGGGGTGCGAATATGGCTAACAGCAGCTATTAAAAATGCAGAAATTGGCTCCTATAGGGCACCCAACTCTTATAATCTCCTTTCATCCGCAGCACCATAGGTAGAGAAATTCTGCCAGATAGCTCTGAATCTTAGTCGCTCCTACATGTTTTGCGTAGGCCTCCTCAAATCTAAAAGTCCTGCGCATTTTATTAAGCCAGTGATCAGTCCTAGGTTGCTTATTGGTTCTCCAATTTTGCAGGACAAGTGACCTAGCGACTGCTATGGAGATTAGTATAAAATACTGCTGGTATTTTGTTAGCCATTTCACGTTCCCAGAGGAAGCAAATAAAACCAACATAGCTGATGGATCAATTGTCACAGACAAAGATAGAGAAATCCTGGTAAAAACCTCTTCCCAGAATTGCTGTAAGTTATTACATTCATAAAATATGTGCACCCATCCTCCCTCGCCCTGTTTGTTACATCTAAAGCATTGGTTCTGGTTTGTTTGATACATCTTATGCAATCTCTGGGTTGTGTAATATGCCAACCATCTAGATAAAAAATTAATTCTCTTAAAATTAGCGCCTCTGAGTGCTTTATTCGCTAGCTCACTAAGCTGTTGCCATTCTTTCACATTAAACTTGCAACCCGTCTCTACGTGAATTTTCTGGAGCTCTTTTGTCAAAATTTCTTCGGTATGGGCCTTTTGATGTAATAGCCGATACCAGCATCCTACCCCCACCATTTTATTTGCCGTCTGCCTGGCGATTTGGCGTGCCGCCTCACCCATCATTGAATAATTATTTTTGAGAAAATTAACTAACTGAAGAAAACTCAAAGGGAGGGAGGTAGTTAATGTGCAAGCTTGCAATCGCACCGTTTCCCAAGTAATTAATGTCTCATGGTTATAAAAATCCCCGAGCTGACCGAAACCTAGTTCTTGCCATGCTTGATGAAGCCCTCTAGGTAATATAAGACCTCCTACTGCACAGTCTTGAATAGGGGTATAAGCATGAAATGCTGGAATATCTCCTGATTTAAAAAAAAGCTGGGTTCTTTCAGCTAATGCCAGTATCACCTTATATCTGGTCTTTTTAGGAAGTTTCGCCAGACGTAGAAAAATGGGAAGTCTTATAGCACTTTCCTTCAGCATATGTACTAACAAGAAGTTGTCAAAAACTGAATTTTCCTCACCCAATTATGAAAGTAAGTTAGTCAGGGAAGCCTGATAATAAGTTAAAAAATGTGGAAGTGCTAATCCTCCCGATGCTACATCCAATTGTAATGTAGCTAACTTAACCTGGGGATGTTTATTATTCCGCACAAACTTCTGAATCGTTTGATCTAACTCTTTAAAATAAGAGCTCGGGATTTTCAAGGGAAGGTTACTAAAAAGAAACAAAAAAGAAACAAAAACAAAGGAAGCACCGACATTTTAACCATAGAAATCCGTCCTATTAATGACAAGCTCTCACTTTTGTTGATAGGATTGTATATGTGACAGCCATATATGTCTGAACCTTTTTCTTATATTAAAACAAAAAAGTGATTGTTTACATTTACAATTGTAGGAGTATCTTTACTTATGTAATTTGGGGTGTTTCTGAGTTGTTCAATGATCATGATGGATTAATTGACTGGTTTAAAACTTTATTCCGGCATAATATACTAAGCAATTGCTTGACCCGAGAGCATCCGCTGTAGATTACTTGTTAATGCCCAGGTGCTGAGGGATACAGGGTAACCCCATTACCACTAGTGGGTCACTTCTTGTTATGTCACTTACTGTGATGTCACGTGCAATGTTGCGCGTCGTGACATCATGCGCTGTGATGGCACGCGCCATACTTTCACTTGCATACTGCCTAAGCTGGTTAGTCCCCCCCACTTCTTTTTTTGGACTTGTGCCCTGGGTGTAGGCAGTGTGAAATGGCACAGACAACAGAGGTTACATGGCTTGTATATATGTAACTCTAACCACTAGTATCTGTAGTAGACGTATGTACTTACTACCATTCTTATGTGAGTTTAGGGTTTATCTTTTATGTAATTCGTGTACTCTGAAGTCCTTATGTAATGTAACTGGTTCTATTGTAAACCGCTCTGACACCTTTGGGTAAAGTCCACACGATATAAAAACGCATAAATAAATGGCTGTCGCATGGCAGCCTTTTAAAGAGATGGTGTTAAAGAAATATAACTTTTTAATGGTTATGTTCAAACACGATGTTTGTTGCAAGGTTCACATTTGCATTCTGATCATAACCAAAGCAGACACGTCCTCCATGGACATGCATGCAGAAGCCAGGGTACCGGGGGGGGGAGTGTACCAGGGGAACCCTTGCCAGCTATGTAATGCCTTCAATTCTGATATTGACTTCACCCCATGAGCAGTGGCTATAAATTGCGAGCCTGCATCAGTGTGCTGTGTGTTGAGAGCAGGCCTCCACCTAATTGTTGGGTGCGTGGTGGGGGCACCGGGCACAACTCTAAGCTTACCAGCGCGCCTTTGAGCAATGCCAGTCAACAAATAAATAATCATGACGTGTTGACAATGAATGCCCTCCGATGAGTCTCTCCTCCATGCCACGTACATTCCAATACAATCCATCTAATGTCCCGAATCCCAGCTCATGCCCTGCATAACTTGTTTTATTATGGCTAAATATGGGCGGGTTAGACATTCACGGCTGCGCATCAGCGGAAGGCTAAACCGCAACCGCATTTGTGATCCCGCAATATCAGGTCTGCAGGGGGGATGCAAAGGCGCGACGAAAAGGGAAAATGCAACAAAAAGGGAAAATGCAGGGTCGTGAAAGCATTGCACAAACAGGTCAGTTCCAGCCAAGTGCCGCCTTGACTCGCATTACTTCTTATGCGGTGTCTGTCCAGGGGATGCTGCTCTTTCACGCAAAGTGACCCTAGCCATGCTGCTGATTCCAGCAGAGAAAGGGGGGGCAGCGGGCCAGGGCACCTTCCAAACATCATCCCTCCTCTGACGAGTACTTTTCAGGTTCCAGATTCCTGGCGGAAGCATTACGCGTGACTCATGTAACGATGCGTGATCCATCTTTGCTAAGCCTGCCCTCACCAGTCTGTATTGCCAGGGCATGGCAGAAAAAGGTCACAGCTTGAAAACAGAGCCCGATAGGGACAGTTTCAATACCCTGTTTAGGTCTCGCCTGAGCCAGCGTGTAACGTAACTGGTGCTCATGAAGGGGCTCCAATACCTTCGTGTCGAGTTTGCGCTATCTAAAACTGCATAAAAACATAACCCTGCATGAAGTGCAGACATGCAGACAGCGACAGTCTTCGCCTTAACGCCCCCCACCCCCACCCGCTATTCATAGACAATAATTCGACACAAGTATTTTAAAGACGATAATGTCTGTTGTAAATCATTCAAGTGTTTAAAAACACAAAACAGAAACACAAAAATAAACATTAGGAAACGGACACTAAACATCCTGGAATTTGGTTTAAAACAAAGCACCGCTTGAAAATAAATTTAAGATGTTCGGGCACGCTCAAAATTGTTGCTTTATGTATAACTATGTAATTACGTCCAAGGTGGCGCTTCACTGTACTCATATTAAAATGTTGTGTCTGAGGCTTCCCTGCATTCATATATAATGTCATCTTCGTTTCTATAAAGGTAACAAAAATGCTTAACCCTTTTTATTATAACTTTTCAACATAATGCACAGCAGCCACAATGCTCTACAACATAGCCAAAAATTCTGCCTAAACACATAAGGTCCCAAAGGCGAGACCTATTGGCTATGCCAATGCTTGTTAAAGCTGCCAGCGCTGAGCACCGGCAGGACCCGTCCCACTTAAAGCCCCACCTGTGTGAGTATCTTACGCGCTGGTGTGTGGTTATTCCAAAGTGGTTTAGGTGGAAGTCTGAATTCTGACCTGGGATCTCCACACATTTCTTCGACAAGAGAAAGCATGCATCTTCGATGCTCTCCCATGCTCCATGTCTCAACATCCTGTCATGTGACGTCATGTCTGATGCACACCGCGTGGGAATCCCTTCTCGCGCGATCATGGATGAGGACTGACTGAGCTGGGTGCCGAGGCGGCACTATTCTCCACTGTGCCACACAAAATCACCACTCACTCAGCAGCGTTTGCACCAGCGGTCCAATGCGTTAATGCAGTCTGTCTGACACTGGTGGGGTGCCACCTCTCTAACATCTAGGAAAAACTGAGCCGCTTCGTGAACGATGCAAAGTCTGTGGGTTTGAATCGGCAGCGTGAAAATCAACACTTGTGACAATTTGTGCACAGAGCCCTATCTTGCGCAAAAAAAAACCTCTACAGAAAATCCCCCTGACAAAAACAGATTCAAATTACATGTTGGGAGCTAATCCTGATTGGGCCAGTTACAGCAATTAATATCAAAACTGGGGAAAACCAGGCTCCCACTATCCCGCACACCCATTTTAGGTCTTGCCTACTACACAGCACATGCGCTGTCTGTTGCAAGACATATTGTGGGTTTATCAAGAACATGCATGGGCTTGGAGCTTGCCCACTGCTTACCACTTATTGGCTTTCCTGTCACTCTCATTTGCTTGTTTCCTATTTGTGTCCCAGCTTGTCAATCCTGGCTTGACCCTCCCATGAAGCATAGCCTCTTTACTATCTCTTTTGACTGGATGGCTTCTATGCTTCCACTGCTTGCTTTTCAAGCACAGCTTTTTTTCTTTTGGGTTAAGAACTCCATGGAAGTGCATGTCTTTTCCAGCTGTCTCTCTCATGTTCTTCTCTTCCCCTTCATTCCGTGTTGCTCTGTTGTACGCGTGCATCTTCCTGCCCCGCCATGTTGTGCTCACTTCTGTGTACTTCTCCCCAATGCTTTGTTGCCCATGTGCTTTTCCACAACCAGCTCCATGCTGATCTCTTTCACCCATTTGCTCTTCCCCAGCGCTACACTCTGCTCTCTCTCTTTGTCGTCTGCTTTCCCCCACCTCTCCCTCCACGTTGCTTCCCCCCACTCAGTCCCGTGATGCTCCACCACCCACCCAGGGTCCCAAAGTTGCTTCCTCTGCCCCACCCCTGTGCTGCTTTCTCGCCCTGTGTTGCTTCT
Organism: Calotriton arnoldi; assembly: GCA_963921515.1. NCBI lineage: Eukaryota > Metazoa > Chordata > Amphibia > Caudata > Salamandridae > Calotriton > Calotriton arnoldi. The sequence goes on along the minus strand of CAWUFW010005054.1, from coordinate 417,855 downwards.
TCCCAACCCACTGTGAAAAAACAAAATACTTTCTCGCTTTTTTTTTACAGATGCAACCGGGAACAGTAGTTACAAAGGGAAAAAAAGGCAGCTTCATCATTTTGTAGCCACATGCATGCATAGTGAGCCACCTAAACAATGATGCAGCCAGTCGCATTAAAGGCTTTTTTAAAATTCTACCCTCATCCTGCACAGTATCTCTCTGTGTTGCTTTTCCCCACACATACTCCATGCTTCTTACGTCCCCACCCGCAACCCCATGTTGCTTTTGCGCCCAAAGTTGATTTCTTCCATGTCCCTCCCTTTACCACAGTGTTGCTTCTGCTTCCGTTTTCTCCTCCCACACCCAATTTGAGAAAATGGTTTTGCTTGTATTTTCTTTTTAATTACCGCAACTTGGATGGGTAATTACAACCTTGACATTTGGAGGCACATGCATGTGTGCGTGTCTAAACAATTATACAACCGACCCCCTCAAAGGCCTTTTTTGTTTTAATTTTTCAATCATGCTGCACAGCATGGCTAAAAAACATTGGCAAAGCCAATAGGTTCCAAAGGTGAGACATTTTGGCTGTGCCAATGCTAGTTTCTCTTGCACACATTTTGCCAGGGAAAAAAAACCTGATGAAATGTGTGCAGAGAAAAAAGGCTTTGGGCAAGGTAAAAACATGTCGGAATCGGACTGCAAACACGGGTTGCTGTGCTGATTCTGCATTCTGAGGGTGACAAATCAGAATCCCATGGGAATTTCAACAGCGGATAACGCGAACCAGGCAGTGTAGCGGTTTTCCCACAGGCAATTCGCTTCCAGTTTTCCAGGACACTCCTTGCACGCTCCATAGCGTTCTCCGCCTGCACAGGGACATTGCGCACGGAAAGCCTTGCAAACATTGTATTGCATTGCATTATTTCTACAGGGCTTTCATACATCTTCAAGTGGCGGCTGCTGGCGACCAGAAGTGGTGAGCCAGCAAAGGGTGTTGGGGGGGGGTGAAAAGTACAAATAAAAGATCACTTACCTGTGTACGGCCACTGCCTCTCCTCTGTGCGCTTCTGTTTCTGACTCCCAGCAGCACACAGGCTCCCAGACTCCCCTAAGCCAATCACGACGCTGCTGTCATGCTGGTACTACTATTACCAGCATGACAGCAGCCAGGTGGAGAACAGTCCCGGGCTCCCAGGCACAGTCTTAGCGGCAAACCAGGCTGCTCAGACCAATCACGATGCTGCTGTCATGCTGGTAATACTATTACCTGTCAGGTTTGCCGCTTAGACAGTGCCTGGGACTGTTCTCCACCTGGCTGTGCAACACAGCCGGGTGGAGAAATGCTGAGTGGGCATGACAGTTTGGCTGTCCTAAGAAGGCCGGCCAGACTGTCATGCGCACTTATGGTGCACACCACTCCTCCCTGCTGGCTGCTGCTGTCCGTCAGGATAGCAGCACAGACCGCCCTTGCTCAGCACTGAAAAATAAAATGATAATAACATTGTGTTATCATCATTTTATTTTTCCTCTTTGCACAGCTCAGAGAGCAGTGGGGCGACGCTCCTCCGCCTTAATGTAGGAGCCGCCGCTGACATCTTCTCAAGGTCCCAATGAGGCCTACAGAGAGTCCACTTCCGGTACAGATTTAGGAAAGGACTCAAGGCCTGGCCGTTGGAATGAACAAATTACCACGAAGCAGCCAGCATCCCCAGCGCCTCGAGACCCTCACGGGTGATTCGCAGCGCTTTACAAATCCCTGATTGATTGATTGATTGACAGATCTTCCATCTGCAGAGTGTGGTTCCCTAAGAGGCGTCTCCTACCTCAGAAACATGCTCTTTTGGTCAACAAAAGCTCAGGCCCCAATCAACATCATGATACATGTTGCCAAACGTTATAAGAGCAGAGCTCCTCCCAATAATTAAGGCTGTCCCAGGGCTTCAATGAGCCCAGTGTCCCAGGGACGAACAGCGCCCGAGGCCCCTGGAACTGGACCCTACTTTTAATCACTTTAATAGACCGTCCGCTCCAGTGGCCGCCTCGCAAGACCTCGAGTGTGTTTGTGTTTAGACCCTGGGGCGGAGCTGACCGCCCCCGAGCCTCCTGGTGCCCTGAAGACCGCCCTAATGACAGGTGAGCGCTTCGGAGGTACGTAAACAAACCTGGGCCGCTGAATGGCGCCTTTCACGGCGTCCATGGCCCTCAGCGGCCCGGGGTGGGGGTTCACCTGGGCCAAGGCAGGGTCTGACAGGGGCTCTGGGGAGGGGAAGCTGTGACAGGGCCTGTTGTTGGCGCTCAGTCACACAAGGCCTGCGTGTACACACACCCACACCGAGGCCCATGCTCCGGCGCGCACAAAGGCCCTTCTGAAGCCGGGCCTCCACCGGTAATTATGGCCCGGCTAATTGTAGGGTATACCCTCGTGCCTGACAGGCATACGGTGCCCTCTCGGCCGTGTTCTCATGGGACCCTCTCCCCCGGGTAGTGGGAGCCGTGGTGGCAGCAGGGAGGCTTAGTTTGGAAGTGAGTTCAGTTCTCCTGCAGGTAGGGGGGCACCCCATGGCTGGAGCTGGCCGCAGTCACGACACAAATACAGTGAAGTGTCCAACACTCGCGCCAGACTTCAGGACTTGAGGAAAAGGACACTGGGCCCAGTGCCCACCCCACTGTGTGCCAGAGACGAGCCCCCTCAAGACATACCTTTATTGGGTCTGGTGGCTTCTTTAACTCCTCTCAATATTCTGATTTTCCTGTAAAAACAATCGGTTTGTTGGCCTGATGCCCGTTCTTCCAGAGGCAGAAGCTGCCACTTCAGCTCCTGATGCCTCCTTGCAGGCCACCCAAACCCTCACAGAGGTGCCACTGAGACACCCACCCTCCCCCAGAGTAGTGGCACTGAGACGTGCCCCCCGGAGAGGTGGCAATGAGAGGTGGCCCCTCCTCTGTGGAGGTGGCAATGAGAGGTGGCACCGCCAGTCTCAGAGAGTTGGCATTGAGAGATGCCCGCTCCCTTCAAAGAGGTGCCACGGAGGTCCCCCACCCATAAGGTAGACCTAAGAGGTGCCTCCCCCCGGAGAGGTGGCACTGAGAGCCCTCTGAGAGGTGCCCCCCACCTCTCACAGAGGTAGCACTAGGACCTCTCACAGAGGTGGCAGTGAGAGATGCCCCTTCCGGAGAGTCGGGACTGAGAGGTGCCCCCCCCCGGAGAGGTGTCCCCGCCCCAGTGTGGTGGCACTAAGAGCTCCATCACCCCTCAGAGAGGTAGCAGTGAGATGTGGTATCCCCAGCCTCAGAGGGGTGGCACTGAGAGGTGCCCCCACCTCTCACAGAGGTAGCACTGTGAGCCCTCAGAGAGGTGGCACTGAGATGTGCCCCACCCCTCACAGAGGTAGCACTGAAAGTCCTCAGGGAGGTGGCACTGAGAGGTGCCCCGTCACCCCTCACAAAGGTAGCACTGTGAGCCCTCAGAGAGGTGGCACTGAGATGTGCCCCACCCCTCACAGAGGTAGCACTGAAAGTCCTCAGGGAGGTGTCACTGAGAGGTGCCCCGTCACCCCTCACAAAGGTAGCACTGTGAGCCCTCAGAGAGGAGGCAGTGAGAGGTGCCCCCTCACAGAGGTAGCACTGAGAGCCCTCAGAGAGGTGGCACTGAGAAGTGCCCCACCCCCACCCCTCACAGAGGTAGCACTGAGAGCCTCAGGGAGATGGCACTGAGAGGTGCCCCCCACCCCTCACAGAGGTAGCACTGAAAGCCCTCAGAGAGGTGGCATTGAGAGGTGTCCTCACCCCTCACAGAGGAAGCACTGAGAGTTTCAGGGAGATGGCACTGAGAGGTGCCCCCCCACCCCTCACAGAGGTAGCACTGAAAGCCCTCAGGGAGGAGGCAGTGAGAGGTGCCCCCCCCACTCCTCACAGAGGGAGCACTGAGAGCCCTCAGGGAGATGGCACTGAGAGGTGTCCCCCCACCCCTCACAGAGGTAGCACTGAAAGCCCTCAGGGAGGTGGCATTGAGAGGTGTCTCCCCCACCCCTCACAGAGGTAGCACTGAAAGCCCTCAGGGAGGTGGCATTGAGAGGTGCCCCCCACCCCTCACAGAGGGAGCACTGAGAGCCCTCAGGGAGATGGCACTGAGAGGTGCCCCCCCGACCCCTCACAGAGGTAGCACTGAGAGCCCTCAGAGAGGTGGCACTGAGATGTGCCCCCCACCCTCTCACAGAGGTAGCACTGAGAGCCCTCAGGGAGGTGGCAGTGAGAGGTGCCCCCACCCCTCACAGAGATAGCACTGAGAGCCTCAGGGAGATGGCACTGAGAGGTGCCCCCCACCCCTCACAGTGGTAGCACTGAAAGCCCTCAGGGAGGTGGCATTGAGAGGTGTACCCCCCACCCCTCACAGAGGTAGCACTGAAAGCCCTCAGGGAGGTGGCATTGAGAGGTGCCCCCCACCCCTCACAGAGGGAGCACTGAGAGCCCTCAGGGAGATGGCACTGAGAGGTGCCCCCCCCGACCCCTCACAGAGGTAGCACTGAGAGCCCTCAGAGAGGTGGCACTGAGATGTGCCCCCACCCTCTCACAGAGGTAGCACTGAGAGCCCTCAGGGAGGTGGCAGTGAGAGGTGCCCCCACCCCTCACAGAGGTAGCACTGAGAGCCTCAGGGAGATGGCACTGAGAGGTGCCCCCCACCCCTCACAGTGGTAGCACTGAAAGCCCTCAGGGAGGTGGCATTGAGAGGTGTACCCCCCACCCCTCACAGAGGTAGCACTGAAAGCCCTCAGGGAGGTGGCAGTGAGAGGTGCCCCCCCACCCCTCACAGAGGGAGCACTGAAAGAGCTCAGGGAGGTGGCAGTGGGAGGTGCCCCCACCCACCCTCACAGAGGGAGCACTGAGAGCCCTCAGGGAGATGGCACTGAGAGGTGTCCCCCCCACCCCTCACAGAGGGAGCACTGAGAGCCCTCAGGGAGATGGCACTGAGAGGTGCCCCCCACCCCCTCACAGAGGTAGCACTGAGAGCCCTCAGGGAGATGGCACTGAGAGGTGCCCCCCCACGCCCTCACAGAGGTAGCACTGAGAGCACTCAGGGAGATGGCACTGAGAGGTGTCCCCCCCCCACCCCTCACAGAGGGAGCACTGAGAGCCCTCAGGGAGATGGCACTGAGAGGTGCCCCCCACCCCCTCACAGAGGTAGCACTGAGAGCACTCAGGGAGATGGCACTGAGAGGTGCCCCCCCACCCCTCACAGAGGTAGCACTGAAAGCCCTCAGTGAGGTGGCACTGAGAGGTGCCCCCTCCACCCCTCACAGTGGGAGCACTGAGAGCCCTCAGGGAGGTGGCAGTGAGAGGTCCCCCCCCCCACCCCTCACAGAGGGAGCACTGAGAGCCCTCAGGAAGGTGGCACTGAGATGTTCCCCCCCCCGAGAAGTGGCACTGAGAAGTGCCCCCCCTCGTTGAGAGGTGGCACTGACAGGTGCCTCCCCCACCCCCTTCCCGGAGAGGTAGCACCGAGAGCCCTCAGAGAAGGGTCACTGAGAGCCCCCCCCTACCCCCTCGGAGAGGTATTGCCCAGCGAGAGGAGGGTAACGGGTGACGTGTGTGTAGAGTCGTAGAGGACGCAGCCCTTATCACGTGCTTGGTAAGGGGATCCATGAGAACATCAACTTCAGGATGTTTGGAAAAAAAATTCACTTTGGCATATTTCTATCAAAATCGTGACATTTGCACAAACTTATATCACATAGATGATATTTAAAACGAACAAAACGGGTCTGCACAAGATATGCGTAGAAAAAAACAGCCTCCGTCACACAGACATACTTAGCAAAAACTGCGGGGCAGATCTACAAGAAAGTGCCGCAGCGCGGCACCACAAGCCCTTTGGCTGCGCCACGCTGCAGCACTTTCAGAGCACAGGAATGCGACATATTTACAATGATATGTCGCATTCCTGTGCTCTCCCCTGCGCTGGCGCACAAACAGCTGCCATGCGCTGGCGCTGGCACCCTTGCACCATGGTGCAAGGATGCCTGCGTCATGGGGAGATTGTTTTTGAGCAGGAAGGGGAACCTTCCTGCACAAAAACAATCACTACAGGCATTTTCCTCTTTCAATGCGTGCTGTAGAAGGCAGCACGCTTTGAAAGAGGAAAAAACTAGGAGAAATGATAACATTCCTCCTCGTTGCGCCTCCCTACGCCTCCCCTAGGGTGGCGTAGCATTCAGACGCATTTCCAGATTTACGATTCCTCGTAAATCTGGAAATGTGTCTTGTTCCATGGGTGTTGCGTGGGAACACCCACAGCAACACCCATGGAACGCCCCTTTTCACGCAAAGTCCTGCGTGTGAAGGGGCCATATTTACAAGGAGAGGAAAAGTCATGCAGGGTGGCTTTTCCTCTCCTTGTAAATATGGAGAAGTGAAATGCGCCTCCAGTACGTCACAAAAAGTGACGTACTGGTGGCGCAGGGGGCTTGTAAATCTGCCCCTTTATGTCTTGGCTGAGTTTGATAAGAGTGGAAATGACCCCGCTAAAACCGCGAATAGGTGAACTGGGAAATTCACAGGCTTCACACAGGGGACAAGGAAGGAAATGCACAAAATACCAACAGCAAAAAACATCTTCACCCCCCCCCCCGCAGCGATTGCACGCTGTTTTTCAACCGTACACAATAATTAATTAAACTGTATTATTCTGAGACTGACTAATACTCTGTGACATTCAATCATGGGGTGTGGGATGCACACCAAGTATTCAATGTTTTACAATGTTTATCCAGTATTCCAAGAATGCGTGCAGAATGGTAATGTGGCATGCCCAAGTGCCACTGAAACTAACAACAACTGTTTGAAGTGGGGCAACGTCTTGCCCCAACCAGACGCACAGCTCAACACCGCCCATTTTGGCGATCATGTGTACCTTATTTCCATCCATGTAATCAATTTTAACCCATTTTAATCTTCTTTAAACCTTCATTTCTCTTCTTTTTTAATTCGAATCCACGCTCGGAAAGTATTGCCTTTGTTTCAAGTTTCTAATATTCAAACTGTGTCCGTCCGGACCTCTTGAAAGAATACGAATAGTGCAAAGTTCATCACAAGCAGTATTTTATTCGGTAAAAATCCCAATGCATTTCGGGCCACGAAGCGCCCTTCGTCAGGGGTCACTATAAAAGATAAATGCAATTACCACTTCATATTCTTAACACAAATGCACATTTTACATCATCTAACTATACAAGTAAAAACATTTTTAATCAAACACGGTGTCGAATTTGCATTACAACTCATTGTTTCCCCCACAGTGCAGCCTTATGTCCGCACTAATATCCATGTCATGCTGTTTGCCTAATGTGTCAATCCCTCCACCCAACCGTGTCACAAGCTCTTTACCAGTCACCCTCCCTTCGTGTAAGTTAAGTTAAAAAAAAGCGCTATGATGCAGTCAAGGCTGGCCACTTCACAGCATTTTATAAAAAAATAATCAGCTATTTTGCACAGAAGCTCAACTGCTGTGCAATAGGTAGAAAAAAAAATAGACAAAGCCAATAGATTTTGCATAGAAGAAACCTATTGGCTTTGCCAGTGCTTGTTTTTATTTACAAGATTTCACAAGCGCTGTGCAGGTGAAACCTAAAAATGGGCAATTTAACCACTCATGCTAATGCAGGCTGTCTAGCACTGCTTCGATCACATGTTATGATCCCCTCTCTTCACACCCCGATTTTGTAATCTGATTTCAATTAGACAACACACACACAATGGTGTTTAAGTTCAGTGCCTCGTTTGAAACGCTGACAATAAAGGGCCCCTGCAAGGAACTCCAGTGCTCCTGTAAAGAAGTGTTGACATCAGTGCTACGTTTCGGGCACACAAATAAATCAGCATTTTGGGGCAGATTTACAAGAAAGTGACGCATCTGTACAGATGTGTCACTTTCCCTGCGCCACCCTTAGAAACCCTCGCGCCACCATAGATGCGCCGTATTTACAATACGGCGCACTATGGCGCAAGGATTGACAGATGCGTCAGAAATTCTGACGCATCTGTTGACGAGAAAAGTCACGCATTGCTGGAGTCGTGTCGCAAGCACGATGCAACTCCAGAAATGCGTGTTGAGGCCTATTCCCACTACACTGCGTCACTACTTACGCCTGCTTCAAGCAGGCGTAAGGTTTTGACGCAGTGGCGTCCTAAAAGTGGCGCAGTGAAATCTTGTAGATTTCACTGAGTCACTTTTACGAGGCCTTCCTGCGTGGGAACGTCCACCCTGCATACATTATACCTGACGCAGGTATAATGTGACGCAGGGCTTTCCAACGTGACGCATCTCCCTAGATGCGTCACGTTGTAAATAGGCCACATTGTTTGCGCCGCTGTTGCATCAAAAAAGTGATGCAACTGCAGCGCAAAAGTCACGCAAGGGGCTTGTAAATCTGCCCCTTTAACTCTACCCGTTTAAAGTCAACTCCCCACATTTACATGACCTTTTTCCTTAAAACCGAGGGCTACATTTGTGGCATTTTGGCGTAGGCCAGCACAGCAAGGCCCCTTGCTGCCCTGTCATGCACAGTTTTTAAGCAATACGGTGCATTCCTGTCCTTTCTTCCTGTGCTGGCGCCGTTTTGGCAGCCTAGCGCCACCCTGGGCACCCTTGTATCAGTGCTAAATTTGAGCCTGAAGTTTCCGGTGCTCAGCACCAGTGCTTGGGACAGCCTGCCACAAGGTGGTGCTGTTTAGGTAATTTTGAGTTGACCAGAACAACAGTTAATTATTAATTCTATATTAATTAAAAATTACTATTACCTGCCGCCCAAGCCATTCTTATAGCTTTGGGGGCCTGAAATAGTCCGAATTGTCACACTTGTAGGAGTGTGATAGTTAGTAGTTGTGTTGGTACTGTCATTGGCAGCGCTGGCAGGGGCAATGTGTGGGGCAAGCTGCAGTGTCCTCCTGACGAAGGTCCTGGCACTTATTTATTTACAAATTAAGCACCGCCATGTACCATGGTGCAAGGGTGCCTCTGTTGAAGGCAGGATTGTTTTTGTGCATGAAGGAGCACCTTACTGCACAAAAACAATCCTACGAGGTGGTTTCCTCTTTCCATGTGTGCTGTTTTTTCATCTTTACCATGTGTGCTGCAGAATGCAGCACACATGAAAAGATGAAAAAGCAACAAGAAATGAACATATTTCTCCTCATTACGCCTCACCTCCAGAGGTGTACGGTTTTGACGTTTCCCCAAGTTTACATCACTTTGTAAATCTGGGGCAGCGTCAAATTCCATGGGTGCTGTATGGGAAAACCCACCCGAACGCCCATGGAACGCCGGTGCAGAGTAAGGTGATGCAGCGATTTGTGCTGCGTCGCCTTACTCATGATTTATGAGGCCACTCGAAGCCATGCAGGGTGGCTTTGCATGGCTTCATAAATATAACTGAGAGCCCTGCGTCATGCATGTACCACTTTACGTGGTGCAAAAGTGATGCAGGGCTCTCATAAATAAGCCCCCAAGCAAGCTTATATAAATAATGCTGATGAGCTGGCACGCAGAGACGCTCTGTCATCAATCCCGCCCACTGCTGTACTGGTTCATGATTCATTTTTCCAACAGTGCAACGAGTCATCCCAGATGCTGACACGCAAGAGTTGCCTGTGTGAAGTTCTTAAACATAAGGAAAGATATGAGCACCGTTCTGTATCCCTACGCGTTAGTTCAGTGTAGTTCCAATACCTTTTCCAAGCGCTGCTAGGAGTTTCTAGCAAAGAGTGTTCCAACACGCGTCATACATGCCAACAGCCCCGATTAAGGAGGGAGACTCCTGATTTTCGGATTTGTTTTAGTGGTCTGTCACCTAAAATTGCCTTTGCCTGAATGTGTGTCAATTAAATCCCCTTCAATTTTTTAAATAATGCCACAGAGTAGCGTCCAGTCGATTACTCTCAGGTCCCCCTTGTCCTCGTCCCCATCATCACAAGTGAGATAACCTATCTCACCGCACAGAAAAAAGGACAGAAGAATATCGCTATATACTGCCCCACCCCCTCCCACTGAGGGATACTTAAGCAGTACCTACCCAGCATTCATCCTGTTCTTTTTTTTATTCTTTTTCCTGTCGGCAGACAGGATGATGAGGACAAGGAATGGGGGTTGCTCCTGCGGGGCATGGGCAATCTGTCAGCGTTGTTCATCACCAGCCGGCATTCCAGCATGGCGGGGGAGTCGTCTGGCAGGATTGCGTGCCTTCCTGCCTGCGGGGCTTACGGGGAGACGCATAGGTGACCAGGAGGCTTATCAAAGCATGTTTACGGTGGGGGTCCTCAGAGCAGTGCATTTTGCAGCGTTGGTCTAAATGGCACGGAAGAGTTTTGGGCACCTGGCTTCCGGGTTGCAGTCAGCGCATACATGCCTAAGGGGGAGTGGGCGCATGCGCGAGCTGGTCGTGGCTCTCCAGAGTCATTGCTGTGATAATGGGAAAGCTTCAAACCCGGCGATCGGGTTAGTACCACATAACGGGTTTTGGATTCCTTAACAGTGAAATGATTTTGGGCATTTACTGTTGGTGTTTCTGGCGATTTTGGGATGGGCAAGCATTCTAAAAAGAGGAGGCATGTTGAGAAATCCTCTGCTTCTGAGTGTTCTTCCGGTCCCCTCTGCCGAAGCGACGCAGGGAGAGTGATGATGCCAGGATCAAGAGGCTCATTAAGGAAACTTTGTTCGATATGGGATCAACAGAGTTAAGCAGAGGGATGTGATGCTGGTAAGATCCTCTGAGTCCTCTGTGTTGGAGAAGAGGTCCCCGGTTGCAGAGGAGCATAAGGGCAGATACATTGCCAGAGAGATGTTGTCCGAGTTGATTACACATGTTAAGTCTAACAGGGTGTTTCCGGAGGATGAGATTCCAGAAACATCAGCAGGGTCACTCCTACGCCAGTTTCAGAGTGCAGCTCCTCTGGATGTTCCTGTACATCCTTACATAAATGAAAGTCCTGAAAAGGGGGTGGAAGTACCCAGACAAGTTCATTCTCCCTAGATTTATATTGTTATGTTTCGTATATAGGCCCTAATGTAGACCCGTTCATATATGCCATAATGTAGAAATACTCGTATATGCCCTATTATGGTCAAACTCGTATATGCCCTATTATGGTCATACTCGTATATGCCCTATTATGGTCATACTCGTACATGCCCTATTATAGTCATGGCTCCTAATATGGGCATGATCTTTTACCTACATTAGTTCCTTACCATACACAACGAGCTCTGAGGGCTGAACATTATCTAGTCTGTGGTTAGAACACTGCAAGGTCTTTCCAGAACACAGGCCTACAATGTACTCATAAATTATGCATGAGCATTCACTTGCTACATCTCCCCCATAATATGTATGTACAAAGTTCACCCCTGACGTCTTCCTCATGTCTAACAAAGACCAATACAAACCATACTGAGGGACGAGACACTTTAGGGTATAAATACATCACATCTTGCCACGGTAAGATAGAGGGAACCGAGACTTCCATGCTGACACACTGACCAGAGACGCTGAGGCTCCTGCATGCAGTCGCTCCAGCTGACAGCGGTCTAACACAGCCCTTGTGGGGTGTCCAACTCGAGACCAGGACGGGTTCCCACACTCTCTCTATTCAGGTATGGGGGTTCGACTAAATCCTAGAGGGATTCTTGGCTCTTAGGCTTTTAGACCTACACATATGCTAGGTACACTCGGGTACATCTAGTTAGGCATCGTAGGAGTACGCGCACTTTCATAATGCTTTTCATATTCATGTATGTATTCATGATTATTGCAATATGGTAGAACTGTTCTATCCCTTTGCTTTTATCGTACTGCTGATAATATATCTCTGCTATTGTCTGCTGGTTGCCGCAGCACATATATTTTACACTAGAATAACAACTGTTCAATAAATACTTATTGAAACGCCCAGACTGTTTATTCTGTGTAACTCTCTGAGACAAACCGAATAAGTAAGCACGAGTGACTGAGCGAAAGGTAGTACATTGTTTCCACGATTCTGAGGAATTAGGGTTGTCATGATCTAAGGTTGCCAGAAACTAATCTCTCCCCGATAAGAGGAGATTCTAGTGGCACTGTGAGCTAGCTAATGCAAATCCGGCTAACATATACGGTGGGGGTGCACAGAGTCAGTCTAACACCAAGCCCACAGTTTATATTATCCAAACGCGCAGGTCCTGCAGGGGTACTATAGGAACTACACGACATGGCGCCGCCAACGTTGGTTGGGTACTTATTTAACAGTAGTATCTGAGTAGTTCAGTCGTGCTATTCTCAGAGTACCTACTCACAAAACCCCAGAGACGTCTGGAGTGGGTGGGCACAAACTCCGCCACAGCTGAGTAGGCGAGATATCCTATTTATCGGCTGTTGGTTAATCAAGCTTGAAGGACATTTTAGTTCCTAAATTGTGCAACTTCTTCCTCTAAAGATGCCTGATTCCGAGGCAGGGGACCAGAGAGTTGACCTCTTCCTTTTAGAAGGAGGAGAAGATCCTAAGGATGCAATACAGATTGCACCAAAATTCAGAATGACAGTCACCCTAAGACTATTAGAAAATGGCTTACAAGCTAAGGGTGGCATGGTAGTTTTCGTGATTGAGGCACACGAATCAAACAAAACAGAGGTGTTCTATTCCTGGGTTACATTCCCAGCAGTAAATGCCATAACAAAGACATTTTACTACTATATAAAAGGAGATGCACCACAGGAATATGCCCCGTTTGAGGACATAGAGATTCCACTCACTTACCCGGAACATCATTACTGGTTTAATGGCGCCCTACCCCACGTACGAGGAAGAGTAAGATTAGGCCCGCTCGGAGGAGACGGGGCCACATGGCCAATACTAGCGGCTTACACACCGCACCCTGACATTGGAACAATGCCACAGCCAGAATTACTCGTACAACACAGAGATTTAATTAAAATCTACAGAAACCTGACACAATTCGTCATGAGGACTTTAACAATCCAACCTGCACCAGGTGCAGCAAATAGTACTCCAGCTCAGGGTACAGGAAATAAAATGACTCCTCAAACATTACACGCGGTAATGGGCAAAATACCCGCAAAACGCCAACAAATCCCATTCTGGATCGCTCAGAAAATAACTCAGCTTGAGGCGGTATTCCCGAATACTACCACCTATGAAAAACACAGAATTCTAACAATCTGCTTGCCCATGGGGATCACACCACAAGTAGAGGACTGCACCTCTTGGGGTTCAGTCTTTGCTGCCATATATACCAGAACACATGGTATCCCGTCATTAGCAGTAGTACCTGATGTATTGAGACAGATACAAAATGAGTACGGAGCAGAGCCTGCCCTAAACTTAGGGATGAAGTTACTAAACAACTTTGATCAGGTATCAGCCATAATACTAGCTAACATTAAGGGGGAAGCAGCTTCAGTGGCGATCTGCCAACGCCTAAGGGAGTTCAGTCCAATAGATCAACAACACGAACTACCAAAAATAATTGAAACTGCATATGCAGAATTAGGCAGAGACAGTCTAGGTGGGAAAGCATTAAAACCACAACTGGTGGGCAGTCCTGAAAAGGACACTACAAAGCAGACGCCAACTTCTTCTAAAAAGAAGTGGGAAAATAAAAAACAACAAAAGTCTAAAGACAACAGATCTCAATCCCGAGGCAGGTCTCCTCAACAGGAGCCCTCTGAAAGGAGGTATAACCTCAGGAATAGGGATAATATTAAAAAACCTGACAAGTATCAGGATACTGGTACACGTTCCTCTCGTTCCTTTCAGGGTTCGTCAAGAAACTCCGAGAGGGAAGGACGGTCAGAACACAGACAAGAGGAGCGTACAAAGTCCAGAGACACGCAACGCGCTGCGGACTACGCACCTAAAAAAGAAGGTAAACAAAAACAGAAACCTCAGTTCAAAAAGAAAAAGGTAGCAGGTCTCAAGATCAGACATGCCCAGAATTCTGAGGACACAGCTTCTGAATGGGGAATGGGCTCTGACGATGCTAGACAGCGCGGCAGAAGTAACGATAGCTCGCCAGAACCTGAAGGAATTTTTGGTGACAGTGGAGTTGAGTGAGTATATCACGGTGGAAACACCTGATACTCGGGTAAGTGTCCCACATAAGTTACATGAGATAACACTCCGGATGGAGGGGGACAAGCCCAGGAAAGTTAAAGGTCTATTTTGGGAAAAGTTGTCATCTGGATATGACATCCTATTAGCAGAGCAAGACTGGCCGCCAGCTGTCGTCATGGAGTGCCCAAAGGGAGAAAAGGTAATTTTTCCAGCATTTTCCGACCTCGTTCCCATACATCTTAAACATGCATATGCGCAGGAGTGGGCGGTTGCCCTAGCTCCAGCATTGTACAAAAATCATGCTGGTTGGGATGAGGATTCAAACCACCATGTGATCCCATTAAAAGTTTCCCCAAATGCTCAAAGGCAATACCCTATAAAGCAGGAAGCTAAAAAACAAGTCAGGGAGATCCTAGATCAACTTGAATACCAGGGGGTGATAGAAAATTGCACTTCACCTATGAACAATCCTTTGTTCCCCGTAGCCAAACCTGACAACACATATCGTCTAGTTTTAGATTACAGACATTTAAACACTTGCACAAAGACATTTGCAGTTCAAAATGCACACAGTGCCGCATTAATGAATAACATTGTGCGACAAAAATACAAAACAACACTTGATATCTCAAATGGATTTTTCTGCAAAAATATAGCGCCTGTAAGCAGGTATCTGACCGCATTCTCAGCGCTAGGGTCGCATCGGCAATTTTGTCGACTCCCCCAAGGGTATAAGAATAGCCCGGGGTTGTTTTCAGCAAGGGTAACAGAGTTACTCCAAAATTTGGATGAAGAAGCATTGTCCTATGTGGATGATATTTATCTGACGGACGATGACTTACCGAGGCACTTGACCAGGGTGAGCACCATTATTATGGGATTGGCCTCTGAGGGCTATAAATTTAATTTCAAAAAGTCAAAAATTGCCCACCTCAATGTCCTATTTTTAGGGTATGAGCTATCAAGTGAAGCAAAAAGCCTAGCAGCTAACTTTTTAGAAAAATGTGCGCTGCTCCAACCTCCAAAAATCATTAAAGAATTTACAATCAATTCTGGGATTCCTAAATTTTGGTCGAACATACATTTTGGATTACGCAGAAAGAGTAAAACCTTTCTACGACTTAATAAAACCTGATTTTTCAGTCAGACAATGGACACAGGAACATACAAATATCCTACGTTCACTACAGGAAGACATGATAGCTTCAAAACATTTACAGACACGCGTAAACGTACGCAACTTAGTGATCCGAGTAATAGCGGGTCATTGCGGGTACACTTATTTAACTTTCAATGAAGGCGAAACGGTACCAATCGCATACAAATCACACCTGTACACAAACGCAGAAATACGTTTCACTTCAACAGAAAAAATCCTGACAGCAGTGCAGACCGCTGTAGCAAGAGAAAGAGCTCTGGCTCAGGGTAAACGCATAATTGTCGTGACCACAGTACCAGCTTTAGAAGCTGTTACAAAAGCTAGCATTCCAAATGCGAAAGCCTTACATCCCAGATGGATACAATGGGCTAATTCTCTTACTGCAACGGATGTTGAATACAGATTTGATCCAAGTTTAAAAACACAAGCATTTCTGCAATACGAACAAGACTATCCTCTACCAAATGAGATTTTGCCTCTAGATCAGTATGAATACATTATTTACACTGACGGATCTGCTCAACCGGCCATAGGGAGTAAGCAAGCTTACAGCGCGGCGTGTGCAATCGTTAAAGGTCGCATGCGCGATGGAAAGTTCCATCCCAGTAGCACTAAAACGCAATCTCTAGGAGACTGCATGGCTCAGTTGGCAGAATTAAAAGCACTGATACTGGCACTTGTAAATACGGAACACGAATTCCCCACACTAATTGTGTGTGATTCCTTTTACTGTGTACAGTCGTGCAATGAATATTTACATCATTGGGAACAAAACGGGTTCAAAGACGCAAAAGGTGGCACAATTAAGCATAAAAGGCTATGGGAACAGGTAGTGGAGTTGAGAAACGAACTACCAAGGGCTCACGTGATACATACACTGAGTCATCAGCGTGATGGCGTTCACGTTGAAGGGAATTCATTGGTTGATGAAGCCGCAAAGGGGCCTGTACGCACTGCGTCCGTAGCTGCAATCACTCGCTCAAAAACGAGAATAGAAGGCAAGATTATGGTAGCTGTCAATGCTTCGCGCAAAGGCAGCACAGCAGTACCAAAGAAATTTCCACTCAAGTACTCCTGCAAGTTAGATGCACAAAACATTCCATATGCTGAGATTCCTGGAGTGGGGGATAGAGTAATACCAAATATGGATCGTAAGTTAGGCTTAATTCTAGCAGCACACGAGGGTTTGGGTTCTACGCATACAGGCGTTACAGCGACTATTTCTTTACTGAAACAGCGCTACTGGTGGCCAGGGTTAACAAAGCAGACCAAAGACTATGTCTTGAAATGCGACATCTGCCACCAGATGAAAGGCTCCACCGTAACACACCCAGTGCAGACACCCTTACTAAAATCAGACAAACCTCTCGCATGTGTATATTTGGACCACTGCGGACCCCTACAATCTGATGGGGCCAAGAAATATATCATGGTTGCAGTGGATTCCTGCTCTAGATTCCTATGGGTTTGGCCTCAGCGCTCGGCTGACGCTCGAACTGTTATAAAAGATTTGCGAGTCTTTATTGGCACATACGCAGTTGGCACGTTACATTCTGACCATGGCCCGGCGTTTAGCTCTCGGGCTTACAAAGAGGCCATGGAAGGAATGGGCGTAGCATTGCGGTACTCCTCTCCGTACCATCCTGAGGGAAATTCTGTTGTGGAGAGGAAAAACCGGGACTTAAAGCAATCTTTAACAGCTAGGGTATTAGGCAAAGGCGGTAGATGGGTCGATCACCTTTATGGGGTCCAACAAGCAATTAACTATCAGCCAAGAAGCTCTCTAGGGGGTGTCACTCCTTACGAGGTCCTATTTGGGACAAGAATGTGGGTACCTGATCTTGATTGTGAAGGCACAGTGGCGGATGAAAAACCATTTGATATCCATGATCGTTTGGCTGTTTTACAGGATCTAAATGAATCCAGAACACAACAAAGTAACGTGCTCCAGAAACAGACCGCCACTGAGGAAGTCAAGGCAGTAACGGCAAGACCTGTCTGGATCCCAAAAGTCGGGGATCTGGTCAGAGAGAAGATTGCAGACAAGAAAGAATTTGGGCCATCCTACAGAAAGCCTGTACCGGTCCTAGCAATCCAAGGCACAAGAACTGTACTTCTGCCGCCTCTTGCCGGGAAAAAGGAGAAAAGATTTGTCTCAATTGACTTAATCAAACCACACTATGTGGCCGATACTAAACAGTAGGCCTCGTGGACTCCACAGTAGCAGACGCCCTCCTCTCGCTACAATCCAAGAAGTCCAAACAGAAAGACTCATCACGTTTGAAGAGCCACCTGTACGAAAGGAAGGACTAAGCAACAATGCTATGGAACTCGTTCCACTTCAACAAGAAGAAAACCAACTTAACAACCAAGTTGCAATCAGACCGACTACAGACATCTACGTCAACATGCCTTGTCAAGAGCAAAATCCGATTTCAACAAATCCCGATGCAATTCCAACAATTGATCAAACTGCTTCTGGCTATTTCATGAACTTTGATACGTTTTCACTGGACCCAAGTGAGCCGGAAACGACGCCAGCCAAAAAATCACTCAAACAGAAACTCACTTACTTTTTGAACTTTTTTAGAAAGACTTACCTGGTGTCACCTTGGATTGAACTATGGTATATCACTGGGATTTTCTTTTTTCTTTTCTGGCTAGGTTTAATAATAACTTTTAGTATGCTTATTAATGGACGATACCTCCAGCAGAGCTCGACAGCCCAAAGAGTCAATTTGTTTTTAAAACCACACCAGTCTTCACATCGTGAACCAAGAGACTTGTCTTCAGTAAACATTACAGCAGTTCCTATACCGGAAGGTATAGTATGGGACAAGATTGATTATGATATATTCGGTCCGACTGAACTTTTAAAGCTTTAACATATATTTAAAATTTCTTTAAGTGATATCATTACCTCCAGTACATTTTCTGATGATTGGGACACTGAAACTGTGAATAATTTAATGTCTGATTTAGAAAAAACTGCAGCATTTCCGAACAATGAAATGTTAGAAGGTACTTCAGACTATGATACATTGTACTGTTACCAACATTATGGTCATCATTTCTTGCACAAATCTATAACACTTAGAAATTTATTTGAATACCACCAGTGGGAACACTGCCCAACTCCTCCAAAAGGTAGTTCGCAAACTTTTGCACAGAAATTCACATACTTTTCAGGGTTCAACACATCTGACCCGAAGTCATTTTATTACAGAGTGGCAACAACATCAGCACAGAAAATTATGTTGACAAACACCAAACAGATTTACTCTGCTTCCTTTATGGCCCAGTTGTCTACACAGGGTTTCGACCTATGGAAGGACACTATAGATTCAAAACCAATCTGGGGTTCTAGGGACTGGCAAGTCCAGGGAACAGAAGCGCTTTTTAGAGCATGCCTCATTCCACAGCAGATATTATTTCTAAATGAAACTGTGCAACAGACATCCTGTCTTGGACTAGCCAAGAACAAGGAAATGAACACACCTGGGTTTCCGACACCATCACAGATGGGTGGGGGGCAGAATTCAACTACACATGGGCAGGCGCGGTCGGTGGTAGGAGTGCCGGTCGGGCGGTGACGTGGGGCGATGGAGGGGCAGGGTGGGGGGTAGTAAACTACGGATTAAGGCCTAATACAGGTAAGTAAACATTTAAATAAATAAAACGAATTTCGTTGTGAGCGCTGCATCGCATTTGGCGATGCAGCGCTCCTAGCGAAATTCGTTTTATTTATTTAAATGTTTACTTACCTGTATTAGGCCTTAATCCGTAGTTTACTAACCGCCCTGCCCTCCCCCGCCCCACGTCACCGCCCGACCGGCACTCTACCACCGACCGCGCCTGCACATGGGGTAAGATTAGATGACATTCTCCAGTACAACAGGTCAGATCCCAATTGGACAGGATGGCTGATTTGGCCCATTGACACGAACACTTGTCAACAGAGATTCCTAGGTACACCCGAGGGATTTAGTATCCATAGGACAGATCCTCGCTATGTACAAAGACAACACCCAGGGGTAGTGACATCCTATAGTGTTGGGAAGTTGTGCCTTGATTGGCTAGAGACCTCAACACTCACAGAAGTTAAACATCACTTGACCTTACTCACACCTGATGTAGACTCTGGGGATTTTTTACTAGGCCCAAGAAAACAACGTCAGAAACGTTTCATATATGCTGGCCGTTATGCCTATTATAATGAAAACTGGAAAATATCCCAACAGGAGGCTGCAGAAAGAATACGGGAAATAGACCGTATTAACTTAGAGAAGGCATTAGCTGTAGTGGATAATGGGTTAACAACTTTCACCTCCAGGATTTACTCCTTAGGCAACATTGTGTCTTCGGCAATCGACATATTAGAACAAGATCTGGCCTTGTTACAACACGGGCAATCTCAGCTACGTTCTAATATAATGTTAAGCTGGACGCTGCAATCTTTGTGTGCAGGCTATGTGCCCTGGCGTTTTATAAACACCACGTCTCTTTTCTCAGAATACAATCTAACAGATAAACAGACAGAAATGGCACAGAGGGGAGCCAAATATACAATGCTGCGTATTGAGAAACTGGAAAGGTTAGCATTCACTGTAGCCAAATCACCATCAACAGAATGGCTAATTCATGGCCAAATCACTCTGCCGGTCACTACGTTTCAGTTTCAGTATTGCCTTGAGCAGAGGCAGGCAGGCAAATATGAAAGAATGGGTAAGGGATACATCAAGGAAACTTGGGAGTTACCATATAGATATCGATGCCGGAATGGGGATCGTGAAGTGTATCTGAGTGGTACAAACTGCAAGAACGCTTTAAGCGGTTCTCTCATGTGTCAGGATATTTCTCTACACGGAGCATGTAGTGGTTCGGTAGCAAACTTATCTTGTCACATGTCAGGGACCCCAGCGGCCATGATCACGCCGGTTTTCCAGCTGCTCTCGAATGGGAGTTACTTAATGCTAAATGATCAAGGTTGCTGTGGGATGCTTCCGGGCGTCGCCTATCTGGTCACTGTTAACTCCAGGGTTACTTGCTGTATGCAAGTATTGTTTCCACCACTGAACACAGTCAAGGAGGCGCCGTTATGGACTTCGTTGAATGTTTCCTTTATATAATTTGATACTTTGAGCAGACTGAAAGCCATGCTTTTACAGCAACCCGTGCCCTTAACCTCCGCTCGAGAAATCTTTGAACTTCAAGTTGCAAGGACCTTGACTGAGATACAAGCGCTTATACGTACAAATTGCCCCTTTCATTTCGCAGAAATGGTGGGTCGTATCTTTAACATGTCTGATACGAGCGGTATTGTACACCTATTTAAGACCATAGGGTCAGGACTATTAAGCACCTTTCAGACAGTCCTCGGAGTAATCCCAAATTTTATACACTCCGTATTGGGAAGCGTCTTTGGAGGTCTCCCGCTAATCCTGTTCCTAATTGCAGGAGTCCTGATTATAATATTACTGCTACGCAATGGACGGCCCCATTTCCGAGGAAATGGCGAACACGCTCATGGAACGGAAATATCGTGAACGCATGGTGCAGCTTCTGGGCATACCTTGCCTAAGAGAACTGAACGCCTCTTGGTTTCTATCATTTAGGCCAGTCTGGGTGGACTGCATCTTACCTGTTCTTTGATGCCTGTTCTGCGGAGAAGAATGCACGTTGGATCTCTGTCTAACGTTTCCATCGGATACGCCACTGGACCTAGATGCTATGCTGGACCCCCTAAAGGCCCATGCTCTGCGTTGTCCCCTGCGTCTTCCAATTCTGATGAATGCATTCCTTGAGAATCCACAGGTGCCGTTTGCTCCTGCTGCGTTAGGTGGCTCCTCCACAGGCACCGAGGTAACAACTGCCGAACAAGCTGCCGCAGCAACGACTGTTGGCAGTGCCGAATTCCATCTATGTGAGATTGATGTTCTCTGTGAAGCGTTGGATTTGTCGTCTGCAGTAGCTAACACCGATAATGCTGTATCTCCCAGCCAGGACACTTAATCTTGAATTGGCTCATCGCGTCCTGGGAAAGAATTTGGCTTCTCCACTTTGTTTCATAAATAAACGAACAAAATTTGGAACATTTCCTAAATTTACACTTTCGCTTGGAAAAGCATGGCCTTCTTCAGCTTATGGTGATGCAACTTTTATAAATGGGACAGAATTGACTTTTTCAAGTGGTAACTAAAAAATAGCTACTTTTTAACATTTTTAACATTTTTTTTTTAAAGTCCTTTTAAAACCCATGTTTTAGTTGTTTTTAAATGAATATTTTTAACTTGTCCAGATTTTAAGTATGGTCATTGTCATCCAATTCGGAAGTGGAGTGGGTGTTATATTTCGGATATAGGCCCTAATGTAGACCCATTCATATATGCCATAATGTAGAAATACTCGTATATGCCCTATTATGGTCATACTCGTATATGCCCTATTATGGTCATACTCGTATATGCCCTATTATGCTCATACTCGTATATGCCCTATTATGGTCATACTTGTACATGCCCTATTATAGTCATGGCTCCTAATATAGGCATGATCTTTCACCTACATTAGTTCCTTACCATACACAACGAGCTCTGAGGGCTGAACGTTATCTAGTCTGTGGTTAGAACACTGCAAGGTCTTTCCAGAACACAGGCCTACAATGTACTCATAAATTATGCATGAGCATTCACCAGCTACATCTCCCGCATAATATGTATGTACAAAGTTCACCCTTGAAGTCTTCCTCATGTCTAACAACGACCAATACAAACCATACTGAGGGACGAGACACTTTAGGGTATAAATACACCACATCTTGCCACGGTAAGATAGAGGGAACCGAGACTTCCATGCGGACACACTGACCAGAGACGCTGAGGCTCCTGCATGCAGTCACTCCAGCTGACAGCGGTCTAACACAGCCCTTGCGGGGTGTCCAATTCGAGACCAGGACGGGGTCCCACACTCTCTCTATTCAGGTATGGGGGTTCGACTAAATCCTAGAGGGATTCTTGGCTCTTAGGCTTTTAGACCTACACATATGCTAGGTACACTCAGGTACATCTAGTTAGGCATCGTAGGAGTACGCGCACTTTCATAATGCTTTTCATATTCATGTATGTATTCATGATTATTGCAATATGGTAGAACTGTTCTATCCTTTCACTTTGATCGTACTGCTGATAATATATCTTTGCTATTGTCTGCTGGTTGCTGCAGCACATATATTTTACACTAGAATAACAACTGTTCAATAAATACTTATTGAAAAGCCCAGACTGTTTATTCTGTGTAACTCTCTGAGACAAACCGAATAAGTAAGCACGAGTGACTGAGCGAAAAGTAGTACATTGTTTCCACGATTCTGAGGAATTAAGGTTGTCATGATCTAAGGTTGCCAGAAACTAATCTCTCCCCGATAAGAGGAGATTCTAGTGGCACTGTGAGCTAGCTAATGCAAATCCGGCTAACATATGCGGTGGGAGTGCACAGAGTCAGTCTAACATCAAGCCCACAGTTTATGTTATCCAAACGCGCAGGTCCTGCAGGGGTACTATAGGAACTACACGACAGTATCCGTTGCAGGATATGCAGCAGGATCTTCCTGATTTGATTCCTATTGATTCTTTTGTGGCCAGTTTGGTGGGGAGAACATCTTTGGCAGAGGATGCAGTCATCCAGGATCTGGAGGACAAAAAGATTGATGCTGCCCTGCGTAAAGTGTATTCTGGCTCGCATCGGTCTCTGCGGGCTGGGATATATGGAACATATCTGGCCCAGTCTTTAATTTCAGACATTAAGGCTTTATTCATGTGTATGGATGAACAAATCAAAATGGAACAAATCAAACGTCAGGTGGAATACATGTCAGACATCTCCTTTGATGAGAGGGCCACAGCACTGTCTGGAGGGGCTTGTGTGGCAGTCTGATGTAACTTGGGGTTAAAAGGGCTGGCGTACTGACTGCTCTCAGGCTGCCTTTCCAGGGTATTCACAAAATGTGAGAGGTACCCTTACAACCGTAGGGGACAGGGTTAATTACAACAAATCCCCCACATGACACTAGAATTCCCTTATGCCATAAATCCTCTCCTGTACCCACCTCAATCATACAAAAAACTGAAAATACTGAACCCAATTATATGTGACAATGCTACTTTTTATTGCTATACCAATGCTATTAAAACACTAAAAAATTGTTAAAAACACTGTTATTTCAATTAAAAACGGGGCCTTGTCTTTCCTAGTTAGGACACCGGGTTCCACTCTTTATGTAGATACAATTCATACATCAATATACATAGATTAAAAACACATTAAATCATAAAAGTCACATAAAAGATGTACAAATTCAAAACTGGCATATAACCACCCAAATTCATAGATAATACAAGAAACATTTAGTTGTTGACGCTTTTTTTCGGTGGACGGTACTCAATATAAACCATCTTCTTCAGGACTCTAATTTTATGACAACAATCATCTGTTTAATTGTTATCCAAGGAATACACGTAGATGCCCAAGGCAAATTCCAGGATGTATCGCTGTTCTTTTTGAATCGCTCCCTTTTATGCCCTCAGTGTCCTTTCCTATTTCCTGTACATCTACAGTCAATGTATTAATTGGAGAGATGCTCTATTCATTCGGTACTCCTCACAATGTTCCCGATTCCTTATGTGGGAGTGGAAAATCCTTTTCCTCTTAATTGCTATTTTTAGTCATTTCACCACAATGTCATCTCTATAATCATTCAGAGCGGCGTTCCGGATTTCTCTGACTCGTGGCTGCTCCCGGCCTTGCGATCGGGCATTCTATTTCCTTCTCTATTGCCTTTCCAGGGTAACCAGATGTTTAGAGTGGACCTTGAGGAAAAGCTCCACAAATTGTTTAAGTAGAAGAAACATTCCTCCTCCCTGAAACATCCTTCTTCTGAAAAACAGCCTACGAAGCCTAAGTCTTCTTTTCGTCAAGCCTCTCGGAGACAATTTCAGCACTCTCAGGGGCGGATTGAGGCCCGTCATGGTAGGGACAAGAAGGCCAAGTCTCCCCCAAAACCTCGCTCCTGACTATATGGTGGATGGCCCAAAACCTCACACCTGACTATATGGTGGAAAGCCAGTGGTGTGCAGTAGAAGGTCAGATCCAGCAGTTTCTCCAGGTGTGAGAGGCATCTACATCAGATGCGTGGGTGTTGGATATTCTCACAGAAGGGTACCTGATAGAATTTTCGGATCTGCCTCATCCATCAGGAGTCCATTCGACTCCTTGGCCATCTCCGAATAAGAGGTCAGCTCTGGCTCAGGGCATCGGCTTTCTTCTTCAGAAGGCTGCAATTCTGGATGTTCCTCAGATGGAGCGGGGCACAAGTTTTTATTCCATCATCTTTCTTGTGGCACAGTCCACGGGGGGGGGGGTTCCAGGATTGTGTTGGACTTAAAAGCTCTCAACAAATTTGTTCAGTCCCTGCCTTTCAAGATGGAAACTCTGCAGAGAGTTATTCCATTGGTGATTAATGGAATAACTGATGTGCATGTTGGATCTCCAGGATGTATATTACCATGTCCCAATTCATCCTCAGTTCCAGCAGTATCTCAGATTTTGCATCTGGGACAAGCATTATCAGTTCAGGGTGCTGCCATTCGGGTCAATTAGGCGTCCAATGTATTCACGAAGGTGGTTGCACCCTTGGTGACGTCTTTTCATCTGCTGGGAATTCACCTGCATCTGTACTTGGATGATTGGCTTATCCATGACCCAATGGAGGCGTAGCTCCTTCACAATCTGGCCGTGGTCTTCTTGCAGATTTAGGCTCATGGGTTTCTGCTCAATCGAGGGAAGTGTCAGTTGGTTCCTTCCAGGGATCTGACTTTTATCAGGGCCAAGTTCCGTTCAGATCTGAACAGGGTTTTCCTTCCTGCTCCCAGGGCTGCACTCTTGAGGTCTCTGGCCTTGAGAATGATGGGCTGACACTCTGTGGTTCCATCTTCATTCTTCTGGGACCCAGAATTAGGTAACTTCAATGGTGTGGTTCCAGTGACTTCAGGGGTCATGGAGATCCTGAGGTGGTGGACTCAGCCGGACTCTCTCTCCAAAGGCATGGCGCTGCAGCAGGATCCTCCATTGGTTCTCACGACGGATGCCAGCTCCTTTGATTGGAGAGCCACATTGGGGGACAGGTCACTGCAGGTGAGATGGTCCCTGCAAGAGGACAAGCACTCCTCCAATTGGCGGGAGCTCATGGCTGTTTACGGGGTAGTGATGAGGTTCCAGCAACTTCTTGTGGGTTGGAATCTGGTGGTCCTATCAGACAACTAGGTTACTGTGGCCTATCTGAACAATCAAGGCGGGGTTTCCGGTCCAGTTCCCTGAAAGCTGTTGCTACTCTGCTTTTTCAGTGGGGGGAAGTTCATTTGTAGTCTCTGGTGGTGGCCCACATCAGAGGAGAGGATAATGGGGTGGCGGATTCTCTCAGTCGTTTCTTTCCGCCCTCCCAGGAAATGTCTCTAACTAGGGCCTTCTTTCTTTGGCTGTGCAGGAGGTTTGATGTGCCTTTTGATGATGCGTTGACCCTTCCCTGGCAGAATCAGCTATTGTATGCATTTCCACCTGTTCCTCTCATTCCCAAGTTGCTGACGAGGTTACTGGGGGAAGCAAGAGGGATGGTGGAGGTATTAGTGGTGCAGTTTTGGCCCAGGCGCTTATGGTTCCCCAGGCTCAAGTTGCTGGTGATTCAGGGTCTGTGAATAATTCCTTGTTCTCCCTCCCCTCTCAGGTCATTCACTTTCCTGTCCCTGCAGCGACTGTGTCTTTCGGTTTGGAAGTTGAGAGGAGGGAGTTACAGAGTAAGGGACTACCCTAATATTTAGCGGTGGCTATTCAGCAATCCCGCAAACCATCTACTTTTGTTGTATTCCTCTTAGGGTGTCCATAAACGGGCTTTCCAGTATCATGTCCTTATATAGGCACAATTCGCCCTGCCCTTATATAGGCATAAATTCCCAGGCCTTATTTAGGCATTAAACCATGCACTCCAAATACAGGCATGGTCTCCGACATCCGTCCACCCTAACGTCACAACGAGCACATGAAGAACAGACCCTTAGGCTGCGGGAGTTTCCCTAGTCCAGGACTATTGATTTCTTCAAGGTCTCATATATTATGTATGAACCGTTATTCCTTAGGGGTTCATTCATGACGTCTTTCGCTGTCCGACTCACGTCAATACTAAACATTCCTAGGTACTCTCAGGTATAAATATACCTTCCCTAGCCCTTGTAAACTAGAGGAGACCTCGACTTCAGAGGAGCCCGTTTCCCGGCCTGACGCACTGAGAAGACGCTGTCATCCCTGCACGCAGAGAGTCCAGCTTCCAGTGATCTGACTACCCTTGCGGGGTGTTGGAGTTCGAGTCTGGCAAAGAGATTCCAACCTCTCTCATTCTTCAGGTATGGAGCTGATAAGAACCTAGAGGGACTCTTGGCATACTAGGCATACTAGACTTAACATACTCTTAGTATACCATAGTAAGGAATACTTCACCTACTTCTTCCCTCTTCCTACACCTAGGTTAGGTTAGGTACATTGGGGTAGAACTAGCTTAGCAACGCATCGTATGAGTACTCGCATTTTTAGTCTGTGTTATTTATGTAACAGCTTATGTACTAAAAGATAATGCTATCGCAGTATTATTTATTTCTACTGCTCACACTGTACATTATTTATCTCGCATACTGTCTTGTGATCGTAACAGCACATTTTACTTACACCAGAAACAAGACTGTTCAATAAATCTCTTATTGAAAACGCCCGTCTATTCCTTTCTGTGTAACTTGGAGAAAACTAAGCATGCACGACTGAGCTGAGTGAAATAGTTATCTATTGTTTCCACGACTCTGGGATACATTCTGATTCAAAAGGGAAACACAGTGGTCATGTTTTGCGGCTGCCAGAAACTACTCCCTTCTTGTTATCAAGGAGTTTCTAGTGGCCTCTGAGCTAGCTGGCACAAGTAATTAAGTTTAATATACTCGATAGGGACATACTGACCTTAGTCCTATGTCAAACCTATAGGATATATTATTCCAATGCGCAGAGCCTATTAGGGAAATAGGAGCTACACTACATGGCGCCCAACGTTTGGTAAGGCGGTAATTCAACGTTAGATACTGAGTAACTCAGCCGTGCCTTTTTCTCTCAAGACCCCTACCCATATACTTCAAAAGACGTCTGGAGTGGGCAGGGTTTAGTATCCGCCACGGCTACATAGGGCAGTACCCTATATATTAGCGGTTTGGTTTGCTCAACGTTGAAGGATACAGTGTTCCAAAATATTGTGCACCTTATCTTTGTTTCCTTGAAACTTGTTCTACATTTTTCAAAAAACAAAATGACTGAAGACGCCGGAGACGGTGTAGCTGTGGCTGATCCAGCCCTACCAGCAGTTTTTAACATTACAGGTTTAAATGAAACCGAGGAGGGTGTCATAGACATCGCTCCAAACTTAAGAAGAGCCATCACTCTAAAACTCATAAAACATGGCCTACCACCAAGAGGCGGTAGAGCAGTTTTCGTGATAGAGGCACATGAATCCTTTCAGACAGAGGTATTCTATTCATGGGTAATATTTCCTGAATCCAATTCAGTAACACACGTTTCACTTCTACAAAGAAGATGAATCACCAGAGGAATACAGTCCTTTCGAGGATATAGAAATTCCATTAACATACCAAGAGCATCAGCTCTGGTTTAAAGGCGCCCTAAAACATCACAAAAACATTACTAGGCTCGGTCCACTAGGTAGACCAGGAGCAACATGGCCGATTCTAGCCGGCTGCACACCTCATCCTGACATTGAAGAGATGTCAGATGAGGACTTACTTACTCAACTCACAGAGTTAATAAAAATCTACAGACAATTGGTCCAATATGTCATGCGGACTTTTATAGTCCGACCACCATTAACACTTCCAAATCAAACCCCTCACCAGGGGAACACTCTAAAAATTACACCACAGACTCTATACGCAGTCATGGGTAAAATGCCCACAAAACGTGAGCAAATTCCATTCTGGATAGCTCAAAAAATTACTCAAATCGAAGCAGTATTTCCAAATACTAGCCCGTATGAGAAACACAGAATACTGACAATCAGTTTACCAATGGGGATCACACCACAACTGGAAGACTGTACCACTTGGGGCTCAGTCTTTGCTGCCATCTATACTAAAACACATGGTATTCCATCAATAGCGGTAATACCTGATGTCCTAAAACAAATTCAAAACGAATACGGGGCAGAGCCTGCTCTAAATTTAGGTTTGAAATTACTGAAAAATTTCGACCAGGTCTCAACAATAATATTATCAAATATTAAAGGGGAGGCAGCAGCAGTGGCGATCCGCCAAAAATTAAGGGAATTTGATGTTACAGAACATCAAACAGAGCTACCCAGCACAGGGTTCACGGTTCGATCCCCGGCGGCAGCTCAGCTCAGCACCATGTGACTCTGGGCAATAGCTCACTTAATTTCCACTACAGCCCCCAGCGCCTTGAGACCCGTAAGGGTGAGTAGCTGCGCTATATAAAAACGGACTTACTTACTTACTTACTTACCCAGAATAATTGAAAAATCTTATGCAGAATTAGGCAGAGATAGTTTGGGTGGAAGACCAGTGAAGCCGAAGCTATCTGAAAGTCCTGAGAAGGACTCAATAAAACAAACTCCTACATCTTCTAAAAAGAAGTGGGAGTCTACTAAACAAAAATCAAACGAGAAACGTTCTCAATCCCGAGGTAGGTCTCCTCAAAAGGAGCCCTCTGAAAGGAGGTATAACCTCAGGAATAGGGATAATTTTAGAAAACCTGATAGGTATCAAGATACTGATACACGTTCCTCTCGTCCCTTTCAGATCTCATCACAGACTTCGGAAAGAAGAGGACGGACGGAACACAGAGAAGAACGCGTGAAATCGAAAGACGACAAACACGCTCCAAAAACTAAAGTAAAACCTCAATTCTCCAAAAAGAAAGTAGCAGGTCTGAAAATCAGACATGCCGAGAATACTGAGAACACAACTCAAGAACAGAGAATGGGCTCAGACCATGCTGGACAGTGCAGCAGAAGTCACAATAGTTCGCCAGAACCTGAGGGAACTTCTGGAGATAGTGGACTTGAATGAGTACATCACAGTTGAGACTGTAGACACCAGGGTTAGTACTCCACAAAAGTTATATGAAATAACTCTCCGGATGGAGGGAGACAAACCTAGACAGGTGAAAGCACTTTTTTGGGAAAGACTATCAAGAGGCTATGACATACTTCTGGCAGAAAAGGACTGGCCACCACAATTTGTCAGGGAGTGCCCACACGGCGAGGACATTATTATGCCTGCCTTCTCCAACCATATTCCAATTCACCTAAAATATACATATGCCAGGAAATGGGCAGTGGCCCAGGCCCCAGCATTATATAAAAATCATGTAGGATGGGATGAGGACTCACCTCAACATAAAATACATCTGAAACATGAACCAACTGCACAACGGCAGTACCCAATAAAGCAAGAAGCTAAAAAACAGGTCAGGGAGATCTTAGATCAACTTGAATATCAAGGGGTGATTGATACATGCACCTCCTCAATGAACAATCCTTTGTTTCCTGTCTCCAAACCAGACAATACATATCGTCTAGTTTTGGACTACAGACACCTAAACACTTGTTCTAAAACTTTTGCAGTGCAAAATGCACATAGCACAGCATTAATGAATAACATTGTGCGTAAAAAATATAAAACAACATTAGACATCTCAAATGGTTTCTTTTGTCAAAACATAGCACCTGAAAGCAGGTACTTAACTGCATTCTCCATAATGGGGACCCAGCGTCACTTTTGTCGACTCCCACAAGGGTTCAAAAATAGCCCAGGTTTATTCTCAGCGAGGGTAACTGAGTTACTACAAATTTATGACAATGAGGCATTGTCCTATGTCGATGACATTTATCTGAAAGACGATGACCTGGAAAAACAATTGAACAGGGTGAGCACCATTATACTGGGTTTCGCCTTTGAGGGCTACAAGTTCAACTTTAAAAAGTCCAGAATTGCCCATCTCAATGTCCTATTTCTAGGATATGAGCTTTCAAGTGAAGGCAAGAGCTTGGCAGCTAACTTTCTAGAAAAATGTGCGCTGCTCCAACCTCCAAAAACGCAAAAAACTTACAATCCATCCTGGGTTTCCTAAATTTTGGAAGAACATACATTCTAAATTACGCAGAAAGGGTTAAACCTCTCTACGCATTAATCAAACCTGATTTTTCGATCAGAAACTGGACACAGGAACACACAGAAATTTTGCGTTCACTCCAGGCTAACATGTTAGCAACAAATCACTTACAAACACGCGTAAGTGAACGCAATTTGGTGATCCGAATAATTTCGGGTCAATGTGGATTCACCTACTTAACCTTCAATGAGGGTGAGAAAATACCAATAGCATACAAATCTCATTTGTACACAGAAGCGGAAATGCGCTTTAGTTCAAATGAAAAAATTCTAACAGCAGTTCAAACCGCTGTAGCAAAAGAAAGAGCCTTAGCCCAAGGGAAACGCATTATTGTCGTAACCCCGGTACCAGCTTTAGAAGCTGTCACAAAAGCAAGCATTCCAAATGCTAAAGCATTACATCCAAGATGGATACAATGGGTTAATTCTCTTGCTGCAACAGATGTTGAATATGTTTTTGATCCAGATTTAAAAACACAAGCATTCCTGCAATACGAACATGAATGTCCTCTGCCTACTGAAATTCTGCCTCTCGATCAGTACGAATTCATAATTTACACTGACGGATCCGCACAACCCGCAACAGGGAGTAAGCAAGCTTACAGTGCAGCGTGTGCAATCGTTAAAGGTCACATGCGAAATGGCATCTTCAGACCTATGGTCACAAAAACTCAATCTCTAGGGGATTGTACAGCTCAGCGAGCTGAACTACAAGCATTCAAACTGGCACTTGAAAGTACAGATCAAGAATTCCCCACACTAATAGTGTGCGATTCCTTTTACTGTGTTCAGTCGTATAATGACTATATACAAAACTGGCTTGAAAATGGTTTCAAAGATGCGAAAGGTGGCACAATAAAGCACAAAATGCTTTGGGAACAAGTAGTTCAGTTGAAAAACGAACTACCAAAGGCTCACGTGATCCACACACTGAGTCATCAACGTGATGGCGTTCACGTTGCAGGGAATTCATTGGCTGACGAAGCCGCAAAGGGGGCTGTGCAGACGGCTTCCGTAGCTGCGATCACTCGTTCCAAAACGAAAATAGACGGTGAGATAATGTTGGCTGTCAATGCTTCAAGCAAAGGCAGCAGTGCAGCGTTACCAAAAAGTTTCCACTCAAGTACTCTTATGTAATTGATGCGAATAACGTTCCTTTGCTCGAATCCCTGGAGTGGGGGATAGGGTAATCCCAAACATGGAACGTAGAGCAGCCTTGATTTATGAAACACATTTGGGGGAGGGTCTGTCACATCAAGGGATCTCTAAAACAATTTTGACGTTAAAAGAGACGTACTGGTGGCCTGGAAGGAATACAGAAATTCACATATTCATCAACAACTGCTTAGACTGTAAATTACAGCGAGAGAGCCACCAGACACCATGCTGCGAATGCGGTAACCCAGTGCAGACACCATTGTTAGACAGCATTAGACTCTCTACGCGCCTACGTCCTACTGGACAAAGGCATTCCCACAAATACTGAATTTAGGTTCCTATGGTTATGGCCTCAGCGCTCAGCTGACGCTCGACCTGTTATAAAAGATTTGCGAGTCTTTATCGGCATATACGCAATAGGCACGCTACATTCTGACCAAGGTCCTGCGTTTAGCTCTAGGGCTTACAAAGAAGCCATGGCCAGTCTGGGCGTTGCATTGCGGTACTCCTCTCCATTCCATCCTGAGGGAAATTCCGTTGTGGAAAGGAAAAACCGAGACATAAAGCAGTCTATAACAGCTAGAGTATTAGGTTCGGGTGACGGGTGGGTCAAACACCTTAGTGGGGTACAACGCTCTTTGAATAATCTGCCAAGAAGTTCTCTAGGGGGGGTCACTCCATATGAGGTCCTATTTGGGACAAGAATGTGGGTACCAGACCTTGAACACGTAGGCACAGTGGTGGAAAATAAACCCTTTGATATCAAAGATCGCTTGGCTGTTTTACAGGACTTAAACAAGTTAAGAACGAAACAAAGCAACGTACTCCTACAGCCAACCACCACTGGGGAAAAATCGGTGGTCCCAGCAAGGCCTGTCTGGATTCCAAAAGTTGGGGATCTAGTCAGAGAAAAATTGCGGACAAGAAGGAATTTGGACCTTCTTACAGACAACCAGTACCTGTCCTAGCAGTTCAAGGAACAAGAACAGTACTTCTGCCGCCCCTTGCTGGAAGAAAGGAGAAAAGATTTGTGTCCATCGACCTGATCAAACCACAGTATGTGGCCAATACTAAATAGTAGGCCTCGTGGACTCCGACCTAGTAGCAGAAGCACTCCTCTCACTACTATCCAAGAGGTTCAGACTGAAAGACTGATAACCATCGAGAATTCAGCAGTAACAGATGAAGGACTAAGCAACAACGCTATGGAACTCATCCCTCTTGAACACCAAATAACAGTTCGTCCAAATACACCTGTCTACACCAACGTAACAAGTGATGAACTGGTTCCAGTGATTTCTACAAATCCTGATGCAATTCCAACAATTGACAGAACTGCTTCTGGCTATTTCATTAACTTTGATACGTTCTCAGAAGATCCAAGTGAACCTGAAACGAAGCCAGCATCATTAAAATTCAAGCAGCAAGTACAAGACTTTCTTCACTTTCTGAAAAAGACTTATTTGGTTTCTCCATGGATTGAACTCTGGATTACATCTGGACTTTTTGTTTTCCTGCTCTGGCTAGCTTTGGTAACAACTGTGAGCGTGCTTATAAGTGGCAGATACATCCATGTGAACTCTGAAGGAAAGGACGTGAACGTACTTTTGAAACCTCATAAATCTTCCCATCGTGAAGCAAGAGACTTGTCATCAGTGAACATCACAGCTGTTCCTATACAGGATGGCATGGTATAGTGTGGGACAAAACAGATTTTGATATATTCGGTCCGACTGGAACAATTGAACATTCCACATTTGTTTAAAATTTCACTAAGTGATCTACTCTCTTCCAGTACCTATTCTGATGATTGGGACTTGGAGACTGTAAATGACATTATGTTTGACCTAGAAAAATCTGCTGCATTTTCTAAAAATGAATATTTAGAGGGTTCATCAGACTATGAACAACTGTATTGTTATAACCACTATGGTCATCATTATTTGCATAAATCTGCATATCCAAGAAATGTGTTTATGTTTAACCAATGGGAACATTGTCCTACACCACCTAAAGGTAGTTCAAAAACATTTGCTAGTAAATTTCCATATTTTTCAGGTTATAATACATCTGATCCAGAAATGTTTTACTATAAAAATGTAAACAAGACAGGACTGAAAATTATGTTAACAAATACAAAACAGATTTACTCTGCATTATTTAATGCCCAACTGTCTAGACAGGGTTTCGACTTTTGGAAAGACACAATAGACACCAAAACAGTCTGGGGTACTAAAGAATGGCAAGTGCAGGGGATAGAAGCTTTATTTAGAGCCTGTATCATCCCTGAACAAATAATGTTTTTGAATGAAACCATCCAACAAACATCTTGTCTTGGACTAGCCAAGATAAAAGAGATGAACACACCTTCTGTACCAACACCTGCCAGAGATAACGATACACAGGCAGTGGTGACAGTTGACAATATACTACAACTCAACAGATCTAATCCTACTTGGAAAAAATGGTTGATCTGGCCCACAGACACGAATAACTGTCAGGAAAGATTCCTGAATAAAACTCAGGGGTTTACTATTCATAGGCGAGACCCAAGATACGTCCAAAGACAACATCCGGGGGTAGTAACAACATACAGTGTAGGAAAATTATGCCTCGATTGGCTGCATAAGTCTACACTACAGGATGTGAAACAACACTTAACCTTACTTAAAAAGGACGCAGACCTTAGGGAATTCTTGCTTGGACCAAGAAAACCGCTTCAAAAACGTTTCATATATGCCGGCATTTATGCTGCTTATAATGAAGCTTGGAAGGTATCACAGATAGAGGCTGCAGAACGAATACGTGAACTTGATCGTATTAATTTAGAGAAAACACTCTCTGTGGTCGACAAGGGGTTAACAACTTTGTCCTCCAGAATATATTCATTGGATGGCATTGTATCCTCTGCTATCGACATACTAGAACAAGATTTGGCGATGTTACAACAAGGCCAATCTCAATTACGTTCTATTATGTTATTAAGCTGGACGCTGCAATCTTTGCGAGCGGGCTATGTGCCTTGGCGTTTTATCAACACAACGGCTCTGTTTGCAGAATACAATCTAACTGATAAACAGATCGAACTGGCACAAAGAGGAGCAAGGTATACAGTGCTGAGCATTGAAAAACTGGAAAAGTTACCATTCACAGTGGCAGAAAAACCAGCTACAGAATGGCTTATTCATGGCAAAATCACACTACCTGTGACTACTTTTCAGTTTCAGTATTGCCTCAGACAAATGCAAGCAGGCAAATATGAAAGGTTGGGTAAGGAATACATTAAGACATCTTGGGATTTACCGTATACATATAGATGTTGGAGTGGGGATCGTGAAGTGTTTTTGAGCGGTACAAACTGTAAACTTGCACTAAGCGGTTTGCTTATATGTCAGTACATTTCTTTACACGGGGCTTGTAATGGTTCTGTGGCAAATTTGTCTTGCCATCAGCAGGGTACACCAGCTGCTGTGATTAATCCAACGTTTGGACAACTTTCTAATGGGAGT
Source organism: Calotriton arnoldi (assembly GCA_963921515.1). NCBI lineage: Eukaryota > Metazoa > Chordata > Amphibia > Caudata > Salamandridae > Calotriton > Calotriton arnoldi. Next base: position 382,662 of record CAWUFW010005054.1, on the reverse strand, counting down.
TACCTCATGTTGAATGATCAGAGTTGCTGCGGCATGCTGCCAGGCATCCCATATCTAGTAACGGTCAACTCCAGGGTCACTTGCTGTATGCAAGTATTGTTTGCCCCAATAGACACAGTCAGGGAGTCGCCTCTATGGCCTTCGCTGAACGTCTCTTTTATAAGATTTGATACTTTGAGCAGAATGAAAGCCATGCTTTTACAGCAAACAGTGCCTTTGACCTCGGCCAAAGAAACCTATGATCTACAAATAGCAAGGACTTCGGCTGAGATACAGACTTTAATACGTACGAACTGCCCTATACATTTCGTAGAAATGATATCACATATCTTCAACATGTCTGATACAAGTGGAATTATACATGTATTTAAGAGCATCTGTACCGGTCTGTTAGCACCTTTCCAGGCAATACTCGGAATCATCCCGAACTTTGCACATTCGGTGTTTGGTGGCATACCATTAATTCTAGCACTTGTTGCCGGAATTCTATTTCTCTTCCTGCTATTGCGCTATGGCCAGCCTATTCGCAGACATCACTCCGAGCGAAATGGAGAAAGCTCTCCTTGAACGAAAGTGCTGTGAGCAAATAGTAGAGCTTTTGGGCATAAATCGTCTACGGGACCTTAATACCACGTGGTTCCTGTCCTTCAGACCAATCTGGCAAGATTGCATCTTACCTGTTCTACGATGCCTGCTATGCGGTGTAGAATGCGTGTTGGACACCTGTCTAACATTTCCATCAGTGACGCCAACGGATATCGATACTCTGCTGGACCAGATAACGGCCCATGCTATGTGTTGTCCCCAGAGGCTTCCTATCCTGATGTCAGCATTCATTGAGATCTCACAGACGCTTCCGGCTGCTGCTGAGGTACGAGAAAGATCTACAGGCACACAGGTAACAACGGACGCGAACTTTGCTGCGGCACCTATGCTGGAAGCGAAGCTTCACATCTCTGTGCAATTAATCTGCTACACGAGGTGTTCCAACTGACACCAACTACAGTGGACGATGTTTTGTCTATAGAAGTAGATGATCTCATGTTTACACCAGACCCGTAAACTGACTCTGATTCAGCATACAGTGTTCCAGAGATGCAGTAACAATTTGGCCTTCATTTTTTCAAACCAACTTGGAACTCTACCAAAATTGAACTTTTTCCCATTTTTCGAACGAAAATGGCACTTCAATCTGCTTAAAGTAGAACTAGCCTTATAGTACAGACTTGGCGGTACTTCCACAGACACTTAGTCATCTTGTGTGTCTCAACAGTTCATTAATTTTCATGACATGAAATGACCTTGATTTTTTGAACAACTTATCGATCATTTCTTTGAAACAAAGCGGGGGTAATGTTTAGCACAGGGTATGTTGTGGCGCTAACCTGATATCGTGAATATCGCAAACGAAGGTAATCTGTGCGGTGCAACAGGTGAGGGAAAACCCCTAGGCCCTCAATAATGGACAAAGGTCCGTTTCACACAAATGACATCAAATCCTGTGCACACGCTCATAAGTATTCGCAAAACCGGTAATTATTATCAATAGAAAAACAATGAAGAGTAGTTCTTGTCCTTCAAGTGTTGATTTTAATAAGAGTTACTTCGGCGGCCAGCCAACACGTGTTTCGTCAGTGGGTGTAAAACCCAAGACTTCTTCAGGGCTTTCAAATAAAGTGGTCACACTTCAGACCTTTCAACTGGTGATAATTCCGACCCAGCGGGTCTTAGTAGCCGATTTATAAAACCAAATAATCTCCTCGTAGTTGGCAATCTCCAAAAGATCGTATATTAAGGCCAGTATTTAACTGCTTATTCGTGCTTCGTATGTCAAAGAGGTAAAATGTTTCCACTGAATCCACTCGGTTTGCCTCAGTACGGCCACAGAGACCGCGGCATCATCCGCCGCTAACCAACTCAGGCGAGTACACCCCGTGGTTGAATTCTCCGGCACCGAGTAAACCGGAAATGAAAACTTATCGATCATTTCTTTGTCACATGTAAATATTACTGCTTCTTTCATTCCAATTGCATTTATTTTCGAACTTTATGCCTGAAATGAAAAGCATTTGCTTCAAATGTACAGTACCTTTTGCATTTTTACTATGTTTTTAAATGCTTTTAAGAACATTTTTAAAAAAATATGCGGTACTCCATTTTATGTTTAGCATTTTAAATGTTTGGCATTTTAGTATTATCGTATACAAGAAAGTGGAGTGGGTGTTGTATTCCTCTTAGGGTGTCCATAAACGTGCTTTCCAGTATCATTTCCTTATATAGGCACAATTCGCCTTGCCCTTATATAGGCATAAATTCCCAGGCCTTATTTAGGCATTAAACCATGCACTCCAAATACAGGCATGGTCTCCGACATCCGTCCACCCTAACGTCACAACGAGCACATGAAGAACAGACCCTTAGGCTGCGGGAGTTTCCCTAGTCCAGGACTATTAATTTCTTCAAGGTCTCATATATTATGTATGAACCGTTATTCCTTAGGGGTTCATTCATGACGTCTTTCGCTGTCCGACTCACGTCAATACTAAACATTCCTAGGTACTCTCAGGTATAAATATACCTTCCTTAGCCCTTGTAAACTAGAGGAGACCTCGACTTCAGAGGAGCCCGTTTCCCGGCCTGACGCACTGAGAAGACGCTGTCATCCCTGCACGCAGAGAGTCCAGCTTCCAGTGATCTGACTTCCCTTGCGGGGTGTTGGAGTTCGAGTCTGGCAAAGAGATTCCAACCTCTCTCATTCTTCAGGTATGGAGCTGATAAGAACCTAGAGGGACTCTTGGCATACTAGGCATACTAGACTTAACATACTCTTAGTATACCATAGTAAGGAATACTTCACCTACTTCTTCCCTCTTCCTACACCTAGGTTAGGTTAGGTACATTGGGGTAGAACTAGCTTAGCAACGCATCGTATGAGTACTCGCATTTTTAGTCTGTGTTATTTATGTAACAGCTTATGTACTAAAAGATAATGCTATCGCAGTATTATTTATTTCTACTGCTCACACTGTACATTATTTATCTCGCATACTGTCTTGTGATCGTAACAGCACATTTTACTTACACCAGAAACAAGACTGTTCAATAAATCTCTTATTGAAAACGCCCGTCTATTCCTTTCTGTGTATCTTGGAGAAAACTAAGCATGCACGACTGTGCTGAGTGAAATAGTTATCTATTGTTTCCACAACTCTGGGATACGTTCTGATTCTAAAGGGAAACACAGTGGTCATGTTTTGCGGCTGCCAGAAACTACTCCCTTCTTGTTATCAAGGAGTTTCTAGTGGCCAATGAGCTAGCTGGCACAAGTAATTAAGTTTAATATACTCGATAGGGACATACTGACCTTAGTCCTATGTCAAACCTATAGGATATATTATTCCAATGTGCAGAGCCTATTAGGGAAATAGGAGCTACACTACACTTTGAAATCATATGAGCGGCATTGGGGTCGTTTTCAATGTTGGTGTAAACCTCTCCAGCTGTCCCCACTTGACTGTCACCTGAATAAGTTTCTGCAGCTTTAATGGGAAGGGTTTAAGAAGCGTCTCCGTTTATACTCTAAGAGCCCAGTGGGCGTCTATTAAGGCTTTTAGGTCCCCTTGGGGGAATTTGGCTAATGTGGGCAATTTGGTGGCCAGTTATTGCACAACGTTTCTATTTCCTGCCCTCTGGTGAAACCATTGTTTCCTTTGTGGGATTTGCTGTTGATGTTAAAAGCCTTGATATCTCCTCCCTTTGAACCTTCAGAGGTGGATATTAAGTTTGTGACATTCAAAGTCGTGTTTCTGGTGGCCATAACTTCTCCCCGTCGCATTGGTGAATTGGCAGCTTTGATGGCTAGGGAACCCTTTCTGTCCTTTTCGGATGATGGTGTGGTTCTACGTTTGATTTCTTCTTTTGTGTCGAAAGTGGCATCCTAATTTCATAGGATTCTTTCCGCTCTTTCTGCTGAGCCTTGTTCTTCTTTGGAGGACCAGTGGTACTTGTTGGCTGTGATGAGAGCTTTGATGGTCTATCTAGCTAAGACTAAGGGGCATATTCACAAGGAGCTATCGCCGAATTAACGGCACTTCATCGCAGCCAAAGTCGTGATAAATTTACCCCCCCCCATTCACAAGCCGGTGTTAACAGCCCATAGCACCAGTTTACCCGCGATAGCAGCCGCAAAAAACATCGCCACAGAGGACCCCCGCAAATATCGCTAATGAGATGCAGAGTAGGCGTTCCCGTGACAAAAGTCAAGACAACATCACACCTCAACATTCTCAACGACCAGCCACATCGGCGATAAGAACACAAAACAGGCGATGAGGTGCGGTAGCCGCAGGTATTTAACACCTGCCTCAAGCAGGTGTAAAGAAGGACGTCTACCTGCAGTAGGCAACGGAGTCCCGCACACAGCCATACCCGAAGAACAAACGACGCCATGGAGCTACTCTACATGCAGCTCGGAGCCCCAACAGGGCCACAAAACCCCCGCCACCACCCCCTGGACCGCCACCCCCCCCTAGGACCCGGACCCGCACCCCCCACCCCGGACCACCACAGAGGAAGCGTAGAGTAAAACAGCGGACCAACCAAAAACGCACCACTCTCACAGACCTAACGCCCGCAGAAGTCATTGCCCACTACATGCTCAAAAGGACAATCATCCTCCGCATCCTGACCCACATCGCCCACAGGCTGACGGTCCCAACACAGCGGAGAACAAACATCCCTCCGCAGACAAAGCTGCTGGCAGTGCTGCACCTGTTGGCCTCTGGGACCTTCCAACCAACAACTGCCAGAGTCGGAGGGGTCTCACAGCCAGCCCTATCAAAGTTCATCACACCCGTCCTGGATGCCATCATCAGCTTCATACCCCAGTACCTTCACTTCCCCAACACTGCGCAGGAACAGCTGGAGACTAAGCAAGGCTTCTACGCCATAGCCGGATTCCCGGCCGTGTTGGGGGCAATCGACTGCACACATGTCCCACTTGTGCCCCCTGCGGATACTGCACACAACTACCGCAACAGGAAGCACACGCATTCCATCAATGTGCAGGCAATAGTGGACCACCGGGGAATGTTCACCAATGTCGTCGCCAACTACCCAGGCAGTGTGCATGATTCCTTCATCTTCCGACAGTCCATCATCAACCAGCGCTTCCAGGATGGCACATATGGAACGGGACTGCTCGTTGGTAAGTACCAACTCAACACACCACACATCCCCCAGCCACCAACGCACAAGGCACAACTGTGGGGATGCACACGTGACCTAACCACATCCGACATGTTTAACTACATGACCCCCTACCAGACACGACTACACCACTCCATGGTCATCCTGGGCTACCCCTGCACCCAATACAGAATCCACATGGCACCACAGCCACACAACAGCTGAACGTGTGGAGATGCGGAATGCGGCCATGACACATGTGAGGCACTGCTCTGCCCCCATGACCCTACCCCGGTCTCCCGCAGGTCAGCGTCCCATGGTGGTGTGCCGTGTAGGCCGCTGTGCATCCGGGGCGACTAGCCCTGTGCGACTCGAGTCATCCCCCTTTGTCTTTCATACATTGCATGTCTGTGTGCCTGATGACTGTTAGTGTAGTTGCCAGCACATGCTACTCCCTGAGGGCTGGCTTACACTCACCCCCCCCCCCCACAGCCAGCACAGGCGTCACTGAATTGGTGGGCCTGCCATCACATCCTGCCGAAGCAAGTATTGACTCTTTTCTCCCTGCACTGTCACAGGTGATCAAGGATATGCACTCTGCCCTTGGATGATGACACCCTCCGAGACCCGAAAACACCCGCCCAGAGGCAGTACAATGCGGCCCACATACGCACCAGGGGCATCGTTGAACGCACATTTGGCGTGTTGAAGTCACGTTTCAGGTGCCTTGACGGCACTGGTGGGAAGCACCTGTACAGCCCGGACGTCGTGTGCAAGATGATCGTTGCATGTTGTGTGTTGCACAACATCTGTGTTCGCACCAGGGCCCCATGGATCCCAGTTCCAGAGGTACCGGACGATGATGGGGCAGGTGGCCCACATCCCACTGCAGCTGCGGCAGGAATAGCCCGTAGGGACTCCATCATTGCCACTTTCTTCTCATGAGCACGTCACATTGTGACCGTCCGTGGCATTCATGGGACAGTAGTAGATGTCCAATTGCACTGCATGTGTGAATAAAACATATTTGCAGGTCACAGGTTGGAATTGTACATTGTCATGTTACATGTCCCTGGGGTTTCAGATGTGATTTGCCATGTTGTGCACATTTTCCGAACCAGTTGTGTCCTGTGTTCAGTTGTGGAGGTGTTGCTGTTTGTACCGGGATGTTGTCACTGTCCGGGTGCACTTCTGCTTATGTGCGTATGCTGCACGGTGGGTGTGTCGCTCCTGTGGCTCTGATTTGTCTGCCACTGGTCTCTTTCATGAGGTGTGCCTGTAGGTTCTGTTCTTCCACGGTGCGTGGATGTTGTGGTGTGCATGTTGTCCTCTGCAGTTGGCCAGGGTGCATCCGTGGTACTAGGCTGTTGATGTATTTTGTTCTGTGGCATTTTCCGTATGCTGCTCTTGTGCTTTTTCCCGCATTGCGCGTGAGTGTTGCTGCCCTTGCGCTGGTTGTCACTGTTTTCGCATCGCGCTTTGGCCCATCGCAGCTTTTTTCGCGTTGTGGTTTGTGTTTTTATCTCCGTCGAGGTGGTTGTATCGCGAGAATTGGCCGCGGTGTCGGCCAACTATCGCATGGTACCACCTTGTTGTGAATTCCACGTTGACACGGGGTTATTTTCCCGTGATAGGCTGCGTTATTGAAAGTTGCGTTACGCTACTCTTGCGGTAGTTATCACACGTTCTTGTGAATATACCCCTAAATTCTTTAGAAAGACGGATTCTTTGTTTATTTCTTTTGGTGCCTATTCTCAGGGTGAGAAGGGTTCGTCTTTGTCCATCAGTAGGTGGATAAAGCAGTTGATTCCTCTGGCACATTCTTTGTCTGGGACTCCTCCTCCTGCTGGGATTCAGGGGAGGCCCACCCAAGGTGTCGCTGCTACCTGGGCAGAATTGAAAGGAGTGTCTATCTCTGAGATTTGTAGGGCGGCTACGTGGGCTTCCTCCAATACCTTTGTTAGACATTACAGGTTGCAGAATGTTTTATGTGAGGAAATCAATTTTGGTTTGAGTGTTTTGCATTCTGTTGCATCGTGAATTGCCCATTTACATGTGTGAATAAATCAATATAAGGTGCTGCAAGTTTGTGTTAGTGTCCTTGTGCGGTTTACTTCTTTCCCTATGAATGCCGGGTTGCTCGGCTTGGGTATTCTCACTTGTGATGAAGGGGATGAGGACAAGTGAGACCTGTGAGTAATGTCTTATTACTTACTGATCATTTTCATTACTCCTGGCCCTGTTGTCCTCGTCCCATTCATCACGTCCCTCCCTCCCTCCCAGATTGCCGGCCTTCATATGGTGGGGCTTTGTAGTTCAGGAGGAATGCTGGGTAGATACTGCTTATGTATCCTCCAGTAGGAGGGGGAGGGGCAGTATATACCGGTATTTCCCTGTTCTTTTTCTGTGCAGAAAGATAGGTTATCTGACTTGTAATTAATGGGACGAGGACAACAGGAGTAATGAAGATTACTGGTAAGTAATAGGACATAAAGTACAGTCCTTGGTCACGCCCAGAACTCAAGCAGATTTAACACTGAAAACTACGTAATTTCCCCGAGTTTTCCAGGGAAACGGAAGAGCAAACCCCTGCGCAGCTGGTCAGCAACAGTGATCACACAACCCGCTCACAGCCGGTCAGTAACAGTGATCGCACAACCCGCTCACAGCCGGTCAGTAACAGTGATCACACAACCCGCTCACAGCCGGTCAGTAACAGTGATCACACAACCCGCTCACAGCCGGTCAGTAACAGTGATCGCACAACCCGCTCACAGCCGGTCACTCAGTAACAGTGATCGCACAACTCACTAGCAGCCGGTCAGTAACAGTGATCGCACAACCCGCTCACAGCCGGTCACTCAGTAACAGTGATCGCACAACCCGCTCACAGACGGTCAGTAACAGTGATCACACAACCCGCTCACAGCCGGTCAGTAACAGTGATCGCACAACCCGCTCACAGCCGGTCAGTAACAGTGATCGCACAACCCGCTCACAGCCGGTCAGTAACAGTGATTGCACAACCTGCTCACAGCCGGTCAGTAACAGTGATCTCACAACCCACTCACAGCCGGTCAGTAACAGTGATCACACAACCCACTCACAGCCGGTCAGTAACAGTGATTGCACAACCTGCTCACAGCCGGTCAGTAACAGTGGTCACACAACCCGCTCACTGCCGGTCAGTAACAGTGATCACACAACCCGCTCACAGCCGGTCAGTAACAGTGATCGCACAACCCGCTCACAGCCGGTCACTCAGTAACAGTGATCGCACAACTCACTAGCAGCCGGTCAGTAACAGTGATCGCACAACCCGCTCACAGCCGGTCACTCAGTAACAGTGATCGCACAACCCGCTCACAGACGGTCAGTAACAGTGATCACACAACCCGCTCACAGCCGGTCAGTAACAGTGATCGCACAACCCGCTCACAGCCGGTCAGTAACAGTGATCGCACAACCCGCTCACAGCCGGTCAGTAACAGTGATTGCACAACCTGCTCACAGCCGGTCAGTAACAGTGATCTCACAACCCACTCACAGCCGGTCAGTAACAGTGATCACACAACCCACTCACAGCCGGTCAGTAACAGTGATTGCACAACCTGCTCACAGCCGGTCAGTAACAGTGATCTCACAACCCACTCACAGCCGGTCAGTAACAGTGATCACACAACCCACTCACAGCCGGTCAGTAACAGTGATCACACAACCCACTCACAGCCGGTCAGTAACAGTGATCTCACAACCCACTCACAGCCGGTCAGTAACAGTGATCTCACAACCCGCTCACAGCCGGTCAGTAACAGTGATCACACAACCCACTCACAGCCGGTCAGTAACAGTGATCTCACAACCCACTCACAGCCGGTCAGTAACAGTGATCTCACAACCCACTCACAGCCGGTCAGTAACAGTGATCTCACAACCCACTCACAGCCGGTCAGTAACAGTGATCGCACAACCCGCTCACAGCCGGTCAGTAACAGTGATCTCACAACCCACTCACAGCCGGTCAGTAACAGTGATCGCACAACCCGCTCACAGCTGGTCAGTAACAGTGATCGCACAACCCGCTCACAGCCGGTCAGTAACAGTGATTGCACAACCCGCTCACAGCTGGTCAGTAACAGTGATCTCACAACCCACTCACAGCCGGTCAGTAACAGTGATCACACAACCCACTCACAGCCGGTCAGTAACAGTGATCACACAACCCACTCACAGCCGGTCAGTAACAGGGATCTCACAACCCACTCACAGCCGGTCAGTAACAGTGATCTCACAACCCGCTCACAGCCGGTCAGTAACAGTGATCTCACAACCCGCTCAGAGCCGGTCAGTTACAGTGATCAGACAACCCACTCACAGCCGGTCAGTAACAGTGATCTCACAACCCACTCACAGCCGGTCAGTAACAGTGATCTCACAACCCACTCACAGCCGGGTCAGTAACAGTGATCTCACAACCCACTCACAGCCGGTCAGTAACAGTGATCGCACAACCCGCTCACAGCCGGTCAGTAACAGTGATCTCACAACCCACTCACAGCCGGTCAGTAACAGTGATCGCACAACCCGCTCACAGCCGGTCAGTAACAGTGATCGCACAACCCGCTCACAGCCGGTCAGTAACAGTGATTGCACAACCCACTCACAGCCGGTCAGTAACAGTGATTGCACAACCCGCTCACAGCCGGTCAGTAACAGTGATCACACAACCCGCTCACAGTCGGTCAGTAACAGTGATTGCACAACCCGCTCACAGCCGGTCAGTAACAGTGGTTGCACAACCCGCTCACAGCCGGTCAGTAACAGTGATCGCACAACTCGCTAGCAGCCGGTCAATAACAGTAATTGCACAAGCCGTGTGCACCCAGTCAGTAACACAGAGAACCCAGGCTCAGCCGGTCAGTTAAAGTGATGCACAAATCGCACGTAGTGTCGCAGCAGAACTTCCATGAAGTTTAGTCAGGGTTAACTGCGCACATGAGCGGGTCCATTAGGTAGGAGCTCTGTGCCATTAGCACGCTTCTATCATTGAGCATGTAATGGATGTCACGTGCAGGAGAGGTCTTTGTGGAGGATGCTCACAATCATTTCTCAAATGGAAAGAAATACCCCTGGGGCCCATGAGGATGCGGCTGGTGGTAGTCCCCAGTGCAGCAAAACGAGGAGCTGAAGAGACTAGTGTGCGCTCTCTGGCTATACAGATGAATATTCATAAAATGTCTTGGAGCGTTACTGAGCCTGCCAAAGATAAGTGTAGAACACAGATATGCATTGCACGTAAAAAGAAATGCAAAGCAAGCAGTCTGCGTTCTGCCTGCTACCTTATAATGGGACCCGATAAATCCCCTCGGGAGGCGGTGCTGAGTTAGTTTTACACTCCTAAATATTTAATTCCAGCCGAAGAGCAGCCCTGCAAGCAATGAACGGGGAATGGGCATGCATGCAGCGATGTGAGTGAATGAATTTATTTGTTTCTATTGATAAAAGTTGTTACAAAAGACCGTGCATGGTATGTCCTTCCACGCGCCTTCTTCGGTCATTGGTAAAAACATCATTGTATCATTTCATGTAGTACATTTCGAACAATTACACAGGGCATAAAAGTAAGAGTCCATAACATTTGAAATGTACCCACTAATTTGGGCCTTTGGTCTGCCTTTAGACCGAGGCTTGGTCTTTGCTTATGAGTTCTTTAAGTTGACGTGCACATTTCGCTAGTCTAGCCAGTTCCATGGGGATCTCTAAATTGAAAAGAAGTTTCATTGCATCTGGGCAGGTACGGGTGCCGTATTTTAAAAACAGAGTTTCAATAAACTGCAGCGTGCATGACTCAAATGAGGACAGATACAAACTAGGTGAGCCTAAGACTCCTCGTACCGATGACACAATCTGCAGGAGGTGACCGCCTCGAGAGATTTCTAGCAAATGTTTATATATTTTTATGGCATGACCATAAGTCTGACTGAGAAGATTTGCTTTAAGATTGATTTGTTCAGTGCTGAGTCAAGATATGGCTGGCTCAATTTGTCCTTGTAGGAGCTAAGGTCCCAATATTACTGCTAGAGGACTCTATGAGCCCCAGGTCGTCTCGCTTAGAGAACAGTCTTACTTGTTTCCTTAAAATGGTTTTTAAGATTCCCGGTTGATAAATAAAATCCCCCCAGTTGGACAAGTCAAGGCGCAGTTCGGTACAGGCAGTAGATAGGAAGTCTGCCCAAGGATTTTTGCCTTTCGTGAAACTTTACTTCAGGGTTGCTTTCATTGTATTTGGGGGAGCTGCACATATCCCTCGTTAGTGGCGGACGATCGATGCCCAGTGTTCGTAGGTTTGTTTGCTTAGGCTGAATTCCAACCATACTAAGACATTCCGTGCGTGGGCAGGTATCTGCAAAATCTGTTTAAACGCTCGGCAATTAGCAGACTCCATGCTGTTGGTCAGTGCCCCAGGTGCCCCAGGTGCCCATAAGAAACTGAGGGAAGTAGCTTAGCTTTTATGACTTTCGGATTGGCTCGGTTGATGGGCTGCGCAATTTGGAGTTGAGTTTGCAGAGGGCATACGTCACCACCTTTGCTTTTGATTCTATGGATGCGGTGTGTGCAGTGGGCTTGCCGTTGCCCATGAGCCAACCCCCCAGATAATTATACTTAGATGTTGTAGTTATTTTCAGCTTACCCGTTCTCCATTGATATTTGAGGTTGTTAGCGTATTTTCCAAAGATCACTACCTTTGTTTTACTGGCGTTGACTGTTAATTCATTTTCGTCGTTGTAGATGCTTAGTGCGTCCAGTGCACTTTGCAGACCCGTCTTCGTGTGGTCCATTAAGACCATATCATCTGCATACTGCATTAAGAACAGTCTGGTTTGCCCAATTTTAGGTGCTAACAGGTTGGCTTTTGATATTGATTTACCAAGGTCTGCAGTATATAAATTAAAAAGTAAAGATGCCAATACGCAGCCTTGTTTCAGCCCTCGGTCCGTATACACCTTCTTTGTTGCTATATTCCGGGTTAGTTTGATGCATACCCAAGTTCTGGTATAGAGAACGATGATGGCATTCAGCAGCATGGTTGGGATCCCCCAGTTTTGTAGTTTTTGCCAGAGTACATTCCTATTAACACAGTCGAACGTAGCAAAATAGTCTATGAAGCATGCAAAAAGGGGGCGCTGTTTTTTCTGGGTGGACTGTTCAACCAGGTAAGCTAGGGGTAGAATGTTGTCTAATGTTGAGGCTCCAGCCCTGAAGCCAGATTGATATGCTGGTAATTTTCCATCCTCATTAGCCCAGTTTTGTAGTTCTTGTAAAAGGAGACTTGCATATGCCTTTGCCTCAATATCCAGAAGGGCTATCACCCTGTAGTTGGTTGGATCTGCAGTGTCGCCTTTTTGTGGATCGGTTGCAGTAGGGAACCTTTCCAGTCTTCGGGGATTGTTGTATTGGTCATGCAGAACTGGTATTACGGGGTAAGTATAGTTGCCCAGAACTCATGGTCCTCTTTGAATAGGTGTCCAGGTAGGCCGTTGGGCCCCGGGGCTCCGTTGCTTCTGATGTTCTCTAATATTGTCAGCACACGGTTTTGCACTTCAAAAGGTTCAGTTGTTTCTTTAATAATTGTATGGTTTGCCCCTATTATTTTTCCAGTAACGTTATGCTGACTGGTACTTGTAGACAATCGTTGGTAGTCTGAAAGGGTGCTAGAGATAGACTTGCAGTACAGTGTTTTCACATGGTTGATCCATGTGTAGCTTGGAACTCCGGTTCGCTGGTCGTGGTCATGCCCAGAGAGCATGTTAATGTATAGCCAAAATTCTGCTTGTCTACTTGGGATTAGAAGACTGTAGACGTGCAGCCATTGGGAATTTTCTTGTTGCCTTTTAAAATTCTATAGATTTCTTTTGTGCAAGTTCCTGGCTGCCAGCCAATTATGGAATGCTGTTTCATCGCCTGCGCATTTGTAGTTGCGGTTGGCTTGTCTCAGTACCTTCTTGCTTTGTTGGATTGTTTTACACCTTGGTTGGTGTTGGCAACAAGCCCTTTCTTTGGACCCTAACCGATGATTTAATGATTTGCCTAGCAGAAGATGGTACAGCTCCGGCACCAGTTTTGACCATTTTGCGGGTATATTCCCCTCAGTTTAGTCACTGTTGAGTATTAGCCAATTGTTTTTCCATGCTGCCAGACCGGATGTATCAATTTTATACCACTTTAGTCGTCTCAGGAGCGAGTGAATTTCTTCCCCATTAGACGAGCCCAGGGGATTGATATGCTTAGGGCTACCCGTTTGCAGAGAAATTGCTGTGAGCAGTGTGAAATGGTCACTAGTCTGCTGCACTGTTTTTGAAAATTTTACCACTTGTTCATAAAAGAAATTACTCATAAAAATGTGATCAATAGTTGATTTGGAATTTTCCTGGGGATCTTTAACCGTAGCGTGGTTGGCGTCTTGTGCCTCTTGTGCGGCCTTCAATCTATAAATATTTAGAAATGTATTAAGCAGGTTGCCAGCTCGGTCCCTAGGTGGTGAGGCATCTGTTTCTGTTCCTAGGTTATGAGTATTAAAGTCGCCGACCATTATTATCCCACAATTCGGGTAGTTACTGAAAAGTTCTTCTAGTGTGTCGACCAGTTCCCTCATCTTGCCGTGTCACGGGCTGTCTTTGCAATTGAAGTAAACATTCAACAGTAGGATCGTTATTGGGGACTAATTCAATTTCAGGCCTTGCAAAAGTAAGGCTTGGACCATGTCCGTGCTCATTGGGGATTTTGCTGACATTATAGTAGTACCAAGACTTACATATATGGATAGGCCCCCGGATGGCCTTCCAAATGCATTATACTTTTTTGCTGGGTGTTGAAATTCCTCGAATCCTGGAATTACCAATGGAGAGAGTAGCCAGGTTTCCTGGAGACACAGCAAGTCCCCTGTCTGTAGAAATTCAAAGGCAGCCCTGTTCTGCAGCGTTGTTTTCAGCCGTACACGTTCCATGCATTACTTTTGTGGCCTTGTTCGTTCTACTCACAGGCCTGTTGAATCTCTTTGTGCTAGGAGCAGTTTCATTGCTGACCTGACGGGGTTATTGCCGCTCCATCCCAGTCGTATGTGTACAGCTCGGATTTTACTCTTTCTGTGATTTTACGCCCTCTTGCAGAAGTGGTGGGTGAGAAGTGTATTCTCAGGTTGGAGTATGGTTTAGAGTAAGCAACTTGGGTTGTGCGTCTCACGATGGACTTACTCTGCATCTGTGTTTTTCTGTTGCTGGATCTTTCCTCTAGCATATGTGGATATTTTTCCCCATCAAGTTCATTTACATTAATCCCCCATTTCGCGAATTGGGCCTTTTCTGTCATGATCATTTGGGCTAGTGCGCTGGTCTTCCATGTTGCTAATGTTGATTCTTTTGTTGTATTGTTGCTCAGGGCCTTGAAATGAACTCAGGTTAGGTCTTCTGTAGTAAGATGTGTTAACTCTAGAATGTATTGGAGGATTTGTAAAATGTTTGCCCTGTTTAATGTATTCGAACTTCCGCAGGATGTATATTCAGGCATAAGGACTGTGATATTATTCTCCGATTCCCTTCATTCGTGGACCATTGGCCTTGTAGTAACGGCATGTATTTCCGAGGAATGTTTGTTTGTTATATTTGAACTGGTGTCAGTTTGAACTGCATTGGTCTCCCACGACCCAATACTATTTGTTTGGGGTAGAAATGATCTTGCGCTATCCGTGTTGGATGGAGGCTCATCTTGTTCCTGACTGTTTAGATGCTGTGCTATGTCATTGCCCCCTCTACTGTCTATTTGTAAAGGGTGCTCGGTCTCCTGTGAGGCTTGCTTCAGCCCTTCGTCAGCAGAGCCGCCCCTGGGGCACGATCTTGTAAATGGTTGTGCTGCAAGTGCTGTAGTTGGCTCGTCATTACATGGACTGACAGTAGGCCTCACCTTTTGAAAGATTGGATAGAGTTTCTGTGGCCTGAATGACTTTGGTTGTTGGTCCACCTTTGGGTCCGTTTTGTGACCCAGGTTACTGTCTGATACTTCCAGGCGCAGTTGTAATTCCTTTGAGCAGTGCTGATGTTTAGTGTTTTTTGCTTGCTTCTTCAGGTGTTTTTTTGCTCTTCTGGATAGCAGTTTACAAGGTTCTGCAGTATCTTCGAAGTTGTCCATTGGGCCGTTGCTGGTGAGCGCTGCTTTACCCGTTGCTGCCGAGTCATAATGGATTTTGTTTTGACTTCTCGCTGTTGCCAGCTGTGAAGAGGTCGGAGGGGTGTCTGGTCCTGTGATAAGGTTACTAACTTGGTTTTTTAAGTAGGTTGGGGACTTGACTTCTAAACATTGATTCTGTGGAGTTTGATTTGGGCTCCTCATTGTTGTTGACTGTAGCGAGGTTAGGAAGGTGTCTGCTCCAGCTAGGTTGTCGCTTACATTGTTTTTTACTTCAGTTGGGACCCTGTCTTCTGTGCATTGGTTCAGGTTGTCTGTGATCATTGTTTGTCTTTGTTTTAGTTCTGTAACTAATGATGTAAAAACGTCTGGCAGAGAGCTGAGCTTCTCGACAATAGGAAGGCATGAACACCTTGCAGAATGCTGCATCTTTAACATGTCCAGTTTCCCATCTAAATTATCAATTTTGGCTGCTATGTTCATTATAACTATTGCTATTGCCTGGATGGTATCCATTTGAATTTCACGTTTTTGTGTTTGCCATGTGAGGGCATTGATAGCGGCCGTCAGCGATGAGTTTATTGAGGATAAAAGCGAATTTGGGTGGGAGCACCCGGAATGAGTTGTGAGCTTTGTCTCGCCAAATAGATGGGAAGAATTCAGGTCCAACAGGGGGCTATTGTCTCCCGGTCCCAAAATAGGCGAGCTTTGATTGAGAGTGTAGGGCTTCATTGCTGATGGGCTCTGTGATAGGGACAGATCACCGTAAGAGCCGCTGCCTCCCGCCTGGACGATTTCCTTGCTTTTCCCTTCTGTGTTTTGCGTGTCGCCTTTCGGGGAGTCCAACGCTGATGATATTTCTAAGACTTCTGGTTTTCCTTGCCCTGTCTCATCCTCCAGGGGTTCCAAGGTCGAAGGCCGGTCAGGTCCGTTGTCCGAGGGACAGAGGGATCTCCCATTGGCCAACTTCTCACAGTAGCGCAAGTTTAGTTCCTGGCTCCGGCCGTCGTCTACTTGTTGCTTCACCTGGTCTACTGAGGATGGTTCGTGCAATGTAGCCTTGCTGCATGGCTCCCCTTTTGCTAGTGTTTCCAGCGAAGCAGGCATTGGCAAGAAATACTTGCAAATTGTCATAGCATTGGAGTTTGGAAGTACAACGGGGTAGACTCAAGCCAGGCTTGTGGCTCCATAGATGGCGTTCGTATGGTATGGGGTTTGCTAGAGGATGT
Organism: Calotriton arnoldi; assembly: GCA_963921515.1. Taxonomy (NCBI): domain Eukaryota; kingdom Metazoa; phylum Chordata; class Amphibia; order Caudata; family Salamandridae; genus Calotriton; species Calotriton arnoldi. The sequence goes on along the minus strand of CAWUFW010005054.1, from coordinate 366,067 downwards.
TTTGATCCCTGGTGTCCTTTTTGTCATTTTCCACCCTTGTTGCAAGCTGGCTCATATGTATTTTTCAGTAGGGTCCTGTCCCCCAGCTTAAAAGGTAATTTGTAAACCAGTTTCCAGATGTGTGCAGGGCGTTTGCCTTCTTTGTCAGTGATTGCTCTTCTCCAGGTTGTTCTGTTTTCCAGATTTTTCCGGAGTGTGCTTGGTGTCGTTTGGTGTGGTTCAGCTGGGGATTTATCGGTTCCAGCTAGTCCCGTGGATCTGGTTACTTTTTGGTTACTCTCGCTGCTCCAGCCTGCTGAGTGTGTTGGGCTTCGTCAATACTTGTTCACCCTCCGACCCCTAGGCAGGACCAGGCAGCCGCGTGATGCTCTCCCCAGCCCAAACTGCACCCCGCCCTGGCAGCCTCCTCAGGCGAGTAGAGGCCGGACTCTGGCCCCTGCGGCAGGATGGGGCCCCTTTGGTTGGCCACTTAGCAGTGTCCGGAGGGGTTGGCAGAGGGTGGGACAGGAGCAACCGGAGAGGTTGACAGTGGGGGTGACTGGAGAGGTTGGCAGTGGGGGGGTGATGGTGGTAATGGAAATGGTGGTCCCCCTTGTCTCCCTGTGGTCTCATCTTACCGCAGGTGGGTGGAGCCTGGGGGCTGAGTTGCACAGGGAACAACCAGCAGCAGCCAGCAGCAGGAATTTCGGGACAAGCCGCACAGGACTAATGTCGGCCGCTTCTACCTCAGTGGGGGACCTCCACCAGCCTGGTCTCTCTGCTGGATACCTGCCGATCCTCGATGCTGCCTCCTCCTCATGTCGGCCCCTGTGGGCAGCTCCAACTGGTCGGGAGACCTCCACTGCCTTTTCCCGCTTTGATTTTTCCCTCCCGCATGCTGCGGCAACTCCCGAAGTACCAAAGAGCCGCAGCCGAGCGGGCGCAGCGCGGCTCTGGCTCTGCCTCGCGCACCCTCTCCAGACCTCACAGGCTCGAGCAATCAATCACTGAGCCTGCCGAGTCTGGGGAGTGAGGTGAAGGTTTCTTAGGCAGTGATGTGAGTGAGGTGGTGGGAAGGATGGGCAGGCAACGAGTGGAATACCGATGCCAGAGATAAAAAGAGAAAGTACCTTTACAAGTGCACAGCCAGTGGAAGGACAATGGTCAGCAGAAGCAGTACTTGGTCCAAGCGTCACATCAAGGGCGAAGACATGAAGCCGAGCAGGAAGCTGGAGGAAGGAGGAGGCACTGACCAACAGGAAGAAAGGACACAAGAGTGACATGGGAGCCAACCAAAGGTAAAAAAAGGGTGGGCTTTAAGCCCATTTTTAGGTTTATTATATTTACAAGAGATTTTGAAAGCACAGTGCAAGCGGTGTGCAGGCAAACCTAAAAATCACCACCCCTACCACTTAATATATGCTGCACAGTCACAAATACTTAATCAGCTTGTAATTACATCCAATAACATAGAATCGAGCCCACTAAATATTTGAAAAATGTCACATGATTTATTAAATTAAAATTTCATTCAATATATTTTTTTACCTCCAATATAAACAAGCATTGGCATAGCTAATAGGTCTCGCTTTGGGACCTTATAAGTGTTTAGCCATGCAACGGTTGATGTTGCACCAAGGATATTGTGCTGCATAACTAAATACTTATAAGGTCCCAAAAGCGAGACCTATTGGCTATGCCAATGCTTGTTTATCTTTTTGTTACTAGCAGTTCATAAGTTACAATCCTAGAATAGCACAGTGAGTTATGAATTGCCATCAAAGAGCTGAATGCAAACTGCATGATACAGGTTAGAAAGTTATGTTTTTCCCCAGTCTTTCATTATCTTAATTTTGTTTGGGTAGAAATAAATTATTATTAGTAAAACCAACCCTAACCTCTGTGTTACATTTTGAATCCTGAGTTTGTACTTCTTCAGACCTAGCACTATGAAAAATGCCTGCCAGTATGGATGACATGGGAATCCTACACCTTTGACTTACGTAACATTTCTGTACACTAATTTACACATGTATGATTTATTGTCTCTGTATGCGTGTGTGATGTAAAGTGCTTCATAGCCCTACACTGGGACGAGAGGCGCTATAAAACAAATGAAATACATGTGAAAGAGGCACTGTAGAGAGATGAGGGGCACTGTTTGAGATCTATAGTGAGGGAATCTGTGAAGGAGGCGGTCATGGTTGTCTTTCCAGTCTGGCCTTGATACACACAAATCAAATCTTTTCCAGTTATGCAAAAGCCTGCATTGTAGCACCCATTGGTGTCTGAGCAGAGTATGCAAAATCGCTCTTTTCAAGCACATCTATCATAACCTGAAGCATCACCTGCTACACCAGTACTTGGTCGTAAACAGAGTTCTCTGGAGCATTTCAATCGCACTCTGCAACCTCTTCTGTGAATCCAGTAATGAGGCCCACATAGACCTCTGTTAAAGTACCTCAATCCTACCATGCCGCGCTACCCTCCCAGTCCAGTACCAAGAGTTTGTACCGAGCTCTGCAAGTTGTAAATCCTGCCCTTCAATGCTCCTTCTGTTTCTTCAAAGATATACACGCAATTCTGAGATAAAGCACCTCAACTGTTACCTGGAGCACCCAGTGGAAGAGCAAAGGTGCCATAGGTATTCATGAATCTAAGGACATTTCTCTGTGCCCTGGTTTGGTAATGAAAAACAGTCACTAATTTTGGTCACTCGGGCACCTCACGCATCCAGGGAGCCGGTGCCACTGCAACTGCTGCACCATGACAGCTATGGCCCTGGAATTAACGCCTCCTACACCAGTACAGGGCCTAGACAAAGTTCTGTCAAGGAACCTCAGTCCTATCCTAAAGTTCTATTGTAGTGAAGCCCATGCACCGCTCTCTCAATGCACCTAAACTATTACAATGCTATTCAACTAGTAGAAGGTGTAAGCAGCTCTGGCGAGGGACCTCAATCCTCCCTTTAAAACTTTATTGCAGTAATTGTGCCCCTGCAGCACTGTCATCGCACCGAAAGCTTTCCCATCAGTAGGATCCATGCACAGCTCTCCTAATGCACCCCAGTCCTGAGATGCTGTTCCAGAGGTGGATCATTTACAGCTTTGATGGATTACTTCAATCCTAGGTTATGGACAGAACCCTGTGTGACAGACTTGTGCGGTGTATCTCTGTCAGATCTGATAATGAAGTGAAAGCTGCCACCTTCGTGGAAGCCATTCTGCTGATGCACGAGATCCGTGCTGAGATTTACTTACATTTTGCATCAGTTTGTGTAATTTTTTTGTTGCATCCCCAACACAAATTGTATTTATGGATTTACTAAGCCACACAAAGCCCTATTGTATGGATTATTAAAAGAAAAACATAATGCAATGCAGCACTATGTGCTGCCTTGCGTTACTTTGTGTCGGGTAGGCATTCAATGGGTGGAGCATTGGCGTTGCCGGGCCTTCACCCATGGATTTTGCTGCAAAGACAGATTTACTAAAGTCATTAAGCCTGGGTTTGCACCTACTTGAGGCTGGTATAACGAGGAGAAACATCTTTATTTATCCTCGTTACTTCCTATTTGCAAGTGTGCTGCATACTGCAGCACACATGCAAAGCTAGGCAGCAATAAGCGTGCCAGTGCAGGGAGAGAGCTGAACATTGCCACATCTTTTTTAAATATGGAGATGTTCAGCGCTCTCCACTTCAAGCAAGTTGCTGTATTGCGCTGCATGAAACATCAGTTTATCTGGACCCAGTGCTTTAAATGGGCCGGTACTGTCCGGTACGGAGTACCGGCACTTTTTTATTTTGCGAGGGAGAGTACCGGCACTTCTCAAGAGAAATGCTATACTTTTAATTGGAGAGTACCGGCACTTCTCAGAAACAAGCAGGTACTCTCTTACAGAGTACCTGCACTTCTATTTTTCCATTTCAAGCACTGTCTGGACCCCAGTTTTAAAATTCCTTACTGGCTCCGCCTCAGGGAAGAAATACAGTGCAGTAGAGCGGTCTAGAAGCCACTGGCCATATGGCACTAAGTGGGTTGGGATTTTACCCTTGCGCAGGCATAAAGCTGTCACCTGCCCCTGTCTTTGGATAAGAACTTGCCCCTTTGGGATAAGAAGGTTGCCTCAGAAGGTATCTTGCTATTTTTTCTGCAATAATATATACCATTGAACATTCGATTTCAAATGATCACCTGTTGACATATGCAGGCTTCTCTGTCCCCTGATCCAGGTAGTTCTGTCTAAAATGGCTCAATAGTGCTAGAGGGGGTAATTTAGAAGACATTTGTTTTCTGCATCAGTCTCCTCTTGTTTAACCTCTGCCTCGCCCTGTTTGCCCTAATGATTGACTTCGGCACCCAGTATCAAATGTATCACACACACACGTAGCCCAAATTGTGCAGATATCAATGCACTTAGAGGAGTATTAATTACTCAGTGCCAATTTAAGTAGACACTACCCAACCCCGCTTCAACCTCCGCAAATCATAGCACCACTCCGGGATGACTCCAGAATGCCTTCAAAGGATAATAATTAGGACTCCCTGTTTTATGGTATTTATTTTTTTAACATTTATCCATATTTATTTTTGGGCCTTGCTATTCGTATTTATCCATATTTATCTTTTATTTTGAGAAAAAATTGAGTCATAAAATGGTATGTTTTCACATTTATTTAACTGATAAACATGCACTCATACTTTGCTGCCTGTTGCATTGCAGCAAATTAAGCAGCCAAATACAGTGAAACACTACACCCACGGGTAAATATCAGCATTATAATACAAATCCATGTTAACATCAACCGCGGCTTGTGCAGGTAGGAGCGGTGGGGTCGGGTGGGGCCGGGGGGGCGGATTTCGACAGACGACGAGGGAATATTCATTATTTATTTAATTTTCCCTCGTCATCGTCCGTTGAAATCTCCCCCAGCCCACCCGGCCCCACTGCTCTTACCTGCACGGGCCGTTGCTGGTTAACATATGCCTGTATTTAGGGAAATTTCAACCTCTTTATGTTTTTTTAACTGTCCATCTGCTTAGCTGTTGTCCTGGAAATCATAAAAGACAACATAGAGAGTCAACCACAAGAAGCACAATTAATTTTCCGTATTTTTCCAAATTTAAAAATAAGTATACACAGGAAACACACTGTTTTCTGTCTGTAGTTACCTGTAAAAATCAGTAAAAACGGAAAACTGGGAGCCTTAGCAATAATGTAGGCGGGGACATGCTCTGCATTACGGATGAGTTACTTACAGAGGAAATGTTCTATTGAGAGTCAGCTTAGCTTGTAGCCAGTTCCTCAGACGCTGAATTTGGAGACTTTCCAGCTACAAATGAAGAGCCCATTGAGGCCCCCAGGAGATCTAGAAGCTGCCTCCTAAGGGCAACATCAGGTACAACATAAGGGCGTTAATCACAGACGTTTGCTGCTGTAGACTTGTCTTTACCAAAAACAATCCCATACAAGCCATAGAGTTGTTTTTTTGCAGTTTATATAGCGCGAACTCGACCCGAAGGTATTGGAGCGCTTTACATGCGCACCAGTTACATTACACAAGCTCTCGTCATATTCTGGTAGACACGAGGAGATTAAATGATTTGCCCAGGGTCACGGAATGTTCAGCTGATACCGAGACTCGAACCTAGTTTCCGCAGCTCCAAAGTCGGCTGCTCTAGCCCTTACATCACAATAAAGGGGAAACCAGGGCAAAGTATACTGCCTTCGGATTCCAGTGCACTGCTCGTGTGTCGGTGGCATGTAAATTACCTGAGTTAGCTTGGGGTGCCAGGGTAAGAGAGATGGTTGAAGCCTGTGTTTTACGAAGTTCATTGAAACGTTGGTGCTTTAGAAAGCCCTCTTTTCGGCGACGGTTCCTTGGCTAATCAATTTAAGTCAACTTTGGTAAAATTGTTTGAGAGCAGACAGAGTTAAATAAAGTGTTGTTAAGAAGACGTTGGCCATACTGAGCACGAGAGCAGGAGCTACGTTTTATTGGAGGCTAATTATATGTATTGGTTCAGTTATCGGACTTTACTGCCCCAACCTTTGGTTGTTTCTGGGACGTGCAGTTTACATTCATTGCGTGGACGGCTGATATGTATCTGCATGATGAGACACGACGTTCACACAAGAGGAATATATACACGAAGTCAATCGAAAATAAATGAAATTGCCAGATTACACTCTGCGGCCGATAGAATGCACTCTCATTGCCATCCACGCTCATAATACCCACCCTCCCTTCCAACAAGAACCTCAAAACCCACCTTTGAGGGATTTCTCATGTGCGCGATCCCTCAGTCGCAAAAAGGCGTCTTGAGGTGATGTTATACGAGAAGCAACGCTATACAAACACCCTCATTTAATTTGGATTCTTTGTTGACGTGTAGAGTTCTCACAGCATTGACTGATTTAAGAGCAAAATTCCACTCGGACCTCGGATTTTCCTCCAGCGACCTTCCCCGCGCCACTGATTCCGGCACAAAGTCACGTTTATTCCGAGGCACATGTAACAGGACTTTACAGAAATGTGACATCGAATGGAACAAAAATCCGACCACACACTGGTTTCCTTCCTTAACAAGCGCGCGCGCGGCAGCAGGGGGGAGAGAGGAGGGGGCCTGCGCCGGTTTCCCTTGCGGGAGCGAGCAGCAACGCGCGATAATTGCTAACATATGGCGCCGCTGCTCGCTCCCGCAAGGGAATCGCCAAACGTGCACGCGTTGCCATTGAAAGCAATGCAACGCGTGCACGTTTTTGGCAGAAAAAGGGAATCGATGGCTAAAGGTCTTTTTCCGCATGCGCAGGCGAGACCTAAAAAGACATGTTTAATCTCTAATGTAAATTGAATCTATACATTTTTAAATATGCTCAAAATACAAACCCGTTGCTGCCTCCATGTCCTAAATAAAAACAAACCTCGTTCAAGACCCGCTCTACTCATACACCACTCAAACTCATGCACTCAATAAAATTAAACACTTTCATTCATCCTGGTCCAACAGTTTCCATGGACTACTCCACTTATTTGAAGTGAAGGAAAGTGATCATACCAAACTCCTCTATAGTAAGTAACATAAATATATATATCATTACATGAATGCATATATCGTATGTTTGCTTTTACATCCAGCATTGTGATGGGTCATCACTCTTTATCCTTCATATCTGTCTTTATAATATCCATTTGGCCTCCTATCCTGTGTCATGTCCTTTTATCTCTTGTCGTGTACCAATGCGTTTCGCTGAAACACAGCTAAACAGCCGTCTACCTTCCTCAGGGCACAGCTGGAGCAATGCTCATGTTAAAAGAAAAGGGGGTGAGAATTGGAGAGAGAGAAAATCCACCTACAACATAAAAAGAACATAGAACCAACATATATGAAGTAATTTATAAAGATTGGCTCCACATTACTGGGCGCACAGCAAAGACTCTGTTCTGTTTGTGAAAAACAAAAATCTATTTTAACACCTGGCCAGCAATCCCTCTTTTATTCCTTCCAGGGTTCTAATGAGTATGTGGTAGCCAAGAATATTGAATGCCGCAGAGAGATCTGCAAATGTGAGGCTCTGACACCACCACCATCCACCGTTCCGCTCAAGTCGTCGAGGTACGTCTATCTTGGATCTTTGACCGGCCAAGTCGATGATCATCAACACTGACCACCAAGAATGGCTCACCGCCTACACCCGCTGACTCGTGCATGCTATAAGGGGAAATATAAAAGAGCTATCAGTACATATCACATATGAAAGTCACATCATCAAAACCTAACGGTGCTCTCAAAGTAGGGAAACCTAAGTGTGCTAAAGCCCGTGTTGCCCTGGCCACTTTAGTTTCCATACTTTGAGAGTGGTGTTAGGTTTTGATGATGGAGTGTTTTATACTTAATCTTGACTACTCCGCCAAGGAAAGTTTTAAGGTACTACACAGGGGCCTCGTGTCTATAGTGTGTGACTTTCCTACGTATTATGTACTTAGAGCTCCTTTTTGTGTATAGTATGCACGAACGCGCCAGCGAGTAGAGATGATGAGCCGTAGTTGATGGCCAAGATCGATGATCATCAGATTGAATATATGGATTCCATCTCTTGCAGAATAGTACTCCGTTAGAGGACTTACACCTACTACCCATGGTGATGCCGCCTAACGACGACTCCAAATTGAGTGTGGCACCCCATTACCTGCTTGGGCGAGTTAGTTCGGACGCATAGATTTCCACACACAGGTGGTTCTACCGGTGAAGTTCAGCTGTTGAGTAATCTGTTTGTCTGTGGCCGGGTTAGTAATGGGATCTGTTGATGTTTTGACTTTGTTCTGTTTTAGTTTATAACAATCTATGAAAGATTTGAGTTCCATCCATCGGCTGGGCACCGGCAGGGGTAACGCCCACTTCTGTAAGGTATGAGGGCGAATAAGAGTCAGCGGCTGGTGTACACTCCCTTCATTTCTAGTATGTAACAATGCTTCTAGAGTGGTGAGGACTTTCTAGGCACATAAGGTGAGACACTGGTGATGGTTTATGGATGGGTGAATTAGTCAGATGCATATAGAGTAGGCCTTTTGGGCATGTTTGTCGGTTATAACTCTCTATAGTACACATATTGAAGATGTAATCTATTTGATTAGGCTATTCTATGTAGTAATGTAGTTAACCATGTAACTGAGCAATAAATGACAAATGTAGAAATTGCTTAAGTTCAAAGCATTCTTTACCCTCGAGATTTCGCTCTTAACTTTATATTGTCATACTGACACCTTCATATCATGCATCTAATCTTACACACTGAGGGAATTCTTACATTTTTGTAAAAAAAAATATTCCTTTAGCTATTTATAGGTGTGAAACAACAATTCAACCTTAAGAGACTTATATACAGGTTTAGTATTACAGTGTTTGGTATTCTCAAAGACATCATTGGCAAGACTGGAAAATTACAACCCTAGGTTTAGGACAGCAACCAGTGTGAAATCTCAAATTGTCTTCCCGCTCGCACATTGGCAGCTACAGTTAATTGAAAGTTTAATTTGACGTCTTTACTCAACCCAAGTTGCAAGTAATGAAAACGCTACTTGCCAGTAATAGTCAGTTTGAGTGTCTGGAGTTGTGTGCTCACCTTACGTTTAGAAATGGGGTCAGATTATAATTTTGTTTTGGTGCTAATTCTGTGTTTTAGTGTCAGACAAGCATCCTATGATGAATGGCAATGTAACCTAAAATCCACAAGGCAAAATGGCACGGTCTCCACCTTAGATTATGGTATATTATTTCCTCATTAGAACAGGAAGCCGAGTGTGTGTGTTTGTTAAGACACATCTATGATGTACAAGTCACTTACCTTTGGGAACGCTCTTTCTGATGGATACTCTACACAACTGAGGATTCCTCCCCTATTCAATATACCCAGGCACTAGACTGGATCCGGAGCATTTGTTTTAGAAAAGCCCCTGTGTCCCAGTAGGTGGTGTTGTGCAGCTCCACATCCACTCTGGAAGTGAGGGCTGGAGTCACATATAGGCAACACCCAAGCACACTGGCACCGTCCAGGACCTCGGATGCAAAGACCAAAATCCACTTGTTCCTGGCAGGCAGATCTTTAATTTGAGAGCTTTTTAAATGGAGAACTGCCCATTCCAAAGACCCGGGAGGTGGAGGGGCTTTGAGTAATCTGCAGTTAGACAGTGTCCACTAGAAAGAGCATTACCCAAGGTAATTTGTTCTGATGGGTAGTTCTAACTACAGACTCCTCACATTTAGAATACATACCATAGCAGGACTTCCATCATGTTGGGCCTGTGGATTGACTCAGACTCATTTATACTTCTGCATTTGACAAAAAACGAGTAGTGATTAGAAGAAAAAACAATGTTGCTTGTTATCACATTTTTTCCTCATATTCATACCCTGTCTGCTCTTGCCTTAAAATTGTGGCCTATCTTAACTACAAAATGAAGATAAATATTGAGGAAAAATTGGGAATAATTTGCAGAGAAATGTCAGAACTTTTTAACCTCCATTATGTCCACATACTTCCACAACATTTTAGAATAAATATTATCATTAAGTCCACCAACTAAACTTTCCCTATGTGTCAATGTATTAGATCCAACTCCATTATGTGCTGTAATTAGTAACCCTGGGCAGGTAACTCCGCTCCACCAGCGGAGTTTGCGGAGATTTTCCTACTCCGCGCTCCGTTGCGAACGCGGAGGTAGGCAAAATTCCACCTCCGTGGCGGAGCAGAGTTAGCCGCTCCCTCCCCCTCCCAAATTATTTAAAAATTAAAAAAGAAGGCACTTACCTGCGTGTCTGTCACCTCCCCTGCATGTCCGCTCTCCTTCCTGCTCCTTGCATCCTTCTCCAATAAAAAAAACCCTATGTTGTATGTCTTGCGCGTGCACATGCGCACGCGCAAGACATACAACGTAGGAGTTTTTTCAGTGAAGAAGGACGCGAGGAGCAGGAAGGAGAGCGGCCATGCAGGGGAGGCGGCAGGCATGAAGATAAGTGCCTTCTTTTTTCATTTTTAAATAATTTGGGAGGGGGGAGGGAGCGGAGCAGAGCTCCACGGAGTTTTTTTCAAACTCCGTGGAGCTCCGCGTAGAGCCACTATGCCAGCTCCGCCCACCCTTAGCAATTAGCTCAATGTCTGTGGAGACATATCCCACAGGAAAAATAAGTCACCACAGTAGACCAACTAAGACTGGTAGTATCATTAGGAATGAGACCAAACGAACAATTTTACAGCATTTGCTGTATGCCATTTCTATTGTGATCAAAAACAAAAAGAAAGCATCGAACTTCGAATAACAGTCATCTTTTTTTCAAAACAATAATAAAACTTTGTTTCTTCTTTTTTAAACAATAATCAAAATAGACTAATAGACATCAAAGTTTTTTTATATCAGCTCATTTGCTCAGTTCATATTCTCAAACTCTTTTCTTTATCTGGATGTGTTTGCTCAACATTTTTTTCACCACTGTCAAATTTACGGAATTCAAGGTAGCTCTTCTTCTAGCTCATTTTATAAAATGAATTGGTAACAGTTTATTTGATTGTAGATCTCTGTATCTAGCCCTCCTTCTTCATCTTCAGAAACAAATGCAATAATAAGATACACCTTTTCAGGTGAGGTGTACTTTATGTTTGGAATTCACTTCCTTGCTGGTCTTTTAGCAATAGACAACTCCTTCTCTCTGTTCTCTGAGTTAATATCTACTATTTCTGGTTCTTTGATTTTAGCCTTTCATTGTGCAATGCTTTCGTTTGCAAGTTCTCTTCGCTGCCTTTGATGTTTTGGGTCTTGCATCTTCACTTGTGATGAATGTTGGCTCTTCTTGATTTACTGATGAACTTGTGCTTCAATCAGCATAAGCAACTCTACTCACTGTGAACTGCCTTCTCCATCTGGGGGTTCTATAGACTCGCATTTTCACTGGAGACTTTCACTGATCGGATTATAGACTATTTGTTCTTGCTGCCACTTGTAACTTTGATTTTGATTACCAACTATAAGAAAGAATTAACAATTGGGACTCAATACCATTTGGCAGATATTAGAGGCCACATACTGGATCGGCTCTTTTGACAATTTTGATTTATACCTTCACATGGACTCCTTTTAGGCTAGGAGGTGCACCTCTTCTTACTTTAAGTCTTAACTACTGCGAATTGGCTGTCTTCATGTTTTTACCTGTCCTGAAGAAGAGCCTACGTGAGGCCTTTTGAATAGCACACTCACCAGGGCCGAAACGTCAATGCTTTATCTGCTTACGTCCCGAGTCACTGTGACCCTAAAATAATTGGAAAAGCTTATATAAAGGGTTAATGTTGAACTCTACTAACCTAACCTGGACTGAGACGTTTCGTACATGTAGAATTTATGTATCAATGTAATGTATGTCAGTCCTTAATTGTTATAAAATTATGTTACACTGTTTGTCATACCAGTTATTGATGTTTGTTCTGTTCCATTTTTAATTTTGTCTTTTTCATGTATGGCAGGCCTATATATATTTTTTTCTAATGATACATATATGAATATACTGACTGTGTTGTCTTTGTGGTGTGTCTAGACCTACATTTAGGCTAAAAAACTATTGCTGTTTGTCATTTAAGTATCAGTTTGTGAAAGCAATTGCCTTACCCAACAGAACGCATTGTAGACTTTATCACTCGTAATTTTGAAACAGTTTTTCACTCTGACACTTGAATTGAAACTGGCCAATCGTACCTTCACCAGGACCTTCCCCTTCACTTCCATCAGCAACTTCACCAGTTTCAAAATTCTCTTCACCCTTCTCTGGATCCAAGCTGTGAACTTGAACTTGACTCAGTAAACCAGTAGTTGTTGTCACCACGTCTTCATTCGCAGCCTTCACACTTCTTGTGTGAGCAGTGTGGATGCACTGTGGGAGTCCGGCATACTTTGCAGCAGTGTTAGTCAAGAGTGCAAACTGGAAAGGGCCCTTCCTTCCAAAGTTCTTCAAGGCAGTTCTTGTGGACAACATGCTTCCTCACCAGAATCAAGACACCTGTTTGCAATGGCTGGAACTGATTTTCTTTTGATGGTGCTGTTGTCAAATTCACCTGATGAGTAACAGATTTAATCATATCAGTCAGATCTTTGCAGTAATCTAGTACGATGTCATAAGTTATTGATACAAGTGTAGCTGAAGGTATGTAGGCCAATCTCAAAGCTCTGCCCATTAGCAGTTCATGGGGTGAGACACTAGCCGTTCTGTCTGGGGTAATTCTGTTGCTCATCAGAACAAAAGTAAGAGCATCTGGCTACTTCAGATTAGTAGATGCACATTCTTTGGCCAGTTTATTTTCGATGGTTCCATTCGTCCTCTCCACTATACCATATGATTGAGGATGATAACTATAATTGAACCATTGATCAATTTGAACAGCTCTCGAATCAATTTGAGAATTTTGTTTTTAAAACGACATGCAAGATCTGTCTCAATAGAGGTTGGCTGGTCATTTTCCTTAGCAAGAGTTTGGCAACTCTCATGCTATCTGATCACCGGGTGGGGTAGGGCTCAACCCATTTAGAGTATAAGTAGACAATCACGATAATATACTTAAGGCCATTTCAAACTGGCATCTCAAAGTAGTCTCATAAATGAGCTCTCTGATTTGCCAATATGGTTCATAAGAATTACAATCTTCATTCTCTGATTGTTTCTCTAAAACGTTATGCACCTCTGACACAGATCTTCTGCTACATTTCTGAATTTACAATTGAACCAGTACTTATTAAAAATTCTAGTTAAGGTATCCCTTCACACATGTGTCTGACCATTTAAATAGCAGGCCTTGCAATTTAACATTGAGTCTGGAAGAATATATTTGTATTCAGGAGTAATCCAAACATCTTGATATTTATTTTTTTAACCCAACATTTCCCACCTTCTTTTCTCATCCTCTGACACTTCCTCCTAGCGATCCCTTAATCCATTCAAAGAAGTCTGTATTGGATTCAGCAAGAAAAAAAAAAATTCTGCACTTTCAGCAGAACTTTCACTTGATTCCTTTTACTCTGTGTCTTGAATTGTAATTTGCTCATTTGATCTCACAGTTTCATTCTCAAGTTTAGGGTATTTTGCTACTTGGTCAGCATACTTTTTTGTGGTGAGGGCCTGACAGGTCCTCCACTAATAATATTTTAGTTATAAAATGGCAACAAAAAACAAGCATTGACAAATCCAAACGGCTATGGCCAATGCCAGACCGATTGGCTTTGACAATACTTGTTTCAATTTTGACATAGCGAAAGGAAGTGCATGAATCAAACTTTTGTCCCATTTGATAAAGTCATAAGCAAAAACTCTGAAAAGTAAACACAGATACCCAATTGCCTCTGGTAGTCAAATGCACGGCTCATGGTTTGTAATCTGTTTACTTTAGAGATCCGCATAATTAGGTCAAAGGATTAACGTGGGTGAATGCAAAATTGTGATCGAATTACAAAGTAAAGGGTAATGCATTTTTCTTAAATTATAGATATCGGGGTACAAGGTGGGGTCAGTAAAAATGCAATAGTCTATACAACAACTGTCCACAAGTAACTTTTGGATCAGTCACTTTAATTTTAACTTGACAGTGGTAAAACAGCTCAGTGGGTTGTATGCTTACTGCTGAGATCGGTGTACAAACTGGTGCCACAGGTGTCAGGAAAGCCTATTCACCTTTTCATCCTTCTGACACCAATAACGTGCGCCACAGGCTTGTATTCCAGCACCATCTGTGATTACAGAACTTTCAGACTTGCACCAGTGCTTTAAATGGGCAGGTACTGACTTGCACCAAGTACCTGCACTTCTTTAATTTGAAAGGAGGAGTACCTTCACTTCTCAGCACTACTGTAATACATTTAATGGGAGATTGCTGGTACTTCTCAGGAGCAAACAGGTACTGTCAAGAGTGACTCACCGAAAAAGCACTTCAACACCCATCAGGGGTAGCAAGCGCTATTTAAATTCAAAATTTTTCCCTCTTCTATCCCTCCACTATCCTACTCAATCCAAATAACTGACTACCATATCCACCACTCAAATTACTTTCATATTTTCACTATACTAATTCACCACTAATCCTTTATGGGTTCCAGAGTAGCATGCTACTCGCCGAAAAAGCGCTTTGACGCCTCGTCTGGGGTAGTAAGCGCTATATAAATGCAATTACAATACAATATTTGTTTCCACGCTTGACCATATCATCTCCAGCCTTATGGGGAGTACACTTGAACACAGCAATTTCTTTTGGCTGCTGTATTGTTTCCAACAAATCAAGAATACAGGGACTGTTCATGTGGGGCGGTCCGGAGGATGTAATAAAACCCCTTTCTGACCATAACAGCCAGAAGTCATGCACCACTCTAAATCCATACTGGCTGTCTGTATAAGTCATCACATTCAAATTTTGTACAAGGCAACAAGCTCTTGTCAGTACAATCAATTCTGCCATTTGTACTGACAAGATGCTTCAACAATTTCAGAAATGGAAAATACTGCATAAGCAGCCTTCAATGCTCCATGATGTTCTCTCCGAACCATCTAAAAACAGAACCTGATCAACCATTTCAAGAGAAATTTCTTTGATGTCTGGTCTTGGTTTGGTAGGTAATTTTGTGACATTCACACAGTTGTGCCCAGGTTCATCATCATCACTCCTGTCTCTGTCTTCATTGCTGTCTGAAAAGTGAAGCAATTCTTCAGGGTTCAGAAAACTACATCTTTTGATAGAGATGTTCTCAGCCACCAGTGTGACTTGCTCTAATCTGGTAAGGCGACTGTGCCGGGTCCTTGTGCGGTTCAGCAAAATCTCAACTGAATGTGGAAGAAACACAATCAGTGTATGTCCCATTACAATCCATGTACTTGCTCAATTGCAGGGAAAACAGCTGCGAGCACTTTCAGACAACCTGCAAGAGCTACAGCTACTGGATCCAACACAGCAGGTAGATATGCAGCTGGCCTCATGATCCCCCCATGTTTTTGGGCCAAAATAAACAAAGCGCACCCGCCTCTCTCATGGCCAAAGAGATAGAACTCCTTATCATAGTATGGCATTCCAAGGGTGGGTGCATTGCATACTTTTTCTCTCGAATCCCAGATGGCCTCCATACATTCATCATTAAATATTATCGGATCTCTAATATCGCTGTGATTTAGCCTTATTAAACGCTTTGCAATCAGAAAAAGTTTGGAATCCACTGATGACAGTAGCCAACAATTCCCAGGAACATCCTCACCTCTCTCTGGTGGTTGGAGGACCCATGTTCAGATTTGCTGAAACACATTCTTTTGAGATTTTCCTTGCTCCAGCTGCCAATCAAAACACAGCTGCTATGGCTGCATTAAACAAAATGCAGCCCAAATGCAAAATATCCATGATCTACCACACACCCTGCCACTGCTATACCTTCTGCACGGCCAAGAATTATCTACAAAATGACAGGGACCCTTTAAATACCAACCAATCTGCCAGCCAATCAGCTCCCAGTCTCACCTGCATGTCCTCCTCTTCATACTGCCTCCCAATGCCCAAAGCACCACTTGAGCCTCCTTGGAGGAGTATTCAAAATTATCTACAAAAAGAAAGGGTCCACGAGGAGGTGCTTGTTAGTCCATACTGTTAAACATTCTCGCATCAAATTCCGTGACCTACTTTTCCCATCTCTCAAGTGAATGACTGCTCGCTGCACACTGAAATTAAGCAGAGCATTTATGTATGTGTAAGGAAACAGGCTTTTTGCAGGTTTCCCCCACTTTGTGCTCCCATTTGGACGACTAGCTGCTGGTTTTTCAACTCTGAGAGTGCCCCGAAGCCTGCTAACCAGACCTCAGTGCCAGTGTTCTAACCCATTACAAAGTGCACGTCGAATTGGCTATCGCCAATTGACAAGTACTGACTTACTTATAAGTGCCTAGTATATGGTACCCAGGGCACCAAGGGCGTGTAAGGCAGAGTGTCCACCCAGGGCTGAAGCACTGATTATGCCCCCTGCGTGTGACAAAATACAAAATGGCTCCCAGCCTGCTACTGCAGACTGGAAGGGCTGTTGTCACACTGCCAGTTCGACTTTATCATTTACACTAATGGCAAAGCCACCACTTTGCTTAGCAGTATACGTAGGTCTCCCCTAAGGAAGGCTTAAAGAGCCCTAAGGCAGGGAGCTATTAAGTAGGACATGTATGTCTAAACATCTGTATCTCCTAAACCCTCTGGTGGTTTTTGCTAATAAGGGACTCTAAAAATTCATTAAAATATACTCTATTTTTGTAAATTGGTGTTGTGCTTCTTTCGTGTTGTGTGGCTTTCTAATTTGGTTGTTTGGTACTGTTAAATGCTTTACACTAAGTGCCTTTATTCAAGTCTTTCTGCTCCAAAGCCATAGCTACCCAGGGTTGAGCTTAAAGTTTAGCCTGACTAGACCCAAGACAGTTTTTGCAAGTGTATTCCACGGTAAGGCTACACAGCCGTACCATATATTACACCGAAATCCTCACATTTGTATGTATGTATGTATGTATGTATGTATGTATACAGCATATGTATAGTGAGAACCTAGCAACAAGCATTGGCATAGCCAATAGGTCTCGCCTTTGGGACCTTATAAGTGTTTAGTTATGCAACAGTTGATGTTGTGGCACCAAGGATATTGTGTTGCATATCTAAATACTTATAAGGTCCCAAAAGCGAGACCTATTGGCTATGCCAATGCTCGTTAAAGTGAGAGATGGGGATTGGGAAAAGCAGTGTGAGAGCGATGGAGGATTGTAACACAGGGAAGAAAGTAAAACAGGGAGAATACTCTGTGATCCTGCCAGCCGAACGACTTGGAGGGATGAGGGTTGGACAAAGTAGAGGGGTGGGCTGAAGGGGCGAGGAAAAAATACTTGTTTTTTAAAGAGCATATCATACCGCGTTTCTAAGAAAAAACAGAAATAACATATGTTACTATTGCCAGTATAATCTTATCCGGTTTACTGGAGCCTAAATTGGCAGAATCCGAGCTCCTGACTTCCAGTACACAGCACATATTTCAGGCGCGCATTAACCCTCTGAGCTGTCTTGCCTGCACACACCAATCGAATGAGTGAGAGGGAAGAGTTAAGGTGGGGGAGGGGATGTGCAGCTTAAGTGGAGGGAGAGAGAGTCTGAAGAATGAGGGAGAGCCAGGACACCCTAGGTCTTGTCCCTTTAAGAGACAGGCACGTGCATACGGGAGGATTGTGAGGAAACATGAGGCGCTCGGAGCAGTAACAGAAAGTCAGACACAGCAGCAGAAAAGGGAAGCCCCATGGAAAGGAGTGAGAGCCATGGTAAAGCAATGTCTGATATGAACTAAGAAGAGAGATTCTTCGGGGGCACACAATGAATCCCGTTCTTTGCTGAACATCTACGGGCTTGTAATACACGTGATGGAGAAATGGTGGGGGATTGAGTCTAAGAAAAAAGTGTGGTCTGGCAAAGGGTGTGGGGTGGGGAGGGAGGAAGTCAGAAAGAATCGATATGATGATGAGAGGAAAAGAAACAGAGATCGTCGAAAAGAGATAAGCGTGAGAGCAAGGAAAAAAGAGACTGAATGGAAAGAGAGGATGAAAGAGAAGCTACTCACTGTTCGCGCCTCCCTGCTATTCTGCTCCCAAGGCTGAGAAGCGAGGAGTGCCATGCTCATCTTTATTCTAATATCCGATTGCACAGACCAGGTAGATGGTGATAGCTATAATGGTAATGGTGATGAAAGCAGGAAAGGGAAGCTTGGCAATAAGCACTCTTAAAGCAAGGTGTGAATCCTAGAAAGAATGACTTGAAAACAACATACAGAAACACACATATAACAAGCATTGGCCGCGCGGCCGTGAAACTGACAAGGCCGCGCGGCCGTGAAAGTGAAAGTAATCGCGAGCGTCCAGATGGCGAGGGAAGCCATATGGCGCATGATCGCGCGTGCACGCTCGCGTGAACGCAAGCTGGTCGCCAGCAAAAGCCACTGTTTGCATTTCCAAAACCCGCTTACTAAAACTCTCACCAGAGCAGCGCATGCGCTGGCTCAGGCGAGACCTAAAAAGGCAGCGGAGAACTGCACACTGTGAAGGGCAAAGATGTAATCAACAACTGACTGGCGAGATATCTGTGTTCAGGGAGTGTTCAATAAAGAGATACATCTTCAATTCCTTCCTAAACTGGAGCAGACTTGGGGTGGCCTGGATGGATACAAAGATGTTTTTCCAGATCTTAGGTGCTTAAATGCTTTTTCTTTTTTGCATGGCTACGGGCATGCCAAGAGTCACCACAGATGGCGAGCTTGGCAGCTAGATATGAAGGAGTCCTGGGCATGACTGCTTCGTGTATGAGGCAGCTGCTTTTGAAGATTGAATCAGCAGTGAGTGCCAGTCGAGGTCTGTCAGTAAGGGACTGAGGTGGTAATATTTCTTCAGGCCCTGCACGAGACATGCTGCAGCATGTAGAATGCTGTTAATGGGGTCCAGGGTGTACTGTGGAAGGCCATGGAGTAGGGCGTTGCCGCTATCCTGGTGCAACAGTATGTGGGTTGAACAGCAGTCCTGAAGTCACTTTCAGGGAGGAATAGTGTCACTTTCTTTAGCAGAGAGCTCTAATACCTGCCCATCTCTTTTTTCTTGGCAACATGTTCCTTGAGGGTGAGTTTGGTGTTCAGGGAGAATCCAATTGATTTGGCGTTTGCTGAAAAGCTTGGGTTTGAATCATGTCAATGTCATTCAGCTAAGTGTGCACTAGTTGTTGCTTCTTTTTCTTGAAAAATAACAGGAGTTCAGTGTTGGTGGGGTTGAACTTCAAGCAGGTGCTCGCCACCCAGGTCTGGATGAGTTGCAGACAGTGTTTGAGGCATGTGATGCCTAGTCTGGAGGAGACTTTCAAGAAGAGCTGTGTATCCTCAGCGTAGTGGTGAATTTTGATGCTGGTATCAGTTAGTAGGGCCCTAAGGGTCTCTATGTAGAGGCTGAGGATGACAGTGGACAAGAAGGAACCCTGGGGGACTCCACTGATGATAGGGATCTTCTTGGACCTTGAGGTGCCCATATGAATCAACTGGTGGTGGATGGATAGCAAGAAAACCAGTGGAGGACTTTGCTAGTGAAACCCATTCAAGACTTCCGTGAGTGGATGCAGGTGGTATGGGCAATGGAGTTAAATGTACTGAGAGTTCAAGCAACCTCAGGAGACAGGGGTCACCTTTATCTGCGGTCAGTAGGGCGTCGTCTATGAATTGTGAGGAATCGGTCTCCATTCTGCAGCTTGAACTGAGGCCAGACTGTTATCTGTACAGGTGAAGGCACCATTGAGGTACAGAGCGCTTTTCAATGATCTTGCTGTAAAGTGTACAAACTTGCTGTGATTGGCCAATAATTGGCACTGCCACAGGGTCTAATGTAGGATGTTTCAGTTTCAGGAGTGGAGGGACCTGGATTGTCATGAGAGCTTCTGGAAAGATGCCTTGAGTGAGGGAGGCATTGACAATGGCGAGTAGGAATGAGAGAAAATGTCTTCAGAGAGGGCATTGAAGAAGGACTAGGGTAAGACATCCTCATATGAGGTGGCTTTAAGTGACATTAGTAAGTTGGTGAGTTCTGAAAGAGTCAAAGTTTTGAATGAAGGCCATTACAGGATATTTTAGGAAGGAATGGGTGGAAGAGACGGAGCAGACTTGGTGTTGTCAATGTGCTGTTGGATATTCTGTATTTTTACAGTGAAAAAGAGGTTGGTGGCATTGCATTTGTAGAAAGGAGGGTCGGGCAGGAGATTGATGCAGTGCTTGATGTCTTGCGGTGTGTTTTGCTTCTATTGGCAGAGGCACTCATGCTGATGGTATAGCATTTGGCATTTACTGATGTGATGAGTTGTCTTCGTGTTGCACATGATTACATTAGTAGTTTACGGTTATCAGTTGTTTTTTTCCATTTTCTTTCCTGCCTGGCTGCAGATGGAGCGTTTGTTGTCTCTGCAGTACCAGGTGATGATGGTTCTTGCTTGCACTTGCGTGCTTTTGTTGGAGCCTTGGTGTTCACATGGTTTCCAGAAAAGTGTTGAAGTCTCTTCGAAGGGTATTGGCATCAGATGTGGAGTTGGCAGGACGGGGGGTCATTCACTATTGCACTGATCTACTGCCTTATTGAACATACCTCATGTTGTATGGATGGATTCCTAGAACTGAATATTCATCTACTCATCTAACTACAGCACAAGAAATCCTGATTATTGGGTATTTTCACCTGGGGGGAGAGGGGGGGGGGAGCGGCAGGCAGGAGTCAAAGAAAGAAAGTGAGATATCCTTGAAATCATACAGGTGATAAGTTTAAAACAGTCTGTGCGTGACCCTGCATATGAGGCTGCTCACGTGATGTATCTAGTAAGCATGCATAAGTGACATTGAAAAAGGTCTACTGCAAGAGACGCAGGAGGGAGTACCACAGGGCAGTGAAGATAACCCAAAGCTCAATGCACTGCTGAGGCCACAAAACGGGGGACATTTTTAGCGTCCAGCTGGAGATGAGGCCACAAAACGTGGGACATTTTGAGCGTCCAGCAGGAGATGACCAGTCCACAGCCATTCAAGAAATGTTGATAAATAAAATCACCAAAATGTGTACATTTATCCCCAGTAATTCCAAACAGTTGAATTTTCACTGTTATCTTAGCTCCACTTTATTTCATATTCACCTCATTCGCCCAGTGACCAAGATGAAATGCCGAGACTGGATCCAAAAACCCCAAAGCTGCCAACCCGCTCACAGAAGCATGCCCAGGGTCTGCAAGAGGCAGTTCCCCCGCTCCTGAAGGAGACCTCAAGTCTTTGGTTTAGGCCACCACAATCATTCCAGGCTCAGTGAAACATGCCAAACATCAGACCTCATCTGAAGAAACTCATGGCTGGCCTGAAGGTCTTCTCTAACTAGTGACTCATGTCCGGCATACCCCACCCCAGTAGAGTGTCTGAAAGGGAGGTCATGAGACAGCTTCAAGACCACATGGGACTGAATCATACACAGCAGGACCACCAAGCTGAGCCCGGGTCCAGGACCAGTGGCAATCCCCGCTGGCTAAGATCAGAGGAGAACGTTCTACCCTTCTTGAATGAAAAAGAAGAAATCCTAGCTCAGGCCCCTCAACTGCTCTGCAGCCTTTGACAGCATCCTACTGAGAGGTCCTGAGGAACGGGCGGGGTGTTCGGATCTGCCATGGAAGGGATGTGTTCCTTTCTAACCACATTTGGAATCGGTCACTGAAATCATGACATCCAGTGTTGGATGCAACACTGGCATCGCGTGGATGCCAGAATCACGTTTTGTGGACCCCAGACATGACCTATTGGCGGAAAGGGCTGGCTACTGTCAGAAACGCTCCCGCACTAAGTGCTGATCAGAACTCTTCACTCCTCAGCTCTCCTGAGAAGCCTTCTTATGAACCGAGCACAGAGCCAGGACCAGTGTGGTCCAGGGCCGGAGGCTGTAGAATGCACTGACCCCCAGACTGACGGAAGCATGAACCAGCGGGCACCCCAGGAGATGACTTACAGCCAAGCTGTTCCTGCACACCTGCAGCTGAGCCCCACGCCTGTCGGGGTCATGAACATTCAACATACAAACTGTGGCACAAACACAGTGCTCTGACGTGAAGGACAAGTAATGTGCAGTGATGCAGTGATGGGAAAGTGATGTACGGTGATGGGACAAGTGATGTGTAGTGATGAGACAAGTGATGTGCAGTGATGCAGTGATGGGACAAGTGATGTGCAGTGATGGGACAAGTGATATGCAGTGATGGGACAAGTGATGTGCAGTGATAGGACAAGTGATGTGCAGTGATGGGATAAGTGATGTGCAGTGATGGGACAAGTGATGTGCAGTGATGGGACAAGTGATGTGCAGTGATGGGACAAGTGATGTGCAGTGATGCGACAAGTGATGTGCAGTGATGGGACAAGTGATGTGCAGTGATGGGACAAGTGATGTGCAGTGATGCGACAAGTGATGTGCAGTCGTGCGACAAGTGATGTGCAGTGATGGGACAAGTGATGTGCAGTGATGCGACAAGTGATGTGCAGTGATGGTAACAGATCTACCGGGAGCTCTGATAATCTTCTACTTAAACCACAACGTTTCTCCAAGAAGAAAACATATAATCGTACCTTCTCAGGAATGGCTCCCAGGATTTGGAACTCCTTACCCCCAGAAACAAGACTTAATCCGTCCACTGCTTTTTTCAAAAAGGAAGTGAAATCGATATTCATGGCTAAATTCCCTTGAACATTTTCTTATACACTCCTGTAGATATATGCTAACCGCTAATAGCTAACAATACTTTATTCGCATAATTCTGTGTTTTCTATATGTACATGTCATCCACCTATATCTGTATTCGCATAATTCTTTGTTTTTCTATATGTATATGCCATCCACTTATATCTGCCTTGTAAAGCGCTCTGATACCCGCAAGGGTCTTGTTCGCGCTATACAAAACTGTCAAAATAAAAAATAAAATAAAATAAATGGGACAAGTGATGTGCAGTGATGCGACAAGTGATGTGCAGTGATGAGACAAGTGATGTGCAGTGATGGGACAAGTGATGTGCAGTGATGCGACAAGTGATGTGCAGTGATGCGACAAGTGATGTGCAGTGATGCGATAAGTGATGTGCAGTGATGGGACAAGTGATGTGCAGTGATGCGACAAGTGATGTGCAGTGATGAGACAAGTGATGTGCAGTGATGGGACAAGTGATGTGCAGTGATGCGACAAGTGATGTGCAGTGATGGGACAAGTGATGTGCAGTGATGGGACATGTGATGTGCAGTGATGCGACAAGTGATGTGCAGTGATGGGACAAGTGATGTCCAGTGATGGGACAAGTGATGTCCAGTGATGGGACAAGTGATGTGCAGTGATGCGACAAGTGATGTGCAGTGATGGGACAAGTGATGTGCAGTGATGGGACAAGTGATGTGCAGTGATTCAGTGATAGGAAAAGTGATGTGCAAGTAATGTGCAGTGATGGGACAAGTGATGTGCAGTGATGCAGTGATGGGGTAAGTGAAGTGCAGTGATGGGACAAGTAATGTGCAGTGATGGGACAAGTGACGTGCAGTGATAGGATAATTGATGTGCAGTGAAGAGACAAGTGATGTGCAGTGATGCAGTGATGGGATAAGTGATGTGCAGTGATGGGACAAGTGAAGTGCTCTGATGGTACAAGTGATGTCATGAATGGGACAAGTGATTTGGATTGACGTAGTGATGGGACAAGGGATGTGCAGTAATGAGACAAGTGATGGGCAGTGATGGGATAAGTGATGTGTAGTGATAGGAGAAGTGATGTGCAGTGATGCCGTGATGGGATAAGTGTTGTGCAGTGCTGGGACAAGTGATGTGCAGTGATGCAGTGATGTGATAAGTGATGTGCAGTGATGCAGTGAAGGGATAATTGATGTGCAGTGATGAGAAAAAGTGACGTGCAGTGATGGACAAGTGATGTGCAGTGAGGAAATAAGTGATGTGCAGTGATGGGATAAGTGATGTGCAGTGATGGGACAAGTGATGTGAAGTGATGGGACAAGTGATGTGCAGTGATGGGATAAGTGATGTGCAGTGATGGGATAAGTGATGTGCAGTGATGGATAAGTCATGTGCAGTGATGCAATGGTGGGACAAGTGATGTGCAGTAATGCAATGATGGGATAAGTCATGGGCAGTGATGGGACAAGTGAAGTGCAGTGATAGGACAAGTGATGTGCATGAATTGGATAAGTGATGTGGAGTGATCTAGTGATGGGACAAGTGATGTGCAGTGATGGGACAAGTGATGTGCAGTGAGGAGATAAGTGACCTACAGTGATGGGATAAGTGCTGTGCAGTGATGGAATAAGTGATGTGCAGTGATGCAGTGATGGGATAAGTGAGGCACAATGATGGTACAAGTGATGTTGAATGATGCAATGATGGGATAAGTGATGTGCAGTGATGCAGTGATGTGCAGTGATGCAGTGATGGCACAAGTGATGTGCAGTGATGCAGTGATAGAATAAGTGATGTGCGGTGATGGGACAAGTAAAGTGCAGTGATGAGACAAGTGATGTGCATGAATGGGACAAGTGATGTGGAGTGATGTAGTGATGGGACAAGTGATGTGCAGTGATAGGACAAGTGATGAGGCAAGTGGTGTACAGTGATGGGACAAGTGCTGTGCAGTGATGGGACAAGTGATGTGCAGTGATGCAGTGATGGGATAAGTGAGGCGCAGTGATGGGACAAGTGATGTTGAATGATGCAATGATGGGATAAGTGATGTGCAGTGATGTGCAGTGATGGCACAGGTAATGTGCAGTGATGCAGTGATGGAATAAGTGATGTGCAGTGATGGGACAAGTAAAGTGCAGTGATGAGACAAGTGATGTGCATGAATGGGCCACATGATGTGGCGTGATGTAGTCATGGGACAAGTGATGTGCAGTGATGGGACAAGTCCAATCCAATCCAATTCAATCCAATAGCATTTATAAAGCGCACAGCTACCACCTACGGCGGTGTCCCGGCGCTATGAGGTTAAAGCAGTGGGGGGAGGAGGAGGTAAGGCTAGGACAGATCAAACAGCCAAGTTTTCAAGGAACTCCTAAAAAGGGATTCGGACTCAGCCTTGCGCAGATGAATGGGCATCTCGTTCCAGAGGGCGGCTGTTCTAACTGCGAAGGCACGCCCTCCCATCCTAACTCTCCGAAAGCGGGGAGCACGGAGCAGCAACTGAGAGTTTGAGCGCAGAGTTCTGTTCTGGTGGTATATCTGGAGTCTCTGCCTAAGATAACCAGGCCCACAGTCTCTAGTCGCTCTAAAGGCCAAAGATAAGGCCTTAAATTGAATTCTCCTCTTTACCGGAAGCCAATGTAGGCTGCGCAGGTGAGGGGAGATGTGGTGCCGAAGAGGTACCTTTCTGATAAACCTAGCTGTTGCATTCTGGACTGTCTGCAGCCTTTGAATAAGATAGGCCGGAAGACCCAGGTACAGGCTGTTAGCATAGTCCAGCTGAGATGTAATCAAGGCATGGACAATGGTGGCCCGACAGTCCATAGGCAGAAGGTGGAGAAATCTACGCAAAGATTTAAGTTTCCAGAAGCACGCTCTGGAAACTTGGCCAATATGGGCCTTAACAGACAGTTCAGAATCGAATCTAAAGCCTAGGTTTCTGACCGAAGATACAGGAGTGGGAGGAGGATTCAGTTGCGGCGGCCACCAAAGGTCAGCTGAGGGGGGTGAAGGCTGGTTAAAAAACATCACCTCGGTTTTTTCCGTGTTCAGTTTAAGACAGTTGTCTGTCATCCAAGAGGAGATCTTAGTAAGGCAGAGCCTGAGATTGTCAAACGCAGCCCTCGTTGTAGCTGTAAATGAGAACACCAGTGTGTGTCATCCGCGTATGATATTAGTCGTACACCACAGTTATTCATTATAAAGGCTAGAGGGGCGAGATAGACATTAAACAGGGTCGGCCTAAGCGCCGAGCCCTGTGGTACTCCACAGCCCATGATGCTAGGAGAGGAGACATAAGGGCGAAGTAAGACCTGCTGAGACCGCTTCTCCAGAAATGAATGGAACCAGTTTAAGATGGTCCCCGAGATACCCATCTGAGCCAAACGGTCTAAAAGAATCGAATGAGAGACCGTATCAAAGGCTGCAGATAAATCTAGCAACACGAGCATAGCGCTGCTGCCCTGGTCTAGGGATTCTCGGATGGTTTCCGCCACTTCCAGCAGAGCAGTCTCAGTGCTATAGCCCTTCCTAAAGCCCGATTGTGAGTCGTGCAGCAGGTTATTGGACTCCAAATAGGTAGAGAGCTGTCTCTGCACTTCCTTCTCCAAAATCTTAGCAGGGGCGGGCAGGAGTGAAATGGGCCTAAAATTCATGAGTATACTGGGGTCTGCGTCTTCTTTTTTAAGAATAGGCAGGACAAATGCCTTTTTCCAAACTGAAGGGTAACTACCAACCCTTAGAGAGGTATTCCAAATAATGTTTAAATGGGGATTGAGAAGGGAACTTTAAACAATGTGGACGACCCCACTATGTATCTAGAGTGTTATCACTGTATGTGGTATGAACATGGACCCATTAGGTATGTTTAAAAGACCCCTCACACACCAACCTGGTTGGTGTCATGCTTCATCATTGGGGTCCCAACCGGGCGGCCGAATGCTGCCCGGTTGTGCTACGACGCCTGGTTACAGCGGAGCTGGTGTGGTGCGAATATGTGATGTGAAGTGAAATACTACAATTAAAAATAAAAATATCTCTGAGAATCCTTGCCCTTAGTTTTAATTTTGGCGGCTCAGGATATGATTAAAAACAATGTGTGTAGTACAACTAATTTGGACTTTTTACCGTAAGTTGACTATATGTGGCGGTCTACATGTTTCAGCCCGTAAAACAAGTGTGAGGGCTTTCGTCAGGACCAGGTGAGTGAAAAGTGAGTGGCAAAGGTAAAATATGCCACGTGAAACCTGAATAGTACCTACTCACGCGCTAAGGTGTGTGGTGTAAGTGTCGGTGTACTTACTGACACTTGTAAAATACACCATTATGGAAATTTGGCAGTTTTTCGAGGCTCAGGAGGGTAAAGGTACTCATCCAGGATACCAATTTGGATTTGGCGAGTCCCCTGCTGCAAACCTGTATCAGTCTCCCGTAGTCCCGACTCCTTCCTAAAGCCCGATTGTGAGTCGTGCAGCAGGTTATTGGACTCCAAATAGGTAGAGAGCTGTCTCTGCACTTCCTTCTCCAAAATCTTAGCAGGGGCGGGCAGGAGTGAAATGGGCCTAAAATTCATGAGTATACTGGGGTCTGCGTCTTCTTTTTTAAGAATAGGCAGGACAAATGCCTTTTTCCAAACTGAAGGGTAACTACCAACCCTTAGAGAGGTATTCCAAATAATGTTTAAATGGGGATTGAGAAGGGAAGCCAGGAGATTAAAAAATCTGGCTGGACATGGATCTAGGGGTGAGCCAGACTTAATTCTTCCAAGATCTTGCAGAAATGCCACTGGACAAAATGTCTGAAATTCTGACCAGTGGGAGGGAGGAGTAGGGACCACGGAGGTGGGCAACCTGTCCCCTGGTCCCAGAAAGGAAGAGTAAATAGACTGTACCTTCTCCTGGAAGAAGGTCGACAGATCTCTACAGAGATCAGCTGTTGGCGTTATCTTACTGGTGGTGGCTTGAGGTTTCATAAAATCATGCACGATTTTAAAAATTTCCTTAGAAGAGTTGTTAGAATCATTAATTTGGTTTGCTAAAAAGTCCTTGATAGCTTTACGTTTGAGGGCGTGGAATTTTTTTTGTGCAGTTTTATATGTGCTTTTAGCGTCCGGATTGTAAGTTTTTCGCCAAATGCGCTCTAGTTTTTTGCATGCACTTTTCACTGATTGAAGTTCTGGAGAAAACCAGGGGAGGATGGCTTTTTCCTGACTTGTTTCACCATTTTCATGGGGGCAATAGAGTCAATGGAGGTGGTGACCCATTCATTAAATGCAGTTGCATCGTGGCTGGGATCGCCTGTCAGCAGAAGTGGAATATTAAGTAAGACAGGATCCATAGACTCAATAGAAACTTTTTCCCAATTTCTTTTCATCTCGACCTCAGGTTTCCCATCTCCTCTTAATAGGCTAAAGGGGACCAGCCAGTGGTCTGACCACGTCAGTGGCACAGGAGCCTCCACCCTAATTGAAGGATCGTTTGAAAAAATAAGGTCCAAGATATGACCAGCCCGGTGTGTGGCAGACATAACCTGCTGAGTCAGATTAAATCCTCCAAGCATCTCAGCCACCTGGAGCGCCAGCCCACAGTCCATCACGTCCATATGGACGTTAAAGTCACCCAGGACTGTGAGGTTGGTATATCTTAGTGTAAGATCCGCAAAATGTCACCTAATTTGGGGAGGTAGGCAGCTGTTGAGTCAGGCGGACGGTAAACCAGCAAGCCTGCAATCGTATGCCCTGGTGAGGTTTGGATAGAAAAGGACATGGCTTCAATAGTGCCTATGTTCTCTATTTTTTTACACGAAATATCCCACTTGTCGTTCAAAATAATTGCGAGACCCCCTCCTCGCCTGTTGTCTCCCCTGTTAACCTTAGAGATTTTAAAGCCAGTGGGAATAGCAAGGACAATGTCCGGGTAGGATGTGTTGGTTAGCCAAGTTTCTGTCAAGAACATGAGGTCCCAACGATTGGACTCAATGGAGAGCCAGATGTCATCAGAGTGTTTAGGAAGAGATCTGCAATTTATCAGGCAGGCTCTAAGAGTTGACCTTTTTGTGCCAATATCAGGCACCACGAGTGAGGCTTCGCCCCCCAGTGAGTTCTCCCGACCTCCAAATATCTGAGAGCATACCTTACATTGAATTGTCTGATTCCAGTTTGTCAAGTCAGAGTTAGGAAAAATGTGGTGAGTACATTGTGCAACATTAAGCTCTAAGAGCTGCTTACTAGTCCAGGTGATGCGTGGTCCTGGATCAATCAGGGCAGCATGGCTGGCGCCGACCGCGTTCCGGACGCGGACGGGCGCAGACGGGCTTGCCTTAGGCGCACCTTTGGCGCGCCAGCGGCGCGCCCGCTGCGCGTCCGCGGGGCACTGGCCATAAGTAGGGGAGAGAATGGAAGGTGAGTGCGAGACTAGAACGCCAACCCAAAATGGCGCCCAAACTCGGCTCTGACCCCCGAAGAAAAATGGCCGTTAGAGGGCCAAAGAAAGTGAGGAGGGTAGCGGTATCCTGCTTAGCAGCAATACCGCAACCAAGACACATAAGCAAAACAGAGAATATCGGCAGCAGTCAGGTAAGACAAATTAAAAAGCAATTTTAAAATCAAGGATTACAGCTTTAAAGTGCATAAGATAAAAAGCGTCTGTGCTTAGTAAAATCAAGTGATGTGCAGTGATGGGACAAGTGATGTGCAGTGATGGGACAAGTGATGTACAGTGTTGGGACAAGTGATG
The DNA here is from genome assembly GCA_963921515.1 of Calotriton arnoldi. Lineage (NCBI taxonomy): Eukaryota > Metazoa > Chordata > Amphibia > Caudata > Salamandridae > Calotriton > Calotriton arnoldi. The sequence goes on along the minus strand of CAWUFW010005054.1, from coordinate 336,558 downwards.
TACAGTGATGGGAAAAGTGATGTGCAGTGATGGGATAAGTGATGTGCAGTGATGGGATAAGTGATGTGCAGTGATGGGATAAGTGATGTGCAGTGATGGGACAAGTGATGTGCAGTGATGGGATAAGTGATGTGCAGTGATGGGATACGTGATGTGCAGTGATGGGACAAGTGATGTGCAGTGATGGGACAAGTGATGTGCAGTGATGGGACAAGTGATGTGCAGTGATGGGACAAGTGATGTGCATGAATGGGACAAGTGATTTGCAGTGATGGGCCAAGTGATGAGCAGCAATGAGACAAGTGATATGGAGTGATTGGACAAGTTATGTGCCGTAATGGGACTAGTGATGTGCAGTGATGGGACTAGCGATGCGCAGTGATGTAGTCATGGGACAAACTATGTGCAGTAATGGGGCAAGTGATGTGCAGGGATGGTACAAGTGATGTGCAGTGGTGGACCAAGTGATGTGCATGAATGGGACACGTGATGTAGTGATAAGACAACTGATGTGCAGTGATGGGACAAGTGATGTGCAGTGATGAGAAGTGATGTGCAGTGATGGGACAAGTGACGTTCAGAGATGGGACAAGTGATATGCAGTGATGGGACAAGTGACGTGCAGAGATGGGACAAGTGATGTGCAGTGATGAGACAAGTGTCATGCAGTGATGGCACAAGTGCTGTGCAGTGATGGAACAAGTGATGTGCAGTGATGCAGTGATGGGATAAATGAGGCGCAGTGATGGGACAAGTGATGTGAAGTGATGTAGTGATGTGCAGTGATGTGGAGTGATGTAGTGATGGGACAAGGGATGTGCAGTGATGGGACAAGTGATGTGCAGTGATGGGATAAGTGATGTGCTGTGATGGGATAAGTGATGTGCAGTGATGGGACAAGTGATGTGCAGTGATGGGACAAGTGATGTGCAGTGATGGGACAAGTGATGTGCAGTGATGGGACAAGTGATGTGCAGTGATGGGACAAGTGACGTGCAGTGATGGGACAAGTGATGTGAAGTGATGCAATGATGGGATAACTGATGTGCAGTGATGGGACAAGTAAAGTGCAGTGATGAGACAAGTGATGTGCATGAATGAGACAAGTGACGTGCAGTGATGGGACAAGTGATGTGCAGTGATGGGACAAGTGATGTGCAATGATGGGATAACTGATGTGAAGTGATGCAGTGATGGGACAAGTAAAGTGCAGTGATGAGACAAGTGATGTGCATGAATGGGACAAGTGATGTGGAGTGATGTAGTGATGGGACAAGTGATGTGCAGTGATGGGACAAGTGATGTGGAGTGATATAGTGATGGGACAAGTGATGTAGTGATGGGACAAGTAAAGTGCAGTGATGAGACAAGTGATGTGCATGAATGAGACAAGTGACGTGCAGTGATGGGACAAGTGATGTGCAGTGATGGGACAAGTGATGTGCAATGATGGGATAACTGATGTGCAGTGATGCAGTGATGGGACAAGTAAAGTGCAGTGATGAGACAAGTGATGTGCATGAATGGGACAAGTGATGTGGAGTGATGTAGTGATGGGACAAGTGATGTGCAGTGATGGGACAAGTGATGTGGAGTGATATAGTGATGGGACAAGTGATGTAGTGATGGGACAAGTGATGTGCAGTGATGGGACAAGTGATGTGCAGTGATGGGACAAGTGATGTGCATGAATGGGACAAGTGACGTGCAGTGATGGGACAAGTGATGTGCATGAATGGGACAAGTGACGTGCAGTGATGGGACAAGTGATGTGCAGTGAAGGGACACGGGATGTGCAGGAGGAGGGCTGGGGATTATTTATCGCAGCACACTGAAATGTTCAGTATTTGAAATATCCGACTTCAAAGGTGCCGAAAGTATCGGATTCCGCTTCCAACTAGAGGACTCCTTCGCCTTTTCAGGGGCTCTGCTTTACCACCATCCAGGCCCCCACAAGACTTTCTTGGATAGCATTGGCGATATCGTGAGGAAACTAACTCTTAGATTTGCTAATTTCATCCTATTAGGAGATCTTAACGTCCACCTAGATGTACAAAATGACCCGGGTGCAATGAACGTCCTGGAAATCATTGATACACTTGGCCTGGACCAGCGGATATCCACCCCCACCCATAATGCAGGCCACACTCTGGATGGTATTTGCTCTAATCTCACGACCCTTATAGCCAAGGCCCCAGTTAGCTTAACCTGGTCCGATCACAAGCTTATACTGCTAGAAAATAGATACCAGCACACGAAAAACCGAAAGGGCCACATCCCACCACTCAAAACACTAGACCCAGATGGGATGATATGGCAGTCCTTCCCGACCTCAGTTTAGAAGCCTCGGTTTGCAGGCCGAGGCTGTCGGGGATCCAGCAGGAGATAACCAACGTTTCATACTGTGGATGTCCACTCTGAGGGATCGTTTTGCACCTCCTGCCTCACAAAATAACCGATTGTTTAAAAAACCCTCCGCCCCATGGTATATCCAAAACCTGAAAGGACTACATAGCCACTTCAGGAATCTGGAACGTAGATGGCGACAAAAATACAAACAGGGTGAACTATCTAGGTTCAAAACAGCTCTTAAAAACTACCACCAACAAATCAAAGCTGCCAAAAAATCCTATTTTACCGAGATGCTCAAACTAGCAAACACCAACCAAAAAACTATCTTTAAGATAGTCAACTCCTTCACCACATCCCTTAAACAAGAGATTCCCCCATCACAGTCCCTCTGCGACCGGATAGCACACTACTTCGTACAGAAGGTCCAGTCATTACAACAAGATTTCCCAGCACCTTTTGCCTCTCCCGCTACTACAACTGCTGATCTAGGAAACAACAGACCATCCCTCCGAGCTTTTCAAGCCATTAGCCTAGAACAATCCCGTCAGGCTATTCTTGCAGTGAAATCAGGTTCTCCGTTTGACCCATGTCCCCCCTTAGTTTTACATGCTATTATAGATACTGTCAATCCAGTCATCAATAATATAATAAACACCTCTCTGTCACTAGCTGAAGTCCCCAATGAATGGAAACTTGCAGCAGTCAAACCCCTCCAAAAGAAACAACTTGCTGATCCCACCACCCTTACCAATCTTCGACCCATCTCTCTACTCCCATGTCTTAGTAAGATTACTGAAAAACTAGTTAACTTTCAACTTATGACCTATCTGGAAGGAGCCAATATCTTACACCCTAATCAATCAGGTTTCGGGCCTCAGCACTCTACAGAATCAGCCCTCCTGTACACCGCTGAATCCCTTAAAGCCGCTCTAGACCAGGGAAAGAATGTTGTGTTGGTCTTATTAGACCTATCAGCTGCTTTCGACACCGTCTCACATGTCATTCTCCTGGACCATCTCACTTCATGTGGTATCTCTCATCTCGCCCTGGCCTGGCTCAAACCGCTTATACAAAACCAAAGACAAGTCATCACTCTCGGACAATACCTGTCAGCAGAAAAACCCCTGCTTTCCGGGGTCCCTACAAGGGTCCATTCTCAGTCCAGTGCTCTTCAATGTCTATATGGCCCCCCTGATTAGTCTGATATCGTCCTTTCACATCGAGACCATCTCATACGCGGACGATACGCAGCTAATTCTGGTCTTAGATAAAAATACCACTCTGGCTGAGGAAAATCTCAGTCAATGTCTCACAGCAGTCTTTCATTGGATGAAAGCAAATCACTTAAAATGTAACTCAGAAAAAACAGAAATCATGCCGCTAGGGAAAGCGAACATCTTCTCCCCTAGTCTACGGTGGCCCTCCAACATTCCTCCTCCCCCCAATACAGTAACAATAGCTAGGAATCTGGGGGTCAAATTTGAGTCAGCACTGTCCTTCCACCAGCAATCCCTAGCAGTGGCCGGGACCTGCTTCCATCTGATAAAGTCACTTAAAAAGTTCTTTAACCTACTTCCCTGTACGGCAAGACAGGCAGTCGCAGTGCCCCTAATCACCTCTAGATTGGATTATTGCAACAGCCTCTATGCAGGAACCAATAAGTCGGTCCTACACAAATTACAGATGGTACAACATGCTGCAGCCCGACTAGTACTAAAATGGCCCCGGAGCTCATCAGCATCCGCCGCACTGGAAGCCCTGCATTGGCAGCCCATCCACAAAAGAATCCTGTTTAAGATCTTGATAATTACCGTCCGAATCTTTCATTCTTCAGGCCCCCACTACTTTTGGCCTAGGTTTGCACGCTATGTGCCACTCCATACTCTCAGATCGTCCAATGCAAATCTATTAAAACCTGCTTTCAGATGTGTCTCAAAAGGGGGGAAATCAATTGCAGTGATAGGGACAAAGGACTGGAACCAACTGCCCAATCACCTACGTTTCATCCAGTCAGAAACCCTTTTCAGGAAGACTCTGAAAACCTGAATATTTACGGCCCCCTATGCTCTATGCAGACCACTCATCTAAATCTTTTCCCAATCTCGGTCACCCTGTCTGTTAGTGATCTGCTCAGTGCCATGATGCTCCTCAGAGTGAAAGCTGCCCTTTACAAAATACCTTATAACATAACATGCAGTGATGGGATAAGTGATGTGCAGTGATGGAACAAGTGATGTGCAGTGGTGCAGTGATATGATAAGTGTTGTGCAGTGATGGGACAAGTGATGTGCAGTGATGGAGGGATGGGACAAGTGATGTGCAGTGATGAGACAAGTAACATGCAGTGATGGCACAAGTGATGTGCAGTGATGGGACAAGTGATGTGCATAAATGGGACAAGTGATGCGCAGTGATGAGACAAGTGATGTACAGTGCTGCAGTAATGTGCAGTGATGGGTCATGGGGTGTGCAGTGATGCAGTGATGTGCAGTGATGCAACAAGTGAAAAGCAGCTATGCAGTGATGGGATAAGTGATTTTCCATGAATCGGAGAGATTTATGTGAAGGAAGAGAATAGCTGAAATATGGTAAGAGGCTGTGGGGAGAAGAGTTGTAAAGAGCAGCATATGGCAGGAAGATGTAGATGTAAGAGGGGCAGAACCAGCAAAACAGGCTGGGGGAAAGGGGAGATTGCTGTAAAAGGGGCAGAACCGCACAAAAAGGTGAGGCAAGAGAAGGTGAGAGGCTGGGTGAAAAGATGAGAGGACAGGAGTAGAGCATTGAAGGGAAAGATGGATGCTAGAGTGGCAGAATCAAAAAGAAGGGAAGATACTTGAGGAAAGATCGGTGAACAGGAGATAATACAGGGGTGAAGTGGATATCAGAGGGGGCTGAAGCAGCAAGAGTAGGTAATAGGCTGTGAAAGAGACGAGGTGAAAAGTAGAGTATGGAGGGTTGAGGTGGATGTGAGTGGGCACGATCAACAACAAAAAAGTAAAAGGCTGGAGAAGAGATAAGAATGTTGTTGAGCCAGTGTGTGCTGCTAAGTCCTTTCAGCCTTCTGCCAAAGTTTGCAATTCCCTACCTCTTTATTTTCCTGTTAAAAAAATAAAAAATAAAAAATTGTCTTAATTTTAAGATGAATGTGTCATCAAAAGGGGGGAAATCAATTGCAGTGATAGGGACAAAGGACTGGAACCAACTGCCCAATCACCTACGTTTCATCCAGTCAGAAACCCTTTTCAGGAATGTGTCATTGGTGTTCAGCGGTGGGATAAGGACTTGTGCTTGTGCAGCACCCTACAGGGATTCAGTGTGCGCCGCAATTGGACACCTAGTGAGACGCAAGCCTAGCAATTCACCCTTCATTGCCTGACTGTACATGCTCCTGTGTTAACCTGTTGCCTACGTCCTAGAGTCTTTTCCCTTAAGTGTCTGGGGCCCCACCTGTCAGGATGGAGTTTGAGCTGGCCAACCTTGAAATGTATACGGTGGTGCATCTGAGGGAGTTCTGTCGGGGGATGGGGGTGTCCGTCAAGCGAGGCGCCAAGAGAGAGGAGCTTCAGAAAGCCTTGAGGGCATGGGTATTGGCCCACCCGGGAGGGAGAGTGGTTGAGGAACAGGGGGAGCCGGACGCTCCAAGAGAGCTAGACCTACTGCAAATAGACATCAGTGAGAATGTGTTGCCAGGGAGACGTTCCAGGGCAGGCAGTAGTGTGTCAGCGAGCAGTGTGTCTGTGGAGGAGTACGAGGACAGGAGGGAGGAGAGGCAATTGAGGCTAGAGCTTGCAAAGATGGAGAAGGAGCGAGAAGAGACGAGGCTAGCCATGGAAGAGAGGAAGCTTGCGCATGAGCTTAGCCTGAAAGAATTAGAGCTCCGAGCATTGCAGATAGGGGCGCAGGGCAACTTGAATGGTGGCAGCGTACCCGCTGGGGCTCCTCGAGAGCCTAAGTTTTACCTACCTAAGGAGGTGATGGCCAGTTTCAGTGTAGGGGATGACATTGATAAGTGGTTGGCGGCGTATGAGGTGTCTTTGGTGGTCCATGGGGTGCCTGAGAGTTACTGGCGGGGAGGCCTGTATAGGTACATACCTCCGGTGGCGAGGGACACACTCTTGACCTTGGACAAAGGGGATCAGATGAACTACCCTGTGATGAAGGAGGCCCTGCTTAAAAAGTTTGGCCTCACTCCAGAAAAGTATCGCCAGAAATTCCGCAACAGCCACAAGCTTCCCACACAGAACTTGGTGGATTTTTTTGATTATGCCCGTAAGGCATTGGAGGGTTGGGTGCGTGGCAGCGAAGTGAGTGACTATGAAGGGCTGTACAATCTGTTTTTAAGGGAGCACCTTCTTGATAAATGTTTTCCAGAGCTGCGCCAACACCTGGTGGACCGCAAGCTGACCGATCCTCGGGAACTTGCGGAGGAGGCGAATACCTGGGTTAGCACTCGGGTGTCCCACAAGGGATCCGGGGGAGACCCCCCGAAAGGTGGACAGGGTTTTCCCCAAAAGAGAGAGGGGGGAGATAAAAAGAAGGAGTTCTTTAGAGGCCCCCAAAATAGACCGCAAGGGAAGGGGGTAAGTTCCCCACCCCAATCTGGATTCCAGAAACCCACTTACCCTGACAAGAGTCAGCAGCCCAGAACTATCCGGTGCTACGAGTGCGGGGAAGTTGGACACTACAAGGGGGATCCCCAGTGTCGCAAGAGGATACCAGCCCCCACAGGTGGTAAGAGCCCCGGGGTGGCCAGTGTAGCGCTTGGGGAGGAGTTGTCCCTAGTTAGGGGGGGTGAGTGGACAGGCTTGACCTTAGTTTCCCTGGGGGATAGAGAGATCATCCCACGGGTTCAGGTACCCTCGAACACTGCCAAGTACCGGCAGAGGGTCCTGGTGAACGGGGAGGAGGTGGAGGCTCTGAGGGACACGGGTGCCAGCATGACGATGGTAAGACATCAGCTGGTGTCCCCAGAGCAGGTGATTCCTGAAGTATTCCACCCGGTTGTCATGGCTGATAATAGCCTGGGTCATTACCCCGTGGCCCAAGTTCCCTTTGAGTGGGGAGGAGTCTCAGGCCTGTTGAGAGTTGCGGTGAGCCCTGCCATGCCAGTTGACTGTCTGCTCGGAAACGATTTGGAACATACTGCCTGGAAGGAGGTGGAGTTCAACGCCCACGCTGAGATGCTGGGATTACCAGGGTGGACTTGCGTGGTCACGCGGTCCATGGCTGCCCGGCAAGGAACTCAACCCGGGTTGTAGCCTGAAACAATGGCCCAGCCCACTGCTGGACAAGGGGACATCTCTGAGGATGCAGCCGGTGAGATGGATGGGGAGCCCGCGGAGGTGACCCCGGAGTCCGCTGAGGTGGATGTTGTTCCCGTGGGGGACTTGCCGACCCCTGCAGAGTGGCAGGTGGAAGGAGGGCCTACCTGGGAGGAATTCTGTCGGGCGCAAAGAGAGTGCCCAACGCTTGAAGGCATGCGGCAGCAGGCCAAAGCCCAAGCAACTGGTACAGAGACCGGTAACTACCATGTCTACTGGGAGGATGGTCTCCTCTACAGTGAGCCTAAGGCTCCGGTGCATGGGTCATCAAGGGCCTTAGTGGTCCCCCAATGCTACCGAGCCTTCCTGCTGGAATTGGCACATGAGATACCACTGGCAGGACACCTGGGCCAGGACAAGACATTTGCTCGTTTGGTCCCACACTTTTACTGGCCCAGGATGCGAGTTGCCTCTGACACCTTTTGTAAGACCTGTACAACTTGTCAAGCGAGTGGCAAGACTGGGACTAAGTTGAAGGTCCCTCTGGAACCGCTCCCGGTTGTCGGTACCCCTTTTGAGCGGGTAGGAATTGATATTGTCGGGCCAATGGACCCGCCGACTTCTTCGGGAGACAGGTTCATCTTGGTGTTGGTGGACCACGCCACCCGGTACCCGGAGGCAATCCCTCTGAGGACCATCACTGCACCTGCGGTGGCGCGGGCCTTGATGGGGATTTTTACCCGTGTGGGATTCCCCAAGGTTGTGGTGTCAGATAGGGGCACGAATTTCATGTCGGCCTACATGCAGGCCACGTGGAAGGAGTGCGGAGTGACCTACAGGTTCTCCACTCCTTACCACCCCCAGACTAACGGGCTTGTGGAGCGCTTCAATAGGACCCTGAAGGGGATGATCCGGAGCCTACCCGAGGACTTGAGAAGGAAGTGGGACGTCCTCTTACCCTGTCTGCTCTTCTCCTACCGAGAGGTGCCGCAGAAGGGAGTCGGTTTCAGCCCCTTTGAGCTGCTCTATGGACACCCCGTTAGGGGGCCCCTCAGTCTTGTGAAGGAGGGGTGGGAGAAGTCTTCTCAGAAGCTTCCCCGTGATGTGGTCAACTACATGCTGGCATCCGCAGCCAGATGGCCAAGCTGTGGATGGAGGCCTCAGACAATCTGGAGGCTAGTCAAGCCGTCATGAAGGAGTGGTACGACCGGAATGCTCGGACGGTGGAGTTGGGTGCTGGACAGAAGGTGTGGGTCATGGAGCCCGGAGAGCTTAGCGCCCTCCAGGACCGGTGGACTGGACCGTATGAAATTTTGGAGAGAAGAGGCCAGACCACTTATGTAGTAGCCCTCAAGACCCCCCGACAACCCCACAGGGTGTTCCACATCAACCGCCTTAAGCCACACCAGGAGCGGTCGGAACTTACCCTCCTGATGGTGACAGATGGGAGCGAAGAGGAGGAGAGTGAGCCCCTTCCGGACCTTCTGGCGGCTCACGAGAAGGATGGATCGGTGGAGGGAGTGGTCCTCTCCCCATCCTTGACCCTTGAGCAACAGAGGGACTGCCGCCAGGTATTGGGGCAGTACTCCTCGTTGTTCTCCCTCACTCCTGGGATCACGCACCTGTGTACCCATGATGTGGACACAGGGGACAGCCCACCAGTAATAACCAAGTCTTACCGGCTGTCGGACAAAGTCAAGACCAGTATCCAGGGTGAGGTAGCCAAGATGTTGGAGCTGGGGGTGATTGAGCCTTCCAGCAGCCCTTGGGCTAGTCCGGTGGTGTTGGTGCCGAAAGCGGCCCCCCCGGGCACCACACCAGAACTTCGGTTCTGTGTGGATTACCGTGGTCTGAATTCCGTGACCAAGACGGATGCTCACCCGATCCCTCGGGCGGATGAGCTCATTGACCGGCTGGGAGCAGCTCGGTACTTGAGTACAATTGACCTGACGTCAGGATATTGGCAGATTGACATGGCGGACGGAGCGAAGGAGAAGACGGCGTTCTCCACCCCCGAGGGCCATTTTCAATTTCGGGTGATGCCCTTCAGGCTGAAAAATGCTCCGGCCACTTTCCAGCGGTTGGTTAACCAGGTACTTTCTGGACTAGAGGCCTTCTCTGATGCCTACCTGGATGACATAGCTGTCTTCAGCAGCAGCTGGGAGGACCATCTGGAGCATCTCCAGGAGGTGCTGCAGGCCCTACAGCGGGCTGGCCTAACCATCAAGGCCAGCAAGTGCCAGATTGGACAGGGATCTGTCGTCTACCTGGGACACCTGGTGGGCGGGGGTAAGGTGCAACCCCTCCAGGCCAAAATCGAGACCATCTTGGCCTGGGAGCCCCCCAAAACCCAAACGGAGGTCCGGGCTTTCCTTGGCCTCACGGGTTACTACCGCCGGTTTGTCAAGGGCTATGGGACCATCGTGGCCCCCCTGACTGAACTGACATCCAAGAAGTAACCACGCAAAGTCATCTGGACGGCTGCCTGTCAAGAAGCTTTTGACACCCTCAAGCACGAGATGTGCACCGCTCCGGAGCTTAGGACTCCGGACTTTGGCAGAGAATTCATCGTGCAGACAGACGCCTCTGAGCATGGCATTGGAGCTGTGCTCTCTCAACTGAATGATGACGGCCAAGACCAGCCAGTGGCCTTTATTTCTCGAAGGCTACTCCCCCGGGAACAGCGGTGGAGTACTATAGAGCGAGAAGCCTTCGCTGTGGTTTGGGCTTTGAAGAAGCTGAGGCCATACCTCTTTGGCTCTCACTTCCTTATTCAAACCGACCACCGACCCCTTCGCTGGCTCATGCAGATGAGAGGCGAAAACCCCAAATTGTTGAGGTGGTCCATTTCCCTCCAGGGGATGGACTTTCGGGTGGAACATCGACCCGGAGTAGACCACGCCAACGCTGACGGTCTCTCTCGGTTTTTCCGCCTTAGCGATGAGAACTCCCTAGAGGATGGGTAGCTCTCCCCACTTTCGGCTGGGGGGGACGGGTGTTAGACCTGTCAGCCCTAGGGTGGTCTTACCCCATTTTTTTCTCTTTGCGCCTCATTTTTTGCCACTACCTTTTTGTTGGACCTAGGTCTCTGGGCGCCTTACCACTGCCAAACAGTGCTGAGGTGCAGGTGCTCTCTCCTAACAAGATGGCTGCCACAGGCCCCTGCTACTGCGGAGTGGCCATTGTACATGCACGCACCAGTAGTCAGGATCAGGCTGGGACATAATGTTACTGTATCCATGCCGTCCCGCCTCTGGGCCTCATAGACAGACATGACGGAAGCTTCTAGAACCTTCCAGCCCAGGGAGGAGTTATGTTTTGCCGCCTTTCAGGAGGGTCACCTGGCCTAGGGGTATAAGAGGCTTGGAGGGAAACCTAGCTAGTCAGTTGGGGCACCACTGGACCTGGGGGAACCTCTGCCGGAGTACAGGCTGTTGGGCCTAGGGGGGAGACCTACACTACTGGTACTGACTGGGCTTAGGCACTGCTGTGCTAAGATAGATGAGGAACACCTTCCACCTGCTGACCTTGCCCAGCGTGAGGGGACCCAGGGAACCACCTCCAGTGTGCCGCAGGGAACCATCCTGCCTCTTGTGCCGGCCAACTCAATCCCCTACCCTTTCCCCCAAGTGACTGCGTTCAAAGAAACCACAACCAAGAAACTGCGTTCAAAGAAACCACAACCAAGAGACTGCGTTCAAAGAAACCACAACCAAGAAACTGCGTTCCAAGAAACCACAACCAAGAGACTGCAACTGAATACTGCTACCACCTGCGCTGGGACTAAAGCGCTGAGGACCCTGTGAGTGCTGCTGCTACTGGGGGATCACCAGGTAAAGCGCCGTGCTTCTAAGCGCTGGACCTCCATCCCTTTTGCGCCTGTTACAAGCGCTGGGTGCTCCCCTAGCGCTGTGTCACCAGCACCTGCTGCCCACGAGGTGCTGGCCTGGGGAAACTGACTGCCCTACCGAGCGCTGTGCAGCACGCTCCTGCTGTGTCCCGAAATCACCGCCGCAGCCCTTGCGCTTCGAAGTGTGTAAGCGCTGTGCCAGATCACCGCCGCGGCCCCTGCGCCGTGAGGAGAAAAGCGCCCGGTGCTCCAAATCACCGCCGCAGCCCCTGGGCTTTGAAGTGTGTAAGCGCTGGTTTCCAACTCACCGCCCCGACCCCGGGGTCGCTGAAAGAAGGGAAGCGGTGCCAGGATCACCACCGCGGCCCAGGCTCCGCGTCAAGTGGAGCCCCGATCGCTGACAAGGCCTCGCTAGGCCCGCCGAGTGAAGGGAAGGCGCTGCCCCGCAACAAGGGCGCCGGCCGCGTCATCGGCCACGCCCCCCACAGCCCGCGCTGGGATTGGCTCCCGGGTCTCGAGGTCTACGGAGGCCCGGGGCCGTCGTCGGCTGCATCTGCGAGGCTCGGGGGGTCCAAGGAGAGCCTTGCCGCCCCCCCCCGCCTCAAGCGAGGCCTGCCATTTCTTCCGCTTCATCAGGGCGCCAACCCGCCTCCCCCGGCCGGAGCCCCACGAGAAGAGAAGAGTGGGCTGACCGGGGAGGAGGCGCCCGGCGCTATTGGTGCCTGCGAGTCCCTGCTTAAGACCGTGTGGTGAGTCAGGGAGGACTGGGGGGATTTCTAGGCATCACGGAGACCAGCTCCCGCGGCGACTCCCCTTTTCAACCTCCCTGCCATAAACATACGCGGGAGGGGCCGATGCCCCAGTGTACTGCCATCTATGATTGCTCCCTCGGTGTTTGTGTGCAGGAGGCCGGGCCCTAAAGTGAAGTTGAATGTGGCCTGATTGCCGCTGGCCATTACCTGCCCTATGGAGCCTGGTTACACGGGTGGGTTCCAGTTGTACTGCGGGAGTGGCTATTAATGTATTTCGACACCTGCCTAGTCTAATGCTTCTGCTATGTGCCTCAAGGAGCTGAAGTACCTGCTCTGATGGGAAGGTTGCCTCGCACGTGAATTTATGCTTATTGGGGGGCCATGGAGTTGAATGCCCACCCCCGGGAGGCTACCTATTCAAAAGTGTTTAACAAGTGTTTCTAATGTGTATGGCATACCTGCGTTAAAGGCTTTATTGAATTGAATGTACCTAATTGGGGGCTCATGCCCATGTCATCACCTGCAAGTCATTACCTACAGGGTTCCCTGTTGTAAGAAGGTTGTTGTTACCGCCTTTTATTTCCTGCAAGAAGTTCTAATATTTTAACGTACTTGAATGAATTTACCCACGTTCTATAATGAAATGAATTTACTGTTGCACTGTGATTACCGGCCCTATCTACTGCTCTAACCTGACTTAGATAAAGAGTCTTGTTTTACATCTCAGCCTGGTGTGGTGTCTCTTCATTGTGTGCACATTACTGAGTCAGTGTGAGTGTGTGCTGCACAACTGCTTAACACATTGCCTTCGGGTGCCTTCCTGCCTCGCGCCAAGCTACCGTGTCGGAATCGGTGACCCCGGTTCTAACACTACCTCTTTATTTTCCTGTTAAAAAAATAAAATAAAAAAAATTGTCTTAATTTTAAGATGAATGTGTCATCCTTCACATAGGGTTGTGCTCCTTGAGCCATCTTCAATGGGTCTGCTGAATTCCAGCCTGCTCTCTCTCTGCTCTATTACCCCTCTTGATCTTTCTATTAAATCTCACTCCGAGTGGGACACTTTCCTGCCCATGTCCTGACCGGATATCTTGAGATCATAGCTCCTGCCCTGAACCCCCTTTGCAATATCTTGCTTACCGCCCTATACGTTCCTACCAATGTAAAAAAGAAACAACCTGTGGTTGTTTCTTAGTTCAAAAAACCTTCGGGAGGCTCAAAACATCTCCTCATCTTTTGGCATCTCTTTGCTACCTTTTTCTCAAATGTCCTACACTATTTTTCTGTAAAAGGAAAAAAGCTGAGGTATATTGTGAGGCCGTTTCTTTGGGACAGGGGCAATATGTGGTTAATTGGCAGCATCAGCGTAGGATACTGTTGTTTACTATCGCTGTTTCAGTACTGACTTTCATTTCATTTGTTTAAAAGTTATTTCTTTTGGAAAATTATCTCTCCAACAGTGGCAATAACGTGCAGTCAGAGCTTACTCCCAAAGGTGATAAAGGTATTGGAAGTCAAATGCAGAATGTCACTTTAATCATACTCGATAAGCAAGCACCGTATCCAGCAAGCCTAGCTATGTCTTTTAAAAGAGACTGATTTAGATCAGGTGGTAATGGAATGAAACATAAAATGTGTTATGGGACTACTAGTCCCCCAATACCCAACAAATGTCTTACAGTATCTCTGTGTGTACAAAGTATCCTGCAAAGTGATAATGGACAGTAGTCCACCCTGCAAGACTTTTTTTTGTTTTTTTTGTTCTAATATCTTTATTAGTTTAAGAGAAGAAATATAAACAATTAAAATACCATAATAAGCAATACAACCAAAAAGAGAGTTACACAATAAATAAATAGATAAATAAGCATTCATCAGTATAGATATAATCAATGTCGTATATATCACCGACATATCAATTAATATGGTGGAAAAAGCAATAAAGAAGCAATACGAGAGAATCAGTTGTATCACTTGTATAAATCAATCAGCAAGATAAAGAGAGAAAGGAAGAAAGAAAGAGAGAAGAAAGTAGCGAGGAAGAGAAAGAGAAGTAAAAATAAAGCAAACAAGAGAGAGAGAGAGAGAGATCGAGACCCCTGCTACAATAGGGAGGGTAAGTTAAGGAGAAGACACAAAGGGATATTGCGCCACCAGGCCTTGTAAGGCTAAGTTCATATATCTATCAAGAGATCTCCAGACCCCACTAGAAACAAAGGGTGTATAGTGTTTCTCCTCCACAGAAGTATGAGCCCCTCGGAGAAAAGATACCCAAGCCCACCATGTATGTTAGGATATGGACCCAAAGGATTTCCATTCTGTTAATATAATCTTGACCGCAATTGACAACAACAAGTCTAGCAATTGCATATCAAGAGGATCCAAAGGCAATGGCGATGTTGTAGCCCATGGGCCCAACAAAATTAGAGGTAACGAGAGCTCAAATTGAATATTGAAAATTAGTAGGAGATGTTTGTGAATCAGCTCCCAAAAGGATTGGAGTAAAGAGCATTCAAAGAACATATATGTACCAGCAGCTAAATTACAACTCCAACAGAGATCATTATCCTTGAGTTTGAGGGTATACAAACGAGCCGGGGTCCAATGTAAAAGATTGAGAGAGAAAAATTTAGACTGAATAAGAAAAGGAGCAATTTTATTTCGTAGGGAAAATTTCCCAATAAGTTGCCAGGTTTCTGGTGAAATATGTTTAAAAAAAAGGTCATGTTCAAAATGATGTAGCCATTTCTGTTGTGTAACCGTAGTCTGCAAAGGCGGCGTGGTGGATAAAAATGTATATATTTTAGAGGCAACGTGACCTGCTTTATACCACATAGACAGAAGGGAAACAGTATGTGAACCGGGTAAAAGTGAACCTTAGCTAAGGCAACCTTTATTTTTAAAAATGTATAGAAATCCAAATTACTGAGAGTATACTGCCGAGCTAAGGAAGAGAAAGGCAATGGATCATGATTTGAATCATAAAGGTGCTTAACCAATGTGATACCTTTGCTAGCCCAGTATGCCAATGTTGCCGAGTCAATATCAAGTTTAATTTTAGAATTGTGCCACAAAGAAGACCACCGAGACTTATGAGTTGGCTTAGAAACTTTTTTATCTATAGCCTTCAAGGCAGCGATGGTATCCAAGATAATACGTCGAGAAAAAGGTACAGTCAATGTGGACGCAGTTAAAAAAGAAGAAGTAGATAGAGGAGAAGACAATTCCCGCTCAATAGACAACCATGGCGGAATATGTCGAGAGTCTGTAGCGAACCAAAGAGCACCTTGAGAGGCTAAGAATGCCACTTGGTACAAATTCCAATCTGGGAAATTACATCCTCCCATATCATAAGGTTTCCTCAGATGTTTATAGGCTATTCTAGCTCGCGTATCACTCCATAGGAATTTTGAAGTAAGGGCGTCGATCTCATGAAAGAAAGATGAAGACAACTTGATAGGGAGCATTGAAGACACAAAATTAACAATGGGAGTTATCATCATCTTCAAAGTTTGAAGACGTCCCCACCAAGATATATATTTAGGTGACCATGTATCCAACAACTGTTTAACCTTAGCTATAGTTTGAGATTCATTATACAAGACAGTCTCTGTTAAATTGTTACAGAACCAAATCCCTAGGTACTTAATGCGCTTTGATTGCCATTTAAAGCCAACATCCCCCATGTGGGAAGGAAAGCAAAACGCGTTGAGAGGAAACATTTCCGTCTTATCTTTATTCAGAGTATACCCTGAAACACGAGAAAATTCTTTAATATTATCGGAAATGGCAGGCATTGCATTACCTATATCTTCAGAAAAGTTGAGCACATCGTCCGCATAGGCGGCTGTTTTGATATTCTTCGAGCCAAATTGAAAGCCTTTAATATCTTGATTTAGATTAAGTTGCCGAAGGAGAGGGTCAATAGATAACAAAAAAAGAAGAGGTGATAACGGACATCCTTGCCTAGTACCCTGACACAGATTAAAAAAGGAAGAGGTAGGCCCGTTAATTCTAATATTTGCTTTAGGTTGCGCATACAAAGACATCACCATACTAACAAAAGAATCTCCTAGATTGTGAGATTGAAGTACTGCTTTTAGGAACGGCCAAGAGACCTTATCAAAGGCCTTTTCGGCGTCGAGAGTGATGGCTGCCGAAGGGAGGCTAGATAACTTTGCTTTCCCCAGGATATGACAAAAAGTCTGAATATTGTCCCTAGCCAACCTGCCTTTAACAAAGCCAGTCTGCGAGGGGTGAATAAGCGAAGGAATATACAGTTCTAAGCGTTTGGCCAAACTCTTGGCAAAAATGTTCGCTTCCATATTCAGAAGAGAAATGGGGCGAAAATTCCTAGGGTCAGAATGATCCTTACCCTCCTTAGGGATTACCACAATAGTAGCCTCAGCAGCTGATCCAGAGACCGTCCCTGACGAGACAAAGTTATCAAAGACGTCTTTGAGACGAGATAATAAAGATGGGAGAAATGTCTTATAAAAAAGAATAGGGAACCCATCCGGACCTGGAGCCTTCCCTGACCGAGTGGCCTTAATTGCATGAATAATTTCTTCGGAATCGATCGGTTTCCCCAACTTTACCCCATCAGCGTCAGAAATAGTATGAGTAGGAATCGATTCCAAAAATTGTTGACATTGAGCAAGAGACGATTGATTATGGGGAGTATATAGTCTGCTATAGTAATCACGAAACACTTCAAGAATCTCTTTAGTCTGAAATTTCCTAGCTCCAGAACTGTCATTTATACAAGAAATCTGCGCTGTCCTGATACTAGAATCTTGATATTTTAACGTAGCCGCCAATACTTTCCCTGCTCGATTCTTCAACAGCAACCGTTTGGACTTCTGTGCCTGGACGCCAATATGAGCCCTTTTAGTTACAATAGAATTGTAAGAGTATTTTAAGTTCTTGATATCTTGTAAAATCGATTTATCTTTAGAACTTCTATATAGACACTCTTTATGTTTAATATTATCCGCTAAAGCAGAAAGTTCCTTCCTAATATCCGCGTTTCGTTTTGCCATTCTTTTAATAATCTGTCCTCGAATAGTACACTTGAAAGCGTCCCATAGAACCACTGGAGAGTTTACCAAAGACATATTCTCATGGAAAAAATTTGTAATATCTATGTTAAGCTGTTCGACCTCATCCTGTTCATACAAGATCTCCGTGTTCAAGCGCCAAGTACGTGGTTCACTATTGTCTGTGAGATTCAGAAGCGTGAACGAGACCGCTGCATGATCAGAAACAAGTATAGGATGAATGATAGGATTCGTAGAATGCTTTAGGAGTGTTGAATGAACCAGAAGATAGTCAATGCGAGAAAAACTAGAGTGGGGAGAAGAGAAAAAGGTGAAGTCGCTGCCGGTGGGATTATGCATTCTCCACACATCAGTGAGTCTAGAGGAGGAACACATATTAATCATCTGTTTATGAGCCCTGGGAGGGCGAAACTTAAAAGCAGAATGTCTGTCTAAGATAGGGTCCATTGGGAGATTAAAGTCCCCGCCAACAATCAATTTGCCATTTTGAGGAATTTCTGAGAGCTTTTTAGTGACAATACGCCAAAAGACGGATCATCACCATTAGGTGCATAGATATTCATGACATAGATTTCCAACGAGCCAATAGATAAACGAGTAAGCAACCACCTACCCTCTGAGTCATGCTCCGCAGTAACAATAGACAGCCCAGAACTCCTGGAAATCAGAGTCACCACTCCATTCCTCTTGCCAGAGGCCTCAGAGCAAGAGACATCAAGTACCCACTCCTTCCGCAACAATAAGGCTTCTTTATAAGCTATTTTGGTTTCTTGCAACAAGACTAAATCACTAGAAAGGCTTTTACAATAATCCAAAATGTTTGCCCTCTTCACAGGGTGATTCAAACCACGCACATTGAGTGAAAGCACATTCAGGCCCGGCATATTAGCGAGAAACCAATATACATAATTGCACTTGGTGCATGAAAAAGGGAACGCCTAGTAGTTGCATCTGAAATGTAAAGATAAAACGGAGACAATGGAAAAACACATAGTGGTTTGTAGCAGGAGTCTCTAGGAGAAAAAGAGTCAAGAAGGACTAGGTTAAGAAAGGAAAAAGGAGAAAAACAAAGGTAGAAAATAGAGCAAAAAAAACAACATATAAAAAGAAAAAGAAAAAACCCCACCAGGGGAAGTCTATAATAGACCAAATACATGGGGAAGAAAAACATGAAGGAGCAGCCAAAGAGGCCAGCATACACAGTTTCGCCTATTGAAAAGGAAGACCAAATCCTATAATGAGCGACGGAACAAAAAGAACTATCGCAGAAATATAGTTAACATTCTATCAATAACTAGAACAGTTAAAATATCACAGTACCAATAGCTCTATATAC
Source organism: Calotriton arnoldi (assembly GCA_963921515.1). NCBI lineage: Eukaryota > Metazoa > Chordata > Amphibia > Caudata > Salamandridae > Calotriton > Calotriton arnoldi. The sequence continues at coordinate 317,947 of CAWUFW010005054.1, read as the reverse complement.
TTTAAACCTATGTAAATTCATATTGTTAAATATATATAAGACACAAAAATCCATGTTACCTGTTAAAGAAAATGTGAATTAATTAACATTGCAAAGAAATACATCGAGGAATTGTTAAGATATACTGCAATATACATCTTCATAACAATGAAAGTTGGGTAATGCATGAGAGGATGATAGAGAAGAACAGATTCCAGGAACAGAGCGAGGTAAAGAATGAATGATATGAAAAAAGGAGCAAAACAGAAAAACTCTACATAAACACAATAATATCTGGTAGCCAGGATCTATTGCCAAACAGACCTATATCTAAAAACTACAGTCAGGAAATCAATTAAACATATATATGATACCTAAGAAGAAGATAGACAATAAAAATAAAAAATCAGCTGTATGCCTGTAAAGAGATATAAAAAGAAGAAAATACCCTTTAAAACAAAGAGAGAACTTGTCAGAAGAAAAAAAAAAAAAAAAACATTTCCAAGTATAATCACAACAACAGCCATCCTTCCTAGAAGAAATGACCAATTCCACCCCTAGAGGAACAAGGGGACAATAGCATCACAAATGGGGAAAAAGGCATACAGGAACATTAACCCAAACACCTAGAACAATGTTTAATTAATAGGTGCACTTCAAAGAAAAATCAGAAATAACACAAAGAGGAAACTTATCAGAAAAGAAAAAGATGAATCCTGTAAAGTGAAGGCCAATGAATATTATACGAATAACATTATGTTATGATAAAATAGAAGAAAGGAAGAGAAACCTGTAAAGAAAAAAGTTAGTAAATTCACAAGCATGAGGACTATAACAGCCAAGCTTCCTAGGATAAATAGCCCCTTTCACCCCTAGAATAATAAGGGGATAAAAGCATCAGAAAAGTGACAAGAAGCACAAAAAGATTAATCCAAACATCTCCAACAAGGATTGATTAAGAAATAGCAGTGTTCAAAGAAGAGTCAGAGTCCATCCTCGATTCAGACTGGTTATCCAGAAACGTAGACAAGTCAGAAGGCTCATAAAATATCTGAGTGCGACCTTTGAAAGTTATTTTAAACCGTGAAGGGCCAGCAAAGGAGAACGGAATGTTCATCTCTAAAAGTCTCCTTCGTAGGTTTACAAAACCTTTCCTTCGAATGACAGTATCTCTGGCAAAGTCCTGGGATATGGCAATTTTATGGCCCTCCCACTGAATCGATCTGATTTTCCTCATTTGCGCCAAAATTTGTTCAGAATGTTGGTGTCTCAATGGTTTGAAAACCACCGGTCTGGGATACGACATAGACTTTGATCTAAATGTTGGGACTCTATGAGCACGCTCAATTTCAAAGTCTCTTTGGAACGAGATACCCAGTACAGTAGGAATCCAATTAAGCAGAAAGTCTAGCATTGATGGAGCAGCTTTCTCCGAATCCTCTGGTAGACCAAATATACGTAGGTTACTTCTACGATTCCTGTCCTCCTGCTCCGTAAGGTCTCTCCGCAACGCAACCAGGGAACGTTCCATATTCTGCATAAGTTTAGATTGCTTGTGTGTGGTATCTTCTACTGCACTTATACAAGATTCGGCATTTGAGACACGAAGCGACACATTTTTTAAATCATTCCTGATTGCCGCTACTTCAACCTGAAGTAAATCAGTATTTGTTTTAGTACTCTGCGCAATGTCATGAACAGAATTAAGGCGAGAAAGAATAGTGTCCAAAGTAGTGCCAGAGTCCTTAGGTACTAATTCCGGCGTGGGAGAGCGCTGTTTAGACCTTTTCAGATACCCTTTAGAGTCTTTATCTTTAGTAGGAGGACCCATACTTTCTGCCATTGGAGCACAGGTATTATAGTGGAGATATAAACAACTTATATCGATCTCCAGGACAACACCAAGCTTCACACCTTGCCCCAAAAAACAGAATAAATTTGAAGAAAAGGCAGTACAGATAATGATAGTCAGTGATAAGTGACTCTCTATACCCTCATTCCACTAAGGATATATATAGCGCACCACAAAATTGCTGATAAACAAGCAATATCATCCGCAATACAGCAATGACTGGTGAAGACTGACCAGGAATACCAAGCAGGATTCAGATAGCGCTTAGAAGCACCCAATGACTGAGTGACTGATGAACTTTACTCCTGAGGCAGCACTTAGCTGTAACCGGGATATTTAAAATATATGAAAAAACCAATTCTGGCCCCAAAAAAGAAAGCTGAAAATGAGCCTCCCGTCAAGAAAAACACATCAGAAGGTTGCAAGAGAGACTTCTCATACCTCACATGCTGGCTGGAAAATAAGTCTTCAAGTCCACCTGCTCAAAAAACAGCGTTATTTTCAGACTACCATGTGCGGACCCTGCGTAGCAAATGGTATATTTCAGTGGCCGGTGTAATTGGTATAGCTACAGCTCAAGAGTAGTCATCCCAGCAGCCAGCAGCAGTCCAAAATACCCTGGATAAGTCTCTTAATCAGTGTGACACCATAGTAAGCAGGCAGATAAGGGCGGAATAGCAGGTATTAAAACAGCACTCACAGCACACTCAGCAGGAACTGAACTCCTCCTCAGTAAAGCGCTATTAGTCTGCAGAAAAAATATTTCAAGTGGGCGTATGGTGCTAGAAGTATTCCTCCGATCTCACCCTTGCAGCCAGAAACAGAAAGAGCTCCGAGAATTCACCATTTCTCTCGTATTCCTTGCGCCGCCGCCATCTTGGGAGCCACGTCTGAGGTAAACACAGAAACGAAGGTTTCTCAGCCCAGAGCACTCCACCGTCGCTGCAACTCCTCACTCGTCCTCACGTCACATTCCGCTGTGGCTTTCCATAATTAGAGCAGGTGTTCAAGGTCTCCATCACCTCTTTTGCCGACCAGCCTCTCGGCGACGTACCGGAGCTCAAAAGAGTGCGGCCATCTTGGCTGCGCCCAAGCCCGTCCACCCTGCAAGACTTAACTGCTAGGAGGCCCAAGGAAGGGGCTAGATTCAAATAGGAAAGACAGAGAATTTGCATTTAACTGACAGGCCTACGGTCGGGCCACTTGGAGAGATGATGTTTGTATTACTGTGGATAAACTGGGTTCCTTGCTTGGGCTGGCTTGGCCGCCGGTGCACAACCTAAAAGGACGCTAAAGTCTTAGGGTCGGTGTGCACAGAGTCAGTCTGACCGTGGTCACGTAGCCAGCCTGCTCATTGTCCTATGCAGAATGACAATGGCCCTCCCTGGGCAAGCACACTATGATGTGCACCTCCTCCCGCAACAAATTATCCCAAACCTCGGGGAGTGACAGCAAGGCGTGGGGAAATGGCTGCTTTTCCGGAGCACATTTAGAATACACTTCCAGTGGGAGATGAGGGGAAGAAGGGAGTGTACAGGAGACGGGGCTGTGGGGTGGAGGGCAGCTGAGAAGCGAGGGGGCATCCGTAAAGTACATCAGTGCACATGGAGTGGTCTGCCAACACTGTGCCTATGCCAGTAGGGAGCCAGTAGGTTCAGGGAGCGAGAACTTGCATTGGAGGTTGGAATACAAGAAGCGTTTGGTTAGGTACCTATGGAGTGATTAGAGTGACTTGTGATTGGTAGAAATGGTCTTGCAAGAGTCTTGCATTCAATTATATCTTTAACCAAGATCCAATGGGTTTACCCGCAGGCAGGCACAATTTGGCTATTTCTTAAGCTAAATGAGTTGAGTGGCATGGTTCTGGTCCCTCTGCAATTTGGCAAGTGTCTTCTCGGAAATTAAGGACACGTGACTTAATTTCTTTTTTAACTCTAAGTCTCTGGTTTTACTTTAGCGTTATTTTGAAAGTCAAGCACCACCTCCCCCAACCTACCTATTCCACATTGCTACATTTCTTTTCCACATAACTGTAAACTGCACAGATTCTACTATAGTAAGTCCTGTTTTGTTGCTTAAATGTATCTCTTTAGCCTTTTCCCACCACAAACTGATTGCCATTTATCCATCTCTTCTGTATATCTTTGTCAGTTCAGCTCTTTGCATCTCTTAAAAATGGAGTTAGAGGCTAATTGCTGTGTTTATGTGCTCAGTGAGCAGGTGTGGGCCAGGCTTTGGTGCTTCTGCTTGCCAATATATTAGCCACCCTATTTGTGTATGACATTTGTGTTGTCGCCTCGGCTTCTTTTTTGGAATCTGTGCTTTCTGATTGCTGCTGCTCTTGCAGGTCACTCACCTGATCTCCCATGCCTGCTGAAAACCAAATGCCTTCTCTTCAACTTCACTTGTGTAAAGGAAGGGCTGAGGAGTCACTTGAAGGTCCCTTGAAGGCCCACTGATTAGTTCCGCGACAATCTGACTTGGAATTTTAATCATGTCCTAATCTGGGAACAACCAGTGAAAAGTATAGCAATCACACCAGTTTTGGAGAGACGTGGGCTAGCATTCTTAGCCAGTTTGATTAATGTAATGTATTTCCATGCAATACAGCTTTAAAATATATATACTTATTTCATGCCATCTTAGTGATAGCCTTCACTAGGTAATTAGTTTCTTGCAAAGCTGCTTAAACAATTCCAGAACATTAATATTCAATTGATGCCCCTTCCTGCAATGTCACTTCCTGTGATGTCACATCTTAGAGGGACCTTGCATGTTTCTTTTCTGCCCGGGGCCCCACAAACCCTGGGACCGGCCCTGGGCACTAGGGATTGGTCTTGTGTGACTCGGAGCACGCACTGCCAGGATCTGCTCCTGCAGGCCAATGCACAATATTCTCACGCGCCCTCTGCCTGCCATAGTGTTTTTTCCGTGCTCCTGACACAGGTTAAGGTAAGGAAAAAAAACATTCTATAAAGCCCAGCAATAGCACCTGGGGAAAAAAAATGTGTTTCAAACAGGGTTTTAAACTCTGGTTATGTTTGAACTTTGTAAAACGACCAAAATTAAATTGTTGATGCCAATCTCATTCACACATGCTCTAATCTCCCTCTCCAGGAATTACCTCTGACATCAAAGCTTAACACTTTGTCCTTAATTCTTGGAGGGAAGATTAGAGCATGTGACAGGAATCAACATTTTAGTTTGGGCAGTTTTACATTGTGCATACAAAAACAGAGTGTAAAACTCTTTTGTTAGCGCCAAAAACGAAATGCTGATTCTCCCTATACTCAGGATGTGGTGTTAGGGACAGAGGTGCAGACTTTGGAACTGGGGAACCAGGTTCAAGTCCCGGAGTTGGCTCAACATCCTGTGATTCTGGACAAATCACGTAATCTCCCCATGCCTATAAAAATTAACTTAAGTTAAGACAAATAGATACCTATTTAGTGGCTAATATGTAAATCGTGGCTTCCCTGCTTAAATTGTGTGATCTTAGGCAAATACTTTATTTCACCAAAACTCCTTTTTCTTCATTATCGCATATGAAAGCGCTTTCAAATATGTGAGTTCTGAATACCAGTTACAAAAAGCCTATTGTGTTTGATTTAATAGACTATAATGTTGCTCTCTAATAATCTGGGCATTGTACAGGGTTTACATGGCACCTGCCTTGCCTCTTAGTTCGCTAATAGTTTATGCTTCAAAACTATCACTTGTAGGTATTTCTTAGTGCAGTGCTGTAATGCAGCATATTAATGTCAAGTCTTCCTCATGATAGCGAAAAATACTTTTTGAATATTGAGGACACTTTGTCATATTTTGCGTGATGTTTGTTGTATGATTTACATAGCAATCATTCTCAGTGTTCGACTCGTGCATGGACCTTAAAAGCTGAGCCACACTCCTGGCTCAGCTCTCCCTGTTAATTAATTGGTTCGCCCCAAGAGAGCATTGACCTTTAATGTCAGAGGTAGGTACTCATCTAGTGGCTGAACTGCACAGCGTGGAACTAGAAAATCGGGGATCATTGCTTTATCGTTAATTCTCGGAGGAGGCGATTAGAGTGTGTGACATGTATCAACATTTTATTGTGGCAGTTTTACAGAGCACAAACAAAAACGGAGTTTGGGACTGTTTTTGTTGCACTATCTATTGGTTGACTGCCAAAAATAAAATGCTGATTGCCTGTCACACAGGCTCTAATCTCCCTCTCCAAGAATTAAGGACAAAGCATTAACCTTTGAGGTTAGAGATAGTTACCCATCTAGTGGCTGAATCGCACAGCATGAACCTGGAAAGTTGGGGATCAATCCCGGCTTTTCTGCTCAACCAAAATGTGTGATCCATCGCTTGTGTGTGGAATACAAAGCATGCCCCTTTATTCGTGGCCCGGCCATCTTCCTGTATAGCTTCAATGATTCCATCGGTACTTTGATAACTTTCATCTTCTGCTTGACAGCATCCAGTAAGAGTGATTCTGTAGCCATTCCATATGCACCCTTCTTCATCATGTATCTATCGCTGTGTGGGATTATGAACATTCACTAATTTTGATGTCAGAAGAAGACACAGAGCCAGATGTGTAGTGCTCCTACATCTGGGGGAGCTTGTCTCCACCCACGCTGTCCTGTGCCTATCCTGCAGTGGAATTCCCTTTGTTACCCATGCTGCCTGTCGAGCCCACTGTTCTGGCTGTGGACTTGAGAGGACTCTGTCATACAGGGTCCTAATGTCCCTGGACATTGACACCTTCTATCAGTTCATATTCTTTAATGTCACTAAAGTTGAAACCAGTGGCGTACATAACACATCTGCTTTATAAGAACCACATTGTCTCTGCTGCCATTTGTTATCCTGTTGTCTTCTTTACCACCCTCTCATCTTTGTTACCAGCTCACCTCCCAAGTGTCCACACAGACTCCCAGGTGTCCACATTTTTTGCCACCAGATCTTCGCAAAATTTGAACTCAAATGTACATATTGCACTATGCGAACAAGAGTATCGGCTTTAATGTGCTCTCCCAACAGCATCTTCATTACCAGCTCATCTTCCAGGTGTACATATTTGTACTTTTGTGCTACAGATAGTCACAAATATTGACTTGGATTACAATAAGAACACAACCAGTGTATTATGTGGGTAACAGCACCTCTTTGTAATTTGATGCTTTCTTTATTACCTCCTTGAATTTGTCACTATCTCTTCTTCTAGGTGTATTGGCTTATATATTGTGGCCCATTATGTTGGCTTGTCATACGTTTATGACATTAATACGTATGACTCAGTTCCTGGAAGTGAGCATGCTACATTCTACTCACAGGTGTGTGTATGACCTATGTCTATGAAGCAGAAGTTATTTCTTGAGGATGGTAAAAAAATATCAGTCCCAGTTACTCCTACGACCCATTTTGCGTTACGCGTTATTCAGGCATTTGCACCCACGCATGTTTCTCCCTCTTGTTGAAGTTGAAATATTGGCACGTATGCTCCGGTCACGCATTACTAAGGTCATGCATCACTCAGGTCATGCATTATTCAGGTCATACATCACTCTAGTCATGCATCACTCATGTCATGCATCGCTCAGGTCACGCATCACTCAGGTCACGCATCACTCAGGTCACGCATCACTCGGGTCACGCATCACTCGGGTCATGCAACAGTCAGGTAATGCATCGTTCAGGCCATGCATCACTCCGGTCACGCATCGCTCAGGTCATGCATCATTCATGCATCACTCAGGTCATGCATCGCTCAGGTCATGCATTGCCCAGGTCATGCATCACTCCAGTCATGCTTCACTCAGGCCATGCATCGCTCATGTCACACATCACTCCGGTCATGCTCTCTCCAGTCACACATCACTCCTGTCATGCATCACTCCGGTCATGCATCACTCATGTCAAACATCACTCGGGTCACACATCACTCCCGTCATGCATCGCTCAGGTCATGCATCGCTTAGGTCATGCATCTTGCAGTGAAGGCTAAGTTGCTGGACTCAACACGCCACTGGTATGTTTCGACTGCACTGAGCTTCATCAGGGCAGATGCTGCTTGAGTCTTTGTGGCAGGACAAGTTTGGGGTTCACATAAGGGCATAAACACACATTCTTTTTTAGTCTAAGCTCAAGGAATGTGCGGAACAAAAAGTGATGAGTGGGATGCTTAAATTACTCTAAGTAAATGGATTGCCCCATTTGGCGCGGGGCAAAGACTAATTTAATGATTGTGTTTTCTCTCTGTAACCGTGCAGACAAGCTAAAGCTAAAAATGATTACAATCCACCCTAAGTAATCCAGTGGCTGAGATTAATGTAAGAATTGAATCCATCACTTTTTGTGCTAAGTGCGTCCACGCATGGGAAGGATCTGCCCAGAAGTAGGTCCAGAGACTGCAGCCAATAGGACACTGGTCGCATCTCACTGATGAGACCTAAAAAGGCAGAAGCAGGCCTGGGGTGTTTGTCTTCCCACTTAGAGGATGTGTCGCAAAGGCGTTGGCTTGACTGTCAATGCCTGTAATGGGAAAAACAAGTAAAATAAGGATGGAATGGAGCATTACTAAGAGTGATTACCACTACTGGAGATTACTTGACTGTCCATGTCTGTAATGGGAAAAACAAGTTAAAAAATGATGGAATGGAGCATTATTACCCAGAGTGTTTACCACTCCTGGAGATTAATTACAGAATTCCATTGGCTTGACTGTCCATGCCTGTAATGGGAAAAACAAGTTAAAAAATGATGGAATGGAACATTACCCAGAGTGATTACCACTCCTGGAGATTAATTCCAGAATTCCGTCCATTGTTTTTTGGGCTGCCTAGCTGCAAAACAAAAAACCATAAAATAAAAAATATATACTTACAGAGAACTCCAGGCAGAGCGTTACATCACTGCAGATAATGATGGAGAAAGCTGAAAAAGGACATTGTGTTAAAAAATTTGAATGGACCCCTTAAGCACACCTTTACGGTTCGGACTTTGGTGGTTGGTAGGGTCACTGCCTGCAGGGGGAAGCTCCTCCCAACCCAGTAGACCCTCTTTGTCTGTCTGTCTGTCCTCCAAGCAGGAGCTCTTCCAAGACAGGGTGGAGGCCTCCCTCCACCGGGGATTGCACATGAAGGTGTATCTCAGTTAATTAGAGCCACTGTATCCATATGGTAACCTGCCTGGCAGTGACAGGCTGGCTGGGAACTGGCACTCCTGGGGGACCCCCAGGTGGTGTCTGCACCCCGGTGCCACCGCCAGAAACTTGTCAACAAGCTCCATGGCTCATAATAGCATTTGTCAGCAGGCAGTATTTGTAGTAATTAGTGCCATGGGGGAGGCTGAGTCTGGGAGGGGTTGAGGGGAGGTAGAGAGGAGAAGGGGGCGTTGTTTCTCTTGAAAAGAGAGGGATAACCTCTTCATCGGGACACGATGTATAGAAAATACACAAAATGAAAAAAAACGTGTCTGTCGTCCAGCCATTGGGGCTGCCCCTAATTTAAACTGTCACTCTGTCAACTGCAATGTTTGTTGTGTATATATGTATGTTAGGGAGTTGTGTAATTGTGACGTGCTGCCTTGCAGCCAGGAGGCGTATCTATTATTAGGGACGCAGGTGCAGTCGCACCGGGGTTCAGTGGTGTGCGGTGCCCCCTGCATTCCACTGCCCAGCTGAGGGAGAGTCCCTTGCTGGTGTTAGGGCCCATAGGACCCCTGCTGGCCTCTGCTTGCAGGGACATCAGAATGACCGTCTCCACATGGGTGTGGCGGTGGGTGGGTCCATTGTGATGCAAGCCATGGCAACAATGGAGCCTGGCCGCTGTCGAATGTGGGTTGTACGCGTGTGAAGCACGAGGCACTCGGGGGCATATTTATGACCCGGTTTGTGTCGCGTTTGCACCACGCAACACGCTACAAGCACGACGCAAACCTTAAGAGCGATTTATGAAGCCACGCAAAGACACTTTGTGCGACCGCGAGGGGTTCCATCAATCTGGAGTAGAGTAACGCAAACAATCGCTGCGTTGCCTTACTCTGACCCGGGAAGGCATTCCATGGGCGTTGCGTGGGTGTTCCCACACAACATCCATGGATTATGATGCATTTCCAGATATACCAGAATTGGTAAACCTGTGAATGCGCCAAAAAGATACGCCTCCTCCGGTGAGGCGCAACAAGAATCTTTATTTCTCCTCGTTTCTTCCTCGTTCTACGTGTGCTGCATTTTGCAGCACACATAAAAAGAGGAATATGTCTCAGGGGATTGTTTTTGTGCAGGAAGGTGCCCCTTCCGGCACAAAAACAATCCTTTATGCAATAGAGGCACCCTTGCACCATGGTGCAAGGGTGCCTGCTTTGGCACGAGGCTGCCAAAAGGGCGCCAGTGCAGGGGAAAAGGCAGAAATGCGCTGTATTGCCTTAAATATGGCGCATTCCTGTCCTTTCCGTGTCGCGCACTACACTGCATGACAGTTTCGTAAATATGCCCCGTGGTATTTAACTGAGTACTTTTATTTAGGGTTTTTTGTGAAGCGCCGCATACTGCATGAATGCGTCTCAGGGTGTCAAGGTTAGTTGGATATGACGTCACATAACATAAGGCAGGGTCAGAGATGTTCAGTGCTCATGTTGGGCATGAGGGTACTGTCACGATGATGCTGTGACTCAGATGTGTGGTTTTCTGGAATGGATGTTCTGGAGAAGGAAGAAATACTGAGGTTCCAGGCCATAGAGCAAGAAGAGAGACCGCCCCCCCAGAGATTGGGATGAAAGACAGCCCCTGCTGGCCTCTGCAACTCACTGGATAGAGACAAGCGCTCCAGCTATCTAGAGCAGTGGTCGAAGTGGGTGGGATCTGAGGGGCACGACCTACCTTAATTTAAGAAAAACAGTTCCCCATTTTTTGTGAAGAGACAACCGCCCCGGAACCGTTAATTCCAACTATTTAAATGCTTCATCAGTAGCGTAAGGCAGGAGTCTCCTGTGCTGAGAAACCAAGGGAGGGGCAGACAGCTAAACAAACCTTCTTGCCAGGGTGCCTGTTGGTCTGAAAGATATGTAAATGTGCCCAACTTGTTAATCTGCAAATGTAAAGGGTGCCTGGAAGCCAGTATTGGTTTTAACTGATGGAATTACTTGAAGCTTCCTGATAACACAGATGTATTCTTTTGGAGTGATATTGCAAGGGTGTTACCAGCTGAATGGTGTGCTTTTGAAGGACAGTTATAAAACAAGTTGCACTATCTACAGTATGGGTATTATATTACAAAAATCTTTATTTTGGAAGCACTTTTTTATCTTAAACCTTTTTGCGCATTTTGTAGAAGTCTATCTTATACTATGTGCAATGCAGCGTTAAAATAATGACTTGTATATTAACAGTGCTTTCTGTCACAGACCTGGACCTCGTAGCACTACACATACACAAGTCACTATTCTCTATTGCACCAACCAGGATTCACTTCAGTGGCTCTCTGGTTACAGACACAGAAGTCTGCAGTGCATTAACTAATAGAGGTTTCGTAATGTACAGTAGTGCCCTTTCTTACTGATTACCTTAACTTGCATTCATTTTTCATTAAACGGTGCCCTACTTTATATGTAGTTACCTGAAGTCGAAAAACTGAAAAAAGTCACAGATTATTTTGTTTTTTAGCCATGCCTTGGACCCCATCCGGACGCTCACTCACCCCCACCCGGACACTCACTCCCCCTTCCCCCTTTACGCACACCATCAGTTCCCCTACTTTCTTTAATGCACTTCAGCTACTTATCTAGAGGTTGAGGTGCAGTCAACCTCAGTCGAAGGGGTGATACCAAAATCAGAGAAACAGTAGCGGCTCCTCTGCTAAGGCGGAGGAGCGCCGCCCCACTGCTTTTCAGCAGTGCAAAAAAGGAAAAATAAAATGATAATAACACACTGCTATTATCATTTTATTTTTCCTTCTGAGGCAGTTTTGCGGGGTGGGGCGGGGCTGGGCTGCTCACAGAGCAGGGGAAGAGTGGTTGGGACACTTTCTAAGTGTGCATGCCGGTTTGGCCGGCTGTCTTGGGCCAACAGCTCATACTTTATTCCAGTTGCAACAAATGCTTCAATGCTCGCACTCTACCGCTCATGCTTTACTTCAGATGCTACGAATGTTTCAATGCTCACACTCTACCGCTCACGCTCTACTCCAGAAGTGATGAATGCTTCAGTGCTCACACTCTACCGCTCACGCTCTACTCCAGACGTGATGAATGCTTCAGCGCTCACACTATACTGTTCAAACTCTACTCCAGATGCTACGAATGCTTCAGTGCTCACACTATACTGTTCACATTCTACTCCAGATGCTACGAATGCTTCAGTGCTCACACTACGGCTCACACTCTTCTCCAGATTCTACGAATGCTTCAGTGCTCACACTATACTGTTCACACTCTACTCCAGATGCTACGAATGCTTCAGTGCTCACACTCTACTGCTCACACTCTACTCCAGATGCTACGAATGCTTCAGTGCTCACACTATACTGTTCAAACTCTACTCCAGATGCTACAAATGCTTCAGTGCTCACACTACGGCTCACACTCTACCCCAGATGCTACGAATGCTTCAATGCTCCCACTATACTGCTCACACTCTACTCCAGATGCAACGAATACTTCAGTGCTCACACTCTACTGCTCACACTCTGCTCCAGATGCTACGAATGCTTCAGTGCTCACACTATACTGTTCAAACTCTACTCCAGATGCTACAAATGCTTCAGTGCTCACACTACGGCTCACACTCTAACCCAGATGCTACGAATGCTTCAATGCTCCCACTATACTGCTCACACTCTACTCCAGATGCTACGAATGCTTCAGTGCTCACACTCTACGGCTCACACTCTACCCCAGATGCTACGAATGCTTCAATGCTCACACTATACTGTTCACATTCTACTCCAGATGCTACGAATGCTTCAGTGCTCACACTCTACTGCTCACACTCTACTCCAGATGCTACGAATGCTTCAGTGCTCACACTATACTGTTCAAACTCTACTCCAGATGCTACAAATGCTTCAGTGCTCACACTACGGCTCACACTCTACCCCAGATGCTACGAATGCTTCAATGCTCCCACTATACTGCTCACACTCTACTCCAGATGCTACGAATGCTTCAGTGCTCACACTCTACTGCTCACACTCTACTCCAGATGCTACGAATGCTTCAGTGCTCACACTCTCCCACTCACACTCTACTCCAGATGTGATGAATGCTTCAGTGCTCACACTATACCACTCATGCTTTACTTCAGATGCTACGAATTCTTCAATGCTCACTCTACTCCAGATGTTTTGAATGCTTCAGTGCTCACACTCTACTGCTCACACTCTACTCCAGATTCTACGAATGCTTCAGTGCTCACACTATACTGCTCACACTCTACTCCAGATGCAACGAATGCTTCAATGCTCCCACTATACTGCTCACACTCTACTCCAGATGCAACGAATGCTTCAGTGCTCACACTCTACTGCTCACACTCTGCTCCAGATGCTACGAATGCTTCAGTGCTCACACTATACTGTTCAAACTCTACTCCAGATGCTACAAATGCTTCAGTGCTCACACTACGGCTCACACTCTACCCCAGATGCTACGAATGCTTCAATGCTCCCACTATACTGCTCACACTCTACTCCAGATGCTACGAATGCTTCAGTGCTCACACTCTACGGCTCACACTCTACCCCAGATGCTACGAATGCTTCAATGCTCACACTATACTGTTCACATTCTACTCCAGATGCTACGAATGCTTCAGTGCTCACACTCTACTGCTCACACTCTACTCCAGATGCTACGAATGCTTCAGTGCTCACACTATACTGTTCAAACTCTACTCCAGATGCTACAAATGCTTCAGTGCTCACACTACGGCTCACACTCTACCCCAGATGCTACGAATGCTTCAATGCTCCCACTATACTGCTCACACTCTACTCCAGATGCTACGAATGCTTCAGTGCTCACACTCTACTGCTCACACTCTACTCCAGATGCTACGAATGCTTCAGTGCTCACACTCTCCCACTCACACTCTACTCCAGATGTGATGAATGCTTCAGTGCTCACACTATACCACTCATGCTTTACTTCAGATGCTACGAATTCTTCAATGCTCACTCTACTCCAGATGTTTTGAATGCTTCAGTGCTCACACTCTACTGCTCACGCTCTACTTCATATGCGACAAATGCTTCAGTGCTCGCACTCTACTGCTCACGCTCTACTTCAGATGCGACAAATGCTTCAGTGCTCGCACTCTACTGCTCACTCTCTACTCCAGATGCGACGAATACTTCAGTGCTTGCTCTCTACTGCTCATGCTCTACTCCAGATGTTACGAATGCTTCAGTGCTCATCCTCTACTGCTCACGCTCAACTCCAGATGTGATGAATGCTTCAGTGATTGCACCCTACCGCTCACTCTCTACTCAAGATGCGACAAATACTTCAGTGCTTGCTCTCTACTGCTCATGCTCTACTCCAGATGTGACAAATGCTTCAGTGCTCGCACTCTACTGCTCACGCTCAACTCCAGATGTGATGAATGCTTCAGTGATTGCACTCTACTGCTCACACTGTACCCCACATGTGACAAATGCTTCAATGCTCACACTCTACTTCAAATGCTACACATTTTTCAATGCTCCCTCTATACTGCTCAAACTCTACTCCAGATGCTACAAATGCTTCAATGCTCACACTCTACTGCATATGCTTCAATGCTCACAACATTCTGCTCAAGCTCTACTCCCGATACGAAGAATGCTTCAGTGTTCGCACTCTACTGCTCAAAACTCTAATTCTCACACTCTACTCCAGATGCTGCGAACGGTTTAATGCTCACACTATATTGCTCACACTCTACTCCAGATGCTACGATTGCCTCAGTGCTCACACTCTACCTTAAATGGTACAAATGCTTCAGTGCTCACACTTTACTGCTTCCGCTCTACTTCAGATGCTACAAATGCTTCGGTGCTCACACTCTACTGTTCACCCTCTCTTCCAGATGCTTTGAATGCTTCAATACTCACACTCTAATACTCACACTCTACTCCAGATGCTATGAATGATTTGTTGCTCACACTGTACTTCAGATGGTATGAATGCTTCAATACTCACACTCTACTGTTCATGTTCTACTCCCGACTCTACAAATTCTTTGGTGTTCACACTCTACTGCTCATGCTCTACTCCAGATGTGACAAATGCTTCAGTGCTCACACTCTACTGCTCACACTCTACCCCAGATGCTACGGATGCTCAAATGCTCACACTCTACTGCTCACGCTCTACTCCAAAATGCGACAAATGCTTCAGTGCTCACACTATACTGCTCACGCTCTACTCCAGATGTGATAAATGCTTCAGTGCTCACACTATACTACTCACGCTCTACTCCAGATGTGATAAATGCTTCAGTGCTCACACTCTACTGCTTACGCTCTACTCCATACGCTATGAATGCTGCAGTGCTCACACTCTACTGCTTACGCTCTACTCCATACGCTACGAATGCTTCAGTGCTCACACTCTACCGCTCACGCTTTTCTCCAGATGCTACGAATGCTTCAGTGCTCACAATATACAGCTTACGCTCTACTCCAGATGTGACGAATGCTTCAATGCTTACACTCTACTGCTCACGCTCTATTCCAAATGCTATGAATGCTTCAATGCTCCCACTATACTGCTCATGCTCCACCCCAGAAGCTATGAATGCTTCAGTGCTCACACTCTCCGGCTCACACTCTACCCCAGATGCTACGAATGCTTCAATGCTCCCACTATACTGCTCATGCTCTACTCCAGATGCTATGAATGCTTCAGTGCTCACACTCTACGGCTCACACTCTACCCCAGATGCTACGAATGCTTCAATGCTCCCACTATACTGCTCATGCTCTACTCCAGATGCAACAAATGCTTCAATGCTCACACTCTACGGCTCACACTCTACCCCAAATGCTACGAATGCTTCAATGCTCCCACTATACTGCTCATGCTCTACTCCAGATGCTATGAATGCTTCAGTGCTCACACTATAGTACTCACGCTCTACTCCAGATGTGATAAATGCTTCAGTGCTTACACTGTACGGCTCACACTCTACCCCAGATGCTACGAATGCTTCAGTGCTCACACTCTACGGCTCACACTCTACCCTAGATGCTACGAATGCTTCAATGCTCACACTACGGCTAACGCTCTACCCCAGATGCTATGAATGCTTCAGTGCTCACACTCAGGTGTCTCTATTGCGGTGGTACAAGCCAAGCATCCCCTTCGCCAAGACTTATTAAAGCATCTGTCCTTCTTCGTTGCTGCAAGTGTCATCGGTGCTGTGGTCAATGCCAATAATCCATCTTCTTCTTAAGAGTTCTAGGAAGTTCAATTTGTATTGCTGCACACCAACTTTCTAATTTACATGTTTGGATAGACATTAATGGCCTGATTAATATTCCGACTCGTAATATTCCGACTGACACATGGGTTGTAATTACTAGTTTGAATGTATTTAAGGCATCCAATATTTATCGGATGCGTTAAATAACTCAAGCTATGTTAAATGTTAGCAGGTCAAACCTGCCGTCATTTAACAGGGGAAAACAGATGGTGTTTACCATATAATGCGGATTCTGGGGCATTAAACACCAAAATCTGCATGTTACACCCCATAAACTCGTAATAGGTGTTATTTATTGCACACGATAACTAACGTACCCCTGGGTATAGTTATTTACCAGGTGAGATAAATAAGGCCTCAACTCGCAATAAGGCCATTAGGCCATGACTATGTGTTAGGCGTAGTGGTAATTACCCGTGCAGGAGTAAATAGCACCCGACTTTAACAAATCGTACGATCACAAGTTAAAAACTGCATGTTTTATTGAGCACTTGTGCTAAATGCCGCATGTCTGTAGTCCATGTGCGTTATTTAACACACACTCTATTTAACGCATGTGTTATTTACCACAGGTGAAAAATAGCACATGTGGTGAATAACACCCATTTAAAAGTATGAGAGGTCATTAAACACCTTAAAATACCACCAGTCAAAAGCAAGCGGGAAAAATTCCTGAAAGTGTAAGGAAAGTAAGACAAGCTGTAAAACAATAAAAAAGTCAAAGACCAACACAATAATGCACTATTTGAGCTGAAAATTAAAAAAAACCTCACACACATCTGCACTCAGGGCCAGACCTACATTAACAACCAGACGCAGGGGACGCTCTCAAAGGGTGATTGCAGCAGTGCACACTTACATTCTGCGGTACACCATCACAGATGCAGCACTGTTAGGCCACTCTATCTTACTATTCCAGATCCAAGTTCTCCTACAACAAACCATGCAGCATGAGGATGGAAATCAGGCCACCGATCAACAACCTCAAATGTTTCAGCAACACAGGATAAGAGCCTGGATTGACCGAGTAAGTCTGGAACCCATAAACATGAGTCAGAGGATACACGGGCTTAATATGGGCACCATACAAAACATATTTTCATTATTACTGATGCCCTGGAGCCCAACATGGCGATCCACTGCCAACCCCCCCTTCCTGAAAATGCTAGAAGCGTTAGAATTCTTTGCAACAGGCACCATGCAGCAGAGAGTAGGTTTGGTGCGTAGCAGTTCTCAGCCAACATTTAGCAAAATATATAGGAGGATTTCCTGATATCCTAAGGTCAATTGGCTGCAGATGTACATGTGGTGACCTCATCTCAATACATACTGGCAGCACCATTAGAGAGTTGTTAGCCACTATGACGTATACACGGATCAATGTGAATATGTGTAACAAATTTCTTTGCCCAATTTTCACAATGATGATGGTTCTCAGCCAAGTCAACTTTTTAACAAGCACAGGACAACCATTACAACTCTCATGACTGTTCCCTTGGATTCCTAGGACCTCGAGACCTCCTTTCATGTCTTTCACTCCAGCCATGTTGAGGATGGTCATAATTATTTCTCCCCACAGTTTGAGTCGAGCTCATCTGGAAAAATACCACCAGTTGCCATGCCATGCTATAGTGCTTGTCAACTTGTTTAAGTACCTTGAATTTCAAGGTTTAGAACATGTTTTTAATGTTTTTCAACATCCTGTGGGTATGTTGATTCAGTACTGATCTACAAGCATGTTTTCCTTTGTTTTTGGTGTCATCTTCATCCTGAGAAGACAAATAAGACAGTTTTGATATTTTACCACGTTCTTTGGCCCGGACTTCTCGCTCAAGATCTGTAAACTTGTACTTCCGTTTCCTGCCTGGGTCCTGATAGAAGAGTTTGACAGGTTTCTACAGAGTGATGACTGAGTGATATCAGAGGATGGCAGTGGATTCTGTTTATCTTGTTTCAAGGTATTTTGTCCACACAAAATGAATGCCTGCACACTCCCGTGCCGAAAGGAGTTGTTAGTGTACTTTCACGGTGTCTAAGACCCTTTTGTGTGTTGACTGACTGTTTCTTTTCTCTATGATTAATTTCCACACCCCAGCAACTTCCATTGCCTAAAAATGGCCACTTCCTGATGTTTTATGCATGTACTTTTCATCGAATTAGGTATTTAGCGCATGATTTAAATAACACATTATTTACCACATGTGCTAAATAACCCACATTAGCCTGATTATGAGTATAGGTACTATTTATTGCAGCTGATAAATAACGATACCACGGGGTACATAATTTATCAGGTGCGATAAATAGAATATATTATGAGTTTCTGGAGAATAACGTGGATTTTGGTGTTTAACGCATCAAAATCCGCATGATACTGTAAATACCATATGCTTTTCCCTGGTTAAATTTCAGCAGGTTAGACCTGTCAAAATGTAATGAAGGTTGAGTTATTTAACGCTTCTGATAATTATTGGATGAGGTAAATACTACTCAACTCAGAATTCCGACCCCTGCGCAAACAGGGGTTTATGCCGGGGTCGGATATTAACGACACACTCATAGTCAGGCCCATTCGCTATTTAATACATGAGCTAAATAACAATTCCATGGTACACGGTAAAAACTCATAATCAGTACTATTTAACACGTGTTATTTACCAAACATTGGGGTATATTCACAAGAACGTGTGATAACTACCGCAAGAGTAGCGTAACGCAACTCTCAATATCGCAGCCTATCACGGGAAAATAACCCCGTGTCATCGTGGAATTCACAACAAGGCGGTACCGTGCGATAGTCTGCCGAAACTGCGGACAATTTCCGCGATACAACCACCACGATGGAGATAAAACCACAAACCACAACACCAAAAAACACGCAATGGGCCAAAGTGCGATGAGGAAACAAGCAGCGCCAGGCCTGCAACACACACCTGGCAGGCGTCAAAAATCTCCATAAAAGTAGAAAAAACACCCACACACAAACTGACCAACACACAAGCACCATGGAGGCAGCCGGAGCAGGCGCAGAGGACGAGCGCAACCCCACAAGCACCCCAGACGACCAGCCTGGGACCTCGGGGACAGGGAAGGACAAGAAGACGAGGAAGACCAAGTTCAGTCCGCAGGCGAACAGGATCATAGTCACGGAGGTGATGGAACACCATCAACAACTCTTCGTCACCTCCAACGTGTCATTGGGCACCAAAACTGGAATATGGCGGGACATCGTCGACAAGGTGAATGCCGTCGGAGAGCACAAGCGGACAATGGACGAGGTCAAGAGGCGATGGAATGACATCAAGCGGAAGACCAAGGAGAAACTCTCCGCCAACCTGAAGGCAGCAACGCAGACCAGAGGTGGGGGCCCAGCGACACAGCTGGAGCTGGATGACATGGAGGAGCTGGTGTCGACAGTCATCAGTGTGGAGACTGTGGCCGGAGTCGGGGGACCGGACACTGCTCGACAGGACACAACACAACCACAACAGGGTGAGTGACCACCAGGTACTGGGGGGACGGGGGAGATGGCCACAATGGCACACATGCACAAGCAAGCAGGGCACAGTGCACACCCACAATCACGCTGGGTCCTCGCCCAGACCCACAGACTGTCACAATGTACAATGCCATGCTGTCTGAATGTCAACCTGTACCATGCGGCTACATACATGTGGACACATTGTAATACACCATCTCCCCTTCACATTGCAGGGGCATCGTCAACACCTCCTGCAGAGCAGTCACAGCCACTCTTCACTGATGATGAGGAGGAGGACAACACCAGCATCGACACCCAAACCATCCAAGACCTCATTGACCTCATCCGCAACTCACCTCCAGGATCAGGGCAGCC
Organism: Calotriton arnoldi; assembly: GCA_963921515.1. Lineage (NCBI taxonomy): Eukaryota > Metazoa > Chordata > Amphibia > Caudata > Salamandridae > Calotriton > Calotriton arnoldi. The sequence continues at coordinate 297,808 of CAWUFW010005054.1, read as the reverse complement.
CAGCTACATCCATGAGACCCCACCCACCACCCAAACCACCCAGCAGGAGGCACCCACAGTCCCGGCACCCTCCCAAGTCCCCTAGGAACAACAAATGGCCTTCCAACGCTGTGTGCTGGAGGGCCAGAGGGAGACGGCCGAGCAGGTGCGGGTGGGGTTCGAGCTCATGGCTACCAAACTGGACGCCATCCTTGGGTGTCTATGTCCGCCCCATGGACTCCAGCGAGCCCTGACTGACATCTCTGGAGTCATGACGCGGAGGGAAGAATACCTGTCCGCTCAGAGTGGCCCCAGCGATGCCAGCCGTGAGCTGGCACACATGCGGAGGCTCATGGAGGACATGGTGCGGATGGAGGCGGAAAGGATGGCAGCCGCCGCTGCACATCAGTGAAATGTAGCTGGGATCTACCGTGCCCTGCATGTCCTCATCATGGCATTGCTGGCACAAGGCGTGGCGATGATGAATGCTGCTGCCCCCACACATCCACATCTCCGCCCCCTGGTGTGTCAGTGCCTCCCAGTGCGGCAGGCGTATCCACTCTGGCAGCTGATGTGTCACTGCCACACAGTGCGGCCGACAATCCTCCTCCGGCCTCTGATGTGTCAGTGGCACACAGTGCCGCAGCCGGTACTGCAACACCCACAGGTGGGGCAGGGCACACACCCGGGGACGAGGACGTGGATGGGACTGTGGTCAGGAGGGCCAGGCACTAGCATCCATTTCCGCCACCTTGCCTGTTTCTGCTTGGTGCCGCACATGGCCTCAAGACCTACCACTGACCCCCGATACACTCACCTTGGACAGCGACATGGACTGCCACATCCTGTTTGATGACCAATGACACGGTGGACAGACTGCGTACTGTACCCTTCCTCTTCCGCAGTACAGGTCATCCCCGGATGGACACTGGCTGGCCCTCCACGGGCCCATATTGTGTAGTGTGCTCGGCATTGCCCTGTACCGCTCCAGCTGCATGACTGCACTGGATGTGCAAATAAACATCCAGTGACGCACTGCTGTGTAATGTCTTACGTCATTCATGTATGGATGTGTGGATGAATGTGGGGACAGTGCCTTCCCTTGCGTCAATGATGTTCATCCTGTGGGATGCCAGTCAGAGGGTGCAACATTGCATTTTGTGTACCGGGTTCCGTGAACACTACAACAGGCACACACGCATCAGTCACTTCCTTGTCCGGACATGGACTGGACCACGCCCAGAGCCCAAGAGTCATTGTTGCAAGCCCTGCGCTGGTCGGGCGTACGGCAGGCCAGACCACTCCGCTAACGCCCCGAGGGGGGGGCCCTCATTGCTACCCGTCGCAGCCGTACTCGCTGGTGGTGTGCAGGTCACTGGTCTAGTTGTCAGCATGTCACAGCCACTCCCTGAGGGCAGGTTTTCACACACACCACACCCATCCGGCACAGGCGTCACAGGCCATGTGACTCCGCCAACATAAGGGGCCGACGACGTCACATTCCCCTCTTCCGGTGGTGACTGGATGACGGCCGCTCCTCGGTTCTCACTCATGTAGGGCCCATGAGTTGTTGCGCACAGGGTTAGTGGCATCCGAGGCCTTGAGTAAGGCACGGGCCTACCACCACGTGGCGCAGACTGGGGTTGCACAGGGTTAGTGGCACACGAGGCCTTGAGTAAGGCACGGGCCTACCACCACGTGGCGCAGACTGGGGTTGCACAGGGTTAGTGGCACCCAGGGCCTTGCAGACGGCACAGGCACCCCGCCACGGGACGGTGACTTGGGGTGCACTGTGTCAGAGGCACCTTGAGCTGCTGAGCGGGTGTGCAGCCTGCGATGATGCCCCGTCCCGGCGGTCCGGACAGCTCAGGTTTTGTGTGCCCTGCTGGACCGCAGTGTAGGCCAGAGCCAGCGGGCAGCGCGGGCCTACCGCCACGTGGCGTCGCTTCCGGGATCCCAGAGTTGGTGGCACCCATTGGGCTGAGCGGGTGTGCAGCCTGCGATGGTGCCGGGTGCACTGGTATGTCCTCTGCCATGGAGAAATCAAGATCCAGCACCAAACGTGAGACCTGGTGGCCTGCGGAGCGGGGCTGCATGATATGGAGGGTGCCATGTCCGCGGGCCCCGGGCTTGTGGCTTGCAGCGGCACGTGGTGGGACCTCCTGTCTACGCGCCGGTGGCGGAAGGTGAGCATTGAGGCCTGGGTGTGCATGGGCGGGCAGGCGATGTTCTCTTGTGCAAGTGTGTGTACTGTGCCAGTCATGTATCTGGGCTCTGTTTCAGCTGACGGCTCTGAATCAGATGTGTGACCTGGTGAACTGCACTACATACCGGCACGTGGTTGGAGACACACCGGTGGCAGCAGGTGAGCAGTGTGGCCTGGGTGCGCAGGGGCGGCACTCTCTCTCTCCCTCCCACTCTTCCTCTCTCTCTCCTCTTCTCTCTCTCTCTCCCTCCCACTCTTCCTCTCTCTCTCCTTCACTCTCTCTCTGTCCTCTGATGTGCGCAGGACACACATTCTCATCATGTTTTTTGTCTTACAGGCTGTGACCTACGTATTGTCCCGAGGGGAGCGGCCATGTGTCTTCATTTTTATTTCGTTGTTCATTTTAATAAAGTTTCATTTGTTGCTTCGAAAGTGAATGTGTGCTGGTCATTTCTGTGATGACACATCCATGTCACCAGTTGTGATTGTGCGGCATCAAGCGGAATATTTTGTACATGTTTAGGTGTGGCTGATGTGGCATGTCTTTGGTCGGGGGCGGTGCCAGGGAGGGGTGGTCCTGGGGGCGGTGGATGTTGTGGCCCTCTTGGGTGTCCGGGCCGCATGATGGGTGGCTCCATGGCATCTGTTGCCCTTCGGATGTGGCCCTGGGCTGTGCTCCCTTTTGTGGTTCTGGCTGCCGTCCGACTTTACACCAGGTCAGAGCAGGTGTAGATTTCCTGGTGCTAACGCGCCTTATCGCCTGTTTTGTGTTTTTATCGCGGATGTGGCTGGTCGTTGTGAATGTTGAGGTGTGCTGTTGTCTCGGCTTTTGTCACGGGAACGCCTACTCTGCATCTCATTAGCGATGTTTGCGGGGGTCCTCTGTGGCGATGTTTTTTGCGGCTGCTATCGCGGGTAAACTGGTGCTGTGGTCTGTTAACACTGGCTTGTGAATGGGGAGGTAAATTTATCACGACTTTGGCTGCGATAAAGTGCCGTTAATTCGGCGATAGCTCCTTGTGAATATGCCCCTAAGTGTTATCACTATTTACCCTGTGTGCAACTTTGGTGGTATTTACCACCAAACTCGCCAATCGAGGCCTTATAGTTAATATTGGGTTGCTGTGGAGGAGTTTAGGGGCTGAGGGAGAACTTCCCTCTCCAGTATTTATGAAAATCCCAATCAATTCATTAGAATAGTCATCTGCTTTTCCTATGTGGATTAAGCCTGGGCAGAGTTCGCGGAGTTCCGCTATGCAGAACTCAGCGAAGTGACCAAAAAACTCTGTCACGTTACGCGGAGTTACGTGAGCGGGGGAGTGCGTTATGGCCATGCCAGTCGCGGTGATTTTGAGTGCCAGGTGTTTGCCCCACGCTGTAAAATCATCACGAACTGCACCATGCACAAGAGGGCGCAGCGTCCTTTCTGCTGCTCAAGTAGATTTTCTACTCGAGCTGCAGCTTTCTCAATGTGAACGGAATGTTTCTCAATGCGAGTGGTCACGACCTGCACGACCACTCGCATTGAGAAATCCGGCCACCCACATTGAGAAATCTCGCCAGGAGGTTGATTTTCCTCACTCGTGCTCACCAACAAGACTTTGGCGAGCGTGAGCAAGGAAAAATCTCGCTGGGAGGTGGATTTTCCTCACTCGTGCTCGCCAACTTGACGTTGACGAGCCTGAGCAAGGGAAAAAACGTTTGTGCACCGTGGAACGCAGGGTGGGGAAAACTCCAAAAACTCCACGAACGGAGTGGAGTTCACCGCCCAGAGTTAATGTGGATAACATCACCATTGGACACTGTGCTTCCTGCCCTCTAATTCTGATTTTGCCAACCTAAACTGGGAGGTCATTTACTTATTTATTTTCTTTGTCTGTTTAATAAAAAAAACTACAAAGTTTTCTGTGCTGTACTAAGGGACTTATTTATGAGAGGCCTGCGCTGCTGTTGCGTCACTATTTTTGACACGACGACGGCACAGGCAGTACTCTATATTTCTAAATTGACACATGTGGCCAAATGCTTCTGTTTTGATAGGCCTGTGTTGGAATTTACCAGCGCCAGAACTGGCTGCACCATACAGAGAATAATATCTTCAAGGTAGGTGTTCCCTTGTAACTTCAACTGTAAAACCGACGCAGTGATATTTATGGTTTTGTCAGTGGGGGATGCATCAAAATTCCTGTGCATCGGCAACCCAGGTGTAAGAAATGATGCATTAGCTCTGGTATATAAACACAAGCCACACAAAGCACTTTTGCAAGCTCCATTACACCATGGAGGTGCTCATTTTGCAGGTGGGAGTTGAGGTTACCCCCACCCCCATCTCCACCCCCACCATGTAGGCAGCGCAGGAGAAGGGAGCATGTTTTTCACCAGTGGACTTCCTTCATTGACCTTACGAAGCATGAGGTCATCACATATTACCGACTCAAGAGGGAGTCTATTTTAGAACTGCTCAGCCAGATAGTGCCATGGCTCCAGCCACCAACTGCAACGCCCACCAATATTCCTCCGCAGATCAAGCGGATGGCAGTCCTCCACATGCTGGCATCTGGTTCATTCCAGATCACAACAGCCAGAGTGCAGGAATGTCGCAGCCATCTTTTTCTGCCTTCCTACCCTCTGTCCTGGACGCCACCATCCGCCTAACACCCCAGTACCTCATCTTCCCCAAGACACAACAACAGCAGCTAGAGACCAAGCAAGGTTTCTTTGCCATTGAGGGAGTCCCACATGAGCTAGATGCCATGGATTGCACACGTGCATCTGGTACCCCATGCAGCAGCATCACACCTCTACCGGAACTGGGAGCACACCTACTCTTTCAACACACCGGCTGTCATGGACCATCGGGGGATGTTCACCAATGTGCTGGCAAAATACCCGGGGTTTGCGCACTCTCCTCCATGATAAACATATGAATGTTGTAAAGGCACTGAGCAATGCAACACTGGGCAAAACACAGTGTATCATCACTGTGTGAAAGGGAGGGGTTCCATGGGCATTGTGGCGGTGTTTCCATGCAATCACATGGTGCATGAGGCATGTCATGTATCTCATACCAGGTAAACTTTGAAATGTTCCAATCAAACGGGCTCCCCAGGTGATCTGTAATAAGGAAAAACAACTGAAGTCACCCAAGTCACTCTACCTATGTGTGCTGGATTCTGTGGCACACATACATGTATGGTCAGCACTATGAGGCCCTCATTTTTGGGATTTGGCGTAGGGCAGCGCAGCAAGTCAGCTTGCTGTGCTGCCCTATGCCAAAGTGAAAGGGCAGGAATGCACCATATTTAAGGAATACGGTGCATTCCTGTCCTTTCTCCCTGCACTGGCACCGTTTGGGCTGTCTAGTGCCAAGGCAGGCACCCTTGAACCATGGTGCAAGGGTGCCTGTGTTAGTGTTAGGCGGTACGTTGTGTGCAAGTGTAGTATGAAATGTGAGGAAAGTGTGGTATGGTCTAAATACTATGCACTGCTGCCCTTTCTCAGTGGCGTAGTGCAGTGCAGGCATGTGACCTGCTGCACTGCACAGTGCCACTTCCCCAAATATCTGGGCCACAGTGTAATGTGCCCATAGTTGGAGCAACACACTGCAACATGTAGACAATGATGTCCCCCATTGTCATGCACTTACTAATCCGTCAATGGCAGTAGTGACAGAACGTCAGTGAGTAGCAATGTGTCATGTCACTCTGTGAGGATGGATGGAACCACTTCACCTGTACTGGGCAAGGAATCATTAATGAAGTCATATGGCATCCCAGACAAGCTAATTATGAATACAAAGGTACCACAAGAGACAGGTCTGAGATCAGTGTTTCCTCTATGGCATACCATACTATTGGTATCACTCAAAGGTCAACAAGGTCAGTGGTGTGAGAACAAGTACTGTGGACATGAGCAAGTGTGTCACACATGGCAGTATAAATCTATGTTGATCAAAGTTATTGGAGCAACACAGGAAGAAGTATATGGAAAGATGATGTGTGGCATGCCACGTCAGAGTAGGCCCCAGACTTGTGTAAATGTCAATGCAGGATAACACTGTGACACCAGCAGTACAAAACACACATATGTGTCAGCAGTACTGACAGTCTACGTACACACAGACACGTAGACTGACGGACACATTGACTGATGTAACCAATGTGATGGCTCACCTGTTCTGTGGAGTAAGTAACGCAAATGAAAAGCATATGAATCAAGCACATAGAAACTCATTAAGTTTAACACAATGCAGCCAAACATGTCATACATCGGTCATCGACACAGAATACATTCCAACCTGGACAAAGCACCACAGTGTACTCAGGTTACAATCTTAATATAGAATAGCAAAGGCAATGAGTAGAAAATGAACGCACAGAAGTACACAATCGCCTACAGGTTAGAGTCATGCACGTACATGACAAAAACCAATGTATTGTGTGTACTTTCAGACTAGACAGCTCCTTGTAACAGCATCAGTGTGTCCCACATAAAGATGGCCCACATTGCAATACATATGTGTCAATCAAAGTGCACCATGACAACTCATCTGGGAACAAAATACAGTTGAATACTGACAAGAAATAGCATAACAATACATGTGGCATGTTTGAACTGCACAAGTGTATGCACCAAAATCACATGGTAGAGGAAGTGAATGTGAAACGACTGTGCCATTGTCACAAAGGTCACAAACAAAATCTATGCCTCAACACAGACATATGTATGTGGGAGTGTCATACATGTTAGCAATGTCACAACCTACCTAGGGAGGACCAAATAAACAAATATCTGATCAAAAAACTGTCACTTCACACATGTAGTGAGCAGTGGCGGCTACTCCGCTAAGGCGGAGGAGCATCGCCCCACTGCTATTCAGCAGTGTACAAAAAAAAAAAAAAAATGATGATAACTCAATGTTATTATCAGTTTACTTTTTCTTGTTGCGGGCGCGGCAGCTTTCTGAAGCAGGGCAGGACGGCTCTGCTGAAGGAGCAGTGGAGGGGAGGAGTGGTTTTCACTCCCTACGTAAACATGAATGTTTGGTCGGCCGTCTCAGGCCTGCCAAAGATTCATGCACACATAGCATGCTCTTCACCCAGCACCCATTCCCCATCTGAGCGCTGAAGCACGGTGCTCAGACCAATCACAACGCTGCATTGCAGCGTTGTGATTGGCTCAAGGGTGTTTCCGGTGTCCTTCCTATACCTGCCATAGGAAGGAGTGGAGAGACGTGACGAGGACGACGCAGGACGCAGACAGCTGGTACGTTTTTAATTTTTTATTTACCCCGTTCTCCCCCCCACCCTCGCCTCCCCACCCCAATCAGTGCCAGCCGCCACTGGTAGTGAGTGCACATAACAATGAGTGAGCATGAACATCTCTAAATACCCATCACAGTAAGCAATTGGAGAAACATGAAAGTCAGGATGTAGAAGTGTGCAATGGATCAGGCCTTGCTGATCATAAGCTATAACACAGATGACTGGAAGAGACATGTGTAAACTTGTGGCCAGCTGTACAAGTAACACCTTTTTTGAATTACTGTGAGAAATTTGAGTTATTCAGTCTGTAGGAGGGCGCAGAACTTTTTGCCTGATGTCTGATGTAATTTTGAACTGTGAGTGCACTGGGTCCCTGCTAACCAGGTTCCCAGTGCCAGATCTCGTTCCCAAAAACTCTACCATGAGTGGCACCACTTCAGTTACCCCTGTAAGTCCCTAATAAATGGTACCACTGGTACCTAGGGCATGGGTACTGAAGAGGGTCTTCTGGGGCTGCAGCACTGGTTGTGCCACCGCCAGGACCCCTCATCAAGGCTATGCACTCTGCATTGCAGGCTGTGTGTCTTGGTGCCAAGAAATCTGAAGAGTCGACATGGGTTTCTGTCCCAGGGGGTACGTTTGGGTTAGGATGGCTGTCATGACTCGCCCGTCACTGTAGATGAATAGGAAGAACTCCTTTCTGTAATCGGGCGTACCTAACACGGCGGAGTGGGATATTTTGGTTTTTAGCGTGCCAAAGGTTTCCAGCATCTCGGATGGCCAGACCAGCTCCTCACTGCCTGTTTTGGCCTTCTTCATTGCCCCCAGCAAAGGGGCAATGAGTGTGCTATAATCAAAGACCCATTGTCAGACATAGTTGCACAGGCCTAAAAACTTTTGCATAACCTTTTTTGTTCTGGGTGGTGGTAGGGCCCGGCTAGAATCTGCCCATTCCGGCATAATCTGCCAACCAGTTGCTGAGATGAGCTAACCTAAATAGTTAACCTCCTGTTGCACATATTGCACATTTCCCTTTTCTACATTGAATTCCTTAGCGGCAAGTGCAGTTAGGAGGGCTATCATCATCTCTTGGCGACATAGATCCTTAGGGATACTGAAAACTCATGTCATCAGCAAACTGTATGAGGGTGCTGCTCGACTGAAAGTTGGTGAGATCCTTTGTCAGTATTCTTTTGAAAATACTGGGAGACTCGCATTAGCCTTGTGATAGTCTCTGGTATAGCAGCTGGACCCCGCGGAAGGTGAATGCCATAAGTTACTGGCTGTCAGGGTGCAGAAGGATGCTGAAGAATGCATTCTTTATATCTATCACGGAGAAGTAGTGGGTGTCTGCCGGTATGCTAGTTAGTATGACAGAGGGGTCTGGTACCACTATGAACTCAAGGACCACAATGTCATCAGCCATGTTTTAATAGCCTTAAGAAAGGTAGACAGATTTTTTGTGGTTTTTAGTTTAAGAGGCATCGAGTTCCAAAGTTTGGCAGTGGCCACTGCAAAACTCTTGCCTCCCCAAGTGGCTCTCTTAATTTTAGGTACAACCAGATTGGCCTGGGAGGAAGATCTTAAAGTCCTGGAAGGGGCATATCGTTGAAAGAGCTGTCTGATGGATTCTGGGCCATCAAGATGAAGGGTCTTAAAAGCAAAGCTAGGAGACTTGAACACTACCCTCTTTCTTACCGGGAGCCAGTGAAGTAAGGGGAGAGATTCGGAGACCGACTTCTACCCTAAGATGGATGGGATTAATGAAAATGATCTCTGAGGCCCCGTGTATTGGGCAAACAGATGATCATCAGCTATCTCCCGCATGTTGATGTCAGTCACGGTGAAGATGACGCATTCACACATTGCGCCTGCGTGCTCTGTTGCCAGCAGTATACTATACTTGGGTCGTATCTCGACAGCCTTCAAGCAGAGCAGGCCTTTCTGCATCTTAGTGGCCTTTCCAGCGGAATACGAATACGTGTGCAGATGCAGCTTCTGTCCCAGCAACTCAGGGGTGCAGATAGGACTAAATAGACTATGGTGGATGTGCAGACCCAAAAGGCACTTCCTACCATTTCAAGGAAGGTGCGCTACAGTCCCTATCACATTCTCTAGTTGGACAAGGCCAAGCATCACGGACCTCCCCTGCCATGGCATTATGTTGCAAACCCAGATGCACTATTGAACACCATGGTGTGATGTAGGAGGCTGGCTTAGTATATGGTGCTCACTTATGTAAGTGGAGCACCCTGCACTAACCCAGAAAACCCTTATGGTGATTTAAGAGGTCTTAGACAACCTTAGAAAGCTCTCTAAGTGGTAGCTGTGGCTTAGTCCAGAAGGAGAGCAAAGCAGCTTGTTTTACCAGTATTTAATGTTATGGTATAGGTTAAGTGAAAAAGGACCACACAGTGTAGTTATAAAAAATAGGTTTTTATTATTAACATTTACTAGCACATTGCGATATCTCCTACCTGGAGATATAACCACAATACACACAATACTTTGGAAATAGAACATGTAAGTAGCACAAATGCACAGTGGTCCCCAGGGGGAGACCAAACCATATACTAAAATAGTGGAATGTGAACCACGACCTAAGTCGAGAATGGTCCCAGAAGACGTAGAAGAGTCAAGGACTCAAGGAACCACCCAAGGTGAGTATCTAGGAACCCCACTGAGGTCGTGTGCAGAGTGGGAACGCGACCGCTTACTCAATTCAAGTCAATTGGTAAGTCACGGTTGCAATTTTAAAGAAGAAGGACCCTTCCCAGCCTACCCTGATGAAACCCCGTGGAAGATGGAAGACTGGAGAGTCACCACACCTGTGGATACCCCAGGAACCAGGATACCTACAGCAGGGAAGCCGGGTGCATAGGTGTGAAGTGACGTCAGAAACCGCCAAAGAACACAATGGAGGACTTCAGAAAAAATGCCACTGGCGAAGAAGGTGAAAGTGTCCGGTAGAACCCAAAGGTGGATTCAAGGTGAGAATAACCTGCAAGCAGAGGGGAAAGAGTCTATGCCACTCAGGAGTTACCAGCAGGCACAGAAGACGCATGCCCACCGATGTCCGGGATGCAGGAGACTTGATTGTGCCCTTGAAGTTGCAGTTGTACGGACCAGGCGACCCTGAGGAAAGCCAGGAGCCACTCACGAGCTGTCCCACGTCGGATGTCAAGAGCCAAGGGGTCAGTATCTGGCAAGGGCACCAACAAACCTTGGCAGCGGCAACCAACGTAGTAGTCAAAAAAGGTGCAGTCTCGGGACCAGCAAGGTCCAAGAGACTCACCACGAGCAGGTAAGTCAGAGCAGGTCCTGAGCACGCAGGGGAGCACACTGGAGCCAAAGAAGACCCTCAGGAGGACCCAAAGGCCAGAGGCACAGGAGTCGCAAGAGGACCTCAAGCAGCTCACCAAAGGATGAATGCCCTTGGTGCAGAGGATGTGGTGCAGGCAAAGATCTTGGCTGCAGGAGATGCTTGAGGCTGGAACTTCTTGGAACCCAAATAATCTCTGGAGGAGAGAGTCAACAAGCCTTGGCAACGGCAAGTCGATGCAGTGCACAGGGGTACTGCTCCAGTGGTTCCGACGAGGGATATTGACTTCAAACTTGCTATGAGGACAGGGCAGGCCTCAAGGGAGTTGTAGAACCACCACCTGTGTTTCTGAACCTTCCGGAGTCCATAGGAGCTCAGGAACAGCAGACCAGTCAGCTTCGTTGCGGTGCCTGCAGATGCAGGCAAGTGAGTCCTTCACTCCAAGGGAGATTCCTTCGGGTGTTTTGGATGTCCACAGGCCTTGTGAAGAACCTGTATGGAGCACAGGCATGGACGTTGCAGAAGACTTGCAGGACGACGAGACCAGGAGCAGCAGGAGTCTTCCCAGTTCCAGTCTTGATTCCGAAAGCGAAGTCCAGCGAAGTCCAGAGTGCCAAGATGGTTGAAGTAGACGTGGCTTCAGATCTGAATCTTGTCCCATGACGAATCTAGGGACCCACCCATAGGTAAGCCCTTAAGTACCCTAAGGAAAGGGTTGGAACGATTCAGGGGTCCCTGCCGGAGGAGGGGTTTGGACAGTGGGGAGGATACTCCCCTGTCCTTCATCCAGTTTTGCACCAGAACAGGAGCCAACGGCTCCCTGAACTGGTTTCAACTGGAGTATACAAGGAGGGCACCATGTGTGCCCTTCAAAGCAGTCTAGTGGTGCTGGCAAGTGCCTCCACCCTGTGCCAGTACACTAAGTCTTGTCTGGGAGGTGGTCACACTTCCCTGTGACAGGAAACCTATTGTCCTGCCTTCCCCTGCTCGAGCTTGGCTCAGCAGCAGGAGGGCAGAATTGTGTCTCTGGTTGGCAGCAGCCATAGTTTGCTGTCCGGGTCTAGAAGACTGGTACAGGGACACTGAGGGCCTCCAGGAGGAGCTTTACAGTGCATGGAATCATACCCCCACACCTTAATGGTGTGGTGGAATGATTCCAACATGTTTGATACCAAACATGACAGGGTTCGTTACAGCCAGTTTAGAGATAGCCATTGCATAATGACGCATGGCCGCTCTATATATTGTAATGGCTGATGCACTTAGAGGGCTTAGAATGGACTCCGAGGGTCATAGGGGTGTCCTGCTCATGCAGGGGCACCCTCACACTTATAACCGAGCACCCTGCCTTCAGTATTGAAAGGCCTGCCTTAGTGATGACTTACAGGTTTTAAGTGCAGTGACCTCAGATATAAGGAAACTTATATCTGTCGTAAGTGGTGCTAGCACCAGCTTACACAGGCTGCAATGGCAGGCCTATAGTCACAATTTGAGTGGTCTCTCATGGGTGGCATAATACATGCTTCAGCCCATGGTAGACCCCTGGTGTACCTATGCCGTGGGCAACTTATCACCATATCCTAGGGGCTTACACGGAGTGTGCCTAAATACTCATCATGTCCAATTTAGGGAAGAAGCACAGAGACTGGGGTCCTGATTAGCAGGATCCCAGTCAGACTAGTCAGTAAAACATAATGACATCAGCAAAAAGTGGGGGTTACTATGAAAGCAGATCCTACTTACCTACATGTGACAATAAGCATTGGTACCTTGAGTGGCACACAGTAAAATAGCTCAACTAATCACCCAATTGCAGAACTGCACAAATTGGGTCCTGTGCAGGCCTGGGCGGAGTTCGCAGAGTTCTGCTATGCGGAACTCTGCGAAGTGACAAAAAAACTCTGCGGAGTTCCACAAGTGCCGTTCGCGCTGATCTTCCTGCCGTTCGCGTTGATCTTCCTGCGGCTCGAGTAGAAATTCTACCCGAGCTGCAGCTCGCGCTCGCCAACTTACTGTTGGCAAGCGCGAGCGGGGAAAAAACTCTGCTGTACTATGCGGAGCGGAGTTTTCTGCACTCCGCGAGCTCCGCGGAGCGTAGAAATCTCCCCAAACTCCGCGAAAGGAGCAGAGATCACCGCCCAGGCCTAGGCCTGTGACGCAGGTGAGCCACTGACACATTCTCACACATCCACAGATATTTAGCTCAGTTATCATGACAATGTCATCATGCACATATGTCAGTCTCAATGCTTACATTGAAGATATCCTAAAAGTACTATCATAATGCAGGTCCTGACAAGTTGCAGTAACTAATTGTTGGACATGGCCCTTCTTAGGGATTTCCCTAAAACATTTTGTTTTTTCTCCTCCTGTTTTTTTCTGATTCTCTTTCCGTAGCCTTAGGACTCTGGGCGCCTTCCCACTGTAATGCAAGGCGAAAGCGCGCGCACCCTTCCTACCCATGCCAGGAAGTGGTGCTTACTTGATTGGTATAGTGTACCTGTGAGTGCCCTGTAAAAAAGTATAGCACATACCCAGGGCAGGTACTGCACTGGCTGATGGTGAGACGCAGCACTGATTGTGCCAACCACCATAATAGCCTTTCAAGCATGTTTCAAGCCTGCCATTGCAGGCCTGTGGGTGCACAGTCGCGCCTAGTCTCAGGTTTGCATTTTTAACTCATTAGTCTGATGGCGAAATCAAAAATGACCATCCATTTCTCTAAGAACGGGACAATGATGAGCTCAACCCTGGGGGCCACCCTGTCCAGATGTACGTCCCTGGTATGCCCACAGGACACGACTGGACAAGCGAGAGCCACACCCATTGATTTTTAGCGGGGAATTGCAACATGCATTGTATTTGCATGGCACTAAGCTTTTCCTTGATGGCTTGAAAGGTGTGAGGCTGTTGCGTAGGTTTCAACGTATAGTCCAGGAAGAGCATGACCTGCCCTCCCCCCCCACACTGCAGCTTCCCAAGAGTCGTGTCTCTAGCAACAAAATTGAGAAGCCTGGCTATTATCGGCTTTGGGTGGGGGGGGGAGCCTATCGGCCGCCGGGCCTCAAGGGGCCAGTGCACCTATTCCACAACAAAGCAAGTGGAAAGACCCCCTGAGGAACCCATGACCTGATCCAGTCAGTGATGAAGGTGGTGGGCCTGGGACCTTCAGCTACTTCTGCCCCCCCCACCCAGATGTTGTTACGTCGTGACCTGCCCTCCGCATCCTCTGCCCTGGTCTCCCGGAGGCCCACTATACGCAGTAGGGCAGCCAACATGGTGTAGAACCTCTTTGTCTCATCCTCAACCACCAACAGCCTTCCCTCCACCACCAAAACCCTCTCCACCATGTTGTGTAGATCCTAGCGGAAGAGGGTCAGGTCAACACTGAGCTCCCCAATCTTCCCCTCCAGCAAAAACCTGGAGTCGTGAATAACCTGCAAGATAGAAGCCATGGAGTCCGGCTGGGCACCAACTGGCTGCGGCCTGCCTTCGCCACCGTCCCTCCTGTCCACAGCGGGCTGGGCGAATTTATAAATTTTCCATTGGGCAGTGGGGGGGCTTCCCCTTACCCACAGCACCAATCCCGTTCTCCCAATCTGGCTATGAAAAAACGGAGAGAGCCTCAGCAGCCCCAGTCTCAGTCCTTAATCAAAGGGGGTGGAGAGAAAAAGAGCACCTGACATACTGCCCTGGAGGCACCACGGTGCCTCCAGGTACTCCAAAGCAGTCCCGCCACTACCTGTGCTGGCAGTCGTCCAGGCACTGGTCCCACTGCTCACCTATGGGCCTCCCCCAGGAGCCAAAACAACCACTCCAGCCACAAGAGGCCCGATCAGTCCCAGGTCTCTCCGTAATCAGCCACGGCAAGTCACTGGCCAAATCCTCCGATCAGTACGGGCTCCCGCCGATCACTCAAGCGCCCCACGCAGGTGGGACAAATGGATTTCTTTGCAAGACATGTAGATTTTTGTAGACATTTGTCCCTGTTACAAGTAAATTATTTAAAACATTCCACACTCAGCCTCCCTGAAGATAGAAAAGTACTACGGTGATGGTGGCTCGGACTTTATGAGGGAAGCTAAGATATAGGAAGATTCGCCAGAGACATCACATCAGGTAGAATCTTCGTGTGGAGACTTGATTTACTTGAGGTAGAAGCAAGAGTTGGAGTCTATATTAAGTCCTAAATTCCCTACTTCGGCTCAGTGAGATGGAGGTGGCTCTCCTTCTTGAAACCTGATGGCTATAAGGTGATAGTCTTTCTGAAACACCGCTGGTATCTCAGTTTTTGAGGCGGTTTGCTGGCATTCAGTGTTCAATTGCCTGTAGGTATCACGGGTGGCTCCTCCACTATGGCGGAGGAGCGTCGCCCCACTGCTTTCAAGCAGTGCAGAAGCAAAAACATAAAATGATAAGAACTTTCAGTTATTATCATTTTATGTTTGGCTGCTTTGCGGGCGGGCGGGAGGGTGGGTGGGTGGCTCTGCTCTGCGAGCAGGGCAGTGGAGGAGTGGTTTGCCCACACCTAAAAGTGCGCAGTGACTGTTTGGTCAGCCCTCTTGGGCCGCCCGAACCAGTCATGTGCACTTTCCCACTTCTCCATGCAGGCTGCATTAATTACAGCCTGCATGGAGAACATGCCCACCCCTCCAGTCCCTGGCTGAGCGCTGTGTCATGGCACTCAGACTAATCACAATGCTGCAATTGCAGCGTTGTGATTGGCTTAGGGGAGGGAGCCTAGCTGCCTGCTTCCTGTTCCTGAAATCGGAAGCAGAAGAGCAGGAGCAGCGACGTGGGACCGGGCGGCGGCAAGGTAAGTGATTTTTATTTAATTAAATTTTTTCCCTCCCTCCATCAATCACGACCCCCGCGTGACACGTCTCCCCCGCGATACACCCCACCCGCCCCCCTACCCACGAGTTATGCCGCCGCTGCTGGTAGGCATTGACCGATGTTAGAGGACTCAAGCTATGATGGCTTTGTTTTTAGGCACGTCATTAGAATCATTGAAACTAAATTTGGAAACAGCTTCAGGTGGAGGGCTCATATAAATGTTGAACAGGAGTGGGGCAGCGCTCAAGATTTGATTGGTGGTGTGGAGATGGGAGGAAGAGAGATGACAAGGGATGCGTCAGTGTGCTAAGAGAGGATCCATTTCAGGACAGTTCCTTGAACTCCTGTCTTCTCTGTAGGAGCATAAGGTGATGAACTGTGTCAAGAGCTGATGAAAGAGCAAGAAGAAGTAGAACCACTCCTCCCTTGGCTGCAGTGAAGTTCTGTATCATCCCATGAGGCCATCGATGTGGCTTCAGTACCAGAACGAGGATGGAATGCAGCTTGATACTCTGAGGGCAGGTGTCTTTCTTCAATTAATGCAGATGTGTCTTTGAAGGCAGATGTTTCAACGAGTTCGCCTAAGACAGGGCCATTGGATGGCCATCGGTAATTAGAAGGATCAATAGGATCAAGACAACATTTTTTTAAGAATAGATTTTATGAAAGCAGTTTTCAGTAAACTTGTGAAGGTTTTGTTGGCTAAGGAGTGGTTGATGATGGCTCTAAAACAGATGACAGGAAAGATTTTGAGGAGGAGCTTCTTGAATAAAAGGGCCGGACGTGGCTCAGCTGGAGATCCAACAGAACCATAGACGTTTATGTTATTAGTGAAGACTTCAGTGACTAGCAAACTGAACAGAAACATGCTGAGGCCTCCATTTGTTTTGTGAGTGTGAGATGTCATGGAAGGAGTTAGGCAGCCCAACATTTTATTCTTTTAGTTCTTGAGAGTAACTTTTGAGGCGACAAATTCAGTATTTCTGGAATTCACTAATAATTTTGTGTAATTACTTTTGTGGACAAGTGGCTTCTGAGATTATGAGTAATGGAACCATTTTGCTTTTTTTAAATTTATTTTATAAATATCTTTTATTTGCCATTTAGAAAGCATACAATTATCATAACCATACAACAGGTCGCATACAGGACATGCATGAGAAACTCAGGTGTAGCAATCATGTCTTCACACGCAAGCAGGGTTATATCTGAAAAACATGATGTTGTGTTGGTGCTCGAGTGTAGGGTCGAGCCACCTCAGAGTGTAGATTGTGTTGGTGCTCGAGCGTGTGCTCGAGTCACTCATTATTGCGGGGATTCCAGAGCTGGGGGAGGATTCACGGGAGGAGCTGCTTGCTGGCGGCTGCGTCCGCACTTCCATGCTGTCTTGGGGGTTTAAGTTGTGAATAAAGAAGTTGCTACCATCCCCGCATTTGGATCCTTTATTCATCTTAACAATGGCGACGAGATGCTTAAACCCCACGAACCCACGCAGCTGAATGGAAAGGAGAAATTTCTACTAAAAAGCTCATTTCGCGACAGCAGAAGGAAGAAGGAAAGAATTCACAAGCAGCCCTACATCAGCGCAACCTACGACGCGCAATCTACTTTCAAGGTACTGTTTCAAGTGTGGCAATAAAGAGTTGCCTGATTTACCTTGTTCGGAGCACTTGGGGGTAACCGTTGGGGGAAACTGCTCTTCGGCCGCATTTTTAGAGCGGCAGCAGTATTCCACACTCGAGCCGGCATTTTCTGGAGCTGCCTCATCATTCCATGTTCGCTCTCCTGCTGACATAGAGAATGCTACGCAGCACAAGGCGTATTTCTTGGCGTCTACACGTCATCACGGAGGCCAGTCATCATTGAGGTCACGCAGAGGTGACGATACGTGCGGCCATCTTGACGCGCACTTTCTTTGAAGTGTCGGCTCCGGAATGAAATTGACGCGCACTTAAAAAAAAAAGTGCTCGTATCGGAAATACATCGTTTACGTGTGCATTTCAACTCCAATTCATTCGGCGACTTCAGGAACTTCACTCTCAACAGTGATACGCTCACTGTGTATCAACCAAGGTACTCTTGTTTTTTTTTTATTATTTCCCTTATTTTATATCTATTGTTTAGCCAATATTATTTACCATGGCTATGGCAACCATGAATTTACCTGCCCCACAACAATTCATGGCCAGAGATGGGAAGAATGGAGGGATTACCTTATAAATTACCTGGATACTTTTGAAAGCAAAGAATTGCCACCGCAAAGGAAAATGAAAATCCTATTACATTGTTTAGGTCCAGGGGGGTTAAGAGTTTACAAAAGGATTGAAAAAAAACTATTAGCTGGAAGTGAAGTCAATGTGTTCACTCAAGCCATTGCAGATCTCAATGCGTACTTTGCGCCTACTGTGTGCACAGATTTAACTTTTACCATAGGAAGCAGGAACCTTATGAGAAAGTAGAGGATTACATTACTTCTCTTAGAAGATTAGCCTTATCCTGCAAATTTGGCGTCATTGAGGAAGAATTAATTTGCGACCAATTAATTATGCACTGCAACAACCAAAACCTGCAGGATAAACTTTGGATTAATGGGGACGCGAGTTTGCGAGAAATTACTGCCATCATCAGCAAAGCCGAACTAACGTCTAGATGCGCAAAAACTGTCATTGCCAAGACCAAAATGGATAATAGTGATGAAACGGTAACGGTCATAAAAACTAGCTACGCCCGTCCTGAACAGATAAAAAAGAAAAATGATAAACAACCAGTTAAAGAAAAAGGTGGGAACAAAGAGCGCGCAGAGAAGTTCTCGGACATTAAAGGGAAGTGTTACCGTTGCGGTAGCTCTTCACACCTTGAAATGATAGGAAATGCCCAGCGTTAGGTCAAAGGTGTGCATATTGTGAAATGTCTGGTCATTTTGCTCGGGCTTGTCGCAAATCCAAATCTGTAAAATGTATTGTTGATGAGTACGAGCATGAGGATGAGAGTGCTGACTCTGATTGTGAAGAAAATAAGATTTGTTGCATACATGATAACGAGAGCATGGTCTGTGGTAAACAAAGGAAAAAACCAGTTTGCGAGATAATAGCTGGTGGAGTACAAGTGACCTTGATGGCGGACTCTGGGTCACCCTACACCATTGTTAATAAAAACAAATGGGATGAATTATTTAGTACCACAATTGGTCCCAACCTAGAAAGTCCTGATGTACATCCAGTAAGCTACACGGGAGAACCTATCGAACTCCTAGGTTTTCGCAAGCTCACTTTTGAGTTTAAAGGGAGAGAAGCAGTGTGTAAGCTGTACGTGTCTCTGGCTGGACCCTGTGTGTTAAGTTGGTGGGATCCAGGTGAACTCGGGATACGTTTAGATCCCAATAGTCAAGATCCTGTTCTGAGTGTAGATCCTGAACAGGGAGACCTGTGTGATGAGTTGGCTACAAGGTTTACAAATGTTTTCTCCGGGGGCATTGGTGAACTTAAAGGGTTCTCTCATAAAATAATTATTTATTAAGGAGTTTTATATAGCGCTGGCCGGACCGGAGGGTATCGGAGCGCTTTACAATAGTTTTAGTGCAAGAGTCATACAATAGAGCAGTAGTATACATATTGGTTCGAAAGTCCAAGTGTGCTGTGCAGCATTGAGGTAGTATGTGAGTTCTGAGATAACCTCGTTTAGTGCACGTTGTCTTGGGTTGAACCTCTAAGAGGGGGAGGGAACAGGTCGGGGTCAAGGAGTAAGGAGGAGGTAGGTCTTGGTGATACAATGTCGGGGAGCTGCGGCGAGCAGGGATTTGCGTTTATGCGGCGGCTATCTGTTCGGGAGGGAGCGGTTGAGGAAGAGGTCTTTTAAGTGTTTTTTTAATTTTGTGAAGGACGGGAAAGTCCTAATATCACCTGGGATGGAGTTCCAGATTTTGGGCGCGTTTCCGGCGAAGGACCGTGCGGCGGTTTTTTGTTTGCGTGTTTTCATAGGGATGAGTAGTAGGGTATTGGAGCTCCTGAGGTTCCTTGACTGACCGGCCCTCTTGAGTTTGGCAGCCAGGTAGTCAGGTAGTCAGTGAGTCAGTGAGTTTTCCTGTGTGCAGGGCTTTGTGCGTGAGGCAGGCAGTTCTGAAGCTGGCACGCAATTCGACTGGGAGCCATTTTAGTTCTCTGAGTGCTGGAGAGATGTGATCGTATTTCCTAACTCCAGTGACCATTCTGGCTGCTGCGTTGAGAGTTGTTTTGAGGGGAGCTAGGTGAGATTTTGTTGTACCGGTGAGGGTTGCATTCCCATAGTCGAGTCTGGATAGCACCAGTGATTGGGTGGCTTGTTTGAGGTCTTTGGTTGGGATGAAGGGTTTTATTTTGTTGAGTAGCTTCAAGAGACTTAAAGACAATGCTAAACCATGCATTCATAAGGTCAGGAACATTCACTTGGGGGCTAAAGACAAAGTAGTTGGAGAAATCCGAAAACTTGTGAACAATGGTATAATTGAAAGCGTGGAATCTTCCGATTAGGTCGCCCCCCTTGTCGTCGCACGCAATGCCAACGGAAAGATCCGCTTGTGTGTGGACTTGAGGGAACTTAACAAAAACATTTTTATTGATGTATTTCCCCTTCCCAGGATATCAGAATTACTCTCAGCTACCAAGAACATGGTATGGTTTTCCACAATAGACTTAACATCCGCGTATCATCAGGTTCCCCTCCACGAGGACAGTAAACATCTCACAGCTTTTGTCACCCCGATTGGCATCTTCCAGTTTAAGCGAGTCCCTTTCGGGTTGGCATCAGCTGCTGCTATGTTTCAACGTATCATGTACCTCATTTTCAAGGACATGAAAAACCTACTGTTCTTCCAGGACGATATCCTCATTATGGGGAAAGATAGAGAGGAACACGATAAAGTTTTGATCAAAGTTCTACAAGTGTTGGGGGGAAAAGGGATTAACCGCAGAGAAATCCAAATGTAAAATTGCCATGAAAAGCGTAACTTACCTGGGACATGAAATAAGTGCATGTGGCATCCGCCCTAAGTCGGAACTTGTTGACGCTATAAAAAAAGCTTGCACCCCGCAAAACAAAGAAGAAGTCAGGTCCTTCCTTGGCCTGGCAGAATTTTATTCTAAATTTGTATGCAATTTTGCAGGGAAAATGTACTGTATCAGACAATTGCTTAAAAAAGGGAGTACCTTTCATTGGTCGAAAGAATGCCAGTCATGTATGGATAGCATAAAAAGAGATATTTGCTCCGCGCCAGCTCTCCAAGGCTTCGACCCCAAACTCAAAAGTTTTATCACAACTGATGCGAGTGGAAGGGGCCTTGGTGCTGTCTTATCTCAATTGCAAAGTGATGGTACTGAGTGTGTAGTTGCGTTTGCATCCAGAGCACTTACAACCACAGAAGAAAAATATTCCGTTATTGAAAGGGAGGCCCTTGGTTGTTTGTGGGGACTTAAGCACTTTAGGCAATTTGTGTGGGGCACATGTGTCACGCTAAGAACCGACCACAAACCACTTACGAAAGTCCTCACTTCGCATGGTTTAAATAACGTTTCTCCCAGGATCTCCTGCTTCTCTGCACAATTATTGGATTTTGTTTATGAGGTGGTGTATGTCCCTGGCATTCGCAATAGAATTGCAGATTTCTTGAGCAGGTGCCCCCTACCCGTTTGTGAAAACACTGGTAATGATTGGGACGATTGGTTTGTAGCAAGCATTTTTAGCAATGAGCTGGTAAGCATACCCCATAATGACTGGGTTAGTAATATTTCCCTTGATTAAGAGTTACGGGAGGTGAGCAAGTATATCCACAAAGGTTGGCCTGAGAAATCTAGTTTACACAAGGTTTTAATTCCGTTTTGGGAGGTGAGGAACAAACTTTTCTTTGAAAACGAACTATTACTCAGGGGGGGCAAGTTAGTCCCACCTAAAGCTTTTCGTGAGAAAATTATTAACCTGTGTCACGAAGGACATTTGGGGATTGTTAAAACTAAGTGCAGAATTAAGCAATCCTAGTGGTGGCCAGGTGTCGACAGGGACATTGAAAGGGTTGTCCGTGACTGTTTTGAATTTGCAAACTCTGATAAGAGTTTACCCACCTGTAAGCCCACCTTACATCCCATTATAGTCCCCAACATGCCATGGGAAAGGATTGGAGTGGACATATTCGGTCCTGTTAAAACTGAGGATGGTATGCAAAAATACATTTTTGTAATAATATACCATTTCTCTAAATGGCCAGAGTACAAGATTGTGGAGAAAGCTGATTCAGAGAATTTGTTGTGCTTCTTGGGAGACGTTTTCGCGAGGGAAGGTCTCCCAAAAGATTTAGTATCCGACAATGGTGGACAGTTTGTGGGGGAGAGTTTCAAAAAGTTTATAAATGACACTGGTATTGTACATAGAACAACCTCTCTTTATCACCCAGAAGGTAACGGAAGCGTTGAGCGCTTCAATAGGGTGATTAAAGGCATTATTGAGCTTTCGTACAGTAATGGAACAGATTGGGAGGACGAATTGAGGAAAATGGTTTGTGCTTACAGAATCACCAAATGTCAGTCTACTGGGCACTCTCCATTTGAACTCATGAGGGGACGATCTCCCCGATCCAAGGATAACATGGGATGGCTTAATTGCACGAAGATTATCTCCTGGTCTGTTAAAGGAGTTAAGCAGTCTCTAGAAGCCATTCAAAGCCACATGGTTGGGAAACATGCAGGCGCTAGAAAAGGGAGGAGAGTTAATTTACAGGTTGGCGACATCGTCAAGATAAAGAAAGGTAGACTGGTACGCAAAGGAGAGAGCAAGTATTCTGCTCCTCTCAAGGTAATTAAAATTCTATGTAATTTTGCACTTTTGAGTGATGGAAAGGTGTGGAATGCCAACAGGATCGCCCTATTCAAAGGACGCGTTGAAGTAGAACGTGCCTTAAACAAACAGGCACAGGTATGTAAGTACGACTGGGTTGATGAGGTTGATTACACTAAAGAGGTTTGTTCACCTGATTTTGCCATCAGCGTTCCTATTGAGCCTTTGGTAGGTTCCGGAGGTGAGCAGAGTACTGAGTTTAACGCCCCAAGTGAACAAGATACTGCTCCGGCAAATATTGAAGAGGTAGCAGTTCCTCGTACAAAACTTTTGTGTACAAAACCTAAGAAATTTGATGATTATGTCTCGCACAACTACTGTTAACTTGTTTATTCAATTCCTTGTACTTTTGTTTTAGGTGTTGTAATTGGCATCTTATTGTACAAACGCATTAATACCTTATTGGTTCTACTTATCACGTGGCCTGGAGATGACTTCTGTTGTCTTCATTGCACTTCTTCTTTCTTTTTTTTTTGTTTGGAGGGAGGGGGAAGTGTTGTGTTAGTGCTCGAGCGTAGGCTCGAGCCACCTCAGAGTGTAGATTGTGTTGGTTCTCGAGCGTGTGCTCGAGTCACTCATTATTGTGGGGATTCTAGAGCTGGGGGAGGATTCACAGGAGGAGCTGTGTTGTACTTGCTGCTCAGCCAGTGTGAATGTGGTATGGAATGTTGGTGTGGATGATGCTGCGGAATGTTGGGTGAGGTGAGATTGTCAGTTGGGAGAATGGGCTGAGCAGCAGGAAGGCTGCTCCTGGTGGGGCTCTGCTCTAGATCTTAACTTGCAATAAACCTATGTAAAGATACTACTTGGAGTGGTCTTGTTTCGATTACCACAAGCTGCTTGCTGGCGGCTGCGTCCGCACTTCCATGCTGTCTTGGGGGTTTAAGTTGTGAATAAAGAAGTTGCTACCAGACCCGCATTTGGATCCTTTATTCATCTTAACACATGACACCCCTGCCCCCCTCCCCCCAGGTAGTAACATTTATGTCTCCTTCCATGTTTCAGTTTTGCCCTCCAGCAACACTCCAGAGTGCAAGCGGTTATTCGGATTTCCCCCCCCCCCCCCACCCCCCTCCCATCGGAAGGACTTGAGGCGTTGGCCAGAGAGCAGAGAGTCCAGGCCATAGTATTTCATCCAGCAGCCCCACACCTTTCGGAATTTCCATGGGCATCCCCTGCTTTTGTATGTGACTCTTTCGGCAGCCATGTACAGACCATCCCCTGCCTCCACTCCTGGACAGTGGGAGTCTCTGCCACTCCCCAGGGCCTGGCCACATCTCTCTTAGCCACCACTAGGCCCAAAGCACTGAAGAGTAGCAGGGGTTTATAATGTCTATATAACACGGTACATCCAAGAGGACAAACTTAGGGTCTATTGGGATGGGTACCTCCAGTATGTTGCTTAAAATTCGCCAATTATTACCTGCCAGTAGAGCCATATGACCGGGCAGCACCACAAAGTATGTATAAAATCCCCCACCCCCGTCCGACATCGAGGACATTCTGTGTTTTCTGCCCGCCCCATCTTATGTAATCGCGCCTTGTCATAATATGTTTGGTGCAAAATCTTAAATTGGATGAGGCGTAGACGGGCTTTA
Source organism: Calotriton arnoldi (assembly GCA_963921515.1). Lineage (NCBI taxonomy): Eukaryota > Metazoa > Chordata > Amphibia > Caudata > Salamandridae > Calotriton > Calotriton arnoldi. Next base: position 273,745 of record CAWUFW010005054.1, on the reverse strand, counting down.
ATTGCTACCTCTCTTGGGTGCATTAGGGCTGCCTCCCAGTCTATATTTTCCATGGCCCCTAACTCGGTCTCCCATTGGTCTCGGAGCTTACCTAGTTTATCAGGCATATTGTTATTAATCATCTTGTACGTGAGGGACATTGCCTTATGTGTAAATTCATCTTGCAGCAGTCTCCCTTCAAGCAGTGCGAACCCCTGCAGCTCTGCCCCCACAATCTCTTCAGCCAGCCATGCGTGCCGCAGTTGAGCATATTTTATAAATTGGGACTTGTGGAGTTTATATTCTATACAAAGGGTGGACCAGGACTTTAGTTCACCCTTATCAATAATGTCTCCACGCATGGAGATACCCAGTAGATCCCATTGCGCAAAGCCCCTTAGCTTGCCCAGTTCCCTGAATCACTTACCCTTCCATAACGGTGTTGCCTTAGTAGCTGTACGAGCCCACCCCAGGGTTTTTGTTGCCCTGTTCCAGGCATCTACTGTGACTCGGGTAGCCGGGAGCAGTTTATGTACCCTATTACACCGTTAAAGATAGGATAGGTAAGAATGGGGTTCTAACATCTCCCTCTTTAGTCTGTATGTAGGCTGATCTCTAGCTGCATGTAACCAGTCGTTGATCGGGGCCAGATGGGCGGCCCAGTAGTAGGCTTCGACGTCCGGTAGTGCTATCCCACCATTGTAGAGGTTGCGTTGTAATGTCCGTGGCGCTATTCACGAATGTTTCCCTAGCCATAGTAATGAGCGCATGTCGCCATCAATTTCCATGAATAGCATCCTGGGTAGTTAATGACAGGTGTTTGTAAGGCGTATAAGAGTCGGGGTAGGGTGATCATTTTGAACATAGCTGCACGCCCCATTAAAGTCAGAGGCAGGCACTTCCATCTTTCTGCGTCTTCCTTGAATTTAGAAACCACCTGCCCGATATTATGTCGGCGGCAAACCTCAGCTTAATAAAAATAGGGTAATAAAACACCAAGATATTTAAAACCTTCATTGACCACCTTTAAGCCCCCGGGTAGGGAAGGCCAGAGTATGTCCTGTTCCGGGCAGTATACTGTCGATTTGCTCCAGTTGATTTTATAGCCGGAGTGCCTTCCGTAGTCTTCTAGAATGCTAAATAGGGTGGGTATTGTGGTCATGGGTTCTGTCACGTATAAGAGGATGTCGTCCGCGTAGAGGGAAATCTTTTCCTCTCCTGCGTCGTTGGGGGTAAGTCGGAAGCCCCCCACCCCAGAATTTTGTCGAATCGAGCACGCAAGGGACTCTACAGTCAGCGCAAAGAGGAGAGGGGACAGTGGGCACCCTTGTTGCGTTACCTGGCTGATCTGGAAACATGGGGATAAGATACCGTTTACCCGCACCGCCGCATAGAGTGCCTCATAGTAGACAGCAAATGCTGTCACTATGTTGCCATCTGTGTTATGTATTACACCCCTATCTTCTATAATGCATCACACACATCTGGCCTCGTCTCTCTCCTGCTTATCCAGGCAAGGAGTTTCCCTGCTTTATCTCCGACCTCATATAGACTGTGTAACATGACCAGTCTATGTTTTCTAGCGCTGTCATGTGCTAAGTCATGGTATTCTAGTCTCAAGGATTCTAGGTGACGGGCTGTCTGGGTATCCGGGTTATCTATAACTTGACTCTCTATGTTGAGTATTTGTTGCTTCAGCCTTTCTAGTTCCTCAACCCCTTTCTTTTTTTCCCATGCAATGCGGTTATGTGCTCTACTGCGTAGTACCATCTTGTATGCCTCCCATAGTGTCACCCCGGAGGCAACCATACCTTTATTTTCAGTAAAAAGAATCTCAGTGGCTGCTCTAATGCTTCACACGATGTCGCCATTTTGTAGGTCCCTGGCATTCAAGTGCCATTGTGTGGCTGGGCCTCTTCTCCGAGTGCCTAGGTGCACCAGAAGGGGGGAGTGGTCCAACAGTCCTCTTGCCAAGTAGCCTGAATTTCCCGACTCGCCCATTTGGTCCGCAGAGACCAAGACGTAGTCCAGTCTAGAGTATAGAGAAATAGGAGTCTTGCCTGTCGTGTGGGTGGTGGTAACGCTACACATCCGTGAGTCCGAGTGTAGTGATGAAGCGAGCCAGTGGGGCAGTGTTCGTCATTGCACCATGGGTCTCGGAGCAATCGACTGTCGCATGCATCACATCATTGAAGTCACCCCCGATCACATGAAGTGACGTGGGAGTCTCCAAGATGATATCGGTCACTTTGGACAATGCCTGTGACTGCAGTTTCGGTGGAGCGTATACACAAATCAGGTTGGTTTCTCTGTGGCCCCATGTGCCCATGACTCCCACATACCGACTGGCGGGATCCGTCCATGTGCGAGTCACCTCAAAGGGGGAGGGATTTGTTAATTAATATTGCCACCCCAGTGATCCAGAAGTGTAACCTGCATGGCCCAATATGACATAGGCTCCCCTCCCAAGGAAACTGCATCTAGTCCCCTGCAGGTGTGTCTTGAAGCATCACAATATCTGGGTGTTGGCGTTTAATGTACTGTAAAACCAATCCGCGTTTGATCTTGCTGCCCAATCCATTGACGTTTGGCCTCATAACCGTAAAGGCGGGAGGCTCTATTGAGTTTAATGACGCCGTACTATGAGCCTACTAAATATCTCTGCAGTGTGTATCAGACTTACGAGGCCCATTTGATGCCTCACGAGTGCCCATCCTTGCATATGCTGTGCGACCAACCTACAGAAACTAACAACCAACCCCCTCCCTCCAACCATACCACTCCCCACCCCCGTGTCCTTCCGGCTGCACCTACCAATGTAACCAAACTGCATGCAGGAGAAGGAGAGGTTTGTCGACCACCCAATATCATTTTTAACCAAAAAAAATGAATAAACGCATGACATAAGACAACAAAGGAGCAATATAAGACTTAAATGCAGTTGCACAGTAAGTCAGCCCCTGATTGGGGCGTTGAGGGCTCCTGGTGAGGTCATGGGTCTCCCAGATCGGAGTCTATTCACTGTACCAATCGTTCTGAGACACAAGGGTCGGTCTGGGGTGGGGCCTGTTCGACCTCCCCCACCTGTTCCATAGCAGTAATTGCAGCAGCTAGTGGGTGTCAACTTTCATTGTCTGAGGAGAGATCAGGTTCCTCAGAGTCTGAGCGACTGATCTGCAGCTGGGTTGTCTTTTTGGTCCCATGTTTCGGTCACTCTCGGTCTCCGTCCATGTCTGTGGACAGCCCCTGTCTCCGTTCCATCTTCTCCTGCGCGTATGGAGTCCCCCTTCCTCTGTTTCGTATCCCTTGACTGCTACTTCGTTTTGTGCATGCACTGTCCTTGGGTCTGGGGCCTGAACACTTTGGTCGCTGCTCCTCTGGGTCTAACGTCAGCCGTGGGCGTAGCACTGGTCGTTCCTCAATCCACTCGCACGCCACCTCCGGTGTCTGAAAGAAGTCTGACTTGCCTTGAAAGATTACTTTAAGCTTGGCTGGAAATAATAACCTGTATTGCAGCTGTAAGGCTCTCAATTTCACTTTTACGGTGTCAAATGTGCGCCGCATCCACTGGACCTCACAACTGTAATCTGGGAACACCATTATTTTAGAGTTCTCGTGTTTCACTTCACCTTTGCGTCACACCTCCCGCAGGATCATGTCACGTCTAAGAAGTTGAGGAATTTTGTTATGATGGGCCTAGGAGACGCCCCAGGGGGTGGCCTGAGACTCAGCGCCTTGTGTGCATTCTCTATTATGAAGCAGCTAGAGATTTGTTCGGTAGAAGGGTATTTTGCAACCATCTTGTCAGGAACGCTGGGACATTTGTTCCCTCGACCCCCTCCAGGAAGCCGGCAAAACATAGGTTATTTCTACGTGCTCGATTTTTCCTCATCGTCTAGGTGCCAAAGGACATCTTTGTTGGTGTGGCGGAGCTCCTCCACTCCCTTTCGGAGGTCCCCCACTGTGTCCTCCACCTCTGAAATCCGGTACTCTGCCTTCGTTACTCCCTTCGAGACCTTGCGTAGGTCTTGGCGCATTAGGGTTACCTCAGCACACACTTCCCCTATTCTGCCCTCCAGGGCCTCACACAAAGACTGTATCCCTTGTAGTAGAACAGTGTTGTTCGGGATAGGTTGTGTGTCCTTGTCGGAATCCCCAATGGGGTCTATGACTTTAGCGTAGCGGTCTAATTTACCCTGCCTGGGGTGTTTAGCATCCTTGTCTTTGGTCATGTTCTCAGCAGAATGTCCAGCTCGACGACTGTTGGAGGTGAACTCTGAAGAGGCTGCTGTCGGCGCACCACCACAAGCGGAGAGCGACCGGAGCGGCGAGGAGCTTACCAGGGAGAGCAGGAACGATAATGTCCCTTGGCTGCTGTCTCCGTCTGCGCCTCAGCCCCACCCATGTTTCAGCTATGCCTCCCACTGCGCCACCAAGGAGAGAGCCATGTAGACAGACCTTAGGTCCCACTTTTGCCTGGTAGATCGCAGTGAATCCCCCTTCGTTGGTTCCAGATCGGCACTTCGCAAACTTCCAGTCTAGACAGTATTGGAATGTGCATAGCACCTAAGCAGTCACACCCATCCAATACCCCTTTCCCGGCATCTGGCCCAATGAGCTGCAGCATTCAGCAGTGGACCCCCAGTGGTAGCAGTCCCAGGTGTCGGGTATTTCAGGCCCAGATGGTGCTGTCTTACAGGGATGCTAGGAATCGGAGATGGTGTCCCACCCCTCCTGAGAATCTGGCACCGGGGTCTCACTGGAAACGTCCGTGGCCTGACCGGTTCCCCCGGATGGGCCTCCCCTCTTGACTCCGGCCTTCTTCACAGCAAAGGCCTTCTGTTCCATCGATCTGACCTCTCACCGGCCAAGCACAACACGAAGGCGGACACGTCCCCTCACGGGACCCACCTTTGCATGCGGCCCCACCACTCGGCCCCTCTCGCCCGAGCACCGGCCATGGAAGGACACGGGACTCTCAGCATGGGGAGAGGGGACAGGCTCTCACCTCCTAATCCAGCGCTCTTCTCCGGGATGGTTTGGGCTGTCCAGGTGGTCTCGGATCTTTCAGTGTCAAGTGGCCGTCCGACCACCCACACCTCGTAGGTTGTCGATTCCGGGCTTTCTGGCGGACATGGGCCCCGGTCTCTCAATCCGCACCCCGGGGAAACTCGTCACCAGCAATCCCCTCTCCTGCAGTCACGGTGCCTCTGTCTGGCCCCAGGTGCCACAGGCCGCACTTTCACCATCCACAGCCTTTATACTCAGGTCCCTTGCAGCCGGGCATCTGCGGTGTGGTGCTGTGGTACGGGGGTATGGGTCAGTTTCTTTGGGTCCAGTATCTTCCTGCAGGTCGTCACTAGTGCCCCTCGATCATCCGGTGGGGGTTTGGGTGCCACGAGTCGGATCTCCGTGTCAGGACGGGCGAGGCGCCATCTTGTATCACCCAGGCCGGCACTCATACTTGCCACAAATCAGGCCCACCCGGGTGCGTCCGGTCGAAGACCACCCGATGTTTATAGGGGAGGGTAGGGCCTCCACTGTGACCGCCTTGATCGTGGCGGATGCTTAACAAATCAGCAGCATTTTAGTCGGATAACGCTGCTCCGGCCGGGAGCTCCCTGAGAACACTGCTTACACAGCAATGTCACAGGCCACGCCCCCTCATTTTGCCTTTTTGATGGTCATTCATAGGTCCTAGAATGCCACAAAAGTGCATGGTTTTCTTTATTGCTGAGAGATATCTTCCAGAGTCTTTCCAGGATCCTTCTATTTAATTGTTGTGATTTAACTTCAGGTGCCAGCCAGCCTGATTTCCTAAAAGTCTACTAGGTGGCATGGATTTGAATGGGATACTGTTGTCAAATACAGTGGGCAGGCCAAAGTAGAACTATTGCTATTGTTGGGCTGGTGATTCAAGCAGAAGATACTTGGGAGCAGAGAGGAGAGGTCCAGTTTCTTCAATGATCAGGTAAAGCTTATATCTGTTGCACACACAGCTGTATGAGTGGGCCCATGGAACAGCTGTAGGAAGTTAAATTCATTCTAGACTAGATGGATGTCATTTTAATGATATAAGCCAGACTTATAGGGCCCGATTCACAAAGGTAAACTGAGATGAAAGTCTAACTTTACGGCTTTCGGTATTCACAAAGGGCATTTACGAGTAGTAAAGTTAGACTTTTGTCTCAGTTAAACTTAAGACCAAAACTTAAGTTTAACTGAGACAAACATCTAACTTTACTACTTGTAAATGCCCTTTGTGAATACCGAAAGTCATAAAGTTAGACTTTCGTCTCAGTTTACTTTTGTGCATCGGGCCCACAGTCTTTATTCTTTTATTTATTTTTATCTCAGCACAGGAACCTGGGTGCTGTAGGGAATGGTCATGAATTGGTAACCTGATTGTGTCCCCCCTTGTTTCCTTCTCTTCCGTCATCACATAAAGCTGTGTGCTATAGGGCAGGGCCATGATTCGATGTCCTGATTGTGTTCTCTCATTCATATTCCCCTTCTGTCACCATAGGAAGCTGGCCCCTTTAGGGCAGGTGGACAAATCAACACCTTGATTGTGTTCCTTCATTCTGCTTCTCTTCTGTCACCACAGTAACTTGGGTATTAAAGGGCAGGACCAAGATTTGATACCCTGATTATTTTTTTTAATTCTCGGTACTCTTCTGTCACTGCAGGATGCTGGGCACTATAGGGCATTGGCAAGATTAGATGACCTGATTGCATTCTTGGTCCTCTTCGTTGTCGCACGGTAATACGGGTGCTATAGGGCGGTGCAAAGATTAGATGCCCTAATTGCGTTTTTTCATTGTTAGTCCTTTTCGTTGTTGCGCAGCAATACGGGTGCTATAGGGCGGTGCCAAGATTTGATGCCCTGTTTGCGTTCTTTTATCCTTGGTCCTCTTCGTTGTCGCATGGTAATATGGGTGCTATAGGCCGGTGCCACGATTTGATGTCCTGTTTCTGTTCTTTTATTCTCTGTCCTCTTCTGTTGCAATAGGACACTGAGTGCTATAGGGCAGGGCCATGATTCAACGTCATGATTATGTCCCCTCATTCTTTCTTCACTTCTGTTGCCACAGAAAGCTGGACACTATAGGGCAGGGTACGGATTTGATGCCCTGTTTGTGTATCCTCACCCTTCGCTTCTCTTCTCTCATCACAGGGAACTGGGTGCTGTAGTGCTGGACAGGGATTGGACACCCTGATCATTTTCCCTCATTCTTCACTCGTCTTCTGTTGTCATAGGAAGCTGGGCACTATAAGGCGGGTCACAAGTCAACACCCGGATTGTGTTCCTTTTTTCTTTGCTGCTCTGCTATCCTCACAGGAACAGGGAACTATTGGGCAGGGCCATGAGTTGATGCCCTGTCTGTGTTCCTTCATTCTTTGCTGCTCTTCTGTCATCACAGGAAGCTGGACGATGTAGGGCAGGGCCAAGAGTGGACGCCCTGACTAGGTTTCCTCATTCTTTGCTGCTCTTCTGTCGTCACAGGAACACAGCACTATTGGGTGGGGCCACGAATCGACGCCCTGACTGTGTTCCTTCATTCTTTGCTGCTCTACTGTCATCACAGGAAGCTGAGCGATATCGGGCGGGGCCACGAGTCGATGCCCTGACTGTGTTCCTTCATTCTTTGCTGCTCTTCTGTCATCGCAGGAAGCTGAGCGATATCGGGCGGGGCCACGAGTCGATGCCCTGACTGTGTTCCTTCATTCTTTGCTGCTCTTCTGTCATCACAGGAAGCTGAGCGATATCGGGCGGGGCCACGAGTCGATGCCCTGACTGTGTTCCTTCATTCTTTGCTGCTCTTCTGTCATCACAGGAAGCTGAGCGATATCGGGCGGGGCCACGAGTCGATGCCCCGACTGTGTTCCTTCATTCTTTGCTGCTCTTCTGTCATCACAGGAAGCTGAGCGATATCGGGCGGGGCCACGAGTCGATGCTCTGACTGTGTTCCTTCATTCTTTGCTGCTCTTCTGTCATCACAAGAAGCTGAGCGCTAAAGGGCAGCGCCACGAGTCGATGCCCTGACTGTGTTCCTTCATTCTTTGCTGCTCTTCTGTCATCACAGGAAGCTGAGCGATATCGGGCGGGGCCACGAGTCGATGCCCTGACTGTGTTCCTTCATTCTTTGCTGCTCTTCTGTCATCACAAGAAGCTGAGCGATATCGGGCGGAGCCACGAGTCGATGCCCTGACTGTGTTCCTTCATTTTTTGCTGCTCTTATATTGTCACAGGAACACAGCACTATTGGGCGGGGCCACGAGTTGTATTGTATTGCAATTGCATTTATATAGCGCTTACTACCCCTGACGAAGTGTCGAAGCGCTTTTTCGGCGAGTAGCACGCTAGTCCGGGACCCATAAAGGATTAGTGTTGAATTAGTATAGTGAAATATGAAAGTAATTTATGTGGTGGATAGGTTAGTCAGTTATTTGGATTCGGAAGGATAGCAGAAGGATAGAAGAGGAAAAAAGGTTTGTATTTATATATCGCTTGTTACCCCTGATGGGGTGTTGAAGCGCTTTTTTTGGCGAGTAGCACGCTACTCCGGAAACCCATAAAGGATTAGTGGTGAATTAGTATGGTGAAATATGAAAGTAATTTGAGTGGTGGCTATTAGTCAGTTATTTGGAGTGAGAAGGATAGCGGAGGGATAGAAGGGGAAGAAAGGTTTGCATTCATATAGCACCTGTTACCCCTGATGGGTGTTGAAGCGCTTTTCTGGCGAGTAGCACGCTACTCCGGAACCCATAAAGGATTAGTGTTGAAAATTAGTATCGTGAAATATGAAGTAATTTGAGTGGTGGATATGTTATTCAGTTATTTGGATAGAGAAGGGTAGGCGGTTATAGGAAGGTGGAATCTGACTACATGGTTGCCCCCACTTTTTTTCTGGTGTTTTGATGGTTTTTGACTTAGTTTGGCTGGGAACCTGCTATTCAGGTCCCCAGCCTAGCTGCTTCCTCTCTAAATTGATTCCATGTACCTTAAGTACACTTCAGATTGGATTCTGGGGTGCCCTTATAAGCCCCTAGTATATGGTATACTATGTACCCAGGGCATAGGTACCCCAGAGGCCTACCAGGGGCTGAAGCATGTATTGTGCCACCCCTGGAAGGCCCTCCAAAATGACACCACAGGACTGCTACAGCAGCCTGAGTAAGGTGGTGCATGCACCCTTTTCAGAGATATAGGTTCACTGTATCTCACCTATCACTGCACATAGAAACCTATCAGTCACCCCTATGGCAGGCCTTATCAATCCTGAAGGCAGGGTGCTTGGTTTTATGTGAGAGGGTGCCCATGCATGAGCAGAGCCCCTCTGCAGCCTTCGGAATCTCCTCTCCGGGGTTGTCTGTGGTGCAGCCTGACCATGTACTCTTAAGTGCATTCTATCTAAACGGTAAATGCTAACTTTGGGATGGCTGCACGGAAACATGTCGTTTTTGGTGTCAAACACCTTGGAATCATACCCCCACACCAGTAACTGGTGTGGGAGTATGATCCCACCCATCTAGAGGGAGAGACATGACAGCACCGGTATACCCGGTAGAAACTTTACAGAGCATGGCATCACAAAATGGATGCTGCAGCCACAGACACGAGTCTGGCCTCCTGCTGCTGACCGAAACTCCGGCAGGAGAGGCCTGGACAAAAGGTTTCCTGTCACAGGGAGGTGTTACCACCTCCCAGACAGGACTTAGTGGATTGGGGCTGGGTGGGTGCACTCCAAGAGTGCTTTGAAGTCCTGCACTGGGGTCACATTTGGTGTCCTCGTGCATACCCCAGTTCAAACCGGTTGCAGGGGCTGCCAGCCCCTGCTCAGGCGTGAAACTGGACAAAGGAAATGGGTGTAGCCACCCCTCTTTCCAAACCCTCCCATAGGTGGGTCCACAGAGTTAGTCCATCCCCTTTCTTAGGTATAAGTAAGGAACCCCTGGCAACAGGACTTTAGATATCCCTGGACGAAACTCTGCAACTGAATCCTGGAACTTCGACGCTCTACTCAAGACTAGAGGACTGAAGAAATCTCCCTTGGGGTCAAGGAGTGACTCCCCTGCTTGGCAGGCACCAATGAAGCATTTGCCGGTCTGCATCTCCGAAGCTCCCGCCGGACTCCGAAGTAATTGCAGCCCAGGAAGAGGATTTACAGACTTCTCAGAGGCCGACCCAAGTCCCCAGCAAAGCTGAGACCCACAGCCCTCACGAGTGACGTGGAACCGGAACTCCTGGACACCGTGCACATTTGCTAGTGCATCGACTTCTCGACGTCTCTTGAAGTCCTGCTTTGGGTTACTTGTAGCCCAGGCCCCGAGCACCATTTGCATCGAAGATTGTGAGCCTACACTCCACGAGTGTTCCGTGGGCCCGCTTCATGCAGTTCCGCTCGAGGCTCCTTCGCGATCCCTGGTCCGTCGACTGGTGGGTCCCTGTGAAGGCAACTCTGATTTTCTTTGGGCTTTCCTGGTTGCTCCAGACGTGCCCTGACTCCCCACCGAGTGGTGAGTCCCTCAGACCTTGCTGGTCTGCACAGAAGCATCTTTCTCCTTTCTGCGTGGGTTGCTGTTGCCAAGGCTTGTTGTATTCAATCCGGACACCAACACTGCAGCACTCGACCTCCTTCGTGGGACAGCTCGAATCCAGCTCCTGGTCATCGTCGACGCCTCCTGGTCCTCGTGGCTGAAGAGTCAAGCTTCACCTCTTTCACCTGAAGCACCCGACATCGGTGGGCATTCGACTATCGGGCCCCTGGTCACTGGCAAGTGACCCAGACTCTGTCCCCTCTGCTTTCAGGTTCTTCTCATCTCCGATCCAGGCTTGGATCTCTTCGGACACTTCGCATCTTCCCGGCAGCAGCACTTCCTTGCAGGCTGCCATTGAAATCAACGACGCGACCCGACACCATTCGACACCTATGCACCCGGCTTCCCTGGGTGAGGTAACTCGAGTACTCCGGTGCTCCCGTGGGTGTTGACCCTAGAACTATCCAAGTCCAAGAGGGTTTGGTCCTAATCCATTTCTAAGTGTCCTTAAACTCTAAAACTCTAACCGTGACTTTCCCATAGACGATAACGGAGCTCGCGGCTGTGTTCACACACTGCACACATTCCCCGTGGGTCCCCTGTGTCACTACCTTGGGTGGTTCCTTGGGGTCCCAGTGATTCTACAGGCTCTAGGCCTTGTGTCTACTTAAGTCGTGGTTCTTATACCACTTACTTAATATATGGTTTGGTACGCCCCTAGGGCTAATCGTATATTGTGCTACTTTACTGTGCTATTTGACTTGTAACTTGTGTACTTTGACCTCTAGCCTCATAAAGAGACTATTGGGTAGTGTTTAGTAATAAATACATATATTTTATATACATACCTGGTGTGGTTCTCCTTTCATTTGGTCATTCATGAGATTATAACTGGTAAAACAAACAGCTTAACAGTCCTTCAAGACTTAGCCTGAAGGCTGCTGTCCATAGCAACCACTAGGATAGCTTTCAATAAAGGTTGTCTTTAAACCTATCATCAATAAAGGTCGTTTGGACTGGTGCAAGGTGCCCACTATAACTAGTGGACAGCATATACCAGGCCAACTTCTCACAGCGGTGAGATAGAAGAGGGAAAGAGGTTTGTATTTATATAGCGCTTGCTTCCCCTGATGGGGTTTTGAAATGCTTTTTTGGCGAGTAGCATGCTACTCTGGAACCCATAAGGATTACTGTTGAATTAGTATAGTGAAATATGAAAGTAATTTGAGTGGTGGATATGTTAGTCAGTTATTTGGATTGAGAATGGTTGGGGAGGGGTAGAAAAGGGAATAAGGTTTGCATTTATATAGCGCTTGTAACCCTGATGGGGTGTTGAAGCGCTTTATTGGCGAGTAGCACGCTACTCTGGAACCCATAAAGGATTAGTGGTGAATTAGTATAGTGGAATATGAAATTTTAGAAGTGAACATGTTAGTCTGTTATTTTGATTGAAAAGGATAGTGGAGGGATAGAAGAGTGAAGGATTTAGATATTTTTTTTTGGGAGGTCATAGCAGTAGGAGGAGGCTTTTGGATGAGTAAAAAGGGGTTGTGGAGGGGAAGAGTCAGAGGGAAGAGTTTAGAAAGGTTTGTTTTGGGGGATCAGTATAGTAAAAGAGGTGTCAGATGATGCTAGGAGGGGTAGAGTAGGGGAGAGTCTAGAAAGGGTTATTTTGGGGATCATAGTAGTGGTATGGGGTTTGGGATAAATGAGAGAGTGGATGTAGAGGATATATTGATAGATGTATAGGGTGAGAAATAGGGTAGTGCATTGGAAAGAGTAGTAGAAAGAAGTTTGAGATGAGTCAGAAAGTTGGGCTAGAAGATATATTGAGAGAAGTATAGGCTGAGAAATAGGGTAGTGCATTGGAAATGCTAAATTAGAAGAAAATGATAAATATATAGATCCATAAGTACATTGAAAGTATATAGATGCATAAAGGAGGTAAGTATATGTATATTAAAGATATTGATAGAGGTACAGGATGAGAAATAGGGTAGCGCATTGGATATGCTTTTTCAGGAGAAAAGTAACAAACACACAGATCCAAGTACATTGGAAGGTACATAGATGCACAATGGAAGCAAGTACATGTAGACCAAAGATGCACCAGATAAACTCCGGTTTTCAAGTGTTATTGTACTTTAATTTAAAAAAAAAAAATTTAACAACATAATTATTCTAAATGTTTATACAAAGCAATACACAAAGATAGGTACGTATCTATAGTGAAAATAAATGCTTATATACAGAGGGATATGCTGTAAATTTCTGTTTGCGTATGGTGCTTATGTGGGGAAGAGACAATTCTTGAGTAGTTTTCTGAAGATAAGGTGGCTGTCGGTGGATCTTATGTTGGGGGGTAAAGAGTTCCATAGTTTGGCTGCTTGAACAGAGAAGGATGGTCCACCCATGGTTTTTTTCTTGTATCTTGGGATTTTGAGGCGAGGTGCCCCTTTAGAGCGGAGGTTCCTTTGTTGAATGTGTTTGGTGATTTTATTCCTGATGAAGAGCGGTCCCATTCCATGTATTGCTTTGTGGGTAATACAAAGCAGCTTGAACGTGGATCTTCTGGCAACCGGTAACCAATGCAGGGCTTTCAAGGCAGGTGAGATGTGGTCTCGCGGTTTGATATGCAAGAGTAGTCTAACAGCCGAGTTCTGAATCCGTTGTAGTCTTTTCATGGTCGTTAAAGGTGATCCGTGGTAGAGGCTTTTGGCGTAATCGAGTTTGGACAGAACAAGGGAGATGGTAGCTTGGACCTTGTGTGGAAATCCCAAATGAGGGAAAATTCATTGCAGCGTTTTTATAGTGACAAAGCTTGATCTTGCTAGTTTGTCCACTTGGGCATTCATCAATAGCTTGGAGTCCATGGTCATTCCGAGGTTTCTTACTTCCTTCGATACTTTAGGCGGTGATCCCAGTTCATCAGGCCAGGCGGCAAGCGGGTCATAATGTTTCCAATCGCCACACGTGAGTATTTCCGTTTTGAAAGCATTCAATTTGCGATGGCTCCAAGTCATCCACTGATCCACGGCTCCGAGACAACTGAAAATTGGTGATTTTCCAATGTCTTTGGGGCATTCAGGTTGAAGGAGTATTTGCGTGTCATCTGCATAGTTATAGCACGTGAGGTGAAATTTATTGATCAGTACTGGTAATGACTTCATGTAGATGTTGAAAAGCATGGGCGAGATGATAGAACCTTGAGGGACCCCTGCTTTTGTGGAGTATGGTTTGGACGCGAAAGGTGGGGTATGGATGACATTAGTTCTGTTTCGAAGGTAGGACGCAATCCTGTCTAGAGCAGTCCCCTCTATGCCGGCTTCATAGAGTCTTTGTTTCAGAGTGTCATGGTCAACCGTGTCAAATGCAGCCGAGAGGTCCAAGAGGAGTAGCGCAGCAACCCCGTTGTGGTCTACTGTATTCTTCAGGTCATCCCAGATGGCAAGGAGGGCAGATTCAGTGCCTCTTCCCGGACGGAATCCTGTTTGGAAGTCTGAAAGTATGTCATTCTCTTCAATGAATTGTGACATCTGGGCGACACCCTGACTGTTCCGTCATTCTTTGCTGCTCTTCTGTCGTCACAGGAAGCTGGGCACTTTTGGCAGGGCCTCGAGTTGAAGCTCTGACTGCATTCCTTCATTCTTTGCTGCTCTTCACAGGAAGCTGGGCACTATTGGGCGGCGACACAAGCCGAGACCATGACTCTGTCTCTTCATTCTTTGCTGCTCTTCTGTTGTCACAGGAAGCAGGGCCCAATTGGGTGGGGTCACGAGTCGATGCCCTGACTGTGTTTCCTCATTCTTCGCTCCTTTGCTGTCGTCACAGGAAGCTGAACAATGTGGGGCAGGGCCACGAGCCGACACCCTTTGTTCCTTCATTCATCGCTCCTCTGCTGTTCTCACAGGAAGCTGAGCACTATAGGGCAGTTCCACTAATCGAAGCCCTGATTTTGTTACCTCATTCTTACTCCATTTCTTACATCACAGGAAGCGGAGTGCTATGGGGCGGTGCCACAAGTCGACGAGCTGACTCTGTTCCTTCATTCTTTGCTGCTCTTCTGTTGTCACTGGAAGCAGGGCGCTATGGGGCGGTGCCACGAGTCGATGCCCTGACTGTGTTTCCTCATTCTTCGCTCCTCTGCTGTCCTCACAGGAAGCTGAGCGCTATAGGGCAGTGCCACGAATCAAAGCCCTGATTTTGTTCTTTCTCCATCTCTGATGTCTCAGGAAGCTGGGGACTTTTAGGCAGGGCCACGAGTCGACACCCTGTGTTCCTTCATTCTTTGCTGCTCTTCTGTCGTCACAGGAAGCTGGGCGCTATAAGGCAGCCCCATGAATTGAAGCCTTGATTTTGTTGCTTCATTCTTTCTCCATCTCTAATGTCACAGGAAGCTGAGCGCTATGGGGCGGTGCCACGAGTCGACGTCCGGACTCTGTTGTTCCTTCATTCTTTGCTCCTCTGCTGTCCTCACAGGAAGCTGAGGGCTATAGGGCAGCGCCACGAATCAAAGCCCTGATTTTCATTCCTTCATTCTTTCTCCATCTCTGACGTCACAGGAAGCTGATGCCCTGACTGTGTTTCCTCATTCTTCGCTCCTCTGCTGTCCTCACAGGAAGCTGAGTGCTATAGGGCAGCGCCCTGGTTTTCGTTCCTTCATTCTTTCTCCATTGCTGACGTCCCAGGAAGCTGGGCGCTATGGGGCAATGACACCAGTCGATGCCCTGACTGTGTTTCCTCATTCTTCGCTCCTCTGCTGTCCTCACAGGAAGCTAGGCGCTACAGGGCAGTGCCACGAATCGAAGCCCTGATTTTGTTCCTTCCTTCTTTCTCCATCTCTGACGACACAGGAAGCTGGGTGCTATGCGGCAGTACCACGAGTCGACGCCCGGACTCTGTTGTTCCTTCATGCTTTGCTCCTCTGCTGTCCTCACAGGAAGCTGAGGGCTATAGCGCAGCGCCATGAATCAAAGCCCTGATTTTCATTCCTTCATTCTTTCTTCATCTCTGACGTCACAGGAAGCTGGGCGCTATGGGGTGGTGCCAGGAGTCGGATGCCCTGACTGTTTCCTCATTCTTCGCTCCTTTGCTGTCCTTCCAGGAAGCTGAGCGCTATAGGGCAGCGCCCTGGTTTTCGTTCCTTCATTCTTTCTCCATCGCTGATGTCACCGGAAGCAGAGCGCTATGGGACGGTGCCATGAGTCGATGCCCTGACTCTGTTTCTTCATTCTTTGCTGCTCTTCTGTTGTCACAGGAAGCTGGACGATCTAGCGCCGGGTCACGAGTCGACACCTTTGTTCCTTCATTTTTTGCTCTTCTGCTGTCCTCACAGGAAGCTGGGTGCTGTAGGGCAGCGCCACGAATTGAACCCCTGGCTTTTGTTCCTTCAATCATTCTCCATTTCTGACGTCACAGGAAGCTGGGCGCTATGAGGTGATGCCAAGAGTCGATGTCCGACTGTGTTTCCTCATTCTTCGCTCCTCTGATGTCTTCACAGAAAGCTCGGCGCTATAGGGCAGCGCCACGAATCGAAGCCCTGATTTTGTTCCTTCATTCTTTCTCCATCCCTGACGTCACAGGAAGCTCGGCGCTATGGGGCGGTGCCACGAGTCGATGCCCTGATTGTGTTTCCTCATTCTTCGCTCCTCTGCTGTCCTCACAGGAAGCTGAGAGCTATACGGCTGCGCCCTGGTTTTCGTTCCTTCATTCTTTCTCCATCGCTTATGTCACCGGAAGCAGAGCGCTATGGGACGGTGCCATGAGTGGATGCCCTGACTCTGTTCCTTCATTCTTTGCTGCTCTTCTATTGTCACAGGAAGCTGGACGATGTAGCGCCGGGCCACGAGTCGACACCCTTTGTTCGTTCATTCTTTGGTCCTCTGCTGTCCTCACAGGAAGCTGGGCGCTATAGGGCAGCGCCACGAATCGAAGCCCTGGTTTTCGTTCCTTCAGTCATCCTCTATTTCTGTTGTCACAGGAACACGGCGCTATGAGGCGGTGCCACGAGTCGATGCCCTGACTGTGTTTCCTCATACTTCGCTCCTCTGATGTCTTCACAGGAAGTTAGGCACTATAGGGCAGCGCCCTGATTTTGTTCCTTCATTCTTTCTCCATCGCTGACGTCACAGGAAGCTGGGCGCTATGGGGCGGTGCCAGGAGTTGAATGACCTGACTTTCTTTCCCCATTCATTGCTCCTCTGCTGTCCTCACAGGAAGCGGAGCGCTATAGGGCAGCGCCACAAATCGAAATCCTGATTTTGTTCCTTCGTTCTTTCTCCGTCCCTGACGTCACAGGAAGCTGGGCGCTATGGGGCGGGGCCACAAGTCGACGCCCTGATTCGAACAATCTTATTAATAAGCCACTCAGTGGCAGTCCCGTTGGCAGCAGGGTTAGACGACTGATTTAAGAGCCCCTAATGTGGCTGCGAGGCCCACGGCATGTTAGGAGGGCGCTGATTTGCCAGCCTCGCCGCAGGGGCTCGAACATTATTAAGCGTGCTGGTAATTAAATCATTTGTTACTGTGTCTGAAAGGCTGCCGTGTTTCACTGATACTCCGTCAGGGCTCTTTGTGAGATCGGAGCTAATCAAAGATAATCAATTTGCCGCATTTGAGAAATCTGCAAATGATTACACGTGCGTCAGACCGTCGCGTGGAGTGCGAGGAAGTGCAATGCAATTAATCCCGGCGCGCGCGGGACTCCGCGCACGAGCCCGCGCTGTAATTAATTCCGCCGCCTTGCTGTGAGTTTGGAGTACTCCGCCTTGGACTGAGCGCCGCCAACGATGCTTCACTGCAAAGTATTTGCAAAGCAAACCCACCAGTGAGCCGGGCGCCTGAAAGCAGACCACGAGAGGCTCTGGGCCTGTTGTTTACTGCGGGGGCTGCGTCTTGGAAATATAATGGCTGGCAATTTGCATCACCCATTGATAAGGGGCGGGGTTATAAACAATGACATCTGTGCTCTTGGGTTCCCCACAGGTATCCACCATGCTCCAATGGGGGGATTGCAGAAAAGTAGGCCTAACAGGCCTCTCTGTGGGAGCCTAGGGTGTAGAAGGATAGGGGGTGAAGCTTCGGGAAGCACCCAAATTGTATATGCATACATAGCACCGACAATGGGCGTAATATTCCATGCCTGGTGCAAACGCATGCTTGCACAGAAATCTGCATTCTAGGTCATGCAGAGTTTCCCACATCTGGTAATTATCAGGTGCGATACAACCTGCCCCGCAATTTTCCACAGGTACATTTTGGCAGGCTAAACCTGTTGATATTTTTGTGGGGGGACCCCTTTTCCTTTGTGAATATATGCGAAAATGTTTTTTAAGAGCAGGCAGTGGTCCCACGGGCCACTGCCTACCCTTAAAAAATTAAACAGAAACGTTTCATTTTTCTTTTTGTAACCCATCCCGTTTTCCTTAAAGTGGAAGTGGAGTAGTGTGGAGTGATGTACAGTAGAGTGGTGTAGAATGGTGCAGAGTGGAGGAGCTAAGAGTGGATAAGAGTGGTGTAGAGTGGAGCAGTGTGTCGTAGAGCAGAGTCAAGTAGAGTGGAGTGGCATGGGGGTAAGGTTGCATGGAATGTTATAGAGTGGAGTGGTATAGAGTGGAGTAGAGTGTTGTAGAGTGGAGGGACTTAGAGTGGAGTAGAGGATCGTTGAATGGAGTGGCATAGAGTGGAGTAGAGTGTCGTACAGTGGAGTGGCATACAGTGGAGTAGAGTGTTGGAGAGTGTAGTGGAGTGTTGTATAGTGGAGTGTCGTAGAGTAGAGTGTCATAAAGTAGAGTATCGTAGAGTGATTGGTCATAGTGTGGAGGGACATAGAGAGGAGTAGAGTAGAGTGGCATGGAGTGGTGTAGAGTAGGGTGGCATAAAGTGGAGTAGAGTGGAGTAGATCAGAATAGAGAGGCCTAGAGCAGAGTAGAGTGGCATAGAGAGGAGTGTCATAAAGTGGAGTGTCATAGAGTAGAATGTCGAAGAGTGGAAGGGCATAGAAGTGGAGGGGCTTAGAGTGGAGTGAAGTAGAATGTCATAGAGTGGAGCGTAGTACAGTGTCATGGCATAGAGTGAAGTAGAGTGTCGTAGAGTGTAGTGGAGTGTTGTGTAGTGGAGTGTTGTATAGTGGAGTGTCGTAGAGTAGAGTGTCATAAAGTAGAGTGTCATAAAGTAGAGTATCGTAGAGTGATTGGTCATAGTGTGGAGGGACATAGAGAGGAGTAGAGTAGAGTGGCATGGAGTGGTGTAGAGTAGGGTGGCATAAAGTGGAGTAGATCAGAATAGAGAGGCCTAGAGCAGAGTAGAGTGGCATAGAGAGGAGTGTCATAAAGTGGAGTGTCATAGAGTAGAATGTCGAAGAGTGGAAGGGCATAGAAGTGGAGGGGCTTAGAGTGGAGTGGAGTGAAGTAGAATGTCATAGAGTGGAGCGTAGTACAGTGTCATGGCATAGAGTGAAGTAGAGTGTCGTAGCGAAGAGCGTAGTAGAGTGTAGGGGAGTGTCGTAGAGTGGAGTGTCATGAAGTGTAGTGTTGTGGAGTATCAGAGTGGAGTGTTGAAGATTGGAGTGGCACAGAGTAGAGTGGAGTAAAGTGTTGTAGATTGGAATCAAGTGTCAGAGTGGACTAGAGTAGTAGGGTGGTGTAGAGTGGAGTAGAGTCATAGATTAGAGTATCGTGGAGTGTTGTAGAGAGTGGAGTGGCGTAGAGTGGAGTGGAGTACAGGGTCGTAGAGTGATGCAGAGTGGAGTGACACAAAGTGGAATGGAGTAGACTGGCATAGATTAGAGTGGAGTGGAGTAGAGTGGCGTAGGGTGGGGTAGAGTAGAGTGGCGTTGAGTGTCGAGTGGCATAGAGTGGAGTGGTGTAGAGTGTCATGGAGTGGAATGGTGTAGAGTGGAGTAGAGTTCTGTGGAGTGGAGTACAGTGGAGTATGCATGTGTGGTAGTGCACTCTCAGTACAGACAATACATGTTCTATTAAAACCACTACTTTTGCACAGACATATAGTTTTACTAATAAAAATATACAGCGTACATACGATAATGTGTGGAAATGGCATCACCTAATGTATTGATTTGTTCTGATCGTATTGAAATATTTGTTTCCAGCACACTAAAGAATTACAAACAAATGTGCTTCATTTGTGCTTTTCTAATTCTGATATATTCTGAAATATTTGTACAGTTCATTTACAGATATTTAAATTTTGTTGTGTGATAGATAAAATTCTTTTCTTTCACAACCCCAGATTGCCAGATAAATCCTCTCACTTTGAAGTAAACATCAAGCTCCCTCGAAAGACAATCTAACATTTGACCTCTGTCTTTGAATGCACAGCAAACATGCCAATATAAGAACAAAAGTTAAAGGCCTGGTTACAGAAAGGGAGCACTCACAGAAAAAATACAGTAAACAGGCTATGCTCCACAGGAGGAAAAAGACTTACTGGACAGCCTAGAACAAATAAAACCATCAAACAGAGAACAAAATTTAAAGGCCTGGTTACAGAAAGCGAACACTCATGGAAAAATACAGTAAACAGGTTATGGTCCACAGGAGGAAAAAAGACATACTGGACAGACTAAAACAAATAAGCCCACCAAACAGAGAGCAAGCAAATGTGAGTTACAAACCACAAAGCCAAAGGTAAGCAATGGGCGAAATGCATTCTTAGGTCAGCTTTCAGAATGTCCCCAAATGCTATTAAAATTGTAATAAAATTGTTTGAAAAAAGCATTAACATATCTTTGAGTTTCTTTTTATATATTTTTCAAGCTACAAAATGTAGCTATAAAACCCACCACAAAGTAGCTCTGCACTCCAGCTGAAGAGTGCTTTAAAAAATACAGTAAGTTCTCCTGGGGCCATGGATTCAATGACCCAGGAGACTTGCTGTTTTTTTTTTTTTTATTCTTTTATTAAACAGAGAGAATCGACAATGCTGCTTACAAAAAGGAGGGGTGATGTAGAGTTAAATGCGCAGTTACAACCGTTAACAATGAGTCACACAAATGATACATGTTAAATTCCAGCAGTTATGGCGTAGAAGGTTCTTCAAAGGAGGGGATAACTGGTGGGACACAAATATTACCCCGGTATTCGTTCCATTTGTTCCATATAGAGGTCCACTTCTTGGGGCACCCACGTGCAACGTATACAGTTTTTTCCCTGGCCATGCACCAGTCCATATCCACCTTCCAGGCTTCAATTTTAGGTCGATACCCCAGAACCCCACAACTGGGCAATATTTCTTTTAGCCACCATTAGACCCAATGTGACCCATATTTTGTCTTTGCGATTTAAGTCTGTGGGTTCCCAGACATTTAATAGGCATCTTTTAGCTTCTGGTCTAATGTCTAACCCAAGGACCTCTTTCATGCAGTCGTGAATCCCCTGCCAATAAGTCTGGACATACCCATATTATGTGCATAAATGTACCCACTTGGCCACACTGCCTTCTGCACATTCCCTCATCCACTCTTCCCATCCTGACAAGTCGAGACCCGGAGACATACACCCTGTGTAGGATCTTAAGCTGAACCAGACGTAGTCTGGAGGAGATCGCAACCTCTCGCGGGGAGGCCACATCCTCCTGCCACTCCTCATCATCGAGTTCCAGTCCGTCTCTCTCCCATCGCTCCCTGATCTGTCTGAGGGGATCTAAAGTGTTGTTAATCAACTTTTTGTAAGTCAGAGAGATTACTTTTGTAGACAGATATCCATCAAGCAACCTATCCTCCAATGGCGAGGATTCTGGGGGAGAGGCACCCTTTGTTAAACTTGACATGAGCGCATGTCGCACCTGCAGATAGCGAAAGTACTGAGTGTCTGCTAGCTCATATTCCTGCTGCAAAAAGGCGAATGTTACCACCTCCCCCTTCTTCCACAGGTCTCCGATCTTCAAGATCTCAATTAGATCCCACTTGTCAAATCCCTTCGAGGTCCTCAGGGTGCCTAACTGCTCCGTATCCCACAAAGGAGTAGCAAGTGTAAGCTTCTGGTCCCACCTCAGGCTTCTATTTGCTGCGTGCCAAACCTGTACTGAGTGTCTGGTTGGTCCTGTTAGGGAAAACTTCTGGGTCCTAGAGTATAGGGCCATATTATAATTGCCACCCAGAAGCAACCATTTATCCATTCTGTAACCCGGGTCGTCCCAGCAGCGATAAGTGCAATGATTGATTGCGGCCAGGTGGGCGGCCCAATAGTATTTTTTAACGTCTGGAAGACCTATCCCCCCCATCATACCAGCTCAAAACTAGTTTTTGCAAGGCTATGCGGGGTCTGCCATCCCAAAGCAATTCCCTTTGGAGGCCCTCTATTTCTTTAAAGTACCTCGCTGGGACCAGATCGGGGAAATTCTGCAACGCGTACAGGAAACGTGGCAGCGACATCATTTTGAAAAGCGCTGCCCTACCCAATAGAGAGAGCGGGAGCGCCTTCCAATTTGATACATCTCGTTTCAGCCTCTGTAGGGGGGGGAGCAGATTACGCTCATAACGGGCTCTAGGGTCTGCCGTGATGAAAATTCCCAGATACTGGAAGCCCACCTTTGCCACCTGAATAGGACATCCCCTTGGTCGGGAGGGTCTCCACTGAGGATGTACATTAAGGATTTACTCCAATTAATTGTGTACCCTGAATAGTTCCCAAAATGTGTGAATATATTGAGTACTCTATGGAGCGACGCCTTGGGGGAGGCAAGGTACAGGAGGATGTCATCCGCATACAAAGAGATGCGGTCCTCCCACGTTTCAGTCCATCTTAGCCCACGGATTATCGGGTCTCTGTGAATCCATGCCACCAGGGGCTCCAGGGAGAGAGCGAAAAGCAAGGGTGATAGCGGACAGCCCGGACGCGTCCCGCGACCCAACGCAAATACCTCCGACTTCATAGAGCCTGGACCCTCTAGGATGCTCCCAGCCCCGCCCCCATGAAAACCCCCACAATCAATACTTGATTCCAAATTGTGGGTACAAACGGCCATGTTTAATTTTTTAACATCATCACTCATAAACATGACAAATTGTAATTACTTATTTACATATTGCACAAATCCATATTCACACTTTTAATATTGGCAATCATAAAAAATCAGCTTAACGAACTGACTTCATTATTCATAAGACATTCTATCGCTCCAGCACCAAGGGGGCCCTCTGGCTCGCATCCCCCAACTGAGAACCACGCAAGGCGCAACCCACCTGCGTCCTTGAGAGGTGAGCCCCCAGCCCTCTGGTCCTTGTCCGCCATTTCTGGTCCCACCCCTCCACCACCAGGCTGCCAAGGAGGCTCTTAGGGAATAACCAGGGGCCGCTGCCCCATGCCCTAGCTTGTGACCTGGCGCCCTTGCCTCCCCAGCCGGTGTCCCCATTCTCTCTGCGGAGAGCTTACCGTCTCTCCCCCTCAGTGCTGGCCTAGGGAGTATGTAGGAGGACTCCCGTTAACCATGTGATCAATCTTCTGTGGCCTCTTTACCGCCACAAGGGTGACCAGGGCCCACAGGTCCTTCACCCTCCCCACCACAGAACAAATTCTGTACAAATGACCAGATGCAATTGATCCAAGCATCCGTCCCAATGTCTGACAAATGTACTCCGTCGTGGTGAAACATTTGGTCGCCTCTGATCAGTCTGTGCGGTATGTGCATAAGCGGCCCTGTCCTGTGCACAGCTTAGCCAGTTCCCCATTGAGTCGCCTCACTGACACATTCAGTGCTCTCGATCTTACTCTGGCGCCCCATGTCCGCCGCGGAATCATGCATGACCAGGCGATCCGCGCCCGCGGGAGTGTCCGTCCCAACCATGCGAATTCTGTCAGTAGTGCCTCTCTGACTGCCTGGCGCCCCAGGTCTACCATGTCATTGCCGCCCAAATGCAGAATAATCAAATCCGGGGACTGGTGTCCCTCGTGTGCTCTCGTCTCGTCTATCAGCCGCCGCAGTTGCCCAATTCGCAGGCCCCCAACGCCTCGCCAAAGGAACGACATCCCTTTCAAACCCGCCGGTTTCGCCACCCGATGCTGCTGCAACCGGCCCACGGCGCGACGTACGAATGAGTGTCCCAACACCCATATCACTCTAGAGGGCATACTAATAGCAGGAAGAGAAATGGAAAAGTCAGAGTGGTCATGGCTGTGTATTCGTGCGTCATGCTACAATAATTCAGGCCGCACATAGCGTTTGAAACATGCGGACGACCAGCGCCCCACCCGCTTCACTTCTTCCACTGATAAGCCTGCTCCTGCAGCTAGCGTCGCAGCCCCAATCCTTAATGAGTGGGATGAATAACCGATGGGGTCCAACCCCAAACTCGTCAATGCGCATCTGAACACAGCCCTGAATTGATATTTGGACAGGCACCCCTCATGCTCATGTATGAACAGGGCTTGCTCTCTCCCTAGTGGGCGGATCGCCAAATATGTTTCCATCCTGGCTACCGGACATACTCTCGAGCCGGGTGCCGGACTCAGCCGAATCGTAGTACCATTGCCCAAAGGGTCTGTCTTGGATCTACGCAACACCACCCGCAGCTCTCCCTGCACCACCTTTGTGTCGCGCCATTGTAAGCCGCCAGCATAATCTGTCTTGGATGCCCCTACTAACTCGCCTAATCTAAAAGCCCCGTAAAAGGCTAGAGTGAATGCAGCCCCAAACAAGGTGCTCTCATAAACTGAGGAGCACACAGACTGTAAGGCATCCAGAATCTCCCCCAGTGTGTTCAAGTCCAGGGGCTTCTGCAATCCTGTTTGGCTCCCTCCAACCTGGCCCAACCTGAGAGCGCTTTTCTGACTAAGAATGCATTCCCCGGGTCCTGCGCTCCTGACAATTTAGCAAAGAAGCCTACTGCTGTTACATGTGCCCTAGCATAAGACACGGGCCTGCCCTGCGCCCTCAAAACCTGCAAGAAACCACAGATGGCCTCAGAAGAAAAGAGGCCCACTACCCCTGCGCGCTGCACAAAATTCCTGTAAGCCTTGAAATGCTGCTGATAAGCCTTCCGGGTGCGCTCGCTCAACGAGGCACCCACCAACCCTGCTAATGCGGGGCTCCAATCTTCCACAGAGATGTCGGGAACACTGTCATCTGGTCCTCTGCTTGTGGATGGTGCCTCCGGAATTCCTGCAACTTGGAGCGAGACAAAGCGTCAGCAGCCTGATTCTCTACGCCTGGGATATGTGCCGCTCTGAATAGCAGGTTCAGCTTCAAGCAAGCCAATACCAAATGCTTCAACAGTCTCAGAACATGTGTACAGGTAGCCCCTTGCCTGTTAATAGCTTCCACTACAGCCATGTTGTCAGACCAAAAAACTACAGTTTTATTCTTAAAGAAGTCAGCCCACACAGTAACTGCTACCACAATTGGGAATAATTCTAAGAAGGCTATGTTCCTGGTCAACCCGCTCTCGTGCCAAGCTGCCGGCCAATCTTCCCTGCACCAGCGTGGACCCAACACTGCTCCAAAACCCACACTACCAGCCGAGTCAGTAAGTAAGCCCAAGGCCTCATTGGTGACCGCCGGCGCTGGCCACACAACCTTACCATTGAAATCTTTCAAGAAACTGCGCCACACTCTCAGGTCCTCCCTCACCTCAGACCACAGTCTCACATGATGGTGCTTTTGAGTCAACCCAACCATTGCCCTAGCAATTGACCTCGAGAAGGGGCGCCCCATTGGAATGATCCGTAAGGCAAAGTTCAACTGGCCCACCAATACCTGGAGTTGGTGAAGTGTCACTTTCGCTCCTGCAAACGCTGAATCTATTGCTTGGGAGAATGCCTGCACTTTGTCCTCTGGTAATCTGCACTCTCCTACCACTGTGTCTATTTCAATCCCCAGGAAAGACATGCATGTTGCAGGACCCACTGTTTTCCCAGGAGCCAATGGGACCCCAAATTCCTCAAACATGGAGACCAGTTCCCTCAAAGCCTGACCACATGCCCCGGATGCAGCCGGGCCCATGACCATAAAGTCATCCAAGTAATGCACGATGTCCATGTGCCCTGTTCTGAAAGTAAACAGCCACTGAAGCATGGAGCTAAACATCTCAAAATATTTACATGACACTGCACATCCCATTGGCATACATTTGTCATAATAATACTGGTGATTCAGCTGGTAACCCAACAAGTGATAATCCTCTGGGTGCACAGGCATGAGCCGGAAGGCTGACTCAATGTCTGTTTTTGCCATGAAGGCATTGGGACCCAAGTCACGCAGTCAAAGGAAGAATATGTCACTGAGCATAAGGATGGGTCTATGGCATCATTTACTGACGCCCCCCTTGGGGCAGATAAGTTATGTATCAACCTGTACTGGCCTGGTTCCTTCTTAGGTACCACCCCTAATGGTGAGCAAACATAATCTAGCAAAGGGGGGGTAGCGAATGGGCCTGCTATCCGCCCCAACGCGCTTTCCTTACTAACTTTTTGCGACACTATCGTGGGATGTGTGCGTGCAGACAGTAGGTTATTGCAATGACCAACAGGTGGCACCCCCTGTGCGGGAATGCGAAAACCTGTAGCGAACCCCTGGTACAACACCTTGGCTGCGGTCCTATTGGGATACTGATTCAGCCAGAAAATCAGCTTCCCAATCTCAACTGGCGTGGGTAACCTACTGTGGGGGTGCCTTGTGTTCCCTACCTCTATCCTTTGATTTTTTTAATGCACTTAAACTCGGGGTGCACAGGCATGTTTAAATTTACACGTCCCCGCCGGCGAAGTACATGTTTTGCGGTTGAATGCCCAGCAGGTCCCTTTTTCCTCGCCTGCCCCACTTTGTGAAGTCCGAAAGGGCTGCTTCATCGGTGCTTTGTTGTTTACACTCTCTAACCACACATTCACCTCTGTCTGATCCCAACCCATGTCTGGGTCCTCTACCTTAGCCCATCTGAAATCCCTGTCGTAATCCAGCCATGCCATACCGCCATACATTGTGTGTGCTTTTAGAATTTTGTTAGCATAAAATATCAACGGTATCGCCAGCTCAGGGTTTCTTTCCAACATTACTGTTGTAAATACATTAAAACCAGACAGCCAATTAGTAATTGACTCCTCCACCCTTGGTTTCCGGTCTTTGAAAGAACCCTCCTTCCCATCCTTTTCTTTAGCTTCCGCTTCCCTCCTCTTTGGTCTGATTAAGGAGAATATATCAATGAATTCTCCCTTCCAAATCTTTTCCCTCATGTCCAGGGGAAAGTGTGAAGCCAATTTACCTGGTTTGGACAATAATGTGTCCTGCCCCCCAATCGCTTTGCTCCCGCTGTTAGTACTTTTGTTTGTGCTCTCCATTGCCTTACCTGTTGCGGTCACTGTCGCCGCAGCGGGTTGTGCGGGGGGCGCTTGACCCACCGCTGAAGGGGCTGTGTTCATGTCTTTGTCCTGCGCCCTACCCAAGAGGGCTATTTGCTTACTGATTTCATTGACCGTGCTCCCTAAGGCTGGTGGTGGTGCCACCGGTGCCCCATTGCCCTGACTCCCCGACGCAGGCGCTGCCAATTGTGCTAGCAAGGTTGCTACTGATGCCAATATGCTAGCCGTTGTCCCTTGTGTTACCCCTGTCGGCCTCTCAGAATTACCTGGGGCGGGGGGAGCTACCCCCCCTGAGGTGTCCTCCTGTGATGGCACTCCCCTCCTAGCACACCCTGGAGCGCTGGGGCTAGCCCTTGCGCCAGAGGTGGGTCCCTCTGGGCACTCTGCCCTGCTTCCAACGCGCGTGGCTCCACCGTTGTCACTATGCCTGGGATTTGTGGCGTGGGTGCTAATGCCTTTAATGCGCCCCGAATCTCTGCCAATACTGCCCCCACATCATCCCGCTCCACCCCATTGGGTGCTGCCTGAGCTGGCGCTGACCGGGGTGATTCGTTAGGTGCCCCGCTAGGTGACTCCTGCGCAGGGCGCTACTCCTCAAGATCTCCTTCTCCCCGACTATCGTTATGTCCTCTAGCCCCTTTTCCACTTTTCCTCCTCTCCTTACTTGGGCGAGTCCAGGGCCTCTTCTCCAGTGGGGGGGAATGCCGCTCTAGGGGGGACATGGGTTCTACGGGGGCGATCCCCCCCTTCCATGCCCTGATCCTGCTCAGTGACCTGCTCCCCCGCCTCATCCTCACTCACCTCATCCTGACTCAACTTGGCTAGGACAAGTTTTAATAACTGGGACAGATTGGGGTCACTGCCCTTCCTCTTTGGGTTACACCCCTTAGCCGGCATCCTATGTGGTCCTGCTTGCCTGCTTTATCAATGTAACAATTACAGGCAATGCTGCTCTTAATGTGGCCCTTCCTGTAACCAAGCTGATCCTGGAACTGTATTAGGCGAGATCCCTTCTCTATATGCCTACTCCTGGTTCCGCCCGCTATATTCTGCAGGCTATGCCCGCTAGAATTGGCCCCCTTACCGGTAATCCAGCCTTCTGCCAGCTATATCCTGTAAGCTATGCACACCTTAATACTGATATCGCCACGCTAGGGATAATCAGCACGCAATGCCTTGCGCGTCACCGATATATCCTGCTTTGCCCCTTGTGCCGCTCCGCCTATGCACAATACAGTTACCCCCTTAGTAATCGAGATTCCGCCTGGGGAGATGCCTGCAATCTATTGCAAGCCCCAAGAGGAAGGTGCCGACCCGCCGCGCGCGCACCTGTACCGCGCCACGACGATTGTGGACACTGGGCAGCCGCAGGGGTGGATGGCGTGCAGGGCACTCGGGACCACAAAAACTACTCAAATTCCTCAAGTCCCCTCAACAACCGCTCCCCCCGCGACTGCCCCGTGCCCCCAAGCCCCCGACATCTTACCTCCTTGTACCGAGAGTACCCTTGTTAAGACCGCCAGCTCTTCCCGCGCTGAAACCCGAACACAGCACTCCCGCCGTAAAGTCCTCGAACTCCGGAGCCGCTGTAATCCTCTCGATCACCGTCTTCAGCGCCCGATGCGCACCAGCCCACACACGTTGCTTCGCCTTCCCAGAACTTTGGAACCTGCAAGTGGGAAATAAAAAGAGAGATTCTTCCGGCGTCCAGGAGATTCCTCGGAGATTCCTTGGTGGCGACGTGACTGGGGCCGGCGCGGGATGGAGAGAGATCGGAGTCTGGGGCCCCCCAGCCTAAATAGGCCTCCAGCTCCTCCCCCTGCCGGTCCCAGCCGGAACTACGTCACCAAGGTGACCCGGAAGGACTTCCCCCATGCCGGTCGCCAATCGGGCTACCTCGGCATGCCTGGAGGGCGTGGCTGGAATCACAGGTGGCCGGGCCCTAATGGCGCGCTCCCTGATTGTTCGCGCTTTCCATATTGTTAACCACCACTTGCGCCAGGGGCTCAGTATACAAGAGTCACACCCACCCTATAAAGCCAGGACCAAAACCCATCTTTACCAAGACTGCGAACAGGTATGGCCATTCGATAGTGTCGAACGCCATCGTGGCGTCCAACGAGACCACCACAGCAGCTTCTTGGATTGTGTCCAGTCTTCCCAATACCCCATGCAATCTCCTCAGGTTTAGAGCAGTATTTCGGTTGGGCATAAAGCCCGACTGGTCAGGGTGCACCAACTTACTTATTACTTGGGCCAAGCGACTCGCCAGCAATTTGGCCAACACTTTTGGCTCTGCGTTTAATAGGGGGATGGGCCTGTAGGATGAGCACCTATCCCTTGGTTTACCTTCTTTATATATAGTCACCAGTGTTGCTACTCTTTGATCCTGGGGAAGTAGTCCCAGCTCCCGGCTCTCTTCAAACATGGCCCGTAGGTGTGGGGCTATAGTGTCAGGTTTTAGCTTGTACAACTCGATTGGTAGACCATTAGGGCCCAATGCCTTACCAGACTGAAGGTTTCTAATCACCTGCGCAATTTTGTCATTTGTAAAAGCGCTATCTAGTGCCTTCTTCTCCTCTAAGGACAGGGTGGGAAGCCGGATATCTGAGAGCAGAGCTCGTGAGTCTTCCTCCGAAAGGGAGGAACTTGCTCGATATATAGCAGGATAATGCTCAGCAAACTCGTTGGCGATTGCCTGTGGGTCTGTTATTTTCACACCCGATACATCTAAAATTTCTGGTACTAATCTACTTGCCAACTCCTTCTTGTCTAGCCAGGCAAGCAGCTTCCCAGCCTTGTCTCCCAAGTCATACAATCTGCCATCCTTGTCCCTACCCAATGTTTTGGCCATGTCCGTCGCAATGGACTTGTATTCCTCCTGTTTGAGCTTCAGGTCATGGAGTCTCTCTCATGACCACCCCCTCATTCTCTTCCTCCAACCGGAGGATTTCTTTCTCCATGTGGACTAGGTCTTTTATTTTCTCTTTACGTACTCCTGCAATAAGTGAGAGTGCCTGCCCCCTCAGTACAGTTTTGAATGCTTCGCATATGGTTTGATAAGAGCTCACCGACCCTGTGTTTTCCAGGAATCTTGCTGTTTTTTTAATGTTGCTGGTGGGCTGCAGAACTCCCTGCAGCCCCCTACATGGAAAAAATGTTTAGTGGTGCCCTTGGCTCTTCTAGGAACACCACTTGTTGAAAAATATATAATTTGAAAATGCCCCATGGCATTATAGGTTGCTGCTGGGTAAGAACGGTGAATAATACATGGGCGGCTCTGGAAGCTGGACAGGAGCAACTCTGTGGTTTTCCCTGCCTGAGAACACAGAGTGAAAAAGGTTTGTGCTCCCACCCGTTGGGAGCAGCTTTGTGCTCTCGCTGGGTGGGAGCACATTACACTTTCCTTGCCTGCTCTCTTGGGTAGGTAAAAAGACAGTGTCCTGGGGTTTGGGGACCCTGAGACACTGTCCATGAGCCGGTCCCATGTGATGGGTGTGAGAAGTTGGCCTGGTATATGCTGTCCACTAATTAAAGTGGGCACCTTGCACCAGTCCAAACGACCCTTATTGATGATTAGGTTAAAGACAACCTTTATTGAAAGCTATCCTAGTGGTAGCTATTGAGAGCAGCCTTCAGGCTAAGTCTCGAAGGAATGTAAAGCAGCTTGTTTTACCAGTATATAACCTCCTGAATGACCAAATAAAAGGAGAACCACACCAGGTGTATATAAAATATATGTATTTATTACTAAACACTCTCTACTAACCTCTTTATGAGATTAGAGAACAAGACACACAATATTAAATCACTAGAACGACAGTATATAGCACAATACACAGAGGGGCTCCAGGGGGAGACCGAACCATATACTAAGAAAGTGGTATAAGAACCACGACTTGACTAGACACAGTGCCTAGAGCACGTAGAATCGCTGGTACCCCAAGGAACCACCCAAGGTAGTGACACAGGGGACCCACGGAGGACGGGTGCAGTGTGGGAACACAGACACGAGCTCCGTACAACTCTATGGGAAAGTCGCGGTTGGAATTTTAAAGATTAAGGACACTTAGGAGAGGACTTCAAGCAAACACAGCTAAACATAGAAGGTTCTAAGGCCAGCACCCTTGAGAGTACAGAGGTACCCGTGTTACCTATCCCAGAGGAGCCGGGTGCATAGGGGTCAAGTGGTGTCGGAAACCCTCGTCGTTTTCAATGGCGTGATGCGAGAAAGTACTGCTGCTGTGGAGAAGAAAAGTGTCCGGTGTGATCCAAGCCTGGATCGGAGATGTGAAGAACCTGAAAGCAGAGGGGACAAAGTCTGGGTTACTTCACGTGACCAGGAGCGGAGCAATCGAATGCCCACCGATGTCGGGTGCTTCAGGTGCGAAGAGGTGAAGCTTGACTCTGCAGCCACGGGGACCAGGAGACGTCTGCGACAAGCACAGTCCGGATTCGAGCTGTTCCTTGAAGGATGTCGAGTGCTGGGGGGTCAGTGTCCGGATTGAACACCAACAAGCCTTGGCAACTGCAACCCATGCGGTCAGAGGAAAGATGCTTCTGTGAGGTCCTGGGGACTCCCCAAGCGATGGAGAGTCAGGGCACGTCTGGAGCAACCAGGGAAGCCCACAGAAAGTTAAAGTTGCCTTCTCAGGGACCCACAGGCCAACGGACCAGGGATCGCGAAGGAACCTCGAGAGGAATCACAAAGTGCCAGCCCACGGAACACTCGTGGAGTGTAGGCTGGAAATCTTCGGTGGAATTACTGCTCGGGGTCAGGACTACAAGTAATTGTAAATCGGATTTATAAAGCGCAACTACTGCCCGAAGGCGTCTTGGCGCTATAAAGACTGAGGACGGAAGGGGCAAAAGTACTGGAGATAGAAAGAATTATATAATTCATGTAGTCTGTGAAAATAGCCACGTTTTTAAGCTTTTCCTGAAACTCAGCAGGGATGAGGCTGTTTTTAAGGAAATAGGTAGTTTGTTCCAAAGCATCGCTGTTGATCTGAAGAGGCTCTTGAGTTAAAAGAAGTAACTACCATGTTCCTAGCCAATCCTGATCGTAAGGTTCTGTTGGGAGCATACCACTTTAGTTTGTTCCTAAACTGTGCTGGTCCTTGACCGTGCAAAGATTTAAAGGCCAGACAAGGGCCTTAAACTTACATCTCTGTGTAACCGGCAGCCAGTGTAGTTTTTTTATGGCTTCTCTAGCTGATATATTTTTAGGGATCTTAAAAATGAGACGGGCTGCCGCATTTTGTACAATCTGGAGCCTGTTGACCAGACCAGAGTTGAGGGTTAGATATAGGCTGTTGCAGTAGTCTATACGTGAAAGGACCATGGCCAGTGTCACTGTTTTCAGGAGTTCCCCTGGTATGTATTTCTTAATTTTATTGATTAATCTTATAGCACAAAAGGAAACAGATGTGATTTTGCATATTTGTTCTTTGAATTTAAGTTCTTTGTCTATGATAATGCCCAAGTCCTTTATTTTGATGGAGGGTGTGGGCAGCGCATCCAGTACTGCTGGCCACCAATCGGGCGTCCAGAGGGAAGGTTTGTTACCAAAAATGATAACCTCTGTTTTTGATGCATTCAGCTTCAGACAATTTCCATCCATCCACTCACTTACATTCTTCATACATGCCCTAAAAGCCTCTCCCGATTTCTTTTCTCCATTAGTAAGGGACACCACAATTTGTGTGTCATCAGCGTATGAGGCTAAAGAAAAACCCGCCTCTTTTATGATCAGGGCAAGTGGAGCTACATATAGATTAAAAAGTGTGGGGCTCAGGGCTGAGCCCTGAGGCACTCAACATGGTAGGGAGAACTGCTTGGAAGTTGCTGATCCCATTGCTATATTTTGCTGTCGATCTGTTAGAAATGATTTTAGAAGCTCAAATGCTGTGCCTATAACTCCTGCCTCCTGGAGACGGTCAGCCAAGATCTCATGGCTGACCGTATCAAAGGCCGCCGAGAGGTCAAGCAGCACCAATGCGGCTGAACCTCCCCCATCAAGAATTTCACGGATATCCTCCGTTGCTATAATAAGCGCAGATTCAGTACTATGATACTTCCTGAAACCATGTTGTGTTTCATCTAGCAATGAATTTGTTTCGATGTGTTCTGAGATTTGTTTGTTCATTAATTTTTCTATACATTTGGCTGAAAAAGGGAGTCTTGCAATAGGGCGGTAATTGCAGGATTCATTGCTGTCCAGATTGTCTTTTTTTAGGAGTGGAAGAATTGAAGTACGTTTCCATTGGGCGGGGAAAATTCCGCTAGAAAATACTTTATTAATAATTTGCCCCATATGCACTGCCAGTTGGGTAGATATCAGATGCATTATGCTAGGCGGGCAGGGGTCGTACGGGGAACCAGACTTAATTGACAGGATGAGGTCTTTTAATTGGTCTTCCGAGAGGTTTATAAATCTAGAAAGACTGTTTATGTTTTTCCTAATATCCGATGCGTGCTTAAACTGAGTGTTGTTACCCGCAAATTTGTCATAGATATTGACCACCTTCTCTTGAAAAAAATTGGCCAATAGATCGCAATAGTCCTGATTCAATTCCGTGTGACTAGCCTTGTTAGGTTTGACCAGCTTGTTGATAACCGAGAAGAGGGTTTTATTAGTGTCGCATGCATTTTTTATGTGCTTAGTGAAGTATTCTGTTTTAGCGTCTATGATATTTTTCTTATGCCTTGCCAGTTTGGCTTTGTATGTGGTTTTCTCCTCTACCTCATAGTTTTAACTCCATTTTTGTTCCTGTCTGCGACAAAAGCACAGCTTCAGGGATCGCCGAAAAGCATATGCTGCTGCAAATGTACACGGTGCCCAGGGGTATGGGTTTCACGGTCCCCACGAGGGATACGGGCATCAGAATCTCTGAGAGCGCAGATCAACCTCGGAGACCTCGGGAACCCACCTCCTGTATTGCATAAATCTTCGGAGTCCTTCGGGAGCTTCGTAGATGCAAACCAGTCAGATGCGTTTAGGTGCCTGCTCAGCAGGGGAGTAACTCCTTTACTCCAAGGGAGATTCTTCAGTCGTCCAGCAAAGCGTAGATCGTTGAAGGTTACTTGGTTTCTGTAGCAGAGTTTAGTCCAGGTAATATCTAAAGTCCTGTAGTCAGGGGTTCCTACTTTATACCCGAGGAAGGGGTGGGACAAACTCTGGGGACCCACCTATGGGAGGGTCAGGACAGAGGGGTGGCTACACCCATGTCCTTTGTCCAGTTTCATGCCAGAGCAGGGGCTGATAGCCCCTGCAACCGGTTTGAGCTGGACTATGCACGAGGACACCAAATGTGCCCCCAGAGCAGACATCAAAGCACTCTGAGAGTGCACCCACCCAGCCCCAATACACTAAAGCCTGTCTGGGAGGTGGTAACACCTCCCTGTGACAGGAAACCTATTGTCAAGCCTTCCCCTGCTGGAGTTTCGTCCAGCAGCAGGAGGGCAGACTCGTGTCTGTGGTTGGCAGCATCCATTTTGTGATGCCAGGGTTCTGTGAAGCTGGTACCGGGTGTACTGGTGTTGTCATATTTCTCCCGCTAGGAGGGTGGAATCATACCTCCCACACCAGTTACTGGTGTGGAGGTATGATTCCAAGGTGTT
Organism: Calotriton arnoldi; assembly: GCA_963921515.1. Taxonomy (NCBI): domain Eukaryota; kingdom Metazoa; phylum Chordata; class Amphibia; order Caudata; family Salamandridae; genus Calotriton; species Calotriton arnoldi. The sequence continues at coordinate 239,291 of CAWUFW010005054.1, read as the reverse complement.
TGACACCAAACACGACATGTTTCCATGCAGCCATTTTAAAGTTAGCATTTACCGCGAGTTTATAATGCACTTAAGTATATATGGTTGGCTGCATCACAAACAACCCCGGAGAATAGGTTCCGAAGGCTGCAGAGGGGCTCTGCTCATGCATGGGCACCCTCTCACATAAAACCCAGCACCCTGCCTTCAGGATTGATAAGGCCTGCCATAGGGGTGACTGATAGGTTTATATGTGCAGTGATTAGGATAGATATAGTGAACCTATATCCAAGTAAGGGGTGCATGCACCACCTTACACAGGCTGCAGTAGCAGACCTGTGGTGTCATTTTAAATGGTCTCTCAGGGGTGGCATAATACATGCTGCAGCCCCTGGGAGGCCTCTGGGGTACTCATGCCCTGGGTACATAGTATACCATATACTAGGGACTTATAAGGGTACCCCAGAATCCAATCTGGAGTGTACCTAAAGTACATGCAATCAATTTAGAGGAGAAAGCAGCTAGACTGGGGTCCTGAATGGCAGGATCCCAGTCAGACTAAGACTAAGTCGAAAACAGTGAAACATCAGCAAAAAGTGGGGGTAACTATAACAAGCAGATCCTACTCTCCTACACAACCCCCTCCCCCCCAAACGTCAGGACATTAAACTAACCTTGACCAGTTGAGTCTTCATGTTCTAAGTGGAAATATCTGGAGAGTCCATCTGCATTGGCATGCTTACTCCCAGGTCTATGTTCCACTGTATAGTCCATCCCCTGTAGGGAAATAGACCACCTCAAAGGTTTGGGGTTTTCACCCTTCATCTGTTTTAGGCATAAGAGGGGCTTATGGTCTGTCTGAACAATGAAGTGAGTGCCAAACAAGTATGGCCTCAGCTTCTTCAGAGCCCAAACCACAGCAAAGGCTTCCCTCTCAATGGCTGACCAACGATTCTCTCTGGGGGTCAGCCTTCTGCTAATAAAAGCTACTGGCTGATCCTGACCTTCATCATTCAATTGTGATAACACAGCCCCTACCCCGAACTCAGATGCATCTGTTTAGACAATTAATTGTTTGGAGTAGTCAGGACTTTGCAGAATGGGAGCAGTGCACATGGCCTGCTTCAGGTCATCAAATGCCTTTTGACAGCTGACTGTCCACTGAACTTTCTTTGGCATTCTCTTGGAAGTTAAGTCATTCAAAGGGGTCACTATGGATCCATATCCTTTGACAAACCTCCTATAGTACCCAGTCAGGCCCAAGAAAGCTCTAACCTGAGTCTGGGTGGTTGGAGCAACCCAGTCCATGATTGTCTGGATTTTGCTCTGCAATGGTTGAACCTGGCCTCCACCCACAAGGTGGCCCAGGTATACAACTTGACTCTGCCCTATCTGGCACTTGGTGGCCTTGATAGTGAGGCCTGCTTTCTACAGGGCCTCCAAAACATTTTGCAGGTGGACCAGGTGATCCTCCCATGTGGAGCTAAAGACAGCAATATCATCTAGATATGCTGCACTATAGGCTTCCAGGCCTGTAAGGACTTTGTTCACCAACCTTTGAAAAGTGGCAGGTGCATTCTTCAAACCAAAGGGCATCACCACAAATTGGTAGTGCCCACTAGGGGTTGAGAATGCCGTTTTGGCTTTTGCATCCTCAGCCAGTCTCATCTGCCAGTAGCCAGCTGTCAGGTCAAATGTGCTCAGAAACTTGGCTGAGGCCAAAGTATCTATAAGCTCATCTGCCCTTGGGATGGGATGGGCATCAGTCCTAGTGACTGCATTGAGACCCCTGTAGGTGCACCGTACTCGGCAACACGAGGAGCGACGTCCGTGTGTGGGATCAAACTACTAAGAAATAAGATTCTGGACTTCTGGGACATACAGGGATCCCTTGGATTTAACATTGAGAAGTGAGACGTCGCGAGATATTGAATCCCAGTGTGGGTTGGAATTAACACCACTAATAAAGGTTATACACAGGAAGACAATAGCCTTGATAAAGTCGCGGGATTAATTCCCATGTAAGCGACGAAACACGTGTCGGCTGTCTGAACATCGGAAAATAAAAAGGAAAAAAGAAATAAGAACTTACCTACTTGTATTTTACTTATGCTCACATCTAGCATGTTTATGTATATTGTGACATAACAGACGTGTGCTGAGGAATTCCTTTGTATATCTGTCAATTGGCCAAGGCCATTTTGTATTTTGAGGAGGTCAGTGGTTCTCTTCACCTTGCAGCACCGTGATCAATACAGCAAGTAAATATCAAATATTTGTGATCTCTCCCGAGTGGCGCCTTCATTTACCCAACTAAATACCACTGCTCATTAGGTGCATTGAGACCCCTGTAGTCAACACAAAACCTCATCTCTCTCTTACCACCCTGGGTGTGAGGTTTAGGTACCAAGACTCCTGAACTAGCCCAAGGGGTATCTGAGGGTTCAATCACACCCAAATCCAACATCTTGTGGACTTCTGTCCGGATACAGTCCCTGACATGGTCAGGTTGCCTGTAAATCTTATTTTTAACAGGCAGACTGTCCCCAGTGTCCACTTCATGAGTGCACCAGGTAGCCTGACTTGGAGTCAGTGAGAACATATGTCTAAACTGGTTGAGAACTTTTCTGCAATCAGTTTGCTGCTGGTCAGTGAGGCTGCCTGCCAAGGCTACACCATCTACTAAACCATCATCAGGGTTCTGTGAGAGCAGGTCAGGGAGTGGATCACTCTCTTCCTCCTGTCCCTCATCAGTAGCCATGAGCAAGCCCATGTCTGCCCTGTCAACATTTGGTTTGAGCCTGTTGACATGGAGTACCCTATGGGGGCTCCTGGGAGTTCCAAGGTCTACCAGGTAGGTAACCTCTCCCTTTTGCTCAACAATGGTATGGGGGCCACTCCACTTGTCTTGGAGGGCTGCTGGGGCCACAGGCTCCAACACCCATACTTTCTGTCCTGGCTGATAAACAGTCAGCACAGCCTTTTAGTCATGCCAGGCCTTTTGCAATTCCTGGCTAGCCTCAAGGTTTTTAGTTGCCTTCTTCATGTACTCAGCCATCCGGGAGCGGAGACCAAGTACATAGTCCACAATATCCTGTTTAGGGGGTTTGAGAGGTAACCCTCCTTCACTAGACACAATGGACCCCTAACTGGATGTCCAAACAGAAGCTCAAATGGGCTGAACCCAACCCCCTTCTGAGGAACCTCTCTGTAGGCAAAGAGAAGGCAGGGCAAAAGTATGTCCCATCTGCGCCTAAGCTTTTCTGGGAGACCTTTAATCATGCCCTTTAAGGTTTTGTTGAACCTTTCAACTAAACCATTTGTTGGAAATGGCCCTTTTTGCAGGGTTATCCCCAAACTTTTTGCTTCTTCCTCCTACTTTTTCCTGACCTGTTTATGTTGGTTTTAGGACTCTGGGCACTTTGCCACTGCTAATCAGTGCTAAAGTGCATATGCTCTCTGTGTAAATTGTGTTATGGATTGGTGTTTCCATGATTGGATATTTGATTTACTTGTTAGTCCCTAGTAAAGTGCACTGAGTGTGCCAGGGCCTGTAAATCAAATGCTACTAGTGGCCCTGCAGCACTGATTGTGCCACCCACGTGAGTAGCACTGAAAAGGTAACTCAGACCTGCCATTGCAGAGTCTGCGCGCAGTTTGTAACTGCCATGTCGACTTGGCCAGTGCACACACTTGCCAGTCTCTAACCTTCCCTTTTCTTACATGTCAGCCACCCCTAAGGTAGGCCCAAGGTACCCCTGTGGGCAGGGTGCAGTGTATGTGAAAGGTAGGACATGCCCTGGTGTGTGTGGCATGTCCCGATAGTGAATTACAGCCAATTTCGTTTTTCACTATTGCAAGGTTACCTGTTCCCCATAGGACAGAATGGGAAGTTTGTTTATAACATCTTATAGACAAAACTGGCCCGGGGAATTAGGTAAGAAAATAAAGTTTAGTATGCCTGAACTCAGAATCTAAAGATGCATCTTTTAGTGAAGGTGATTTTTACATTCTGTGTTTGAAAATACCACTTTTAGAAAGTAGGTATTTTTCTGCTCAGTCATCCCATGTGCCTCTGCTGGAATGTGGATTGCCTGTCTGGGTTTTGGATGACAGAAGGCTGGGGAGCAGGAGGGCTCCAGATAGTCTAGGTGGGTCAGGAAAGGGCTGAATAGACCTGGGCTGCAATGGGGGAAGGGGGAGGAGATTTCCTCGCACCTCAAAGGGCCTGGTCTGCCTCTGACAATGCCGTCTCCACCTCCTGCCAGGAAATCACACCAGAGAAGGCAGAACTGGTTCTGGCTGGGCACAGACACTCTCTGCCTAAGAGATCAAAGGATTTTGGGATATAAATATTGGGGCCCAGACCCCTGAACTTTAGAACTCTTTGGATCAAGAAGACTGCCAAGAAGAAGAGCCGGAGAAGCTGTGAGGAGGAACTACCACTTTGCTGTGTGCTTTGCTGTGTTGGCCTGCAGTGGCTGCTTCTGTCTTGGGCAGTGAAAGGCCTGGACTGGACTTTCTGCAATCTACTTTTGTGAGTTTCTCCAAGGGCTTGAGGTAGAGCTTGCCCCCTGTTCAAGAAGTCTCAGGAACAGCAAAGACTTCAAGTTCTTCTGCCCTCAGCAGTGGGGACTGTGTGTTTTGTGCTGCAACAGAAGAAAAGCAACTCGACGATGTCGACGACGCCGCTGCCGACTCCGTGTCCCGAAGGCACCGCAGAGGGCACCGTCGCAACGCCGCACCGTGACCCTGGTCTCACCGACGATGCCTGCTGATGCCGCCACCGAGCCGCTGCTCGCACCGCGACCTGTGGGCACCGCACTCCGCACTGCTTCGCGACGATGCCTTGGCACCGCAGAGGGCACCGCCGCAACGCGACCCTGGTCTCACCGACGATGCTTGCTGATGCCGCCACCGAGCCGCTGCTCGCACCGCGACCTGTGGGCACCACACTCCGCACCGCCTCGCTTCACGACGACGCCTTGGTATCCCCGACGACGCCGCTCCACGCCGAAATCTACGCCGCTGCTTGCACTGTGGTTCGAGGGCACCGCTCGTAAAGTTACACGACGCACTGCCCTCATCCCGCACCGGAGCCTTGGCCTACCGACGCCAGCGCCATCTACTCCAGTTCGTCAGCCGACGACAGCGCTTCAGCAACGACGATGCCGCTGCTTGCACCGTGACCTGCCAGCACCGTGACGAGCACCGCCTTCATCTCGCACCGCGACCCTGGTCTCACCGATGACGCCATCCGATGCCGCCACCGAGCCGCTGCTCGCACCGCGACCTGAGGGCACCGCAAGCCGCACCGCTGCACTTCGCACCGCAGCACACGACGCCTGCTGACGCCAGCGCTCCTGACTTCAACAAAGAGGAGATCGATCTGCAACGCGTGTGACTTAGAGGGCCCCGACGACTCCTGCACCGACCTCCGGAACCGACGCCTGCGGACGCCGTGCTTTCGAAAGCTCAACGAGAGGTCGCCAACGCCCTGCATTTCTAAAAGGTACTGTTTGCGGGTCTTTCCGACACTGTAGCTGGCCCGCGACGCCGCGGTCAGCCAGAACTGTTTGGATTTGTTTGCTCACGACGCCGTGATAGCCCCGGACGGAGCTATCGACATCAAGGAACTGTTTTTAAAGCATATTTTGATAACTGAAGTTTTTTAAGTACTGTATTGTGGATTTTTATCATTTTGGTCTTGTCTTAAGTATATAAAAATATTGGATATTTTTCTAAACTGGTGTGGTGTCCTTTTGTAGTGCTTACACTGTATTACTGTTGGTTATGTGCAAATGCTTTACACACTGCCTCTAAAGATAAGCCTGACTGCTCGTGCCAAGCTACCAAGGGGGTGAGCAGGGGTTATTTTAGGAGTGTAACTCCCTTATCCTGACTAGAGTGGTGGTTTCTGCCTGGCTTTGGCACATGCCCTAGCCTGCCAAAAATCCCATTTCTAACATTGGTTGTCAGCGGTGAGGATAGGACTTGCGTTTGCACTTGACTTACAGTTATTGGTGTGCACTACAACCATATCGCAGACCATTACGTGCCACATACTGGTTCTTTTTCTTTTTGGCCTATTTTTGATCTTGCCAGTTTGAACTTGCTACTTCATCATGCCTGAATCAATTGCATCCGTGGAAGTGGCCTTTGAGGAGGAGAGGTTAGAAACCTACAATGTGAAGGAATTGAAGGCGATCTGCAAAAACCTCAAAATCCAAATCAGGGGCCTCACCAGAAAAGAGGAGCTACAAAAGGCGCTGAGGGCCTGGCTAGCAGCCAGACATGCTAGTGAGCTGTCTGGAGATCTTGGCATGGAGGCAGAGGAGCCTATTCCAAGGGTGGATGTGCTTTTGGGAGGGGGGGTACCCTCTAAACCAGGTAGCAGCAGTCTGTCCCCAGAGGAGCTGGAGGACAGGCGGGAAGCGAGGAAGTTCGAGTTGGAGAAACTCAGGATAGAAAGTGAGAGGGAAGACAAAAGAATAGCCATGGAGGAAAGGAAGATGATGTTAGACCATGACATTAAAATGAGAGCGCTGGACTGGGAAGCCAGCAGGGCTAGGCCCAGCCCAGATGGTGGCAGCAAAAGTGTTAGGTCCAGTACTGAGGATGAGGTACACACACACAGATTTGGGGCCCTGCTTCAAGGAGGGGGTTGACATACACCAGGGGGTTCAGTATTGTGAGGGTACTCCAGTGGTGCGCAGTGTCCCTGAGGTGGATTGGGGAACTGGCACAGGGGATCATTTTCCTGGTAGTGGGAGGGACACTCTACTGACTCTAGAGGAGAGGTGCAGGGAGAGGGGTTCCCCCATGATAGAAGCCCTAGTAAGTGAGTATGGAGACCAGCCAAAAGAGTATGGGTTAAGAGACAGCAACAGTCAGACACTGTCTCACCAGTCTTGTGAGGATGATGTGGGGTACTTGTCTGAGGCACTGGATGGATGGGTGAAGGGTAGTTTGGTTAACACATGTGTGGGGCTGTGTGATTCAATTGTTGGAGAGCATATTTTAAGTCCCTGTTTTCCAGAGCTATGCCAACACCCAGTGGATTGGGAGTTCTCTGACCCCAGGGAGCTTGCACTGGAGGCAGACCTTTTGGTGAATTCCAGAGGGTCTCGAGAAGCACCTTGGGGTGACCCGGAAGGAAGCAGCTTAGGTATTTCCCAACCGAGGGTGGTGGGAAAGGTTTGTGGTAGCCCAGATAGGTCCCGGTGTCGTGGGAAGGGTGTAGGGTCTCACGTCCTGTCTCCGCGGAGAAGGAGTGGGAATGGGCTGCGGCCCAAGGTGCCCAAAACCCGGTCCCAGAGCTTGGGTGGTTCCAGGAGGGAACACCAGGTGGGGAGCCTAGGCTGTACTGGTAGGCCGTCTGTTGAGGGGGACCTCCTAGTGGCAGGAGAACGTGGAGTGTCTGTAAACAGAGCTCCAGCGGTTCTGGTGTCTGGCAGTGCCGCTCCTAAGTGGAGGGTGCAGAAGTCCGGATGGAGAGGTGAGAGGGGGGCGCGTTCCCCAGTGGGAGGACCAGTGGGTCAGGGGCCAGCCAGAAGGGCTGAGCCTCCTAGGAGTGACCATGGTGACACCACTTCTGTCCTGGGGGATCTTCGCGCACTGTCAGATGGACAGGGGTCGGGAGATCTGTGCCAGGCAGACTGTCACACAACACAGGAGTCATGTGTTACCCTCAGGGGGGGCATGCGTGCTCCCAAGGAATTCCTGGTGCGCCAGGCAGGTGCTCAGCCGCAGGGTTTAGTCCCTGGCGTGGGAGGCCAGGTTCAGGTCCTGCCTGACCTGGAGGGAAGGATGACTGTAAGCAGTGTCCTGACCGGTTTGTCTTCTAGGGGTACCACTCTGGGTGGGAGGGAACAGAACTCTGGAAGGGGGTGCAGAGGGAGGGAGTCCTCGCCTCTGACCCCGGTTCAACCTGAGGGTTTAGATCCGAGGGTGTTGGATCAGTTGCAGGGCCAAGGCCCTGAACTGGTGGAAGAACTGTGTAGGAGGTCCGGTTCCAGCGTCCTGACAGTTTTTGGTTCTGGGGGTGCTTCTCCTGGGAGGAGAGTGCAGGACCCTGGAAGGAGAGGTGAGGGGAGCCTCACCCGAGACCTCTGGTCAGCCTGAGGGTACAGACCCTGGGTTGGAAGAACAGGTTCAGGGTGTCCCCCCTGACCTGGGGGAAGGGGCGACTGCTAACAGTGCCCCTACCAGTTTGTCTTCTGGGGGTGCCGCTCCAGGTAGGAGGGTACAGAGCCCCAGGGGGGAGGACCGGGTGTGGGAGAGCCCACCCCAGCCCCTGGTTCAGCCCCAGGGTACAGACCCTGGGCGGGTGTACCAGTTGCAGGATAGCACCCCTGAACTGGTGGGCGAATTGTGCAGGACACCTACCACAGGTGCCCTGGCAATTCTGGAAGGGGATACCGCTCCAGGTGGGAGGGTACCGAGCCCCAGGGAGAAGGAGAGGGTGTGGGAGAGCCCACCCCGGTCTCCTGTCCAGCCGCAGGGTACAGACCCTGGGCTGGTGGGCCAGTGTCAGGATGTCATACCTGACTTGGCAGGGGGAGAGTGGAGAAAGGGTGTCAGGCACCTGGGGCTACCGCCCCCCACTCTCTGATGCCACAGTGGTTGGAGTGGCCTGAATGGCATAAGGCCTGGCTCTCATCACTGACGATTGTCAGTGGCCACTGTGGCTGGCTGTCCTGGTGGACAGAGTTGCCCCTGGGAGGGGGACAGGAGTCACACCCCGGGGGTGGTTTGGGCCACACCATTGTGTTGGCCATGTGGGTACTGACTGCCTGTTGGGACACATCTGTGAGCAAAGTAAGTTTAGGTGCTGCGCAGATGGGGTCCACAGGTGAGGAGAAGGGTTCCCCATGGGTCAGCTTAGTGGGCCCTGAGAGTATGGATAGAGGGATCCAACTAGGTTCAGGCAGGCGTAGAACGGGAAGAAAACCCTGCTGTTGCGGGCCAGGTTCCTTGTTCTATCGCCCGAAGCAGGGAAGCCCATCGAGGTATGGATTGGTCTACCCTGGCTTTAGGCTGGAAGGGGGTTGTGTTGGAAATGGCCCTCTTTGCAGGGTTATCCCCAAACTTTTTGCTTCTTCCTCCTACTTTTTCCTGACCTGTTTGTGTTGGTTTTAGGACTCTGGGCACTTTGCCACTGCTAATCAGTGCTAAAGTGCATATGCTCTCTGTGTAAATTGTGTTATGGATTAGTGTTTCCATGATTGGATATTTGATTTACTTGTTAGTCCCTAGTAAAGTGCACTGAGTGTGCCAGGGCCTGTAAATCAAATGCTACTAGTGGGCCTGCAGCACTGATTGTGCCACCCACGTGAGTAGCACTGAAAAGGTAACTCAGACCTGCCATTGCAGAGTCTGCGCGCAGTTTGTAACTGCCATGTCGACTTGGCCAGTGCACACACTTGCCAGTCTCTAACCTTCCCTTTTCTTACATGTCAGCCACCCCTAAGGTAGGCCCAAGGTACCCCTGTGGACAGGGTGCAGTGTATGTGAAAGGTAGGACATGCCCTGGTGTGTGTGGCATGTCCTGATTGTGAATTACAGCCAATTTCGTTTTTCACTATTGCAAGGTTACCTGTTCCCCATAGGACAGAATGGGAAGTTTGTTTATAACATCTTATAGACAAAACTGGCTTGGGGAATTAGGTAAGAAAATAAAGTTTAGTATGCCTGAACTCAGAATCTAAAGATGCATCTTTTAGTGAAGGTGATTTTTACATTCTGTGTTTGAAAATACCACTTTTAAAAAGTAGGTATTTTCTTGCTCAGTCATCCCGTGTGCCTCTGCTGGAATGTGGATTGCCTGTCTGGGTTTTGGATGACAGAAGACTGGGGAGCAGGAGGGCTCCAGATAGTCTAGGTGGGTCAGGAAAGGGCTGAATAGACCTGGGCTGCAATGGGGGAAGGGGGAGGAGATTTCCTCGCACCTCAAAGGGCCTGGTCTGCCTCTGACAATGCCGTCTCCACCTCCTGCCAGGAAATCACACCAGAGAAGGCAGAACTGGTTCTGGCTGGGCACAGACACTCTCTGCCTAAGAGATCAAAGGATTTTGGGATATAAATATTGGGGCCCAGACCCCTGAACTTTAGAACTCTTTTGGATCAAGAAGACTGCCAAGAAGAAGAGCCGGAGAAGCTGTGAGGAGGAACTACCACTTTGCTGTGTGCTTTGCTGTGTTGGCCTGCAGTGGCTGCTTCTGTCTTGGGCAGTGAAAGGCCTGGACTGGACTTTCTGCAATCTACTTTTGTGAGTTTCTCCAAGGGCTTGAGGTAGAGCTTGCCCCCTGTTCAAGAAGTCTCAGGAACAGCAAAGACTTCAAGTTCTTCTGCCCTCAGCAGTGGGGACTGTGTGTTTTGTGCTGCAACAGAAGAAAAGCAACTCGACGATGTCAACGACGCCGCTGCCGACTCCGTGTCCCGAAGGCACCACAGAGGGCACCGCTGCAATGCCGCACCGCGAACCTGGTCTCACCGACGACGCCTGCTGACGCCGCCACCAAGCCGCTGCTCGCACCGCGACCTGTGGGCACCGCACTCCGCACCGCTTCGCTTCACGACGATGCCTTGGCACAGCAGAGGGCACCGCCGCAGTGCTGCACCGCGACCCTGGTCTCACCGACGCCGCCTGCCCACGCCGCCACTGAGCCTCTGCTCGCACCGTGCACCGCCTCGCTTCACAACGACGCCTTGGTATCCCCGACGACGCCGCTCCACGCCAAAATCTACGCCGCTGCTTGCACCGTGGTCCGAGGGCACCGCTCGTAAAGTTACAAGACGCACCGCCCTCATCCCGCACCCCAGCCTTTGCCTACCGACTCCAGCGCCATCGACTCCAGTTCGTCAGCCGACGACAGCGCTTCAGCAACGACGACGCCGCTGCTTGCACTGTGACCTGCCAGCACCGTGACGAGCACCGCCTTCATCTCGCACCGCGACCCTGGTCTCACCGACGACGCCATCTGACGCTGCCACCGAGCCGCTGCTCACACCGCGACCTGAGGGCACCGCACTGCTGCACTTCGCACCGCAGCACACGACGCCTGCCGACGCCAGCGCTCCTGACTTCAACAAAGAGGAGATCGATCTGCAACGCGTGTGACTTCGAGGGCCCCGACGACTCCTGCATCGACCTCCGGAACCGACGCCTGCGGACGCCGTGCTTTCGAAAGCACAACGAGAGGTCGCCGACGCCCTGAATTTCTAAAAGGTACTGTTTGCGGGTCTTCCCGACACCGTAGCTGGCCCGCGACGCCGCGGTCAGCCAGAACTGTGTGGATTTGTTTGCTCACGACGCCGTGATAGCCCCAGACGGAGCTATCGACATCAAGGAACTGTTTTTAAAGCATATTTTGATAACTGAAGATTTTTAAGTACTGTATTGTGGATTTTTATCGTTTTTGGTCTTGTCTTAAGTATATAAAAATATTGGATATTTTTCTAAACTGGTGTGGTGTCCTTTTGTAGTGCTTACACTGTATTACTGTTGGTTATGTGCAAATGCTTTACACACTGCCTCTAAAGATAAGCCTGACTGCTCATGCATAGCTACCAAGGGGCTGAGCAGGGGTTATTTTAGAAGTGTAACTCCCTTATCCTGACTAGAGTGGTGGTTTCTGCCTGGCTTTGGCACATGCCCTAGCCTGCCAAAAATCCCATTTCTAACACCATTGCATTGTGGGTGATAAGGGGTGGTAAATTTGTAATTTACACCACACTCCTTCCACATAGCAGTTAAGTAACTAGACATGAATTTTGCATCTCTGTCTGATACTACCTCCTTAGGAAAACCCACCCTGGAAAAGATTCCCAGGAGGGCCCTTGCCACCACAGGAGCTGTGGTAGTTCTAAGGGGAATTGCCTCTGGATACCTAGTGGCATGGTCCACCACCACCAGTATAAATCTGTGCCCAGATGCAGTTGGAGGATCCATGGGACCAACAATGTCAATCCCAACCCTCTCAAAGGGAACCCCCACCACAGGTAGTGGTATCAGGGGGGCCTTTGTAGTGCCACCTGCCTTACCACTGGCTTGACAGGTGACACAGGAGCGACAAAACTCCTTGGTGTCCTCAGACATATGAGGCCAATGAAAGTGAGGGACAATTCTGTCCCAAGTCTTGTTTTGGCCTAGGTGACCTGCTAATGGGATATCATGTGCTAGTGTCAATAGGAAGCTCCTAAACTTCAGAGGTATAACCAACCTCCTGGTGGCTCCAGGCTTGGGGTCTCTACACTCTGAGTAAAGGAGTCCATCATCCCAGTAGATCCTATGGGACCCACTAGCACTCCCAGCAGCCTCAGCAGCAGCTTGCTGTCTGAGGGGTTCAAGAGAGGGGCAGCTCAGCTGCTCCTGGCTCAGATCTGCCCTGGAAGGGCCCCCTGTCCCCAAGAACTCAACCTGAACAGGTTCAAGCTCATCTGGGACAGTTCCTTCTTCAGGACTAAGATCAGCTCCCTCAAGAGACTGATCTGGATTCTGAGGCAGGGGGGAAGACACTGCCTGAACCCTACTGCTCCTTCTCTTGGAAGGCGCCTGGTCCATTTTTCCAGGATCCAGGGCCTGTTCAGTGTTAGACATTTGTGCCTGTGACCTGGTCATAGCAAACACATCTGCAGGGATACCCAACATTTCTGCATGAGTCCTGAGTTCCACTTCAGCCCAAGCTGAAGTTTCTAAATCATTGCCCAACAAGCCTTCAACAGGGAGGTCTGCACTTACCACAACCTTCTTAGGGCCAGTTACCCCTCCCCAGGTGAAATTAACAACTGCCAAGGAATGGTCTGTCCTGACATTGCTAGCATTGGTCACTTGGTACATCTCACCAAGTATGATTTGCTCAGGAGCCACAAGATCTTTTGTCACCATTGTGACACTTGCTCCTGTGTCCCTGAATGCCAAGGCCTCTTTTCCATTTATAATAGGCTGTTGTCTGTATTTGCCCAGATTACTGGTGCTTACAAATAAGGAGGCCATATCCATGCCTCCATCACAGATCAACATAGCCTGAGTTGGAACTCTGACTAGGCCAGAGTCCATCTCAGATCCCAGGGTTAACCCTACTACACCCTTATTTGGAGCACCACCACTTGGAGCTGAACTAGGGGGAACAGTTGCCTTAGGGGCAGTGGTGGTTGGAGTTGAGTCCTTGGACTTGGTACAATCACTTGTCCAATGGGTCTTCTGTTTACAGATTTGACACCATGGCTTCTTCTTGCCTTTTCCTTTGTTTGACTGACTCCCCACCAGATGCAGATTTTTGGGGCCCTTGAGAAGACTTCTGGTCTTTACCCTTCTCCCCACCCTTATCAGAGTTTTTAGAATCTTGCTTCTTGGAGTCACCACCTTGGTTCTGAACCTTCTGCCTCACCCTGGTTCTGACCCATTTGTCTGCCTTCTGGCCCAATTCTTGGGGAGAGGTCAGATCAGAGTCCACCAGGTACTGATGCAACAGTTGATTTTGACAGTTATTAAGGATCTGCTCTCTCATGATTAAATTATACAATCCTTTGAAATCACACACCTTACTGCCAAGTAACCAGCCTTCCAGAGCCTTAGTAGCACAATCTACAAAGTCAACCCAGTCCTGAGTCTGTGCCTTCTGGGTGTCTCTGAACTTTAACCTGTATTGTTCAGTGGTTAGGCCAAACCCATCAATCAGAGCACTCTTCAGGACTTTGTAATTATCAGCATCCTCTTCTCTTACAGTGAGGAGCTTGTCTCTACCTGTGTCTGCAAAGGAGAGCCACAAGATTGCTGCCCACTGCTCCTGAGGGACCCTCTGTACCTTACAGGCCCTCTCCAGTGCAGTTATCCATTTGTGGATGTCATCCCCACTCTGGTAGGGAGGGACAATCTTGTTCAGGTTCCTATGGTCATGAGTATGTTCTCTACTCCTAGGGACACTGTAGCTGCCACCATGGGGCTCTAGCCCCAACTTCTGAGAAGCTCTCTGAAGCTCCAGGGATTCCCTATCTAAGGCCAATTGCTCTCTCTTGATTCTGAGCTTAGCTCTCTCAAACTCAAGCAGTTGGCACTTTCTCATAAGAGGACTCCCTTTTATGAGACACAGAGCTCCCTACAGATGTACCAGAATGATTAGATTCCTGAGAAGGAGATCTTGATCTTCTTGGTAAACTGTTAACCCTTCCAGGTGGGGTAAAGAGAGGTCCACTGAGGCCTCCTTCCTCACCTTCAGGAAGAATTGGATTGTCCAGGTTAGAATCATTTTGATCCTCCTGGCCAGCATCAGAGTCCAGGTCATTGAAGTTCTCACTTCCTGTCCTTTCCTCTTCTGCTCCCCACCCCCTTTGCCTACCTCATCAGACCCTGGAGTCTTTCTGAGGTCATCTAAAAGCAAAGTCTCTATGAGACGTTGGGTGTTTGGATTTTTCCCTGTCTTCAGTTTCCTAGATGTACACATGGCTCTCAATTCCTGGAATGAGAGATGGTCATACTTAGTTGGCACGGAGCCACTGGCTTCAGCCTAGAAGACATGCTAGTGTGGTGTGGTGTATGCACCTACCTACTCTAGTGGGAACTGAACTCTCTTGAGTTGGAGAAAGGGTGTGCTAGGCCCTTGACTTACCCAACTCTAAGTTCAGTAGAACTTACTTTATTCTAGTCTTGATTTATATGTACCTAAGTACCTTTAGTGGTTTTCAGTTAGTCACTCAATGAGATTATCTGGTAAAACAATAGCAAGCTTGAATCCCAACCGCTGCACACCAATGTGAGAAGTTGGCCTGGTATATGCTGTCCACTAATTAAAGTGGGCACCTTGCACCAGTCCAAACGACCCTTATTGATGATTAGGTTAAAGACAACCTTTATTGAAAGCTATCCTAGTGGTAGCTATGGAGAGCAGCCTTCAGGCTAAGTCTCGAAGGAATGTAAAGCAGCTTGTTTTACCAGTATATAACCTCCTGAATGACCAAATGAAAGGAGAACCACACCAGGTGTATATAAAATATATGTATTTATTACTAAACACTCTCTACTAACCTCTTTATGAGATTAGAGAACAAGACACACAATATTAAATCACTAGAACGACAGTAAATAGCACAATACACAGCGGGCTCCAGGGGGAGACAGAACCATATACTAAGAAAGTGGTATAAGAACCACGACTTGACTAGACACAGTGCCTAGAGCACGTAGAATCACTGGGACCCCAAAGAACCACCCAAGGTAGTGACACAGGGGACCCACGGAGGACGGGTGCAGTGTGGGAACACAGACGTGAGCTCCGTACAACTCTATGGGAAAGTCGCGGTTGGAATTTTAAAGATTAAGGACACTTGGGAGAGGACTTCAAGCAAACCCAGCTAAACATAGAAGGTTCTAAGGCCAGCACCCTTGAGAGTACTGAGGTAGCCGTGTTACCTATCCCAGAGGAGCCGGGTGCATAGGGGTAAAGTGGTGTCGGAAACCCTCGTCCTTTTCAATGGCGTGATGCGAGAAAGTACTGCTGCCGTGGAGAAGAAAAGTGTCCGTGTGATCCAAGCCTGGATCGGAGATGTGAAGAACCTGAAAGCAGAGGGGACAAAGTCTGGGTCACTTCACATGACCAGGAGCGGAGCAATCGAATGCTCACCGATGTCGGGTGCTTCAGGTGCGAAGAGGTGAAGCTTGACTCTGCAGCCACGGGGACCAGGAGATGTCTGCGACAACCACAGTCCGGATTCGAGCTTTCCCACAAAGGATGTCGAGTGCTGGGGGGTCAGTGTCCGGATTGAACACCAACAAGCCTTGGCAACTGCAACCCACGCGGTCAGAGGAAAGATGCTTCTGTGAGGACCAGCAAGGTCCTGGGGACTCCCCAAGCAATGGAGTCAGGGCACGTCTGGAGCAACCAGGGAAGCCCACTGAAAGTTAACGTTGCCTTCTCAAGAACCCACAGGCCAACAGACCAGGGATCGCGAAGGGACCTCGAGAGGAATCACAAAGTGCCAGCCCACGGAACACTCGTGGAGTGTAGGCCGGAAATCTTCAGTGGAATTACTGCTCGGGGTCAGGACTACAAGTAGCCCAAAGCACAGCTTCAGGGATCGCCAAAAAGCATATGCTGCTGCAAATGTACACGGTGCCCATGGGTACGGGTTTCACGGTCCCCCCGAGGGATACGGGCCTCAGAATAGCTGAGAGCACAGATCAACCTCGGAGACCTCGGGAACCCACCTCCTGTATTGCAGAAATCTTCGGAGTCCTTCGGGAGCTTCGTAGATGCAAACCGGTCAGATGCGTTTAGGTGCCTGCTCAGCAGGGGAGTAACTCCTTTACTCCAAGGGAGATTCTTCAGTCGTCCAGCAAAGCGTAGATCATCGAAGGTTACTTGGTTTCTGTAGCAGAGTTTAGTCCAGGTAATATCTAAAGTCCTGTAGCCAGGGGTTCCTACTTTATACCCAAGGAAGGGGTGGGACAAACTCTGGGGACCCACCTATGGGAGGGTCAGAACAGAGGGGTGGCTACACCCATGTCCTTTGTCCAGTTTCGTGCCAGAGCAGGGGCTGATAGCCCCTGCAACCGGTTTGAGCTGGCCTATGCATGAGGACACCAAATGTGCCCCCAGTGCAGACATCAACGCACTCTGAGAGTGCACCCACCCAGCCCCAATACACTAAAGCCTGTCTGGGAGGTGGTCACACCTCCCTGTGACAGGAAACCTGTTATGCCTTGCATAGTACTCTTATATCTTGCAGTTTACCAGTCCACCTGCTGCTCAACCACTGTGTGTGTTTGGAGTAGAATGTTGGGAATGCTGTGATGCGTGGAATGTTGGGTGTCTGACGGAGTGTAGTATGAGAGTTACAGATGGGCTGAGCAGCAGGCAGGCTGCTCCTGGTGGGGGCTGCTGTGGCATACGACCAAGGGCTGACTACTGGGCTAACCTACATCATTACTACCTGTTTATCCGGTCTACCTAGCTGATGTGCCTACTTACCATCTTGCTGTACAACTGGAATAAAGGTACTTAAGAACTTTACTCTGCTACCAGCGTTTATTTCTACTACAGAACATAACATATTTTGACGACGAGTTGGAGACGTACCTACTTGCCTCTACAGTTGGTCAAGTAACCAGAAGATGACATCTGCACAAGTCCACATGGTGAGAAGTAGCCACAGGTCTAACTTGCCCAGACAGCATAGAAACAACGCATCCTTAAGCATACTAAAGGCAACATATGAAGAGACTCAAGAGGTTCCATCGCAACACAGGATGCCACAAGCAACTAAAGACACAGGCACAGCATTCTCCGCAGCCCCACCAGTGTCCTGTACATCGGACAGCCCCAACAACAGCGTGCTGTACCATGTGGTTGTGCGTACACCCACAAGTCCTGCGCCTACAAGGAAAGTCCACTCCTTGAAAATGACTTCCTACGTGAGTACACATTGCATGGACGCAAACTTCAAGATTTACATGGACAGCTGTCCTGCGCCAAATCCGTCTACTGCCAGGTGTTGGCGCTACTTTGGAGGTACCTGAAGAATGACTTTGAATGATACAGGTTTCTACAACGTGTGCAGAGATCGCAACACATGGTCTTGCACAACAATAAGGTCATTCTTCAACATACATGCAGCTCTGTATAGAGTGCACATCAAGAGGTACATGGCCTGTTGGCCTGCGCAAGGTATTTATTTCCAGATGTGGGCACAACGTGGAAAGTGCCTGCATATTGTCTGTCTGCTTCCTCTCATCTACAAGGTGATACACGTCTACTTCAGGCGCAGAGATTTCTACACAAGGCCCTGCACTTCAGGTGAAGCAAGTCTGGTGTGGTGACCGTTTGGTGTATTATTGTCTTTCAACCATTCTTGTTATGGTTGCATTTGTGGACTTCTGGGGTAAGTTTACTTTTATTCATATTTGGGCCCCCAGCTGCCCCCTCGACATTTGGCAGTTCAACCGGCTCTTTCAAATTTCCTCACGAGCCTGGCATCTCGCGCTCACCTTGCGCGTGCAGCTTTTAAAAAGTGCGCATGCAGCCTTACCTTCCTCACACGACCCAGCGAAGCCGTCACTCATCCCCTGTGACGTCGGCCTTCTCCATGATGTTCTTGGGATCGTCTCCTACGTTGTGACGCCTTCGCTGCCCACGGCTACTTTGAGACATTTTGGTGCTCAGACGCACCGTGAGCCACCCTGCAGCGACGTCGACAGCGTGCCACCATCTTGTGGTTGGCGGCCATTGGTGTTTCCTCCCATCCACACTGCCGGGTTTCCAACCACGTTGCCTGCCATCCACGCTGTTGTAAACTTCTTTTTATGTTTCCTGATGAGGTAGTTTCTGCTGGAACGTCCATACCGCTTTCTCTTCACGCTGGCGTAAACTTTCACTGTGGCCTCGTGGAGTCCTTGGACAACGCAGTGTGCTATCGTCGTTTGGACATGGGTGGCACCCTCCGTTTCATGTATGTCGGAGGTATTGTCACATTGCCGTACTTTCTTCCCTTGTGTTTTCTGGCAGCCAGGTTCTCTCGTTTTTTAACCTTTGTCTTTTTTTATCTAACGGAGTCCTTTCAACTGGATGTTTGGTGCTTATTGGTCTTGTTTGATTACATGCTGCACCTAAATCGTTTTCAAGCTGCCATATGTTGCTCCTGTAGTCCTTTGCCTAGCTGTGTTTTTTTTCATGTATTACGTTCCAGCAGTGTGCCTTAATCTACCTTGCAGTGTGGTTTGGGGGCAATGTCAAATTTTTCACGTGTCTCATTTCTCAACATTTTACAGTGGGTGTGTTCTACAGTGATTGTTTTCTATGCCTTGCTCGCTTACAGAGTTAGCATTATTTGCATTATTACGTTTGAGGTGTTTTAGTTCTCAGTGTTTCAGCTTCCACATGTTTAGTTCCCTTACGCAAGGGACGCCCTAGTCTTGCCGTTAGTGGGTAGCTGTACAACATTCTCCCTTACATGAGGGATAGTCATGGGTTTAGGTACATGTCCTTCTCCCATAAAGCGTTACACGCGGCCCCTACACAGGGGTGGAACCCTTACATGGGGTATGTTCTCCCTTACATGAGGGATGGTCATGGTTTGGTTACGAGCCCCTTTCCATAGTGCGCAACACGCAGCCCCTACACAGGGGTGGGTACATGGGTACTATTCCCATTTACAGTTGGTTGTTTTGGTAACTCTCACACGGGGTGTGTTTATTGGGTACGTTCCAATCAACATTACAGTTAACCTTCACACAGGGTTGGTCAATGGGTCCTTTCCCATCTCACTACGTCACGTCCAATTCCTACACAGGGTTGGTTTGCATGGGTTGGGTCCCATCTACATTTATACAATGGACATCCATACACAGGATGTGCTTCCATGGGTGTTGGACCCATATACAGTGGCGGGGTGTTTACCTTTTGCCTTACGCAACGACATATTTAGTGGCGGGGTGTTTACCTTTTGCCTTACGCAACAACTTTTTCTCATTTTATCTTTTGGGAGAGGATGGGTTACTGTACTCAATTTTTCCGTTGTTGTATTTTATCCATTCTTTCTGCTTTGAATGGCTCATACCCTCTCGTGATGTTCACTTAATGGCACTTCCCTGGGTTTTGAACCATTCCTTACATTTGTAATTTTGCAACCTTTGCAAAATTAGTAATCTGTGCATTATGCAACAGAATGTTTTATAGTTTGGGACTAGTGTCGCGGGGTTTGTTCACCCGTTGCTATACCCCACTAATTGTCTCATTTTTATCTTCTTTTGGGAGGATGGGTTATATTGCACTCTGTATTGTATTTCTTTCTTCTCTGGTTTTATTGCTTCAGATTCTTTTGTGGTGTTTAATACTTTTATGCATCCCTGAGTTCTGAATTATTTCTTGCAAATGTACTTTTCCTTGTGTATAGTTTTCTCTTTGCATTGTTGTCTTTCTCTGGTACCAATGTCACTTTCGTTTTTCATTTTAAAAGGAGGGGGATGTGTTATGCCCTGCATAGTACTCTTATATCTTGCAGTTTACCAGTCCACCTGCTGCTCAACCACTGTGTGTGTTTGGAGTAGAATGTTGGGAATGCTGTGATGCGTGGAATGTTGGGTGTCTGACGGAGTGTAGTATGAGAGTTACAGATGGGCTGAGCAGCAGGCAGGCTGCTCCTGGTGGGGGCTGCTGTGGCATACGACCAAGGGCTGACTACTGGGCTAACCTACATCATTACTACCTGTTTATCCGGTCTACCAAGCTGATGTACCTACTTACCATCTTGCTGTGCAACTGGAATAAAGGTACTTAAGAACTTTACTCTGCTACCAGCGTTTATTTCTACTACAGAACATAACAAAACCTATTGTCAAGCCTTCCCCTGACGGAGTTTCGTCCAGCAGCAGGAGGGCAGACTCGTGTCTGTGGCTGGCAGCATCCATTTTGTGATGCCAGGGTTCTGTGAAGCTGGTACCGGATGTACCGGTGTTGTCATATTTCTCCCTCTAGGAGGGTGGAATCATACCTCCCACACCAGTTACTGGTGTGGAGGTATGTGGAGGTATGATTCCAAGGTGTTTGACACCAAACACGACATGTTTCCATGCAGCCATTCTCAAGATAGCATTTACCGCAAGGTTATAATGCACTTAAGTATATATGGTTGGCTGCATCACAAACAACCCCGGAGAATAGGTTCCGAAGGTTGCAGAGGGGCTCTGCTCATGCATGGGCACCCTCTCACATAAAGCCCAGCACCCTGCCTTCAGGATTGATAAGGCCTGCCATAGGGGTGACTGATAGGTTTATATGTGCAGTGATTAGGATAGATATAGTGAACCTATATCTAAGTAAGGGGTGCATGCACCACCTTACATAGACTGCAGTAGCAGACCTGTGGTGTCATTTTAAATGGTCTCTCAGGGGTGGCATAATACATGCTGCAGCCCCTGGGAGGCCTCTGGGGTACCTATGCCCTGGGTACATAGTATACCATATACTAGGGACTTATAAGGGTACAACACTGGAGGTAGGGATGCACACCCATTTTCTTTATTCTTCCAAACTTTTGCAATAATGTTCTTAGAACGCGTGCAACTCGGTGAGGTGCCATGCCCGAAAGGCACCTAAGTAAGAATCAATTTGTAATTTGGGGCGTCTTACGACCCAACCAAATGCACTGCTGAATATAGCCAACTCGTGGTCACGCAATTGCTCCCAATTGATACATGTATTTCATCAAATCCTTAATGTCTCAACGCTTGTTTTTCAACTAGATTTAAACAATTATTACATCCACACGCGGAATGGTATGCCAATTTTCTCGTTGTTCTAATGTTAGAGCTGGGCCATCCGAACCTCTGCAATAACATGAAAGACGCAAATTCGTCCAAGGCAGTGTTATTTTATTTCAAAACCCAATGCATTTCGGGCCACTTGTGCCCTTCGTCAGGGGTCACTAGAATGACAAATGAAACGAACACGTTTTAAAAAAACAGTTCTATCTCTGACATCAATAATATTTATACATTAATTTGCAATTTGTCTAGGTCCATCATTCAAATTTCACTGAAGTTCACGCCCCATAACCAATTCTACCATAATCATACATGCCTCTGAACAACGAGAACCTGTCAGTTCATATAAATCATTCCCCAGGTTTTTATCTTACACTCACCCGCAACTCATGAACCCATCATCTGTCGCTTCTTACTGCCAGCAAATACACTCATTTTTCCTCATTCAACGCATTCTTTCTTGCTCCCAATCATCATCTGCCACATTTTTAAACCCCTTTATCTCACACTTACACTTTCACTCTATCTCCACTCATTCAAATAAACCTCCCATGCCCTCTTACCTCCATTCACCCACAACCTCACCCTCTATGTTATACCACCCATTCAACCCACTTCTCTCAAAACTGTTACATCCAAACATTTTCTCCCGATCTGCCCCCACTTTGACCCCATGCCCACACGTTCCTATATACACTCCCATACGTCCCTCTATTATAATCGACCTTCAACTATTGACCTTATGCCCTCATGCATCACGCGCTCACTCCCTGCAGCTAAACAGTACATCCCCTCATCTCCGATACCATTCTCGATCCCTGCACGCTATCACCTACGGCCGAAATGCCGTCACCACTTTCATCCCAGTTACTGGTGTGGAGGTATGTGG
The DNA here is from genome assembly GCA_963921515.1 of Calotriton arnoldi. NCBI lineage: Eukaryota > Metazoa > Chordata > Amphibia > Caudata > Salamandridae > Calotriton > Calotriton arnoldi. Next base: position 217,167 of record CAWUFW010005054.1, on the reverse strand, counting down.
AGGTATGATTCCAAGGTGTTTGACACCAAACACGACATGTTTCCATGCAGCCATTCTCAAGATAGCATTTACCGCGAGGTTATAATGCACTTAAGTATATATGGTTGGCTGCATCACAAACAACCCCGGAGAATAGGTTCCGAAGGTTGCAGAGGGGCTCTGCTCATGCATGGGCACCCTCTCACATAAAGCCCAGCACCCTGCCTTCAGGATTGATAAGGCCTGCCATAGGGGTGACTGATAGGTTTATATGTGCAGTGATTAGGATAGATATAGTGAACCTATATCTAAGTAAGGGGTGCATGCACCACCTTACACAGACTGCAGTAGCAGACCTGTGGTGTCATTTTAAATGGTCTCAGGGGTGGCATAATACATGCTGCAGCCCCTGGGAGGCCTCTGGGGTACCTATGCCCTGGGTACATAGTATACCATATACTAGGGACTTATAAGGGTACCCCAGAATCGAATCTGGAGTGTACCTAAAGTACATGCAATAAATTTAGAGGAGAAAGCAGCTAGACTGCGGTCCTGAATGGCAGGATCCCAGTCAGACTAAGTCGAAAACAGTGAAACATCAGCAAAAAGTGGGGGTAACTATAAGAAGCAGATCCTACTCTCCTACAATGGGGACTTGGGCCATTGAATGGCTCTGAGAGGGGGGCTATGCGCCCCCTCCCGATTTTGTAAGTTGCCATCCCGGGGGGTGGGTTCCCCGGGGCCTTTTCAGTCTCAGGAGGTTGGGCCACAGGTCCCCCTTTCCCTTTATGACAATGTCGCCCTCATGGGATGGCGTCCCCGGGGCCTATAAGAGGCTTGGGGAGGGGTGCCACACGCCCCCCTCCACTAAATATTTAAATATGCCACTCCCGCTGGCCCATTTCACCTCAGATTTTCGCAAAATTACAAATAAAACGTTTTGGTCTGGCGGGTGGGGGTGCCCTCAGGGAACCAGGATTAGGGGGCAGGGTACACTCACCCCTCTATATCTGTGCCTAGCTGCTATCTCACCATGGGAATGGACGAACATGATTGATATCATCCTTATGGGTGCACACATCTTTCTGTACCTGTGCACCACTACCGTAGGCCCCAAGGTTGAAACAATCACCCATCTGTACCGGTACATCACTGCTGTCACCACCAGGTGTATGAACACTCACCCTTCTCTGCTTGTACATCGCTACTCTCACCCCAAGATATAGGACACTGCTCTCGCCCCAGGTGTATGAACACTCACCCTCTGTACCTGTGCCTCCCTGCTCTCACTCCCAGGTGTATGAACACTTATCTCTCTGTACCAGTGCAACACTGCTCTCAATCTCAGTGGCTGGACACTCACCCCTCTGTACCTGTGCATCACTGCTCTCACCCCAGATGAATGCACAATCACCCTTCTGTACCTGTGCATCACTGCTTTCACCACCAGGTGTAAGAACACTCACCCTTCTCTGCTTGTACATCGCCACTCTCACCCCAAGATATAGAACACTGCTCTCACTCCCAGCTGTATGAACACTCACCCCACTGTACCTGTGCATCACTGCTCTCACTCCCAGGTGTATGAACACTCACCCCTCTGTACCTGTGCATCACTGCTCTCACCCCAGATGAATGCACAATCACCCTTCTGTACCTGTGCATCACTGCTTTCACCACCAGGTGTATGAACACTCACCCTTCTCTGCTTGTACATCGCTACTCTCACCCCAAGATATAGGACACTGCTCTCGCCCCAGGTGTATGAACACTCACCCTCTGTACCTGTGCCTCCCTGCTCTCACTCCCAGGTGTATGAACACTTATCTCTCTGTACCAGTGCAACACTGCTCTCAATCTCAGTGGCTGGACACTCACCCCTCTGTACCTGTGCATCACTGCTCTCACCCCAGATGAATGCACAATCACCCTTCTGTACCTGTGCATCACTGCTTTCACCACCAGGTGTAAGAACACTCACCCTTCTCTGCTTGTACATCGCCACTCTCACCCCAAGATATAGAACACTGCTCTCACTCCCAGCTGTATGAACACTCACCCCACTGTACCTGTGCATCACTGCTCTCACTCCCAGGTGTATGAACACTCACCCCTCTGTACCTGTGCATCACTGCTCTCACCCCAGATGAATGAACACTCATCCCTCTCTACTTGTGCATCACTGCTCTCACTCCCAAGTGTAAAAACACTCACCCCTCTGTACCTGTGCATCACTGCTCTCACCCACAGGTGTATGAACACTCACCCCTCTGTACCTGTGCATCTCTGCTCTCACCCCAGATGAATGAACACTCGCCCCTCTGTACCTGTGCATCACTGCTCCCACTCCCAAGTGTATAAACTCTCACCCCTCTCTACATGTGCCTCCCTGCCATCACTCCCAGGTGTATGAACACTCACCCCTCTGTACCTGTGCATCACTGCTCTCACCCCTAGGTGTATGAACACTCGTCCCTCTGTACCTGTGCCTCACTGCTCTTACTCCCAGGTGTATGAACACACCTCTCTGTACCTCTGCATCACTGCTGTCGCTCCCAGGTGTATGAGGCCACCGAAGTCATCTGCGGCGTTCCACAAGGATCTTCACTCAGTCCAACCCTCTTCAACGTCTACATGAGCCCCCTCGCAGCCATCGCACGCCAACACAACCTCAACATCATCTCCTACGCCGACGACACCCAGCTGATCCTCTCCCTCACCAACGACCCCACCACCGCCAGAGCCAACCTACACGACGGGATGAGAGACGTCGCCGACTGGATGAGGAACAGCCGCCTTAAACTGAACTCAGACAAGACGGAAGTCCTCATCCTGGGCTCATCACCCTCCGCCTGGGACGACTCTTGGTGGCCCCCGGCCCTGGGCACCGCGCCCAAGCCAACGGACCACGCACGCAACCTGGGCTTCATCCTGGACTCCTCCCTGTCGATGACCAGACAAGTCAACGCCGTCTCATCTTCGTGCTTCAACACCCTGCGCATGCTCCGCAAGATCTTCAGATGGATCCCCACTGAAACCAGGAAGACCGTCACCCAGGCCCTCGTCACCAGCCGACTGGACTATGGGAACACCCTCTACGCCGGAACCACAGCCAAACTTCAAAAAAGACTCCAGCGCATCCAGAACGCCTCCGCACGACTCATCCTGGACATCCCCCGACACAGCCACATCACCGGACACCTGAAAGACCTGCACTGGCTCCCCGTCAGCAAGAGAATCACGTTCAGACTCCTCACCCACGCACACAAGGCCCTCCACGACCTGGGCCCCAAGTACCTCAACGACCGCATGACCTTCTACACGCCCACCCGCCAGCTACGATCAACCAGCCACGCCCTCGCCACCGTACCACGCATCCGCAGAGCCACCGCCGGAGGAAGATCCTTCTCCTACCTGGCAGCCAAGACCTGGAACTCCCTCCCCACTCACCTTCGGCGAACCCAGGACCATCTCTCCTTCAGGAAGCAGCTCAAGACCTGGCTGTTCGAGCAGTAACTTACCCCCTCCCCCAGCGCCTTGAGACCCTCCCGGGTGAGTAGCGCACTCTATAAATGCCGTGATTGATTGATTGATTGAACACTCACCCCTCTCTACCTGTGCATCACTGCTCTTACTCCCAGGTGTATGAACACTCACCCCTCTGTACCTCTGCATCACTGCTCTCGCCCCAGGTGTATGAACACTCACCCTCTGTACCTGTGCATCACTGCTCTCACTCCCAGGTGTATGAACACTTATCTCTCTGTTCCAGTGCAACACTGCTCTCAATCTCAGTGGCTGGACGCTCACCCCTCTGTATCTATGTATCACTCCTCTCGTCCCCAGGCATGTGAACACTCACCCCTCTGTACCTGTTCATCACTGCTCTCACTCTCAGATGTAAAAACACTCACCCCTCTGTACCTGTGCATCAATGCTCTCACTCCCAATTGTGGGAACACTCACCCCTCTGTACCTGTGCATCACTGCCCTCACTCCCAGTGGTTTGAACACTCACCCCTCTCTACCTGTGCATCACTGCTCTCACTCCCAGGTGTATGAACACTCACCCCTCTGTACCTGTGCCTCACTGCTCTCACTCCCAAGTGTAAAAACACTCACCCGTCTGTACCTGTGCATTACTGCTCTCGCTCCCAGGTGTAAAAACACTCACCCCTCTGTACCTGTGCATCACTGCTCTCACCCCAGATGAATGAACACTCATCCCTCTGTACCTGTGCATCACTGCTCTCACCCCAGATGAATGAACACTCATCCCTCTGTACCTGTGCATCACTGCTGTCGCTCCCAGGTACATGAACACTCACCCCTCTGTACCTGTGCATCACTGCTCTCACTCACAGGTGTATGAACACTCACCGTCTGTCCCTGTGCATCACTGCTCTCGCTCTCAATGCCTGGACACTCACCCCTCTGTACCTGTGTGTTAGAAACGGGGTAGCGTGGTGCGGAGCGGGTAGGCCAAACTCGGAGGCATTGTGTAAAGCATCTGCGCAGCACACTCACAAGCGACACACTGGACACGCTACAAAAGAGACTCCACACCAGGTTGCATGAAAATAACTTGTGTATTATACAACACATTAGAATGCAATCACAGGTACAGGTCTAACGTGCCAGCCGGCACTGGGTAGTAAATCACAGGGGGACTATTTACAGGGCAGGGTCAATCGGGCCGCTGCCGGAACCATCAGAAATGCATAAGTAAATCATACATAACGCACAACCAGTAACTACTGGCGAAATACTGTACTAGATCCTGTAACGTAAAACATGGGACACCTAAATCATATCAGGCAGGAATCTCATTAGCATAAATGCATGGTTGCAGTGGGCATAACCTGGGGCATCACATTGAACCTGCACATTAGGCATCCTTACATTAACCTGAGGCCCAAAAACGTTCCCAGACATGAATCATGAATCACAGGCCTGTTAGGCATGAAAGCATATTAGGCACAATCATAGGCATAAAATCAGCACTGCCAACCTGAGGGAAAAGCATTAGGTATCATCCTAGGTACAAATGCATTATGCAACCATATTATGCAATAAATCATATGGGGCAATAGGCCTCGCCAGCATAAACACAGTTCACCCCAATCGGGGGCACAACACCCTGAGACTGGCCCCAGGCCAACTGGGCACTGGCACTCCTGCGCCCTTACTCTCTACTGGGAACATGGCGCTGGCACCCCTGTTCCCCGAGTCCCCCACTGGGACTCGTCACAACAGATTGCGCCCACGTTGCAGCTGCCCCCTGTCAGGCGGGGCAGCCGGGGAGTCAGCACGGGCCCTCACGGTGCCCTAAGCACTACCACAGGGGGCGGGCACCGACCATGTGCCCCGATACACCCCTCACTCAGTGTACCACAGGACCCCACTCACCGGCAGTCCGGGGCCTCTCTGGGTGTCTCTGCAGTCTCCGGGCACCGGCAATGTGCCCCGACAGGTCCCACTGCTGGGATCTCTCCTCCGTCCTCAGCGGAGCCTTCTCCTCATCAGCAGCGCGGAGGGGCAGGCACCGACAAAGTGCCTCGGGCCCCCTCCGCCGCAGGACTCCTCCTTGCCTCAGCTGCTGCCACGGGGCTCTCACCATGCACGGGAGTAAAGTTGCAGCGCTAAGTCCAGGAATGCAGGACTAAGAGTCCTGGGGGCTGGAAAACAGTTGTAGCACTTCACGAGGCGCTAGACAGCAAGCGGAGCACAGTCAAGGCGAATATAGCACTCTGGCAGCACAGCGCTGCAGGACCCACGCACCTTCTTCTCCTGGGCAGGGGCTGGAGGCAGCGCTCACGAGGCGCTAGATGGCTCACAGTCCCAGGGTCTCACCCGAGGGAGTAGCGCCCACGCTCCTCACCTCCTTGGAGTGCAGGCAAACAGATGATAGCGCTCACGAGGCGCTAGGGGGACATGCAGGGGAATTCCCTCACCAGACGTCAGCTGCAGGATCCACGCTCCTCCTCTCTTTGGGGATGGAGATATAGCGCTTTGACAGCACCTCGCTGCAGGCGTCAGCTCCTCCTCTGGCAATCAGGAAAATAGTGCCTCCCAGGCGCTAGGGAGCTGGCGAGGATCCAGAGTCCCACACAAGGAAGAAGTGCCCACACTCCTCACCTCCTTGGAATGCAGGCATTCAAAGTGTAGCGCTCACGGGCGCTAGGGGCCAGGAGACAGTTAATGCAGGGCGAGATCAGCAGGCAGTAGGGCAGCTCACCAGACCTGAAGCAGCAGTTCCTAGGAACAGTCATCCTCCATTACGATGGCCATCCTGCTAGCGCAGCAGTCTCCACTCCAGCAGAGTCTCTCACTAGCCCTGTGGACAGCAGAGGGGTACAGATGGGCTCAGGGGCCAGCACACAGGCCCTTGCGGCGGTACCTCCTGGCAGAGTGTCCCCTCTCAATAAAGTCCACGCTCAGTCTGTCACATGGAGGCACAGCCCCCCTATATAAACCCTTCACCCCACCTACCAGAAAGGGCCAGAAGCTTCTAGAAGGCTCTCTGGTAATCCGGTCCCAACTGGTTTTGGGGGAGGTGTAGAGCACCCTGCCTGCCAGGCTTCCCTCCAAAAGCTGGGGGTCCTGGGAGACAGACAACTAGACCGCCAACCCACCTCAGGCAGGCGGCACAAAGCACACAGCAATGGCGTCCATTTTAAAAGTGACATTTCCTTCCCTGGTGAAAATAAACCTCTGCACACCATGGTGCAGCACTCAATCACGCACATACAGCAAAAAGGGTAGGGGGGAAAGACGAAAAAGTTCGGGATGACCCTGCAAGTAGGACCAAGTCCAACATGACCCCCTCCCAGCCAAAAGCCAGGGTAGACCAATCAATGCCTTGATGGGCTTCCCTGCTTGGGGCGAGAAAACATGGACGCGGGCCCGCAACTGCAGGGGCACCCGCAGGTTCTCCGCCATTCTGGAACCCGGTGGTTCCCTCTGTCAACACTCCCTGGACCAACTAACCCACCCCACTGGCACTCTCTAGTCGGTTGCGGCAAGGACCGGCCCCTAGGCCATCCAGATGTCTCTGGCCCTTGTTGTCTCACAGAGTGGGGGGCAGTAGCCCCAGGCCCATAGTACCCGTTGGCCACTCTAATTCTCCTCCGTGCAGTGCCAAACTGCCACTGGTCCTCCCACCTAGGGTCCGCACCCTCAGGTTGACCAGCAGTCCAGGGCGAGGCTCTCCTCCCCCTACCTCTCCTTCTGGGGGTTCCGCCCTCTCCTCCTATGCGGGGCACCCTCAGAACACTACTCTCTCACTCGTCCAGGGCCGTGACCCTGCACATGATCCACCAACCCAGGGTCTAAACCCTTAGGTTGAACCGGTGCCAGAGGCGAGTCCTCCCTCCCTCTGCACCCCCTCCCAGAGTTCCGCACCCTCCCAACTGGAGTAGTACCCCTGGAAGACAACTCCGGGGGGACACTGCTTACAGACGTCCCTCCCGCCAGGTCAGGCAATATCTGAACCGGGCCTCCCAACCCAGGATCGAAGCCCTGTGGTTGAGCCAGTGCCAGAGGCGAGTCCGTCCTCCCTCTGCACCCCCTTCCAGAGTTCCGCACCCTCCCACCTGGAGAAGTACCCCTGGAAGTCAAACTGGTAGGGACACTGCTTACAGACATCCCTCCCGCCAGGTCAGGCAGTCCCTGTCCCTGGCATCCCAGCCCAGGATCTAAACCCTGTGACTGAGCAGCCACCCGAACCACTGGAGCTCTGATTACAGACGCCCCGGGTTCTCCTGACACTAGGGGATCCCCCTCAGTGGACGGCCCATCAGGACAGCCCAGGCTCCCAACCTGGGGTTCCCTTATGGAACTCTCCAGGCCCTGAGACTGTGGTTGGGGCACCTCGGGACACCTCCCCGTCTCACTCCTTCTTGTAGATAGGACGTGAGGCCCTACAACCCTCCCACTACACTGGGACGTAGTTGGGCTATTTTGCACCTCTCCCACCTCGCTGGGTTGGAAGATCCCTGCACCATTCCCTTCAGGATCACTCCCCACTGCCCTCTCAGGCTCTCTGGCACCCACCCAAAGGTCTGCCTCCCGTGCAAGCTCCCTGGGATCGGAGAGCCCACGGTCAAACAGGTGGTGGCGCAACCTTGGGAAACAATTTCTGAGCATGTGCTCCCTGATAATTACATGGAACAGCCCTTCCCAATCATTCACCGCGCTACCCACCATCCAATCCTCCAGTGCAGTCCAACACACCTCCACAAACTCCTCCCAGGACTGGTGAGCCAGTTTTCCACTGCCCTTGAACTCCAACCTGTCCCCCTCTTCCTGGGAATCAGGCACTGTCTTCCGGGCTCTGGGAGTGGGACTCCCTACACTGGATTCACTCTCGCTGCCACCACTGGATCCCACCCTCACTGGTGAATCCAGACCACAGAAACCACTCTCAGGGGACAACCTACCCACCTGAGCTAGTCTCTCCCAGGCGAAGGCCCTTTCAGCCTCAGCCATCCTTTCCTGTGCAAGGACCTTTCCGGTCTCCAGCTTTTTCTCTTGCACCCTCAGCTGTGCTATCTCCTTGGCGTGCTCTAACCGGAGCTTCTCCAAAGCCAGCTGATGCTCCCTTTCTTCCCTCCTATCTACCCACTCTTCTGGGGACAGGGAAAGGGATGGGGCAGTGCCCCTGACACTGGACCCAGCACGGGACTCCCTGTCTATGAGGTCTTCCCTACTTACTGGTGTCCCCGCCCTGTCATTTTGTACCTCCTGTCCAGGATCCTTAGGGCCACCCTCTCGGCATGCGGCCAGGGCCCTCTCCTCCTCATAGTGCTCCCGGTCCCATTCATCCTTTTGCCATTGAATCAGGAATCCCTGAAGGACTGGCTTGGTGTCCGACCCACTCACTACTATGTCTCTCTCCTCACAGAACCCCCTCAATTCCAACACACTGTACTTAAACAGACTGTCAAAATCAAAGGCAGATTCCATTTTGGCAAGACACTAAGACACAGTGCAAGACAAGGGACCTAGGTGCAAGAGCTGCCACAGGAGTGCGCAATTCAAAATGACATTTTCAGGGCGAAACAAAATCAGCAAAAATAATCCCCAAAACCTGTGATTATCCTACATGCAGAATTTGTAGTGCAACCAGCTGTCTCTGTGGTACTGCGCAAACACAAGTCCTATCCCACCGCTGAACACCAATGTTAGAAATGGGGTAGCGTGGTGCGGAGCGGGTAGGCCAAACTCGGAGGCATTGTGTAAAGCATCTGCGCAGCACACTCACAAGCGACACACTGGACACGCTACAAAAGAGACTCCACACCAGGTTGCATGAAAATAACTCGTGTATTATACAACACATTAGAATGCAATCACAGGTACAGGTCTAACGTGCCAGCCGGCACTGGGTAGTAAATCACAGGGGGACTATTTACAGGGCAGGGCCAATCGGGCCGCTGCCGGAACCATCAGAAATGCATAAGTAAATCATACATAACGCACAACCAGTAACTACTGGCGAAATACTGTACTAGATCCTGTAACGTAAAACATGGGACACCTAAATCATATCAGGCAGGAATCTCATTAGCATAAATGCATGGTTGCAGTGGGCATAACCTGGGGCATCACATTGAACCTGCACATTAGGCATCCTTACATTAACCTGAGGCCCAAAAACGTACCCAGACATGAATCACAGGCCTGTTAGGCATGAAAGCATATTAGGCACAATCATAGGCATAAAATCAGCACTGCCAACCTGAGGGAAAAGCATTAGGTATCATCCTAGGTACAAATGCATTATGCAACCATATTATGCAATAAATCATATGGGGCAATAGGCCTCGCCAGCATAAACACAGTTCACCCCAATCGGGGGCACAACACCCTGAGACTGGCCCCAGGCCAACTGGCCTCTCTCAGGGGCTCAAATGCCCTATGTCCCGCAAAGTCAGGGCTGGCTGCAAGGGTAGCGAAAACAAAGGTGCGCGAAACCGGCCTAAACGTAGCAGCTGCCCACTACTTGCTGGGGAGTCAGCACGGGCCCTCACGGTGCCCTAAGCACTACCACAGGGGGCGGGCACCGACCATGTGCCCCGATACACCCCTCACTCAGTGTACCACAGGACCCCACTCACCGGCAGTCCGGGGCCTCTCTGGGTGTCTCTGCAGTCTCCGGGCACCGGCAATGTGCCCCGACAGGTCCCACTGCTGGGATCTCTCCTCCGTCCTCAGCGGAGCCTTCTCCTCATCAGCAGTGCGGAGGGGCAGGCACCGACAACGTGCCTCAGGCCCCCTCCGCCGCAGGACTCCTCCTTGCCTCAGCTGCTGCCACGGGGCTCTCACCATGCACGGGAGTAAAGTTGCAGCGCTAAGTCCAGGAATGCAGGACTAAGAGTCCTGGGGGCTGGAAAACAGTTGTAGCACTTCACGAGGCGCTAGACAGCAAGCAGAGCACAGTCAAGGCGAATATAGCACTCTGGCAGCACAGCGCTGCAGGACCCACGCACCTTCTTCTCCTGGGCAGGGGCTGGAGGCAGCGCTCACGAGGCGCTAGATGGCTCACAGTCCCAGGGTCCCACCCGAGGGAGTAGCGCCCATGCTCCTCACCTCCTTGGAGTGCAGGCAAACAGATGATAGCGCTCACGAGGCGCTAGGGGGACATGCAGGGGAATTCCCTCACCAGACGTCAGCTGCAGGATCCACGCTCCTCCTCTCTTTGGGGATGGAGATATAGCGCTTTGACAGCACCTCGCTGCAGGCGTCAGCTCCTCCTCTGGCAATCAGGAAAATAGTGCCTCCCAGGCGCTAGGGAGCTGGCGAGGATCCAGAGTCCCACACAAGGAAGAAGTGCCCACACTCCTCACCTCCTTGGAATGCAGGCATTCAAAGTGTAGCGCTCACGGGGCGCTAGGGGCCAGGAGACAGTTAATGCAGGGCGAGATCAGCAGGCAGTAGGGCAGCTCACCAGACCTGAAGCAGCAGTTCCTAGGAACAGTCATCCTCCATTACGATGGCCATCCTGCTAGCGCAGCAGTCTCCACTCCAGCAGAGTCTCTCACTAGCCCTGTGGACAGCAGAGGGGTACAGATGGGCTCAGGGGCCAGCACACAGGCCCTTGCGGCGGTACCTCCTGGCAGAGTGTCCCCTCTCAATAAAGTCCACGCTCAGTCTGTCACATGGAGGCACAGCCCCCCTATATAAACCCTTCACCCCACCTACCAGAAAGGGCCAGAAGCTTCTAGAAGACTCTCTGGTAATCCGGTCCCAACTGGTTTTGGGGGAGGTGTAGAGCACCCTGCCTGCCAGGCTTCCCTCCAAAAGCTGGGGGTCCTGGGAGACAGACAACTAGACCGCCAACCCACCTCAGGCAGGCGGCACAAAGCACACAGCAATGGCGTCCATTTTAAAAGTGAGATTTCCTTCCCTGCTGAAAATAAACCTCTGCACACCATGGTTCAGCACTCAATCAAGCACATACAGCAAAAAGGGTAGGGGGAAAGGCGAAAAAGTTCGGGATGACCCTGCAAGCAGGGCCAAGTCCAACACTGTGCATCAATGCTCTCGCTCCCAGGTGTATGAACCCTCACCCCTCTGTACCTGTGCCTCACTGCTCTCACTCTCAATGCCTGGACATTCACCCCTCTGTACCTGTGCATCACTGATCTCGCTCCTAGGTGTATGAACACCCACCCCTCTGTACCTGTGCATCACTGCTCTCACCCATAGGTGTATGAACAGTCGTCCCTCTGTACCTGTGCCTCACTGCTCTTACTCCCAGGTGTATGAACACTCACCCCTCTTTACCTGTGCATCACTGCTCTTACTCCCAGGTGTCTGAACACTCACCCCTCTGTACCTGTACATCACTGCTCTCACCGCGAGGTGTAAAAACACTCACCCCTCTGTACCTGTGCATCACTGCTCTCGCTCTCAATGCCTGGACACTCACCCCTCTGTACCTGTGCATCACTGCTCTCGCTCCCAGGTGTATGAACACTCACCCCTCTGTACCTGTGCACCACTGCTCTCGCTCTCAATGCCTGGACACTCACCCCTCTGTACCTGTGCATCACTGCTCTCAACCCCAGGTGTATGAACACTCACCCCTCTGTACCTGTGCAGCACTGCTCTCGCTCCCAGCTGTATGAACACTCGCCCCTCTGTACCTGTGCCTCACTGCTCTTACTCCCAGGTGTCTGAACACTCACCCCTCTGTACCTGTGCATCATTGCTCTCACTCCCAGGTGTATGAACACTCACCCCTCTGTACATGTGCATCACTGCTCTCGCCCCCAGGTGTATGAACACTCACCCCTCTGTACCTGTGCATCACTGCTCTCACCCCTAGGTGTATGAACACTCGCCCCTCTGTACCTGTGCCTCATTGCTCTTACTCCCAGGTACATGAAAACTCACTCCTCTGTACCTGTGCATCACTGCTCTCGCTCCCAGCTGTATGAACACTCACCCCTCTTTACCTGTGCATCACTGCTTTTACTCCCAGGTGTCTGAACACTCACCCCTCTGTACCTGTGCATCACTGCTGTCTCTCCCAGGTGTATGAATACTCACCCCTCTGTACCTGTGTATCACTGGTCTCACCGCGAGGTGTATGAACACTCACCCGTCTGTACCTGTGCCTCACTGCTCTCACCCAGAGATGTATGAACACTCACCCCTCTGTACCTGAGCCTCACTGCACTCACCCAGAGGTGTATGAACACTCACCCCTTTGTCCCTGTGCATCACTGCTCTCGCTCGCAGGTGTATGAATACTCACCCCTCTTTACCTGTGCATCACTGCTCTTACTCCCCGGTGTCTGAACACTCACCCCTCTGTACCTGTGCATCACTGCTGTCGCTCCCAGGTGTATGAACACTCACCCCTCTGTACCTGTGCATCACTGCTCTCACCGCGGGGTGTATGAACACTCATCCCTCTGTACCTGTGCATCACTGCTATTGCTCCCAGGTACATGAACACTCACCCCTTTGTACCTATGCATCACTGCTCTCACTCCCAGGTGTATGAACACTCACCCCTCTGTACCTGTGCATCACTGCTCTCACTCACAGGTGTATGAACACTCATCCGTCTGTCCCTGTGCATCACTGCTCTCGCTCTCAATGCCTGGACACTCACTCCTCTGTACTTGTGCATCACTGCTCTCGCTCCCAGGTGTATGAACACTCACCCCTCTGTACCTGTGCCTCACTGCTCTCGCTCTCAATGCCTGGACACTCACCCCTCTGTACCTGTGCATCACTGCTCTCAACCCCAGGTGTATGAACACTCACCCCTCTGTACCTGTGCAGCACTGCTCTCGCCCCCAGGTGTATGAACACTCGCCCCTCTGTACCTGTGCCTCACTGCTCTTACTCCCAGGTGTCTGAACACTCACCCCTCTGTACCTGTGCATCACTGCTCTCGCTCCCAGGTGTATGAACACCCAACCCTCTGTACCTGTGCATCACTGCTCTCACAGCAAGGTGTATAAACACTCACCCGTCTGTACCTGTGCCTCACTGCTCTCACCCAGAGGTGTATGAACACTCACCCCTCTGTACCTGAGCCTCACTGCACTCACCCAGAGGTGTATGAACACTCACCCCTTTGTCCCTGTGCATCACTTCTCTCACCCCTCGGTGTATGAACACTTACCCCTCTGTACCTCTGCATCACTGCTCTCACCCCTAGGTGTATGAACACTCACCCCTCTGTACCGCTTCATCACTGCTCTCACCCCTAGGTGTATGAACACTCACCCCTCTGTACCTGTGCATCACTGCTCTCACCGCGAGGTGTAAAAACACTCACCCCTCTGTACCTGTGCATCACTGCTCTCAGTCTCAGTGGCTTAACACTCACCCCTCTGTACCTGTGCATCACTGCTCTCACCCCAGATGAATGAATGCTCATCCCTCTGTACCTGTGCATCACTGCTGTCGCTCCCAGGTACATAAACACTCACCCCTCTGTACCTGTGCATCACTGCTCTCACTCACAGGTGTATGAGCACTCATCCGTCTGTCCCAGTGCATCACTGCTCTCGCTCTCAATGCCTGGACACTCACCCCTCTGTACTTGTGCATCACTGCTCTCGCTCCCAGGTGTATGAACACTCACCCCTCTGTACCTGTGCCTCACTGCTCTCGCTCTCAATGCCTGGACACTCACCCCTCTGTACCTGTGCATCACTGCTCTCGCTCCCAGGTGTATGAACACTCACCCCTCTGTACCTGTGCACCACTGCTCTTGCTCTCAATGCCTGGACACTCACCTCTCTGTACCTGTGCATCACTGCTCTCAACCCCAGGTGTATGAACACTCACCCCTCTGTACCTGTGCAGCACTGCTCTCGCCCCCAGGTGTATGAACACTCGCCCCTCTGTACCTGTGCCTCACTGCTCTTACTCCCATGTGTCTGAACACTCACCCCTCTGTACCTGTGCATCACTGCTCTCACTCCCAGGTGTATGAACACTCACCCCTCTGTACATGTGCATCACTGCTCTCGCCCCCAGGTGTATGAACACTCACCCCTCTGTACCTGTGCATCACTGCTCTCACCCCTAGGTGTATGAACACTCACCCCTCTGTACCTGTGCCTCATTGCTCTTACTCCCAGGTACATGAACACTCACTCCTCTGTACCTGTGCATCACTGCTCTCGCTCCCAGCTGTATGAACACTCACCCCTCTTTACCTGTGCATCACTGCTTTTACTCCCAGGTGTCTGAACACTCACCCCTCTGTACCTGTGCATCACTGCTGTCTCTCCCAGGTGTATGAATACTCACCCCTCTGTACCTGTGCATCACTGCTCTCACCGCGAGGTGTATGAACACTCACCCGTCTGTACCTGTGCCTCACTGCTCTCACCCAGAGATGTATGAACACTCACCCCTCTGTACCTGAGCCTCACTGCACTCACCCAGAGGTGTATGAACACTCACCCCTTTGTCCCTGTGCATCACTGCTCTCGCTCGCAGGTGTATGAATACTCACCCCTCTTTACCTGTGCATCACTGCTCTTACTCCCAGGTGTCTGAACACTCATCCCTCTGTACCTGTGCATCACTGCTGTCGCTCCCAGGTGTATGAACACTCACCCCTCTGTACCTGTGCATCACTGCTCTCACCGCGGGGTGTATGAACACTCATCCCTCTGTACTTGTGCATCACTGCTCTCACTCACAGGTGTATGAACACTCATCCGTCTGTCCCCGTGCATCACTGCTCTCGCTCTCAATGCCTGGACACTCACCCCTCTGTCCTTGTGCATCACTGCTCTCGCTCCCAGGTGTATGAACACTCACCCCTCTGTACCTGTGCCTCACTGCTCTCGCTCTCAATGCCTGGACACTCACCCCTCTGTACCTGTGCATCACTGCTCTCGCTCCCAGGTGTATGAACACTCACCCATCTGTACCTGTGCACCACTGCTCTCGCTCTCAATGCCTGGACACTCACCCCTCTGTACCTGTGCATCACTGCTCTCAACCCCAGATGTATGAACACTCACCCCTCTGTACCTGTGCAGCACTGCTCTCGCCCCCAGGTGTATGAACACTCGTCCCTCTGTACCTGTGCCTCACTGCTCTTACTCCCAGGTGTATGAACAATCACCCCTCTGTACATGTGCATCACTGCTCTCACCCCTAGGTGTATGAACACTCGTCCCTCTGTACCTGTGCCTCACTGCTCTTACTCCCAGGTGTATGAACACTCACCCCTCTGTAAATGTGCATCACTGCTCTCACTCCCAGGTGTATGAACACTCACCCCTCTGTACATGTGCATCACTGCTCTTACTCCCAGGTGTATGAACACTCACCCCTCTGTAAATGTGCATCACTGCTCTCACTCCCAGGTGTATGAACAATCACCCCTCTGTACATGTGCATCACTGCTCTCACCCCTAGGTGTATGAACACTCGCCCCTCTGTACCTGTGCCTCATTGCTCTTACCCCTAGGTGTATGAACACTCGCACCTCTGTACCTGTGCCTCACTGCTCTTACTCCCAGGTACATGAACACTCACTCCTCTGTACCTGTGCATCACTGCTCTCGCTCCCAGGTGTCTGAACACTCACCCCTCTGTACCTGTGCATCACTGCTCTCGCTCCCAGCTGTATGAACACTCACCCCTCTGTACCTGTGCATCACTGCTCTCACCCCTAGGTGTATGAACACTCGCACCTCTGTACCTGTGCCTCACTGCTCTTACTCCCAGGTACATGAACACTCACTCCTCTGTACCTGTGCATCACTGCTCTCGCTCCCAGGTGTCTGAACACTCACCCCTCTGTACCTGTGCATCACTGCTCTCGCTCCCAGCTGTATGAACACTCACCCCTCTTTACCTGTGCATCACTGCTCTTACTCCCAGGTGTCTGAACACTCACCCCTCTGTACCTGTGCATCACTGCTCTCACCGCGAGGTGTATGAACACTCACCCGTCTGTACCTGTGCCTCACTACTCTCACCCAGAGATGTATGAACACTCACCCCTCTGTACCTGAGCCTCACTGCACTCACCAAGAGGTGTATGAACACTCACCCCTTTGTCCCTGTGCATCACTGCTCTCGCTCCCAGGTGTATGAATACTCACCCCTCTTTACCTGTGCATCACTGCTCTTACTCCCAGGTGTCTGAACACTCACCCCTCTGTACCTGTGCATCACTGCTGTCGCTCCCAGGTGTGTGAACACTCACCCCTCTGTACCTGTGCATCACTGCTCTCACCGCGAGGTGTATGAACAGTCACCCGTCTGTACCTGTGCCTCACTACTCTCACCCAGAGATGTATGAACACTCACCCTTCTGTACCTGAGCCTCACTGCACTCACCAAGAGGTGTATGAACACTCACCCCTTTGTCCCTGTGCATCAGTGCTCTCGCTCCCAGGAGTATGAATACTCACCCCTCTTTACCTGTGCATCACTGCTCTTACTCCCAGGTGTCTGAACACTCACCCCTCTGTACCTGTGCATCACTGCTGTCGCTCCCAGGTGTATGAACACTCACCCCTCTGTACCTGTGCATCACTGCTCTCACCGCAGGGTGTATGAACACTCATCCCTCTGTACCTGTGCATCACTGCTCTCACTCACAGGTGTATGAACACTCACCCCTCTGTACCTGTGCATCACTGCTCTCGTCCACAGGTGTATGAACACTCACCCCTCTGTACCTGTGCATCACTGCTCTCACCGCGAGGTGTATGAACACTCACCCCTCTGTACCTCTGCATCACTACTCTCACTCCCAGGTGTATGAACACTCACCCCTCTGTACCTCTGCATCACTGCTCTCACCCCTAGGTGTATGAACACTCACCCCTCTGTACCTCTGCATCACTGCTCTCACCCCTAGGTGTATGAACACTCACCCCTCTGTACCGCTGCATCACTGCTCCCACTCCAAGGTGTATGAACACTCACCCCTCTGTACCTGTGCATCACTGCTCTCACCGCGAGGTGTATGAACACTCACCCGTCTGTACCTGTGCCTCACTGCTCTCACCCAGAGGTGTATGAACACTCACCCCTTTGTCCCTGTCCATCACTGCTCTCGTCCACAGGTGTATGAACACTCACCCCTCTGTACCTCTGCATCACTTCTCTCACCCCTAGGTGTATGAACACTCACCCCTCTGTACCTCTGCATCACTGCTCTCACCCCTAGGTGTATGAACACTCACCCCTCTGTACCTCTGCATCACTGCTCTCACTCCAAGGTGTATGAACACTCACCCCTCTGAACCTGTGCATCACTACTCTCACTCCCAGGTGTATGAACACTCACCCCTCTGTACCTCTGCATCACTGCTCTCACCCCTAGGTGTATGAACACTCACCCCTCTGTACCTCTGCATCACTGCTCTCACCCCTAGGTGTATGAACACTCACCCCTCTGTACCGCTGCATCACTGCTCCCACTCCAAGGTGTATGTACACTCAACCCTCTGTACCTGTGCATCCCTGCTCCCACCCTTATGGACCACAGCGCACAACACTCTGTACTTGTGCATCCGTGCTTTTACTCCGTGGGTTGGGGGATACAGACGACTTTGTGCACCACTTCTGTCCCTGCCCCCCTCATGGCCAGGAATAACTACTTTCCTGTATTCTGTATTTGTCCATATTGGGCCGGTCATATAAAGCCCACTGGTTGCAACGCACAGTTCCACATCTCTGCCCACGTTGGGCTTGTACACCAGACCTGCTTCCTGAATGATGCACAGGGACTTTGCAGAGCCACCTTCGGCGTTCACTGTTTTAGGCGCGCACTGATCACCCCCATGATGCACGTTTCCAGCTGGAGACTGACCTACATCTCTCCTTCTCTGCCTGATGCCCAGACCCTCGTTCCAGTCCAAATATTTCAAACCTGCAAGGCTCCCGCTCAGTGCATAATTTGAGCCGGTGGTTTCGAGAGCTCTGCACCCTTACTTCTCAACACTGTCGTTTGAGACAGTCTGCCACAAGGTGGCGCTGTCTGGCGAATTTAGAGATGGCCACAACAACAGTTCATTATTAATGAAATATACATAAAAATGACTATTGCATGCCATTCGTATTACTTTGGAGGAGTGAAATAGTTCGAATTGTCACACTTGTAGGAGTGTGATGGTTAGTCCTTGTGTTGTTACTATCATTGGCAGCATAGCTGGGGCAATGTGTGGTGCAAGCTGCAGTGGCCTTCTGATGAGAGCCCAAATGAAGTACTGGCTTCTCTCAGCTGGGTGCACAGTTGTACATGTTTGTGCATCTTGGGCCTGTCCACATGCCTGTCCCCCCTGCAAGGTATCAGGGCCGCAGTGACTGCTGTGCAGGGTCCCGGCAGCCCCTTGACCCCGCAGGGCTGGAGTGTTCCCCGCAGGCCCCTCTGAGGCCTTTGTGGGCAGGTCTGAAAGGCACAATGGCCTCCGCGGATAGGAAGCTCGTTAATGGCCCGGCCGCGCTCCCCCCTCTCCTCCCGGGCATGGCAGGAGGGAGCCGCGGGGAGGTGGCCCCGAGAGCCCCCTGTTTGGAGAGCCCTGCTGGGGCTGAATGGCCTCGCTGTCAGGTAAAGAACACAGGCCTTTCACCTCAGGAAGTGCCAGGCCTCCGGCTGCAGGTGCCTGTCCCCACAGAGCCCCCCGCGCCCCGGGAGCCCCCTTCGTGCTGCCAGGGGGAAGAAAGGAAGGCTGCCTTTGGAATCCGCACAAAGCCGGGGAGGCGGGCATAATGGAGACACATACTTGGAGACTTCCTCAGTTGATGTCGCTTTTTTCTCATGATCCACAGAGCATGACTGACACCAGGTGGGGGCTGGCTCCAGCCCTCACGGCCCCTCAAGGTATGTGTAGGTCACTGCCTCGGGGGCCCTGACTCCTGCCCTCGCCTCCGCCTCGGGGCGCGTTACTTCGAGCAGGAAAAGTGAACACGCTGCTTTGAGGAGCACACTTCACCGTTTTATGTGTGATGAATCCATATACATCTAATTTTAATATTGTTCCTTATATATAGCGCCTGGTACACCATCGAGGCTGATTCTAGGAGGGGCGGGTACGCAGTTTATAGGGCAGAGGAATGTGAAATAAGGGGCATGTAACTTGCCGTCGCTCTCTCTGTAGTCGTTTCACAGGGGGGGTGCATTAGTAGTGACTTCTGGAGCGAGGGGGCTTTTGGGGGCAGACCCTCCTTGCACAAGGGCATCAGCTTCGGGGAAGCTGGTTGCCTGTGAAGGCTGGACTGGTTGAGAGGATTTGGGTTTAGCGCCTCGTGGGTCAGGCAGCGCTCTTGGACGGGAGCCACGTAGGGAGGTGCTGCCAATCCAGAGGGGCGTATGACGTGCGGGGAGCACATGCCCACCGGTATTAGAGTCACTACACCTGTCATCAGAGTTCCGAAAGTCCCTGAAGACCTGGCTATTTGACCCTGCCAGCGCCTGGATGCCCCACTGGAGACAAATGGCGCTCTAGAAATCTACTGATTGATTAGATGGTATCTGACAAGACCCACTTGAGACTCTCAGTGACTCTGCCTTCTTTACCACCTGTACGCGGAAGATGCCCAGGTCTATCTGAAGATCTCATTTCCAAACCACACCCTTCTGCTCTCCAGCACCTTGGCAGGAATTCAAAACTGGATGCCAAGCCCCCTTCTGAAACTCAGTCCGACTCAAACTGAGGGCTGATTATCATCTTGGCAGACAAGAATACTCCATCACAAACATGACAGATATCCCTCCGCCAAATTACAATTTCATTATATCCTATGGAACTCCTAGTACGGCGGAGCGGACATCCGTCACATGTGTGATGGACTATCACATCCGCCAACATCAAAATCACGCCCAGAATTCCTATTAAGCTCTGTGAAAAAATTCATCCTTCAGGTGGAAGAGTGTATGGAATCCTGAGTCCAATTTAAGATCGCTTGCATCACTCACTACTCCCCCTTCATGATTCCCCTCCCTCCTACCTGGCTGACAAGTTGAGAACCTCTGGGGATCAACAGGTTCAAGGCACGCAGAATCCCTGCTCCTAGAGCGCCAACACCCATACAAGAGCGCTGCATGAAGCAGGCCTTCTCTGGAAGCGCAGCAAGAATTTGGAGCTCTCTTCCACCAACCTTGGCAAAAAGGAAATCAAACTCCTCCTATTTGAAAGGCACTTTGGCCAAGGATGTAATTGCTTAACTATTTTTTCATTGTTTTGTTTATTGACTGCTATCCTTCTCGAGTTCCTGTTCTCTTGTAAAGCCCTCTAAAGTTCTTGTAAAAATAAAAATAGGTAAATGGCAGACCACCCCACTGCCCTGTAGAAGGTTCAGGATTCTGAAGGTTCAGGAATCAATGGCGGAGGCGTGGGTGGAGAATGTACTTTTCAAACGAGGTGATGGTGGAGGAATGATGCACGCTTCAGAAGAGGCAGAGATGGTGGATACACTCTTCAGAAGTTGTGCAAGTGGAGAGATGTGGTGAAATGCACTCTTTAAGAGAGGTGCCAGTGGTGGAATGTTGCACTATTTAAAAGAGGTGAAGATGGGCAAATGTACAGTTCAGAAAAGGAAAATGTGGTGGAATGCACTCTCCAGAAAAGGAGCAGGAAGTGGAATGCACTCTTCCAAAGACGAATAGCTGATGGAATGCACCCTTTAGAAGAGGAGCAGGTGGTGGAATGCACTGTCCAGAAGAGGAGCAGGTGGTGGAATGCACTCTCCTGTGGAGGAGCAGAAAGTGGAAAGCACTCTCCTGAAGAGGACCAGCTGGTGGAATGCACTCTCCTGAAGAGGACCAGCTGGTGGAATGCACTCTGCAGAAGAGGAGCAGGTGGGGGAATGCACTCTCCTGAAGAGGACCAGGTGGTGGAAAGCACTCTCCCGAAGAGGAGCAGGTGGTGGAATGCATTCTCCTGAATTGGACCAGGTGGTGGAATGCACTCTCCAGAAGAGGAGCAGGTGGTGGAATGCACTCTGTGGAAGAGAAGAAGGTGGGGGAATGCACTCTCCTGAAGAGGACCAGGTGATGGAATGCTCTCTCCAGAAGAGGAGCAGGTGGTGGAATGCTCTCTCAAGAAGAGGAGCAGGTGGTGGAATGCACTCGGCAGGAGAGGAGAAGGTGGTGGAATGCCCTCTGCAGAAGAGGAGTAGGCGGTGGAATGCACTCTCCCGAAGAGGAGCAGGTAGTGGAATGCATTCTCCTGAAGTGGACCAGGTGGTGGAATGCACTCTCCTGAAGAGGAGCAGGTTGGAATGCACTCTGTGGAAGAGGAGCAGGTGGCGGAATGCACTCTCCTGAAGAGGACCAGGAGATGGAATGCTCTCTTCAGAAGAGGAGCAGGTGGTGGAATGCTCTCTCATGAAGAGGAGCAGGTGGTGGAATGCCCTCTGCAGAAGAGGAGCAGGTGGTGGAATGCACCTTGCAAAGGAGCAGGTGATGGAATGCATTCAGCAGAAGAGGAGCAGGTGGTGGAATGCACCCTGCAAAGAAGCAGGTGATGGAATGCACTCGGCAGAAGAGGAGCAGCTGGTGGAATGCCCTCTGCAGAAGAGGAGAAGGTGGTGGAATGCACTCGGCAGAAGAGGAGCAGGTGGTGAAATGCACTCTGCAGAAGAGGAGCAGGTGGAGGAATGCACTATGCAGAAGAGGAGCAGGTGGAGGAATGCACTATGCAGAAGAGGAGCAGGTGGTGGAATGCACCCTGCAAAGGAGCAGGTGATGGAATGCACTCTGCAGAAGTGGAGCAGGTGGTGGAATGCTATCTCCAGAAGAGGAGCAGGTGGTGGAATGCACTCTGCAGAGGAGCAAGTGGTGGAATGCACTCTGCATAGGAGCAAGTGGTGGAATGCACTCTGTAGAGAAGCAGGTGTGGAATGCACTCTCCAGAAGAGGAGCAGGTGGTGGAATGCACTCTCCAGAAGAGGAGCAGGTGGTGGAATGCACTCTCCAGAAGAAGAGCAGGCGGTGGAATGCACTCTCCAGAAAAGGAGCAGGTGGAGGAAAGCACTCTACAGATGACCAGGGGGTGGATTGCACTCTCCATAAGAAGAGCAGGTGGTGGAATGCACTCTCCATAAGAAGAGCAGGCGGTGGAATGCACTCTCCATAAGAAGAGCAGGCGGTGGAATGCACTCTCCATAAGAAGAGCAGGCAGTGGAATGCACTCTCCATAAGAAGAGCAGGCAGTGGAATGCACTCTCCATAAGAAGAGCAGGCAGTGGAATGCACTCTCCATAAGAAGAGCAGGCAGTGGAATGCACTCTCCAGAAAAGGAGCAGGTGGTGGAATGCACTCTCCAGAAGAAGAGCAGGTAGTGGAATGCATTCTCCATCAGAGGAGCAGGTGGTGGAATGCACTCTCCAGAAGAAGAGCAGGTGGTGGAATGTACTGTCTAGAAGAGGCACAGGTGGTGGAATGCACTCTCCATCAGAGGAGTAGGTGGTGGAATGCACTCTACAGAGAAGCAGATGGTGGAATGCACTCTCCAGAAGAGGAGCAGGTGGTGGAATGCACTCTGCAGAAGTGGTGCAGGTGGTGGAATGCACTCTCCATCAGAGGAGCAGGTGTTGGAATGCACTCTCCAGAAGAAGAGCAGGTGTTGGAATGCACCTTTTAAATGAGGTGCAGGTGGTGAAATGCACTCTCCAGGAGAGGAGCAGGTGGTGGAATGTACTCTCCGGAAGAGGAGCAGGTGGTGGAATGCACTCTGCAGAAGTGGTGCAGGTGGTGGAATGCACTCTCCATCAGAGGAGCAGGTGGTGGAATGCACCCTCCAGAAGAAGAGCAGGTGGTGGAATGCACTTTTTAAATGAGGAGCAGGTGGTGGAATGCACTCTTTAGAAGAGGAGCAGGTGGTGGAATGCACTCTCCATCAGAGGAGCAGGTGGTGGAATACACTCTCCAGAAGAGGAGCAGGTGGTGGAATGCACTCTTCAGAAGAGACGCAGGTGGAGGAATGCACTCTCCAGAAGAGGAGCAGGTGGTGGAATGCACTCTTTAGAAGAGGAGCAGGTGGTGGAATGCACTCTTCAGAAGAGGAGCAGGTGGTGGAATGCAGTCTCAGTATACTTGTTGTGGGACCTGGTCCAGGGGTCGAGGGCAATCAGGGGCCACTGGCCTCCAATCGAGGTTTTGTATGCTGGGGCCACCTTATTGTTGGACTTAAAACAGAACCCCAAGTACACCCTGCCAGCACTTGACCCTCACAGTAGTGAAGCAGAGCCGTCCAAGGCTTACTCAGTGTGGTGTTGTGGACCTGAAACTCACATCTCAGTGGAGCGTCAGTCACAAGTAATACATCAAGGTCTAGCCACTGCGTTTACTGTTAACAAGGAAAGGTCCTTTAATCTACATACACTTAGATAAATACTACGCATCAACTACGCATAAACCGTTTAAAGGTATATAAGGAAAGCGAGTTTCACAATTCAGTGGTCCCTGCCTATGGTATTTTCATGGAGTTTTCATCGTGTATCAGCCTCTGCCTTCTTTCTCTGAAACAGGATATCTCGATGCCCAAGCTGGCCATTGGGTTTGTTGTAGGGTCTTTTTCAAGTGGGGAAGAAAGAGCTCATCTTTTTTTTAATCCACAGCTGCTTGTGAGCAGCGTGAGCTCCAACATTTTTGGTCCCTGTTCCCCTAGTAATCAAATGCTCAAGCGCACACAAACCAAGACTTCTTCCTCAGGCTAGTGCTTAATTTGAGCAGGTGCTTTCCGGTGCTCGGCACCGACAGTTAAGTGTCAGCATTGTCACTTATTATAGTCTGCCACATGGTGGTGCTGTTAGTCTAATTTAGGGATGAGCATAACAACAGTTGCTTATTAATGAAGTAACCATTAAAAATGGCTGATACCGGCCACCCAAGTCATTCTTATAGCTTTGGGGCCTGGAATAGTCTGAAGTATCACACTTGTAGGAGTGTGATGGTTAGTAGTTGTGTTGGTAGTGTCATTGTCAACTCTGGCTGGGGCAAGCTGCAGTTGCCTCCTCACTAGGGTCCTGACACTTATTTTTACAAATTAAGCACTGCTTGTAAGATACGACCGGCAGCCGGAATGGTGAGTAGATACTTCTTTATTTAAGTATAATGGTGGGAGAGCACGGGAACAGGTCCTGCGCAGAGGACCGCAAACTCCAACTGACAACATCAATACATTCGGAACAGAACCCCACCAGTGCAGCACTCTGTTGCCATAGATACATGGCAACAGAACACCACACACCTTCCCCCTTAAATAAAAAGCATAACAACAACATAAAGGCGGAACAGAGGAGGTAAAGTAACCAAGTAAAATTGCTGAAGGAAAAGGGCGGTGAAACAGGTAAGGGTGCGGTACAATTAAAATGTGAAATTAAGAAAATAAACACTCTAAGGCTTGGTAACAAAATCCTTTAGTTTGGTTGGCATGGTTACGATTCTTCCACACCTGGTAACCTTACAACTGCTATCATTGGAAGATGTGTCTATCTCAGCAGAACTACCCTGAGAAGCTGGAACAATCTGACTAGCAGACTTATCCAATGTGTCAGGATGAGGTGGGACCTCAACCTGGGGAGCTGAAAGCTGAGAGTTTCCAAGTAAACTGTCAGTTGGTGCAACAAGAGTAGGATCAAATGGCAAGGACACATCATTCCAATCATCTAACAACCAAGAATTTGAAAGCCCAACACTGTTATTGTGCCAAGACAAAATGCTATTGCACTTGGCAAGTTTACTGAGGTGCCAGACTTTTCCATCGCTCAACCTAGCTGAACATTTAAACACTTCCAAGACTTTTAAAGGGGAAGAAAAACGCCTGTCCCCTTTACATACTTCCCCAGACAGTTTAACACACACCGAATCCCCTCTTTTGAGAACACAATTTTTTACCTTGTTCCTTTGGTCATAGTAAGTCTTGTAGAGTTTGTGTGCCTTCTCCAAATTGTTTTTTGCTACCACAGGTGACCATTTGGTTTGATACCTCTGAGACATCCAAACAACATTGTCCTTAGTATAAGGATCTCTACCTCTCAAAACTTTGAAAGGACTGACACCTGTGACAGACGGAGAAATCCTGTAGGCCCAAATCATCTTGTTTAATTCAACTTCCCAAACCTTACCTGCATTGATGGCCCCTTGGACACTACCCATTATGACCCTGTTGAAACGTTCAACAGCTCCATTGCAGGCTGCGTGGTAAACAGGAGTTTTCTTTTCAGTAATACCATTCCTACGCAAAAAAATCAGAAAACAGTTTGGCAGTAAGTTGTGGGCCATTATCGCTTAAAAGAGATTTAGGAATCCCTTCTCTAAGGAAAGTTTTCTCTAAAAACCTCACAATGCTAGGAGAATCAGCCTTCTCCATAATTTCTAGTTCTGGCCACTTAGAAAAATAGGTCAAATAAAACGACAATGCATTTAGCAGTACCTTCCTTGTCTAAGATGGGACCCAAAATATCAATAGACAAATTACACCACGGACCAGAAGGCGGTTCAACTTCACCTAAGGGTGGCCTAAAGGTTTGCAGAGATTTATCAGCAGAAGCACAATGGACACAATTTCGAACAAATTTCTCCATTTCTGTGTCAATACCAGGCCACCAATAACCAGACTTAACTCTTTGTTTAGATTTCACGATGCCAAAATGACCTTCGTGATTTAATTCAAGAATCCTGGTCCGCAATTTAATCGGTGGAACAACTCTATTCCCCCGTAAGAGAAAACCTGAATCAGAGACTGATAGCTCACTTCGCAATTCCCAGAAACTCCTACATGTACCTTTCACATCACATTTACTGGGCCATCCAAGCAAAATATATTCTTTAATCTTGTCTAAGGTTCCATCTTCAGCATAAGCAGATTGTCACTCCTCTAAACCAATGGCTTGTCTCCCCCAATCAGAATCAATGCTGGCAACGCTGCAGTCATACCAAATGTCATTACTACTTTCCACCTCTAAAAAATTGATGGGGAGCTGCTCAAAAATCAGCAACAACATTTTTTTTACCAGGCAAATAAATAACATCATAAGCATAGTCTAACAGATTGAGTGACATCCTAGCTAAGCGTGGCTCTACCTGCACCTTCAGTGGTAAGTACTTTGACTAATGGTTTGTGGTCTGAACGTATGGTAAACTTGGTACCCCACAAGTACTGCCTGAATTTCCATGTGGCCCAAACACACGCTAACATCTCCTTCTCGATCATAGAGTGCTTAGATTCAGCCTCTGTGAGAGATCTCGAAGCGAAGGAAATGGTGCTTTCCTTACCATGTCGACACTTGGGATAAAACAGCGCCCAGGCCCTTGTCACTGGCATCAGTGGTTAAAAAGGTGTGAGATTTTACATCAAAACCTTGCAAAGGAACAGCATTGCAAATGTCTTTTTTATTGCAGATAAACTCATTTTGCAAACTCTCATTCCAAAGGAACTCTTGACGTACTTTAAGCAATTGTCTCATGCCAAAGGTTTTCTCCACGAAGTCCCTGACAAACTTTGAGTGAAACTCAGCTAGCCCTAAAAAGGATCGTACCCCATCCTTAGTGGTAGGAGCAGGAGCTTTCTCAATAGCTTTAATAGTGCTGCTTTTGGGAAACACACCACTATCACTCACTTCGTGTCCAAGATAAGAAACAGAGTGTCTGCAACATTTTCATTTTTCCAATTTAGCAGTGAGCCCGCTGTCTCTCAACTTTGACAAGACAGAATGTAATGTAACATCATGTTCCTCCTTACTTTTGCCCATAATGAGGATATCATCTTGGAAGTAGGTCACGTGAGGAATATCTTTAAAAAGACGGTGCATCAATCTTTGGAAAACCGCTGCGGTGGATGCAAGCCCAAACACCATGCGAATAAATCTAAAACATCCCATGGGTGCAATAAAAGCAGTAGGATTTTTGCTATCGGGGTGCAGTTCTATTTGGTGGTACGCTGACGACAGGTCTATCATGGAGAACCATTTGATCTCTTTAGTAAGACTTAGTAACTTGTTAATTTTAGGTAGGGGAACCTTGTCCACTACAATTCTCTTATTTAGGTCTCTTAAATCAATGCAAAGTCTGATTTTACCATTGGCCTTACGAGCTACAACTAAAGGGGCAAGCCATTCCGAACATTCCACTGGTTCAATGAAACCTTTCCTTAATAACCCTTCTAGCTCCTCTGCTACTTCTTGTTTCACACTTAAGGGTATATTGCGAGCCTTGTGACAAACAGGTTCAACATCCTTTTTGAGCACAATACGATGAACAAAATCCTTGAGTTTACCCACAGTGCCTGAAAACACACTGGGATATGTTCAACAGTGTCAAGCGAAAGGACTTGGTCAATTTCATTGGCGTTAAGGATTATTCCTAAGGCTTTTTGGTCTACCCACCCCAAAACGGAAGGTCCAACTTCAGCTACATACAATTTACTATTGGTACTTCTACCTTTAAACTCGAAATTAAGGTTTCTGAAACCCAACATAGGTATTTTCTCTCCTGTATATCAGAGATGATTAAATCAGCACCCAGGGGTGGTACAAACTCATTTTTCCATAATGTTTGGTTAATGATCGTGTACGGAGAACCAGAGTCTGCCACAATTGTAATTCTGACACCACCCAATTAGTATTTCAGAAACCGGTTTAGATTTGGAACAACCATCTAAATTAAGCACAGGAGCATCAATACATAATACACTACCAGAATTAGGATTATCATCGTCCAAATGTTCGGATTCAGATTGTTCAGTAACTAATTTTACCATGCAGGATTTTTTAATTTTGCATCTGCACACTTTGGAAAAATGGCCAATGATACCACAATTAAGACATTTTGCTTG
Source organism: Calotriton arnoldi (assembly GCA_963921515.1). NCBI lineage: Eukaryota > Metazoa > Chordata > Amphibia > Caudata > Salamandridae > Calotriton > Calotriton arnoldi. The sequence goes on along the minus strand of CAWUFW010005054.1, from coordinate 188,896 downwards.
CAATGCGGGACATCCTTTATCCATAGCAAGGTACTCTTGCTACCACACCTGTAACAAAACATGTTCTTCCGTTTAGGAAAGTCTATAAACCTTTTTTTTTTAAAGGCTCACTATCCTTGTTTTTGCCCTTATTAGAAACTTTACAAACAACAGTACTGTTACTACTACCAACATCAGAAGAAGTGGAGGGATGCACTATGGCTTTGGCACACCTCTTAGACATTTCGCTTTTCTTAGCAAGAGCAATTACATCCTTAGGAGGTGCATCACCAACAACCCAAAGGCGTTCTTGAAGATTTGAGTCGTTAGTGTGCATTATAACTTGATCTCTTACAAGATCATCATGAGGAGAACCAAATTTACAAGATATGGCTAATTTTTTAAGAGCTGAAATGTAATCATCAATAGGTTCTGATTTGCCTTGTTTCCTTTGGAAAAAATTAAATCTGTCTATTGCAGCACAAACATTAGGCTGGTAATAATTATCTAAATCTTCTAAGGCATTTAAGAATACATTTTGTTCTGCACCAACTCTGGGTTTCTTTTCCATTTGATTAAAAACTCGTAAACCCTCAGGTCCCAAATTATGTAGAAGTATTTTTTTTTCCTTGCTGGAGAAAATTCATCGGTACCTTCTTCTTCAATGGCACTAATATAATTAAGAAAGTACTCCTTCCGTTCTGGCCATTTCATAGGTGGTCCGCCTTGGGAAGGTAAAAATGGTAATGGTGGAGTTAATGAAAATGTTTGTGCACACATTTTGTAGACTTAAGAAGACAACAAAAAAAATTATTAAAAAATACTTGAACACGCAAGGTACAACTTGCAAGTAGGTGTGCGTGTCACCGTGTAAAGAAGTTGTTGCTTTTGAAGGTGTGCGTGTCACCGAGCAATAATGGACCTGCAGGTGCACCCATGAATAGAAGATGGATGATGGTGAGAATTTTTTTTTTTGTAAGATCCTTGGTATGTAATGTACTTATAAGAATGTTTTAGATAGTTGTTGAAAGGGTGTGCGCATCACCGAAGAAAGAAATGACACACAAGATGGAAGATACGATTGAAATTAGGTGAGCGTGTCACTGTGCCGAGAAGATGATGAAAAGGTGTGTGTATCACTGAGTAGAAAAGAAAAAAAAATGACACACAAAGGCAACCACAAATTGTAATAGGTGTGTGTGTCACCGTGGCAAGGAAATAGTTACTAAAACAGTAGCAATTAGAGTAGGCCGGTGCACGCACACTCGAAGGTAACCAAATAAGGAAGTGCGTGCGCATAAAGCAACCAGACTGGTGAAGATCGCGTTGAGATTGACGCGCTAAACAAATGCGCATTCAACAGCTGAGATAACTTAGTCAGTAACCATGGAACGAGCAGCTGCGACGGCGTTGAAATTGACGCCCTAAACAAATGTGCATCTAAACAGCTAAGCTAAACTTAGTCAGTAACCATAGAAACGAGCAGCTGTGACGGCACAAGGGATGACGTACATCAACGTGAAGACGGCGGAGCACTCGAGCGAAGTACATGCGCTCGTGGAGTAAGAGCGCTCGCGCACAGCTGCGATGGCGGTTAGCGGTCGGAAATGATTAAAAACCCTGGCAGAAATAGCAGAAAGCTCAGGGTGACACCGTGCTCTCCCCATCAACACGCCTTACTGCCAAGTATGCAAGTTGTCCAAAACAAGCTCCGATGGCAGGAAGGAAGATAGGAATCCTCAGGTGGCAGAGGCCTCGCAGGAACTGCAGGAGGACAGAGCCCGTGGGAGGTTCGTCAAATCGTCGCCAAAATGTAAGATACGACCGGCAGCCGGAATGGTGAGTAGATACTTCTTTATTTAAGTATAATGGTAGGAGAGCACGGGAACAGGTCCTGCGCAGAGGACCGCAAATTCCAACTGACAACATCAATACATTCGGAACAGAACCCCACGAGTGCGACACTCTGTTGCCATAGATACATGACAACAGAACACCACACTTCTCAGGCCTGAACCCAGAACCCGCAACCAGACAAGAGACCAGCTCTGATCCCCACACAAAGGGGTCAGCACACACACGGGGCTGAGCAGGAGGCTTGATGTGGAACTATGACTTTCCTCCAGTGCCCACCACGAGCTTGGATCTCCCTGGCTGCTGGAGTGGAATCAGGAGAGGGGACACAATCTAAGGACCCAGTGAATGTGCTTAGAATCCTTTATCAGGGTGAACATAAAGGACTTTAACAGGGTAATGGCTGCTCACATTTGAGGTTTACCCATGTTAGCGGGATCCATGGAGCTGAGGGAAATAGGCATGTATTCCCAGGTTGTGTGTTTACAAAAAGCAAACACAAGTTGGGACTTCAAAGAGTAATATCTCTATAACTGCTGCTTGGATCACACACGGTTTGTGGGGCTGTGATCATGAAAGCCTCACCTAGCAGCCCCACCAGTACACTTGCAGGCGAGGAAGGAGGGGCGAGTAATATGAGCTCCAGTTCAGGCCACACAAGCCACGCTGGGTCATGGATGCAGAGGGATCCCCACAGAGGTCCTCGCAGGGCCAATCCTTCCCCCCGGCCCCATGGAGGCCCTTTTTTATGAAGGGCTTAGCCTGCCATTGCGTCACTTCTTTGTGACGCTGCGGCTGCATAATCAATGCACCACACTGCGCACTATTTACAAAGTGATGCATCAGGTATAATGTATGCAGGGTGGGCATCCCCCCGTAAAAAAGGCTCATAGGAGTGGCGCAGTGAAATCTATGAGATTTCACTGCACCACTTCTACGAGTTCACTGCGTCAAATCCTTACTCCTGCTTCACAGCAGGCGTAAGGACTGACACAGGCTCTTTTACATGGGACTCACCCATGTGTAATGACACATTGCTGGAGTTGTGTCTGTTTTCCGACACACTCCAGCAATGCACCATTACTGCGCCAACAGATACGTCAGGATTCCAGACATATCTGTTCAATCCTTGCGACATGGAGCGCCGTAGTGTAAATACAGCGCATCCAACGTGTTGCAAGGAGGGCGCAATGAAAGTGTTGCATCGCTGTTATCAACCAGCAATGCAACACTTTTCATAAATGAGGCACGGAGGGTAGATGGTAGATGGAGGTTGGCCCTTTCTGGACAGCTTCTGACACCAGGCATCTGGGCTGTGAGGCTCCTCGCCGAGTCAGTGCGTCCCTCCAGCAGCCCTTCCACACAAGAGTGGCCTCTTACTTCAAGGCAGCTCCAGGCAGCACTGCTAGCCCCCCTGTCCAGCAGCTACTGAAACACGACAGCAGAGGCACTGCTAGGAAAATACCAGAACCTGCCCCCAAACATCAAAGGAGCGTGTAGGCCACCCCTTGTACCGATGACAAAGGTCCTGCTTAGAGTGACACTTAGGTTAGGAATTTTCTAGGGCCTGCTCTCGGGCTAACAGAGAACCTGGGAAGTTTCCCCTCAGTCTCCCATTTTGAGTTGTCATCCACACCAAGGAATCCAAGATGGCTGCCGGTGCCCAGTACATCAGCACACACAGGTTGCATGCGCAACCTACCTCGCATGTGCAAAGTATAGAAACACTGTCTGTTCATCATTTCATGCACAGACGAGCAAAGGACCTGGCTAAGTGAGGCTGCAGAAACATTTAAGAGGATAAGTTAGTAGGTATTTCTCTTAAAGCGACAGGAAAATGACCTGTCCCTTCCACTAGATTGCAATCCTGCCAGCCTCGCAGCTCTCTCTAAGCCTGGTGAGAGGAGAGTACTTACTCACCTTATGCTGAGTCCACTTCCGGTGCACCTTTTGACCTCAGATCCACATTTCGGGTCTCAGCACATTGATGCAGGAGGCCTTCAGTGAACACTCTTGATTGCTATGCTCAAGGAGCCGGAGGTACAAGTAAAAAAGCCTGCAGCAGCATTCAGTGCATTTGGAAATCTTTTGAAGAGAGTGGGGGAAACACGTGGTCCAGAGGCACACTGCAAACACTTTAGTCCTGTTGGGTCTCTGTCTCGAGCACTTGCTCGAGACAGAGTGTTCAAGGGGTTCTGGAATGGTGGGAGATTACGGTTGGCAGAGGGAGAATGGAGACGGAGGCTTTGTCGCTCCTGTCGGTTTAATAAAAGAAGTTTCCTCTCTTACCTACGGTGTCACTTCTTTTCAGTGGCGATGAGCTGCTGCCGGCAGGAGTCCCACGCGTGTGCTGCATTCTGTTTCCGGAGCCTTCTTCGTCTTCTATTACCGACGAACTACGACGAGCTCTGCCTGCTCAGCTCTTGCTCCATTGAGGTGAGGTGAGGTCTCGCCACTCATTTGCGCACCTGATTCTACATCGGATAGCCCTGTAATTTCCATTGGCACCGGTGTTTGCTTTATACTGGCGAGCCTCTACTGCCAGCTGCCTTTGCCACAGAGGCCATTTGGCAGTGCCTGACTTGCCTGACCTTCAATTACGGCACGCCATGCACGTCTGCGGTGGCCATTTTAAAACCAGGCATTTTCCGACCAGCTCTGCCAGAGATACACACACTTCAATTTAAAACGTGTATCATTCGTGTGTCACTCAAGAGGCAATTGGTGATACACACACCAATTTTAACTTACTTCAGTGATACACACACTTGTATAAAACATATTTCTTTTATAATAAAGGGAACAAACATAGGAAAAACAAAAATTAACAATTCAGTCAAATTCAGTACAATTTCAAGATAATACTAAGCAATTTCTCTTCAGTGTGCCAAATTTACTCCACTTATATTTAATTTCTGATTATTTTGTGCTCTTCTTTCAATATGCAACAATCCATAATTCCACCTGCTCCGTTTATTCCCAACCCTGTATCCCCAGAAATGGATTGGGAAAGATGGAAGGAAGGCTTCGAGGCATACCTAGATGCTCTTGACGGTGATTCTTTTACACATAAAGAAATGTGCAATTTTAAGACACTGTTTGGGCTCAGGTCGCAACATTCTCAAACGCATTCCTAAGGTGGTTGTTTCAATAGTTGAAGGTGAAGGTGATGGCGTTGAAGATGAATATGCTACAGCCGTCAAGTACTTGGACACAAGATTTAAAGCTTGCAAAAACGTTACGTTAGAGAGACATACATTTTACAAAAGAGCACAGTTGCCTGGTGAATCAGCAGCTACTTATGTTGCCGCACTACGCATTCTGGCTGTTTCGTGCAACTATAACACGTTTGAAGAAGAATTGATAAGAGATCAGTTGGTGGAGAAAACTAACAGTAAAAAGGTTCAAGAAGCTTTATTATCCAAGCCAGAACTTACTTTACAAAAAGCTTTAGAGCTAGCAACAAGAATAGAAAGTACTACAGCATATTTAGAACAAATGACGATTTCTGATCCCAAAATTCATTCCGATGGTGTTTTGGCTGTCAAGAGTAAGTACAAAAAACCAAAAGAAAAACTGCATCAAGAAAAGAATAATGGAAGTGACAAGTTCTTTTCAAAACCTACATACAAACATTGGGAGTGTTAGCGTTGTGGTAGCTCATTCCATCTCGGCAATGCCAAGACATGCCCTGCTATGGATGTAACATGTACGAAGTGCTCAAAAAAAGGTCATTTTGCAAGAGTTTGCAGATCCACTGGAAAAAGATCATTCAATGCAGGACCTTCAAGAAAAGTCTTCAACCTAGAACCTTGTAAAGAAGGAGAGTCATCGTTAAGTGAAGAAGAACTGATCTGCATCATTGGAGAGTCGCACGCTGTGAGCACATGTAGTGCCACACCGCAAGGAATTAAGCGTCCTTTATGCATTGTGAACATTAATGGTGTGGATGTTAGAGTATTGGCAGACTCTGGTTCTCCTTTTACATTGATTAGTGTAAAAGTTTGGGAAGATTTATTTAAAAAATCAAGGGTTTCCTTTAAGATCATCCACCATAAAACCGATTGGTTATGGGGGAAAAGTCATTGATGTTGTAGGTGAGTTTGATGCTGATTTATGTTTCAAAGACAGTAAGTGCAAAGGAATAATTTATGTTGCCAAAGAGGACTCTAGTTTGTTGGGGTGGGGGGGGCATGGCTTAGCCGGCTGCAAGATGGCCGCACTTTAAGTGGGCTCTGCCGGCCAAGCCTTTAATCCGTCATTATCCTGCAGACAAGCTTGTAACTCACCTTCCACGACTGGCGATCCTGTCTCCCGGCACCTAAAGGCTCAGATTGACCCCTCCGCGGACTCGCTCCCCCGCTGCTGTGCGGAGATATCGTCTGGTGAGCCCGGCGGCTGCGCACGGCGGCCGGGCCTCTTCGGCGGCGTGGGGCTAGGAGCGGCGCTGGGCCGCGGCTGAACCGGGCCTTTGCTGAGTGTGCAGCGGTCAAGCCTACACTACGTCATTGGCTCCTGCAGGATTGCCTCCAACTGCTGCCGGTGAGTGGGTGCCGTGCGAGGTGCTTGGGTGGAGGGGTGGGGGCGTGCAAGTCGCACTGCGTGGGCCCAGGGGCCGGCTCCCGTAACCGAGCTCCCGTAACTGTGAGCGCCCGCCTGCACTCCGATTTGCTGTGTGTCTGCCTCAGATCACCCTGGGCCCCGCGACGAGGGCGGCGTGCCCCCCGTGTCTCCCCGTTGTCCTCAGCCTTCTGCTGCAGCACGTCTGCCGCGGCCCCGGACCTGTGATCCCTCAGCACTGCGGCCTGCAGCGGCGGTGAGGCCCTCCTCCCGAGGCCTGCCTACATGTAGATGCGCCCAGACCGCCTGGAGGACTGCGGTGAGGCGCCTTCCTGAGACCATCCTCTGTCTCTACCGCCTGACTTGCCGCTTCAGTGCGCTTGGCCCCAGCAGCTTCCCGCCATCAACCCCCACTGTTGGATCTCTGGCTGTCCTCCGTTGATTGCTGCTGCTCGTGCTGCCCAGGGACGCCCTCTTTTTGCGGAGCGCCACCCAGTCCACTCTGCGAGCTACATGAGTCTCTGCGGCTTAGCCTGCGCCACCTACTTCCTGCGGGGCCTGGGGACGCCGGACTGTTGGCGGAGCTGTGTTCCCGGAGGCCCCTGCTACCTTGCTGCTGTGTGATCCCGGCCGCCCCTGGTGGGTTGGTCCCGGCGGCCCTGGTGCTCCCCGGCGGCCCACGTTCCTAACTCCTGCGGTTTCCTCTTCACCTGCCGCGGAGGCCTGCCTATGGGGAGGACGGACCCCAAGCAGCCCAAGCTGGCCTTCGATCAGCGCAAACAGACCCGTCAGGACGGCGCCCCCCTGGAAACAGGCGAGCTCTCTACACAGACGGAGACCGGCGCAACGCGGGACGATGACCTGAAAGCGATCATGCTGGACGTCAAGGCGGCAGTCTCGGACATTGCGACCTAGCTGGACAAACTCTCTGCCCGCCTGGACACTGTGAAGGCCAGGGTGGACTCCCACGACTCCCGTATCGCACATGTGGAAGCAAGGGTCTCAGACGCTGAGGACTCTATGGCCGGAGACCGCCATAAATTGCTGCAAATGGACAAAGTGCTGGAACTAATTAAGAGCAAGAACGAGGATTTGGAGGCGCGCTCCCGTAGGAGCAACCTCCGCATCACGGGGGTGCCCGAATCCTCCAACATTACCAAAATGGAGGACTTCATCGAGCAACTTCTGTGTGACCTGTTTGGCGACGTCCTATCCCCGGTTTTCATCGTCGAGAGGGCCCACCGCTCTCTGGGGCCGCGACCTCCCCCGGGGGCTCCTGCCCGCCCAATCATTGCTAAACTGTTGAACTTTCGCGACCGCGACGCGATTGTCCAGGCTGCCCGCGAGAGAGGTGAGGTTCGTCATCAAGGCTCCTCTCTCGCCTTCTATCCGGACTTCACGTTGGCGGTACAGGCCGCCCGGCGAGAGTTCCTCCCGGCCAAACGGCTGCTCCAGAAGCACGATGTCTCCTATTCCCTGGTCTATCCAGCCAAACTGAGGGTCAAGGAGGGTTCCCACACGCACCTCTTCAACGAGCCATCTGCAGCCCTGGCCTTCGCGAAAAAGTTGGACAAGAGACAGCGCCTGCCCCCACCCAGCGCTCAGCAAGTTAGCGGAGGAAGCACAAGTGACAACGACTAGAGCAGCCTCTCACTGTATCGACATGGCCATCCCATTTGTTTGTCCTGATGTTCGCTCAGGTGCCTGCTACTTTACACTCATTCCCACAGTTGGCCTGTTCCTCCTTTTTTTAGCCAGTTCAGTCCAGCTGCCCATAAGTTCCTAGGTGGGCGAAATGTATGCATGATGCCAGGCCGCCCTTGAAGCAAAGCGATGGACACTGCCCTCGCATTGGGGACTCTTGGACTGGTATCTCGGACGCTCCCTGGCCTGGTGGTGTCATACTCCTGATCGTGTCCCTACTTTGGCATTGTTCCCTGCTAGGTGTAACTGATGTCCGAACCATAACATGGCTTGGCCACCCTGTGTCTGTGATGGGGGTGTTCACCAGGCGGAGTCATGCCTCCTCTGGATAACTCCCTTCTTCATTGCCTTTGGTTCCTCTCCAAGTTTGGGTCCCTGGGGCAGGGTGGGGTGGTATACTCAACCTATTTGGGGGGTTGGAGTGGGCGGGGGTTTGGGGGGTACTGTATCTTTGGGTTTGTTGCCTTCTCCCGGAGGCTTGTTTTGTTTGTTATCTCGTATCTTTTCTGAGACCATGTTGCCTGATCCGCTATCGCACACCACGTTGCTAACACTCACCATTCACCCCGCGCATATGCCTCTATCCGACGTCCAGCTTTACTACACCCCAGTATGACAGATACCACGCTTTGGACTTGGAACGTCAGGGGCCTAAATGACCACCGCAAGGCCCTCCTCATGCACGCGCATCTCATACGGCACAAGGTGGACATATGCTTCCTTCAGGAGATGCATCTCCTGCCCGCCACCTCCTCACGGCTTCTTTCCAAACACTGGGGCGAAATCCACTCTTCCTTCTACTCTAACTACTCACGTGGGGTTTCCATCCTCCTGCGTAGGGGGCTGCCCTGGCGCACATTCTAGACTATCATCGACCCAGACGGCCGATTTGTTATACTGCACGGCACTCTCCTAGCTCAGCCCTTTATCCTAGCAGCAATATATGGCCCCAACTTAGATAGCCCGGAATTTTTCACGCAAGTTTGGCAGCACATTTCTACCCTAGGTCTCACCGCTCTCCTTTGGGGAGGTGACTTCAACACCACACTCTCACCTTCACTCGACCGCTCCGGGTCGCACGCCCAGCACACCCGCGCTGCTGCGATCTTACACTCCATATTGGCCGACAACTCCTTGTTGGATGCATGGCGACACTCGCACCTGGACATACGTGAGGGCACCTGCATGACGGGCTCGCGAGGCTGCTGGTCCCGGCTGGACCTTTGGGTCACTACCCGTGACGCCTTCACATAGGTTGCCTCCGTCGAGCACATGGCTCGAACTCTCTCCGACCACGCTCCCGTGCGCTTATGCTTGCGAGTCCCACAAACCCCACACCGCATGTTCTCCTGGCAGCTGCCTTCGAACGCGCTTCGCGACTCGGTTTTCCGCAAGGAGATACAAACGGCCATTGTCAATTACTTTGAACTCAATTCCGGCTCGGTCGATTCCCCCTCGACGCTTTGGGAGGGTTTTAAAGCAGATTCAGGGCGAATGTATTTCCAAGCAGTCTGGTGTACTCCGCTCTATTCGGGGAGTCCTAGAGCGTCTCGAGGGGGAGATCAAGGCTCTCGACTCCCAGCAGTCCCAGAACCCTACTCCGGAAATCCTGGCTCAGATCAGAGGCAAACTCACCGAATTCCAGGACGAAGCTAACAGAGAGATTTCATTCCTGGGTAGGGAGGCTAGAGCCCGTCGCTACGGCGAGGGTGACCGCCCGGGGAAAACCCTTGCTAACCTTCTGCGCCATCCACATGCCGCCTCCTATGTCACAGCTCTCCAAGATGGGGGCCCGGATAGGACGACCTCCCCTGCCAAGGTGGCTGCCAGGCTCACTGCCTTTAACTCACAACTCTATGCTGCTGGAGAGGCTCCCCCTCGTGAAGTTCTCGATCAATATTTCGAGACGATCGAGCTCCTGTGGCTGGGCATTAGGCACCGGGAATTCCTTGACAAACCGTTCTCTAAAGAAGAGATTTTGGCTGTCATCAGCGGTCTCCCCGGGGATAAGGCCCCTGGATCTGATGGCCTTCCTGCTTCCTTTTATAAGCTGTTTGCGCCCCTCCTGGTCCCGCATCTGGCTGCCATGTATAATGAATCATTTGAAAGCGGTCAATTTCCCCCTACCCTCCGCGAGGCCTTGCTCACACTTCTTTTAAAGCCCGATAAATCCCCCGAACTATGTGACTCCTACCGCCCCTATCCCTCATCAATACAGATAATAAAATTTTCGCCAAACTGCTGGCCTCGCGCCTTCTCCCTCTCATGCCACTAATTGCTCGCCCGGACCAGTCCGGCTTCATTCCCGGGCGCGCTACCTCGCATAACCTACGGACCATTTTTGCTGTCCTCCATCAGATTAATCCCTCCTTACCGGCCGTGGCCGCTCTATTGGACGCCACCAAGGCCTTCGACACGCTCGAATGGCCCTTTCTTTTTTACCTGCTCCCCCGCCTGGGTTTCAGTCCGATCTTCGTGCACAAGGTTCAGCTCTTATACACCTTGCCTACTGCCTGCATGCGGATTAATGGTCAGATCACTGAGCCAATTCCCATTGCGAGGGGCACTAGACAGGGTTGCCCTCTCTCCCCCATGCTCTTCGCTATCGCCATGGAGCCTCTAGCGGCTCGGCTCCGACAGCATCACACTCAGAGGGGCATTGGCTTCGCGGCTCGGGCCTTGGTCGTTTCCATGTACGCGGACGACGTCACATTGTATGTCTGCAATCCACAGGAAAATCTCGCCCCTATGATCAGGGAGGTTGTGCGGTTTGGGGGCCTGTCCGGCACACAAGTAAACTGGAGCAAATCCATTCTTTTTCCTCTCACGGATGCCACCACCCCCTTTGCCTCGAAGTATCCCTTCGTCTGGGCCTCGGGTCCAGCCAGATATCTGGGCATCTGGCTCAGCAGGGACCTGGACGACCTATGGAGGGCTAACTTCGGCCGGGCTATGGATTGGTTGGACACCAAAATCCAACTCTGGCGGAAACTTCCCCTGTCGCTGGCGGGGCGAATTGCCATCGCCAAGATGGTGGTACTTCCAAAATTCTTATACCTCTTCATCAACGTTCCAATCCCTCTCACTGCGCATTTCTTTCGTAAATTGTGCTCTCTGATCATCGCCCTCGCGTGGGCCGGTCGGCAGCCCAGGATTGCGTACAACATTCTCACGCTCCCCTTATCTCGGGGTGGCATGGGCGCCCCAAACTTCAACTTGTACGCGCTTAGCACCCAGGCAAGCTTCCTTCACTTCTGGCTGCACCCCACGCCATGCCAACCGCACGTGGCGGTGGAAGCTGATCTCGCTGCTCCTTGGCCGTTACAAACAGCTCTCTTTGCTCCTCCTAAACCTCCATGCGGTGAGATTGACACAGTGGAGAACCTGCGCTGGGCTTGGGACGGCCTTAGGAAGTACGCTGGCGCTAGCACTCTCTCCGCACAAGCCATGCCCCTCGCCAATAACCCAGCATTTCCTCCCTTGCAATCTGCTGGCATGGCCAAGCGCGCTGCACGTATGGGTCTTGTTACGCTGGCGGACCTCTACCCTGACAATACCTTTCTCTCCTTCGATGGCGAGGCTGGCCCATTGCATACGCTGCTGTATTATCAAGTTAGAGCGTCCTGTCGAGAAAATCACTCCACATTCCCTCAGCCCCCTCCTGCGCTTGCTGCCCTCGACGTAGTTTACGCTTCCAGCTCCCAGCGTAAAATGGTTACTAGAATCTATGGCCTCTCACTTGCTGCTTCCCCCGTTACCACTGACCATGCCCGCATCGCCTGGAGCACGGACCTGGGCACGGACCTATCTCAGGACGTTTGGTTATATTGCTGCAACCAGACTACACGCCTGTCTCCCAACTATCGATTGCGGCTCATTCACTTCAAATACTTGCATAGATTATACCGCACACCCGCAACATTGCACAGAATGGGTCTCATCGCTAGCGACAGATGTTTGCGGTGCTCCTCCCCCGCGGCTGATTTTCCTCTCTTAGCCTGGCTGTGCCCTGAAGTCTCAGCCTATTGGCAGGCCGTTTGCACTACTATCACTGAGATCACCTCCATACATATCATCCCAGACCCCATGGTGTGCCTCCTGGGCTACGTGAAACAGTTTCCAAACACTAGTCGCAAACTCATTGCCATGCTATTAGTTCTAGCCCGGCGTAGGGTGTCCATGCACTGGGGACGGGGACCTGCTCCCAAGATCCGGGCCTGGCTGGAGGACTCCGCCCACTGTCAGACGTTATTGGGGGAGTTCTGGGAACTAATGCCGGCTGCTAGCCAGCCACCTGATATCTGGGGCCCTCTCATCTCCTACCTACAACGTCAAGACGCCCCTTCTACCCCACCGCCCGACGAGCCTAATGGAGGTGCCATGTCCATCGCGGACAGCGCGGCCAGTTAGCCTTCCACGTCTTCGCTGTCCCCGCGCCCACGTGACACTAAGCACTAAACTCTAGTACACATTTCGGCCCCTCTGGGTGTTTCATTTCTGTTCAGCGCCGATCCCTTCTTGCTATGTGATTCTCTGGTGATGTCATCATGCTAACTTCCGAGGTGTATGTAGCGGTTCTGAATTGCGAATTTGTCTATGCCTCATTGAGCTTTTCAATGGGAAATTAGGTCTGTTCAAGGGGTTTAAGCACAAGATAAGATTGGTTGATGGGGCAGAACCTGTCGTACATAAGGTTCGCAGGGTACCTTTGGTCTTACGTGACGAATTGAATAAAGAATTAGATAAGTTATGTGCCAACAATGTGATTGAACCTATCGAATCCTCAGATTGGGTTTCTCCGATTGTTCTAGCCAAGAAAGCCAATGGTACCCTTCGCATGTGTGTTGATTTACGCGATTTAAACTAACATATATGGGTAGATAAATACCCTTTACCTAATATTGTTGAAATGACATCCACTCTCAAGGGTGGAAAGTGGTTCAGTTTACTGGACATGACTACTGCCTATCACCAAATTGATTTACACCCCGATTCCAGACATTACACTGCTTTTATCACCCCTGATGGTTTGTTCCAGTTCAAACGCATGCCCTTTGGACTTGCTTCCGCTTCCGCTGTGATGGAGCAGGGTAAACGAAAAAATTTTAACCTCCTAATATTTACGTTGAATAAATAACACACATGTTCGTCTTAGTAAATAACCAACCATGTATGTTACATGTAAAGGGTTATAGGTAACACGCTATATATGTGCAAACTAATTTACTTACAATTGTTAACGTGGCTAACATAAGTCTAATATTTTGCGAACTAATTAGAATAATAAATGCATGATTTGTGCTTGGAAATAAACTGTGTAGTGGCAAAGTAAAGCGTTGGTAAGTAAGGGATGGCTTTATATGTCGCTTTTGCTAGGTAATACCTAATTGGGGTACGTAGAATGACGGGAGGGAAACGAAAAGGCTTATATTCTTTATTCTTAACTATGTTTTGTTTATCTTTATAATAGTGCGCTTAGGCCTGTTGTGCCGCGATATAAAATGGCTGCCATGAGCTAGAGTACGCAGGCGCGAGAGGGGTGTTGAAAGAAAGAAAGGCTGTGAACAAGAGGGATCATGTGACCGTTCCAAAGCCTAGGATGGAAGCGTGGTCAAGGCTGCAATGACCTTATTATACAACGTGTGCCAAAGAAGGACATAGCGAAAAGCATGAGAAGTCGCAGTGAATAAGTGAATGAACAATGAACTGTTCAACTTAAAAGTATCAGAAAAGGATACAGTTTGAAACCTATGAACGTATGAGTAATGTCATGAACCCGTGAGAAATGACAGAAGTATGAACTTTCCACAAAGAACTGGTTGGAACAAGGATATTCATAATGAGATGTATGCTGACCCCAAATGGACCAATTAGAGAGAATCTCACCCATAAAGATGTAACATTTTCACTTAGTAAGCTAGTATTAGGGTATAAGAAGGCCTACTCTTGGGGGGGGCGGGTTAGAGAAGAACTAATTTTTGATGCTGCGGCTGCTGCTGCTATTTTATATTTTTGATTGAGCACGAGACGCTGCTGATGGAGAACCTTTTTGCTTTTGATAGATTTTCCATTTAAATACTATTAGACCTTTTATTCTTAAGATACTAAAGGGGAAAGGAACGAGAAGGCCTGTTTTCCAGGACAGATAGATAGTTTTTCGGGAGTTCTATGCTGTAATCTGAATTCATTGCTGTGACGAACTTTATTTTTCCATCTAATAGGTATGCATTGCAATTTCAATTTATTCTTATAATGATGCTAAATGTAATAATCTGAATAATAACTTCGAAACTTATTCATGCTTCTAAAAATTATATAAACTTTATTATCTTTAAAACAATGAGTCAGTGGTTCTTTAGCTCAATGATAAATGTAAATGTTTAAAGGTTTATTGTGATTGAGCTGGTCTTAATCACCATCAACTGATTCCTACTAGTTGGTCCATCGACCAGTGAGCGGAATACCTTAAAGCTTGAGAAGTATTATGTCATTTTAAAAAGGTATCCCGTCTCCTTCCAGCAAATCATTAACTGTTTTCTCCTAGGTAAGAACGGATGAAATCCAGGGAATATATGAGAGAGTGAATGTATATGCGGTGTTATGGGCCCCACCGTCATATGGATATAGTTTGTGTTTGAGAGGGATATTTGTATCTGGTCGTCCAAAGCATCTAGGAGAAGAAATTTTATTGATAGCGCTGGATCAGCTGTGTTTCAAAGAATTGTGGAGAGCATGTTCAAGGGTATGTCCGGGGTGATGTCCTTTCAGGATGATGTTTTGGTTTTTGGCACCAGTCAACAACAGCACAATGAAAGGTTGCACTCCGTTTTATCAATTTTAAATAGCAAAAGTGTCACCCTGAGCATCGCCAAATGCAAATTGAATAGGCCCACTGTAGACTATTTAGGCTATAAATTGTCTGCCGAAGGTGTGGAGCCCAAGTCCAGTTTAGTTCATGCAATACAGAATTTCAGCACTCCTGAGGACAAGGATCAACTGAGATCCTTCATGGGACTCATTGAATTTTACGCAAGATTTGTGCCTTGACACGGTTACATTATCAATGTACATTTTGTTTTAATTTATGATTCCTTGCTCCTTTTGTTCTATTGCTATTTTTAATTTCTATTGCTATTTTAACTTTTATTGTTGGTTCTATATTTTTGTCATTGTATGGAAGGAAGATGTGTTGGGTCTCTGTCTCGAGCACCGGCTCGAGACAGAGGGGCAGATTTACAAGCCCCCTGCGCCACTAGTACGTCACTTTTCGTGACGTACTGGTGGCGCAGGGGGCTCCTCCATATTTACAAGGACAGGAAAAGCCACCCTGCGTGGCTTTTCCTCTCCTTGTAAATACGGCCCCTTCACACGCAGCACTTTGCGTTGAAGAGGCGTTCCATGGGTGTTGCTGTGGGTGTTCCCACGCAACACCCATGGAACAAGACACATCTCCAGATTTACGAGAAATCGTAAATCTGGAGATGCGTCTGAATGCTACGCCACCCTAGAGGTGGCGTAGCGAGGCGCAACGAGGAGAAATGTTTTCATTTCTCCACGTTTTGTCCTCTTTCAATACGTGCTGCATTCTACAGCACGCATTGAAAGAGGAAAATGCCTGTAGTGATTGTTTTTGTGCAGGAAGGTGCCCCGTCCTGCACAAAAACAATCTCCCCACGACGCAGGCATCCTTGCACCATGGTGCAAGGGTGCCTGCGCCGGCGCATGGCTGCAGTTTGTGCGCCAGCGCAGGGGGAATCACAGAGATGTGACATATTCTTGTAAATATGTCGCATCCCTGTGCTTCGGAAGTGCCGCAGCGTGGCGCAGCCAAAGGGCTTGCGGTGCCACGCCGCGGCACTTCCTTGTAGATCTGCCCCAGAGTGTTCAAGGAGTTCTGGAATGGTGGGAGATTACGGTTGGCAGAGGGAGAAAGGAGACGGAGGCTTTGTCGCTCCTGCCGGTTTAATAAAAGAAGTTTCCTCTCTTACCTACTGAGTCACTTCTTTTCAAGTCCCAACGCTGGCCAAGTTCAAAAGGGAAGGCCCCGCTTCTTCTCCTCAGACATACAGGGCACCCCGCACGAGCCTTGAGCCCCATGTTTACCTGGTGCCTCACTCACAAGACGACACCCAGACTTCATAGCATAGTCTGACTAGAACTGACCAGTCATTGCGTCAGGACTGAGGTACAGCTTCAGGACACATTCTTTATCTAGGAAATAAAACCATAGAGTAGAAGAATCTCACATCAAGAGTGAAGAAAACAAAAACATTGAGGGGCAGATTTACGAGCCCTCTGCGCCACCAGTACGTCACTTTTCGTGACGTACTGGTGGCGCAGGGGGCTGCTCCATATTTACAAGGAGAGGAAAAGCCACCATGCGTGACTTTTCCTCTCCTTGTAAATACGGCCCCTTCACACGCAGCACTTTGCGGTGAAGGGGCGTTCCATGGGTGTTGCTGTGGGTGTTCCCACGCAACACTCATGGAACAAGACACATCTCCAGAATTACGAGAAATCGTAACTCTGGAGATGCGTCTGAAAGCTACGCCACCCTAGAGGTGGCGTAGCGAGGCGCACCGAGGAGAAATGTTTTCATTTCTCCTCGTTTTTTCCTCTTTCAAAGCGTGCTGCATTCTACAGCACGCATTGAAAGAGGAAAAAGCCTGTACTGATTGTTTTTGTGCAGAAAGGTGCCCCTTCCTGCACAGAAACAATCTCCCCACGACGCAGGCATCCTTGCACCAAGGGTGCCTGCGCTGGCGCATGGCTGCAGTTTGTGCGCCAGCGCAGGGGAGAGCACAGGAATGCGACATATTCTTGTAAATATGTCGCATCCCTGTGCTTTCCAAACTAACGCAGCGCGGCGCAGCAAAATGACTTGCTGCACCGTGCTGCGTTAGTTAATTGTAAATCTGCCCCATAGGGTAAAAATGTGGCGGTGCACAGGTAAGCACTAGGGTAACAGCTGCTGTATAGCCGAAGGTGCGGGTTGGGTTTAGCACAGATGGGGATGGGAATCAAAGTTAAAGGTGAGAATAAGGAATAACTTTGGGGTGGGGGGCGAAGGATAGACTGAAGAGAAGGTTTGCAGTTAGGTTTAGTTGGAGTGATAGAAAGACCATATAAGGTTAGCATTAAGGTAAAATGTGCAGGGGAGAGTTAGGTGAAAGTTATCTGAGGTTAGTGTCAGGCATCACAACAAAGGTTTGGAGATTATTGAAAAGCCAATTACAAAATAGATCCGAAGATTAATCACAAGTGAATAAACTCAGGATGATTTTAATTTCAAACACTGCACCGGGAACCGGCTCAGGGGAACTGTTCTGTTGATTTCGATGCTCAAGCAATCACGCGTGTCGGATTTTAGCCGGAAGACCCCTAAAAACACCATTGATTGCACCCCACATGCCCTTTAGTAAATGAATGATATGAATGAATGACATTTTTATATAGCCGCTCTAAACGTCTGTGTCATAAAGTACTACTGGTTAGGATAAATGGGTGATGCTGTATTCGGAAAAGAGGAGTTTTGAGGTTTTCTCAAAGAAAAGGAGGCCTGCTTGCTTGCTTCATTCACACTTTTGGGAGAAGATGTTGTCACTCAATTGAAACTTTAAATTTTACTAACACGCTTGGCCAACAGTTTTTTTGTGAACGACAAAATCAACCACATATCTGTAAAATCAAATAGGAGAAATAAAATGGAAATTTGAGAGAAATAAAAAATGCTGTTTGCTCCATACTGCGGAGTGTGCAAAGGTTTTCAAGAGAAGGAAGGAGGTGGCTATGGGGGGGGACGAAGTTTGCAGGGGCGTTACACATGCCCCCGCAGCCAGGGGGCCCCCTCAGCACCGCACTTCGGCTGGAGAGCTCCAGATTGAGTCCGGAGGGGGCCCTTCCACGTACCCTGCAGGGGGGCCCCCTCAAGTTTCGTTACGCCACTGGAAGTTTGGGATGGGATGCTGAGGAGTGAGAGGTGTACCAAGCCAAGGAGGGTGGTTTATTCAAATAGCATCAAGTTAGAAGAAGCATCTCTTTGCTTGTCAGCTGTCATCCTGGGGTTTCACTTTCTTTCTGCACAGTCTCCAAGCTTTTCCTGATCGCTTCAGTTTCTTGGCCTAGAGGATGGACCATCACAGCCACCAAGCTTTTCCTGATCGCTTCAGTTTCTTGGCCCAGAAGATGGACCATCGCATTCTCCTAGCTTTTCATGATTGCTTCAGTTTCTTGGCCCAGAGGATGAACCATCACAGCCTCCAAGCTGTTCATGATTGCTTCAGTTTCTTGGCTCAGAGTATGAACCATCACAACCTCCAAGCTTTTCCAATTTGCTTCAGTTTCTAGGCCCAGAGGATGGACCATCACAGCCTCCAAGCTGTTCCTATTTGCTTCAGTTTCCAGGCCCAAAGGATGGACCATCACAGCCTCCAATCTTTTCCTATTTGCTTCAGTTTCCAGGCCCAAAGGATGGACCATCACAGCCTCCAAGCTTTTCCTGATAGCTTCAGTTTCTTGGCCCAGAGGATGAACCATCACAGCCTCCAAGCTTTTCATGATTGCTTCAGTTTCTTGGCTCAGGGTATGAACCATCACAACCTCCAAGCTTTGCCTATTTGCTTCAGTTTCTAGGCCCAGAGGACGGACCATCACAGCCTCCAGGCTTTTCCTGATCGCTTCAGTTTCTTGGCCCAAAGGATGGATCATCACAGCCTCCAAGCTTTTCCTATTTGCTTCAGTTTTCAGGCCCAAAGGATGGACCATCACAGCATCCAAGCTTTTCCTGATAGCTTCAGTTTCTTGGCCCAGAGGATGAACCATCACAGCCTCCAAGATTTTCATGATTTCTTCAGTTTCTTGGCTCAGAGGATGAACCATCACAACCTCCAAGCTTTTCCTAGTTGCTTCAGTGTCTAGGCCCAGAAGTTGGACCATCACAGCCTCCAAGCTTTTCCTCTTTGCTTCAGTTTCTAGGTCCAAAGGATGGACCATCACAGCCTCCAAGCTTTTTCCAGTTGCTTCTGTTTCTTGGCCCAGAGGATGGACCATCACAGCCTCTGAGCTTTTCATGATTGCTTCAGTTTCTTGTCTCAGAGGATGAACCTTCACAACCTCCAAGCTTTTCCTATTTTCTTCAGTTTCTTGGCCCAGAGGATGGACCATCACAGCCTCCAAGCTTTTTATGATTGCTTCCGTTTCTTGGCTCAGAGGATGAACCATCACAGCCTCCAAGCTTTTCATGATTGCTTCCGTTTCTTGGCTCAGAGGATGAACCATCACAGCCTCCAAGCTTTTCCTAGTTGCTTCAGTGTCTAGGCCTAGAAGTTGGACCATCACAGCCTCCAAGCTTTTCCTCTTTGCTTCAGTTTCTAGGCCCAAAGGATGGACCATCATGGGTTTGGTTAATCTGAGTCCTAACTCCTTCACCAAGTCTTTTCTGCACTTGGTTGTGGCTCTGCAGAGAAGCAGCAAGTGAGATCTTTTGGCCTGAAATCTTTTGAGGGGAAGAGAATTCTTGCAAGCTGAGGAGAATATTATCTTTCCCTTCTTCGTTATGTTTGTGCAGAGATATGAGGCGGGTGTTTTTTATGGTGCCTAAAGATTTCTACCCAAAGTATGCTTATCTTCGTTTCAGAAACGGCACAATTTATCTCTGCGCTCCTCTCCTGTTATCATGGTTTTCAAAATACTTTTATTGATGCCAGATCTCGGAGAGGGTGCTTGACTTCTACTAGGATGAAGTTTGCAAGATCTTTCTGCTGGTGCATCATAAATGGATTTCCGGAATGTGGTGCCTCCTTCCATCTTTAGCCAATGAAGGGATTGGTACTGCTGAACTTTCTATTGATGGCGTAAAACAGAGGTGCTTTTGCAGTTGAGGCTGTGATCTGTGTATAGCCTAAGTCTGCTACCAGTACTACAGGGCTACCAAGAGTACTGTTGGCCCCTTGGGAAGGCCATGAGTTTTCTTCCATAGTTGTCTCTCCAGCCGGTTTGTCGCTTCATGGTCGATGCCTGAGCCCTAAATCCTCTGCATAGCAGACAGTTCCTACCACTTAGACTCCATTGTCTCAGTCAAGGGTTCCAGCAGAACATTGCAATGTTCTTTTGAGAATTGTCCAGTTCCCTTCGTGGCACCCTCGGCTCTTGCAGGTGCATCGTCAGTGTGTTTTTCCTAAGTCTGGTTACCTAACACTGCTAGTCCTAAGTGTTTGAAGGTTCTTGTGGTTGTGATTGGCACATGTCACAGAACTGTTCAGCATCTTTCCACTGCATTAGGCTGCCTCTGTAGGCATTATGTAAGTCAGCCAGGGGATGGACACATCAGCACAGAGAAGCAAGGTGAAAATGTGAATTCATATACATATAAGCCTTCATGATTGCTTATATATTACAAGAATACAAATCCACATGTTGTTTAAAGTGTGCTGATATATTTTATTAACCAATTGAAATGTCTTTTTTCAACCTGCTTGAAGCCCACTAAAGCTTTGCACTATTGCACACTTACGTGCATTGTAGATGAGTTTCCATTGTATCCTGTGTTGTCCACTGCGCGTTTTATCTATGCTTTCCCAAGAGGCGTAGGCTCATTCTGAAGTTGGCACATCAGAGCTAGGATTCCAGAAACCAGTAGAGTTAGGATTTGCTGGGGAAACATCTGCCAGCTTCTCAAGGCCTTCTCGCATTCTTCGCACGCGAAGAGCCCGGCATCTGCTCATTAGCGCCTATCTGTAGGTTTCTGTTTATCACATGTTCCCGCTTCCATTCGCTTGCATTGAGAAAACTTGTATAAATGTAGCAGCAAAATGTATGGGTTTTAGCATTACACAGTCTAACTGATCAGAGATGAAGATCTGGTCTGTGTGATTAGGCAATTGCCTTGCTCATTTCGAATGCTTGCCGGCTATTTTTTGCGTTAAACGCACATTAGAGTACTATGAGCTATCATAAGTGTCTGGTTTTCTTGTAGAAAAGGGATCTTTCTAGGGTCATCTTGGGAGACTGCTAATATCACGACATGCAAGTGGTTTGTGTATAAGTTCAACAGTAACTGTGCCATGGGGCAGCCCTCCTTGACTCTTTCCATGGTGATGAAGGGTTTTCTTCTCACACTGCTGAAGCCCACTCTTACCTGGTCCTTGGTCTCAAAATACAGGGTCTCTTTTATTCTCAAAACAGTCAGACACTTGCCCTTTGTCTCTAGTTATACCCAAAGAAGCTGCCTCTCTATGAACTGAAAGTCTGGGAAAAATACACTAATGCAGTGAAGAGAGGCATCTTTCTCTTGGTGGGATACTGGGTCACGGTAACAGACCTTACCTGATTCCACCTTGATTGGATCCATGACTTCAGGATCTTCGAACCATGATTCCGTGTGCTCCAGGATGATTTGTGGAGAAAGATTTACTTAAGTGTCCACGAGCCTGTTAGGCGTGTATGAACGGGGGTCTGACAGGTTGCCTTTCTTGTACAGCATCCTCGCCAGAGGCAGTGAAGGCTACTGAGAGTGGTATCGACCACCACTTTTGGAAGTCTTTAGACCACGCTGGTTGAATCATGCTGGGTCCTGGAGCTTCTTGTTGTTGTTGTTAGGAGATTCTACCAGCTCAGTTGTATCCTGCTCAGGGTGTCTTTTCCTTGTATGTTGAGTAGATCTTTGGTGTAAAATATTTTCTTAAAGTGGGTTATCCAGTTGTCTGCTGGTATTATTGATGTCTTTTGGGAGTTCCTAGCACCATTTGCCACCGAGGGCCAGAATGTTTTGGAGTCTTTGGAAGATGCTGCGCCAGCGAAGAGCACCCCTTGTAGATGACAACAAATGATGGTTCCTTGATTGAGTCACCTTCTGTAGGTCTGTCTGTGGTGCTCGATGTTTTGAGCATCACTGTCCTTCAGTGCAGTTTGTTGTCCTGATCTCATGAGTTTGCATTCTTCGTTAAACTAGGTCTCAGACTGGTATGTTTTTGAGGAATTTCACATAATGAGGGAGGCTTCGACCTCCTCCACATAATCTTAATCTCCTGGCTGACAGCGATGCCAATGATTGTTTGGTGCAGGATGGGTGGGGTACCAGGAGATTGTAGACAAATTTTGTGTTACAGAAATATTGTAGCAAAAGTAATTACTACCAGAACATTGTGACGGTCAGTTTATATAGGTAAGTAAAGGTTTACTATACTTAACTCCAGATAGATGTACCTTGAGGATACAGATATATCTTCATGAGATGTAGATATGAATTTAAGAATAGTAAATCTATATGTATTTACATGATGATGTTTTAACAGTCGATATTTTGGCTTCAGTGTGTATGTTTTCCATAATAATGTCCATTATATTCGGGGATACAGCCCCCGGATTACACATGCGTGCTGGATGTCTTCTCTTAGAAAGACACCAACATTGGGCCTGATTCAGAAAGTTAAGCTTACACTTTTGTGTAAGTTTACTACTTTTAGGTATTCACAAAGGGCACTTACGAGTAGTATCTTTATCCTTGCACTCGGGCGGAATCTTCGCTCCGAGTGCGGAGATTCCACTCGCGGTCCGAACAGTACACTCTGGGTGAGGAGTGTACTCTGCGCACCCGGAGTAGAATCTCCGCACTCGCAAGGAAATCTTCGCTCCGAGTGCAGAGATTCCACTCCCGGTGCGAAGAGTACACTCCCGGTACGAAGAGTACACTCCAGGTGAGGAGTGTACTCTGCGCACCCGGAGTAGAATCTCCGCACTCGCGGGGGAATCTTCGCTCCGAGTGTGGAGATTCCACTCCCGGTGCGAAGAGTACACTCCCGGTGCGAAGAGTACACTCCCGGTACGAAGAGTACACTCCAGGTGAGGAGTGTACTCTGCACACCCGGAGTAGAATCTCTGCACTCGCGAGGGAATCTTCGCACCGAGTGCGGAGATTCCACTCCCGATGCGAAGAGTACACTCCGGGTGAGGAGTGTACTCTGCGCACCCGGAGTAGAATCTCCGCACTCGCGGGGGAATCTTCGCTCCGAGTGTGGAGATTCCACTCCCGGTGCGAAGAGTACACTCCCGGTGCGAAGAGTACACTCCCGGTACGAAGAGTACACTCCAGGTGAGGAGTGTACTCTGCACACCCGGAGTAGAATCTCTGCACTCGCGAGGGAATCTTCGCTCCGAGTGCGGAGATTCCACTCCCGATGCGAAGAGTACACTCCGGGTGAGGAGTGTACTCTGCGCACCCGGAGTAGAATCTCCGCACTCGCGGGGGAATCTTCGCTCTGAGTGTGGAGATTCCACTCCCGGTGCGAAGAGTACACTCCCGGTGCGAAGAGTACACTCCCGGTACGAAGAGTACACTCCAGGTGAGGAGTGTACTCTGCGCACCCGGAGTAGAATCTCCGCACTCGCGGGGGAATCTTCGCTCCGAGTGTGGAGATTCCACTCCCGGTGCGAAGAGTACACTCCCGGTGCGAAGAGTACACTCCCGGTACGAAGAGTACACTCCAGGTGAGGAGTGTACTCTGCACACCCGGAGTAGAATCTCTGCACTCGCGAGGGAATCTTCGCTCCGAGTGCGGAGATTCCACTCCCGGTGCGAAGAGTACACTCCGGGTGAGGAGTGTACTCTGCGCACCCGGAGTAGAATCTCCGCACTCGCGGGGAATCTTCGCTCCGAGTGTGGAGATTCCACTCCCGGTGCGAAGAGTACACTCCCGGTGCGAAGAGTACACTCCCGGTACGAAGAGTACACTCCAGGTGAGGAGTGTACTCTGCACACCCGGAGTAGAATCTCTGCACTCGCGAGGGAATCTTCGCTCCGAGTGCGGAGATTCCACTCCCGATGCGAAGAGTACACTCCGGGTGAGGAGTGTACTCTGCGCACCCGGAGTAGAATCTCCGCACTCGCGGGGGAATCTTCGCTCTGAGTGTGGAGATTCCACTCCCGGTGCGAAGAGTACACTCCCGGTACGAAGAGTACACTCCAGGTGAGGAGTGTACTCTGCGCACCCGGAGTAGAATCTCCGCACTCGCGGGGGAATCTTCGCTCCGAGTGTGGAGATTCCACTCCCGGTGCGAAGAGTACACTCCCGGTGCGAAGAGTACACTCCCGGTACGAAGAGTACACTCCAGGTGAGGAGTGTACTCTGCGCACCCGGAGTAGAATCTCTGCACTCGCGAGGGAATCTTCGCTCCGAGTGCGGAGATTCCACTCCCGATGCGAAGAGTACACTCCGGGTGAGGAGTGTACTCTGCGCACCCGGAGTAGAATCTCCGCACTCGCGGGGAATCTTCGCTCTGAGTGTGGAGATTCCACTCCCGGTGCGAAGAGTACACTCCCGGTGCGAAGAGTACACTCCCGGTACGAAGAGTACACTCCAGGTGAGGAGTGTACTCTGCGCACCCGGAGTAGAATCTCCGCACTCGCGGGGAATCTTCGCTCCGAGTGTGGAGATTCCACTCCCGGTGCGAAGAGTACACTCCCGGTGCGAAGAGTACACTCCCGGTACGAAGAGTACACTCCAGGTGAGGAGTGTACTCTGCACACCCGGAGTAGAATCTCTGCACTCGCGAGGGAATCTTCGCTCCGAGTGCGGAGATTCCACTCCCGATGCGAAGAGTACACTCCGGGTGAGGAGTGTACTCTGCGCACCCGGAGTAGAATCTCCGCACTCGCGGGGGAATCTTCGCTCTGAGTGTGGAGATTCCACTCCCGGTGCGAAGAGTACACTCCCGGTGCGAAGAGTACACTCCCGGTACGAAGAGTACACTCCAGGTGAGGAGTGTACTCTGCGCACCCGGAGTAGAATCTCCGCACTCGGGGTGGAGATTCCACCCGAATGCAGAGATTCCGGCCTGAGTGCAGACGTACAGATACTACTCGTAAATGCCTTTGGTGAATATCGAACGTCGTAAACTGAGACTTTTGGTTTAAGTTTACCTTTGTGAATTCCTAAAAGTAGTAAACTTGCACAAAAGTGTAAGTCTACCTTTGTGAATTGGGGCCATTGTCTAGAAGGATGGAGCGTCAGCAGAGCCTGATCTGTTCCCAACCTCTAGCTGACAGTCGTCACATTGTGGTTCAACCGCGTTCTTCATGTCGAGGCCGTGGCTCACGACTGATGGATTATGAGCCCTTGAAGGAATTATAAGGTGGTGCTTGGGCTACATCTGATGTGACTCTACCAAAGGTGCAGACCAGGCCCTTTTCAAACAGAAATCTTTCCAAGGTTTCTCCTTTCTTTCTTGCCCTTTCTCCTCTGAACACAGCAGCCCAAGACATACCCTGGAGCACCCCAGGCTCGCCCGGCTTCATGATACTCTCCACAATCACTGCCCAGCTTTGCGTTCACGTCTATGTATGTATGTATTGGGATTTATATAGTGCAAACTTAGCTGTGAAGTAACAGAGCGCTATACATTACTTATAATGTAGGACACTATTGTGTATATCAAGTAGGGATTACACACATACATTTTACACATATTTAGGCAGAGGGAGATTAAGTGATGTGCCCAGAATCACACAATGTTAAGTCTAGCACTGAGGCTGGGATTTAAACCTGTGTCCCCAGGTCCCAAAGGCGGCAGCTGGAGCAGTTTAGCCAGGTCTCCTCCCCAATTCATACCTATATGGTACTGATGCAGTTTTTATTTTATTGTCTTCGAGTTTGAGTAAGCTGCAGTACTTTAAACTGAAATATAGAAGTGTAGGTACTCCCTATCCATATTACATGTTTGCTCATGAGAAGTGCAGGTACTCTCCTGTTGAATTTACTGCAGCAGTGCTGAGAAGTGCAGGTACTCTCCCATTGAATGTATTGCAGCAGTGCTGAGAAGTGCAGGTACTCTCCCATTAAATGTATTGCAGCAGTGCTGAGAAGTGCAGGTACTCTCCCATTAAACAGATTGCAACAGTGCTAAGAAGTGCAGGTACTCTCCCAATAAATGTGTTGCAGCAGTGCTGAGAAGTGCAGGTACTCTCCCACTAAATGTGTTGCAGCAGTGCTGAGAAGTGCAGGTACTCTCCCATTAAACAGATTGCAGCAGTGCTGAGAAGTGCAGGTACTCTCCCACTAAATGTGTTGCAGCAGTGCAGGTCCTCTCCCATTAAACAGATTGCAGCAGTGCTGAGAAGTGCAGGTACTCTCCCGTTCAATGTATTGCAGCAGTGCTGAGAAGTGAAGATACTCTCCCGTTGAATGTATTGCAGCAGTACTGAGAAGTACTGGCACTCTCCCATTAAATGTATTGCAGCAGTGCTGAGAAGTGTAGGTAGTCTCCCATTAAACAGATTGCAGCAGTACTGAGAAGTGTAGGTACTCTCCCAATTAATGTATTGCAGCAGTGCTGAGAAGTGTAGGTACTCTCCCACTGAATGTATTGCAGCAGTGCTGAGAAGTGTAGGTACTCTCCCATTGAATGTATTGCAGCAGTGCTGAGAAGTGCCGGTACTTTCCCACTGAATGTATTGCAGTAGTGCTGAGAAGTGCAGATACTCTCCCACTGAATGTATTACAGCAGTGCTGAGGAGTGCTGGCACTCTCCCATTAAATGTATTGCAGCAGTGCTGAGAAGTGTAGGTACTCTCCCATTAAACAGATTGCAGCAGTACTGAGAAGTGCAGGTACTCTCCCACTAAATGTGTTGCAGCAGTGCTGAGAAGTGTAGGTACTCTCCCAATCAATGTATTGCAGCATTGCTGAGAAGTGCAGGTACTCTCCCATTAAACGTATTGCAGCAGTGCTGAGAAGTGCAGATACTCTCCTGCTGAATGTATTGCAGCAGTGCTGAGAAGTGTAGGTATTCTCCCAATGAATGTATTGCAGCAGTGCTGAGAAGTGCAGGTACTCTCCTATTAAATGTATTGCATCAGTGCTGAGAAGTGCAGGTACTCTCCCACTGAATGTATTGCAGCAGTGCTGAAAAGTGTAGGTACTGTCCCATTGAATGTATTGCAGCAGTGCTGAGAACTGCCGGTACTCTCCCACTGAATGTATTGCAGCAGTGCTAAGAAGTGTAGGTACTCTCCCAATGAATGTATTGCAGCAGTGCTGAGAAGTGTAGGTACTCTCCCACTGAATGTATTGCAGCAGTGCTGAGAAGTGCAGGTACTCTCCCATTGAATGTATTTCAGCAGTGCTGAGAAGTGCAGGTACTCTCCCGCTGAATGTATTGCAGCAGGGCTGAGAAGTGCTGGTACTCTCCCAATAAATGTACTGCAGCAGGGCTGAGAAGTGTAGGTACTCTCTCGTTGAATATATTGCAGCAGTGCTGAGAAGTGTAGGTACTCTCCCGTTGAATGTATTGCAGCAGTGCTGAGAAGTGTAGGTACTCTCCCGTTGAATGTATTGCAGCAGTGCTGAGAAGTGCAGATACTTTCCCACTGAATGTATTGCAGCAGTGCTGAGAAGTGTAGGTACTCTCCCAATGAATGTATTGCAGCAGTGTTGAGAAGTGCAGGTACTCTCCCTTTCAAATTAAAGAAGTGCAGGCACTCAGTACCGTCGAGCACCTGCCCATTTAAAGCACTGGACTGAGCTCTAAAGAGCACTAATTTCCTCCCACTCTAACTCCAGTGCCCTGGTGGAGCACAGGTGCTGCAAAGGATGGCGTGCGGAGGTTTTTATCTAGATTTGAGCTCGATGGCTTACAATTCTGTTCTGAAACCTACTTTGAAGACCCTCCCCCCCTCAAATTCCTGGGGGGTCAGCTGTGATGCCACGTGATACCTAGGGATGTCCATGCTGATCTGGACCGGGATTCTTGGGGAGCTCTCGTTGAGTGACGTGTCAGAAATGCAGCCCTCGGCATCCGTAGCAGCTGTCACGTGGCTTGTCCATCCTCAGACCCCTAGGGGGACCTCCACTCGGAGTCTAGATTCACCCTCCCCTATGGGGCAGCATTCTGTTAGCTATGGGTGCAGCTGGTTCCAGGGACACTCGGAAGACCTCGTGCACAATGGCATGCACAAAGTCATGCTTTCCTGCCTCCCTCCTGAGCCGGCTTGGGCACGGACAGTGCCAAATGATCCTCCTGCCAGTCTGGTTACTGGTACCATCCGCTTACCGCTCGGGAGATGGGGGTAGCGGCCAATGGTCAGAAACAACCAAAGTAACCACAGAGCCACACAATGTAGTGGGGGTCAGAGGCGGTGCTGCTGCCCCACGGACAGGGGTGGAGTCCCAGGGACAGTGACGGGCCAGCCTCTGGGTCAGTGAGGATGCCTTAGAGGCAGTACTGCTGCCCCACGGACAGTGAAGGAGTCTCAGGGACAGTGACGGGGCCTCAGAGGCGGTGCTGCTGCCCCACGGACAGGGGTGGAGTCCCAGGGACAGTGACGGGCCAGTCTCAGGGTCAGTGAGGGTGCCTTAGAGGCAGTACTGCTGCCCCACGGACAGTGAAGGAGTCTCAGGGACAGTGACTGGGCCTCAGATGCGGTGCTGCTGCCCTACGGACAGGGGTGAAGTCTCAGGGACAGTGACGGGGCCTCAGATGCGGTGCTGCTGACCCACGGACAGGGGTGGAGTCCCAGGGACAGTGAGGGTGCCTTAGAGGCAGTACTGCTGCCCCACGGACAGTGAAGGAGTCTCAGGGACAGTGACGGGGCCTCAGAGGCGGTGCTGCTGCCCCACGGACAGGGTTGGAGTCCCAGGGACAGTGACGGGCCAGTCTCAGGGTCAGTGAGGGTGCCTTAGAGGCAGTACTGCTGCCCCACGGACAGTGAAGGAGTCTCAGGGACAGTGACGGGGCCTCAGAGGCGGTGCTGCTGCCCCACGGACAGGGATGGAGGCTCAGGGACAGTGACGGGCCAGTCTCAGGGTCAGTGAGGGTGCCTTAGAGGCAGTACTGCTGCACCACAGACAGTGAAGGAGTCTCAGGGACAGTGACGGGGCCTCAGAGGCGGTGCTGCTGCCCCACGGACAGGGATGGAGGCTCAGGGACAGTGACGAGCCAGTCTCAGGGTCAGTGAGGGTGCCTTAGAGGCAGTACTGCTGCCCCACGGACAGTGAAGGAGTCTCAGGGACAGTGACTGGGCCTCAGATGCGGTGCTGCTGCCCCACAGACAGGGGTGAAGGCTCAGGGACAGTGACGGGGCCTCAGATGCGGTGCTGCTGCCCCACGGACAGGGGTGAAGGCTCAGGGACATTGACGGGCCAGTCTCAGGGTCAGTCAGGGTGCCTTAGAGGCGGTGCTGCTGCCCGACGGACAGGAGGGGAGTCTAAGGGACAGTGACGGGCCAGTCTCAGGGTCAGTGAGGGTGCCTTAGAGGCGGTGCTGCTGCCGCCCCACAGACAGGGGTGAAGGCTCAGGGACAGTGACGGGGCCTCAGATGCGGTGCTGCTGCCCCACGGACAGGGGTGGAGTCTAAGGGACAGTGACGGGCCAGTCTCAGGGTCAGTGAGGGTGCCTTAGAGGCAGTACTGCTGCACCACAGACAGTGAAGGAGTCTCAGGGACAGTGACGGGGCCTCAGATGCGGTGCTGCTGCCCCACGGACAGGGGTGAAGGCTCAGGGACAGTGATGGGGCCTCAGATGCGGTGCTGCTGCCCCACAGACAGGGGTGAAGGCTCAGGGACATTGACGGGCCAGTCTCAGGGTCAGTGAGGGTGCCTTAGAGGCGGTGCTGCTGCCCGACGGACAGGGGGGGAGTCTAAGGGACAGTGACGTGCCAGTCTCAGGGTCAGTGAGGGTGCCTTAGAGGCGGTGCTGCTGCCCCACGGACAGGGGTGAAGGCTCAGTGACGGGGCCTCAGATGCGGTGCTGCTGCCACACGGACAGGGGTGGAGTCTAAGGGACAGTGACGGGCCAGTCACAGGGTCAGTGAGGGTGCCTTAGAGGCAGTACTGCTGCCCCACGGACAGTGAAGGAGTCTCAGGGACAGTGACGGGGCCTCAGATGCGGTGCTGCTGCCCCACGGACAGGGGTGGAGTCTAAGGGACAGTGACGGGGCCTCAGATGCGGTGCTGCTGCCCCACGGACAGGGGTGAAGGCTCAGGGACAGTGACGGGGCCTCAGATGCGATGCTGCTGCCCCACGGCCAGGGGTGAAGGCTCAGGGACATTGACGGGCCAGTCTCAGGGTCAGTGAGGGTGCCTTAGAGGCGGTGCTGCTGCCCGACGGACAGGGGGGAGTCTAAGGGACAGTGACGGGCCAGTCTCAGGGTCAGTGAGGGTGCCTTAGAGGCGGTGCTGCTGCCCGATGGACAGGGGGGGAGTCTAAGGGTCAGTGACGGGCCAGTCTTAGGGTCAGTGAGGGTGCCTTAGAGGCAGTACTGCTGAACCACAGACAGTGAAGGAGTCTCAGGGACAGTGACGGGGCCTCAGAGGCGGTGCTGCTGCCCCACGGACAGGGATGGAGGCTCAGGGACAGTGACGAGCCAGTCTCAGGGTCAGTGAGGGTGCCTTAGAGGCAGTACTGCTGCCCCACGGACAGTGAAGGAGTCTCAGGGACAGTGACTGGGCCTCAGATGCGGTGCTGCTGCCCTACGGACAGGGGTGAAGTCTAAGGGACAGTGACGGGGCCTCAGATGCGGTGCTGCTGCCCCACAGACAGGGGTGAAGGCTCAGGGACAGTGACGGGGCCTCAGATGCGGTGCTGCTGCCTCAAAGACAGGCACGTAGTCCCAGGGACAGTGACGGGCCATTATCAGGCCAGGGACGGAGTCTGCTAGTGCAGCAGTCGCCCCCCTCCTTCTTCCACAGGATTTCCAGGTTCTTACATCCGACGAGGGGAGGGGTGGGAGGCACAGGCCCCTGTCCTATCTCTGCGCTCTGATGATGCTGGTCCTTAAACCCACCCTCGAGAGGTCACCACTCGTCCTTGGCCTCCTGCCCTTGAGCTCTGCCAGCCTAAAGAGTGCAGTGCAAGGAGGGTGCCCGCAATTTATTTATTTTTTTGCAGATTTATATAGCGCGAACTCGACCCGAAGGTATTGGAGCGCTTTACATGAGCACCGGTTACGTTACACAAGGACACATTCATGTTTTTGGTGGGCACGGGGAGATTAAGTGATTTGCCCAGAATCACAGGATGTGGACGCGACCCCGAGGCTCGAACCTTGGTTTCCAGCTCCAAAGTCGGCAATCTAGCCGTCAGAACACATTGTCGTGGCACCCCTAAACATGCCCTGTTGCACCCACTGCGCCGAGAGGCATCTCAGGGCGCCGTGCCAGGCTGACACCGACAATTAATATTCTGTTGTGATAACGCGCAGCACGACCACCCTAGTGTTTACAGGCCCCACGCGCAGTGCGTGACGAAGCCCATCCACTCGGAGCCGAAGATGGAAACACTGCACTTGAGCAGATGCGGCGAGGACGCAGGCCTGGGCTGAGGCGCACCGGCGTGGGAGGGCTGACGGAGCATCTTTCACCCGCTTTCCTCTCATCTGACTCTGTGCACCCCTCTCCCCGCAGACGTCAGCACCCCCGCCATATGCAGATTTAATATTTCCAGTCTGTGACTCAGACGTGGTGACCGCCTCCTGCACCGAGTACACATTGAAATCTGCCCACATGTGCCATACACACAGAGGGGCAGATTTACGTTGAACTAACGCAGCGGGGTACAGCAAGTCATTTTGCTGCGCCGCGTTAGTTTTGAAGCACAGGGATGCGACATATTTACAAGAATATGTCGCATCCTTGTGCTTCCCCCTGCGCTGGCGCACAAACTGCAGCCATGCGCCGGCGCAGGCACACTTGCACCATGGTGCAAGGATGCCTGCGTCGTGGGGAGATTATTTGTGCAGGAAGGGGAACCTTCCTGCACAAAAACAATCACTACAACCATTTTCCTCTTTCAATGCGTGCTGCAGAATGCAGCACGCATTGAAAGAGGAAAACAAGGAGAAATGAAAATATTTCTCCTCGGTGCGCCTCGCTACGCCACCTCTAGGGTGGCGTAGCTTTCAGACGCATCTCCAGAGTTACGATTTCTCGTAATTCTGGAGATGTGTCTTGTTCCATGAGTGTTGCGTGGGAACATCCACAGCAACACCCATGGAACGCCCCTTCACTGCAAAGTGCTGCGTGTGAAGGGGCCGTATTTACAAGGAGAGGAAAAGTCACGCAGGGTGGCTTTTCCTCTCCTTGTAAATATGGAGCAGCCCCCTGCGCCACCAGTACGTCACGAAAAGTGACGTACTTGTGTCGCAGGGGGCTCGTAAATCTGCACCTGAGTGCGTGTCCTGCCTGCTCCTCCATGGCCCAGCTGCCTGCACAAGCTAAGAAGGTGGCGGTCTGGGCCTCACGGGGGAGCCCAGCAGGCCTCACAGAACCACACAGGCCTGCAGGCAGGTGGCCCCACTGCCTGCCCAAGCTAAGATGGCGGCGGTCTGGTCCTCATGGGCGAGCCCAGCAGGCCTCACAGACCCACACAGGCCTTACAGCAGGGCCGGTTCTAGGATTCTGGGGGCCCTGGGCAGAGAGGGAGTTTGTGAGGCCCCTCTAATTTGCATAGACGTGTCACATTCAGGGCTGCCTGCATCTCAATAGATGCCCCTGCTCCTTGAAGCTGCAGCCCCTCCCTCTCCTTAAGTGCCTCTTAACAGCTCATAAAGGGCTGGAGGTGTGAGGGTTGCTTATCTGCAGGGACTGCCAGGGAGCTAAACAGAGAGACAATAGCCATCGCGCTGTGCCTCTGCGTGGGTGGGGGGTGGAGACCTAATTGCCGGACAAACCTGGAGGAATGTATTTCCCTGCAACTGGGACTGCCCCCCACCCCTCACAGGTTCGCTTCCCTACACCAAAGCAACGATGCCAGGGGAGGGGGCCCCCTAAGGTGACTGCGGTGCACTTGCAAGGTTGCATCTTTGATGCCATAACCTGGCTGTGTCTCATTGGTGCGGGGCCCCAAGTTTGGAGCGCTGACTACGGGGCCCTGGGCAGCTGCCCACACTGCCCATGCCTAGCGCCGGCCCTGCCTTACAGGCAGGTGGTCCTGTGGCTTGCCCAAGCTAAGATGGTGGCGGTCTGGCCCTCATGGCGAGCCCAGCAGGCCTCACAGACCCACACAGGCCTTACAGGCAGGTGGCCACGCTGCCTGCCCAAGCTAAGATGGTGGCGGTCTGGCCCTCATGGCAAGCCCAGCAGGCCTCACAGACCCACACAGGCCTTACAGGCAGGTGGTCCTGTGGCTTGCCCAAGCTAAGATGGTGGCGGTCTGGCCCTCATGCCGAGCCCAGCAGGCCTCACAGACCCACACAGGCCTTACAGGCAGGTGGCCCCGTGGCTTGCCCAAGCTAAGATGGCAGTGGTCTGGTCCTCATGGGCGAGCCCAGCAGGCCTTACAGGCAGGTGGCCCCGCTGCCTAACCAAGCTAAAATGGTGGCGGTCTGGTCCTCATGGGCGAGCCCAGCAGGCCTCACAGACCCACACAGGCCTTACAGGCAGGTGGCCCAGTGGGCGGAGCCATAGTTAGGGAGGTCCAGCAATAAGACCCATCTACACAGGTTCGTTCTAATTGATTACAAGTAGCACACCAGTCAACCTCTTGAATACAAACTGCGGGTGACATTAGCGTTAAAGAGGGTAATCCCATCACAGGTCTGAGGTACTGATTGTACCTAACTAAGGGGGTAGTCCAGCTGAGGACTGGTATTCTTGACCTGCAATAAACCCAGGGTGCAGCGATGTGGATCAGATGGCCATACACAAAATATTTGCGGATGTGCCAGAACGATGTGATGGTTTTGTTGGGGGAGGTCAAATATTATCCAGACCACCATAGTATACCCTTCAACTAAGTGCCCTAGTACGGGTGCCAGGGGACTAACGCAAGGAGAAAACATGGGCATTCTGAGCCTGGTTGAGTAGAAAATACAGCTACATTTGGATTACAGTTCACCCCTTACACTTGAAGGACTTGGTGCCACTACCCTTGATGCACTAGTGACCCCAAACACCCTCACTCTCCTCTCCCTGCTCAGCCCCTTACCCCCATCCCACCTGGTAGCCAGGTCAAGCCCCCCTCCCCAAACCCTGTTCATGTATTTAGAAAGCACAGTCACGGGCCAAAGCCAATATCACGCCTGCCCAAGCTAAGATGGCGGCGGTCTGGTCCTCATGGGCGTGCCCAGCAGGCCTCACAGACCTATGTCACTGAGGGTGACTTCTCCATTGCAAAGCACCACTTTGCTGCTCAATCTTAATGTTATTAATTTAAATATCTGTTTTGTACAGCGCCTACATGATGCTCGGCACTGAGCCAGTGAGTTTGGTTAGTTGCATAGTGCCGATATAGGCACCCCCCCTGCTTAGCAGTAATTGGTCGCGCTGCACAAAATAATCAGTCCACAACAAATTTTGTTAGAAAATGGTTTGCTGCAGGTTTATTTCATGCAAGAAGTATCCCAACGTGGTGGGTTTACATACGGGCGATCCAAGGGCAGGCAGCGGTGACTAAATGTAAGAAAGTGGACACCAAAGGATCACAGCACGCAGGAATAAAGGTATGAAGCTTTATTCTTCTCAGGAGATATAGATCAGCTCCTACTCGTAAGCCTGGGCCAAACCGTCTGCCCTGGAATCTGGAACACAGCCGGTATTCCAGATTCCAGGTGAGGTCAGCAAGACACCATACATCCCCCTTCATTAACAGATCAACAACAACATTATAAAACAAAACAAAGAAAAATTAACAAAAGAAAACGTGCAGGAGAACAATGTAATGTATACATGAATTACATATTAACAGTGATAAAATCACAAAGAAACTTCACTTGTCCAAATGATAATCCGTACACCAGGTCGGACGATGACGTTGTCTTTGCACATGGTGCCTAACTGGATTGCCAGCCTGTAGGGAAACTGACTTCCTCCAATTTGTTCCATTGCATGAAAGCTTGGGAGACAACTTAACGGAAGAATCAACAATCTTTTCAGTTGGCCATAACCACTGAGGAACTTTCACCACCTTGGACAAACTCCAAACATTCCCGTCAGACAACTCTACAGCTTGACGACCCACTCTGATCACTTTCAAAGGATGTGAAAACCGAGACTCACCAGATTTAACAATTCTACCTTTCTTCACTCGTACCCAATCATTAATCTTCACAGGAGAAATAACATCTCTATCCTGACAGTCTTGAACAGACACAGATTTGTCGTTTTTACTACTCAACAAATCTCTCATCCATGCCTGACTCAGGTTGCACACACTCTTCCTTCCCCTTATTTTTTCAAATGGAGAAAGATCACCCATGCTTCTAGGGGTATTTCTGTAACTCCAAAGAATTTCTTTGATGGCTTGATTACAATGCTTCCCATTAGAAATGGCCAGTTGTAACCCCTCCTTGAACACCTTGATCCACCTCTCCACAATTCCATTGCTCTGGGGATAATAAACAGAAGAACGTTTGTGAACAATGCCATGACCATCAAGAAAACTTTTAATCTCGGTGGATGTTAACTGCACCCCATTGTCGGTAAGAAGGGATTCAGGAAATCCTTCTCTTTCAAATACATCATTTAAAAACTGAATCACAACGTTCGAAGTAATATTGGGAACCAACTTAATATCAGGCCACTGAGATAGTTGATCGATAAGAACTATGGCATAGACAGGATTGTGGCCCAGACACATCGGACCAGCAATGTCTAAGGAAACACACTGCCACACACGGGACGGTCTGGAGATGGGAAGACGTTTATAAGAAACAGTCTTTTGAGATTTATCACTAATGCAACATTCAATGCAACCCCTGACCTTGCGTTCAATAGACTTATCCATTGCTGGCCACCAAAACTCACTTCTAATCCTTCTTTTCATACTCGTCATGCCTGGATGTCCTTCATGTGCCATATCTAGAATGATTTGTTGTAAATCAAAAGGCACAACAAGTTGCAAACCTCTCATTAACACATCATTCTTTAAGGATAACTCATGAGCTACCTGAAAGAAGGAAAGAAGACTTTCTGACATGTCAACCTTCCTAGGCCATGAAGAATTGATGTAACCAATAACTTCTTTAAGAACAATATCCTTGTCACATGCTAATCTCCATTCATTCTCTTGTATACATCCCTTGGATACTTCACATATTGAAATCACATTTTCTAAATCATCATCCTCTTCAACAACATTGTCAGCAGCCACTGGTAGTCTTGATAGACAATCCGCAAGAATGTTTTTTACCCCGGGAATATACTCAACTTTGAAATGGAAATCTTGTAATTTGTATTGCCATCTGGCAATTCTTGAAGTGGCTCTTCCACAACCTTTTGTTGTAAATAAATCTACTAGAGGACGGTGGTCAGTCCTTACCTTGAAAATAGTGCCATAAACATATTTTCGAAAATACTCAATGCCCCACCAACATGCAATAGTTTCCTTTTCTAGAGTAGAATATTTGCATTCAGCACCTTTTAATGGTCTGGATGCAAAGGCTATTGTGACTAAATGACCATTTTGATTTTGCATTAGAAAGGCACCTAATCCAACATTGCTGATGTCAGAGACAATTACAGAGTCATAAACAGTATTAAAGGTGGCTAAAGCAGGTGCAGATGAAATGCAATTTTTCAATTGTTTAAATTCGCTAGCACAATTGTCATCCCACAAAAATGACTTGTTTTTCTTCATTAGGGTTCTCATATGTACAGTTTTGTCAGAAAACAGTGGAATAAACTTAGCATAATACTCAGTAAGACCTAAAAAGGATCTGAGCTGGTCCTTATTTTGAGGGTCTGGTGCTTGTTCAATGGCTCTGATAAGATTTTGCTTAGGAGAAATACCATGTTTGTCAATGGAATGACCCAGGGTAATCAACAGATGTTACACCAAACTTACATTTGTCCTTAGTTAAAGTCAGACCATTGTCCTGTAATATGCACAAAACTTTATGAAGAATATCAGTATGTTCCTTTGAATCGGAAGCAAAAACCAGAATGTCATCTTGGAAATATAATAAATTTTTGATGTCTTTAAACAGATTGTGCATCAATCTTTGAAAAACAGAGGATGCAGATATTAACCCAAAAGGCATTCTCTTGTACCTGAAAGCCCCTTCGGATGTAATAAATGAAGTGAGATGTTTGCTATCCTCATGGAGGGCAATCTGATGGTATGCGTTAGACAAATCAAGAGTCAAAAATATCGAGGCACCTTTAAGTTTTGTAAACATCTCACCAATATTAGGCAGGGGATGTCTGTCCACCCATACGCTGTTGTTGAGATCTCTTAAGTCAACACACAGTCTGACTTGACCATTAGGTTTGTGTGCAACAACAACGGGGGATAACCACTCTGAGGATTCGATCTCCTCAATGACATCAAGGTTACACAATCTTTCTAGTTCCTTCTTAACAGCTTCTCTTAAATGTAATGGAACATTCCTAACCTTGTGAACTTTGGGTACAGCATCATGTTTTAGAATGATTTTTTGAACAACATTTTTAAGAAGACCTAGACTAGCAGAAAAAAATACACTGGGAAACCTTTTTTCCCACTCAGATGCAGGATCGATTCCAACATGAAGAATTAAATCTGAGTACCCAAGTACCTGGTCAGGGTGGTTGGGGTCTAAAGTGATCATGAGATCTCTTTGTTGAGGCCAACCTAAAAGACACAAACCTTCCCTTGCAGCGTATACTTTGGAGGAAATGGATTTGCCTTTAAAGCTAAGGGTAGTTGTGAAAAATCCTAATACATCAATGGGTTTTCTCCCGTAACCAACCAGTTTGATGTCTGGGGAAGAAAAACAGACATTGGGAAACTCTTTTAACCATTCATCTCCAATGAGAGTATGCCTGGCACCAGAATCAGCCATAACTCTCACATTCTTGTCACCAATTACAACAGTGCAAAAAGGAGCATCTTTCATATTACTGTTAACTTCATAAACAGCTAATAAAAATTCATCATCCTCAATATCACAACTAACTTCTTTCACTTGCTCAGCATTTTGGTTCTTATAGTCAATACTCCTATTCTTGAATTTGTTCTTGTTTCTACACATCCTAGCGTAATGTCCTTTTAGTTTACAATATCTGCATACTTGACCAATGGCAGGACACCTTTTGTCATTGGCTAAATGACCTGGAATGCCACATTTGAAACAGACATATTCTTTTCTTTCTTGGTTGAAATGCGTTTTAGACTTTGACTTGCTGGACGTGGCTTCATCGGGATTAGACTTTTTGATTAAATTAACTTCAGAGACCTTCTGTTCAGCAAGTTCTTTTAATCCCAGTTTCATATCCTCAAAGCGATGAGCTATTTCAATAGCTTTGTTTAAAGTCAAGTCTTCAGCAGCTAACAACTTTTCTTGAAGCTTAACATCAGCAACTTTGTGCACAAGTTGGTCACGTACCATCTGGTCATGAAACGTAGAATAATTGCATTTAGATGCCAAGATTCTCAAATCATTAACAAAAACGTCTACAGACTCATTAACTAGTTGGCCTCTGCTGAGAAATTTGTGACATGCAACAACCTTGTTGACTTTTTTTATATATTGTTTGTCCAATTGCTTAATAGCCTCTTCAAATACATCAATATCATCATCTGATGACGATGTGCGATTCAAAGTAAAAGGAGGTAAATGACTTAAAATACGCCTGCCTTCCGCACCAAGACAATGTTTTAATATAGCTAATTTCCTCTTGTCGGTATAATCATCGCCACCAATGGCTTCAATGTATGCCTCTAAACCTTCCTTCCATTGTTTCCACTCTAAAATGGGTTCACCAGGAGATGGTAAAAATGGTGCAGGTGCATTAAAACCTTCCATAAGAATGTTGAAAAACACTAAAGGTTAGTGGAAATAATATAGTTTGTAATGATGTAAACACAAATGGCATAAGAAAAATAAAGATTAAGAATTTCAAACAGTAGTAGCATACAAATAGTGCAGCACGCAAATGTAAATGAAATGTGCACTTAATTGAAAAGCTGTGCACATCAGCGTTTATATTTCACTCTCCAGTCGCTAAGAAATGACATCAAAATTCAATAAGCTTTCCCACTTAAGGTTGAATAGCTGTGCGCTAATAAGAGAATCAATGAGCTGTGCGCATCAGCGTTTGAACGTAGCTCAGGAGTTGCCAATACAGAGAGCAAGAATGAGATCAGATGAGCTCATCCACTTCACGTTGAAACGTATGCGCTTGATTTGAAAAGCATTAAGCTGTGCGCATCAGCGTTTCGGCGTCGCTCAGCTGTTGCTAGGCAGCAGAGCAACGCTGAGATTGAATGACACGGCTTCACGCTGGAAAGACGTGTCACGTAATAGAAGAAAATCGACGTATGAAGTTTCACGTCGTGAGGAGGAGACGGAGGAATCCTCGAGCAACAGCACGCGCTGAACGTGAGATTGCAGGCAAGGCTCGCGCTGGGTAGCGCGAGACTCAACAGTACGTGGAAGAAAAGTCAAAGTGCCCAAACGCTAATAAATAAATTACTCCTCACCGCAACCTCGGATATCGATGCGAGTTTCAGGAGCTAAACACGCCGTTGACTGCGTCTCAAGCGGAAGACATCAGAAGATACAAAGATACTGGAAACTTGGACTGTCTCAGGATCTGCTCACCGCAGGGCTCCAGGCTTACAGGATAGTTTTCCAATCGTCGCCAGTGTAATAAAGTGGACACCAAAGGATCACAGCACGCAGGAATAAAGGTATGAAGCTTTATTCTTCTCAGGAGATATAGATCAGCTCCTACTCGTAAGCCTGGGCCAAACCATCTGCCCTGGAATCTGGAACACAGCCGGTATTCCAGATTCCAGGTGAGGTCAGCAAGACACCAAACTAACCTAATCTGCCCTGTCCGCCTGATGAGCCAAACTGCACCCTGGCTGGGAGCAAGGGCATCCAGCCCC
The DNA here is from genome assembly GCA_963921515.1 of Calotriton arnoldi. Lineage (NCBI taxonomy): Eukaryota > Metazoa > Chordata > Amphibia > Caudata > Salamandridae > Calotriton > Calotriton arnoldi. The sequence goes on along the minus strand of CAWUFW010005054.1, from coordinate 148,999 downwards.
AAAACAACGTCTCAGGAGAGGAGAGAAACTGCCTCAAAGGACCCAGACTCACCGCAGAAAGACACAGACTCTGCCTCCCGACCCGAGAACACGACGCGATGCGGAACCAGGGGTCGACCTGGACAGCATGTCCAGCGGGGAAGAAAGACGGTGGGCAATGGGTGGGGGCAGGTATAAATACCTGTCCCCAGCCCACTGCGCACCGGAAATGACGCAGCAGAGGCGCCGGACATAGGCAGGACTCCCGTGGGAAGTGGTCCGGGCAGCCGGTCCGCGGTGATGTGCCTGATGCGGCACTAAGGGGGGCCGCCCTCTTACAGGGCCCACTGCACCACGGGCAGCTGCAGATTCTTTGGTTTTAAGACTTTTCAACAAGCAGTCTGCCCCAAACGTGGGGCCTCATCCAAGCGTGGGGCTAACAGAAGAGGGGGTCTCGTGTAGATGGGGGAAAACAGAAAAAGCCTCTGGCAATTTCTGTATTTATTCGTCGGGGGTAGGGAGGGGCCAGGGCAGAGGGCGGCCGGTAAATAATCACCACTTGTTTCTACATATGGTCCACGGGGGCAGATTACCTTCTGTCAGGGCCTTGGTGTCAGATAAAAAGGCCAACACTCTTCTTTCAAATATGTGCCCTGTCTCCTCTGGATAAACAGCAGCCGGCTGTCCTGGTCTCTTCTAGATATAAGGGTTGAACAATGCAAAACACATCCTGCTGCTGGCAGTACAGCCACAAATGTCTTCCAGGACCTCCATATGGTGCCAGACACTCTATAATGGCCTGATTACGGGTACCCCATCAAACTGTGCAAATGCCGGTTTGTCGATGGATCACAATTATAAACCGCGCATGTCACATTAACTTTCAGCAGGTCAAACCTGGAGGATGTGGCCTAACGGCTAGAACGGTCGACCTCGAAGCTGGGGAGCCGGGTCTGAGTCTCAGCAGGGAAGCTCAACATCCTGTGATTCTAGGCAAATCACGTAATCTCCCCGTTCCTAACAGAATTAATGTGTCCGTCTGTAACACAACTGGTGCTCATGTAAAACGCTCTGATAACTTCGGGTTGAGTTCGAGCTATATAAGCCCCCTCACCCCCCTCTGTCTCCCCCAAAAAAAAATCTGTCATAAGTTAACGGGTGAAAATTGCTCAATAAATGCTGATTTTGGGCGGTAAGCCCTGAAATCCACGTTATGCCCCATTTTGAGGGTAAAACCCGGAATAGATGATAATTATCTCCCCTGATAAAATGTACACACCACTGTGCCGGATACTGTCCGATGATATAGTTATTGCATGAGACACCAGGGCACCTGCACTCAGGCCCTGCTTGTCTGAGAGAGACAGGATAGCTGTTTTGCCCCTGAGCTGAGAAGAGCTAGCTAGGCCCTTAAAACAAGCAAAGGAGCGCGAGCAAATGGAAAGGGCACAGAAAGGGACACTTGTCCTCACCCATAGGGTAATGTGGAGATTGTAGGCTGGTCGAACAGATCATTTGTGGTATGTTTAATAATAGTAATCTAATAACTTGTTTTTAACTAGCTCTTCAAGTTGCATTTATGTAGTTTCTAAGTGCTTTCAACCACAGATGTTTCAATTAGCCAGTGTAATAGTACACTCCAGGTTTATACCTTAATTAAATGGGCCCAGTGGACTCCAGTGCGCAATGTTCTACAAAAGAGAACACAAGGTCTTACCAAACTATTAGCCCCTCGTCAAATGTTAAACAACATACTGTTTACATGTAAAGCACGCAATAAACAAATAGGGCATGGTGCCCTACTCACTGATACACATTGTATCAGCCTTGGAAGGAAGAAAGGCTGAGTGGAGCTGCCAGGATACAAACCTGTGACCTTGAGCTTAAAGACAGATTCCTGACGTGGGTAGATTCATCCAGTGAGCCACAAGTCCATGTCCACAACAGTGTACAGTAATTTTCCAGTGGAGATGCTGGCCAACTGCTGCTACCCAACATGTTCTGCTACGATACTGGTGGAAAATAAGTTCGCCCTGTGCACTGCAACCAAACTCCGATAACCTCCCTCTACTGTTACTGCCCTTACCCTCACCCTCATGTTCACAATCTTCCTCCTGAGGTCCCCCTTGCCATCATCGGTATCTTGCCAAGTACGTCTCCCTACGTCACTTCCTGTCTCGAGGAATCTGTCCAGGCTGAGAGTATAAAATTTGCTAGCATTCGTACCAAGAATTTTCAATTCTATTAAGGACACGGAGGCGAGGATTGTTGCTTCTCTTTCCTTACTGCAAAAAATACAGCAGTCAATGAAAAAGCATCTAACATTACAGAAAACTACATTTCCCATGATGCTTTACCACTAATCACATCTCAGCACACCCTATTACGAGTCACCATCTCCTTTCTAAGAGGGTCATTCTTTGCTCCGAAAAGTCTTTAATTCGAACTGTGTAAACCATGAACATCACTCAGGACCATTTACGATGGCCATCCAACAGGAGAGCAACCGCTCATCCAGGAACTGGAACATGATGAAATACTTCTGACCAGAAGAGGACGGAATCAATCAATTTTCTGCTCCGACCTTAGAATAAAGGAAAAAAGGGAAAACCTGTAATCTCCATATAATAAATGCATGATACATATGGGTAGGTTAGAATTATAACAATTATAATACAATTGTAATACAATCGGGCGGGATAATCCTCGCCACCGTGACCTTAAAAGAATTGAAAATTCTTGGTGCGAATGCTAGCAAATTTGATATTCTATTTCAGGACCGGAGGCTCCGGTTATTGATAGTTTAACGCTTCTCAAATACCACAGTAGTTATATTGCCCACTGGTTTATAATAAAATTGCTCCAATGTAGATTCGGATGACCAATCAGCAGATTTCATAATATCTTGAATGATTAAACCCAACATAAAAGACTTGGAGGCCATAGCCCCACGAACAGAATGAGCACCAAAGACTTGTGTATCAATACCCACTTCTTTCATGACCGATTTTAACCACCTGGCTATTGTAGCAGAAGATACCGGTTTAAAGGGTTTCTGCAAAGCAATTAACAATTGTGTCGATCCCTCCAGTCGTAAGGATCGAGTACATTCCTCATAAGCTTTCAAACATTGAACTACACACAGTTTAGCATTATTAGGAAAAGCATTATACTCTATGCAATGAGAAAAAGTTTTTGTTCTGCCAGTTATGGTAAAAGAAACTCCTTCCGGAGTGAAAACTCTACCTGTTAGCTCCAGAACTCTCACATCCGAAGTACGAAAAACAGGCAGACAGGCACAAAAGCATGGTTAATTTAGCTGACAATTGTTTCCTGGATAACAGAGCATTATCTGGATATCTGTCAAAGAGAGCCAGTACCAAAGATACATCCCATAAATATGAATACTTTGCTCTAAGAGGGTTAGCCACCCTGATGCCTTTAAGCAATTTACACACCACTGGATGCATACCTACCGGTTTCCCAGCCGCTTGGCTATGACCTGCTGATATTGCAGTTCGGAAATTATTTACCGATCGATAAGATAAGCCAGCCGAAGCCCTTTCTGACAGAAAATTCACAACTTGGGATAATTCTGCCCCCACAGGATCCACGTGCCGTTCCAAGCACCAGCGTACCCAGCATCGCCAAGCTGACGAGTATCTCTTTCTGGTAGGAGGGGCACAGGCCTGTTCAATGAACTTGCAAGCCGTGTAAAAAATGCCTGCCATTTCACACTGTTGCCTGAAAGCCTCCATGACATCAGGGACAACTGCCCGACAATATAATCAGATGCAGTTCTCCGTGAGGGCCCTCGAACATCGTCTGAGAGCAGGGAAGGATTCGGGGACAATCGCACAATCGCAGAATTGGAAACCAAGGTTGGGATTTCCAAAGAGGTGTCACTAACACTATCTCCGCAACTTGCCGGGCTATCTGGGTTGCCACTCTGGGAATGAGAATGAATGGGGGAAATGCATAGTTCAGAGTCATTGAGCAGTCTTGGGAAAAAGCGTTTGTCACTCCCGCTAGCGGGTCCGGCCTCCAACTGAAGAACGCCTGTAACTGGCGATTCAAGCGGGAGGTGAACAGATCTATCTCGCAAGGACCCCACACTGCCTGTATCCATTGGAACAGGCGTGGATGGAGTTGCCAGTCGCTGTAGTCCATCAGGTATCTGGAGTTCCAGTCTGTGACCGCATTGGTTTGCCCTAGAATGTATTCCACTATCACTTTTATCTGGTCACTCAGGCAATAATGGCAAAAGTCTTTGGCTTTCTCCACCAGTAGGGACGACCTCTTACCTCCCAACTTGTTGATGTATCTCACCGCTGAAATGTTGTTGCATCCTTCTCAGGATGGACAAGAGACCTGTTTGGGAGAGAGAGTCCGTATTGCAAAAGACCCTGCCAACAACTCCAGGCAGTTGACGTGCAGAGATAACTAATGGAGAGACCACCTGCCTCCGGTGGAGATATCTCTGCAACGCGCGCCACAGCCCCATCAGCTGATATCTGATTCTATTATCACTTCTGGTTGGGACCCAAAGATGGCTCTGCCATTCCACACATCCACGTGTCCCAACCACCAGTGAATTTCTTCCCTCACTTCCTGTGAACTAGATCTGTGTAAGACAGACCCTTCTGGAGATGTTGAATTTTTAGTCTTTAGAGCGCCCGGTAATGAAGCGGACCCGGAAATATGGCTTGAATTGAGGAGGCCAACAATCCCACCAAACGGGCAATTGTCCGTAGAGACACTACCTGTCGAGATAGGACAGATGTCAATTCCTTCTTGAGATCTCGTAATTTGGTCTTGGGAATTTTTAGTTTTGCTGCCTGAGAGTCGATGACAAATCCGAGGAATTCTATCGTTTGAGATGGGCAGAGGACTGATTTGGGTTCATTGATGACAAAACCCAAATTTGCAGGAGTGTTATTGTCATCTGTAAATGGAGATTGGCTAATGACTGGGAATGAGCCATGATGAGGACATCGTCCAGGTACACTATCATGCATATTCCCTGCTCTCTGAGATGGGCTATCACCGGCTTCATCACCTGGGTGAAACACCATGGAGCCTAAGAGAGCCCAAAAGGAAGGGCCAAATATTCCAACCACCTGTTCCTCCACCAGAATTGAAGGAAACACCAGTGTGGAAGAAAGATGGGTATCGTCAGATATGCATCTTTGAGGTCCCGTCGGACCATCCAATCCCCTTACCTTAGCAGATCTGCTAACAGATGGATGCCCTCCATCTTGAAGTGTTTGTACACTATGAGATGGTTGAAATCTCTTAAATTCAGAACCAATCTGTGACCACCTCCCTTCTTCTGAACCAAGAAGACGTTGCTGCAGAAGCCATGATCGTTGTCGTCGCAATACGCCACTGTGCGTTTCTACAGCAGTTCTTCTATTTCTGAATCTATCAAAACACACTCTTGTTGGGAAAAACTGAGCTGTTGAGGGTACGACTCTTTGTGAGCAGTCTGATAAAATTCCAGGGGGAACCCTTGGATCATCTGCAAAATCCATGCATGCTGCGACAGAGCCCTCCAATTGTGGAGGAAGAATTGAGCACGACCCTCCAAAGGTAAATCTGGAGTCCTAGTCACCTCTGCCCCGTCCGTATCCACCTCTGTGGGACCTTGATAAAAGGAGCGGCCCTCCGAGCATCCCATGCCTCGCCCTGTTAAAAAGGCCTGCTTCGAATACTCTCTTGATATTGGATTGGGCTTTGTCCAATGACGTAAAAGTACCTACATATTTAGAGACATCTTTGACAAATTTATCTCCGAAGAGATTGCCCTCTGCTAAGGGGCCTGCTTCAGCCGAAGCCAGTTCAGTGAGATTAGAGTCCATTCTCATAAGAAGTGATTTGCGCCGTTCTGTGGATATGGCGCAATTTGCATTCCCCAGTAAGCATATTGCTCGTTGCGTCCAGCCAGCCAATATGTCTGGATCCACTGGAATAGTGGACTCCTTTGCCGCGAATGCCATTTCCAAGATCTTAGCTAGGGGCCCAGCCAAATCCAATATCTTGTCCTGACAGCCGCGCCAGGTGCGGTTGATACCCTTTTTAGGGTCTTTTGCGAACTTTGTCAGGAAGGTTAGCATGCTGGGGTCTATATCTGGGTTTCGGCCACCTTATCAGGTATGTCGGTCTGAGACATTCCGCCCGAAGGCGGTTGCGCACTTCTTTATCCAACCCTTTCCTCAGATTCTCATGAAGGTATTCCGATACTTCTGGTGCTGGAGCACAATCTGATGAGCGTGGGTGGACAATATCCTCAGGGTTATAGGTAAAGGGATTGGATGGGCTTAGTGAGGGAGCGCAGGGTATAACTACGGCAGATTTATTCACCTTTTTCTTCTTGGTGGTTCACCATGATCTGACTTGGTAGAATCAGTGTCAGTAGTGTCTGTGTCAATTTAAACTTTCTGTTTGTGCTTAGACTTCGCACCTCCAGAAGATGTTGGGGCTGAATAACCATGATCCTCCATAGTACCTTGAGGGAGATTTGCTAGGACGCCTGCATGAGGCCACTCTGAGGACTTGGCTTTGTCTTTACGTGGGGCTTCAGAGGAACCGGCTTGGGGTTCTGAAGTCGGAGGGTTCTGAAAACCATGCCTCTTTGCAAAACTTTCTAATTGCGCAGTAATAGGTTTAAGGGCAGCTGCCAAAGCCTGTTGTACCATATTGGGTACAGTATGTTCAATAGTCCTGTTGACTGACTGTTGGACGGAAGCATCCAGAGCGTCAACTAAATTGTCTTCCAGAACAGATCCCTGTTGTTCTTCAAAACATGATTCATACTCCGCCTCTTCAAAGGGAATCCAATCTTCCATTATCAGATAGTTAACTGTCAAATCAAGGAAGAATGCCAAGTCTAATCAATGGATCAATAAGGGGGGAGCCAACCCACGTGCACTCAAATTTAAAGTAGAATTACACTTAGCTCCTCAGCATAAGCTGTAAGCACCAATTATTGCAGCCCCAGGAACCAGGACGTCGTAAGGCAAAATATTTTTATTTGGAGCGTGCACTCACTCACAGGGTAGGTGATTATTGCAGCTGGTCCGGCGTAAGACCATCCCCACACTGCTTGAAAAGCCGCGCTCCACCGTGCGTGTTTGTGAGCTCTGGTGGCAAGGGATTTTCAACGAGGACCCTCATAGCCCAAATCCGCCCAAAACCAGCCCAATTGGGCCACGCACGTCCGTCGGAATAACGAGGCTCAACTGGGATCGGGCCCGATCAGGGGAGGCTCCGATCTAGTCACGCGGGAGACCACGGTGTCAGGGGCCAGGGAAAAAGTGTTATGATGTGCAAACAATGATGGGCGCTCCCAAAGCAACGGGAGGCCCGAGACACACGCGCTGTTGAGGTGCACACTCTACACGCAGGAGAGACTCCAAAAAAGCTGACACCAAACAATACATCAGTAAGCTCGTTCCCTGGGGCACGAGCGCAGGGGGGAAAACAACTGACTGCATGAAACTGTACATCAACGTCACACGGTATAGAGAGCATAAAATATAAAATTGAGAGCACTTATCTCAGCCGTGAGCAGCAAAGAAAGAGGCTCTTAGAACGGAGATGGTGACTCTTATAGGGTCTGCTGAGATATGATTGGTGGTAAAGCATCATGGGAAATGCAGTTTTCTGTAATGTTAAACGTTTTTTCATTGACTGATGTATTTTTTGCAGTAAAAAAAGAGAAGCAATAATCGAAGCCTCCGGTCCTGAAATAGAATTGAAGGATTGGTCTCTGCACATTACTGGTAGAGTGTCTCCACCTCCACTATCAGTTCACACGAAGAGGCTTGATGCGGGCTTTGGCCCTGCACGTCACTGGTATCTTCCCAGACACCTCTCTCTACGTCACTTCCTACCTCTATGACTCACTCTAGGCTGAGAGTTGAAGGATTCAGCCCTGCACATTACTGGTATCTTCCCTACGTGTCTCCGCCTCTACTATCTGCTCACACTAAGAGGCTTGTTGAGGAATTAGACCCTGCACATCACTGGTATCTTCCCAGACACCTCTCCTTACGCCACTCCCTGCCCCATGAATCTGTCTAAGCTAAGAAAGAAGGTGAAGGTTTTGTCCCTACACATCAGTAGTATCGTCCTAGAGTCCTGCCTTTTCGTCATTTCCTGCCTCCAGGAGACTCTTCACACTAAGAGCATCGATGAAGGCCTTGCTAGAGAGGACCGCGGTCCAGGATGGATGTCCAAGATGGATGGATGACCTGCCACCCTCCCCCCCAATGATCCGAAGATATCTACCAACATTTTGGCCGCCTCTTCTGTTCCCTCACTAGGCTTCTCTCCAGCCCACTCGAGGTGCCAAGCTACATATTGGGTCACATGTATCAAGAATTTTTGCATTCACAAATGGGCTGATTCCCAGAATGCAAAAAATGCTCTTGCCGTGTATCAAACCCTAATTTGCGATTTGGTATTTGGAAAGGGCGTGTTTGGGCGTCCCTTCCAAATACGGAATCCTAACGGTAAGTATGAATGTTTTGTGACCGTGAATGCGGTCGCAAAACATTCGCATATTACCACCTACTTCAAGTAGGTGGTAACCCCTTCCCATTTGTGAATGTTTGTAAAAGCATTTTTTAAGAGCAGGCAGTGGTCCCAAGGACCATTGCCTGCTCTTAAAAAATGAAAGGAAAACTCTTCATTACGGCGAGCCTGGCAGCGCATGCGCTGTCTCTCGACCTGCTGTTATCTGCTCTACGTACTTCGACCACGGCCATCACTTTTGATTGTTTCCTTTTTGTGCCGTGCACAAATCAGTGCTTGTAATAGGTGCATCTGTGGTGGTTTGTTCCCTCTCATAGCGACCTCCCCGATTACATGTGGCCCTCCTCTTAATGGCATTTATGTGGTTTAGAGAACTATTTTTCTCTATTCGCCTCCCGCTCCCTTGCTGTCTCTCGGGCTCTGCGAGCACAGTCATTTTTTCCGCAATTGAAAAGGGTACTTTTCGTAGCCACAGTGGGGATAGGCATAGCAGAGAGCATCTCCTGGGATGAAGACGTTGTTTATGTCTCCGGTCGGCCATCACATTCTCTTCACGGTTCCTCCTGGGCACAGATGCACGTTTCATGTTTGAGTGCTCAAAACAACCATTGTAATATGACCGTCCATGTCGTTATTTTAAAGAGGGGGAGCATTCAGGCCCTTTTCTACAGGCCAAGTGCCACCGCATAACCGGTTTAAAAAAAATCCATTCCCCTACACGCTCCTGCTTCACCTTACACTGATACTGCCTCCTGCCTTTTGGGGACAAAGTGTCATGCTATCCCTCGAGAATATTAGCGTTTCCAACGGTAACTCGAAAGCTCTAACTTCCGGTAATCTCCTCTTATTGTGGATTTTTTATGGCAGTAAAATACATCTGTGGTTATAAATGCACAAAGTTCCACTTCTCTGCAAAAGATGAACCGAGGGCTTTAAATGGGATAAAAACAAAACTGGAGGGAGGGGTCTTTCAAAGGGGTGTGGCCGATGCAATTAAGGGCGCGGCTTAAACAGTTACGCTAAAATCTGGGCTTAGCATAGTGTGCTGCGGACTGGTATTTTGCTGCTTCTGTCTTTGCATCCAGATATACAATAAAACTACTAACATTTCACCTACAACAAGCCAGGACTGATTGCTTTGTCAATGGTTGTTAGTTGCACAAGATAAATAAGCAACACTGTAACCCAACTTTCCCCAGCCTCAATCATACCATCCAGTTCAGACATCAGATTTGGTTTAAAACTCACAAAATCCGTCTTTTGTTAAATTCTACCATGGCTGATTCTATCCTTCCTTGAGCCGTGGCCCTGAGGTTCTGTAACACATGTACCAGCATGGGAAATACAGCCTTTCACCCTTACACATTAGGATAAACTGAGGACATTCATTTTGAGTCTACAAACAACAAGTCCCTCATAGAAATGTGTGGACCAAATACTGTAATCCAAATGTGCAAAACCTCAAGGCAAAACTATCCACTGTGAGTGTAATACTACATAACAAGCCCAATTGTACTCTTTTCCAATTGTTTCAATGCCACTTGAGAATCAACCAGACAATAATCCCAACACAATATTTAAAATATACAAAATCGATTTTATTCATAAATTCTTTTTAAAAAAAACATGATTGACAAATCTTAAAAAGTCATTAAAAATTGGTTTTCACTTTATACATACAACAAATTTCATACACAATAATTGCACACCAGAAAACTACATAAAAGTCGACGCAGCGTTTCGGTGAAATGCTGATTGATCACCTTCTTCAGGACAGAGTTTTCTACGAATTAAATACACAAAAATATGTCAGGTTAACTTTTCTATTCTATTGTCATCTATACTCATATTGCCACAATAATCCATTTATTGCCATATCATATAATTTGTTACACAATCAAATTATGATTCTCAAGTCACGTACATTGTAATAAACCACCTACACGTGGTTTTCAACATTTACAAATTAACAAAAACCTCTCCATCTTATATTTGCCACATTTAGACACAGCATATGAGCCCACACATTATGATAATAACCTACCTATTATCGATATCAAAAGTGGTCGATCCCTAATTCGCTATAGGTGGGAACCACTCTTCCTGATTGGAAACAAGGAATGACCTAAAGTAATACAGATAGTGTTCAGAATAATGAAAGAAGTATTTTGTACTTCCTCTTATTATAAGAGAAAGAAAAAAGAGACAAACAGAGGCCAAAATTGCGCCATAAGTTTGCTAACAGATTAATATATATAAAAGATCTGGGATAGCATACCTTTTTATGTGGTACTATTCCTTTTATTGGATCGCATTTCATAGGAGCCACCGATAAGTATTATCGTCAATTTCCCTTAAAATAAAACAAGTAAAAAAGGGGTTTCAACTCTCTGGAAATACTATTCTAGTAAAACATCTATCTAGTAACACTACACTTTATTCACAATTCTCTATATACCTATTAAAAGCCAGCAGAAATATCCTCTATGCAGAAGAATAGGCCGTGATTGGGCTCTTCTAATGATTTAATCCTCGTTGTATGTGCAGGAGGAAGTGCTGGTTATGTTGCTCCCCTTGATTGTGCAACTTCAATCTGACATTCTATGCGGATAAAATGTGTAAAGGACTGAGTCAATGAACATTCTCCATTCTAATAAATTTTTTATAAAAAAACAGTTTATTTAGCAACTCTATAAACATACCGGATATTATCCGTATGTTATCTCATCATAATAGACAATTTCTTAGGTTTCGGTGTTTATTGTAAATATCTTTTCTCTATACCGGGTCCTCTCCATTCTCCTAGTCCATATGGGGGCCCTACGTCTAAATATTGTATAAAAATGATGGCAACAACCCTCCCTCTTCGTGGGGACGTAACTGTGCGTCGTCGGAGTAAGACTCTATCGCTATTTCATCGTCTTACCCCCTTCAGTTATTACACCCTTTTTTAATAAAGCTTAAAGGACCTTTACGAGCCGTATATGCTATTGCGTTGTTCTTAAACTTACTTGGAACCAAAAATTTGGCCTCCTCGCTCCTACGTCAACGATTTCCGGATCGGGATACAATGGTCCACTCCTTCCGGGTTACGTCCTTAAATACTATTCCCATAGTCATGTGGTACAATTAAAAAAATAGTTAAAAATTTATGGGCGGGGACCTATCTCCCTTTTGCAGCGGCCATCTTGCAGTGGCCATATAGACCGTTTCTTATGTCTATTGCGTGTCTATTATATAATATGACTCGTCTATCACTACTTTAATAACAGTGTGAACATCCCGAGTACCAGTATTTTCCCACGAGCCTCTCTTAAGCACCTATAATTTATTTAGTTTTGAATTCTTCATTTGTTACGCAGTTCGAATGCCGAGGTGTTCTCAAAATAAAATAGGGGTAATTAAATTATAAGAATATATCATCTTTTGCCTCCTATTACCTCGTATCATATTGACGCTCGTCCGAAGTTAATCAGTCTATAAAATCTAAATGGATGAAACACCGTCAGATACCGGCGGCCATCTTGTAATATGTAATGTGGGCGCAAAGACTGCCCAAAAGGTACTATATGTACAATTAGCGGTCTTTATGCGACACGATGTTCAACCTTTTATCATATATAAAGCGCCCGTTGTCAAGTACAATTTATTAAAATTGCTAAATAATAAAATTGGCATGCTATGGGGGATATTGATACTAGGGCTCTTCCGCAGAGTCCGTTAAAAACCGGCGGCCATCTTATAATATACAATGTAGGCGCAAAGACTGCCCAAAAAGGTACTATGTGTACAATTAACGGTCTTTATGCGTACACAATATTCAATCTTTTATTATATATAGAAAGCTACCATTGTCAAATACAATTTATTAAGATTGCTAAATCATTCATCATTTAATTGGAGAACCATGCTATGGGGGATATTAATACTAGAACTCTTACACAGAGTCTAATACAGATGGTCTCATTTTAAATCAATTTCTCCCACTCTTCTTTGCTGTTTAGGCCCAATCTAAATGTCTGAAATTTCGACATGTAGAATTGTTCTCGTTTTCTACGTTTAATTGTTATATCACCTCCCCGTATATTTGTTTGGATTGTCTCTATCACGCACCACCTAAGGTGGTCGAAGGTATGTCCTTTCTCTATCCAATGTTCTACAAGGGGGGCATTTTTCTTGCAAGTGCGGATGGCAGATTTGTGTTCATTGATCCTGATCCTAATTTCTCTTGATGTTTCTCCTATGTACCCAAGATTGCATGGGCATAGGATCAAATAAATAAGGTTCTTAGATCGGCAGTTTGTCATGTTTTTAAATCTATGAGTTACCTTATTATGTTCCACACTCGTGCCTCTCATAACATTGCTACAATTGTTACAGGTACTACACGGAAAAGTGCCTACCGGTAGCGGGGCATTGATTATACTAAGTTGTTTATTAGTACTGACATTCTTATATGTGTGTACAAGACTATTTCTAATTGTTCTATTCCTGCGGAATGAGAACATAGGTTTTTCTAATTTTGGTTTTCCCTGTCTATTTAATAGGTGCCAATTTCTATTAATAATATTTTTTACTTTATTACTTATATCACTAAAATTCGTCACGAAAATCATAGGTAATTGGCGAACCTCTTGTTTTGTCATTGTGTTATCAAAAAAGGAGTCCCTATTGTAATATTTGGCACGCTTATATGCTTGTCTAATGATCCTCCTAGGGTATCCTCTTTCAGCCAGTTTCCTTGATAGTCTATCAGCATGGATATTGTAGTCCTTAATATCACTACAATTACGTCTGATCCTGAGAAATTGCCCGAATGGGATATTCTCTTTTTGGCATGCTGGATGATTACTATTGTAATGTAAAATCGTATTTTTATCTGTGGCCTTCGTGAATAATTCCACTTGAAGTTGATTATTCGAGTTTTTAATTTTAATATCTAGAAAATCACAACTTTGTTTGTTGATGGAGGACGTGAAACGAAGGTTCTCGTCTCCTAGATTAAGCCAATCAATAAAAGCTAAAAGTGTGTCTTCATTGCCTGTCCAGATAAAAAAATATCATCAATATAGCGTGACCAAGCTGTAATGTTTTCATAAAATGGTGCTATTGGGTTAAAATGTGCCTTTCTTCAAACTTACTGACATACAAACCCGCCAGACTGGGAGCACAAGTTGCTCCCATACTGGTCCCCTTTATTTGTTTAAAGAAATCAGTTTGAAATAAAAAAATATTATTCTTAAGGATGATCTCCACACATTCAATAATAAAAATTGCGTGCGTCGTGAGATCTCCCTCGTCATTGCACATAATGTCTTTAATCATTTGAATAGTGGCCTCTTGAGGAATATTTGAATATAAAGCTTCTATATCAAGAGTCACAAGCCATTGGGTCTCCATATTAAAAGGAAGATTCTCAATTTTACTGATCATTGCCGTCGTGTCTTTTATGTATGCTTGTTGTCGGACGACTAGCGGTTGTAAAAAATATCCACATACTTGCTCAATGGCTCAGTGAGGGAATCAATACTGGATACAATGGGTCTCATAGGTGGATCATTAATGTTTTTATGAATTTTTGGGAGCCCGTATAGGGCAGGTATTATAGGGTGTGTATTGTTCAAAAAATTAAATTCATCCTGACAGATAACTTCATCTTCCTTGGCTAAAGATAAAAGTCTGGTGACTATTCGGATTAGGACGTCCCACTCGTCTCTATTCGATCTCTGATAGTGTTGTGTGTTATTCAAAAGGGACATCATTTTTGTATTATAGTCATAGGTATTGAAAATCACAATACCCCCGCCTTTGTCGGCGGGTTTTATGATTATATCTCGGCACAGTTCCAAATTCGACAGTGCTATATGTTGTCTAGCTGTCAGATTTTTATTAATCCAAACTTTTTTATCCAACAAGTCGTTTATACTTTTATCGACTACTCTTTCAAAAATTTCAATGTCTTTGTGGACTAATTGTAATGATGGAGTCCACGTTGATTTGGGTTTTAGGCCTGATTTATTTATCGTAGGAATTTTATCTTTTCCCTCGAAAAAGCAGTTCAATCGTATCTTTCTAAAAAAGTTTTGGACATCTCTTTCCAAATTCTACCTATCTACGGGGGAGGTGATAGCGTATCCTAATCCTTTTTCCAAAACACTAATCTCCTCTTGTGTAAGAACTCTATTGGAGAGATTAATGATGGGTGCCTTTTCCGTTAGTCCCAATGTTTCTGGCTCCTTGTGTACGGGCGATTCTGTGCCGGGTTCGGGGTAAAGAAGCCCCTTCCTCTGGTCCTGCCCCTGCTCTGACCACGGTTGGTTGGTCTTTTGTCTAAAAAAGAAAGAGTGTCTCTACTCGTGCCCGCAGTGGCTTCCCTATTGCTAGTGGTATAATCATCTTTAAATTGTTCATTTTCCGACTCTGAGCTCGTATATGACGTGTCAAAAAACATCACTCTCTTACGTGGGTTAGTTTTTCTTGGTTGTATCCAGTTTTTTTTATTGTTATACAACTCTTCTCTAGGTCTTTCATAAAAATCTTTTTGCAAATATGGATAGACCTGTTCCATGTTGTATTTAGAGATGTCATTGCGTAATTTGTTTGCTTTTTTGTTTAAAAGATACTCTCTATAGTCTGAAACATCTTGTTGGATTTCCTCAAGTTTCTTTTTGGCTTCTTCCAACGAGGTGTTTTCCCTAAGTTTTAGTTCCATTTCCTCTATCTCTTTTTTTTCTATGATTAAAACCTCCTGTGCTGTCTCTATTATTAAAAGCATCCAATCGCGACTGCACCTATTTGCAATAAATGTCCAATTTTCCAAAAATCCATGCTGATAGACTATCAAGGAAACTGGCTGAAAGAGGATACCCTAGGAGGATCATTAGACAAGCATATAAGCGTGCCAAATATTACAATAGGGACTCCTTTTTTGATAACACAATGACAAAACAAGAGGTTCGCCAATTACCTATGATTTTCGTGACGAATTTTAGTGATATAAGTAATAAAGTAAAAAATATTATTAATAGAAATTGGCACCTATTAAATAGACAGGGAAAACCAAAATTAGAAAAACCTATGTTCTCATTCCGCAGGAATAGAACAATTAGAAATAGTCTTGTACACACATATAAGAATGTCAGTACTAATAAACAACTTAGTATAATCAATGCCCCGCTACCGGTAGGCACTTTTCCGTGTAGTACCTGTAACAATTGTAGCAATGTTATGAGAGGCACGAGTGTGGAACATAATAAGGTAACTCATAGATTTAAAAACATGACAAACTGCCGATCTAAGAACCTTATTTATTTGATCCTATGCCCATGCAATCTTGGGTACATAGGAGAAACATCAAGAGAAATTAGGATCAGGATCAATGAACACAAATCTGCCATCCGCACTTGCAAGAAAAATGCCCCCCTTGTAGAACATTGGATAGAGAAAGGACATACCATCGACCACCTTAGGTGGTGCGTGATAGAGACAATCCAAACAAATATACGGGGAGGTGATATAACAATTAAACGTAGAAAACGAGAACAATTCTACATGTCGAAATTTCAGACATTTAGATTGGGCCTAAACAGCAAAGAAGAGTGGGAGAAATTGATTTAAAATGAGACCATCTGTATTAGACTCTGTGTAAGAGTTCTAGTATTAATATCCCCCATAGCATGGTTCTCCAATTAAATGATGAATGATTTAACAATCTTAATAAATTGTATTTGACAATGGTAGCTTTCTATATATAATAAAAGATTGAATATTGTGTACGCATAAAGACCGTTAATTGTACACATAGTACCTTTTTGGGCAGTCTTTGCGCCTACATTGTATATTATAAGATGGCCGCCGGTTTTTAACGGACTCTGCGGAAGAGCCCTAGTATCAATATCCCCCATAGCATGCCAATTTTATTATTTAGCAATTTTAATAAATTGTACTTGACAACGGGCGCTTTATATATGATAAAAGGTTGAACATCGTGTCGCATAAAGACCGCTAATTGTACATATAGTACCTTTTGGGCAGTCTTTGCGCCCACATTACATATTACAAGATGGCCGCCGGTATCTGACGGTGTTTCATCCATTTAGATTTTATAGACTGATTAACTTCGGACGTGCGTCAATATGATACGAGGTAATAGGAGGCAAAAGATGATATATTCTTATAATTTAATTACCCCTATTTTATTTTGAGAACACCTCGGTATTCGAACTGCGTAACAAATGAAGAATTCAAAACTAAATAAATTATAGGTGCTTAAGAGAGGCTCGTGGGAAAATACTGGTACTCGGGATGTTCACACTGTTATTAAAGTAGTGATAGACGAGTCATATTATATAATAGACACGCAATAGACATAAGAAACGGTCTATATGGCCACTGCAAGATGGCCGCTGCAAAAGGGAGATAGGTCCCCGCCCATAAATTTGTAACTATTTTTTAATTGTACCACATGACTATGGGAATAGTATTTAAAGACGTAACCCGGAAGGAGTGGACCATTGTATCCCGATCCGGAAATCGTTGACGTAGGAGCGAGGAGGCCAAATTTTTGGTTCCAAGTAAGTTTAAGAACAACGCGATAGCATATACGGCTCGTAAAGGTCCTTTAAGCTTTATTAAAAAAAAGGGTGTAATAACTGAAGGGGGTAAGACGATGAAATAGCGATAGAGTCTTACTCCGACGACGCACAGTTACGTCCCCACGAAGAGGGAGGGTTGTTGCCATCATTTTTATACAATATTTAGACGTAGGGCCCCCATATGGACTAGGAGAATGGAGAGGACCCGGTATAGAGAAAAGATATTTACAATGAACACCGAAACCTAAGAAATTGTCTATTATGATGAGATAACATACGGATAATATCCGGTATGTTTATAGAGTTGCTAAATAAACTGTTTTTTTATAAAAATTTTATTAGAATGGAGAATGTTCATTGACTCAGTCCTTTACACATTTTATCCGCATAGAAAGTCAGATTGAAGTTGCACAATCAAGGGGAGCAACATAACCAGCACTTCCTCCTGCACATACAACGAGGATTAAATCATTAGAAGAGCCCAATCACGGCCTATTCTTCTGCATAGAGGATATTTCTGCTGGCTTTTAATAGGTATATAGAGAATTGTGAATAAAGTGTAGTGTTACTAGATAGATGTTTTACTAGAATAGTATTTCCAGAGAGTTGAAACCCCTTTTTTTACTTGTTTTATTTTAAGGGAAATTGACGATAATACTTATCGGTGGCTCCTATGAAATGCGATCCAATAAAAAGGAATAGTACCACATAAAAAGGTATGCTATCCCAGATCTTTTATATATATTAATCTGTTAGCAAACTTATGGCGCAATTTTGGCCTCTGTTTGTCTCTTTTTTTCTTTCTCTTATAATAAGAGGAAGTACAAAATACTTCTTTCATTATTCTGAACACTATCTGTATTACTTTAGGTCATTCCTTGTTTCCAATCAGGAAGAGTGGTTCCCACCTATAGCGAATTAGGGATCGACCACTTTTGATATCGATAATAGGTAGGTTATTATCATAATGTGTGGGCTCATATGCTGTGTCTAAATGTGGCAAATATAAGATGGAGAGGTTTTTTGTTAATTTGTAAATGTTGAAAACCACGTGTAGGTGGTTTATTACAATGTACGTGACTTGAGAATCATAATTTGATTGTGTAACAAATTATATGATATGGCAATAAATGGATTATTGTGGCAATATGAGTATAGATGACAATAGAATAGAAAAGTTAACCTGACATATTTTTGTGTATTTAATTCGTAGAAAACTCTGTCCTGAAGAAGGTGATCAATCAGCATTTCACCGAAACGCTGCGTCGACTTTTATGTAGTTTTCTGGTGTGCAATTATTGTGTATGAAATTTGTTGTATGTATAAAGTGAAAACCAATTTTTAATGACTTTTTTAAGATTTGTCAATCATGTTTTTTTAAAAAAGAATTTATGAATAAAATCGATTTTGTATATTTTAAATATTGTGTTGGGATTATTGTCTGGTTGATTCTCAAGTGGCATTGAAACAATTGGAAAAGAGTACAATTGGGCTTGTTATGTAGTATTACACTCACAGTGGATAGTTTTGCCTTGAGGTTTTGCACATTTGGATTACAGTATTTGGTCCACACATTTCTATGAGGGACTTGTTGTTTGTAGACTGTAATCACCCTGTCCCTATTTTTTAATAGGGTGGCTCTTGTTGTTGTATTGACATTCATTTTGATACACTCGCATCTGTTATGCGGCGAAGTGGCAAGGCTGCGCTTGAAAAAAGCAATTATTATACAAGGAGATTCTCGTCGACAGCCAGTGCTTCTCCAAAGCTGATTAGGCTGAGGTGGAGTCAGTGGCATGCCAAGCAGCGCCTGCCATTCGTCCGACCGCTCCAGCACTCCCACCTTCTCAGATACAAGCTTCATGTATAACTGACTATGCCCCAACCCTCCTGGCCTTTTAGAGCCCCATTGAGCCCAGTCCAGCCTCACACCCACCGGCCTTTCAGAAAGGTAACTGCCACTAGAACTAAGCGACAGGGGAGGACCAAATTATATGTCTGTGTTGACTAAATTATGTGGCATCAAAAGGCACATTTTGCAGCGTAATGCGTCACATTTTGCGACAGTATTACTGCATTATTTTGTATCTTATACACGTTAACACTGTCTAAGCAAAGGTCCCACCTCAGTAGCAACAGTGTAACACTCAAATACAGAACTAAGGGATTGAAATGTGGCAAGTTCACTTATGTGAAGGGCCCTCCACTGCATTGCAATAATATCGCCACATTTTTTATAGCTTTTAATTCATTTGAGCTAGACACATTTTTTGGGGGGTAAAATCTTCAAATTATGAAGGAGATAATGCAATATGTGGCAAGTGCCGCAAACCCATAACTATGCGGAAAACAGCACGGTTACAGAATCGCATAATTCCATTTGCCCTACCCATACAACCTTATACCAACAGGATATAGACTGCTAGGAAACATCCCATATTCACTCCACTTCCACAAAGCACATGTTCAGCTACTCAAGACCCATGTCATCTTGGCAGACGCCTGACAGCTCCAGAGAAACAACTGGTGTGGCGAGGGGGGCGTTGTAAGAGACAAGACGATGCATATCAGACATCAGCTCTGCTGAGATGAATCCACATGGGGGTCCAAATAAAAATCGTATATGGAAAGCGGCATCAAGGGCGGCATTTATTGACCACTGTGTGTTAATCGAGTGGCACCACCACCAGCACAGCCCCACTTCAGCAACAGTGCAGCCCCACCTCAGCACTAACACAGCACCCCCTCGGCATCAGTGCAGCATTGCCTCAGCACTGCACCAACTCGGGATCACTCAGCACCACCTGAGCATCAGTGCAGCAC
Source organism: Calotriton arnoldi (assembly GCA_963921515.1). Classification (NCBI taxonomy): domain Eukaryota; kingdom Metazoa; phylum Chordata; class Amphibia; order Caudata; family Salamandridae; genus Calotriton; species Calotriton arnoldi. Next base: position 129,065 of record CAWUFW010005054.1, on the reverse strand, counting down.
CACCACCTCAGCATCACTCAGCACCACCTCAGTCTGCCCTCGGAATCTGGCATCCATTGATTATCCTCGAGCGTCCGTCCACTACTCGTAATTCAAGTACTATTTCCCAACCTCCGCTCTCCTGTTGTTTTCTTGTATAAATAAGGTAACAAAAATGCTTAGAACACTTTATTATATATTTTCAACAGCCACAATGCTCTACAACATAGCTTAAAAACATTGGCAAAGCCAATAGCTCTGGCTAAACACTTACATGGTCCCAAAGGCGAGACCTATTGGCCATGCCAATGCTTGTTTTTCTTTTTGTAAAGCATCTCCTTTTCCTTTAAGGAAAATGGGCTGCTTTACAAAAAAAAGAGCTTTATTTAAAAGCAATCACGGACATGGTGGTCTGACCCCAGCAGGCCACCATCCCGGTGATTTTTGCGATTCCTAGGGGCTTGCAAATTGCGACCTACCTCATTAATATTAATGAGTTAGTGCAATTTGCGACCCCCTAGGAATCGCTATATACATTGTAAATTGCGATTACCTAATTGTGATTCTCAGAAATTCGCAATTAGGTATTCGCAATTTACAACTTTGATACATGTAACCCCTAGTGGCTTGTCTTGCACTGCGAATGACCCAAGATACTAACTGGGTGGATGCACGGTACTGGTGTGAGCGGGCGCAGCTCACCATGGTCAGTCGTGTGTGGGATGTGTAGGGTGTGTCACGAGTGTCTGAAACTCTTCACAGCCGAGGACACCTCTTGGAGCGGTCACTGTGTGTTTCGAGGTTGGGTCTGCTGAGGGCCCCCGGTGCGAGAGCTGTGCTTCACCTGCACTGCAGGAATGGAGGGGTGCAGGGGGTGCAGATCTGTGACGAGCTCTCAATCTGTGACAGCGCAGGGGTCCGTGGGGGCAGAGTGACATCAGCAGCCAGACTGGTCCTCCTGACACCCTGACTCCGTCCCTCATTTCCGTATTACGCACACTTGCTGCCTACACACCACCCATGTGCTCGGCATACACACTCCGGCGTGTGTGACCCGGTGCATCTGTAGTGAGAAGGCGGGGCCTCCCCCGCCAGGTAGTGATAGACCCCCTAGACCCGTGCCCCCACGCCTGCCTGCATGAGACATGGTGCGAGCACGTGTCCAGGTTCACTTACCTGACTGACCAGAGACTCAAAGTCATCCATGGTGCCACATCCCACCACACAGTGAAAGGCATCACTGGTGAGCACCTGAACCAAATTCAAACTAAAGTGCATTGCTGGTGAGCACCTGCACCAACTACAAACTAAAGGGCATCCCTGGTGAGCACATGCAACAACTACACACTAAAGTGCATTCCTGGTGAGCACCTACACCCTGGTGAGCACCTGCACCAACTACAAACTAAGGTGCATTCCTGGTGAGCACCTGAACCAAATACAAACTAAAGGGCATTCCTTGTGAGCACCTGCACCAACTACAAACTAAAGGGCATTCCTTGTGAGCACCTGCACCAACTACAAACTAAAGGGCATTCCTTGTGAGCACCTGCACCAACTACAAACTAAAGGGCATTCCTGGTGAGCACCTGAACCAAATACAGACTAAAGGGCATTCCTGGTGAGCACCTGCACCAACTACAAACTAAAGGGCATCGCTGGTGAGCACCTGCACCAACTACAAACTAGAGAGCATCGCTGGTGAGCACCTGCACCAAATACAAACTAAAGGGCATTCCTGGTGAGCACCTGCACCAAATACAAAGTAAAGGGCATTCCTGGTAAACACCTGCACCAACTACAAACTAAAGGGCATTCCTGGGGAGCACCTGCACCAGCTACAAACTAAAGGGCATTGCTGGTGAGCAACTGAACCAACTACAAACTAAAAGGCATTCCTAGTGAGCACCTGCACCAACTACAAACTAAAGTGCATTCCTGGTGAGCAACTGAACCAACTACAAACTAAAAGGCATTCCTGGTGAGCACCTGCACCAACTACAAACTAAAGGGCATTCCTGGTGAGCACCTGAACCAACTACAAACTAAAAGGCATTCCTAGTGAGCACCTGCACCAACTACAAACTAAATGCATTCCTGGTGAGCATCTGCACCAACTACAAACTAAAGGGCATTCCTGGTGAGCACCTGAACCAAATACAAACTAAAGGGCATTCCTGGTGAGCACGTGCACCAACTACAAACTAAAGGGCATCCCTGGTGAGCACCTGCACCAACTACAAACTAAAGTGCATTGCTGGTGAGCACCTGCACCAACTACAAACTAAAGGGCATTCCTAGTGAGCATCTGAACCAAATACAAACTAAAGTGCATTCCTGGTGAGCACCTGCACCAATTACAAACTAAAGGACATTAATGGTGAGCACCTGAACCAACTACAAACTAAAGTGCATTGCTGGTGAACAACTGAACCATCTACAAACTAAAGGGCATTCCTGGTGAGCACCTGCATCAACTACAAACTAAAGTGCATCCCTGGTGAGCACCTGAACCAAATACAAACTCAAGGGCATTCCTGGTGAGCACCTGCACCAACTACAAACTAAAGGGCATTGCTGGTGAGCACCTGCACCAACTACAAACTAAAGTGCATTCCTGGTGAGCACCTGCACCAACTACAAACTAAAGGGAATTGCTGGTGAGCACCTGCACCAACTACAAACTGAAGTGCATTGCTGGTGAGCACCTTCACCAACTACAAACTAAAGGGCATTCCTGGTGAACACCTGAACCAAATACAAGCTAAAGGGCATTCCTGGTGAGCAACTGAACCAACTACAAAATAAAGGGCATTCCTGGTGAGCACCTGCACCAACTACAAACTAAAGGGCGTCCCTGGTGAGCACCTGCACGAACTACAAACTAAAGTGCATTACTGGTGAGCACCCGCACAAACTACAAACTAAAGGGCATTCCTGATGGGCACCTGAACCAAATAGAAACTAAAGAGCATTCCTGGTGAGCACCTGCAGCAACTACAAACTAAAGGGCATTCCTGGTGAGCACCTGAACCAACTACAAACTAAAGGGCATTCCTGGTGAGCACCTGCACCAACTACAAACTAAAGGGCATCGCTGGTGCTCGCTAGACGCCACCACGGAGTGAAGTGCAGTCCTTCTGCTCACTAGACCCAACCGTAAAGTGAAGAGCATCATTGGTGCTCACCAGAACCTACCACAAAGGGAAGGGTATCTTTAGTGCCCACTTAGTTCAGCCACAAAATAAAGTGTATCACTGGTACACACTAAAATCCACCACGAAGTGAAAGGCATCCCTGATGTTCACTAATACCCACCAGCACAAAGTGAATGGCATCCCTAGTGTTCACTAATACCCACCAGCACAAAGTGAAAGGCATCTCTAGTGCTCAAAAAAACTCACCACAAAGTGAAGGGCATCCCCGGTGCTCACTTGTACTATGCACACAAAATGAAGTGCGTCCTCTGTGCTCGCTGGGGCCAATCTCAAACAGCAGGGCACCACTCCATGCTCACTGGAACGAACCCACCACAAAGTGAAAGGCATCCCTGGTGTTCACTAGCACCCAACAGACAGAGGAAGGCAACCCTGATGCACAGAAGGGTCAGCCACACAAATAAATGCTTTCCTGGTGCTCACAGATTAAAAATGTCCCTGGTGCTCATTCAGATCCATCATCAAACGAAAGGTATGCCAGTCCTCACTAGGACTTACCACAAAGTGAAAAGCATCTCTAGTGCTCACTGAAACCAGCAACAAAATAACAGATATTTCCATGCTCGCATTTCTGGTGCTCACTGGGACCACCCAGAAGGTGGAATGCATTTCTGGTGCTAAGTAGAACCTGCCACAAGGAGGAGGCCCTCTCTTGGGCTCAGTAACACTAGTAATAAGTGTAGGGCATCTTCGGTTCTCACCCACACCGCCTACAAAGTGAAAGGCCTCACTAGGTGTTCACTAACACATGACACAATGTGTAGAGCATTCTGAGTGCTCACTAGGACAAGTCACAAGGTGAAAGCCAATTCTAAGGCTCACTAGAACCGGCCACAATGTGAAAGCCAATCCTCAGGCTCACTAGGATCAGCCACAAAGTGAAAGCCAATCCTCTGTTTGACTAGGACTGGCCACAATGTGAAAGCTAATCTTTGGGCTCACTAGGACCAGCCACAAAGTGAAAGCCAATTCTCGGGCTCACTAGAACCGGCCACAATGTGAAAGCCGGTCCTCGGGCTCTCTAGGACCAGTCACAAAGTGAAGGCCAGTCCTCAGGCTCACTTGGACCAGCAACAATGTGAGAGGCAATCCTCGGAGCTCTATGACCAGCCACAATGTGAAAGCCAATCCTTGGGCTCACTAGAACCGCCCACAATGTGAAAGCCAATCCTCGGACTCTCTAGGACCAGTCACAAAGTGAAAGCCAATCCTGGGAGTCTCTAGGACCAGCCACAAAGTGAAAGCCAATCCTCGGGCTCTCTAGGAACGGCCACAAAGTGAAAGCCAATCCTCACTCACTAGGACCAGCCACAACGTGAAAGCCAATCCTCGGAGCTCTAGGACTAGCCACAAAGTGAAAGCCAATCCTCGGAGCTCTAGGACCAGCCACAATGTGCAAGCCAATCATCAGGCTCACTAGGACCAACCACAATGTGAAAGCCAATCCTCGGAGCTCTATGACCAGCCACAATGTGAAAGCCAATCCTTGGGCTCACTAGAACCGCCCACAATGTGAAAGCCAATCCTCGGGCTCTCTAGGACCAGTCACAAAGTGAAAGCCAATAGTGGGAGTCTCTAGGACCGGCCACAAAGTGAAAGCCAATCCTCGGGCTCTCTAGGAACGGCCACAAAGTGAAAGCCAATCCTCAGACTCACTAGGACCAGCCACAACGTGAAAGCCAATCCTCGGAGCTCTAGGACTAGCCACAAAGTGAAAGCCAATCCTCGGGCTCACTAGGACCAGCCACAATGTGAAAGCCAATCCTCGGAGCTCTAGGACTAGCCACAAAGTGAAAGCCAATCCTCGGGCTCACTAGGACCAACCACAAAGTGAAAGCCAATCCTCGGGCTCTCTAGGACCGGCCACCGGGGAGGAAAGGAGGATACACCTAGGTGCAATCACGGGAGACGCACCTTGAGGCAAGTCTGACTACAGGGTCTTCCTTCCCTCCTCCTCCCATGGGGCATGTAGGTTCTTGTCCTAGGGCTTAACGTGAGCCATTCTACAGTGGAGTGTGACACAGGTCAGCTCACCAAGTGGTACCTTCTCACTACGAAGTTGGTAAGAACGGAGCCCCCTTGTTTTAGGTCCTGATGAATGCCACGGACCCAACTCGGCCATACGGCAGAAACATGTTGACCGCACCCACTACGGTGAGGGGACAGTAAATTTTCCCCATTGCACCGTCCACTTGTTTTTAATACCATATAGCTGCTAGTCACATTAAAAATTTAATTTGGTAACTATAATGGTTTTTAAATCTCACTCACTCTTCACGGGCCCCCACTTAGTTTAGAAGTGCATCCCTGTCGTCAGGTGTATTCCCGCCCTCTACCAAACCGAGTTTCTAGAGGGCGAGGACTGCCGATGATGAAGCATGACACCTGGTGGTGTGTGAGGCCAGTCCTTCACTTTTTGTGAGATGTCCACACTCACAATTTAGTCTTAGAGCACCTCGGTCACTAGACTAGGAGCGGCCCCATTTGTGTTGAACATTTTATGGTGGAGGCTGGCCTGCTCCTAGCGCCCCGCGCCTCTAGTTCCCTCCCCCAGGACCTCCCCGGGGTTAGTGTGGTTACATCAGTCTCTAGGACACGCCACAATGTGAAAACCAATCCTCGGACTCTCTAGGACCGGCCACAATGTGAAAGCCAATCCTCAGGCTCTCTAGGACCGGTCACAAAGTGAAAGCCAATCCTCTGGCTCTCTAGGACCGGCCACAAAGTGAAAGCCAATCCTCAGGCTCACTAGGACCAGCCACAACGTGAAGGCCAATCCTCAGAGCTCTAGGACCAGCCACAATGTGAAAGCCAATCCTCAGGCTCACTAGGACCAGCCACAACGTGAAAGCCAATCCTAAGCGCTCTAGGACCAGCCACAAAGTGAAAGCCAATTCTCGGGCTCACTAGGACCAGCCACAAAGTGAAAGCCAATCCTTGGGCTCTCTAGGACCAGCCACAAAGTCAAGCCAATCATCGGGCTTTCTAGGACCGGCCACAAAATGAAAGCCAATCCTCGGGCTCTCTAGGACCAGCCACAAAGTGAAAGCCAATCCTCTGGCTCTCTAGGACCGGCCACAAAGTGAAAGCCAATACTCAGGCTCACTAGGACCAGCCACAACGTGAAGGCCAATCCTCAGAGCTCTAGGACCAGCCACAATGTGAAAGCCAATCCTCAGGCTCACTAGGACCAGCCACAACGTGAAAGCCAATCCTCAGCGCTCTAGGACCAGCCACAAAGTGAAAGCCAATCCTCGGGCTCACTAGGACCAGCCACAAAGTGAAAGCCAATCCTTGGGCTCTCTAGGACCAGCCACAAAGTCAAGCCAATCATCGGGCTCTCTAGGACCGGCCACAAAGTGAAAGCCAATCCTCGGGCTCATTAGGACCAGCCACAAAGTGAAAGCCAATCCTCGGGCTCTCTAGGACCAGTCACAAAGTGAAGGCCAATCCTCGGGCTCTCTAGGACCGGCCACAAAGTGAAAGCCAATCCTCGGAGCTCTAGGACCAGCCACAATGTGAAAGCAAATCCTAGGAGCTCTAGGACCAGCCACAACGTGAAAGCCAATCCTCAGGACTCTAGGACCAGCAACAAAGTGAAGGCCAATCCTCGGGCTCTCTAGGACCAGTCACAAAGTGAAGGCCAATCCTCAGGCTCTGTAGGACCGGCCACAAAGTGAAAGCCAATCGTCGGAGCTCTAGGACCAGCCACAATGTGAAAGCCAATCCTTAGGCTCACTAGAACCGCCCACAATGTGAAAGCCAATTTTCTGACTCACTAGGACCAGCCACAATGTGAAGGCCACTCCAAAGAATTTTGATTTATGATGAAACAAAAAATTCCTTTATGACTTTGTCTTTCATATATTACAACATAAAAAAAATTAAAGTGAAAAAACATGAAATAAATCTGGCTTTTTTACAAGAATACAGGTTTCAGTCTTAGTGTTGAATTTTGAAGAACGGTGAGCGATATAGATTTTCTCCTCGATTGATAATTAGCCTGAATGATGGTTAAAAGTTGATGTATGCTTGTGCAGAAAAGGGAGATTTTTTTCATTACAGATTCAGGACCTGCCACTGTACCGAAACTCATCGCTGCCACAGATATCTACATGATCCTAGACAGAGGAGATATGCAACCCTCATCCTCCTGGACCTCTCTGTAGCATTTGACACGGTCTCACATCCCATCCTCATCAGGTGCCTGCACAAGAGTGGCATCCAAGGACCCACTCTCTGCTGGATCTGCTCCTTCTTAACGGAGAGAACACAAGCTGCCAGCCTGACACCTCACTCCTCGGAAGCCAGCAAACTCATATGCAGAGCGCCTCAAGGTTCATCGCTCAGCCCCACCCTCTTCAACTCATACATTATCCCTTTGACCAACATCATCAGCACACACAACATCAACATCCTCTCCTACGCCGATGACATGCAAGTCAAACTCTCCCTCTCAGACAAGACCCCCAACACAACAAACAAGTTCACCGCCTGCATGACCGAAGTCACTAACTGGATAAAAGCCAACTGTCTCTAGCTCAACACTGACAAAACAGAAGTAGTGATCTTCAGCAAGAACACCTCACCATGGGACTCCCACTGGTGGCCGGCCGAACGCAGGCCCACATCCACACAAGAACCCATGTCAAGTACCTTGGGATGATCATCGACAGCAAACTGGACCTGGCCACACAAGTCAACCAGATGCTGAGGAAGATCTCCAAATGGCTCCCAAGCAACCCTGAAAAACTGTCACTCATGCCCTAGTCACCAGCAAGGTGGACTCTGGGAACACCAAACAACTCACTAGAAGACTACAAACATCCAGAACTCAGCAGCGCAACTCTTCCTCAAACTCCCACACAGAACCCACATCACACCACACCTCAGGTAGTTCCACCGTCTCCCGATATAGACAAAAACACACTCATATCAAACTCTTCACACACACAGTCAAGGCACTACAAAACATAGGCCCCACCTACCAGAAAAGTGACATCTCCTTCCACCAAGCACGAGAGACCTCTGCTCTGCAGGCATAGGCCCTGTGAGGAGGGTGCAGGGTGCGCTGCAGCACCCCAAAAATGACCAAGCTGGTATTCAGAAGGTGAATGAGCAGTGTTTATCCTGTCACATTTTCTGTGAATTCAAAGACAGAGGTCAAATGTTGGGCTCTGTCTCCTGACAAATTGCTGCTCATTGGAAACTGAAGTTTACTTTCATTTCTCTGACTGTGAAGTGAGAGGATTTTGTTAAAGTGATCTAGGTGACAATCTTGTTTGGGTGCAGAAGTGCAAGGAAAGGCTGTAAGCGGTCAATTAATTTTTTTTGTAACACACAACATACATTCCTATAAATGAATTATACACACATTTAAAAATATATCAGCAATTAGGAAAGAACAGTTGAAGTACATTTTCTTGTAATTCTGAAGTGTGACAGAAACAAAGATTTTAATAGGATCAAAACAAATCAAGAGACTTTATTTGGTGATGCTCAAATGATAAATCGCTGAAACCGGATTTCCACACATTATCATCTGCTATGTAGTTATGTAGGTAAACTGCATGTCTACGCAGATTTAGTGACCATTTCAATAGAAAATGTGGCGTCTGTAAATGGCAGTGCACTACCACACTAGTGCTTCAAAGTGCACCGCCGGCTGCACACTACACCCTTACCACTCACCTGCTGAATGGGCGTGCCACATTTGCTACACATGATTTTTTTGGTTGCCGCTTGGATTTTTCACGATCCCTATGACTTCAGTGATGTAACATTGATGGCAGCGCCCCCACTCTGAAAAGTATTCCACGGCACTGTCTGTTGGATTCCTACTTGCACACATTCCACACGTGCACAGAGCCAGATCAGGGGGACAGGGGTCCTCTTACATCACTTCTCAAATGTGGAACGGTCTCCCACTCCATATCAGAGTCTCAAGATGCTGAAGACCCGGCTTTTCAATGAACCAACCTACTGTAGGCAGAGCTAGGCACACGCACTGAGGGGCATATTTACAAGGGCTTATTGCCACCAGAACATCACTTTTTTGACATTCCGGTGGCGATAACCCCTTTGCCTTGTAAATAATGCTCCTTTCATGCAGCACTTAGTGTGAAAGGGGCAGGCAATGGGTGTTGCAGGGGGCGTTCTGCTGCAACACCCATTGCTTTTTGACACTGCCCCCTATTTACAAGGCTGGCGTAAATATGTGACAGAGCCAAACATAAAACCAGGGAAAACCTGGCCTTAAACTGGCGAAAAGAGGAGAAATGATTAGTCTCTCCTCGTTTCTGCTGTTTCTATGTGTGCTGCATTCCACAGCACACATAGAAAGAGCAAAACGCCATTAATGATTGTTCATGTGAAGGAAGGTGTCCCTTCTTGCACATAAACAATCATTAAATAATGACGAGTTGCAACTCCTATATGTGCTGCAGAATGCAGCGCACATAGAAGGTACACATCGCCATTAGTGATTGTTTATGTGCAGGAAGGGACACCTTCCTGCACATGAACAATTATTACCTGTAATGCAGGCACCCTTGCACTATGGTGCAAGGGTGCCTGCGTTGGTGCTAGGCAGCTAAATTTCATGGCAGCACTAGGGGAAGCGAAGAGGTGCACCGTAATATTGTAAATACAACGCATCTCTGCAATTTCAGAATATCGGAGCACAGCGTTACCAATTGTGGCATAACACAGTGCTCCGCCATTCAGTTGTAAATATGCCCCCTAGTGTAAAACAAGATGAGAAAGAAAGAGAGAGGCCAAAAATTTGGGGGGGATTAGGAGAATCAAGGGGATTAAAAAGGAGAGAGAAAATGAGAAAAAAAGGTGAGTTAGGGAGACAGGATGCTCTGGGGAGAAGAGAGGTATAGAGTAGTGACAGGAGGGGGCAGATAGGAGAAGGGTCCAGGGAGAGGCTGATGTAGAGAGAACATGTGTATGTATGAGTAAAGGAAAGATGTACAGAAGAACAGGGGAACAGCTATCAGTGGTGCAGCCTGTGCAGTGGCACCAGGTCCTAGAGCTTGGAATGGGCACAGCTAGCCCTGCACTGTCTGCAGTTATTTTAGAGGCCACCTGGTCACATTTTCAAACGCAAATGCTGCCTTGGGCCTAGTTTGTGTTAAGTTGGGGAATAAGTGGTAAGAGACACATGGAGGAGAGCGAGGATAGACAAGAAAAGAAAGAGTGAAAAATAGAAAGGAGAGGAGCGAAAGAAGATAAGGACAAGTAAAGAGGCAGGGGAAGAGAAAGGGGCCAAAAATAAGAATGAGAGGGAGAGAAGGGAGGAAAATAAGGATGAGGGAGAAACAGAAGAAAGGAAGAGAGGCAGAAGAAGGAGCTTGGGAGGAGGAGGTGACTGGGGGAAGAGGATGAGTGGAGAGAAGGGAGGAAAATAAGGACGAGTGAGAAACAGAAAAAGGGAAGAGAGGCAGAGGAAGGAGCTAGAGAGGAGAGGGTGAATGGGAGGAGGAGGAGGATGAGTGGAGAGATGGGAGGAAAATAAGGACGAGTGAGAAACAGAAGAAGGGAAGAGAGGCAGAAGAAGGAGTTAGGGAGGAGAAGGTCAATGGGGGAAGAGGATGAGTGGAGAGAAGGGAGGAAAATAAGGACGAGTGAGAAACAGAAGAAGGGAAGAGAGGCAGACGAAGGAGCTAGGGAGGAAAGGGTGAATGAGGAAAGAGGATGAGTGGAGAGAAGGGAGGAAAATAAGGACGAGTGAGAAACAGAAGAAGGGAAGAGAGGGAGAGGAAGAAGCTAGGGAGGAGAGGGTGAATGGGGGAAGAGGATGAGTGGAGAGAAGGGAGAAAAATAAGGATGAGTGAGAAACAGAGGAAGGGAAGAGAGGCAGAGGAAAGAGCTAGGGAGGATAGGGTGAATGGGAGGAGGAGGATGAGTGGTGAGATGGGAGGAAAATAAGGATGAGTGAGAAACAGAAGAAGGGAAGAGAGGCAGAAGGAGATAGGGAGGAGAGGGTGAATGGGGGAAGAGGATGAGTGGAGAGAAGGGAGGAAAATAAGGACGAGTGAGAAACAGAAGAAGGGAAGAGGGGCAGAAGAAGGAGATAGGGAGGAGAGGGTGAATGGGGAAGAGAATGAGTGGAGAGAAGGGAGGAAAATAAGGACAAGTGAGAAACAGAAGAAGGGAAGAGAGGCAGAGGAAGGAGATAGGGAGGAGAGGGTGAATGGGGGAAGAGGATGAGTGGAGAGAAGAGAGGAAAATAAGGACGAGTGAGATACAGAAGAAGGGAAGAGGGGCAGAAGAAGGACATAGGGAGGAGAGGGTGAATGGGGAAGAGGATGAGTGGAGCGATGGGAGGAAAATAAGGACGAGTGAGAAACAGAAGACAGGAAGAGAGGCAGAGGAAGGAGCTAGGTAGGAGAGGAGGAATGGGAGGAGGAGGATGAGTGGATAGAAGGGAGGAAAATAAGGATGACTGAGAAACAGAAGAAGGGAAGAGAGGCAGAAGAAGAAGATAGGGAGGAGAGGGTGAATAGGGGAAGAGAATGAGTGGAGAGAAGGGAGGAAAATAAGGACGAGTGTGAAACAGAAGAAGGGAAGAGAGGCAGAGGAAGGAGCTAGGGAGGAGATGGTAAATAATGGGAGGAGGAGGATGAGTGGAGAGAAGGGAGGAAAATAAGAACGAGTGAGAAACAGAAGAAGAGAAGAGAGGCAGAAGAAGGAGATAGGGAGGAGAGGGGGATTGGGGGAAGAGGGTGAGTGGAGAGAAGGGAGGAGAATAAGGACGAGTGAGAAACAGAAGAAGGAAAGAGAGGCAGAGGAAGGAGCTAGGGAGGAGAGGAGAGGGGGATTGGGGGAAGAGGGTGAGTGGAGAGAGGGACCGAGAGAGGGAGGAGGGAAGCAAGAACTGGTAGAATAAAGAACTTGGAGACCCAGAAGCATGGGGTGCAGTGCCCAAGAGTGTCCAAGTGCTGTGACACTGGAGCCCACAGTGTGAGGGGCTCTGCTCCCCAATAATGTCTGTTTTATTACTCACCTGGAGAGGAGGAGGACAAGGGCCCTATATTACTTACTTGCATGATGGCCCTTGACATCCAGGCCACACCAATACAGAAGAAGGGTCAAAGGGGCAGACAAGGGACAGAGACAGGGAGACAAGGACAGGGGGAAAGACAAACTGACACCAAAGTGGGGAGCAGCTCTGGACCCCAATCTTTCAAGCAGATTTTAATTACAAAAAAGATGTGGCGATTAATGAAAAGCCAATAACAAAAGAGGTCCCAAGGTTAAACACCAGTGAATAATCTCAGAAGGATTTTCTGTCCTTCGAATAATGCACCTGCAACGGGCTCAGGGGGGCTGCTCTGCTGGCTTCGGCACTCAAGCAATCACCCTTGTCGGTGTTTGGCCGGAAGACCCCTAAAAAACACCACTGCACCCCACAGCTATAGGAATGCTGCCACTGTGTAACACCGAAGGGACTGAAAATGTAGAAAGAAGGGATAGAGGATGAGAACAGAACAAAGGGCGAGGAAGGGAAGACTTAGCTCCAGAGGGAAACAGAGACTACGAATAGAATCAAAGTGAGAAGAAAAAACCAGAGGGCAAAGGGGCGCGGTGAGAAAAGGGGGATCTTGAAGTGCATTTTCACAGGTATCAAGTTTTGAACATGAGAAGGTTCCTTACGACACCTCCCCCTAAACCCCCTTAGATGGGTCTTTAAATCAATTTTGAGCATTGATGGTTGCCCAGCGTGGTGTGGAATTCACTACAGACCCCTATTTTCCAATATACTCCCCAGAGGGAGTAAACCTGAACTCCACCTAATTTGGTTACGAAACACTGTCCAGTTGTTATCATTGATAGAGATCCAATATCCTTTCATGCACAGAATGAAAAACGAATTGCCACAGGCCTTCCATGGGTGCAGTGCTTAATTTGTACTGGTGTTTGTCAGTGCTTGGCACTGGCACTTATTTTTAAACACCGGCACTTGTTTATGAGACCACATCACGTGATGGCGCTCCCAGACTATTTTTTTATTTTTTAGCACGTCTAGCAATGCACTCTATTAAAATGTGATAAAACACACAATTCCAGGCCCTCCCTACAGCTTCGGGTGGCCTCCGGTAGCCCAAAATGTCACCCTTGGTCAGCAGGTGATTTTGGCAGTGCCATTTGGCAGCAGTGGCAGGAGCTGGTACTCACTATCCACAATGCCAGTTTGCTTCTGAGATGTGCTAGTACTCTCCCATTAAATGTATTGTGCCCTTATGAGAAGTGCTGGTACTCACTCATTAAATGTATTACAACAGTGCTGACAAGTGCAGGTACTCACTCTTTGCAGTAGCTGTTTGCTCCTGAGAAGTGCCAGTACTCTCCCATTAAATATATTATGCCAGTGATAAGGAGTGCAGATACTCACTATCCATAGTGCTGGTTTGCTTCTGAGAAGTGCAGGTACTCTCCCTTTGAATGTATTGCAGCAGTGCTGAGAAGTGCAGGGTACTCTCCCATTGTATGTATTGCTGTAGTGCTGAAAAGTGCCGGTACTCTCTCAGTGAATGTATTACAACAGTGCTGACAAGTGCAGATACTCTCCCATTAAATATATTGCAGTAGTGCTGAGAAGTGCAGGTACTCTCTCATTAAATGTACTGCAGCAGTACTGAGAAGTGCTGGTACTCTCCCATTGAATGCATTACAGCAGTGTTGACAAGTGCAGGTACTCACTCTTTGCAGTAGCTGTTTGCTCCTGAGAAGTGCCAGTACTCTCCCATTAAATATATTATGCCAGTGATAAGGAGTGCAGATACTCACTATCCATAGTGCTGGTTTGCTTCTGAGAAGTGCTGGTACTCTCCCTTTGAATGTATTGCAGCAGTGCTGAGAAGTGCAGGTACTTTCCCATTGTATGTACTGCAGCTGTGCTGGTACTCTCCCATTGAATGCATTACAGCAGTGTTGACAAGTGCAGGTACTCACTCATTACCGTAGCTGTTTGCACCTGAGATGTGCTAGTACTCTCCCATGAAATGTATTGTGCCCTTATGAGAAGTGCTGGTACTCACTATCCACAGTGCCTGTTTGCTTCTGAGAAGTGCCTGTACTCTCCATTAAATGTATTACAACTTTGCTGACAAGTGCAGGTACTCACTCTTTACAGTAGCTGTTTGCTCCTGAGAAGTCCCAGTACTCTGCTGGTACTCAGTTTCCACAGTGCCTGTTTTCTTCTGAGAAGTGCCTGTACTCTCCATTAAATGTATTACAACTTTGCTGACAAGTGCAGGTACTCACTCTTTACAGTAGCTGTTTGCTCCTGAGAAGTCCCAGTACTCTCCCATTAAATGCATTGCACCAGTGCTGAGAAGTGCTGGTACTCACTATCCACAGTGCCTTTTTGCCTCTGAGAAGTGCTGATACTGCACCACTGAATGCTGTGCAGCAGTGGTGAGAGTTTCTAGTGCTTACTGTCCACAATGCCTTATGAGAACTGTTGGTACTCACTATCCACAGTGCCTGTTTGCTTCTGAGAAGTGCCAGTACTCTCCAGTAAATGTATTACAGCAGTGTTGACAAGTGCAGGTACTCACTCTTTACAGTACCTGTTTGCTCCTGATAAGTTCCAGTACTCTCCCATTAAATGCATTGCACCAGTGCCGAGAAGTGCTGATACTCACTATCCACAGTGCCTGTTTGCCCTGAGAAGTGCTTATACAGCGCAGGTGAATGTTGAACAGCAGTGGTGAGAAGTTCTACTGCTTAGTGTCCACAATGCCTCATTAGAACTGTTACTCACTATCCACAGTGCCTGTTTGCTTCTGAGAAGTGTTGGTACTCTCGATTAAATGTATTACAACAGTGCTGACAAGTGCAGGTACTCACTCTTTACAGTAGCTGTTTGCTTCTGAGATGAGCTAGTACTCCTATATTAAAAGTATTGCATCAGTGCTGAGAAGTGCCAGTACTCTCCCATTAAATGTATTGCAGCAGTGCTGAGAAGTGCCGGTGCTCTCCCATTCAATGTATTGCAGCAGTGCTGAGAAGTGCAGGTACTCTCCCATTGAATGTATTGCAGTAGTGTTGAGAAGTGCAGGTACTCTCCCATTAATGTATTGCATCAGTGCTGAGAAGGACAGGTAGTTTCCTGTTGAATGTTTTGCAGAAGTGCTGAGAAGTGCAGGTACTCTCCCACTAAAGGTACTGTAGAAGTGCTGAGAAGTGCTGGTACTCTCCCATTAAATGTACTGCAGCAGTGCTGAGAAGTGCAGGTACTCTCTCATTGAATGTATTGCAGTAGTGCTGAGAGTGCAGATACTCTCCAATTGTATGTATTGCAGCAATACTGAGAAGTGCAGGTACTCTCTCATTAAATGTATGGCAGCAGTGCTGAGAAGTGCAGGTACTCTCCCATTGAACGTATTGCTGCAGTGCTGAGATGTGCTGGCACTCTCCCATTAAATGTATTGCAGCAGCGCTGAGAAGTGCAGGTACTCTCCCGTGAAATGTACTGCAGCAGTGCTGAGAAGTGCAGGTACTCTCTCATTGAATGTATTGCAGCAATACTGAGAAGTGCAGGTACTCTCATTAAATGTATGGCAGCAGTGCTGAGAAGTGCAGGTACTCTCCCATTGAACGTATTGCTGCAGTGCTGAGATGTGCTGGCACTCTCCCATTAAATGTATTGCAGCAGTGCTGAGAAGTGCAGGTACTCTCCAATTAAATGTACTGCAGCAGTACTGACAAGGGCTGGTCCTCCCCCATTGTATGTATTGCTGCAGTACTGAGAAGTGCAGGTACTCTTCTGTTGATTGTATTGCTGCAGTGCTTAGAAGTACAGGTACTCTCCCATTAAATGTATTGCAGCAGCACTGAAAGGTGCAGGTACTCTCCCGTTGAATGTATTGCAGCAGTACTGAGAAGTGCAGGTACTCTTCTGTTGAATGTATTGCAGCAGTGCTGAGAAGTGCCGGTGCTCTCCCATTCAATGTATTGCAGTAGTGCTGAGAAGTGCTGGTACTCTCCCATTCAATGCATTGCAGTAGTGCTGAGAAGTGCAGGTACTCTCCCATTGTATGTATTGCTGCAGTGCTGAGAAGTGCAGGTACTCTCCTATTAAATGTATTGCAGCAGTACTGAGAAGTGCTGGTACTCTCCCATTGATTGTATTGCTGCATTAGTGAGGAGTGCAGGTACATTCCGTTTCAAATTAAAGAAGTGCAGGCACTCAGTACCGGGCAGCACCTGCCCATTTAAAGCTAACGACCTGCTGTAAAGGATGTTCCTGCCCTAGCTGCAGCCTTGTTTTCAGTGAACTAGTTTCCGTTTATCAAAGTGTTGGTGTTGGTCATGAACCATGTATTAAAAATATTTTTTTTAAATCCCTTTTTTTTAACTTCTGTGACTTTTGTAACATGTTTGCTGTACCTCCTGTTTGGCTGAACATGGCTGTCTGTGGTGCTGTGGTCCCGGCCCCGCTTCCGGAAGAATGCAGACGTGTCAGAGACCTGCTGCTGGGCAGTTTCCACCGGTGCCCTCCTAAAACCTATGACCAACCTCAGCCAATCACAAGTGGACTCTTCGACCGCGGGAAAGGCTGGGAAATAAAATGTTCTGAAATTGTGATACACAGATACAGAAACTTCCTTGTTGCCATCTGAAACTTTTCGCCTGACTCTGCCGTCACCCGCCCTGGCAGAGCAGCCTTTCACCCACCTGTGAAGGGAGCTGTCTAAGTCCATGTTTCTGCACACTTGGTACCAGCTCCTCCCACCCGGATGAGAGGTGGCCCCCCACCCGCAGGACGCCTCCTGCTGCCAGGGCCCCTGCAGAGTGCCATCCCCAGCAGCCTGCGAGAACAGCTGTGCAGCTGCCTGCCCGAGGAGCCCTGACTGCTGGGTGCCAACATGGCACCGCTGACGCAGAGGCAGTTGCGCAGCAGCTGGCACCGGCCCCCGGAGCGGCGGGCCTGGATAGCGCCGCAGCATCCTGCCTCTGTGAGCGGGGCTGGCACTGGGGGTGGGAGGGCGCGCACTGAAGACGGGCTCTGGGATGAAAGGCGCGTCAAGGAGCACGAGGAGACATTGCTTTTAGTCTCTTTGTTAAGGTGTGTGTACTCCCGAGTTGTGTGGGCGCGTGCATGCGTCAAGGGTGGGCATGGGCACTCACCTGCCGCTTGTAATAGGAGGGGTATGTGCACTGTGCGTGTCTGTGAGCGCACTGCCGTACGGAAGCGTCCATATGCTTGTGTGTGAATGTAGGCGAACTAACCTGTCTGTACGTGAGTTCTAATCTAGAGGTGTGCGTTCATGTGTGTGTCTACATGAGTGCTATTCCTGAGGTGTGCGTTTGTGTCTACATGAGTGCTATTCTAGAGGTGTGCGTGTGTGTGTGTCTACATGAGTGCTATTCTAGAGT
Source organism: Calotriton arnoldi (assembly GCA_963921515.1). Lineage (NCBI taxonomy): Eukaryota > Metazoa > Chordata > Amphibia > Caudata > Salamandridae > Calotriton > Calotriton arnoldi. Next base: position 111,474 of record CAWUFW010005054.1, on the reverse strand, counting down.
TGTGCGTGTCTACATGAGTACTATTCTAGAGGTACGCATGTGTGTGTGTGTGTGTGTGTGTGTATACGTACATGAGTGCCATTCTAGAGGTATGTGTGCGTGTGTGTGCATGAGTGCTATTCTAGAGGGGTGTGTGTATCTGCGCATGTAAGCATACGTGTGTGTACATGAGTTCTATTCTAGATGTATGTGTGTGTGTGTGTGTGTGAATGTAGGTGTACTTGTGTGTGTACACAAGTACTATTCTAGATGTATGTGTGTGTGTGTGTGTGAATGTAGGTGTACTTCAGTGTGTACATGAGTGCTACTCTAGATGTGTGTGTGTGTGTTTGAATGTAGACATACTTGTGTGTACGTGAGTTCTATTCTAGATGTATGTATGTGTGTATATGTGTGAATGTAGGCGTACTTGTGTGTGTGCATGAGTTCTATTCTAGACGTATGTGTGTTTATGTGTGTGTGCGTGTGTAAATGTAGGCATACTTGTGTGTGTGTACATGAATGCTATTCCAGAGGTGTGTATGTGTATGAATGTAGGCGTACTTGTTTGTGTACATGAGTGCTATTCTAGATGTATGTGTGTGTGTGTCTGTGTGAATGTAGGTGTACTTTTGTGTGTGTACATGAATGCTATTCTACAGGTGTATGTGTGCATTTGTATGTGTTAATGTAAGTGTACTTGTGTGTGTACATGAGTGCTATTCTAGATGTATGTGAGTGTGAGTGTGTGTATGTGTGAATGTAGGCGTACTTGTCTGTGTACATGAATGCTATTCTAGAGGTGTGTGTGTATGAATGTAGGGGCACTTGTGTGTGTGTGTAAATGAGTGTTATTTTAGATGTGTGTGTGTGTGTGTATGTGAATGTAGGCGTACTTGTGTGTGTGTACATGAGTTCCATTCTAGAGGTGTGTGTGTGAGATTGTAGACGTACATGTGTGTACATGAATGCCATTCCAGAAGTGTGTGAGTCTGTCTATGTGAGTGTGTCTGTGTGTGTGTGTGTTTGTATTTGTGTGAATGTAGGTGTACTAACCTGTCTGTACATATGTGCTGTTATAGGGACACAAGGGTGTAAGAGTGTGCACTGAACTATCTTTTGGTATTGGGGGATACATTGTGTGGTTCTTGGATGTGTGTGTATATTTCATGTGCTATCGGTTTCTACAAGAAGACATGGTAGTGCTCTTGCTAAAGAGGCGAGGAAGTCACAGACTCACGTGGCATTAACACCATGTTATGGGGGTAGTGGGGCAGGGGCCATACCAGTAATTTATGTCACTAGTAGGGGTGAGCAATAAGCTCTACTCCGCCGGTGGAGTTTGCGAATTTAGCCACTCCGCACTCTGCTTGGAACACAGCGTTCGTCAAAAACGTTGCCAACCCGCAGGCAGAGTGGAGTTTAACAGCACACTCATCCCTAGTCTCAGCAATCCTGCTGTAGGGGACTTACGTGTGGCAACAAAAGAGGTTTTTGGCCCCCAACGGCCCTCAGCAGCCAAGGGGACTTCATCCCACAACCAGTAGTGCGGCAGGAGACCCCTTTGCAGAGTGGATGAGAAAGGGGGCGGGCCTCTGACCAAGTGTAGGAAGCTGGCTCTGTATATACTATACCAAACTGAGGTATAGTGTGCACAGAGTCCAGTGGATCCCCAAAGGTAGGCAGAGGTAAAGTTAGATAGAACCTTACTCTCTATTTGTGGTACTGTGGTCGAGCAGTAAGGCAGTATCAGAGGACAGTGTTAAGCATTTGTTGTACACACTCAATCAGCAAATGAATTCACACACTCAAAGACTGAACTTCAGACCAATTGTTTTTGCATAAAAATATTCTTTCAGTTATTTTATTTTCTAGAACCAAGCAAGCCTGGCACAGGTAAGCAATAAGTACTTTACAGTAGTAATGCAATTGAAATACAGTTTGAATGATAATTGTATATGCACTTTGGTTTGATTTACAGTATGGATGCAGAGAAATGCAATACTTAGTAAATGCAGTACATAGACTTGAATAGGCTTTTTAGTAAAATAGCAGGTAAGTAACTTTTGAGATTACTAGGCTTACACAGAGTAGTATACCTAGATACTACTCTGGGACAATTCCTGAAAACAGATAAGTAAAATCGTTTTTGTTAGATTATGCAATTTTAAACAATTTCTTTAGTTTCTCAAACTCCACACTTCGAAACTTTTCACAGAAAAACAGTCAATGTTATCCTATGGAGGAAAATAGTGTTATCCGTTTTGAGGTATTTGGTAGTGGGAGTTGAGGTTCTGGGGGTAGACTCAGGGGTCCCCCAGGGTCAAGGATGCACTCTTGTTACACCCTCAGCGGCACTAGGGCGGCCGGGTGCAGAGTGCTGAGGCCCAATGTTATCCAATAGGGGATAGGGGGCCTCCGGTTGGTGGCTGCTGACGAGCAGGCCACTGGGTTGTGGGAGCAAAGCTCCTGGACTTTAGCTCAGGGCAAATGGGGAAACAAAGTAGCACCAAAGGTGCACCCTCAGCGGCACTAGGGTGGCTGGGTGCAGGGTGCTGTTTCGACGTCAGACGCCCTGTTGTTTACAATGGAGACCCTCTGGTTTACAAAGACACTGGAGGCTTGGGGATAAAGGTCTTCTGGGTGCAACCACCACTTCGAGAGGTAAGTTGGGAAGTTAGGGGTTGGTTAGGCACCGTCAGTTTGGGCACACAAGGCCGTGGGGCGTCGGGTGCAGGGGTGCCTTTTGGGGTCGGATCTTCTTACCAGCTCCTGGTCGCGGTTAGGGGGGCCTTCTGGATTTAGACTGCAGGCGTCGGCTGGAGGCTTGAGGCAGGTCAGGAGTAGTCGGATCTCGGGTCAGAATCTCCGGGGTGACCTCCTCGTGGCGTTTGCCCACTCGAGCTCGGGCCGTGGACGGCGGGTGCAGAGTGGGGCGGATTCGCGGTGTCCGGCCGGAGCCAGAGGTTGCAGGTGAACAAATCCGGTGTTCACAGGAGACAAAGTGTTTGTGCTTGAAAGCAGGCAGGTCCTCCGGGGTTTTCGAGGGTTGCTGGCTGCAGGACACACCAGGATTTCGCAGGAGCAGGTTCGAGGTGGAGACAGGCCGGTAGGGCTGGGGCCAAGTCAGTGGGCGTCTTCCTCTTGTTAGCTTCGGCACAGCTGTTCGGTCCTTCTTCTTCTTTTCTTGTTGCAGGTTCTTGTCTGAGGAAGCAAGGTTCAGGGGTGCCCCTAAATACTAGATTTAGGGGCATTACAGGTAGGTAAAAGGCAGGGACCAATGGGTCCCTTGCCTGGGGTGGGTACACCCCCTATTATGCCACCCTCCAGTGGGAGGGGGGCATGAGCCTGTCCCTGGTTGGCTGAGTCCCCCCATCTTAAAGATGGCGTGGACTGAGAGTTGTGCTTCACCTCGCCTCCCCCACCTGAGGGGTGGAGTTGGCAGAGGTGGGCACACCTCTCTTCCTCACTTGTTTTTCCCGCCGGTACTCCCGCCCAAAGTGGGGGTCAGAACCAGTGGGGACAGTTGCTGAGATCAGCAAGTGGCCTGGGGAAGCTCACAAAGGCAGCAAGCCTTTGAAGCTTCCCCTTCGTGAACCCTGCTCATCCTGGGGGAGGAGGCTTGGCACCTCGTCCCAGGATGTGCATGGTTTCAGGCCCCAGAGAGCAGCAGGCTCTCGACCCAGGGGTCCAGAAACATGTCTGGTGGTGGCAGCTGAAAGCAGCCACTCACCTGGACCCTAGAGGTGGGTTAGTTTTCAGGTGGCATCTCTAAGATGCCCACTGTGTGCATTTTTCATTAAATCCCACACTGGCATCAGTGTGGGTTTAATGTGCTGAGAAGTTTGATACCAAACTTCTCAGTTTTCAGTGTAGCCATTATGGTGCTGTGGAGGTCGTAATGACAAACTCCCAGCACCATATACTCTTAATGGCAGCACTGCACTTACAATGTCTAAGATTGGACTTAGACACTGTAGGGGTACAGGGCTCATGCACCTGTACCCTCACCACTGGTATAGTGCACCCAGCTAGAGGGGTGACTGATCTATGCCAGGGCAGTGGTTTGTAGGCATGATATCGACTCTTCACTTTGTTCTGCACCAAAACACGCAGCCTGCAAAGGCAGTGTGTGTGTGTAAGGGTACAGGACCTCTAAGGGTGGCACAATAAGTGCTGCAGCCCTTAGAGGCCTTCTCTGGTCACAGTGCCCTGGGTACCTGTGGTACCATTTACCAGGGGCTGACCTGTGGCCGGAGATGCCAATTAGGTTTAGGCTTCAATGCAGTTTTAGGGAAAGAACATAGGCCCTGGGTACCTGATTAGCAGGAGCCCAGGGCACACTCAGTCAAAGCACATCAGCAATTCAGCAAAAAGTGGGGGCAACCATGCAGAAAGAGGGCACTTTCTCACACCAGGTCTCAGCAATCCCGCTCTGGGGGACTTACTTGTGGCAATAATAGAGGTTCTTGGCTCCCAACGACCCTCAGCAGCCAAGGGGACATCATCCCCCAACCAGTAGTGCGTCATGAGGCCCCTTTGCAGAGTGGTTGAGAAAGGGGGTGAGGCCTCCGGCAAGATCTCAGCAGTCCTGCTTGTGGCAAACATAGGTGTTCTTGGCCCCCAAAAACTCAAGGGGACTACATTAGGGGTGGCCGAGCAATACTCTGCCCGCTAACGGAACACTGCAGAATTTGGCGTTGTTTTTTAGCAACTCCGTGGAATTCCGAAGTGTGAAACTCCGCAACCTTTGCCCAGGCCTAGTCACTAGCTCAAGGGCCAGGGCGGGGCCTTTCTCAATATTTAATGGCTGGAGCGATGACAGTCTTTATGCATTACCAGGAGCTTGCTTTCTGAAAGACAAGGCGTTAAAGAGTGCTCAGAGATAAGCCTGGGCGGAGTTCCGCAAAGTGCTAAAAAACTACGCCGCGCTACGCGGAGCTCCGCAAGTGGCGGAATGCGTTAAAAAAATGCTTTTCAGTGCCAGATGCTTGTCTGCACTGGGCAATAATCGCAAAGGGCACCATGCACAGCTCAAGCGGGCGCTGCTTTCCTTTCTGCCGCTCGAGTAGATTTTTTCTCGAGCGGCAGCTTTCTCAACGCAAACGGACAGTTTCTCAACGCGAGCGGTCGCGAGCCTACGCGACCACTCGCAATAAGAAATCTGACCCCCTGTGTTGAGAAATCTCACAGGGAAGTTGATTTTCCACGCTCGCGCTCGCCAACTTGATGTTGACGATCGCGAACGAGGAAAAATCTCGCCGGAAGGTGTATTTTCCTTGCTCCGCTCGCCAACTTGACGTTGACGAACGCAAGCGAGGAAAAAACTCTGCTCCACTATGCGAAGCAGAGTTTTTCGGAACTACGCGAGCTCCGCGGAATGCGGAATGCGGAAAACTCTGCAAACTCCGCGAGCGGAGTGGAGTTCACCACCCAGACTTACTCAGAGAGGGATAGGAAGGAGATGTGTCCCAACGGCCAGAGCTGCCAACTTTGGACCTGAGGAGCCAGGAGCTGATCCCAGCACCAGCTCACCCTGTGTTTCTCGGCAAATCACTTCACCTCTCTGTGCCTCAAATAAAAAATATCTGGCCTTGTCTAATGTAACCTTGTGTAATGCTCCTTTTTGGGTCAAGTTTGTGCTATATAAAACTGAAAAAAATAAAGTATTACATCTAAACAGAGAAGATCAGAGACACTCTTCGGGATGAAACTGCGAGCCATCTTTCATTAACATTGATTTCATTGCCCATCAGAGCCTCTTTAAAATGGAACAACCAAGCTTACCTTCCCTTTGTTTTAAAATGTTGTGATTTTGAGTCATATCTAATGTCAACTACCTCACTAATGAATAAAGGATGTGCATATGATTTACATCATGTAAAATAACTTTGAAATGTTCTTTTTATATCTCCATTTGTAAATCTATCTAGTTTATTTTTGTGTTATGTAGTGCTTTCACAGCCAGAAGGGCACTTGTCGCTAACAAAATATAACCTGATCACACACCTGTGTGCTTCATGTATGTTTCATGGTACACTTTCTATACTGTAAGGTTAATAAGTGTTGATATTAACCCAAATAGCTCCAAATATAAAGGTTAAAGGCAGGGATGAGATTCATAAAGCCATATCTGCTTTCCTTAGCTGTGCTTATTGCCTGGGAGGTATGATAGATTGTTTATTGATACATGCATTCTTTTTTAAATGGACGCTCAAGTATAACCCCATTCACTGCTTTGGTAGATTACATGTATATGTGGTTAGTGTATACAAATATGCATTGTGACTCATACATGTGCCTGCATATATAATATTCATTGCAGTGTGCACCACATGTGTTGTTGCAAAGGAAGGTGTGATAATGTGGTGACAGTCCTTTCTATAAGGAAGTGACATCATTGCACATTGTCTAAGGTAATTATTCCTCCCCAGTTTTTTAGGACCTGTTCCCTGGTTTCCGTGTTCGGGAGAAGGGAGCCAGAGTGATCAGCACCAGTCAGCTGATCCTATATAAACGTATGTACACAACAAACACATCTCCATAGAAAATCCCTGTCATACTGCCAGGCAATGCCAGCTCTGCTCTATGCAGTTCAATATGTCTTCCTGACATGACATCAACAATGAGTAAAACCCAATGCCAAATTCATCTGTGTCCCTACTGATGGCTCGTGTTTTGTGCCCTTTCTCATGGGTTCAGAGGAGGCTTTTGTTGAACACCTAAGATCTCCTGTTTGTGTTGCTGTTGGATGACTAAAGAAAGGGTTTCTATGCTGTTCTGTGCTGCTCATGCTTTCAGCACAAAGGCCCTGATTCACAAAAGTAAACTGAGACGAAAGTCTAACTTTATGACTTTTGGTAGTCACAAAGGGCATTTACGAGTAATAAAGTTAGACTTTTGTCTCAGTTAGACGTAAGTTTCATTCTTAAGTTTGACTAAGATCAAAAGTCTAAGGACTTTTGGTCTCAATAAAACTTAAGACTAAAACTTACATTTAACAGACTTTTGGTATTGGCAAAGGGCATTTACGAGTAGTAAAGCTAGACTTTTGTCTCAGTTAAACTTAAGTTTTGGTCTTAAGTTTAACTGAGACCAAAAGTCCAAGGGGCCGATTCACAAAGGTACACTGAGACAAAAGTCTAACTTTACGACTTTTGGTATTCACAAAGGGCATTTACGAGTAGTAAAGTTTGACTTTTGTCTCAGTTAAACTTAAGTTTTGGTCTTAAGATTAACTGAGACCAAAACTGAGACAAAAGTCTAACTTTACTACTCATAAATGCCCTTTATGAATACCAAAAGTCATAAAGTTACCTTTTTTTTTTGCAGATTTATATAGCGGGAACTCGACCCGAAGGTATTGGAGCGCTTTACATGAGCACCGGTTACGTAACACAAGGACACATTCATTTTTTTGGTAGGCACTGTGAGATTAAGTGATTTGCCCAGAATCACAGGATGTGGAGTCGACCACGGAGCTCGAACTTTGGTTTCCCAGTTCCAAAGTCGGCAGTCTAGCCGTGAGACCACACCCTCTCCCTTTGTGAATCGGGCCCTTAGACTTTTGTCTCAGTTTTAGGCCTGGGCGGAAAACTACGCTACGCTCGCGTAGTTTGCGAAGTTTGTGCTACTTCGCACAACGCGAATTGCACGTAGCACAGTGCAAACACGAGTAGCGTAGCGTAGTGCAGCGGTCATTTTTTGCTTGCTCGCGGTCCTCAACGTCAAGTTGGCGACCGCGAGCAAGCAAAATGACATCCCGGCGAGACTTTTTCCTCGTTCGCGATCAGCAACATTAAGTTGCCGATCGCGAGCGTGGAAAATAAACCTCCCGGCGAGATTCTCAACGCGGGGAGGTCAGGTTTCTCATTGCGAGTGGTCGCGTATGCTTGCGACCGCTCGCGATGAGAAACTACCAGTCCGCGTTGAGAAAGCTGCCGCTCGAGTAAAAATCTACTCGAGCGGCAGTAAAAGACAGCTCGCACTGTGCAAGATGCCATTTTCAATGATTGCACAGTGCGGACAAGCATCCGGCACTGTGCAATCATTGCGAACACGCACTACGCAGTTCGCGTAGTGCTACGCGTAGCTCGCGTAGTGCGAACTGCTCTTTGCGTAGCTTCGCGTAGCGCTACTTCGCGAACTACGCCCAGGGTTACTCAGTTTACCTTTGTGAATCGGGCCCTAAGGACTTTTGGTCTCAGCTAAACTTAAGACCTAAACTTAAGTTTAACTGACGTAAAAGTCTAACTTTCCCACTCGTAAATGCTCTTTGTGAATAGCAAAAGTCGTAAAGTTAGACTTTCGTTTCAGTTTACCTTTGTGAATCGGGCCCAAATCACGCAGTAGTGTCCATGTTTGTGGTCATTGCTCAAGGGTGCTTGCGCATGAAGGCAGCCCAAGAGTAAGGATGAAAGAGCCAATGTGCTGGGAGTGAGAGGTGGGACATATGTTTTAAAGATTAAGATAGGAGATGTGAAGAAAGGAGAGCTGGAGAGAGGGAGAGAGCAAGAGAGGCCAGTAACACTGAGAGATCTCATACTGCAATATAGGAGACAATGTAAACGGATAAACCTCAAAGCAGGAAAACATGTTCTTAAGGTTTAAAAAATAGCAACCTGCCAACGTAATATTCTAGAGGATAGTGGCACCATTTACAGCATTTGAAATTATTCAAAAATATGCAAGTCATCATTATTTGACTGGGTATTCCTGAGGGGGAATTGCCAGGAAAAGCATTCTCTTAATCAGTAAACTAACCACTGCCCACATGCATTATAATAAGCTGTGTAGCTGTGTGTGGGTGGTGAAGTTTGGTGTGAGGCACTGGCTTGTAAGTCTCCAACTGGGCAAGCCATAGAATCCTTGTGACAAGGTCTATATCCGTATCTGTATATATAAATATATATATCAAAACAATACACTTTCAGGGATAGAGTGACGCATAAATTATGCAAAAAAGAAGCAGAGAACTCTGGGCAGTTCTCAAGTTTAGGTGGAAAGCAGCTCCTGTATAGAGCACCCTCAACACCAGCAACACTCTAGATCTGCTCACCTCAAATATCTGCTTTGCTATGCATAGGATTAGCACAGTGCCATCCACGCTGAGATAGAAAGGGACAAAGTCTTTTGCCATTTCTACAGCAAAGTCTTTCAGCATAGGACTAGCACAGTGCTGAGCTGTAAAATGACAAAAGCCATTTACCACTCCAGGCACAGTTTTACAGCTTTGAATTGGAAAAATACCAACCAAGCCAACTTGAAATGAGTAAAAGCAACCCCTGACACAGTGTTTCGCTCTACTTAGAGCTCTTCAGAGAGGTATAGCTTTGTCCAGACACAAGGGAGCACTGAGTATAAGTCAAAACAATACCCTTTCAGGCATAGAATGATGCATAAATTATGCAAAAAAGAAGCAGAGAACTCTGGGAAGTTCTCAAGTTTAGGTGGAAAGCAGCTCCTGTATAGAGCACCCTCAACACCAGCGACACTCTAGATCTGCTCACCTCAAATGTCTGCTTTGCTATCAAAGTCTTTAAGCATAGGATTAGCACAGTGCCATCCACGCGGAGATAGAAAGGGACAAAGTCTTTTGCCATTTCTACAGCAAAGTCTTTAAGGATAGGACTAGCACAGTGCTGTCCTTGCCGAGCTGTGAAATGCCAAAAGCCACCTCCCCGGGCTTTATTAATTATGCACAGTGGCATGCGCCCCCCCCCGCGGCCCTGCAGCCTCCCCCGCATGGTCAGTGATGTCCCTGACCATGTCATGAGTGATGTAATGTGTGACATCATCAGCAGTGCATTGCGGGGGCACGAGTTATAGTTAGCTCAACTAACTATAACGGCCAAATTTCTCTGGTTTTGTACGGGTGAAATGTCAGCCTAACTATAACGTCCCTGAAACTAGGGGTGGGCGGAATTTGCGTAGTCGCGCTACGCAAAGCTCCGCAAAATGGTAAAAAACTCCGCGAGCACGCAAAAGTTCCGCGAACACGCCGAATTGCTTGTTCCGCCCGTTCGCGATGCTTTTTTCCTGTTCGCGAACGCTGTTTGCGTGCTCGGGGAGAAATATCTCGCAAACACGCATTTTAAAAGCGCGAACAAGCAAAAAATTCCGCGAAGTCACGGATCGGGGAGTTTTTGGCAATTCCGCGTTCTCCGCGGAACGCGAAATTACCCAAATTCCGCAAATTCCGCGAGCGGAACGGAATTTATGGCCCAGGCCTACTTGAAACCTGTGGTTTTTTCAGTGAATATATATATATATCTGCACACTCCAACCACAGCTTGTAATCCCTTTTCCAAGGACCGGAGCACGGACCACCAAGTAAGTGCTTGCAAAATTCTTATATATATATATAGCAAAGATTTGCACAATTTCCTGTGAAATTTGGTATAAATGTTTTTATGAATACTTTTGTATATCTACAATCGTATTTAGAATGGTCATATGTGTTTATCAATACAATATTCAATATTTTATATAAATGGGTTGATGCAATGTCCAGTATTCTAGTAACTGGATATAGGATGTTATTAAGCACAAAACAATATAATGACTGCATTACTATTAATGAATTTTTTCTACAAAATTAGAAGTAATATGTTGTCTCCTCTGCGTGATGCATTCCCTTAGTTTAGTATGTACTGTGTTTACACTTAGCACTTTGGTTGCACATTGCACTTTTTCATACTTAGCACTTTATATGGGTACGCAAGATATGATGAAATGAACCCTTTCTGAGGAAGTAATAGTGTGGTGATTTTTTACTACCACTTATAATTTGCATACCATTAAGCATTTGTGCGTTACAGTTTTTTTATATAGTGTATATGCAAATTTAAATATGAATCCAATTTTTTGGTTATATAACAACATAATTATTTTTCTTCAACAGATTTATGCAATCAAAATGAAATTTCTAAAGAATAATGTTCTAAATCCATAAAGGGCAATTTGTAAAGTACGGGAATTTGGGCTCTGTATATATATATATTCTGTACACATGTCTATCCATACTTTTGTCACATAATCTGTATTGGTATCAGGTATACATTGCATGTAATAGAATGAGTCTGTCTTTTACATCAAAGAGAGGGTTCTGTCGATAGTCTGTTTTCAGTGCCGTACACTTGCTGAATTACATGGTAACAAGATAGGCTTTTTAAATGTCAATTATGCCGCTGTATCTACATATATATATTGACGTATGTATCTAGATCTATATCAATATATCAATATCTCTATGTATGTATCTCTATATCAATATATCTGTATCTATATCTATATATCTATCTATAGCAATGTCTATACATCAATAGGTGTAGCTATAAATCTGTATCTGTATATCTATATCTACATATCTGTATCTATATCTATATTTACTGATAAAACCAAAGGTTACAGGGACCTTATAGTTAAGTTCAGAATTTAGTCGCACAAAACCATAGAAATTCAGCAGTTATGCTTAGACTTATAGTTAGACTTATGTTAAGAAACTATGGCTCGCTGCCTTAAGTTACTTAATGGCACAGTTTATAGTTTCTTTAGACAAGTTTAACTATATGTATAACTATAACTGCTGAATTTCTATAGTTTTGTATGAGTAAAAAGTCAGCCTAACTATAACGTCCTTGTAACCTTTGGTTTTATTAGTGAATTTCTATGGGTTTTTTTCTCTGTTGGGGCTAAAGTTTAGGGAGGATCCGCGAATAGTAAATTGCATCGATAAAAAAACACAATTTTAGGGTCATAAGGATCCCTAAGGGACCGGCCAGGGCACGAAAAATCAGTAACGTTTTGCTAGACCTGCAGGTTTAGTAACTTGAAACATTTACTCGACCTAACTGTAATGCACTTGACCTCTGTCTCTGAATGCCCAGCAAATGTGACAAGTTAACAAGATTTAAAGGCATTTTTATTGCTCATTCACTTTGTGAGCAATAAAGATGCAATAAAGATGCCTTTTAATCTTGCTATCATGTCGCATTTGCTCTGCTTTCATAGGCAGAGGTCAAAAGTCAGTTTGTCTTCCTACTCGCCAGAAAGGGCGAGTAGAAACTAAAAATAGATCATCCTAATTAAATCTGGCTCGTAAATGCGAGCGGGCGAGTGGATTTTTCGAGCCCTCGACCCCTCTATGCATCCTCTGGGGTCAGGATACTTGTATCCTGCTCCCTTTTATCTGTCTTACAGTGTATTACCACTGCACCGAGCCGATGCGAGGAAACAGAATGACGGATGCAACTTTTCTTTCAAGCTGTGGCCAGCCAATCAGGGCCTTCATTTCACCTCCAGATTTACGGATAATTCACGGGAAGATTCACAAATTATCCACGTCCCCAGATATACAAATTTGTTTTCCACTGAATATCTCCCAAACTATTTGAAGGGTTTTACACCAAATCACAAAAAGCAAGATCTGCGTTCCAAGATCTAGCTTCCTGCCAAATTTGGTGTAATTCCGTCCAGCGGTTCGGGCTGTAGGATTGTTCAAAGGTCCTATGGGAATTAAGATGGGGAAAACACGTTTTGGGAACCCCTTTTTTCTTGGCCCCTGCTTCACGGATCACCCCGAAACTTTCCAGACTCCATCTGAAGGACTGGCCAAAGTTTGGGGAAAATTTTATGGAGATTTATCAAGCGGTGCCAACGACATAGGTATATGAAAATGACCTCTTCCTATGGAAACTAGGTTGTAACTATAACTACCTAGTGGTGACCGCCAGTAGATAATACCTGTATCTATATCTATATCTAGGTGTCTATATCTATGTCTATATATTTATATTTATAAACGTCTAAATGTAAAAAAAAAGTAATGTTCACATAAGAGAGTTCTGGTGACTTTTAAAATGCTGTCATTGCTTAAAAGCTTTTAAATCGGATATTACTTACCTCACATGTGGTAGACAGAAACACTGGATGTTTGTGAGACTAAAACCATGCAGGTGGGAGTTTACCATCTCATCTGAGCTGTGATGGTGAACAGCACAGCAGCAACCTCTGCTCTCAATTAGAAGAATCCAGAACCAGAGGTCCAGGCAATCTGACTCTAGAATCCAGAACCAGAGATCCAGAACTATCTGACTCTGGAATGCAGAACCAGAGATCCAGAACTATCTGACTCTGAAATCTAGAACCAGAGATCCAGAAAAATCTGACTCTGGAATCCAGAACCAGAGATCCAGAACTATCGGACTCTGAAATCTAGAACCAGAGGTCCAGAACTATCTGACTCTGGAATGCAGAACCAGAGATCCAGAACTATCTGACTCTGAAATCTAGAACCAGAGATCCAGAAAATCTGACTCTGGAATCCAGAACCAGAGATCCAGAACTATCGGACTCTGAAATCTAGAACCAGAGGTCCAGAACTATCTGACTCTGGAATCCAGAACCAGAGGTCCAGAGCAATCTGATTTTGGAATCCAGATCCAGCGGTCCAGAACAATCGGACTCTGGTATCCAAAACCAGAGGTCCAGAACTATTTGACTCTGGACCAGAGGTCCAGAACTATCTGACTCTGTAATCCAGAACCAGCGGTCCAGAACTATCTGACTCTGGAATCCAGAACAAGAGATCCAGAACAATCTGACTCTGGAATCCAGAACCCAGGATCCAGAACTATCTGACTCTGGAATCCAGAACCGGAGGTCCAGAACTATCTGACTCTGGAATCCAGAACCAGAGGTCCAGAACAATCTGACTCTGGAATCCAGATCCAGAGGTCCAGAACAACCTGACTCTGGAATCCAGAACCAGAGGCCAAGAACTATCTGACTCTGGACCAGAGGTCCAGAACTATCTGACTCTGGAATCCAGAAACAGAGATCCAGAATAAGCTGACTCTGTAATCCAGAACCAGAGATCCAGAACAATCTGACTCTGGAATCCAGAAACAGAGATCCAGAATAAGCTGACTCTGTAATCCAGAACCAGAGATCCAGAACAATCTGACTCTGGAATCCAGAACCAGAGATTCAGAACAATCTGACTCTGGAATCCAGAACTAGAGATCCAGAACAATCTGACTCTGGAATCCAGAACCAACAATCAAGACAGCCGCGGTTGCTGCAGGTAAGAGTGGTAGGGCGGTGGGGCCAGGTGAGGGGGGATTTGAGAGACAACCAGGAGGGAAAATTAAATAAATAATTATTTTCCCTCATGGTCGTCTCTCGCAATCCCCCTCACCTGGCCCCACTGCCCGACTGCTCTTACCTTCAGCGGTCGCGGCTGAATCCAGAACTAGAGGTCCAGAACAATCTGACTCTGGAATACAGAACCAGAGGTCCACAACTATCTGACCCTGGACCAGAGAGCCAGAACTATCTGACTCTGGAATCCAGAACCAGAGATACAGAACTTTCTGACTTTGAAATCCAGAACCAGAGATTCAGAACTATCTGACTCTGGAATCCAGAGCTAGAGGTCCAGAATTATCTGACTGTGAAATCTAGAACTATCTGACTCTGGAATCCAGAACCAAAGGTCCAGAACTATCTGACTCTGGAATCCAGATCCAGAGGTCCAGAACAATCTGACTCTGGAATCCAGAACCAGAGGTCCAGAACTATCTGACTCTGGAATCTAAAACCAGAGATCCAGAACAATCTGACTCTGGAATCCAGAACCAGAGATCCATAACTATCTGACTATGGAATCCAGAACCAGAGATCCAGAACTATCTGACTCTGAAATCCAGAACCAGAGATCCAGAATAAGCTGACTCTGGAATCCAGAACCAGAGATACAGAACAATCTGACTCTGGAATCCAAAACCAGAGATTCAGAACAATATAACTCCGGAATCCAGAACTAGAGATACAGAACAATCTGACTCTAGAATCCAGAACCAACAATCCAGAACTATCTGATGCTGGAATCCGGAACCAGAGGTCCAGAACTATCTGACTCTGGAATCCAGAACCAGAGGTTTAGAACAATCTGACTCTGGAATCCAGATCCAGAGGTCCAGAACAATCTGACTCTGGAATCCAGATCCAGAGGTCCCGAACAATCTGACTCTGGTATCCAGAACCAGAGGTCCAGAACTATCTGACTCTGGACCAGAGGGCCAGAACTATCTGACTCTGGAATCCAGAACCAGAGATACAGAACTTTCTGACTTTGAAATCCAGAACCAGAGATTCAGAACAATCTGACTCTGGAATCCAGAACCAGAGATTCAGAACAATCTGACTCTGTAATCTAGAACCAGAGATCCAGAAGAATCTGACTCTGAAATCCAGAACCAGAGGTCCAGAACTATCTGTCTCTGGAATCCAGAACTAGAGATCCAGAACAATCTGACTCTGGAATCCAGAACCAACAATCGAGAACTATCTGATGCTGGAATCCAGAACCAGAGGTCCAAAACTATCTGACTTTGGAATCCAGAGCCAGAGCCAGAGATCCAAAACTATCTGATTCTGGACTCCAGAACCAGAGATCCAGAACAATCTGACTCTGAAATCTAGAACCAGAGATCCAGAACAATCTGACTCTGGAATCCACAACCAGAGGTCCAGAACTAGCTGACTCTGGAATCCAGAACCAGAGATCCAGAACTATCTGATTCTGGAATCCAGAACTAGAGGTCCAGAACAATCTGATTCTGGAATCCAGAACCAGAGGTCCAGAACTATCTGACTCGGGAATCCAGAACCAGAGGTCCAGAACATTCTGACTCTGGAATCCAGATCCAAAGGTCCATAACAACCTGACTCTGGAATCCAGAACCAGAGGTCAAGAACTATCTGACTCTGGACCAGAGGTCCAGAACTATCTGATTCTGTAATCCAGAACTAGAGAGCCAGAATAAGCTGACTCTGTAATCCAGAACCAGAGATCCAGAACAATCTGACTCTGGAATCCAGAACCAGAGATTCAGAACAATCTGAGTCTGGAATCCAGAACTAGAGATCCAGAACAATCTGACTCTGGAATCCAGAACCAGAGATTCAGAACAATCTGACTCTGGAATCCAGAACTAGAGATTCAGAACAATCTGACTCTGGAATCCAGAACTTGAGATCCAGAACAATCTGACTCTGGAATCCAGAACCAACAATCCAGACAGCCGCGGCCGCTGCAGGTAAGAGTGGTAGGGCGGTGGGGCCAGGTGAGGGGATTTGAGAGACGACCAGGAGGGAAAGTTAAATAAATAATTAATTTCCCCTCATGGTCGTCTCTCGCAATCCCCCTCACCTGGCCCCACCGCCCCACTGCTCTTACCTTCAGCGGTCGCGGCTGAATCCAGAACTAGAGGTCCAGAACTATCTGACTCTGGAATCCAGAACTAGAGATCCAGAACAATCTGACTCTGGAATCCAGAACCAACAATCCAGAACTATCTCATTCTGGAATCCGGAACCAGAGGTCCAGAACTATCTGACTCTGGAATCCAGAACTAGAGATCCAGAACAATCTGACTCTGGAACCCAGAACCAACAATCCAGAACTATCTGATTCTGGAATCCGGAACCAGAGGTTTAGAACAATCTGACTCTGGAATCCAGAACCAGAGGACCAGAACTATCTGACTCTGGACAAGAGGGCCAGAACTATCTGACTCTGGAATCCAGAACCAGAGATACAGAACTTTCTGACTTTGAAATCCAGACCCAGAGATTCAGAACTATCTGACTTTGAAATCCAGAACCAGAGGTCCAGAACTATCTGACTGTGAAATCCAGAACTATCTCACTCTGGAATCCAGAACCAAATGTCCAGAACTATCTGACTCTGGAGAATGACAGACTACCACCTGCGGGCTCCGCAAAGCATGCACAGTGCAGGGATACTTTACATGAAAAAAAACCTTAGAAATTCCATGAAAAAACAAAAGTTAAAGGGACATTATAGTTAGGTGAAAATGTGCAGTTTAAAATGTAAAAAACACTGAAATTCACCAGTTATAGTTACTTCAAGAAACTGTTACTCCTGCCCTAAAGTAACTATAACCTGTGCCACTACCATGCACAGTGTTGTCATGAATAATGTTTTTCCAAACTTTGCAGTGATGTTATCAATGTCACAGAAGATGTCATCAGTGATGTAATATGGGAGGTAATTAGCAGTGCAGGCTGAGGGGGCAAGTTATAGTTACTTTAGGTCACAAGGCCTTGCAAACAAGGTCTACAGCAAGCGATCTGTGCATATCGGGGTTGGCCGCTTATGGAAATGTGGGTGTAGACCCTGGCCACAGGCTACGCCCTGCGTCAAACATGTCCTACGTATGGATGAAGATCGTGTGCTGGGGAGGTTTGATGCTTGTGGAGGGTTGCATGCAGGGCACTGAGTCCAAGCTCTGATGTGGATTGGATTCAGGGTCTCGCTGGAGGCTATGACTGACATGCCATGAGTAACATCATCAATGATCTCATTTAACATGTTATGAGTGATGTAATATGTGAAGTCATAAGCAGTGCCTGATGGGGGTGCACGTTATATGTAGTTCACTAAACTATAACAGGCGAATTTCAGTGGTTTTGGGGGTATTTTAATGCTAGTTCATGTCTCGTTCTAGCACCTAACTATACCATCAATTTAACACCTCAGCCCTAACTTAATAACCTAACTATAAAGTCACTTTAACCTTCTTTTTTTCAGTGACTATATTTATATATTTGTCAATGTTACTATTTTAAAATTAAGGAGCTGTTAAACAACTGAGAAAATGGGTAGGCTGAGTAAACAGATGAGGAAAGGAGATGTTGTACTGATGCAGACGTCTCTCACTTTAACTTTTTTTAGCCCCTTTAAAAATACATTTTGCCTCAGATTCCTAAACAATCCACACCTCTCCTCACATTTTTATCCTTCTGGTTTTATAATTGCATTAACATCACAATGCTCATTTACTTCAGCCTTTTCCTCAGGAAAAGCTTTAAATTCAACAACTTCGAGTACAAAAAAGGGGGGTTCAGGAGTGCCTCACTTTTATCATGAATACAAAATGTTAGTGCTCTAGCTGTTCATTAGAACTCTATGATGATGTTGAAATTGATTACTAGTGAGTTAACTGACACACTGCTGCTGATGTTGGAAGTACATCTTTTATTCTGCATGTCAGAATGATTTAATAAAATAGATGAGGAAGATATTTGAGATCTCATAGGCAATGAGCCTTCATTTTAGCTTTCCGCAGCACTAACCATAATTTTTATTGGAAAAGAAACTCCCCATTTTGCTCATTTACTGCAGCCTGCTCTGTAGAAAATGCTTTAAGTTGTAGAACTTTGATTCCATTCAAGCTGGCGTTCAGGGGTGTCTCACTTTTATCTTAACTGCAGACTGTTAGCACTCTAGCTGCTTAAAAGGACTCTGTGGTGCAGCTGCATTTTATCACTTGCGATTTGCTGGTGCTGGTGTTGAAACTACATGTTTCACATATATTACTCTGTTGGCGATAATGCCAGAGTAGTTATAGTTAGGTCATAGTTTACAAAGGAAAGTAATTTTTTCTTTTCTTAATAAGTTTCTATTTCACATCATTTATCAGCCTTACATTGGCTTCCAATCAGCGAAAGGATATTATTCAAAGCAATTGGTTCACCGAGCCTATTACAAATCTGGCCACCAATATTTGTTGTATAGATTCACCCATTACCAGCCTTCAAAAGCTGTTCGATCAGCAGATGCTCTGTTGGCGGCTGATCCTAAAATCCAACGTAAAAGGCAAGGTGGCTCTTGCTTTTTGTTTTTGCCCAACTAGGGAGAACTGGAGGGTGGGTCACGTAGAAGCATAACGGACTGCAGAAGGGGTAGGCAAAATGAGGGAGGGGTAGGTGATGGAGGTTGGGAGCACGGATAATCTGGGGAGGGAGGGAGCAGCAACACAACGGACAGCAGGAGGAGGGCGGGGGAAAGCAAAATGGGGGGGCAAAGGAGGGAGGTTGGGGCAAGACCACAGATGGTGGGAGGAGGGAGGGAGCAGCAGCATAACAGACAGCTGGAGGAGGGTGGGGCAAGCAAGTTGAGGGAGGGTGGGGGAGGGAGTTTGGGGCAAGAGCATGGATGGCGTAAGGAGGGAGGAAACAAGCAAAATCATGTACAGCGGGGGTGGGAGACAGACTTCAGACATATGCACTCTATAAGAGTGCATGAAGAAAAGTAAAAACAAAAGTACCTGCAGAAGCTCACGGCCAGTGGAAGGACATTTGCTGCAGACAGGAAGCTGTACTTGGTCCATGCTCCACGGCAGGGACAAAAACTCAAACGCTCAGAAGCAAGCAGAAGGCACACAAGAGGCACTAACCAATAAGAAGCAAGGAAACGAGATGTCAAAGCCAATCAATGATAAGTAATGGTAAGTAAGGGGCGGGAACTGAGCCCCTTTTAACCATTTAGTCACTAAGAGATTTTGCAAGCAACAGCGCAAGCACCGTTTGCAGGTGAAACCTGAAAATGAGGCTTTGTACTGCAAGCTATTGAAAACATTGTTGCTCTCCAGGGCCTAACAGAGGCAGTTGTTTCCAATTTCCTTAGCACCGGGATAATCCATGGAGTAGCTGTGCTCTGTATAAGATTATTCATTCATTCCACTTTGGTGCCATTCAGTGAATCAGAGCACTGTGGTGACGCTGCAGTAGAACATTGGGAATCAACTGAGAGGCTGCTGTAGCTGTTGGAAGTACTCGCATCAGACTTTATTTTCACATGGCGGAGGAAGATAGTGTGAACCTATAGAACATGTGTTCTAATTCTAGCTTCTGGAGCACCTTCCACAACCTCTATGAGAAATCCATGCAGGGAAACAGTTTTCATCAAATCCCAGCAGAGAGTCAGCATTTTTTAACAGGGTAAGATCACTGGAGCACTCACCAGAATTCCTAAAATGAGTCTAACGCTGTCAACAAATTATTTATATTGTGACTAAATTCTGTTATCATCCTGTACGTGTACTCATATTTGGGAGCCTCAAAACCTGGGAATCACTTCAATGCATTTCAGTGGAGACCATGTCCCCGAGACCTCTTATGGCTTCAACAAGACGTTATCCAAGTTGTGACGGTCAATCCTGTACTCCACCTGCACATATCTCTGGGGGTCAGGGTGTGCTCACCCTGTCCACTTATATTTTGTAATTCATTCTCTGGATTTAGGGTCCATGATATTCAGTCCTGTAATGGCTGTCACAACATATTGTTCATGTTGTGGCCAGCCAATCAGGATTAGCTAGTCCCTTTTAAACTGGCCAATCAGAACATATCTGGGCACCAATGGTGCAAATATCTCTCACTTTTCCAGGAGATTAACCCTAACCGTTTCATTATCAGACCAAGCACCTTTTTATACACAAATTTCTAGAAAACTACTGAACGAATTACACCAAATAACAAAAAGCATGTGTTGGGACTGGATTCTGGGTGAGAATCCAGTGATGGTTGGAATGTTTTGTTTGGAATTGTGGCAGGCAGTTGTAGCGGTTTCCCTGCCTGGTCGGTCGTGTTCCCACCTACTTGGTGGACTTAATAAAGAAGAAGAAACCTACTTGTGCTCTTCCTCCAGGCTGCGGATGGCGGTGATCCGCGCACCGCCATTGTTGTTTTCAAGTGGGGGCCTAAGTGCTTCTAGCCTCAGCGCTTCTAGCAGAAACGATGATCCGCACACCTGTACTTGCTATTGTTTACATCTGCAGCGGTCCTCCCATTGTCCTTGACCTGGTCATAATGCTACAAAGGCACCAGTAAGTGCAATACCTACGAAAAGACTACAGGAAAAGGTAACTTTGGCAGTGGATCACAGTACTTCACGGTGATTCGCACACCTTTCTTTATTTCTTCTACTGTTCCTGTTTCATTGCTAGTCAGCGGTGATTCGCACACCACTTACCTCCTTTTGTTTTATGTGTCATTATATAACGTGTTTTCTATAGTCCTTATTGGCTCATGTTCACTGTTCATGTTTTTCTGTAACAGTAGGCAGTTTTTAGGCAGTTTTTTTTGTAAAGCAACCTGTGAGATTTGTTAATTTACATAGAACAACATGCAGCAGAGTATAATTCCTCCTCCTGCCTTTTTAGCAATGACGGAGTCTCCACCCATTGAGTGGGAACAATGGAGGGAGGGTTTCAAAGCATATTTGGAGGCCATAGAAGGGGAGGTTTTTGTGCACAAGAAGAAATGTGTTATTTTGAGGAATTCCTTAGGTCCTGAGAGCAGAAAGGTATTAAAACATCCACCTAGTGTCAGCATTTCGGGGGAGGGTGATCTTTTGGACCAGTGTGCCACAGCTATTAAACCTTGGATGCCTGTTTCAAGAAAAAGAAAAACTTTATTTTGGAAAGGCATACATTCTATGCCAGGCACCAGCTGGCTGGTGAATCTATTGAATCTTGTCAGCACTTTGAGAATCTTAGCTGCTATTCGCAGTTTTGGGTTGTTTGAAAAAAGAAATGATCAGGGATCAGATTGTGGAGAAAAACAAAAATAAGAAGAATCAAGAAAAGCTGTTGACCACGGATACCTTAAACTTGGACAGAGCAGTTGGAATCGCTAGTAGCATCGAGCCTACCAAGAGTTACATGGAACAGATATCTCTTGGGTCACAGGTACACACTATTCGAGGTGGGGACGCTGTGAAGCGTATGGATAAAAAAAAAGGGAACGGTGAGAAGAAAATCATGGAATGTTACAGATGTGGTAATAATAATCATCTTGGGAATTTCCCCAGATGCCCTGCTGTGGATAGAATGTGTGGGAAGTATAAGAAAAAGGGGCATTTCGCCAAGGTGTGTAGATCTGGTAATGTGAAGATCAGTTCCAAGCAAGTTAATGTAATTGAGACCAGTATCAGCAAGAGTGATTCGTGGGAGGAATTGGATGGTGCGAATGTTGTATTTTGTTTACATGAGGGTGCGGATGATTTGGATAAAAGTGTGATACAAATTGAGTGGCAAAAAGTCAACCAACCATTTTGTTTGGTGAGTGTAGCAGACGTTGCGGTCAAAGATTGCTGATTCAGGATCTTTCTTCAACCTCATTGGCACCAAAGAATGGGAACGGTTCAAAGACATTAGTTTAAGGAAATCCAATGTACGACCCATTGCGAATGGAAGGAAATCCATAGAGGTTGTGGGTGAGTTTGACACAGAGTTGAATTTTAAAGGAAACATAGCACAGTCCACTGTGTATGTGGCCAAAGATGGATTGTGTCTTTTGGGATGGCTGGAACAGAGGACGTTTGGAATCATCCTCGATCCAAATAACCCTGAGCAGATGTTGTTGAAGAATGAGTGTGTGGCAACTGTTAGTGATTGTTCATGGGTCAGGGCATTCCCAGAAATTTTTCAAGAAAGATTGGGAAAGCATATTGGTTTCTCCCATCAAATTGTATTACAGTCTGGGGCCATTCTGTGCTGAACAAGATGAGGCGTGTGCCATTAACTACAAGGGAGGAACTTAGGAAGAAACTAAGCAAGATGTATGATAAAGGCATCATTGAGGCAACTGAAAGTTCAAAATGGTTGTCCCCTGTGGTATTGGCCAGGAAACACAATGGGGTGTTGAGGATGTGCATTTACTTAAGTGATAGGATCTCGGTAGATAGGCATCCCCTTCCCAACATAAATGAGATATTGACCTCTCATAAGGGTGCCAAAGTGTTCCCTACCTTATATATGACAGCTGCATATCACCAGATTGCACTCAAATGTGAATCAAGGCATTTGACATCCTTCATCATGTCAGAGGGTGCATTTCAATTTAAACGCCTGCCTTTTGGTTTGGCTTCGGCCTCCTCTGTTTTTCAGAGAGTAGTGGAGGCTTTGTGCAAGGGTATACCCAATGTCTGGTGTTTTCAGGACGATATCCTGATCTTCGGTCAGGACTCATCCTCCCATGACAAATCGTTGCCATTGGTCTTGACTGTTTTGAAAGCAAAGGCATGACTTTGAGGGCAGATAAGTGAAAATTTACAGTTGACTATGTGGAATATTTGGGCTACAAAATTTCTAGACAAGGGGTGGAACCGAAGGAAAGTTTGGTGAGGGCTATTGCGGAATTGTCAGTTTCCAACAACAAGGATCAGGTGTGGTCATATTTTGGCATATTGGAATTTTATTCCCGTTTTGTACCCAAGTGTGCAGAAAGAACTTGCAATCTGAGAAATTTACTTAAAAGGAATGATACATTTGTGTGGAGTGTGGCGGTAGATTGTGAATTTGATCAAAAAGGCTATTCCTTTGAAGCCTTTTGACACTCGTGATTAATCTGGCATAGACACTGATGCCAGCCAACATGGTTTAGGGGCCAAAAAGACCTCCTTTTACCTCCAGTAAGTCCAACACAGTGGGACTGCTGAGAGGTGTTCGAAGGCCATGCCCCCTTTCTCCACCACTCTGCAAACGCGCCTCTCGGTGCACTGCTGGTGGGAGGCTAAAGTCTCCTTGCCTGCTGAAGGGGGGCCAACTAGATCTCCTGTTACCTCCAGTAAGTCCCACACAATGAGATTGCTGAGAGGTGTTAAAAGGCCATGCCCCCTTTCTCTACCACTCTTCAAATGCACCTCTTGGCACACTACTGGTGGGGGAATGAAGTCCCCTTGGATGTTGAGGGTCCTTGGGGCGAACAAGCCCTCTTGTTACCTCCAGTAAGTCCAAAGGGGATGATGGACGGAGTGTTGAACATTGCAAGCACTCACCCCCAGTCACTGATCTGGGTTTAATCCATCATCATTCTTTAGCTCACTCCGCCACCTCAGTTCAGACATGGCCATATGCAAATCAGTCTGACCCTGTGCCTCATGGGAACAGTCCAGCCCGAACTGCCAAGCCATGTCTTCCCTGGACCGGAAACAAGCATCCCGGGACCGGTTTCTGGCTTACAGCCGTCATCAGCCAGGCTATCATGAATCCAGTGGCAAAGTGAGCAAGGGACCCACGTCTGGGCATACCCTGCCAACTGGAATCAAGCCACTGGAATCAAGCTATCCTGGCTGAAGAGGGGTGAAACCCCGAAACCGGTCCTAGGATGCTTGTTTCCAGTCCAGGGAGGACCTGGCTTGGCAGTTCGGGCTGGACTGTTCCCATGAGGCACAGGATCAAGACTGATTTGCATATGGCTGGGTCCAAACTGGAATGGCATGGTGAGCAAAAAACGATGGATTTAGGCCCAGATCTCTGTACTGGGGTGAATGTATGACATTGTTCTGCATTCTGTCCATCAATTGTTGTTTTTGCATTTGTCACCCCGAGTGGGACGGGTATGCCCAGACGTGGGTCCCGTGCTCTCCATGCCACTGGAATCAAGCTATCCTGGCTGAAGAGGGGTGAAACCCCGAAACCGGTCCTAGGATGCTTGTTTCCAGTCCAGGGAGGACCTGGCTTGGCAGTTCGGGCTGGACTGTTCCCATGAGGCACAGGATCAAGACTGATTTGCATATGGCTGGGTCCAAACTGGAATGGCATGGTGAGCAAAAAAACGATGGATTTAGGCCCAGATCTCTGTACTGGGGTGAATGTATGACATTGTTCTGCATTCTGTCCATCAACTGTTGTTTTTGCACCTCCAGTAAGTCCCACATTGCGCGATTGCGGAGAGGACTTTGGAGGCCACGACCCCTTTCTCCACCACTCTGCAAATGCACCTCCTGGCGCACTGCTGGTTGGGGGATGAAGTCCTCTTGGATGCGGAGGGTTCTTGGGGCCCAGAAGCCCTCCTGGTACCTCCAATAAGTTTGACACAGCAGGATTCCTGAGAGCTGGTCGGAGGGCCCACCCCCTTTGTCCAGCACTCTGCAAATGTGAGTACTAGTCATAAAACCTTAGAAACTCACTTAAAAAACCCAAAGGTTATAGGGTTCTTATAGTTAGCAAATAGAATTTAAAAGACCTTTGAAATTTACTGAAAAAACCAAAGGTTACAGGGACGTTATAGTTAGGCTCAGATTTAACTTGCACAAAACCAGTGAAGTTTGGCAGTTATAGTTACCTGAGTTAACTATAACTTACGCGCCAGCAATGCACTGCTGAGGACCTCACATATTACATTACTCATGACATGGCCAGTGACATCACTGATGACATCACCGATGACATCACTGATGACATCATCCAAAGAACCACTCACACACCTACTCACACCCCCATACAACCTCTCATATGCCCACTCACACACCCGCACAACCACTGACATACACATTTACAGGTCTATACCAGTACTCACACACCCACTCACTCCTCCATAGAGCCACTCACACACCCACTCACTCATTCATACAGCCACTCGCACAACCATTCACTCACCCATACAGCCACTAATATACAACCAGTTACTCACCCATACAGTCAGTCACATAACCACACACTCACCCATACAGCTTTTCACACACCCACTTATTTACCTACAAAGTCACTCAGACACCCACTCACTTACACAATCAGCCTCTCAACACAGCCACTCATTCACCCAAACAAGCCCTCACACACACACACAAAAACTTACATACCCATTCACACATCCATACAAGCACTCACACATCCCCGTACTCACCTATACAGCCATTCAGCCACTCACACGCGAACTCATTTATCAAAACACCCACTCAAACAGCCACTCACTCACCCATACAGCCACTTACACACCTAGTCACTCACTCATACAGCCATTCAGACACCCACTCACCCATACAGTCACTACACACCCACTTACCCACCCATAGAGCCAACCACACTGCCACTCACCCACCTACACATCCACCGACACACCCAGTCACTCACCAATACAGCCACTCACACAGCATCTCACTCACCTGCATAGCAACTCACAAACCCACTTATACACCCATACAGCCACTCACACACCCATACGCACAAGGGTGCATACAGTCACACAGCCACTCACATGATATATATTAAAAGTAGTATCACTCATTATTAGTACACCTAGTATACTACTTTAACTTTTGTAGTACCTTAGTATATATGTTTAACAATCATAAACTATACTTACACTCACTGGATGTTGTCATCAGTGATGTCATTTGAGACGTCATCAGTGATGTCACTGCCCATGTCATGAGTGATGTAATACGTGAGGTCATAAGAAGTGCATTGTGGGGGCGCGAGTTATAGTTAGCTTAGCTAAGCTAACTATAACTGCTGAATTTCTCTGGTTTTGTACGAGTGAAATCTAACCCTAACTATAACGTCCCTGTAACCTTTGGTTTTTTCAGTGAATTTCTAAGGTTTTTATTTGCTAACTATAAAGATCCTGTCAGCTTTGTTTTTTTAAGTGAATATATATATATATAAATATATATATATATATATATATGTTGTTTCTATATCACAAACCTAGCCAAAAGGCAAGCATATGGTCAATAAGTATTAGGAGAGGAAGCGGAGTTGTGGACGATGAATGCGCTGTGATGTAGTGTTCTTGAAAGAGGTGCGTCTTCAGTTCTTTCCTAAATTGAAGCAGCATTCAGGCAACCTTGATGGATACGGGAATGGGCTTCAGATCCTGGGTGCAGAGATGTAAAAGGTCTGTTTTCTTGTTTTCTTGTCTTTTCCATTTTTACAGTTCTTAGTCTGCAGTCCGATGGTGTCCTTACTGTTGGCGTGCCGAGAACCACCCCGGGTGGTGAGCTTGTCTGCAACTCTGCAACATAAGTGGAGGTGCTGGTCGTGGTGACTTTGTAAATGATGCAGCTGGTTGTGAAGATGGTGTGGGCTGGCAAAGCCCGCACCATCAAATGATAAGCAATGGGCTGACCCAAAGCCTTCTCAAAAACCTGGTGTTGTACACAATAGTTCAAAAAAATACTGGGATGCACACCATTCTCTTCTATGATCGTCCGTGTTTATCCTGAAATCATCCAAGAGTGCGTGCTTACTGGTATAGTGCCTTGCCCTGGTGGCACACGGATAGTGAACCATGGTGTGCGGGGCGACATTTCGCCCCAAGACCAGTCGCACAGCTTAATTCGAAAATGTACAACGCTTTAAATTTATCAATTTTTCGCCAAATAATCAATGCTTTGTTCCTCTTTTTATGCTCAACCACGCTTGATCCACACGTGGGGTATCATGCTATTTTTCAAGTTTCTTGTGTTCATGATGTGACCATCCGGACCTCTATCAAAACACGCCCAACGCATAATTCATCCAAGGCATGTTCTTTATCCAAACCCAATGCAATCACCCCCCAAAATATCTGATAAAACCAAATTACATCCCCCTGCCACCCTGTGAAGCCTCATAAATACCATCTTCTAACCCACTGTCAACCTGCTCTCTTTGAACTCATCATACCCAAAACATTCCTCCAAACCACGTATCCCATTTCTATCCACATTCGCCCTTCTCACACCTCAACACACTACCTCACTCCATTTGTCATTCCCAACCTGCCCAACTCACACCCCAGTCACTTGTTTTACAAACCAGTCGTACTCACCACTGCAAACACCCCCCCTCCTCTAGCCCATCGCCAGTCAACCTCCTGTTGTTTACCCTTCCGCCAAACTCTCCTTTAACAAATGCGACTCTCGACCCATTGCACCCCTCACTTCACACATACCTGCCAGGACGATTTAACAGCTCCATGTCCGCATCTCGTATAAAGAAAGTGTTACCTCCCCCATGACACCGCTCGGTTTTTAAACCAAACGCGCTCATCAGAGTCCCTCCCTCGTGAAACTATAGAAACTATAACACCATCCTAAATTGTTAAACATGTGTTATTTCAAAGTTGAAAACTGCACGAGATAACACGTTTAACAATTTAGGATGGTGTTATAGTTTCTATAATCTCTTTTGTCTTTGATTTCTTTTTCTCGTAAAAAAATCTGGTTAATGCAGGGTATTGCATTATGGGAGTCGCAGTTGTTTTAGGGTTTGTTGGGAGTTTCGAGGCAGGAGCGGGTAGATCAGGTGACCAATTAGAGTATGAATGCACGAGGGAGGGTTTCTGATGAGCGCGTTTGGTTTAAAAACCGAGCGGTGTCATGGGGGAGGTAACACTTTCTTTATACGAGATGCGGACATGGAGCTGTTAAATCGTCCTGGCAGGTATGTGTGAAGTGAGGGGTGCAATGGGTCGAGAGTCGCATTTGTTAAAGGAGAGTTTGGCGGAAGGGTAAACAACAGGAGGTTGACTGGCGATGTGCTAGAGGAGGGGGGTGTTTGCAGTGGTGAGTACGACTGGTTTGTAAAACAAGTGACTGGGGTGTGAGTTGGGCAGGTTGGGAATGACGAATGGAGTGAGGTAGTGTGTTGAGGTGTGAGAAGGGCGAATGTGGATAGAAATGGGATACGTGGTTTGGAGGAATGTTTTGGGTATGATGAGTTCAAAGAGAGCAGGTTGACAGTGGGTTAGAAGATGGTATTTATGAAGCTTCACGGGGTGGAAGGGGGATGTAATTTGGTTTTGTCAGATATTTGGGGGGATGATTGCCCAAACCAATTGATGTTTATGTTAGTGCACAACAGTACCAATATCACATTGTCGTTTTTTTTCAAACAGTTTTTCAAACAATAAATATGTATTAGTGTATATGTATAAGCAAGCAGTAATGGTGAAATGTTTTACTTGTAGTTACCCCTGAGGAAGGACTCGAGTAGTCCGAAATGCATTGGGTTTGAATAAAGAACATGCCTTGGATGAATTATGCGTTGGTCGTGTTTTTGATAGAGGTCCGGATGGTCACATCATGAACACAAGAAACTTGGAAAATAGCATGATAGCCCACGTGTGGATCAAGCGTGGTTGAGCATAAAAAGAGGAACAAAGCATTGATTATTTGGCGAAAAATGGATACATTTAAAGCGTTGTACATTTTCGAATTAAGCTGTGGGACTGGTCTTGGGGCGAAATGTCGCCCCACACACCATGGTTGTACACAATAGGCCTTTGACAACAGACTGCTAATAACTCAGGTTTTAATCATAAAAAACAGCAAGGAGGGCACCAGTACCGTCCCGCTAAACCCTGCTGTCACTGGACAGTTAGAGTAAGAACTATTTGTTATATGCACTTCAGATTGCACTTCTAACATTCTAAGCACTGTAAATAACATATCTTTAATACAAAATTAACGGCATTGATTTACCGACCTTGTGAAGAAGGGTGGGGCTAGAGTTTGCATGAGCTGGATGTTACTGCATGCTGGTGGCAGCGTTAGCTCACTGTACCTTCTGGACAGTTAATAACACAATAGGTGGCCACTCGCCACCATGTCTTCTGTGCCACCTGGAGTCAGTTGTGGTATTTTATCCATCAGCACTTTGCATGGCGGGAGTTTGTGGTTCGGTGATAGAAACCAAGTTGGGCCTCTCTTCCTTTCTGAAGGGGGAAACTTACCTTGGCTGAAAACACTTTTCAGTGTCCTCTCACCTAAAGCCAGGGCCACTGGAATAATGCGGCAAGGGAGAGCCAAATTATGTGGCAGGGTTGACTAAAGTATTCGGCAAGAAAAGGCAAATTATGATGCATATTTTCTGATTCAATTAGGACATTATTTTGACATTTTTACACTTAACAGTGTCTGGGTAAAGGTTGCACCTCATTAGTTGCAGTGTAACACCGAAATATAGCAGAAAGCAACAGAAAGGTGACCAGTCACCCTTTGCAAAGGGCCTTCCACTGCAGGGCAACATGCGTCCTTGCGTTTTTGTAACTCTTTCAGCGTTTGAGCTAGACATTTTTTTTTTGTTCAAATCTGCAGATTATGCAGCAGTTGATAGATTATGTAGATCCATAATTATGTAAAAAAAAAAAAACCGCGGTGCCGCACAATCACATCATTCCAGTGGCCCTGTTTAAAGCCGCACATACAACAACAGAAGTCATTGAGAGAGGGAAATATCTCCCTATCTTTCCGAACAAATCTTTGAGAAGTTCGATATTAGTCTAATATGCCAACTGAAAATACAAAACTACAAGCCCCAGAAAACAGAACACTGCTGGCTTTAAAAATAAAAACCTGAACTAGTGAGAGTGACAGCGGCAGCCTGTGTTTTTTTTTTTTAACAGAAAAGTGTCCTTGTCTGTTTCTTAACAGACTGCGGCCATCTGCAAACATCACTTTTCGTATGGTAGTAATGGCAGTTAATTCGTCCACACTCGGTGTTTTTCTTTACATTATCCTGCTTCCAGTTCTGCTTTGATGTTCGGGTAAACAGGACTACATTTCCCAGAATGCAATGAAATTGAGGCCTGCTCAAGCACGGACCACGGGAGGCTTCAAAGCTGTGCGCATTCTGTAATTAGCCTTGCCCTGGCAAGCGGTACCAGCGCGTGAATGCAGATAAACAACAGAAGAGAGTAAACATCTAAGTAAACAAATAACACGCTTTACAACACAAACTAATCCGGGTGGTGCACTAACACCCCCTAGTTTTGTAATTTATAGCCAATGTCGCCCTTAAATAAAAGCAAAGCAGACTAATGAGAAAGGGGGGCGGTAATCCGAATTGCTTGGTGTAAAGTGTCTCAGAAGCTGTGCCTTTCCGCCCCGGGTAAACTGCTGCGCTTAGAACAAGGGCGCCGCTTCAAGCGCTTGATTGACAGATGGATGTCACAGCAGTGCCAATTGAGAGCGTTTAGTGGGCTACAGAATGACTTCCTCTTGACCGTGCCCTCCGACCCTTGACCTCCGACCCGACTCCTCAGCCTTCCTCACAAAGGCTGATTGTGGCAGGTGCGGGATGAAAGGTTGGACGTTTCCCTGCAGACACCGGCTAAGATAGAGCCCTGATTCCTATCAGAGGACTACAAAAATGGAATGTGGAGGATTGGCCCTGACCTCTGACCCCCGACCCGACGTCCAAATTAGCCCAAAAAGAATGCTGGCAGGAGGCGATGTGAAGATGTACGTGCATGCAGAGGTTTGACGCTGTCTCG
Source organism: Calotriton arnoldi (assembly GCA_963921515.1). Taxonomy (NCBI): domain Eukaryota; kingdom Metazoa; phylum Chordata; class Amphibia; order Caudata; family Salamandridae; genus Calotriton; species Calotriton arnoldi. The sequence continues at coordinate 80,637 of CAWUFW010005054.1, read as the reverse complement.
CTTCACGTGCGACTGGAGAAGCCTCCGTTCTTCCTTTGCATTCTGGGACTTGTAGTCCTGCTCTCAAAGGCTGACGGGCAAGCGAAAGTAATAACAGTATAGTCACACAAAGAACAAACCGGACACCTGCCCTGGGACACTTAAGATGTCTCCGTGTATTATAGTTAATGACTGTGGTGGTTTCTTGACCTTCAAACCACCACAACACAGTCTTTGCCTGAAAAGCGCACAGCTGTCAAGTTAAGCAGGTCCGCGCATGTCAAGTCCTGCTCCAGTCCAAGTGGTTTCTTTAAATTCTAGGACTTCTGGTTCTGTTGTATAATAGAATAAACGTGACTGCAACTTCCAAAATTCAAATAAAAAACCCGGGCTGGACTCAAAGCAGCTTTGGGCGTGGCGGACACAGGAAGATTACATTAACTATTCCAACTCCAGTCCTAAATATTTAGCTGAAGAGTAACTTTCCCCCAAATATTCAAGGAGGATTACTTACTATTCTAACTCCAGTCCTGGAGGATTTTGGGGAAAGTTATAAATTCCCCAAGGGGCATATTAACAAGGCGGCGTTAATGAATTATCGCCGCTTTAGCGTCCGTTTTCGGACGAAAAGCGGCGATAATTTTATCGCCGAATTAACAAGGACACGCTAGCGCGTGATTCCTGACTTAGCGTCCGTTTTCTGCACGCCTCCCATTGCATCGCTAATGAGATGCAAAGGGAGCGTGCCTGTGAAAACAACAGGGAAATATCGCTAACCCAGGTATCGCCATATTAGCAACGTGGGTTAGCGATATTTTAAATTGCGTTAAGTATGCCTTAACGCAGGAATTTAACGTCTGCTAAATTCCTGACTAAGGCATACCTAACATGGGGGGTGGATTGTGTGGCTAAGACCACAGGCCCTATCGCCAAGTATATCGCCGTTTTCCATGGGACATCGCTGGAAAACCAGCGATGTTCCATGGAAAACATCGCTATCACTGGAAAATTATCGCCTTTGCGCTAAGCGTTGTTAATACAGCGCTAGCATGGTGATAATTTCCAGCGATAGCCGGCGATAGGATTCCTCACGCTAAGCACGGCCAGCGATAATTATCGCTGGCCGTTGTTAATATGCCCCTAAGTATTTTTAGGAAGGGTTGAAAATAATAACTTAAAATTGGAAAAAGTGCTGCCCTGAGAGCTCAGCTCAGGGCACAAATCTAGGAGTACTCACGACATGGGATAGAAATGTCGCGGCCTCCATTCCAGAACTTGGGAACCCGGTCTCCGAGGCTTAGAAATTAGCAAAAAAATAATTAAAAAAAGGCGTAAAGGGCCCATTGTGAGCGCACTCTATATCACAGGCCCATACGGAGGGTGGAGGGTGAGGGCTGGTGGTCCCAAAGAGAATATAATTAAGAAAAAAAACAACTGTCTCAGGCACCATGATTTCACCCGGTGGATCCGTGGCACCTCGTGAGACTCTCCTGTGTGATATGCGGGTCCAATTCGGTACTGCAGTTCCCAAAAGTAAATACAAAGTGCTCGCTGGAGATAGAGTGCAGATCACCTGATGGAGTTGGGCATATGCTCAATTTAGAATATGATTAAAAAAACTCAAAATTTACTGGAGGAAGAGGTTGAACTTATGTTATTTTTAGGTTTTAAAATGAGATGAGAACTAAGATTTAAAAACCAAAAAAACACTAAAGTTGGCAAATTATAGTTCAGTGGACTAACTATAACTTGCTCCCTCATCATGCAATGCTTACGACCTCACATATACATCACTCATGACATCTTAAACAACATCATTGATGACATCTCAAATGACACCACTGGTGACATTAGCCAGCGATTGTGTCACAGTGCGACGTTCTTTGTGCACTGGGAGTCTTTCAACAAGTTAAAAGGGAAAGGTCCTTTAAAGGTAATTGCCATATAATGGACTGTACTTTTACAGTTGGATAATAGAGATTGCATAAGTGTGAACTCACCCACATTTGGTGGATGACGCCTTCTTGTGCTTGTATTCACTCGCCTAAGAAACAAATAGCCTCAAAAGATTTTAATGGGTTCCCATACTTTTTAAAGTTTGATCACCAATGAAAAAAGTATTCGTTATTAATTCATTTTAATTGAACACCCACGAAAAAAGCCACAAGACTCACAATTTACAATTGAACGGTTGACAAGTATGCATTAGGAAATAGTGAGTCACCGTCACAAGGTGAAATGGACAACCCTCCATTGTTTCACAAGAAGCACTTCTCATATTCCTGAGATGGGCAGATTGACAGAGAAATGTAGAGCTTTTCTTAAAATCACACTTTGAGTCAAGACATGTGATTGGTCGATCGTACCTGGTTCTTTCTTGAACAATGTTTTATTTCTTGAAACCTTGCGGGAGGCTCCACATCTAAACACGAGCCCTTTTTAAACCTTCACATACACTTTGTCCAGAGCTCTGTAAGACTTTTCACAAAAGCTTGTGGCCAGGCCAGAGCACATGAATGATCTTTTGCGGAAACAATCTTTGGCTTTTCTCACAAGCTTTGCCATTCAGGCAGAATCTACTTTCAGACCTGCCTCTGCAACCCACGCCAGGTGCGTTCAGACTTTACCTTGTTCTGAAGCAGGACTGCTTGTGCCCAAATCTTTACTGGTGCGTAAACCATGTACCGTAGGACCTCCACCACTCGCAGCCATGTAAACCAGGGAAAGTTTCATAACATCACTCCTACACAGAACCAACTTCACAGGCTCTCCCTTCCTGCCAATCAAGTTTAATTTCTGATTTCCAAAGTAACCACACATAAAATAGACTACTTGCACATCTGCAAGTCACAAGTTTCGATCCCACGAAGGTCCATTCAACCTTTCATCCTTCTGAGGTAGATAAATTGTGTACTGTTCGATGGGGTAACAGTGACTTCTGTGAATCTGCAACTGTGCAGTAATAAAAAGTTATAATTATGTTATCTAGCAGAAGGGGCCCGTATCTCCATCGGCTGCCAACCACTATCAGCACCTGTCTCATGAGGCGAGACCAAAGCCCCTAAAAGCAAGGTATGTGGAAAAACGTCTCTACATATAGGCACCCCAAAAATTAGCACTGCAGTACGGCCAGTGCTTAATTTGTAAAAACATAAGTGCTAGGGATCTTCTCGGGAGCTGCAGCCTGTGCCACCCAGTGCCCCTGCCACCGCTGCCAGTGACAGTACCAATATAACTACTAACCACTGCACTTCTACAAGTGTGCTAATTCAGACTATTCCAGGCCAGGCACAGCTATAAGAATTTCATGTGTGGCAGGTATTATTCATTTTTAATGTATATTGGCTTATTGAAAACTGTTGTTATACTCAAAATTAGGTAGACAGTGCCACCTTGTGGTGATATGTCATTAGTGGCAGTGTTGAGAATTCACTGCTGTTGACGATAACCAGAAACCACCTGCTCAAATTAACAGTACCCACACATCTCTGTCTCCCCCGTCTTCAGTGTTCGAACAACTGAGCAAAGACCCATTTCTTCTGTACCTACAATTTGACTTGAACCTTCTTCCCCTCCCACCCCAACAAACCTCCTCCACTGTATAATGTATGTTCATCTCTAGCCAAGTAAACACATGCGCAGGTGGCCTGTGACTGTTTAAGAAAGATACACAGTCTCATTGTCTGCACAGTGCACCACTACCCCTCTGGGACAGGTTTGCACTGTAGGATTACCAGCGAAAAGAAATATATATAAGGGCCATATTTATCATTGTTTCATGCAACGCAGCACAGCAAGACACCTTGCTGCACTGCTTGCAAGGAAGAGGGCAGGAATGTGCCATGTCTATCAAGTTACAGCAGATGCCTGCAGTCTGCCTGCACTGGCGTACAAACTGCTGCCTAGCGCCAACGCAGGCACCCTTACACCATGGTTCAAAGATGCCTGCGTTGCAGACAGGTTTGTTTTTGTGCAGGAAGGGAAACAATCCTCTGAGGCCTTTTCCTCTTTCTAAGTGTGCTGCAGAAGCAGGAAAAAACAAGAAGAAATAAGGATATTTCTCCTCGTTACACCTCCCCTGGGAAGGGGTAGCCTTTTGGCGCCTTCCCAGGTTTACCTGTCTTGGTACATCTGGGAATGTGCCAAAATCCATGGGTGGTTGCTTGGAAACAACCACTCCCCACCAGGGCCGGACTGGCCGTAGCGGGCACTGGGGTTTTCCCCTACGGGCCGGAGGGGTGGGAGCCGGTTTTGTACCCGTGGGGGCCAGTTTTGTTACTGGGGGCCGGTTTTGCAGCAGTGCTGCAATATCAGCTCCCTGTAACAAAAGCGGGAGCAGTGCTTCTCACTAGCACCTCCCACCCCGCTCCCGGGGCCGGCCGTGCAGCAATATGCCAGGGCTGGTTGCTGTTCCCAGTCCGGTTGTGCGCCTTTCGTGGAACGTCTTCTTGGGGCAGTATAATACAAGGTAGCTTTGCATGTATTGGTAAATATAATTCTAGGTTTTGTGTCGCCCTTGCGATATCTTGAGTGGCACAAGGGTGACACAAAACTTTGATAAATATACCTCAGAGTTTCTACAGCTTCTGTTCCCCGGGTCCTTTTCAGGCCTGTTACCAAAGTTCTGTATCCAAGCAACAAGGAAAGACTGTGGAAAGAAAGGTGGAAAGTTCTTGTGGAAAGAAAGGTGGAAAAGTCTTGGGCTCAATGGCGTAGCTAGGGCGCCATGGGCCTAGTGCAAGCAAGAAAAATACCTCTGAATGCAATTTGGGTATTTAAATACAGGAACAATTGGGGTTCATTGTGCCCCACAGGTCTCTGGGTCCTGGTACCACTGCACCACTGATAGGTATTCCCCTGCTTGGGCTCCCTACTACCGAGTGGAGAATGCGGAATCTGAAGGGCGTCTCATGGGACAAAGAGCAAACATTGCACCCAGATTAAAATGATTTTACCAAAGTCACAAACTGAAGGATATTCCTCTGTTTATTGCATTGAATACCAGTTTACATAGGTAGTAACCAGTGCTGACTCTAAATTTGACAACTGCCAGCATATACCATGTGTGGAAAAGGCATGCGTAGTAAAGACACAAATACTTACCTGCGAGGTAAAGGCATTGCATGGTAAAGGCACAAATACTTACCTGCGGGGTAAAGGCATTGCGTGGTAAAGACACAAATACTTACCTGCGGGGTAAAGGCATTGCATGGTAAAGACACAAATACTTACCTGCGGGGTAAAGGCATTGCATGGTAAAGGCACAAATACTTACCTGCGGGGTAAAGGCATTGCGTGGTAAAGACACAAATACTTACCTGCGGGGTAAAGGCATTGCATGGTAAAGGCACAAATACTTACCTGCGGGGTAAAGGCATTGCATGGTAAAGGCACAAATACTTACCTGCGGGGTAAAGGCATTGCGTGGTAAAGACACAAATACTTACCTGCGGGGTGAAGGCATTGCGTGGTAAAGGCACAAATACTTACCTGCGGGGTAAAGGCATTGCGTGGTAAAGACACAAATACTTACCTGCGGGGTGAAGGCATTGCGTGGTAAAGACACAAATACTTACCTGCGGGGTGAAGGCATTGCGTGGTAAAGACACAAATACTTACCTGCGGGGTGAAGGCATTGCGTGGTAAAGACACAAATACTTACCTGCGGGGTAAAGGCATTGCGTGGTAAAGGCAATATTGTAAAGGTGGTTTTCCATCAACACATGGTAACCCTCTAACCCTTTAACCTCCTCTCCAGGGACACTCGCTGTGCTGTGTATTCACTTTGGAGCACTTTGTTTCCTGCACACAACCCACCATCACAAATGGCTCCTGGAGCAGTCATCCTTTGAATGATGGTGAGATCTTCTATGATCAACAGTATTTTTTCTGACCAGTTTTATGTATTTTGCTCAATATGTTTCTGTTCTTTTTATGCTGATTTGACTTCTCTTACCCATTTCATTCTTCCCCACAAACGGAACAAGCATTGGCGAAGATAATAGGTCTGGCTTCAATTGTGAGTCTTGACTAAAACATTATAAAACCTGTAAACAAAATAAAAAAGATGTCTTTCTTTATTCTTTGCATCTGTGGGATGAAGACGTCAGGGTGTTAAGATTCAGCCTATTGTGTAGATGTAAAATAGCACCTCATGTATTGCAATGGGAGTACTTTATAGGATGTAGAATGACTCACCGAACAGCCAATACCATGCGTTGAAAGAGAAATCCTACTCTGTGTGGTGCCAAGGTCCACTCTGTGTATATTTTTAAAGCATTGCTGCACTGCACTGTCACGCCAGACATAAACAAGCACTTGCAATGCAACAGGTCTCGCATCAGTTAGAGTTAGAGTTATTGGCATTGTAATTACAATCTTGCTTAATGTTTTTGTTTGTAGTGTAGTGAATGTATTTGACAGATATAGAGCTGCATGTATGTGTGGAGTAAGTATGTGGGTTTATAACTGTAATGTTCCAGCTAGTGATGGTGGCAAGAGGAGTAGGTAGCAGTAGTGTGCAGTGTTTGAGTATTGCAATGAATAGTTGCTGTGATGATAAAAGCATTTGTAGCATTAGCAAGGGTAGCAATAATGTGGAATGACAGTTGTGTTAGAGTATCAGTTGTAGTACTGTGTAGTGGTGTAACAAGTAGTAATGTGTTTGGAGTATAGCAGTATAAAGTGTAGTATATGGCTTTGAGTGTTGTAGGCATGAGTTGTGTGTATAGTAACAGGTGCAGTACAATTGTTGCGTATTTTAATATTGTTTTATTAGACATTACAAGAAGTAACAGGCAGAAGTGGCCTCTGGCTGTTGCCCCTCAGTCAGTATAAAGCACATACACACATGTGGCACAGCACATCAGGGGCACACAAGTACACCTGTTTGTACATTACTGTCTGTAAAACATTGCCGAAGCGACCAATAACAATTGGTAGATGTCCCATTTGTCTGTTCCTCTGTGTCTAGTGGTAGAGAGCGTATTAATATATGCTATAGCGCTAATATCCCTGCAGTTTTTAAGCGCTGCATATAGGTACGTAAGAGAAAACACCAGCCAGAACTGTTCCATGAGTTGACCTGAAACAATGGACTAATGTTGTAATAGCAAAGGCGCTATCTAAATTTAAGATGCTACACACCCAAAATGGGAAGCTGCGGTTTAAGCAAGATAATACGCCACGAAGAGCTAAAAGGGCATCTAAAAAGATTAAACCGCTGTGATGTGCTGAATTGTGAATGTCATGAAGATGGAAGCAGACACATAACAGACAGCGAACGCAAAAACAAACAGGAAATAACGGGCAGATGCTGCCTTTATCTGTTCCCCCTGGCAAGTATGAAGCTTATGCACTTATGGAGCATAGCACATCACGCGCACACAAGAACCCATGTTGTACATTGTTGGTCGCCAAACTTTGCAGAAGCGACCAGTAACGGTAGGTCAGATGTTGCCTATGCTTGGTTCCCCATGGGTAGTCTAAGAGGTATTTTCTTTATGTATGCTATAGTGCTAATTTAAATGTTAATTTATAAAGCCCTGTATATAGGTAGGTGAGGGAGAACACCAGCCATAGCTGTAGCATGAATACCTTGATACAGTGCCTGGTGCTGGTAAAGTAAAAGCGCCATAAAGTCCAAAAAATCACAAACCTAAAATAAAGCGTCGCAATTTTGAAAAGTGAAAGCAGCAAGAAGATGTAAGAGGCTGCTACGAAAAAGATAATCGCCATGATGTCTGAAAATGGAAGCGCCATGCAAAAGGAAGAAGCCACACACTGTAGAACACACTGATACAATGCCTGGTGTTGGTGAAGCGAAAGCGCCGTAAGATCTAATACCACAAACGCAAAATGAAGCCCCGCGACTTGGCAAAGTGTAAGCAGCATGAAGATGTAACACGCCGCAACCAAAAAGCTACTCGGCGAGATGCAGCAAAATACAAGCAACACGAGGTCTGCGATTTGTGAAAGTGAAAGCGATATGTAAATGTAAAAGGCACGTATCTAAAAAAATGAAACGCTGAGGTTGGTTAAACGACATGCGCCATGGAGAGCTAACAAGTGGTATACCACAGCATAGACGCTATGGTCTAGAGGAGAACGCAGCGCCGCAGTTTGTGAAAGTGAAATCGAAATAAAGATGTAAAACATATTTGCGACGAACGTTAGAAGTCACACACTAGCAAAACAAATAAAAAGGTCCGCGATTTCTGAAAGTGAAAGCGATATGTAAATGTAAAAGGCACGTATCTAAAAATGAAACGCCGAGGTTGGTTAAACGACATGCGCCATGGAGAGCTAACAAGTGGGATACCACAGCATAGACGCTATTTAGAAGTCACACACTAACAAAACAAATAAAAAGGTCCGCGATTTGTGAAAGTGAAAGCGATATGTAAATGTAAAAGCCACGTATCTAAAAATGAAACGCTGAGGTTGGTTAAACGACATGCGCTATAGAGAGCTATGGTCTAGAGGAGAACGCAGCGCCGCAGTTTTGCGAGATAAAGATGTAAAACATATTTGTGACGAACGTTACGCCGCTGCTTGTAAAAGTGAACAACATACAGTAAACGCCATACAATAAACGCCATAAGTGCCATATTTTAAAACGCCGCGCCACTGTTTATAAAGTGAACGCGAAAAATAAAGATGTAAAACATTTTTGTGACGAACGTTGCGCCGCTGATTGTAAAAGCGAACAACATACAATAAACGCCATATAGTGTCAAAAGATTACGTACCGGAAAATGCAGCTTTGCTGAAAGCATGTAACGCCGTGCAAAATCTCCAGTCCGAGTGGGCGAGCCAAAAAGGAGACAGGGAGGGAACAAACAAGCTTCACTTGCAATGAAAAGCGAGCGTTTATGACGCGCGCCAATCAAAAGCATGGGTGGAGCTTCCACACCACTTCCGAAGGCAACCCGACGACAATAGATCTCGCAGAGCGAGCAGTGCATGCGCTGCAACGCTAGGCGAGACCTAAAAAAGGACAAGAGTTTGCAAGAGATGGCAGCCAGGCAGAAACATCTGCAGTGGATTTTCATGTTCGGCATGGGTGCCGCATGCCACTCCATCTTCTCAGCCATGGCCTAGCCTTGCGTGTGACCATAGCATCACCCACTGTAGCCTCACCACACAAAGCATCACAGTGGAAAGGTGCCTGGAGCAAAGAGGCTCTCAATGCTCCCTCCTCTCACTGGCATTGATAAGGCCAGCCTGGGGTGTAAGGTGAGAAAAATAGAACCAGGGCTAAGAAGAGACTGGCGCTGAAGGCTTTGGAGATAGAATATCACCTCAACTGGAAGCAAAAGCTTTAAAGAACGAAATCAGACCTGTAAAACGAGACTGAATCTTAAGGGGCTTGGCTGAAACTAAAAGTCTAGAGTCTGAAGAATGAAATGCAGCTCAAAAATGAAAAGGTAAGGATTGTATCAGAAATCTACAGTGGGTACCGATCTGTCGGGTGTGATGAATATCATTGTAAAATATGTTTTGCCTTTTGTTTCTATGTTGAGAAACCAGTAGATCCCCTCACGGGTGAGTAGCCGGTGACGTGATAACACACTGCTCACTCTTGCACTCTAACAACATAATACTAGGCGACCTTAACCTACATTGGGATGATGAGAATAACTCCCTGATCCAATCCATGAATGAACTTCTATGCAACAACAATCTTATCCAACACTGCTCAGAGCAAACCCATAACAGAGGCTCCATCCTGGATGCCATCATAGCTCACGAAGATACAATCACTATTGACCACATACTGCCTGTTGACTGGTCAGACCACCACATCCTTCTATTTCACATCAACCAAAAGATCCATATCCCACCTCGCACCCAGAACTCCCCCCGATGGGCGAGAAATCTAAGACAGATCCCCCTTGCCGAACTGGAAGAAAGGATAAGTTCAATCCTTCCCACCCCCACATACGACCTATCTACAACAGAACTGACTTCACACTACAACGCAACTATGGCCTCCATACTTGACCAAATGGCTCCCTTGAAACAAAAAAGAGTCAGGAATATCCCATCAAGATCCTGGTTCAACACAGACCTAAATTCGGAAAGAAGACAACTAAGAGCTGCAGAAAGACTCTGTCAGAACAACCCGTCCTCATTCCACCTTGATCAACTCAAAACGGAACGCAGGAAATATAAGAAGCACATCAAGAAAGAAAAAACTTCCTTCTTCTGTGGAGCACTAGACAATGCCAAAAATCGTCCCAAAGAACTCTTCAATCTCATCAGACAACAAACTTCCAAGCCCCCCTCAACATCAGTGCAGGCCTCCAAAGTCTTATGTGACAATTTTGCCAATTTCTTTAACGATAAAATCACCAAGATTGAGCTCTCCCTGGACGACCACCTCCGTCCACCCAGAGAAAGCCCACCACATGGCAAAGATGAAAGCATCCCACCCAGACACTCCACTCCCAACTGGAAGTCGTTCAACCCCATCTCTGAAGCAGAAATCATCGAAATGATTACCAAATCCAATCCCTCGTCCCACATTGCGGACCCTATCCCTGCCCAACTGGCTAAAAAACTCAAACACACCCTAGCCCCACTCTGGACCAAGATCATAAACAGCTCCCTGACAAGCGCAATCATGCCAGACTGCCTCAAAATCGGCCAAGTCATGCCACTACTAAAAAAAAACGGGCTCTGACCCAAATGATCTCAATAATTTCAGGCCTGTATCCAATCTCCCACTCTTAGCCAAAATCCTAGAAAGCTGTGTTCTCCTCCAACTTACCCAGCACATAGACAGCAACACCCTGCTAGACCCTCATCAATCGGGTTTCAGAAAAGGCTGCAGTACGGAGACAGCGATCCTGAATGTCATAGATGATGTCCACAAATCACTCGATACGGACCGATGCTGTCTGCTCATACTCCTGGACCTATCTGCAGCCTTCGACACGGTAGACCACGAATTGCTCATCACTGTACTCCGAGAAAGGGTTGGAGCGGAAGAAGTGGTCTTACAGTGGTTTACCTCCTTTCTGCGGAACCGCTCCCAAAGAATAAAAATTAATAACTTCACGTCTGACATACTACCCATAAGTAGGGGCATCCCCCAAGGATCAGTCCTCTCCCCATCATTATTCAACATCTACATGGAGCCCCTCACCACCATACTCAAGAAAGCCAACATCCCCTTCCACCTCTATGCAGATGATACACAGATCTACCTAGAAAACTCCTCCATTGGTGACATTCTGAGACTAAACGACACTCTAAAAGAAGTCCACCACTGGCTATCCCTCAACCACCTGAAACTCAACCAAGACAAGACGGAAATCCTACTCATATCCAACAAAGAGCAGACCCCCCAAATCACAGAATGGCTAAAATCCATTGATGCTCTCAACTGCAATCTCATCCCTGCCGACTCCGTAAAGTCACTGGGAATCACTCTGGACCCAAACTTAGACATGGTCAAACATATCAAGAACACCGCAAAGAGCGCTTTCCTCAATCTAAAACTACTCAACAAAATAAAACCCTTCATCCCTCCCACTGACCTCAAACAAGCCACACAATCCCTGGTTCTGTCCAGATTGGACTACGGGAATGCAACCCTCACAGGCACGGCAAAATCTCACTTAGCTCCCCTCCGATCAACGCTAAATGCCGCAGCCAGGATGGTCACGGGAATAAAGAAATACGAACACATCTCCCCCGCTCTCAGGGAGCTAAAATGGCTCCCAATCGAAATGCGTGCAAGCTTCAGAACTGCTTGTCTCACACACAAAGCTCTGCACACGGGCAAACCTGCCTACCTGACCTCCAAACTAAACAAGGCTGGTCAGACAAGGAATATCAGGAGTACTAACACTCTACTTCTCATCCCTCCGAAAACTCGAAAACAAAAAACGTTATCACGCTCCTTCTCAGGTAATGCACCCAAAATCTAGAACGTCATCCCAGTCTATATCAGGACCAACCCCTCCTTCAAAAAATTTAAAAGCCAGCTCAAAGACCTCTACCTCAACCAATCTTTTCCGAAGGGATAGCTGCCGCCCAACACAGAACCCTGCCAATTGGAGAATATAGTCACGTCGATATGAAGACTTTTACACCACCTACCTCTTGACTCGCGTCTTTGTTCTCCCTCCCGGAACAGGATTCGGCACGAAGCAACTTGTTTACTATTGTTCTACCTCTGTATTCGTCCGCTACCTTTGTCCCCATTCCCTGAACAAGACTTGCTCACGAATCAATGTGTTTACTATTGTGTTTATATTGTTTCACTCTGGACTCGATTGCTACATGACAAAAGGTTGTAAAGCGCTCCGATACCTCCGGGTCTGGCCAGCGCTATATAAAACCCTTAAAATAAAATAAAATAAATAAATAAATAGCCGCAATTTATAAATACTGATTGATTGATCTACAACAGCCATCACCACACTGACATGTCACATGATGCCAGGAAGCAGACATGTGTGTAGGGGAGTCCCGCCTCCCCGCTCCCATCGCTAGAGTTCGACATCTCTCATCGAGTCAACAACAGGAGCGTGGGGGTGTCTCCTGCACTGAGGAACAGATGCAACAGATCACACAATGAAGCCGTTTACCCTCCAGTGTGAGGTCTGCACTAAACAATCGGATGCACTTGCTCACGTGCAATATTCCATTAGGTCTCCAAGACTCTGCTAGGTGGCAATAAAAAGTGTGAATTGCATGCTAGGGAGCCCAGTTATGTTGTGCACTTATGCACAGTGTGCGGTTCCACGGGTTAAAGGGTTGTGTGTAGTGTATTTTACTTTTGATTACAGTTAGTGGGTCACCTACTGACCACTTGGTGACTGCCTTCTATGCTATGACATATATGAGTAAACAATAGTACTTGTGAACTTCGGCACAAAACATGGGAAAACCACTATCAGGGCTAGTCATAAAGGTAACTTACACATGAGTCATTTACATGTGTAATTTATTTTAACACCTTTGAGTAACTTTACTTCTTTGGATATTCACAAAATCTGAGTCTAAAGCTACTCAAAAGTGTTGTTATACACGTCTCCACCCACTGAGAATGGGGGTAGACTCAAATTTACAGTGTAAGAAACAAGTATTACATATTTTTTTATTTTAGGTGGGAATTAATTTGTTAATTTTAACTTCAGAAAAATATGCGTATTCAATTTAATATGTTTAAATTAATTAAAGATTTGATTAAAAATTAAGTTAATAGTGCTATTGTATTTTGTATTGTAATTGCATTTATATAGCGCTTACTACCCCATATGAGGCGTCGAAGAGCTTTTTCGGCGAGTAGCACGCTACTCCGGGACCCATACAGGATTAGTGTTGAATTAGTATAGTGAAATATGAAAGTAATTTAAGTGGTGGATAGGTTAGTCAGTTATTTGGATTCGGAAGGATAGCAGAAGGATAGAAGAGGAAAAAAGGTTTGTATTTATATAGCGCTTGTTACCCCTGATGGGGTGTTGAAGCGCTTTTTTTGGCGAGTAGCACGCTACTCCGGAAACCCACTATGGCATTTTTATTTTGTTCTACATTTAAGATAGACACAATTATTTTGCATTAATATTTAAAATGAAATATTTTAACTAATATCTTGTAAAGTTTAATACACTTTTTTAATTTCCCCTACACCTTCGCATAAGGAGATCTTCACCCAACTATTTGTATGCAAGGTTTTCTGGATCAGCACATGATACCTTTTTTAACAAAGCAGCACCACAACTCTTTGTGTTGTGCTACTTTCTCTCTTACGTTGTCTCTCTTTATCAGGTCATGCTCCACATTTTGAGTCTCCAAATCTGTTTTATAGTTGTCCACCACTTTCACTTTTTGAGGGATGTCGACGGATGTGCCCAGGGAAGCTAAAGAAAGAGTGAGAAGGCAGTATTCCGAAGAGTCCAGTGTTCTTCTTGAACGTCACAGCTTTTTAAACGCAAACAGGGGAGCGACATATTATTGGAGGAGTTCATTGCAGCATTGTGGGTGTTGGCTTTAACCTGCGAGTTTGAGGACAAGGCGGATGTTTTGCCGTGCCTGTGAGGGTTGCATTCCCGTAGTCCAATCTGGACAGAACCAGGGATTGTGTGGCTTGTTTGAGGTCAGTGGGAGGGATGAAGGGTTTTATTTTGTTGAGTAGTTTTAGATTGAGGAAAGCGCTCTTTGCGGTGTTCTTGATATGTTTGACCATGTCTAAGTTTGGGTCCAGAGTGATTCCCAGTGACTTTACGGAGTCGGCAGGGATGAGATTGCAGTTGAGAGCATCAATGGATTTGAGCCATTCTGTGATTTGGGGGGTCTGCTCTTTGTTGGATATGAGTAGGATTTCCGTCTTGTCTTGGTTGAGTTTCAGGTGGTTGAGGGATAGCCAGTGGTGGACTTGTTTTCAACTGTGTTTCGAAATAAAACGTGAGGGCGTTTATTGACATGCAGGAATCCCACTTCAGCAAAAGTGACAGATATGGCTAAGAGCATTGAGAGAGTTATTGTGTCTTCCAAAGCTTTGTCTGGCCCAAGTGGTATGTCTCCGGGTACTGTAATACTGAGAACACTTCTGTGTGTGCAGTGAACTATAGAGGCCCCAGAGTAAGAAAATGAGTTGTAATGGCTGTAGGTATGGGTCGAAAACTCACATGAGTAACAGTAACACATGTCCTGCTCAAGCAGGAAGTGCAATCTTTGTAGGAAGGTTGGACACTTTCTATCTGTATGTAGAGCGAATATGGATCAGTCCAATAACGCTAAAATATGTAGTATTTGTGAGCGCAGTGACTTTAGGACGTGGATGTACAGGAATGTGTACGAAGGATGGAGAATGTGCTTCTGACTGTTGAAATCCTGCCCAGGCAAAACTGGAAATGAAGGGGCCTTGGTGTCAAGCTAATATTGGTGGTGTCGCACTCGATGTCATGGAGATTCCGGTGCGTCCATCACTATTTAGGCTGATGGGACCCTTTATATGTTTTGGCCCAAATCTATGGCACTTACTGAAATGGATACCAACCCCAAAGGGTTTAGGGAAATTAATATCCACTTGTTTGGTTATTTAGGGCTACTTTGGAGTGTTTGGGCAGGAAGATTTGGAAGAAAATGTATGTGGCTGTCAGAGGTCACAACATCATTGGTTGGAAAGACCTCACTAAACTGGGTATCTTGTTAAAACCAGGTCATGAAGAACCAATTGTTTTGGGGTTTATGCCCATTTTGGCCCCTTGACACTAATGAAATATTATTCAGAGGATGGTGGCGAAATATCCCAGAGTGTTCAAGAATGAGATTGGGACTGTTAAAGGTTTAGAACACAAAAGTAAACTTAAGAAAAACTCCACTCCAGTTGTTTATAAAGTAAGGCCACAAGTACCGTTGTGAGAGAGGATTTGAGAGCGATGTTGTATAGGCTTTGTGTGGGAGGTGTTATAAGGCCTACCGACTCTTCCATATGGGTTTCAGTTTGCGTCTGTGTGTTGTTTTACGGTCACTCAATCAAAATATCTTGAATGACTGTCATCCTTTGCCCCGCATCCAGGAGATGATATCAGATATTGGTGGAGCAATGCTTTTTTTTTGTAAAAGCGCACCATACCGTGCTTTCACTTTAATGGTGGCCACACCCCTTTCCTTAGACGCCTCGTTTAAGGAAAGGGGCATGGCCGACATTAAAGTGTAAGTGTGGCATGGGGCATTTAAAAAAAAAAAAGAATTGAAGAAATAGTTAATAAAAAAAACATGCAGCGTGTTTGGCGCAGCACATAAAGCAATGGCACGGCCGCCACTATCAGTGTGGCGTGCTATGTAAAAAAAATAATAAAGCTGTTGGGAGAGAGCATGTCCTGCCTGCAACAGCAGGCAGGAGAAAACCATTAAGCGAAATAGTGGTCGGAGCAACAACACATGTAAAAGGGGGTGTCCTCATGGGAGGTTACAAATTAACACAAGGCGGTACTAAGGAGGGACTAACAAGCCTTTTTACGAATCAGAAGCCAGCATTTACAAAGGACAATGACACAAGCCAATGACAAATATGGGCGGAGAGTGGGTGGGGCTTCAAGTTCATTCTCCAATACAGCATGCCTCGCAGAGCGGCGCATGCGCTGCCCAGGCTCGACCTAAAAATATGCAATTCAAGTATGTGGAAAAGGTGTCAAGAATTATAAGGCTGATTGCTTGTCTAGGTTGCCCCTGCTGATGAGAATAGAGGATGAGTGTCCCTTTGAAGCTGAGTGTGTAGTGACATTTATAGATGCTTTATCTGGGTGTGAAGGTGCTATCTCTGAAGATGAGTGGGTGACTGCTACAGTTCAGGACTTTATGTTGTAGAAAGCGATTCATTTTGTCAGAGTAGGTTGGCCTCCCCTCAAAGGTTTGCCTAGTGACTTACATGAGTTTGCTTTAGTTTCTTCAGAATTGACTTGTGAAGGGCAATTCTGTTTGAGAAATGGTCCCTTCGTACCACTTGAAAAAGTATGTTAACGTATAATTGGCATAGTCCATGAAGTACATCTGGGTATCTCTGCCACTTGCAGTGGCGGCTCCTCCGCTATGGCGGAGGAGCGTAGTCTCACTACTTTTAAGCAGTGCAAAGTACTAAACATAAAATGATAATAACTTTGAGTTATTATCATTTTATCCTTCGTGTTGCTTTGTGGGCGGGTGGGCGGGCTGCTCTGCTTTCGGAGCAGGGCATGAGAGGAGTGGTTTGCCCACTCCTAAGTGCGCAATGACTGTTTGGTCGGCCCTCTCGGGCCGCCCAAACCAGTCATGCGCACTTTCCCTGTTTTCCATGCAGGCTGCATTACAGCCAGCATGGAGAACATGCTCTCCCCAGACCAATCACAACACTGCATTGCAGCGTTGTGATTGGTCAGGGGAGCCTGGGTGCTTACTAATCACAATGCTGCATTGCAGCATTGTGTTTGGTCAGTGGGGCCTGGCTGTGCTTCCTGTTCCAAGATGAGGAGAGCAGGAGCAGAGATGCGGGACCCGGCGGCAAGGTAAGTTTATTTATTTTTTATATCGCGCACCCCTATCCCCCCTCTCCTGCTCGACCCCCCCCGCGCAACTCCCCCACCTCACCACCCTCAAGCCATGCTGGCCGCCGCTGGCCACTTATAAGAAATTACGCTTACATTATTGGTGGCCCAATATGGATAAAGCTGTAGCGGGACACATTAGTTTGTGCCCATAGTGCATTGTTTCAGATAAACACTGGAAATCAGTTTGTAAACCTCTTTTTCAGGTTCCTTTTTATGAAAGTCCATGGATGAAGGTTGTGTTGTTCTCCAGTCCTTTTCATTTGCTTACATCTTATAAGAGGTATCTTGTCATCATTGACTATTTTTCAAAATGGTTTTATTTTGATTTTATCAATTCACCCGATACTAGAAATGTTTTGAAATATCTGTGAAATATATTTTTGTTAGAAGGGTATCCTAAAGAAATTGTGACTGGCAATGGCACTTATTTGTTGTCTCATGAGATGAATGAATATTTGTGTAAACATGATATTGTACAGCTTCAGGTGGCCCTCTATAATCCTGCAGTAAATGGTTTGGTGGAAAGGGTGAAAGAGGAGGTTCAGACTGCCCTGTCTGCGGGTTTAGAGGTTGATGATTTTCTTACTCCACATGCGACCACGGACATCTCTCTTATCAAGTTTTTGAGGAAAAGAGAGACGAGAACCAGGCTGGTACCGGAATGGTTGAAAAGTAAAGGTGAGACTGTAGCAATGGTTTGAGAAGGAGAGCGGCGGACAAGCAAAGAATTCAGAGAGTGAATTTTGATGACAGGAAAAATGCAAAAATGCGGACACAGCTGTGGGAGATTGGGTGCTACTCAAGAAGCCCTTTGGGGTTCTAAAGGGCAAATCAAAATTCACTACTCCAGTAAAAGTGTTACGGTTTGTAAAGCATCTGTTCTTCTGCAGAATAGAGGCTGGTGGAATAAGAGCTGTGTGGTTCCAATTTCTGAAGGACAAGCTCAGTTTTCCTACGCACCTGTGTTGATGTGCAGGATGAGGACTCTTGCTCACTGTGGATTTTGGTGGCACGAGTGTTGATAACTGGAATACTTTATGTGAGCGTATTCCTGTCCAAAATGCTTCCTCGTCTTGTGTTGAACCTCAGGTGGAGGGGAGTTCTGGAATTAGTGATTCCAGGTTGGGTGTTAATGGGTTTATTGTTGATTATTTAGAGAGGCATGGAGACATTGTAGGTCTTACGTCCTCTGGAATATTAAAGCAAACATCTTCCACCAATTGGTATTTGTAGAGCGCAGCTTATCACCCGTGAGGGTTTCCAGGAGCCGGGTTGCTGGGCTTAGTGGAAAAGCCAGGTCTTGAGTCTCTTCCTGAAGTCCGCCAGCGAGGGTGATGCCCGGAGGGGGAGAGGGAGGGCATTCCAGGACTATGAGATCTTCACTTCTGCTTTGGACTGCTGATACCCTTTACTTGTGGTATGACACAACCCTATACTCCCTCTTCCCGTGTGATCCTCTCCACATGAAGTAATATTTAGAAAAAAAACATAAAACGTGTCTCTTTTAACTTGCCCGATTCATTTTATCGACTCTCTAACAGGTCAGCCCATAGCGCTGGGAAGCCCGTGCGCTTTCTAAATCAAACCAACATAAGCATGACCATAGTGGAATATGAGTCAGGAAGCACAAATCACTGTTTGCATTTTAAACAGAGGGCCTTGAAGCATGGAGTCACAACTCTGTGTTTACATTTTAAAAACATGGACACAAACCATGGCAACTCTGTTTACACTAGAAGGAGATGTGTATGACGCATGGAATGACAAGGGTTGTGTGCACCGGAAGCACAGATGGCAATCTTTCGGTTTCACTTTACACCGAGGTGATGAAGCATGGATTGCTAGTTTGGTGTTCACGGTATGACGTACAGGGCGGGCACGAGGAGGCGGCGGAGGGGAGGGGCCATTCTGACAAATTATGACTCAGGCACTGATGTGCTCCCGGAACACAATTGATAGACTCATGTATTTAAGGTAGTTTATTTATTAAAGCAAGCCGGTCCACCTTTATAAATTACTACGGGAACACCACTGGATGGCTGAGGCTCCTCGTGGCCCCGTTTTCCCATTGTCTGAAGGGCGGGATTTATGGCATCTGACAGAAAACTGAGAAGCACAGCACATCCATTTGTTAACCCAGGGCCCGCGAAAACCTTTGACAGGCCTGGGGAAAAGGTAGGGGGGGGGAGCGGCTGTGGTGCGCCTGGTGCAGCTCCCATGCATGCTAAGAAAGCTTGTGAATTCCTAATAGTAGTAAATCTGCAACTGTTGTAGGAGTTTCCTACGTACCATTGTTGTATGCTTTACAATGAAACAAATGGCTAGGAAGCAGGAAACAACAGTGCTACAATTACACCCGCAGCATCTGCACGAGAAGCAAGGACTAGCAACTCTGTGTTTACACTTTAAACAGATGGATAGGAAGCAGGGAATGACAGCTCAGCGTTTAACCTTTATCAAGGTGGCTAGGAAGTATGGAACAACAGCTATATAATAGCACCCTCAACACTACATAAGAAGCATGGAATGACAGCTCTGTGTTTACACTTTGAACAGGCGAATCGGAAGCATGGAAGAGAGCTCTCTGTTTGATCTTTAAACAGGCGAATAGGAAGCATGGAAGAGAGCTCTCTGTTTGATCTTTAAACAGGCGAATAGGAAGCATGGAAGAGAGCTCTCTGTTTGATCTTTAAACAGGCGAATAGGAAGCCTGGAATGACAGGTCCATGTTTACACTTTAAACAGGTCAATAGAAAGCATGGAAGAGAGCTCTAGTTTTACAATTTAAACAGTTGAATAGGAAGCATGGAATGACATCTCTAGTTTTACACTTTAAACAGGTGGATATGAAGCCTGGGAATGACAGCTCCGTGTTTGCACTTTAAAGAGGTGGATAAAAAGCATGGTATCACAGCTCTGTGTTTGCACTTTAAAGAGGTGGATAAAAAGCATGGTATCACAGCTCTGTGTTTGCACTTTAAAGAGGTGAATAAAAAGCATGGTATCACAGCTCTGTGTTTGCACTTTAAAGAGGTGGATAAAAAGCATGGTATCACAGCTCTGTGTTTGCACTTTAAACAGGTGAATAGGAAGCATGGAACACAGATACAGCAACACAGCAACTCTCTTCTAACCACCTCTCATCCATTGGACAATTTAGAACCTTACTACATGACCCACATGCTGCACCACCGCCCCTAACTCATACACCTTCCGCCCTAAACAAACGCAAGCAATATAAGCAATGTGCCACACATCATAACTTTGCTTCTCCATGTCTACTGCACAACAAGGTTACACCACAAAAACAACACAGCGCACCAACTCACTCTCAAACACCGTCTCCACCACCTACGCAGGCAGACCCATCAAAATGCCTTCTTAGCCTGCTGGACGAGGACCACATTACAGAACAGCTACACAATTCCTATCCTAATACAGCTAACACCAGCACTACAAACACACCTGCTACAAACCCACACAATACTGATCACTCTTCTACAAAATAAAGTCTCACTGTCACCAAAGCACATTCTCTAAACTGTCTACTAATAAATGCTTGATCTCTCTCTAAAAACAAACATCACATCTACGACCTTCTCAGTGATGCAAAACCAGACATACTATTCATAACTGAATCATGGTTGGGAGAGGATATGGCTCCAGTCCTGCATGAAGCCATTCCTCTAGGCTATCAAACGATCACCCACAATCGCATAGGCAAAAGAGGAG
Organism: Calotriton arnoldi; assembly: GCA_963921515.1. Classification (NCBI taxonomy): domain Eukaryota; kingdom Metazoa; phylum Chordata; class Amphibia; order Caudata; family Salamandridae; genus Calotriton; species Calotriton arnoldi. The sequence continues at coordinate 59,881 of CAWUFW010005054.1, read as the reverse complement.
GTGGTCTAGCTGTTGTGTTCAGGCAAACATTACATATCACTAAAGTTGACGATATCTCCATAAAGAATTGTGAGGCTCTTCTCACCAGATGCAATCCTACACCGTCTTCCTCCTGTAACTTCCTGCTCCTTTACAGCCCTCCACCTAGCAAGGCGACATTCCCAGACGCACTTCTAGACACAGTTTCAAACCTGATAACAATACACTCCAACCTATGCGTTCTGGGTGACCTCAACATTTGGTTTGACTAACCCAATATGCCCCACCCGAAAAGAATAATCACTGGCTTACACGGACTGAGCCTGCATCAGATCGTGCACAAACCCACACACATCGCTGGACACATCCTAGATGTCATTCATTTTCGCTAATACCAAACTAGTTACCTTTCAAACTATAACTCCAGTCACATGGTCAGACCACCGCTTGCTTGCTTTCCAACATAAAACAACACTAAGCGACTCACCTAAAACCACCTTACGTGCATCCACCTATCGACCGTGGAACAAACTCAATTTGGAACACTTAGAAACACAACTAACATCCAGTACAGATCTGGAAACAATAAAGTCTGTTCAAAAACTATATGAGTGGCTAGAGGAACCTTTTGATATCCTGATACCACTCAAAACCACACAGCAGAACAAAAGAAAACAAGCACCTTTGAGAAATACAGAGATAAAAGACATAAAACAACAATTTAGAAAACTGCAACATGCCTGGCTCAAATCAAATGCCAAACAAGACAGACTTCGCCTACAGAAATTTAACAGATTATACAAGTCAGCTATCAAATAAGCAAAGAAAAGGTACTATTCAGACAGAATTCAAAATGTTAAATATGCAAATAAAGAATTCTATAAAATACTCAATGAATTTCGTAAACCAAATTGCCTAGAAGGAACTCATCCTGTTACTCAAGATTTCACAGACAAACTGGCAAATCATTACACAGACAAAGCAGACTCGTTGGACTCATACTTAAAACAGAAACAAAGCACCAGCACTAACCCCTGTACAAAACAACAATCCAAGAATACTCTAACCCAGCCTCTCTGTTCCTTCCAACACATCTCACACAATGAATTTATGGACCTGGTCAAAGCAAGCAGGCCTGCCGGCAGCCCTTCTGACCCCTGTCCACCACAAACTTTCAAGACAATTCTTCTAACAACCTCTGCTGCCACTCCAGTAAGAAGAATCAACAACAATTCCTTAACTACCGGAATATTTCCAGAAAAACTCAAAAAGTCATACATACGCCCTTTGCTGAAGAAAACAAACTTAGACCCGCTAAACCCTGACAACTACAGACCCATTACAAATGGACCTTTCCTGGGCAAACTGATCGAAAGAGCAGCATTCGCCCAGATGTCACAGTTCATTCAAGAGAATGACATACTTTTAGACTTCCAAACAGGATTCCGTCCAGTAAGAGGCACAGAATCTGCCCTCCTTGCCATCTGGGATGACCTGAAGATCACAGTAGACCGCAACGGGGTTGCTGCGCTTCTCCTCTTGAACCTCTCGGCTGCCTTTGACACGGTTGACCATGACACTCTGAAACAAAGACTCTATGAAGCCAGCATAGAGGGGACTGCTCTAGACTGGATCGCGTCCTACCTTCGAAACAGAACTAATGTCATCCATACCCCACCTTTCTCATCCAAACCATACTCCACAAAAGCAGGGGTCCCTCAAGGCTCTATCTTCTCGCCCATGCTTTTCAACATCTACATGAAGTCATTACCGGTACTGATCAATCAATTTCACCTCACGTGCTATAACTATGCAGATGACACACAAATACTCCTTCAACTGGAATGCCCCAAAGTAATTGGAAACTCACCAATTTTCAGTTGTCTCAGAGCCGTGGATCAATGGATGACTTGGAGCCATCTCAAATTGAATGCTTCCCAAACAGAAATACTCACGTGTGGCGATTGGAAACAGTATGGCCCGCTTCCCGCCAGGCCTGATGAACTGGGTTCGCCACCTAAAGTATCGAAGGAAGTAAGAAACCTCGGAATGACCATGGACTCCAAGGTATCGATGAATGCCCAAGTGGACAAACTAGCAAGATCAAGCTTTATTACTATAAAACTCTGCGACTAATCTTTCCCCATTTGGGATTTCCACACAAGGTCCAAGCTACCATCTTCCATGTTCTGTCCAAACTCGATTACGCCAATAGCCCTACCACGGATCACCTTTAACAACCATGAAAAGACTACAACGGATTCAGAACTCGGCTGCCAGACTACTCTTGCATATCAAACCACGAGACCACATCTCCCCTGCCTTGAAAGCCTTGCATTGGTTACCGGTTGCCAGAAGATCCATGTTCAAGCTGCTTTGTATCACCCACAAAGCAATACATGGAATGGGACCGCTCTTCATCAGGAATAAAATCACCAAACACATTCAACAAAGAAACCTCCGCTCTAAAGGGGCACCTCGCCTCAAAATCCCAAGATACAAGAAAAAAACCATGGGTGGCACATACTTCTGTGCACAAGCAGCCAAACTATGGAACTCTTTACCCTCCAACATAAGATCCATGGATAACCACCTTATCTTCAGAAAACTACTCAAGAGTTGGCTCTTCCTCACATAAGCACCATACGCAAACAGAAATATACAGCATATCACTCTGTATGTAAGCATTTATTTGTATAATAGATATGTACCTATATATGTGTATTGCTTTGTATAAACATGTAGAATAATTATGTTTTTAAAAATAAATAAATACATTTTTAAGTACAACAACACTTGAAAACCAGAGTTTATGTTATGGATATTTCATCTACATATACTTACCTACTTTATGCATCTATATACCTTCCATGTACTTGGATCTATATATTTATTATTTTTATTCTAAAAAAGCATACAATGCAATACCCTATTCCTCAACCTATACCTCTCTCAATATATCCTCTACCTCAACTCTCTGACTCATCTCAAACCTCTATCTACTACTCTCTCCAATACACTACCCTATTTCTCACCCTACACCTCTATCAATATCTTTAATCTACATATACTTACTTTCTTTATGCATCTATATACTTTCCATGTACTTATGGATCTATATATTTATTACTTTCTTCTAATTCAGCATATCCTATGTACTACCCTATTCTCACCCTATACTTCTCTCAATATATCTTCTACCTCAACTCTCTGACTCATCTCAAACCTCTTTCTACTACTCCTTCCAATGCACTACCCTATTTATCACCCTATACCTCTATCAATATATCCACTACCTCCACTCTCTCATTCAACCCGTACCCCCTACCGCTACTATGATCCTCAAAATAACCCTTTCTAGACTCTCCCCTACTCTACCCCTCCTTGCATCATGTGACACCTCTTTACTATACTGATCCCCCAAAACAAGCCTTTCTAAACTGTTCCCTGTGACTCTTCCCCTCCACATCCCTTTTTACTCATCCCAAGCCCCCTCCTACTGCTATGACCTCCAAAACAAAAACAAAAAAAACCTTCACTCTTCTATCCCTCCACTATCCTTTCAATCAAAATAACAGACTAACATGTCCACTTCTCAAATTTCATATTTCACTATACTAATTCACCACTAATCCTTTATGGGTTCCGGAGTAGCGTGCAACTCGCCAAAAAAGCACCTCAACACCCCATCAGGGGTAACAAGCGCTATATAAATGCAAACCCTTTTGCCTCTTCTACCCCTCCGCTATCCTCTGAATCCAAATAACTGACTAATATCCACCACTCAAATTACTTTCATATTTCACTATACTAATTCACCACTAATCCTTTATGGTTTCCGGAGTAGCGTGCTACTCACCAAAAAAGCGCCTCAACACCCCATCAGGGGTAACAAGCACTATATAAATGCAAACCTTTTCCCTCTTCTACCCCTCCGCTATCCTTCTGAGTACAAATAACTGACTAACCTAACCACCACTCAATTTGCTTGCATATTTCACTATACTAATTCAACACAAATCGTTTATGGGCTCCGGAGTAGCGTGCTACTCGCCAAAAAAGCGCTTCAACACCCCATCATGGGTAACAAGCGCTATATAAATGCAAACCTTTTTCCCTCTTCTATCCTTCTCAATACAAATAACTGACTAGCCTATCCACCACTCAAATTACTTTCATTTTTCACTATACTAATCATTTATAGGTTCCGGAGTAGCGAGCTACTCGCCGAAAAAGTGCCTTGACGCCTCGTCAGGGGTAGTAAGCGCTATATAAATGCAATTACAATTCAATACAATACATCTCTAGTTTTACATTTTAAACAGGAGAATAGGAAGCGTGGAATGACAGCTCTTTGTTTGCACTTTCAACAGGTGAATAGGAAGCATGGAATGACAGCTCAGTGTTTGCACTTTAAAAAGGTGAATAGGAAGCATGGAATGACAGCTCTGTGTTTGCACTTTAAAAAGGTGAATAGGAAGCATGGCAAGACAGCTCTGTGTTTGCACTTTAAACAGGTGAATAGGAAGCATAGAATAACAAGTTTGTGTTTACACTTTAAATAGGCGAATAGGAAGAATGTAATGAAGGCTCTGTGTTTACACTTTAAACAGGTGGATAGGAAGCCTGGAATGACAGCTGTGTGTTTGCACTTTAAAAAGGTGAATAGGAAGCCTGGAATTACAGCTCTGCATTTGCACTTTAAACAGGTGAATAGGAAGCATGGAATGACAGCTCTGTGTTTGCACTTTAAACAGGTGACTAGGAAGAATGTAATGACGGCTCTGTGTTTACACCAGGTGAATAGGAAGCCTGGAATGACAGCTCTGCGTTTACACTTTAAACAGGCGAATAGGAAGCCTGGAATGACAGCTCTGCGTTTACACTTTAAACAGGCGAATAGGAAGCATGGAATGACAGCTGTGCGTTTGCACTTTGAACAGGTGAATAGGAAGCATGGAATGACACCTCTGTGTTTGCACTTTAAACAGGTGAATAGGAAGCATAGAACGACAGCTGTGCGTTTGCACTTTGACCAGGTGGATAGGAAGCATGGAATGACAGCTGTGTGTTTGCACTTTGAACAGGTGAATAGGAAGCATGGAATGACAGCTCTGTGTTTACACTTTAAACAGGTGAATGGGAAGCGTGGAATAATATCTCTAGTTTTACACTTTAAAGAGAGGGGTATGAGACATGGGATGACAATTCTGTATTTACGCTTTAAACAGGTAGATATCAAGCATGGAGCAGCAACTATATAATTGCACCCTCAACAACTACATAATAAGCGTGGAATTACAGCCTTGTGTTTACACTTTAAACAGGTGAATAGGAAACATGGAATGACAGCCTTGTGTTTACACTTTAAACAGGTGAATAGGAAGCCTGGAAAGTTAGCTCTGTGTTTACACTTTAAACAGGCGAATAGGAAGCCTGGAATGAGAGCTCCATGTTTGCACTTTAAACCGGCGAATAGGAAGCCTGGAATGAGAGCTCCATGTTTGCACTTTAAACCGGCGAATAGGAAGCCTGGAATGAGAGCTCTGTGTTTGCACTTTCAACAGGTGAATAGGAAGCATGGAATGACAGCTCTGGGTTTACACTTTTAACAGGTGAATAGGAAGCGTGAATGACAGCTCTGCGTTGACACTTTAAACAGGTGAATAGGAAGCGTGAATGACAGCTCTGTGTTTACACTTTACACAGTTAAATAGGAAGCGTGAATGACAGCTCTTTTTTTGCACTTTAAACAGTTGAATAGGATGCATTAAATGACAGCTCTGGGTTTGCACTTCAAACTAGTGAATAGGAAGCAGGGAGTGACAGCTCTGTGTTTACACTTTAAACAGGTGAATATGAGGCATGGAATGACAGCTCTGTGTTTACACTTTAAACAGGTGAATAGGAATCAGGGAGTGACAGCTCTGCGTTGACACTTTAAACAGTTGAATAGGAAGCATGGAATGACAGCTCTGGGTTTGCACTTCAAACCAGTGAATAGGAAGCAGGGAGTGACAGCTCTGTGTTTACACTTTAAACAGGTGAATATGAGGCATGGAATGACAGCTCTGCGTTGACACTTTAAACAGGTGAATATGAAGCATGGAATAAAAGCTCTATGTTTGCACTTTAAATTAAACAGGTGAATGGGAAGCATGGGATAACAGGTCTGTGTTTAAACTTTGAACAAATCAATAGGAAGCATTAAATGACAGCTGTTTGTTTACTCTTTAAACAGAGGTGTAGTGTTAATCCATAATGCTGTGGTGTAGACCTGGATTAGAATGTCGAGGTAGAGCTTAGATTGTCATGACTTGTGATGTTCTATGTGAAGCTTTAGTGCTGTTGAGACAGCCTGGACTACATAGCTGTAATGGCTGAGGACATTTACTTGGAATAAACACAACTGGACAAGCATCTGGAGTAGTGTGCTTACTACATATACTGGCAAGAGCTGTGTCTGCGCAGGGGGCAGTCTGGATGATGTCCTCACCCCTGGTCTAAAGCAATTTGTATGAGGAGCGATCTACGCAACCGGTAAGATCGTCTTAAAGACGGAAAAGGAGTCAAAGTATAGCAATTTTATTGATGCTGCATATTCTCTTGTCCGCAATCATATTTTCAAAGGATAAGTGAGTTTTCTTAGTTCTGTGGATGTGGATGCCGTTATCTCACGAGCAACCGTTTAAAAGTGATGCTCGTGACTGCTTCGCCACAAGCGTCTGATGCGCATGCTGTCCGTGTCGCATGCAGTGAACACGTTGCGGTGTGCACCAGTTCGGTGACGATACAGTCCCGCATCTAATTGTGCCACTCGGGACCCAAAAAGCCGCATCGGGCAAAATATCGAGTGCCGGTGTACAGATTGTGAGCTGCGTGTCCTTAAAGGCGCGTCGGGCACGTTGTTTAAATAAAATAAAATAAAAGAAGGAAGCGTCTCAAAACTCGGGCACAATATCGAGTGCCGGTGGTACTAACACATTGAAAGTGTCTTTGAAAATAATCTAGGTGCCAGCATGACGATTGTATGCTGTGCACATTATTTAAATAAGGCATTTCTACTTACTAGATCTCGAGGCTCGAGGACATCTGTTCAACGGTGTGTGCAAAGACTGATAAAGAAGAAAAAAAAACACAGGAAGTGAATCTCATACATGAAATTGAAATAGGACTAAAGAACAGAATATCCATAGATAAGGAAGAAGGACTAAGAGGACAAGACGAAGAAGAAAGATATATACATGGAATATGGGAGAATTTATTATATTAGCTCATTGTGTTAGTTTATTTTATTAATTCATTATTTTACTTCTTTACTTTGATTAATTATTTCAGTTTGTTATTTTACATCTGACTATAGGTACTGAACATGTCTGATCAAGCTATGGCATCACCTCCAACCTCCTTTCTTGCCATGCCTGGTAATCCACCTATTCCATGGGAACAGTGGAAAAACCTAGGTTTTAAATACATGTTAGCCATCGGTGGTGATAGGTATGGTCCAGTTAGACGCCAAGCTATTTTATTACATCATTTGGGGGTAGAAGTGAGAAGATTGTATGAAAATTTACCTGAAGTTACTTTAGGAATGGGGGATGGTCAGCCTAATAACGTTTACGAAATGTCTATTCACTTGTTAGATGCACGGTTTATTACCAAGATTAATGTTGTAATGGTACGCCATAAGTTCTTTTCAAGAACACAAATGTTGGAAGAAGATATTGACATGTATGTAGCGGCGTTACGAGGGTTATCCTTGACTTGTAAATTTGAAAACTTAAGTGGTTCTCTCATTAGGGACCAGATAGTAAGGTGCACCAATGATAAAAGAGTGAGAGAGAAATTATTGACGAAGGATCTTAATTTAGAGGAAGCTAACCACGTTGTGAAAATCATGGAAGAAGCTGCAAAGTGGCTGAAGGAAATGGACAGCTCATCAAAAATTGATTGCAAGTCGGAAGGGGAGTGTGCTTCTATTTTGGAAGTACAAAGGCCTAGTGGAAACACAACGAAGAGTACTACTGGGGAGATGAAGAAAGACTTGTCAAGTATCGGAGGCAAGAAGGAGGTGGTAGCAAGAGAAATAAAATGTTTTAGGTGTGGTGCTCCTGGACACATTGCTACTAGTTTTAGGTGTGCAGCAAGAGGCACTGTATGCCGCAACTGTGGGAAAAAGCACATTTTGCCAAGATGTGTATGGCAAGATCTAGTCCATCGAGTGTTAGTGTTAAGGAAGTAGGGGAGGTGTGTGAAAGTGTTAACGAGATTTTGCTGACCATTCATGAAGAAGAACACGCTGTGCAAGGTTCCAGTGATATTACACATAAAAGTGTGTGGGAGCTTAATGGTGTGAAGAAATAAAGTAATGAGAAATTAGAAAAAACACATTGTGTTGTGTATCTTGATGAACTACAAGTAAATATGTTGGTGGATTCAGGGAGTATGTACACATTAGTGTCCAAGGACACTTTGGGGCCGATTCCGATCTCGGTCGGAGGCGCACCCAATACCATTCGGTCGGGAAAAAAGCCATGCGAAAGCCTGTTACCCGACCGAACCGTACGCTGGTCCGGCCGAGCGAGTACGATGCGAGTCGCCGACCGACTCGTCCGGGCGACCCGACCGCTCCGACCGACTCGTACCCGGACCGTACCGCTCCGACCGACTCGGTCGGACCCGGTTCGCACCGCGCAATGGAGACGTTTTCCGGCCGGGTAAGTACGATGCGCACCTCGACCGCTCCGACCGACTCGCGCCGTCCGACTCGAACTCGCTGTCGGAGCCGTACTTTGGGGGTCCGTGTCGGACCCCCTGTACTGCGTACCCGTGCGAGGCGCACACAGGGGGACCCAAGGGTCCCCCTACCTGTGCGTGTACGCCGCGAAGCGCTCGCGGCGTACTCGCTGTAGGGAGCGCCCTTGTCCGCCTCGCACCCATTGAGGCAATGGGAGCCCGCGTACGCGTTGTACGACCGGCTCCCATTGAGTTCAATGGGAGTCCGACCGACTCGTGTCCGATAACATACGGACGCATCGGACTCGTTCGGTCGGACTGCACGGGTCCGATTCGGTCGGAAATCTCTCCGGGTCCGGCTCGGTCGGGGAAATTTCCGGCCCGAATCGGAATCGACCCCTTTGCCTTAGAATTCATATGACGATTGGTCTGAACCTGACATAAAGGATGTGGAATATGGTAGAAAAAGAATTGAAATTTCTGCTATGAGATGGATGAATATATCATTTGGGGGACAGATGGTGCATGGTCGGGTGTATTTCACCAACTTTGGTTCTAACCTTTTGGGATGGCGCCATCAGAAAGACGTGGGAATTATTTTGGATCCCAATGCAGAAAATCCGGTCATGTTATCACCGTTCCGATCGCGATGTATGAATCAAGTGGATACATTTGATGAATGGGTGGTGAAAAGGTTTCCTCGTGTTTTCAAGGATGATTTGGGGTTACTAAAAGGATTCTCGCACAAGATAATTCGCAGTTCCAGTAGTACATAAAGTGAGGAATGTCCCACTTCTGATGAAGGAACCTTTGCAATTAAAGTTAAACAAATTGTTAAATCAAGGAATAATTGAGCCCATAGAATCATCGGAATGGTTAGCCCCAATCGTTGTGGCTCCCAAGGAGGTTGGTAAGATCAGGTTATGCATAGACTTGAGGGAACTCAATAGAAATATTTGTGTTGATAGACAACCACTTCCCAATATTTCAGAAAGGCTGTCTGCAATGTCTGAGGGAAAAGTGTTCAGTGTAGTTGATATGTTGGAGGCATATCACCAGGTAAAATTGCACAAGGATTCCAGGCATCTAACATCTTTTGTTACTCCATTAGGTGCGTTCTGCTATTTACAGATGCCATTTGGGCTGGCATCAGCAGTGTTTCAAAGTGTGATGAAGCAGGTTTTCGAAGATTTGGAAAATGTGTGATATTTCCAAGATGATGTGATGACAGCTGGAAAGGATGAGTTGCATCACGATGAACTGCTTGAAAGAGTAATGAAACATCTGGATGAATATGATTTGACTGTTAAGCGAGAAAAGTGTGAGTTCAGGAAAAAATGTGTCACATATCTTGGACATGAGATATCAAGCGAAGGGATACAACCGAAACAAAGTATTGTCCAGGGGATAAGTGATGCACCATGTCCAGAAAGTAAGGATCAACTCAAATCTTTTCTTGGGCTGGCGGAATACTGTTCATAATCTATAAAGAATTTTATAGAAATAGTGGAGCCCTTAAGAGTATTGATGAAGAATGCGGTATTTGAATGGAGTGATGTGTGTGAGAAGGCATTTCAACAGATCAAGGAAAGAATCATGCAAGCCCCTTCTCTTGGTCACTTTGAGGTAACAGCTAAAACATACTTGACAACCGATGCTAGTAATGTTGGATTAGGAGCAGTGTTGAACCAAGTGGGGATGGATCAAGAGAAAATTATTGGATTCGCTTCCAGGAGGTTGCAGGGTGCAGAGAGATCTTACTCTGTGATTGAGAGAGAAGCTTTGGCATGTTGTTGGGGTATCAAACATTTCAAGCATTTCTTGTGGGGTTTGCCTTTTAGAGTCAGGACGGACCACAAGCCACTGGTGCAGTTGTTTAAGGGTGGCAGAGGATTGGATGGAGGAGTTACACCCAGAATTTCAAGATGGATATTATCTGTTCTGGAATTCAATTTTGAAATGGAGTATTTGAAGGGGTTGAAGAATGTAGTGGCGGATTGCCTTTCTTGTTTGCCTACTAAGATGATTGTAGAAGAGAAAGAAATTGATGTGAATGACGCATGTGAGATTCAAGAGGGGATGGCATTGAATAAAGAGGAGTGGGACATTGCCATGGAAGGCGATTTGGTGGTGGAAAAGGTGAAAAGAAATATTAGGGAAGGTTCGCATCATGAAGTGCGTCATGATGATCAGATGGAGGAATATTGGAGTGTTAGAGAAGAATTGAGCATTTTGGGCAACAAAGTGATGAGGACTCGTATTATTTCTCCTGTAGAACTTCATGATCGGATTGTTCAGTTGGTGCACGATGGGCATCCTGGGAGGAATATGACCAAAAGAAGGATAAGACAAACTTATTGGTGGCCAAAATTGGATAGCATGGTGGAGGATGCAGTGAAACATTGTTGTGCATGTGCCAATAGTGATAAAGTGAAATTGTTGAGGCAACCTCCATTGAAGTGTGTCGAAATAACTGCAAGACCTTGGGAGAGATTAGCTATGGATTTTCTCGGTCCCATAAATAAATTAGGTACTGAGGGTAGGTTTATTATGGTGCTTGCTGATTACCATAGTAAGTGGTTTGTGATCAAACCCATGGGTATCATCGATTCTAAGAGTGTGATGGACTTTCTGGAAGAGGTTTTCTTGGAGGAAGGTGTGCCAAAAACTATTGTGTCCGATAATGGCGTATGATTTGTATCATGTGTGATGAAGGAGTTTATGGAGAAATGGGGCATTGTCCATGAGAGGGTGGCTTTATTTAGACCACAGGCGAATGGAATGGTAGAAAGAATTAATCCTTTAATCATGGACAATATACAATTGTCATTGGCTAATGGGTTGTCCTGGAAGGAAGAATTGAAGAAATTGCTGTGAGCCCACAGGACTACTCCTCATGCTGTAACTGGGGTCTCTCCCTTTGTTTCTTGGAAGGGAAGGGAAGGGAACCTGGAAGGAAGGAAAATCCTGTTTGGTTGGTTGCCAAGGATCGTGTGTGGGTAGATCATGAAGCTATAAAAGCTGGTGTTACAGTTAAACAGAAGTGTGCGGAAGAGTACCGTAATGTGAGAAAAGGTGTGAAGGAACCACGCATTGTGGTGGATGATTGGGTTGGCACGAGGAAGAGTGGAATGGTGGTAAAGGGAGATAGTAAATTCTCTACCCCACTGAAGGTTGTTGAGGTAAAGCGTAATGTGGTCGTATTGGAGAATGGGACCGTGTGGAGTGTAGGAAGTGTCTGCAAGTTTGCTGAACATTCAAGGTAGAGAACCAATGTTGTTGAACATTCTAAGTAGGAGTCAAGGTTGTTGAAACTTGTTTGTTGTTCACTATGTTGTTTTAGTTTTATTCATACTCATGTAATCTATGTTTTTTTTTGTTGTTGAATTGTTTTGCATTGATTTCTTTTCCTTTTGTTTTCCTATAAGGGAAAAGATGTGTAGTGTTAATCCATAATGCTGTGGTGTAGACCTGGATTAGAATGTCCAGGTAGAGCTTAGATTGTCATGACTTGTGATGTTCTATGTGAAGCTTTAGTGCTGTTCAGACAGCGTGGACTACATAGCTGTAATGGCTGAGGACATTTACTTGGAATAAAAACAACTGGACAAGCATCTGGAGTAGTGTGCTTACTACAAGAGGTTTATGTGGCATGGGATGAGAGCTCTGTGTTTGCACTTTAAACAGGTGGATAGGAAGCATGGAATGACAGCTCTGTGTTTGCACTTTAAACAGGTGGATAGGAAGCATGGAATGACAGCTCTGTGTTTGCACTTTAAACAGGTGAATATGAGGCATGGAATGACAGCTCGGTGTTTGCACTTTAAACAGGTGAATATGAGGCATGGAATGACAGCTCGGTGTTTGCACTTCAAACAGATGAATAGGAAACGTGGAATTAAAGCTCTGTGGTTACACTTTAAGCAGGTGAATAGGAAGCATGAAATGGCAGCTCTGTGTTTGCACTTTAAACAGGTGAATAGGAAGCATGGAAAGACAGCTGTGTGTTTGCACTTTGAACAGGTAGATAAGAAGCATGGAATGACAGCTGTGTGTTTGCACTTTGAACAGGTGGATAGGAAGCATGGAATGACAGCTGTGTGTTTGCACTTTGAACAGGTGAATAGGAAGCATGGAATGACAGCTTTGTGTTTACACTTTAAACAGGTGGATAGGAAGCCTGGAATGACAGCGGTGTGTTTGCACTTTAAGCAGGTGAATAGGAAGCATGAAATGGCAGCTCTGTGTTTGCACTTCAAACAGATGAATAGGAAACGTGGAATTAAAGCTCTGTGTTTACACTTTAAGCAAGTCAATAGGAAGCATGGAATGACAGCTCTGTGATTGCACTTCAAATAGGTGAATAGGAAGCCTGGAATTACAGCTCTGCGATTGCACTTTCAACAGGTGAATAGGAAGCATGGAAAGACAGCTGTGTGTTTGCACTTTGAACAGGTGGATAGGAAGCATGGAATGACAGCTGTGTGTTTGCACTTTGAACAGGTGGATAGGAAGCATGGAATGACAGCTGTGCATTTGCACTTTGAACAGGTGAATAGGAAGCATGGAATGACAGCTCTGTGTTTGCACTTTAAACAGGTGAATAGGAAGCATAGAATAACAGCTGTGTGTTTGCACTTTGACCAGGTGGATAGGAAGCATGGAATGACAGCTGTGTGTTTGCACTTTGAACAGGTGAATAGGAAGCATGGAATGACAGCTTTGTGTTTACACTTTAAACAGGTGGATAGGAAGCCTGGAATGACAGCGGTGTGTTTGCACTTTGAACAGGTGGCTAGGAAGCATGGAATGACAGCTGTGCGTTTGCACTTTGAACAGGTGAATAGGAAGCATGGAATGACAGCTTTGTGTTTACACTTTAAACAGGTGGATAGGAAGCATGGAATGACAGCTCTGTGTTTGCACTTTAAACAGGTGAATATGAGGCATGGAATGACAGCTCTGTGTTTGCACTTTAAACAGGTGAATATGAGGCATGGAATGACAGCTCTGTGTTTGCACTTCAAATAGGTGAATAGGAAACGTGGAATTAAAGCTCTGTGGTTACACTTTAAGCAGGTGAATAGGAAGCATGAAATGGCAGCTCTGTGTTTGCACTTTAAACAGGTGAATAGGAAGCCTGGAATAACAGCTCTGTGTTTGCACTTCAAACAGATGAATAGGAAACGTGGAATGAAACCTCTGTGTTTACACTTTAAGCAAGTCAATAGGAAGCATGGAATGACAGCTCTGTGATTGCACTTCAAATAGGTGAATAGGAAGCCTGGAATTACAGCTCTGCGATTGCACTTTCAACAGGTGAATAGGAAGCATGGAATGACAGCTCTGGGTTTACACTTTAAACAGGTGAAAAGGAAGCATGGAAAGACAGCTGTGTGTTTGCACTTTGAACAGGTGGATAGGAAGCATGGAATGACAGCTGTGTGTTTGCACTTTGAACAGGTGGATAGGAAGCATGGAATGACAGCTGTGTGTTTGCACTTTGAACAGGTGGATAGGAAGCATGGAATGACAGCTGTGCGTTTGCACTTTGAACAGGTGAATAGGAAGCATGGAATGACACCTCTGTGTTTGCACTTTAAACAGGTGAATAGGAAGCATAGAACGACAGCTGTGCGTTTGCACTTTGACCAGGTGGATAGGAAGCATGGAATGACAGCTGTGTGTTTGCACTTTGAACAGGTGAATAGGAAGCATGGAATGACAGCTCTGTGTTTACACTTTAAACAGGTGGATAGGAAGCCTGGAATGACAGCTGTGTGTTTGCACTTTGAACAGGTGGATAGGAAGCATGGAATGACAGCTGTGCATTTGCACTTTGAACAGGTGAATAGGAAGCATGGAATGACAGCTCTGTGTTTGCACTTTAAACAGGTGAATATGAGGCATGGAATGACAGCTCTGTGTTTACACTTTAAACAGGTGAATGGGAAGCGTGGAATGATATATCTAGTTTTACACTTTAAAGAGAGGGGTATGAGACATGGGATGACAATTCTGTGTTTACGCTTTAAACAGGTAGATATCAAGCATGGAGCAGCAACTATATAATTGCACCCTCAACAACTACATTACAAGCATGGAATGATAGCCTTGTGTTTACATTTTAACAGGTGAATAGGAAGCCTGGAATGACAGATCTGTGTTTACACTTTAAACAGGGGAATAGGAAGCCTGGAATGACAGATCTGTGTTTAAACTTCAAACAGGCAAATAGGAAGCCTGGAATAACAGGTCATTATTTACACTTTAAACAGGCGAATAGGAAGCCTGGAATAACAGGTCCGTGTTTACACTTTAAACAGGTGAATAGGAAGCCTGGAATAACAGGTCCATGTTTGCACTTTAAATAGGCGAATAGGAAGCACGGAATGACAGCTCCATGTTTGCACTTTAAACAGGCGAATAGGAAGCCTGGAATGAGAGCTCTGTGTTTGTACTTTAAACAGGTGAAGAGGAAGCATGGAATGACAGCTCTGCGTTTACACTTTAAACAGGTGAATAGGAAGCCTAGAATTTTGCTCTGCATTTGCACTTTAAACAGTTGAATAGAAAGCATGAAATGACAGCTCTGTGTTGCACTTTAAGCAGGTGAATAGGAAGCATGGACTGACAGCTCTGTGTTTGCACTTTAAATTAAACAGGTGAATGTGAAGCATGGGATAACAGCTCTGTGTTTAAACTTTGAACAAGTCAATAGGAAGCATTAAATGTCAGCTGTTTGTTTACTCTTTTTATGTGGCATGGAATGACAGCTCTGTGTTTACACTTTCAACAGGTGAATAGGAAGCCTGGAATAACAGCTCTGTGTTTGCACTTTAAATTAAACAGGTGAATGGGAAGCATGGGATAACAGGTCTGTGTTTAAACTTTGAACAAGTCAATAGGAAGCATTAAATGACAGCTGTTTGTTTACTCTTTTTTATGTGGCATGGAATGACAGCTCTGTGTTTACACTTTCAACAGGTGAATAGGAAGCCTGGAATAACAGCTCTGTGTTTGCACTTTAAATTAAACAGGTGAATGGGAAGCATGGGATAACAGGTCTGTGTTTAAACTTTGAACAAGTCAATAGGAAGCATTAAATGACAGCTGTTTGTTTACTCTTTTTATGTGGCATGGGATGAGAGCTCTGTGTTTACACTTTAAGCAGGTGAATAGGAAGCATGGAATGACAGCTCTGTGTTTGACTTTAAACAGGTGAATAGGAAGCATGGAATGACAGCTCTGTGTTTGCACTTTAAACAGGTGAATAGGAAGCATGGAATGACAGCTCTGTTTTTGCACTTTAAACAGGTGAATAGAAATTGTGGAATGCCATATCTAGTTTTATACTTTATGTGGAGGGATACAAGGCATGGAATGACAGCTCAGTGTTTACACTTTAAATAAGTGAAAACGAAGCATGAAATGACACCTCTAGTTTTCCACTTTAAACAGAAAGATATGAGGCATGTGATGACAATTCTGTGTTTATGCATTAGATGTGTAGATATGAAGCATGGAAGAACTATATAATTACACCCTCAAAACTCAGAGGCAATAAGGCATGCAGAGGATGGAGTGCAAGAAGAGATTAATTCAGATAGTAGGGGGTGAGCCAGAATAATCGTTAGCTGTAAATTGAGCATTTTCATGCAGGATGTTTGGGATGCTGAAGTAGGATGCAATGTGAGGAGGTAGAAAGAGTAGAAAGAAAGGCTGAGCGTTGATTTCCTGTGAGTAATTGATAAAATATGTTCCTTCTTACGTTGTTCTCTTTGGCTGTTGATGGTGGTGACACTATTCATTTTACATAGATATTGAACATTTTTGAAATTGTTTGACTTTGTACTTGTTTTTTTTAATGGGGCACTGTGTTATGTGTATGTCTGGATAGTGATTTCATAGGTATGTCTGTTGAGATTTGGAGGAGTGGACAATCACTAGGGCTCATATTGATTACCCCATTAAGTGATTGTTTAAGACAGATTCATGGGTGTTTAGTTTCAGGGTGGTTGTCGTTCTCCCCGAAATTAGGTGTTGTTTGTGAAGGGGTTCAGCTGATTTAGCACTTCCTCGATTCTAGAGTGCCCTGGAGGGTATCTGTCTGTAGAGAGGAAATGAGAATGTGTGGATTCTTTGTTGACCACATTGAGAATAACCAGGTCTTAACCATCCTTCTGAACTCTGAGTGATTTTCAGTGCAGGTAGGGAATTCCAACGTTCTACTGCTTACACACAGAAAGTAGCGCTACCCATGTTTTTCTTCCTATGATCAGGAATTATTAGGCACAGTGGCGGCTGGAATGCAGGTCTCTTGGTTGGAAATATTGTGAGATTCTTGCTTGGATTTATTTTGGTCCTTTTCCATTAATAGCTCTGTGAGTGATCCGGTACTTTGAAGGAAGATCTTTCTATGTGGAGCCAGTGTAGAGCCTTCAGGACCAGAGAAATGTGGGTGCATTTACATCTAGAAGTAGTCTTGCTGCTGCGTTTTGGTTTCTTTGTAGCCTTCTGATAGTTGAGAGTGCTGTGGTATAGTCCCTTAGCAGAGTCAAGTTTTCAGAGGATGAGGGATGTTGTTGCTTGTACTGTTTAAGGAAATCCTGGATGTAGAAAGATGTGTCAAAGGGTTTTCTTTGTGCATAAGGTTGAGTGGGACAAACTGTCCACTTGAGTATTCATAGAAAGAGCAGAGCCCCAGAAAACACTGAATGCTTCATGTTTGTGGCTATTTTTGGGGGTGATGTGTCCCATTTCACCTGCCCAAAAAGATGTGGGGTCATAGTTTTCACCACAGGTAAGAAGGTCACTTTTTGAAGCATTCACCTTGAGGTTATTCCATGGCATCCATTGCTCTCTGGTTATGCGCAGGTGTTAAGTTTTGATGTTCCTAGGTCCGTAGGGTTTTAGAGTTTGGGAATTGTGTGTCATCGGCATAGTTGTAGCAGGTGAGTGTGAAACTCTTGATGATATTTAGTAGTGGTTTCACGAGTATGTCAAAGTGTAGAGGTGAGATGATGGATTCTTGTCGACCTCCTGTTTTTACGCAGTAAGGATTTTAGGAGAACGGCGATGTGTGAATCGTGTATGATATGTTGTTTAGGTAAGAGGAAAGCCTGCAGAGAGTGATGCCATCTACACCAACTTCTGTCAGTCTAAAGTAGTGTGTGATGGTATCTAAAGTAGTGTGTGATGGTATCTAAAGTAGTGTGTGATGGTATCTAAAGTAGTGTGTGATGGTATCTAAAGTAGTGTGTGATGGTATCTAAAGTAGTGTGTGATGGTATCTAAAGTAGTGTGTGATGGTATCTAAAGTAGTGTGCGATGGTGAACTGTGTCAAAACCATCTGAAATACCAAGGAGTAGTGTTGCAGCAACACCATTTTTTCCGACTGTGTTTTTGAGGTTATCCCAAATTGTAATAAGGGCAGATGTGGCCCCTCTCCCTGATGGGAATCTTAATTGCCAATCTAAGAGTAGTTTGTTTTCTTCTATATATTCTGCGATCTGGAAAAAGGATGCTCTTTCAAGAGTTTGGTAACAAAAGATGCATTGGAGATTGGTCTGTAGCTGTTGGGGTCTTGAGGGTCCAAGTTGTTCTTCTTCAATGAGCGTACACATGCCTTCTTTAATAATGCTGGGAAAGTTCCTGTTTTAAGGAGTTGTTGATATTATTTCTGACCGGAGGCATGCAGATGATGGTTGAAGGATCTTTTGTAAATATGTGGAGGGCAGGGGTCTGAAGCGAAGACTACTGTCCTGCTAGCCTTTCATAGGTCTTTAAATTCTGAGGTTGTAAATTTTTGAAAGGCTGATATGGAGGGTGAGTGGGAATTAGAAATCTGTTTCCACTTTAAACAGTTGAAAATGGAGCATGGAAAAACCATGGATTCACAACTTTAAGATTCAAGTTTCAGAGGCCAGTACGTGAAACCCCAGGCTCAGATGCTTTTTCTACGGACTTTTACAAGCGTATCCTAGATCTGTGAGGAACACTTCTGACCAGAGGGATATAGTGTACCTACCACACTCATGGTCAGTTCCATAATAAAGGCAATTTAAAAAACAAAAAAGGTTACGGTTCGGACCAAGCTCCTAGTTACCTGCTAGAGTCCTTTGTTAGCATCAAAGGGTGGTTCTTACGAGCAGAAGACAGTGTTGGGTTGAAGGAACTGGAATACTTCTAGATATACAATACAGCTTTAAACAATAAATATGGACAAACGAACAATGTTTACAACTATATTTTGTAATTGAGTAATGTGAAGTAATGACAAGGGTGCAATTTACCTCAGCTTTTGACCATCTTGCCAGATGTAAATTATGGGATACTCTGATATAAGGAGGATTTGATATTGTAGTGCAATTTACGCATGCACAGTTATTCACTGTGGCTGGTTAGGCAGCGGAAGGTGAATGCACTGTCAGCAAGAGGTGTCAGGCTGGGGTACTCCCTTCCCCTCTCCTCTTTGAATTGCACACAAAAGGCCTTGATGCAGGTCTGCAAAAGGCAGTTCAAACTTCTCCAGGAGCTGGGAAGAGGCTAATCCCCCTTCACCTTCATGTGGAGTACCCGCAGTGCTTAATCTTAAAAAAATAATAAGTGCCAGAGCTCTCGTCAGGAGGCCACTGCAGCTTGCACCATCTATTGCCCCGGCCAGCGCTGCCAATGATAGTAACAACACAACTACTAAACATACGCACTCCTACAAGTGTGGCAATTTGGACTATTCTAGGCCCCCAAAGCTCTAAGAATGGCTTGGGCAGAAGGTAATAGTTATTTTTAATGTATATTGAATTAGTGATTTACTGTTGTTGTGGTCATCTCTAAATTAGCCAGAGAGCCAGTTAGCACTGCTACACAAGCACCGGTGTTGACAATTAAGTGTCAGTGCTGAGCACCAGATACTACAGGCTCAAATTAAGCACTGAGTACCCTGTAATTTTAACTAGAATAGTGAATGGGTTCCAAGACCTAAAAATGGACATGTATCCTCCATGAACTGCATGGACTATTTAAAAACTAGCTTAGACAATCCCAGATCACTGTTATATGTCCAAGAAACCTAAAAGCCAATGTCATGAGAGTGAAATTGACCCCCTTAAAGAGGTAGTTCCTTTACTTACACAGCTGTCATTATGAGGTGGCCAGTGACTGGAGTGGGAGATACCGGTATCTCCACAGCAGTTACCAGTCATCACAAGTTACCAGATGCGGAATCAGGAAAAGCATGCAGCTCCTGGAATTACTGGGCCCATTTCCGCATATGGTTTCCCAATTCATGGCCCTTTACAGCACACATTTTCCAGCTACTTTCAGCAGATGGACACGCGTGTGCTAAAACATTTACCGGGTGTGTTCTTGGACCTGTTAATTCTCGGAATTGTGAACTTCTACTCCACACAGCTTGGCAGTGAGAGCCTTAGGCACCAGTTTCCATTAATGTCTGAAATGGTCACAACTATTAGCCGAGAGGATGATATACCTTATGCAGAGCCAGGACCAATGCATACCTTTACCGCCACATTGGGGATTAAACCTCTGGCACATAAGATAATGATGAATAATGCTAAGGTGTTATGGGGCTGTATGAAAGGACATCCCTTCAATGGGTAGAGAAGAGGTGTTTTTTTGTTTTTTTATTTGGAGTTTTATATAGCGCGAACTAGACCCGAGACATCGGGTATCAGAGCGCTTTACATGAGCACCAGTTTTGTTACAGAAGGACACATTCATTTTTGTTAGGCACGGGGAGATTAAGTGATTTGCCCAGAATCAGAGGATGTTGAGCGTTGTTGCCAAGACTCGAACCCGGTTCCCCAGTTTCGAGGTCGACCGCTCTAGCCGTAAGGCTACATCCTCTCCCCAGAGGCCATCTTGGGGTCCCACTCTCAGTGCCTTTGTGCAGTCTGCAGGAGGACCCTTCACCACATATGGAAGACACCAAGCTTGCAGCTCTGTCCCTTCAGATGGGTCTGTGCTCAAGACCACAGGTGCGTTCACCATCTTGGGACTGGCCGATGCCCTACAGGCTGAACGTCCCAGTAACACTCACCAGATTGCCCCAACCACAGCTACATCTCAAAACAAAGTAGGGTTAAGGACAGCTCTGTGCTGCAGTAGATATGCACAAAGTGAAACTCGCAGAACGCGTACCTGCCCTCAAAAACTTTATAGTTGCTGCCAGAAAATTATCTTGCATGGGTAAATAATGGATGAGAGGAGTTTTCTAACTAGATTCAGAGGTGGCGGTGTGTTGAGTGCCCCACCTGGCTGTGCTTTGTAGGAGCTGGCAGACCCTTGCCCGCCTGGTGGGTGGTCATTTCACACTAAGGGGCCGATTCCGATCTCGGCCGGTAGGGCTCCGAATCGGATTCGGCTTTACCGGATCCGATTCGGAGCCCTGTTTCCCGACCGAACCGTACGCGGGTCCGGCCGAGCGAGTACGATGCGAAATCGCCGACCGACTCGTCCGGGCATCCCGACCGCTCCGACCGACTCGCTCCCGGCTCGAACCGCTCCGACCGACTCGCTCGGACTCGACTCGCACCGCGCAATGGAGACGTTTCCCGGCCGGGTAAGTACGATGCGCGCCGCGAGCAGTCCGACCGAGCCGCGCCGTCCGGCTCGTAAGAGCTGTCGGAGCCGTACTTTGGGGGTCCGTGTCGGACCCCCCTGTACGCGTAGCCGCGCGAGTCGCACACAGTGTGCGTGTACGGCGCGAATCGCTTCGCCGCGTACCCGCTGTAGGGGGCGCACTTGTCCGACTCGCACCCATTGAGTCAATGGGAGCCCGCGTACGCGTTGTACGACCGGCTCCCATTGACTTCAATGGGAGTCCGACCGACTCGAGTCCGATAACATACGGACGCATCGTACTCGTTCGGTCGGACTGCACGGGTCCGATTCGGTCGGAAATCTCTCCGGGTCCGGCTCGGTCGGAGAAATTTCCGGCCCGAATCGGAATCGACCCCTAAGTTGCATCTTGTGTTTTTCTGCTGTTTTTTGATGTCCCTAAACAAATCCTGCATCTTCCGAGGCTGCAGATTCCACCCCTCTCTCATGGGATGAGGAATTTTTCGTGGTACCAGTTAAACAAAAAGTAAAACTGGGGCAGACGCTGAACCTAAAAGAAGAGGTCTAGCATTTTCTCCTTTAAAAAAAGTATTTGGTACCTGAATCTGACTTTAAACAAAACTCTGCATCTAGCACAACGATAAAGTACTCTTTGATTTTTACATCAATTTGATATCTTGATTGCTTCGCTATATTTGATGTTTTTATATGCATTGTGTGTAGATTATTGATTTTTTTTAATTAAATTAACTTTTACTGGCTGACTAACTGATTGCATTTTTATTCACAGCATTTCGCTCTCGCCAACTCCTGCCATTGGGAACAAATCTTCTAACGTTTCGAGCCCTACCTCCACAGACTATTTTTAACCCCAGCGTTTAATTGGAGTGTTTATTAACAACAGGAAAATCATATTAATGTTGAATAGAAATTCTGAGGGTGTGAATGGGGGCATAGAGAAGAGAATATTTCCCTGACAGAAATAGTGCAGGGTTGAAGCTGGCACCCTCCCACCTTACACCCTGTCATTATCTTGCCGCCATTCACGTGCAAATTCTGCACTTTGAGTTCAGGATTCCGATCAGTGTGCAACTAAGAGTCGGGCTCCACCTCCCATTTTCGCTCATCTCGGTATTACAACCATACATGCCAACATTTTGAAATGAGAAAAAGGGAGATTTTCAAAAATTATTTGGCAAACTTTATTTTTCCCATTGACGTACATTGAAGCAAAGGCAATTTTAGGCGGAAAACAGCTCAAATAAAGCCATTTTTAATTTAAAAAATCAGATGATCGGGTCTGTTGATATGCATGATGATGACCAGTATTACAAAGCGCGGAAGCCGGAGGAGACTCGGCCTGGCCGTTTTCTCCTGGTTAAACCTGATGCAATTCGACCAGGCAATGAGCTGTTAAAGAACACGCACTGTTTTAGCAATTTTCTCCCCGTTGAGCAGAACTTAAAGCAGATTAGGTCACAAAATGCACACTTGGTAGATTCTGAACTCTGCAAAATGCAAGTTTCTCCCCACCCTTTATATATTCACCAGAGAGGCCACATGAGTTTATTCTTTTTTTGGCAGTTTTATATGGGGAAGGTATTGGGGCCATTTACACGAGAACTAGTTACATTACACAAGAACTCATTCATTTTTTGAGCGCACAGGGAGATTAAGTGATTTGCCCAGAATCACAGGATGTTAAGCTGACGCTGAGACTCGAACTTGGATCCGCAGCTCCGAAGTCGTCAGCTCTTGGTTTTAGCCCCATCCTTCACGTGTTGGCCTGTCCTGTCATACTTGCTGCTTAATTAATTGCCGACCTTACATCAAACCACACCTACTTATGACCTTCTTTAGGGCCCGAAGAAGGGCGCCTGAATGATAAGATCTGGTGGGTGCCCTGCAACAAGCCCTGGCTCCCTGCGCCCACGCCCAGCGCGGAGCATCATGGGAGAGATGCCCTCCCTCAAGAGCAGACACACAGAGACTGAGCACAAGATGGCGGCAGGAAGCAGTGAGTCGACACTTTCCTGCCTCTCGCGCCGCCGGTGTCTCTTCCCAGACCGCCTTGCAGGCGCCCGCTCATGGCATCAGAGCAACAGTGTGAGAGACAAGGACACAAAGAAACAAACCCCAGCAGCGGCGCGAACTAGGGCTGCAGATAACGAGTCACGGCTTATTTCTCAGGATTCATTCATCCTGGTGGTACAAATTGGATAACTAAAAAAACACGCATACAGGGACGTTTCCTCTTTGTTGCCAACGGTCCCCTTGGGTTTGGGGGGGCGCAGTGGCTGTCTCGTCTTTTGTTGAAGTGACAGGCAGTTGACATGTCTCATGAGTCCAAACGTGTAGAGGGAAGTAGTGGGGGGCCCCTGGGAGAGCGAGGTTGGTTCATAAATAACACATTTCAACAAAACGCACCCCGTGATCCATTCTTTGGTGCAAGGGAGGTGGCCCATCCAAACTTAGGCACCAGACTTGGCCGTCCGGGGTTCCCCGGGCTGAAGGTCAGATCTGCCGGGGGTCAAAGCGATGCCCTGTCAATCTTGGGCCCCCTTCTCTCCCGCTCCCCCTGGCCACTAATGACACATGAATTGGAGCCTGGCACCGAGTGAGTGCCGCTATTGGGAGGGAGGTGAGGGTCTTGTTGTGTGAACTGTCGGAGAGCCGTGGAGCCTTGGCCCATTGTGGTCCGTGCGCGTCTTGACTGACAGTACAGTTGTTAAGGTGGAAGAGAGAAAAGGGACCCTGTGATGGGAAAGCCACTTTAACTCTCAATTACCCCCTCCACTCCAATCAGCTTGGTAGAGCTTTAATGAAGAGCGATTCGCCAGCCTTTTCCTCACACTCCTATCTGCGGAATAAGCCTCGCATTCAAGTTTGACAGCAGTACAATCAGTGCTCCATTCATGGCAGACCCTGTTCTAACCCAGCAGACTGAGGGCCTAATGTACGTGTCAGGAATGGCAATTAGGCGGGGAGGTAATATTAGGCGCAGACAAAAGGCCGAATCCTTCAGCATTACAGGTGTTTTTTTTCCTTTGTTTTCTTGGGTCCATTCTAGACCGAGAGGAACCGGCAGCGTATTCGTGGTGCCTTCTTCAGTCCCAAAGCCACGCGGCCTGGAGATTCAATTAATTAGAGCCACAGAAAGCGGTAAGGGCTTGCCGCATTCTTGCCGCAGACTGCGCACCACAGCCGCTGGGCGGGCGTCTTGTTAAAATGGATGACTTCTGCAGGAATAGCTGATGCAAGAAAAAAAAATAGGAGAGGAGAGTTATCGTTTCCTCATTAAAAGACGATCCCTGGGCTATTCGCACGGCACTGGCGGTTTTAGAAATGAAATTATAATGGCAGCCAACAGTGAATGAGCGGATTGGAGATAATCAGAAGGAGGCGAAACGTGTAACTGCGGCCTGTGGTGCGCCATCTCTGATACGCTGTATTGTTTCATCAGTGCGCGGAACAGGCGGTGCAGCGAGTGAGTGGAATACCAGGACAAGAGAAAGGAAAATTCTGGGGGCGAAGGCGCGTAGGAAAAGAGGTTGCGTCTGACATAAAAAAAGGTGGGGGGAGAAACGCTTTCATAAACTGGTGTAGCATGGCGGAGAACAGCAATGCAAAAGGAGGTACAGGCTAAAAGGAAAACAATGTTGAGAGATGGAAGATCTGGAAGCTGGAGGTGCTCCAGTCTCGCCTTCCCAAGACTCGGTGCTGTTCCCTCTTTTTCTGTAGGAAACCATTGCATGATAGCTAGGTTTGTGCGGTATAAATCTAAAAACAGACAAACATGCACCGTAAAAGTGGTATACTGCGCATAACAAATGAAAGCTGAGAATATTCCGAAGGGAGGTACAGCATCAATTGAAAAAAAGGTGGGTGTTAGGGGCTTGGTAAAAAAGATATAAACTGAATAACTAATATATGAGGGTCTGTGAGATTAGAGGAACGAGGTGGGTCTATAACGATAAACAATACAGGGGTGGCGTCATGTAGCTTGGTGAAGTAGGTACTGCACAAGCAACAAAGAGAGACAGACCAATGGACTTTGAGACGGAGTAGCTAGTTGCTGTCGATGTCCCTCATCCTTTTCAATAGTTAACTACACCAATTTGCCAATACCATCAGAGCTGGTGGCTTCAGCTCAAACTCCGGTGCTGATGGTGTTGTTCTGCTCATTTTAAGATTAGATAAATATATCTCTGAAATTCAAGGTGTGGTGAAAGGGTGTCTCTTAGCATTGGATGAACCGTCCATTCCCGGGACTCAGAACCTCTACTGTTGGCACATACCTTTTCCTGGTCCCCCGCTCCCCGTGAGCCTGTATGGGTGATGCACCCGAACCAGTGGAGAGGGTTGAAAGCTTTGGTTGCTGGATCTACAAGGACCTTGACCTGTCCTAACAGATTGAAGTGGTGGATCCTCTCAGATTTTCAAGTGAAGACCTTGAAGAAAATGCTGCTTTTCATCCCTGAACATCTAAGAGCGAGTGTTGTAAGGACCGTTGTCATCCCCCGCTTAGATAATGCCAGTGCATGCTATCCTGGCCTCCTGACTTCCTCTACGTGTTACAATGGGTTGACAATACAGCAGTGGGGCAAAGCAACAATTATAGAACGTTTGACAGAGTGTTGAAGGTTACGCTAGTGTCCCTTCGCAAAAGAAATCCAGTAAACGGCGCTATGCTTTGTCAAAGAGGCTTCTAGGGACTCTATTCCTTCTTTTCTGCAGAATTTGCAGCCTATATATATATACACCTCAGAGACCACGTTGATCAGGCTCTCTCTATTGGTAGTGCGTCATTTTTTAAGATCTAGGTCGGGGCAGGCACACCTTTTCCGTAATCGCGCATTCAGTCTAGAATGCCCTTCGACTTTATCTGCAAAAATTAGTGTATTTTTAGAATGGCACTTAAGACCCACTTATTTTGCTGACTTGATCCTTGGGAATTGTAGTTATCAGTTCTAGCGCAAAGATGTCCCCCTACATAATTTCACTATGAGCCTGGAAGAGGAAGAACCTGGCCAACGAGAAGACGCAACACAAGATGGGGGAAAAGTCTAGGCCTGGGCGTGAAATTCTGCTCCGCTCCCATTGTTTGCACAGTTTTTCCCACTCCATGCTCTGCATAGCGTGCGGAGACCCGAAAAACTTAATGGAGTGGAGCAGAGTTTTTTCCTCGCTCGCGTTCTCCAACGTTAAGTTGGCGAGCGCGAGCGAGGAAAATCTTACTCCAGACCACCTACCGGTGAGATTTCTCAACGCGGGGGGTCGCGGATGGTCACTACTGCCCGCGTTGAGAAACCTTCTGTTCGCATTGAGGAAGCTGCCACTCGAATAAAACATCTACACGAGTGGCAGAAAGAAGGAGCACCCTTTTGCACTGCGCGTATCACCATTCACACTGATTTTACAGCGCAGGACAAACTACCAGCACTAAAAATCAGCGCGAACAGTGCAACGTATCGCCCTACGCTGTTGTGGAACTCCGCGTAGAGTAGCAGAGTTTTTTTGGTCACTTCGTGCAGTTCCCAGGCCTAGAAAACACACAGGAAATTAGGAGAACAGTAAGTTTTGAAAAGTAGGTACACACTGAGAGAAACATTTAAAAAGCCAAGAGGCTTAGGGTAGAAGATATTGCCTGACCAACACAAATTGCTGGGCCAAGGGGCTTTAAAAAGGGGGAAAGGCCAAAGAACCCAAAAGACCAAGGCAAGGGGACCTGGATGACATATAGATCTATGGCCAGGGAAGTTTATAAAGGGGCCGAGTCCAGACAACCAAAAGGGTCCGGAGTGGAAGGGTTAAAGAAAGAGGGCGATACTCTCCATCTGAAATATGTAGAGCCGAGAGAATCTAGAAAGGAGATATATCCTGACCTTCACACAAATTAAGGGCTGAGAATTTAGAAAGAAGGTACTGCTGGCATAACCCAAGAGATTCAGGGGCATATTTACAAGCCCCTTGTGCCACTTTTGCGCCGCCGTTGCGTCACTCATGTGACGCAGCGGCGACGCAAACCATGCGCCACGTTGCGCAATATTTACAACGTGACGCATCTAGGGAGATGCGTCACGATGTAAACCCCTGCGCCACATGAAACCTGCGTCAGGTTTCATGTGGGCGTTCCAGCGCAGTGTGGGCGTTCCCTCGCAGGTACGCCACGTAAAAGTGACGCAGTGAAATCTACAAGATTTCACAGAGTCACTTTTACGCCCATGCTGCGTCAAAACCCAGAGCCCAGCCAAGGCAAACATGACCCATGGAATGAGATTCAAGGCACCTGCAGATTTCTGTCATAAACCCATACTGGCAAACATCAGCATGTGTGTCTCTGAAACTCTGCATATTTCAGAGCCTGTCTGTGCTCAATGGGATTGCAGGAACACTGTCTTCTGTGAAGTCTATCTTCTGCAAACCATTTCCAGCAACAAACAATGATAAGTGCAACAAAAAGTCTTGGACATATCCTGCAGCGAAAAACTTTACAAACTAAGAGACGTTTTTCATAGACCTCAGTGAAGGCTGCCAAGAACTTTGCAATTTTGCAACTCTTTTTTGAAAATTAGCAAGTGGTTGTAATCAGCACTTAAAATAGCGCAAGCAACTCATGGACGTCAATTCACCAAAATGCCAGGGGTAGCGGAAGTGACATCACAAACAATTTGACCTTTACTTTCACTCACACATGCATGCATACACATTCATCCACACATACTCAAACTCACTCTCACATAAACACCCTCACCCGCAAGCATGAACAAAACATACACTTAAAAGCATTTTTTACTTACTTCTGCTTCCAGGGAGGGTCAAATTCACCGAGTCCTGATTTTTAAACAGCAGGCTGCATGCTGGGAATTGTAGGCCTATATCAAGTATAATGGGAAAACGAGACCTGGATGTTAGACTCCAAAGTGCTGCAGCATAGAAAGCCTAGGGTGGATAAAAGTGACCCTCACGACATGGAGCCTATCGGTAGCTATGGTGACATGGTGTGTATATCTGTATGGATGTATGATTTATGGACGTATGTATGCATGGGTGTATGCACTGATGTATGAATGTATGTATGAGTGGATGGTTGGATGTGGTAATTGTATAGCGCAAACTTAGCCATTGAAAGCGGGGTGCGGAAATGTTATAGATAGCATCAACCAAATACGACTATCGCTCCCTATTTTCAAAATATTCTTTTGTGTCTTTCTTTTAAATTGTTTTTTTTGGTTTACCAGTTGCAGAAAACAGAAAGTAGCAGATCAAACTTTGAGAAATTGCAGCAGTGAGTATTGTTCCCACCTTCAGAACAAAGGCAAGGCAGGCCATGATTGTCTTCACTGCTCCTGCCTTTGCACGGCACCTCCATAGGTGTCTTCTAAGATACTCGTGTCTAATGTTACTTATCACCTACGTGCATCCTTCCTAGCGCTTATGCAAGCCTGTGCTAACAGTGACTGGTACCGAGTCAAATGTATAGTCCAATGAACCACCATGTCCTTCCACAACCCTCTTGAAACACATTAGTAACTGTCATCCGTACATCCTATACGTGCCCAAAGCGGACCACTCCACCCCTCAGCTACATGTATATCAATCAATCAATCAATCAATCAGTAATCTTATAAAGCACAACTACTCACCGTGAGGGTCTCAAGGCGCTGACAATACAATGTATACAATACATTTCCTTCCAGTATCAACTAATGTAACATTCACATCATCAATTTATGTAAATCATGTTGTATATTGAGGGTTCAGGGAAGCCTCTTGTCATTTCCTTCAGTCATCAGAGCCTGCTACCGCTTGCTGCAGTCCTCTTTCTCTTTCCATGTCAAGTGCCATGCTTTGAAACTTTGCTCACCTTAGTGTGTCATTCATCTGTCTGGGAAAAACCTGGGCCTTGATAGACTTCCAGTTCATCGCTCTCTGTCTTTTTGCAAAGACTCAGGGTGAATCTACGCAAGTGCCCCTGGGCGTGCTCTTCATGGGCTGAGGCATTAAACCTAGTACCCATATTTCTGGCTTAAATGAGTGAGTTTTTCCTGTCACATCTGCCAAAAAACTAATAATTCACTCCCAGTATTCCCATTTGAATGTGTAAGCCCCAGCCATTTGAAATAACCAAATCTAGAGCTTTACGTCTCAGGCATGAGGAGACGCTGTCGCGCAAATGTGGTTTACTGTAATAGGAGCAGGACGGGTTTGTTGTAAAAAATGATATTAAATCAATTGAAATCTTGTATTTCTGGACACTTTTGACGTGTATCATCTTCTGGGCTCTTTCGCCCTGTACACTTTTAGTACCATTAGTGGTCATTGGTCAAATGCTCGTTATGCCATTGGTTGCCAAGGTCTACCAAGTCACGTTTTGATACGTCGACTATTGGCAGGTGTAATAATGTAACTATTTTTAGCTCCTCCCAAAGAGAATAAGAGCTGTAAGATGTCATGCACTGTAAGCTTTATCACCCATGGCCCACATACCCATGACCATCTCATGGCATTAGTTATTGTTGTGTCTATGACATATTGCAGAATTCTTATTTGGATAGTTCTGATGTGCATGTTTGAGGCGTGGACTTCTATCTGTGTCAGTGACTAGCTGTGACTGAGGCAGGTTGAATAAAACTGGAGTTTGCTTGGACGACGATATTACAAAATTATTTGGCGACGAGTTGCCAGTCCATTCAGCCTGCCAGGTGACATCACACTCATGGAGACTACGTGGCTGCCGCGAGGATCAAAGGCGGTTATTGATGGAAGTGTGATCGCCGCAACTCTGGGACGCTTACTTTTCTGTGTTGATGAGGTAACTTAATTTTTTCCGGAATCGCTTGTATTGGATAACTAGAGTGGCCGTACTCTGTCGTGTGCACGAGCTATTATGACAGCACTGCAGGATTTAACAGGCCCTTGTTCAAAGGCCTGTACTCTGCTCAGTTGCTTAGTGTGCAAGGTTTCATACAGCACATGTGCAGAAGAATTAATCGCTAAGACTTGTGCCATGCCTGCGAGCTGTGTGTGCAAGACCCCAAACGGCATTCTCTCGCAGCACAGATGCTGGGGAATTTGTTCCTAAGCCAGCGCTGCTCCCGGCCGGGCATTGGGGGTGCTGTTTTTCAACTATACATGCTAGGAACTTGGGGGCAGATTTACAAGCCCCTTGCGTCATTTTTGCGCCACTGTTGCGTCACTTTTTGTGATGCAACGGCGGCGTAAAAATGCGGCCCATTTACAACGTGACGCATCTAGGGAGATGCGCCACGTTGTAAAGACCTGCGTCACATTATACCTGCGTCAGGTATAATGTATGCAGGGTGGGCGTTCCCACGCAGGAAAGCCTCGTAAAAGTGGCGCAGTGAAATCTACAAGATTTCACTGCGCCACTTCTAGGACGCCACTGTGTCAAAACCTTACGCCTGCTTGGAGCAGGCGTAAGGAGTGACGCAGCACAATGATGATAGGCCTCAACATGCATTGCTGGAGTTACATCGTGCTTGCGACACGACTGCAGCAATGCGTCACTTTTGGGTCAACAGATGCGTCAGAATTTCTGACGCATCTGTCAATTCTTGCGCCATGGTGCGCCGTATTGTATATACAGCGCCCCCATGGTGGCGCAAGGGTTTCTCGGTGGCACAGGGATAGTGACGCATCTTTACAGATGCGTCACTTTCTTGTAAATCTGCCCCTTGGTTTCAAGACCAGCACCTCTCTCCTGTTGTGGGTGTTGGTGAGCGTCATTTCCTTACAATACTCCGGCATACGGGCACGCCCTGGCTGGTCAGCTACTTTGAAAGGAAGCCCTTCTAGTACTCTATCTGGATGAGGAAACAAAGACAGGACTATCGATTTATGTTGAAAACAAAGGAAGGACCCTGGTAGAACTTGTTTTTCCACATGCAGAAATGAAGAGAGGACTTTTGGAGCACATCTACAGTTTTTTCTTGATTGCAATCAGTCTTGAGAACAGCGCTGTCATCACGCTTTACTTATACAGCACAGGCTTACAGTTGGGTTTCACGTAGTCAAGTTTTTGTAGTCTTTAGTATTACTGTGGAGCAAGTTGCAATTACTACCCCACCACTTTTTTTTCCTCATCATGGGTCTCTGTCAATTCAATGGGTAGCTAGATTGACATTTGTGATTATTACTTGTTGGATCCAGATGGTCAAACCTTAGTCCTGAGTGGAAAATAGCCATCTTGTTAAGTTCTTTAGGGTGTGAGGGCCAACATGTATTTAAGTTTCTTCCTGAAGTATTGGATCACAATGGACTCTGTATTCCTGGTGTGTACAAAGAAGCAAAAATGAGACTGGAGAGTAGATTTGCCAAAGAAGTAAATGTGGTAATGGCTAGGTATACATTTTATATGCAACTGCACCATTTAGGAGAATCAATTGATGGATTTGTGTATAGATGAAACATCAATTTGGTAGTATGAGAGAAGAGTTGATACATGATCAATTATTCGTTCAATGTAGGAGTAGGAAAATTCAGGAATGATAATGGGCTGCAAAAAAGAAAAAACACTAGATATTGCCAAAGTGGTGGAAGAATCAGAATTTTGTATGAAGGAGATGAGTAAGAGAGGCGGTCCTGTATTGGGAGACAAGGAAGAGATTGTGGCTGTTGGAGATGTGGAGAAGACAAGCAATAGTATGGGTGATGTGTCCAAAAGTTCTGTTAAGTCTCAAAGATTTATGGGTAATAAGCATGGTTCTAAAGTTTGCCATAGGTGTGGAAGTACTTTTCAGTGTGGTGATTCAAAATCTTGCTACGCCATTGCTGAAGAATGCAGGAAGTGCGGACGCAAAGGTCATTTTGCATGCATGTGTAAAGATTTTCTCAAATCTAGGGTGGCTGTCATGGAGGAGGCTTTTGGGGAAACAACGAGTGATCGAGTGTTGAATGTACGTGAGAATGAAGGGTGTGAGAGGAGTTAAAACAGGCCCACAGCTTTGTTCAATGTGTTGGGAAGAGATATTGAGTTGATGGTTAACACGGGGTCTAGGTAAACCATCATTCACTAGGGTAAGTTTCTGAGAGAATGGTGTAATGTTAAACTCCTTCCCAAGGACATATACCCTGGAGGCTACCAGGGGAGGAGATTGATATTGTGGGATATTTCAATGCCACCATTAAGGTCCTGATTATGACTTTGGTGATCTTGGAGCAGGCTGCCACACCAGCGCCCCGCTGCAAGACCACCAAAGCCGCCCTCACACCATCTGCCGGATTACGAGTTAAAATCTGGCGGGCGGTTTAGCGGCGGCGGTCTCTCTGTGGTGCCTTTCAATGGGTCATAGCAGAGCCTTAGAAAGGTAGCACTGCAGAACCGCCACAGCGCGTTTCCTCACTGCCACACTTTTCATGGTAGGCTCACTGCCATGAAAACTGTGGCGGTGAAGAAACTCTTAATATGCTTGGCAGTGCCACAGCGGCACCGCCAGCATATTGCGGACCTCAAACCGCTGCAAGACTGCCAGAGATCCCTGGCAGTAGCAGTGGTCCTTTGGAGGTCCAACCGTCAAAGTCATAATACTGTGGTCAGACCACCAGTGCGGCAGTTGCCGCACCGCCACCATGGGTTTGGTGGTCCACCGGACTGCCAAACTCATGATCAGGCCCTAAGTTCTTACCTAGAGAAACTGAAGGAAAAATGAACGTCGCAGAGAGTGGACCACCTATTCTTGGATGGATGCATCAGTACAATGTGAATATTATAGTAAATACAAGGTCTCCTGAACAGGTGATGATTGTGGAAGAGATAAATGTTGATGATATCTCAGAGAGTGTGAAGGGAGTGTTTCGAGAGGAGTTGGGAGAATTAAAGGGCTATGTACATGAGATCATTGTCAAACTAGGGGCGGTAACAGTGAAACACAAATTAGGAATGGTCCCTTTGGTAGTCAGGGTTGAGGTTAAAAGAATGTTGGATGAAATGATGAAGGAGGAAGTTATAGGACCTGTGGAAGCTTCGAATTGGATATCACCTGTAGTCGTAACACAAAAGACCGATGACCGATTGAGGTTCTGTGTTGACTTGCGTAGCGTGAATCAGAATATTGTCACTGACATTTTTCCCTTACCCAACATCAATGAAATTTTATTTTTGTTCAATGGGGGTAAGTTCTTCTCGAAATTAGATCTGAAGAGTGCTTATCATCAACTTCGGTTACACAAACATTCCAAGAACTTTATATCATTTGTTACCATGGAGGACACATTTCAAATGAGCGCCAAGACACCTCCGGGTATACGCTGCGCTTTACAAATAGCATAACATAACATAACATTTCATTTTACTAGAATGGCAATTGGATTATCTTCGGCAGCTAGTGTATTTCAATGGATGATGTTTCAGGTGTTTAAAGGCTTGTCAAATGTTATTTATTTTCAAGATTATATTTTTGTCTATAGAACAATGATAGAGCAGCATAATCAAGTGTTGAAACACGTTCTGGACAGATTGATGAAGGCAGGTCTTACCTGCAAAAAGAAAAAATGTTTTTTTAACAAAAGAGATTGAATATTTGTGTCACACAATCACAGGTGATGGGATGAAACCAATAATAGATCTTTTAAATGCCATTAAGTCGTCCCCTCACCTCAAGACAAGGACCAATTAAGGTTGTTTATGGGATCAATGGAATATTATTCTAAGTTTGTAGAGAACATTTCCATTAAGACAGGGGAGTTAAAAATGTTGCTAAGGAAGTGATGTGCATTCAGGTGGGGTGAAGAGCAACAAATGTGCTTTGATTCAACCAAACAAAACTGTGTTCAGTAGAAATTTTTGTTCCATTTGATGTTAAACAGTATTATGGTGCTGTTTTTTCCCAGTTGCACAATACAGTGGAGAAAACAATGGCATTTGCTTCATGTTCATTGACAGAGACTGAACGGAACTATTTGGTGATTAAGCATGAAGCATTGGCAGCTGTCTGAAGTGCTGAATAATTTAGAACTGACTTGTGGGACGTAGGATTCAAACTACGCACCGACCACAGGCCTCTGGTGAAAGTCCTGACACCGGGGGGGGGGGGTAGGAGGGTGCTGGCAAACCATCATCATGCAGCCTTATACAATCTTCATGCCAATGGTACTGCTGAAAGGGCAAACCTTATGGTGAAAGGAGCAATTTAAGTGGCAGTTCAGAATGGTTCTAATGTGCGCATTGCTGTTTATGAGTTAATATGGGCATATCACACTATGGTAAATAAGAAGTTGCTACTTTCGCCATTTGAGGTTATGAGTGGTCGGAAACCTAGGACCAAATTCAAGGCTGGACTAGCCATACTGGGCGTTTTCCCAGGAAGCTGGAAGGGGGGGTGGTGATTTTGTTACTGGGGGCCTTTTTTTGTAGCAGTGCAGCAGTTTTGAAAGCACCAGCTGCAGAGTTCCTTGTATATCCAGTAGTTTTCAGACAACAGTAAAAGTGTCAAGATAACTCTGGTGATTAATGTACCTGTTAGAGAGAGATCAGAGTTTTGCCTAGTGGCAGTTTTCACTCATCTAAGGTAGAGTCGAGGGTTACAATGCCTGCTGCAAACGGCGTGTACCATGTGAATCACAGAACAGTATTTTATGTGCATAGCTTAGTGGGTTTCTGCTTTTGTCACAGAGTCCCTTTTGTTACTGTGCAGGTCATAAGTTACAATCATAATCTAGCACAGTGAGCTATGAAGTGTTTAGAAAGTTATGTTTTTTATGAGTCGTTCATTATCCTAATGTTGATAAAAAGGGTTTGTTAAGTAGAAATAAATTCTTATTAGTAAAGTCAACCCTAACCACTGTCTTACGTTCTGAATCCTGAGTTTGTGCTTCTCCAGACCAAGCACTCTTAAAAAATGTGTACCAGTATGGATGACATGAATCCTACACCTTAGTCCCCTTTGTCTAATGTAGCATTGTCTATACACTGATTTACACACGCATGATTCATTGTCCCTGTATTTGCGTTTGATGTAATGTGCCCCGACACCCTACACTGGTATGAGAGGAACTATAAAACAAATGAAATACATGTGAGAGCGGGGCTATGGAGTGATGCGGGGCACTGTTGAAAGGTGATAGTGAGGGATTCACTGAAGGCCCCAACAAAGATTGTTGAATCCTGGTGCACAGTGAGGTGATTGTTTACTATGCTTTGTAGGCGAATACAATTGAATATATAATGAAATATGTTTTGTGGAATGAACCATTTTTGCCCAAATTTTCTTGGGGGAGAACCCCCCTAAACACTCCTTGTAGTGGTCAGGCTTGCTCGCTGCACTAACTATGCACAATACAGGGGCTGGTCTGACAACATTTGCTGAGGCTTCTTTGAGTTCCCAGTCCAGCCCTGACCAAATTGGTACCAAGTTGGTTGGAGGAAGGTGAGGTAGAACATGCATATCTCAGTTGGCATGTTTGTTCACCATGTACTACCGAAGTAGGAGATTGGATAAAGGTTAAGGATGGACGCATAAGAGAAGGTCGCTCGAAGTTCTGGGGGCCTTTTAAGGTCAAGAAGATTGGCATGGAGTGTTAGAGAATGAAGACAAATGGAACAAACGTAGAGTAGTTCTTTATCAAAAAGGAGGTGAGTGTGAAATTAATGGGGAAGAAAGTGGTTGCAGTGGTTTTATGTTAATGGAAGATGGGGAGCTGAGTGGGGGTTTCAGATTTGGTTCTTGGAATGGAAGGGAAGTAGAATGTAGGGTATCTGGAGGTGGTGATTGTGGTAGAGGTGTAAGAAGTAGGTATGTAGATGGAGGTGAGTAAATGAGAGTGGGTCATGCAAGGAGAGAACAGAGACCACCCATATATCTGGAGAATAATGTGCGAGCGAAACTTGCACAACTCGTTCTTAGCTTCTCATTTGCCCTGATTCAATTGCTTGTGCTTCTGTGTTCTATTTTTGAATTGCAATATCGTTTTTTATCTTATTATTGCTTTGTTCTTGTGTTTCCTTAATATGTGTTTTATTTTAATGTGAACGGGGGAGGATAGGTTGTGTTTATGACATATTGAAGAGTTCCTATGTGGATTGTTCTGATGTGCATGTATGAGGCGTGGACTTATATCTGTGTCAGTTATGAGTTGTGACTGGCACAGTGAAGTCACGCTGAGGCAGGCTGAATAAAGCTCTTCTTGATTTCAACTGGAGTTTGCTTGGATAACAATATTGCTACAGTTATCTTCCCATATAAGAGAAATCGGCCTGCCGGCATGCTGCTGCCATGTAGAATATCACTGAGTGGTTTGATGGAACCATTGACAAACTGTCCCCCGACCATCCCGACCCACCTAGCCCCTGGCCCTGCCTAGTGCGTCACCTGTCGAGATTCAGATGATCCCACGATTCCAGGACCTCTGCTTTATTATTTTGTGTGCATTTTCCTTACAGTTTACACAAAAAACGCACTGGCCGCTCTCACCTAAAAAATTGACCAAGCGCCTCCCAGAATTTGGCGAGTAAGTTTGCTTCTGACATTTCTCGATACTTGTGGAATCTACGAAATCCTAATGAGCAAAGGCCTTTAAACATGGGTGAGACCCCATTACCAATGAATCATTTTTAAAGGTGTCTTTCAAGAGGGTCAGATCTCCAGACCCCAGGGATAGGTTACTGGGAGTCCTAGTGCAATAACAAGCTGGGACAAATGGAATTCATCATCTCGCCCTCGGTGAAAAAGCTCTTTACAACTATCTCAGTCTCCATCTTAGTCGTTGTTATAGAGATGTCCCATTAGCAATGCGCCCTCCCTGCCTTTCAATCTAAACCGTCTACGAAGGATCCCAGTGTAGAGCTCAGGGCTAAAAACAATGTGGTCAGGGAAGAAAGGTTCACCATTGAACTTCGTTAGCGAGTAATTCAGTACCAATGGACGAAGAGCATCCTCATCGTCTTGAGAAAAGGATGCAATTGTTTGCAACATTTTTGGGCAGCCAGAGAAGGTGTGAAAGAGGAGCGTCTGAACATTCTTCTTCTTCTATAAGAAACCATGGGCCAGATGTACGACCGTTTTTCAATGCGCAAACGGGTTTGCGAACCCGTTTGCGCATGCAAAAACAGCATGGGCCATGTACAAAGCCTATTTAGCGAGTCGCAATTTATTTGCGACTCGCTAAATAGGTTTTGCGACTTGCGATTAAAAAGGGACGTTCCCTTCCTAATAGCGAGCGCAAGCCCAAATATTAATGTTTTGTGACCGCAATTGCGGTCGCAAAACCCTCGCAAATTACCACCCTCTTCAAGGGGGTGGTAATGCACTCGCAAAAGGGAAGGGGTCCCCAGGGGACCCCTTCCCCTTTGCAAATGCAGGGGAAAATATTTTTTAACGCCAGGCAGTGGTCCCAGGGACCACTACCTCCCCTTAAAAAACAAGCATTGGCATAGCCAATAGGTCTCGCATTTGGGGCCTTATAAGTGTTTAGGCAGAGCTATTGACTTTGCCAATGTGTTTAAGCTGTGCTGTAGAGAAGTGTGGCTGCTGTGCAGCATGCTGAAAAGTTGTAATAAAAAAGTGCCAGAAGCATTTTTGTTACCTTATATATGACCAAGAAGGCATTAAGTCGAACAGAACGACCATATTAAAAAAAGTATGTACAATAAAAAA
The DNA here is from genome assembly GCA_963921515.1 of Calotriton arnoldi. Lineage (NCBI taxonomy): Eukaryota > Metazoa > Chordata > Amphibia > Caudata > Salamandridae > Calotriton > Calotriton arnoldi. Next base: position 21,970 of record CAWUFW010005054.1, on the reverse strand, counting down.
TTTCCTCATTTTTCTTTTGTTCTTGCAATGCTTGTTAAAGTTTTTTTTTGAGGGGGCATAAACAATTGGAGGTTGAAGGTTGTGAACTAGTACCTGTATTATAACACTAGCAGCGGCCAGACGCTAGGGGAGAATCAAAAGATGGCAGATTCCGAGAGCCGGCTGAGGTGGTGTTGAGTGATGTTGAGGTGGTAGTGGTGGTGTTGGTGGTGACTGGTGCTGAGACGATGCTGAGGTGATGCTGAATGATACTTAGGTCTTGCTGAGTGATGATGATGTGGTGGTGTACTATTGCAAAGGCGATGCTGAGTGATACTGATGTGGTGTTGAGTGATGTTGTGGTGGTGCTGAGTGATGCTGTGGTGGTGCTGAGTGATATTGTTGTGGCCCTGAGTGATGCTGTGGTGGTGCTGAGTGATGCTCTGGTGGTGCTGAGTGATGCTGTGTTGGTGTTGAGTGATGCTGTGTTGGCCGTGAGTGATGCTGTGGTGTTGCTGAGTGATGCTGTGGTGGCGCTGAGTGATGCTGTGGTGGCCCTGAGTGATGCTGTGGTGGTGCTGAGTGATGCTCTGGTGGTGCTGAGTGATGCTGTGTTGGTGTTGAGTGATGCTGTGTTGGCCGTGAGTGATACTGTGGTGTTGCTGAGTGATGCTGTGGTGGCGCTGAGTGATGCTGTGGTGGCCCTGAGTGATGCTGTGGTGGCCCTGAGTGATGCTGTGGTGGCCCTGAGTGATGCTGTGCTGGCCCTGAGTGATGCTGTGCTGGCCCTGAGTGATGCTGTGCTGGTGTTGAGTGATGCTGTGGTGGTGCTGAGTGATGCTGTGGTGGTGCTGAGTGATGCTGTGGTGGTGCTTAGTGATGCTGTGGTGGTCCTTGTGCTGGCCCTGAGTGATGCTGTGCTGGTCCTGAGTGATGCTGTGGTGGTGCTGAGTGATGCTGTGGTGGTGCTGAGTGATGCTGTGGTGGTGCTGAGTGATGCTGTGGTGGCGCTGAGTGATGCTGTGGTGGCGCTGAGTGATGCTGTGGTGGTGCTGAGTGATGCTGTGGTGGCGCTGAGTGATGCTGTGGTGGCACTGAGTGATGCTGTGGTGGCCTTGAGTGATGCTGTGGTGGTGCTGAGTGATGCTGTGGTGGCGCTGAGTGATGCTGTGGTGGCGCTGAGTGATGCTGTGGTGGCGCTGAGTGATGCTGTGGTGGCCCTGAGTGATGCTGTGCTGGCCCTGAGTGATGCTGTGCTGGCCCTGAGTGATGCTGTGCTGGCCCTGAGTGATGCTGTGCTGGCCCTGAGTGATGCTGTGCTGGCCCTGAGTGATGCTGTGGTGGCCCTGAGTGATGCTGTGGTGGTGCTGAGTGATGCTGTTGTGGTGCTGAGTGATGCTGTGGTGGTGCTGAGTGATGCTGTGGTGGTGCTGAGTGATGCTGTGGTGGTGCTGAGTGATGCTGTGGTGGTGCTGACTGATGCTGTGGTTGTGCTGAGTGATGCTGTGGTTTTGCTGAGTGATGCTGTGGTGGTGCTGAGTGATGCTGTGGTGGTGCTGAGTGATGCTGTTGTGGTGCTGACTGATGCTGTGGTGACGCTGAGTGATATTGTTGTGGCCCTGAGTGATGCTGTGGTGGTGCTGAGTGATGCTGTGGTGGCGCTGAGTGATGCTGTGGTGGCGCTGAGTGATGCTGCTGTTGCGCTGAGTGATGCTGTGGTGGTGCTGAGTGATGCTGTGGTGATGCTGTGGTGGTGCTGAGTGATGCTGCCGTGACACAGTGTCTTTGCTAGTAACAGAGGGTAGAAGAGGGGTAGAGGGGTAGAAGAGGGGTAGAAAAGGGGTTGTGGGGTAGAAGAGGGGTAGAGGGGTAGAAGGGGGATAGAGGGGGTAGAGGGGTAGAAGAGGGGTAGAGGGGTAGAAGGAGGTAGAAGGGGTTAGAAGGAGGTAGAAGGGGGTAGAAGAGGGATAGAGGGGTAGTAGAGGGGTAGAGGGGTAGAAGAGGGGTAGAGGGGTAGAAGAGGGGTAGAAGAGGGGTAGAAGGGGGGTAGAAGGGGGTATAGGGGTAGAAGGGTAGTAGAGGGGTAGTAGAGGGGTAGAAGAGGGGTAGAAGAGGGGTAGAGGGGTAGAAGAGTAGAGGGGTAGAGGGGTAGTAGAGGGGTAGTAGAGGGGTAGTAGAGGGGAAGAGGGGTAGAAGGGTAGAAGGGGGGTAGAAGGGTAGAAGAGGGATAGAGGGGTAGAAGAGGGGTAGAGGGGTAGAGGGGTAGAAGAGGGCTAGAAGGAGGTAGAAGAGGGGTAGAAGGGTAGTAGAGGGGTAGAAGAGGGGTAGAAGAGGGGTAGAGGGGTAGAAAAGGGGTAGAGGGATAGAAGAGTAGAGGGGTAGTAGAGGTGTAGAGGGGTAGAAGAGGGGTAGAGGGGTAGAAGGGGCTAGAAGAGGGGTAGAGGGGTAGAAGGGTAGTAGAGGGGTAGAAGAGGGGTAGAAGAGGGGAGTGAGAGAGTGTCTGTGAGTCTGTGAGAGAGTGTCTGAGAGTGTCTGAGAGTGTCTGTGAGAGTCTGTGAGAGAGTGTCTGTGAGAATCTGTGAGAGAGTGTCTGTGAGAGAGTGCCTGTGAGTGTCTGTGAGAGAGTGTCTGTGAGAGTCTGTGAGAGAGTGTCTGTGAGAGTCTGTGAGAGAGTGTCTGTGAGAGTCTGTGAGAGAGTGTCTGTGAGAGTGTCTGTGAGAGAGTGTCTGTGAGAGAGTGTCTGTGAGAGAGTGTCTGTGAGAGAGTCTGTGAGAGTGTCTGTGAGAGAGTGTCTGTGAGAGAGTGTCTGTGAGAGAGTGTCTGTGAGAGAGTGTCTGTGAGAGAGTCTGTGAGAGAGTCTGTGAGAGAGTGTCTGAGTGTCTGTGAGAGTCTGTGAGAGAGTGTCTGAGAGTGTCTGAGAGTCTGTGAGAGAGTGTCTGTGAGAGTGTCTGTGAGAGTGTCTGTGAGAGAGAGTCTGTGAGAGTGTCTGTGAGAGAGTGTCTTGTCTGTGAGAGAGTGTCTGTGAGAGTGTGTCTGTGAGAGAGTGTCTGTGAGAGAGTGCCTGTGAGAGTCTGTGAGAGTGTCTGTGAGAGAGTGTCTGTGAGAGTCTGTGAGAGAGTGTCTGTGAGAGTCTGTGAGAGAGTGTCTGTGAGAGTCTGTGAGAGAGTGTGTAAGAGAGTGTCTGTGAGAGAGTGTCTGTGAGAGAGTGTCTGTGAGAGAGTGTCTGTGAGAGAGTCTGTGAGAGAGTCTGTGAGAGAGTCTGTGAGAGAGTGTCTGTGAGAGAGTGTCTGTGAGAGAGTGTCTGTGTGAGAGTGTCTGTGTGAGAGTGTCTGTGAGAGTGTCTGTGAGAGAGTGTCTGTGAGAGAGTCTGTGAGAGAGTCTGTGAGAGAGTGTCTGTGAGAGAGTCTGTGTGAGAGTGTCTGTGTGAGAGTGTCAGAGAGAGTGTCTGTGAGAGAGTGTGTGAGAGAGTGTGAGAGAGTCTGTGAGAGAGTGTCTGTGAGAGAGTGTGAGAGAGTGTCTGTGGGAGTCTGTGAGAGAGTGTCTGTGAGAGTCTGTGAGAGTCTGTGAGAGAGTGTCTGTGATAGAGTGTCTGTGAGAGTCTGTGAGAGAGTGTCTGTGAGAGTCTGTGAGTCTGTGAGAGTCTGAGAGAGTGTCTGTGAGTCTGCAAGAGAGTGTCTGTGAGAGTCTGTGAGAGAGTGTCTGAGTCTGTGAGAGTGTCTGTGAGAGAGTGTCTGTGAGAGTGTCTGTGAGAGAGTGTCTGTGAGAGTCTGTGAGAGAGTGTCTGTGAGAGAGTGTCTGTGTGAGAGTGTCTGTGTGAGAGTGTCTGTGAGAGTGTCTGTGAGAGAGTGTCTGTGAGAGAGTCTGTGAGAGTCTGTGAGAGAGTGTCTGTGATAGAGTGTCTGTGAGAGTCTGTGAGAGAGTGTCTGTGAGAGTCTGTGAGAGTCTGTGAGAGAGTGTCTGTGAGTCTGTGAGAGTCTGTGAGAGAGTGTCTGTGAGAAAGTGTCTGTGAGAGTGTCTGTGAGAGAGTGTCTGTGAGAGAGTGTCTGTGAGAGAGTGTCTGTGAGTGTCTGTGAGAGTGTCTGTGAGAGTGTCTGCGAGAGAGTGTCTGCGAGAGAGTGTCTGCGAGAGAGTGTCTGTGAGAGAGTGTCTGTGAGTGTCTGTGAGAGAGTGTCTGTGAGTGTCTGTGAGAGAGTGTCTGTGAGTGTCTGTGAGAGAGTGTCTGTGAGTGTCTGTGAGAGTGTCTGTGAGTGAGTGTCTGAGAGTGTCTGTGAGAGAGTGTGAGTGAGTGTCTGTGAGTGAGTGTCTGTGAGTGTCTGTGAGTGAGTGTCTGCGAGAGAGTGTCTGTGAGGGAGTGTCTGTGAGAGAGTGTCTGTGAGAGAGTGTCTGTGAGAGTCTGTGAGAGAGTCTGTGAGAGAGAGTCTGTGAGAGAGTGTCTGAGAGTGTCTGTGAGAGAGTGTCTGTGAGAGAGGGTCTGTGAGAGAGGGTCTGTGAGAGAGAGTCTGTGAGAGAGTGTCTGTGAGAGAGTGTCTGTGAGAGTGTCTGTGAGAGAGAGTCTGTGAGAGAGAGTCTGTGAGAGAGTCTGTGAGAGAGTCTGTGAGAGAGTGTCTGTGTGAGAGTGTCTGTGTCTGTGAGAGAGTGTCTGTGAGAGAGTGTCTGTGAGAGAGTGTCTGTGAGAGTGTCTGAGAGTGTCTGTGAGTGTCTGTGAGAGAGTGTCTGTGAGAGTGTCTGAGAGAGTGTCTGTGAGAGAGTGTCTGTGAGAGAGTGTCTGTGAGAGAGTGTTTGTGAGAGAGTGTCTGTGAGAGAGAGTCTGTGAGAGTGTCTGAGAGTGTCTGAGAGTCTGTGAGAGAGTGTCTGTGAGAGTGTCTGTGAGAGAGAGTCTGTGAGAGTGTCTGTGAGAGTGTCTGTGAGAGTGTCTGTGAGAGTGTCTGTGAGAGTGTGTCTGTGAGAGTGTGTCTGTGAGAGTGTGTCTGTGAGAGAGTGTCTGTGAGAGAGTGTCTGTGAGAGTCTGTGAGAGAGTGTCTGAGAGTGTCTGAGAGTCTGTGAGAGAGTGTCTGTGAGAGAGTGTCTGTGAGAGAGAGTGTGAGAGTGTCTGTGAGAGTGTCTGTGAGAGTGTCTGTGAGAGAGTGTCTGTGAGAGAGTGTCTGTGAGAGTGTGTCTGTGAGAGAGTGTCTGTGAGAGTCTGTGAGAGTGTGTGAGAGTCTGTGAGAGAGTGTCTGTGAGAGAGTGTCTGTGAGAGTCTGTGAGAGAGTGTCTGTGAGAGTCTGTGAGAGAGTGTCTGTGAGAGTCTTTGAGAGAGTGTGTGAGAGAGTGTCTGTGAGAGAGTCTGTGAGAGAGTGTCTGTGAGAGAGTGTCTGTGAGTGTGTCTGTGAGAGTGTCTGTGAGAGTGTCTGTGAGAGAGTGTCTGTGAGAGAGTGTCTGTGAGAGTGTCTGTGAGAGAGTGTCTGTGAGAGAGAGTCTGTGAGAGAGAGTCTGTGAGAGAGTGTCTGTGAGAGTGTCTGTGAGTGTCTGTGAGAGAGTGTCTGTGATGAGTGTCTGTGAGAGAGTGTCTGTGAGAGAGTGTCTGTGAGAGAGTCTGTGAGAGAGTCTGTGAGAGAGTGTCTGAGTGTCTGTGAGAGTCTGTGAGAGAGTGTCTGAGAGTCTGTGAGAGAGTGTCTGTGAGAGAGTGTCTGTGAGAGTGTCTGTGAGAGTGTCTGTGAGAGAGAGTCTGTGAGAGTGTCTGAGAGTCTGTGAGAGAGTGTCTGTGAGAGTCTGTGAGAGAGTGTCTGTGAGAGTCTATGAGAGTCTGTGAGAGAGTGTGTGAGAGAGTGTCTGTGAGAGAGTGTCTGTGAGAGAGTGTCTGTGAGAGAGTGTCTGTGAGAGAGTGTCTGTGAGAGAGTCTGTGAGAGAGTGTCTGTGAGAGAGTGTCTGTGAGAGAGTGTCTGTGTGAGAGTGTCTGTGAGAGAGTGTCTGTGAGAGAGTCTGTGAGAGTGTCTGGGAGAGAGTGTCTGTGAGAGAGTCTGTGTGAGAGTGTCAGAGAGAGTGTCTGTGAGAGAGTGTGTGAGAGAGTCTGTGAGAGAGTGTCTGTATGAGAGTGTCTGTGTGAGAGTGTCTGTGTCTGTGAGAGAGTGTCTGTGAGAGAGTGTCTGAGAGAGTCTGTGAGAGTGTCTGTGAGAGAGTGTCTGTGAGAGAGTGTCTGAGAGAGTGTCTGTGAGAGAGTCTGTGAGAGAGTGTGAGAGAGTCTGTGAGAGAGTGTCTGAGTCTGTGAGAGTGTCTGTGAGAGAGTGTCTGTGAGAGTGTCTGTGAGAGAGTGTCTGTGAGAGAGTGTCTGTGAGAGTCTGTGAGAGAGTGTCTGTGAGAGTCTATGAGAGACTGTCTGTGAGAGTCTGTGAGAGAGTGTCTGTGATAGAGTGTCTGTGAGAGTCTGTGAGAGAGTGTCTGTGAGTCAGAGAGTGTGTGAGAGTCTGTGAGAGAGTGTCTGTGAGAGTGTCTGTGAGAGTGTCTGTGAGAGAGTGTCTGTGAGAGTGTCTGTGAGAGAGTGTCTGTGAGAGTGTCTGTGAGAGTGTCTGTGAGAGTGTCTGCGAGAGTGTCTGCGAGAGAGTGTCTGCGAGAGAGTGTCTGCGAGAGAGTGTCTGTGAGTGTCTGTGAGAGTGTCTGTGAGTGAGTGTCTGAGAGAGTGTCTGTGAGAGAGTGTGAGTGAGTGTCTGTGAGTGAGTGTCTGTGAGTGAGTGTCTGCGAGAGAGTGTCTGCGAGAGAGTGTCTGTGAGAGAGTGTCTGTGAGAGAGTGTCTGTGAGAGAGTGTCTGTGAGAGAGTCTGTGAGAGAGTCTGTGAGAGAGAGTCTGTGAGAGAGTGTCTGTGAGAGTGTCTGTGAGAGAGGGTCTGTGAGAGAGTGTCTGTGAGAGAGTGTCTGTGAGAGTGTCTGTGAGAGTCTGTGAGAGTCTGTGAGAGTGTCTGTGAGAGTGTCTGTGAGAGTCTGTGAGAGAGTGTCTGTGAGAGTGTCTGTGAGAGAGTATGTGAGAGAGTCTGTGAGAGAGTCTGTGAGAGAGAGTCTGTGAGAGAGAGTCTGTGAGAGAGTGTCTGTGAGAGTGTCTGTGAGAGAGTGTCTGTGAGAGTGTCTGTGAGAGAGTCTGTGAGAGAGTCTGTGAGAGTCTGTGAGAGAGAGTCTGTGAGAGAGTGTCTGTGAGAGTGTCTGTGAGAGAGTGTCTATGAGAGAGTGTCTGTGAGAGAGTGTCTGTGAGAGTCTGTGAGAGTCTGTGAGAGAGTCTGTGAGAGAGTGTCTGTGAGAGTGTCTGTGAGAGAGTGTCTGTGAGAGAGGGTCTGTGAGAGTGTCTGTGAGAGAGTGTCTGTGAGAGTCTGTGAGAGAGTGTCTGTGAGAGAGTGTCTGTGAGAGAGTGTCTGTGAGAGAGTATGTGAGAGAGTCTGTGAGAGAGTCTGTGAGAGAGAGTCTGTGAGAGAGTGTCTGTGAGAGTGTCTGTGAGAGAGAGTCTGTGGGAGTGTCTGTGAGAGAGTCTGTGAGAGAGTCTGTGAGAGTCTGTGAGAGTGCCTGTGAGAGAGTGTCTGTGAGAGAGTGTCTGTGAGAGAGTGTCTGTGAGTGTCTGTGAGAGTGTCTGTGAGAGAGTGTCTGTGAGAGTGTCTGTGAGAGAGTGTCTGTGAGAGTGTCTGAGAGAGTGTCTGTGAGAGAGAGTCTGTGAGAGAGAGTCTGTGAGAGAGTGTCTGTGAGAGTGTCTGTGAGTGTCTGTGAGAGAGTGTCTGTGATGAGTGTCTGTGAGAGAGTGTCTGTGAGAGAGTGTCTGTGAGAGAGTCTGTGAGAGAGTCTGTGAGAGAGTGTCTGAGTGTCTGTGAGAGTCTGTGAGAGAGTGTCTGAGAGTCTGTGAGAGAGTGTCTGTGAGAGTGTCTGTGAGAGTGTCTGTGAGAGTGTCTGTGAGAGAGTGTCTGAGAGAGTGTCTGAGAGAGTGTCTGTGAGAGAGTCTGTGAGAGAGTGTCTGAGAGTCTGTGAGAGTGTCTGTGAGAGTCTGTGAGAGAGTGTCTGTGAGAATCTGTGAGAGAGTGTCTGAGAGTCTATGAGAGTCTGTGAGAGAGTGTGTGAGAGAGTGTCTGTGAGAGTGTCTGTGAGAGAGTGTCTGTGAGAGAGTCTGTGAGAGTGTCTGTGAGAGAGTGTCTGTGAGAGAGTGTCTGTGTGAGAGTGTCTGTGAGAGAGTGTCTGTGAGAGTGTCTGGGAGAGAGTGTCTGTGAGAGAGTCTGTGTGAGAGTGTCAGAGAGAGTGTCTGTGAGAGAGTGTGTGAGAGAGTCTGTGAGAGAGTCTGTGAGAGAGTGTCTGTGTGAGAGTGTCTGTGTCTGTGAGAGAGTGTCTGTGAGAGAGTGTATGTGAGAGAGTGTTTGTGAGAGAGTGTCTGTGAGAGAGAGTCTGTGAGAGTGTCTGAGAGTGTCTGTGAGAGTGTCTGAGAGAGTGTCTGTGAGAGAGTGTCTGTGAGAGAGAGTCTGTGAGAGTGTCTGTGAGAGTGTCTGTGAGAGTGTCTGTGAGAGTGTCTGTGAGAGTGTCTGTGAGAGTGTGTCTGTGAGAGTGTGTCTGTGAGAGAGTGTCTGTGAGAGTGTCTGTGAGAGAGTGTCTGTGAGAGTCTGTGAGAGAGTGTCTGAGAGTGTCTGAGAGTCTGTGAGAGAGTGTCTGTGAGAGAGTGTCTGTGAGAGAGAGTGTGAGAGTGTCTGTGAGAGTGTCTGTGAGAGTGTCTGTGAGAGAGTGTCTGTGAGAGAGTGTCTGTGAGAGTGTGTCTGTGAGAGAGTGTCTGTGAGAGTCTGTGAGAGTGTGTGAGAGTCTGTGAGAGAGTGTCTGTGAGAGAGTGTCTGTGAGAGTCTGTGAGAGAGTGTCTGTGAGAGTCTGTGAGAGAGTGTCTGTGAGAGTCTTTGAGAGAGTGTGTGAGAGAGAGTGTCTGTGAGAGAGTCTGTGAGAGAGTGTCTGTGAGTGTGTCTGTGAGAGTGTCTGTGAGAGAGTGTCTGTGAGAGAGTGTCTGTGAGAGAGTGTCTGTGAGAGAGTCTGTGAGAGAGTGTCTGTGAGAGAGTCTGTGAGAGAGTGTGTGAGAGTCTGTGAGAGTCTGTGAGAGAGTCTGTGAGAGAGTGTCTGTGAGAGAGTGTCTGTGAGAGAGTGTCTGTGATTGAGTGTCTGTGATAGAGTGTCTGAGAGTCTGTGAGAGAGTGTCTGTGAGAGTCTGTGAGAGAGTGTCTGTGAGAGTCTGTGAGAGTCTGTGAGAGAGTGTCTGTGAGTCTGTGAGAGAGTGTCTGTGAGAGTCTGAGTCTGTGAGAGAGTGTCTGTGATAGAGTGTCTGTGAGTGTCTGTGAGAGTGTCTGTGAGAGTCTGTGAGAGAGTGTCTGTGAGAGTCTGTGAGAGAGTGTCTGTGAGTCTGAGAGAGTGTCTGTGAGAGTCTGTGAGTGTCTGTGAGAGTCTGTGAGAGAGTGTCTGTGAGAGAGTGTCTGTGAGAGAGTGTCTGTGAGTGTCTGTGAGAGTGTTTGTGTGAGAGTGTCTGTAAGAGTGTCTGCGAGAGAGTGTCTGCGAGAGAGTGTCTGCAAATAGTGTCTGTGAGTGTCAGTGAGAGAGTGTCTGTGAGTGTCTGTGAGAGTGTCTGTGAGTGAGTGTCTGTGAGAGAGTGTCTGTGAGTGAGTGTCTGTGAGTGAGCGTCTGTGAGTGAGTGTCTGAGAGAGTGTGAGAGTGTCTGTGAGAGAGTGTCTGTGAGAGTCTGTGAGAGTGTCTGTGTGAGTGTCTGAGAGAGTGTCTGAGAGAGTGTCTGTGTGAGTGTCTGAGAGAGTGTCTGTGAGAGTGTCTGTGAGAGTCTGTGAGAGAGAGTCTGTGAGAGAGGGTCTGTGAGAGAGGGTCTGTGAGAGAGGGTCTGTGAGAGTGTCTGTGAGAGAGTGTCTGTGAGAGAGTGTCTGTGAGAGAGTGTCTGTGAGAGAGTCTGTGAGAGAGTGTCTGTGAGAGAGTCTGTGAGAGAGTCTGTGAGAGAGTCTGTGAGAGAGTGTCTGTGAGAGAGTGTCTGTGAGAGAGTGTCTGTGAGAGAGTCTGTGAGTCTGTGAGAGAGTGTCGTGAGAGAGTGTCTGTGAGAGTGTCTGTGAGAGAGTGTCTATGAGAGAGTGTCTATGAGAGAGTGTCTGTGAGAGTGTCTGTGAGAGTGTCTGTGAGAGTCTGTCTGTGAGAGTGTCTGTGAGAGTGTCTGTGAGAGAGTGTCTGTAAGTGTCTGTGAGAGTGTCTGTGAGAGTGTCTGTGAGAGTGTCTGTGAGAGAGTGTCTGTGAGTGAGTGTCTGTGAGTGAGTGTCTGTGAGAGAGTGTTTGTGAGAGTGTCTGTGAGAGTGTCTGTGAGAGAGAGTCTATGAGAGAGTCTGTGAGAGAGTGTCTGTGAGAGAGTGTCTGTGAGAGAATGTCTGTGAGAGAATGTCTGTGAGAGTGTCTGTGAGAGAGTGTCTATGAGAGAGTGTCTGTGAGAGAATGTCTGTGAGAGAATGTCTGTGAGAGTGTCTGTGAGAGTGTCTGTGAGAGAGTGTCTGTGAGAGAGAGTTTCTGTGAGAGTGTCTGTGAGAGAGTCTGGGAGAGAGTGTCTGTGAGAGTGTCTGTGAGAGTGTCTGTGAGAGAGTGTCTGTGAGAGTGTCTGTGAGAGAGAGTGTGTGAGAGTGTCTGTGAGAGAGTGTCTGTGAGAGAGTGTCTGTGAGAGTGTCTGTGAGAGAGTGTCTGTGAGAGTCTGTGAGAGAGTGTCTGTGAGAGAGTATCTGTGAGAGTCTGTGAGAGAGTTTCTGTGAGAGAGGGTCTGTGAGAGAGGGTCTGTGAGAGTGTCTGTGAGAGAGTGTTTGTGAGAGTCTGTGAGAGTCTGTGATAGAGTATCTGTGAGGGTCTGTGAGAGACTGTCTGTGAGAGTCTGAGAGAGTGTCTGTGAGAGTTTGTGAGAGAGTGTCTGTGAGAGTCTGTGAGAGAGTGTCTGTGAGAGTCTGTGAGAGTGTCTGTGAGAGTCTGTGAGAGAGTGTCTGTGAGAGAGTGTCTGTGAGAGAGAGTCTGTGAGAGAGTGTCTGAGAGTCTGTGAGAGTGTCTGTGAGAGTCTGTGAGAGAGTGTCTGTGAGAGTCTGTGAGAGTGTCTGTGAGAGAGTGTGAGAGAGTGCCTGTGAGAGTGTGAGAGAGTGTCTGTGAGAGTGTGAGAGAGTGTCTGTGAGAGTCTGTGAGAGTCTGTGAGAGAGTGTCTGAGAGTGTCTGCGAGAGAGTGTCTGCGAGAGAGTGTCTGCAAGAGAGTGTCTGTGAGTGTCAGTGAGAGAGTGTCTGTGAGTGTCAGTGAGAGAGTGTCTGTGAGTGTCTGTGAGAGTGTCTGTGAGTGAGTGTCTGTGAGAGAGTGTCTGTGAGAGAGTGTCTGTGAGGGAGTGTCTGTGAGGGAGTGTCTGTGAGTGAGTGTCTGTGAGAGAGTGTCTGTGAGAGAGTGTCTGTGAGAGTCTGTGAGAGTGTCTGAGAGAGTGTCTGAGAGAGTGTCTGTGAGTCTGTGAGAGAGAGTCTGTGAGAGAGTGTCTGTGAGAGAGGGTCTGTGAGAGAGGGTCTGTGAGAGAGGGTCTGTGAGAGAGGGTCTGTGAGAGGGTCTGTGAGAGAGTGTGAGAGAATGTCTGTGAGAGAGTGTGAGAGAATGTCTGTGAGAGTGTCTGTGAGTGTCTGTGAGAGAGTGTCTGTGAGAGAGTGTGAGAGAATGTCTGTGAGAGAGTGTGAGAGAATGTCTGTGAGAGTGTCTGTGAGTGTCTGTGAGAGTGTCTGTGAGAGTGTCTGTGAGAGTGTCTGTGAGAGAGTGTCTGTGAGAGTGTCTGTGAGAGAGTATCTGTGAGAGTGTCTGTGAGAGAGTGTCTGTGAGAGTCTGTGAGAGAGTGTCTGTGAGAGTCTGTGAGAGTCTGTGAGAGAGTGTCTGTGAGAGAGTGTCTGTGAGAGAGGGTCTGTGAGAGAGGGTCTGTGAGAGAGTGTCTGTGAGAAAGTGTCTGTGAGAGTCTGTGAGAGAGTGTCTGTGAGAGTCTGTGAGAGAGTGTCTGTGAGAGTCTGTGAGAGTCTGTGAGAGAGTGTCTGTGAGAGTCTGTGAGAGACTGTCTGTGAGAGTCTGAGAGAGTGTCTGTGAGAGTCTGAGAGAGTGTCTGTGAGAGTCTGAGAGAGTGTCTGTGAGAGTCTGTGAGAGAGTGTCTGTGAGAGTCTGTGAGAGAGAGTCTGTGAGAGAGTGTCTGTGAGAGAGTGTCTGTGAGAGAGTGTCTGTGAGAGAGAGTCTGTGAGAGAGAGTCTGTGAGAGAGTGTCTGAGAGTCTGTGAGAGAGTGTCTGTGAGAGTCTGTGAGAGTCTGTGAGAGAGTGTCTGTGAGAGTCTGTGAGAGAGTGTCTGTGAGAGAGTGTCTGAGAGTCTGTGAGAGTGTCTGTGAGAGAGTGTGAGAGAGTGTCTGTGAGAGTGTGAGAGTGTCTGTGAGAGTCTGTGAGAGAGTGTCTGTGAGTCTGTGAGAGAGTGTCTGTGAGAGTGTCTGTGAGAGAGTGTCTGTGAGACAAAGTCTGTGAGAGAGTGTCTGTGAGAGAGTGTCTGTGAGAGAGTGTCTGTGAGAGAGTGTCTGTGAGAGTCTGTGAGAGAGTGTCTGTGAGAGTCTGTGAGAGAGTGTCTGTGAGAGAGTGTCTGTGAGAGTCTGTGAGAGAGTGTCTGTGAGAGTCTGTGAGAGTGTCTGTGAGAGAGTGTGAGAGAGTGTCTGTGAGAGAGTGTGAGAGAGTGTCTGTGAGAGAGTGTCTGTGAGAGAGTGTCTGTGAGAGTGTCTGTGAGAGAGTGTCTGTGAGAGAGTGTCTGTGAGAGAGTGGGGTAGAGGTAGAGGGGTAGAAGAGAGGTAGAGGGGTAGAAGAGAGGTAGAGTAGATGTAGAGGGGTAGAAGAGAGGTAGGGATACATAGGCAAATGAAAAGGAAGCTATCGACTTCAGGAATGTGAAAGAAAGCTCTCCTATCTTGGAAGCTGATTACAAGCGCGAAACTTTCAAACCACGGAGTCGTTTGAAAGTTTCATTGCGTTTCTCAGGAGATGCTTGTAAACACCAATGACCTGATTCATTTAATTTAACAGTTGGCTCCGCCCAGGATTGCTTAGTAGCAAATGACAAGGAATCTATCGACTTCAGGAATGTGAAAGAAAGCTCTCGTATCTTGAAAGCTGATGACCCATGACGAGAGAGGAAAGCCATATGGCGCCTCTGCTCGTAAGCGCGCGCCCGCGTTCGTAACCGCAAGCTCTAGGCCATGCGCTGGCTCAGGTGAGACCTAATGAAACGAAAACGTTTCATTTTTTTCTTTTTTAAATGCAGCCCGTTTTCCTTTAAGGAAAACGGGCTGCATTAAAAAAAAAAAAATGCTTTATTTAAAAGCAGTCCCAGACATGGTGGTCTGCTGAGCCCAGCAGGCCACTATACCTGGGAGGGCCTGCCATTCCCAATGGGCTCACAAATTGCGAGAGGCTCATTAATATTAATGAGCCTCTCAAATTGCGACCCCATTGGGAATCGCAAACAGTGTTAAACACACTGTTGTACATAGCAAATTGCACCTCGCAAATTGTGACTCGCAAATGAGTCGCAATATGCGATGCGCAATTTTGCTGTTCGTACATCTGGCCCCATGTTTTCTGCATAGTTTTCGAGGACCATTTAAACTCTAGACAAACTTGGGCTGCACATATGTAATGTTAAAGGTGGGGAATGCCAGGATCACAAAGCACACTGGTTTGGAGAGAGTCACTCATGCATAACTTGCTTTCCTCCCCCTCCAGAGGAAGGCTTCTAGTTTTTGGCTTATAATCGAGTAAGCTGCCGGGAGGAACCCAGAGAGAGACGAAGCTTGCACAAGATATAGGATTCATGGCAGAACATTCATCTTAAGGCAGGTAATTGTCCCAAACCTGGATATTTCCAAACATTCCCATCTGTAAAGGTCTTTGAAGAGTACATCAAGGAGACTTGGAAAGACAGTATTGTACAGTCTTTAGGGCTTTTGGGCAGGTAGATTGCCAAGTGTTTAATCGAGCCTGCCGTCCAAAGCAGACCTTAGCTGGAGACCAGTTGGTAACATCTCCACTCATCCAAGAAAGCAAAGGATGTCATCTCAAATAAAACCAACTTGTGGGTACCAGATTTAGTTTTAATATCCCAAATGAAATCATTGGTAGGATTCTTGTGAACTAGTGGCTCAAGTGAAAGTGCAAACACTACCAGGGATATTGGGCAACCGTGCCGGGTGTCATGAATCAACGCTATGAGGGGTGTAGGGAAGAAAGGCCATTTACTTTAAGTCGAGCCTGAGGTTGAAAACATTTTTTTTATGAAAGTTGTCATGAAAGGGTCTGGTGGGATTTTTCTAAGACCTCCCCTCTACTCAATCAAACGCTTACTCAACATAGAGGGCTAAGGATTATAGGTGCCTTTTCACGCTCAGCCACCTTCTTCAACACAGCAGCCAGCCTAATGGGGGGAATCAACTGCTGACAGATGGAGACTAATCTTGTGGCTAGTAAGTTTGGTGGTGGTCTTTACTTCAATTGAGCATGGCAAGGGGTCTGTCAGAATTGCACTCGCGTGGATCTTCGTCAGACTTTTAAAAAGGGCAATGGTAGATTCCATCAACTTCAGAGTGAGCAAGTGTGATGCCAGCAAAAAGATGAACACCTTTCAGAGAAGCTCCAAGATTATGCTGCTGTGTGCTTTGAAGAGAGAGGATGTAAATCTGTCTGGATGTGAAAGATGTACAGTCAAGAAAGACATTAGATGTTGTTTTACCTCAGAGGGAGTGACAAGTTCTTGAATAGCCTCTGTCAACTCAAAATCGATATCTGGGAATTTCGAATGACCCCTGGCATTATTCTTGAACTTGAGAAAAGCAGTCCTGAGAGCAGTAAAGGGAAGCTTTGAAAGCTAACAAGCATTGGCAAAGTCAATAGGTCTCACCTATGCCAGAGCTATTAGCTTTGCCAATGTGTTATAGTCAGGTTGTCACCAGCGTGGCTGCTGTTCAGCATGGCTAAAAGTTAGTGGCATAGAGAAGACTGGCACAGAGTGGAGTAGAGTGGCATGGAGTGGTGCAGAGTGGAGTACAGTGCTGTAGAGTGGAGGGGAATAGAGTGGCATAAAGTGGAGTCGAGGGTTGTAGAGTGTCGTGGCATAAAATGAAGTAGAGTGGCATAGAGTGGAGAGGCAATGAGTGGAGTAGTGTCTTAGAGTGGAGTGGGGAAGAGTGGAGTAAAGCGTCATAGAGTGGAATGGAGTGGAGTGGCATAGAGTGGAGTGCCGTACATTGGCTCTGGTGTTAAGGCTTGCCTAACCCCCGAGAGAGCTCTGCTATCTAAGGCTCAAGGATGTTAAATCTATGTAACTTGAGGGATTGCTCTATGGTCCACCGGTAGGCTTTGTGCGATACTAGGGATAACTGTGCCATTTAAGGCCTGAACTGGGGAGGGCTGCATAATTCTAGAGATAGCTTTGCTACCGAACGCTTGAGCCTGACTCTGCATAATCCAACAGACTGTGATTATGTAAGACCTTGGTCTATGTGCAATGTGCTACCCCCAGACTGTTGTCTAAGGCCCAAGTCACTAACAGCTGCATGTTCTGATGGATAGCTTAGCTGTCTGTTTCCTAAGTCTTTCAACATATAAGCCCTACCTCTGCTGTCCTGGGTCTGTTCAGTGTGCACACTCAATCTAGGCCTGAGCAGAAGTTCGATTACACCATCGAAGTAATTTCGGTAATTCTGTGTTACTCTTTGATGAGGTATTACTGATAATTATGTGATTACTCCTTCTTGTGTAATTAAGAGTAATTTCGGGGGAAATACTACAGCAAAAGCACATTTAGTTAGTGTGAGCGGCCGCTCACGCATGCTATTCGTATTCTGCTGCATTTAGTGCTGTTTCTTAAAACAAAATGCACCGTTGCGTCCATTTTGGATGTGAGGGTGCATTTTGTGCTAAGAAAATAGCGCTAAATGTCAGTAGTAAATTGGGGAAAAATAAGACCCCACAAGCACATTTAGCAATCGTGAGCGGCTGCTTGTGATCGCTCTTTGTGTTCGGTTGAATTTTGAGTTATTTCTTAGTGTAGGAAAGTGCCCCTTTGGATGGTCACACCCCCCACTCCCACTCCTTTGTGCTCTAGATGCTGTAGTAATTGATCTAAAAGTGCACTGGAGCCTTCTAACCAGGCCCCAGTGGCAGTGCTCTTTCCCTCAAAAGATAATGTGAATTGGTACACCCAATTGGCAAGATACTTTAACCCCTCTTATAAGCCTCTAGTATATAGTGCCAGTGGTATTAAGGGCACGGGTGTTTAAGGGGTCACCAGGGTTGCAGCACTATTTGTGCCACCCTGGGTGACCCGAGTAAATGTAAAGCCTGCAGGGCTGCTATCACAGCCTGCATGAACAGCTTCCCTGCTCAAGATCGACTCTGCACACACCAGGTGTGACACGGTCACCACTGCCTTAATATATGTACGTCACCCATTTGGTAGGCCTCCTAAATACCAGGAGGCAAGGTGCATTATATTAATGGTGCAGGCATATATGTGTAGACATATATACCTCTATAGTAACTTTGTCTTTCAGGTTTACTCCAAGTGGACGGCGGTCCATAGGTTAACATGGACTGCCTACCGGACAAAACTTAGATAGCCTGTGCTTGGTATCAAACACTGTGCTTTTTCACTTCTGACACGATTCTTGTGTCAAGGGTGAGTTGGCATGTACCCAGGAGGTATCCTTAGATGTTGCACCCAAGTTGCCATAGTCTCCCTGTGCTTTGACGGGCTTTCTGAGCTGGTTGCTGCCAAGAAGAAGTCTGCCCTCCTGCTGGATAGTGCTATAGTCCCAGAGAATGGAGACAAAGGCATGGGCAGGAAGGAGGCCCACCTCCGCCCTCCCAGGATGACTAGTGAATGACCCATCTAAAGTGGTAAGCCTCAAATGGCACACCACCTCTGATATGTAAGTGACTTGTCTCCCAGTGGAGACAAAGGCTCCTCCTGCCCCCAGGCACTCGTGTTTGCGAGCAGGCAGGTAATTAAGTATTCAGGAGGCGTACACCCCCCCCAAAGGCTAGACAAACCTCTAGGATGGGTTAGCAGGTCTGTACAGCTGAGGATGGCCCGTGCCATCCTAAGAATAGTGGGTTCTGGGTAGTTTTGTGACATACACCCCCCCTGTGGATGTGGTCACCTAAGGGGTGGATTCACCACAGGATCAGTAGCCCAATGGCTACTGACCCTCACACTCCTAAACACCCCCCAAATCCATGATTCAATGGGCACCTTTGAAACCAGAACTCCAGATCTGCTCTGAAGAAGAAAAGGACAAAGAAGAAGCTGAGTCAGCACAAGGCAGGACTCCACAAAGAAGAGGCACGAAGTACTGCACCTGTGGCAGCCCCCCTGCACCCACCAGTCTACGACTCGTCCAGGACCAGGGACCAGTTCCAAAAACAACGTGAACCCCTCTGCAACCCAAAGACTTCACCAGGACTCCCTTGGGCTAGAGGAATTAGTCCCCTGCAGTCAGCAGGCAGAAACCGCACTTCCACGATCCAAAGAAGGACTGGCCATCAGGCTCTGTCAAGGACCAGCCCAAAAGTAACCAGCCAGGTGCCTTCTGGGAAGTATAGTCCTGAACCTCATTGAGTTTCAGCCCTCTACAGCGTTCCTAGGACCTCTGGAAGAAGATTGATCCAGTCATACCGTTGCCAGGACCAAGGCTTGTTGGTGGTCTGGCTGACTACTAACTGCCTCACTCAATGCCACACACGGAGGGAGCCTTTTGCATCATCCCCCTCTACTCCAGTGGCACAGTTGTTGAGTTCTTGCATCCCAAAGACTTCATTGGCACGCCTGGTAAAGTCAGCACCTGCAGTCCTTTTCAGCGCCACGGATAGGCAGGCACACCTCTGCACCCAAAGACGCCTGAGCTAGGTAGAGCTGTTCTACCTGGTGATTCCTGGTCCAGGGGCCCCTCCAAGCTTTTCCTCTAACGGGCTCCTCTGAACTCAATCTCCAAGTATTGTTTTGTCAAGTACTGTTTTTGACCGCTCCCGCGGCTCCCGTTCAGCACCAAGGACAGTTAAGTCACCTCTGCACCCAGACTCCTGGGCAAGGTAAAACTGTTCTGACTGTTGAAGCTTTGTCTGTGGACCCACAGGACCATAACTCCAAGTGGGTTCCGTGAAACTCACCACACAAGTGAACGGGTGTCACCTGAGATTTTCCACATTGACTGCTATGATAAACTTTGACAGCTCTGCAAAGTAATGATTTATTGAACACTTTAAAATCGATAACTCTGGTGATACGACTTGAATTGATTTCATTTTGGTGTCTCAATTTATATAAAAAATAATCTCTATTTTTATAAACTGGTGTCGGATTTCTTTCTAGTCGTGTCAATTACTTATTGTCCATGATGGTACTGTAAAAATACTTAACACGTTTCTCTAAGTAAGCCTGTCTGCTCTGTGCCACTCTACCAGGACTGAGAGAAGGATCACTAGTGCGAATCCAAGGTCCACTTTTGGGTATTGTGTTAATATTACATGGTAAGGCCTCCCAGCCATACCACATAATATTGACACTTTGCTACACTTAGTGCAAAATATAATGGGCAATTTTGCAAAAAGAAATAGCGGTAAACACCTAATTACACTTCTCGCATAATTCAAGCGTAATCTCATGGAATTCTTAGGTAATTACACGTGATTATGCTACACAGAATTACGTGAGTTACCCCCACCCCAAGCTCTATCCAAGTGGTCTGAGCATGTGAAATTCGGGTATCATGAGTGTCGGTGCTCAGCACGAGTCTGTAAGAACCGTCTGTCACGAGCAGCAGCTTTCCTGAACACCAATCCTAAACTGTGCAAGGCAAGGTGTGTTTCCAAAGGGTTCGGCAAGACTCACTCAGGTCACTAGCAGTAGGTCACCGGCAAATTCAGCTCCTCTTTGTTTCCACAAATCAGTGGATACAACAATGCACAAGTTGCACAAAAGTTTCTCATTGTGAAGTCATTACATTTTAACATTATTATCCTTTCAAACATTCTATGTGTGAGAAGTTGGCCTGGCATATGCTGTCCACTAATTATAGTGGGCACCTTGCACCAGTCCAAACAACCCCTTATTGGAGATAGGTTAAAGACAACCTTTATTGAAAGCTATCCTAGTGGTAGCTATGGAGAGCAGCCTTCAGGCTAAGTCTTGAAGGAATGTAAAGCAGCTTGTTTTACCAGTCTATAATCTCTTGAGTGACCAAATGAAAGAGGACCACACCAGGTATATATTTAAAATATATGTATTTAGTCTTAAACACACCCCTCTAGTCTCTTTATGAGGCTAGAGTTCGAAGTACATACGTTACGAGTTAGTTATCTACAGTAATAGCACAAATACACGTTTGAGCCCCAGGGGCGTACCAAACCATATACCAATAAAGTGGTATAAGAACCACGACTGAGCTAGACACAAGGCCTAGAGCCTGTAGAAGGTCTTGGACCACAAGGAACCACCCAAGGCAGTGACACAGGGGACCCACGGGGGACGCGTGCAGTGTATGAACACAACCGCGAACCACCGTTAACTTCTATGGGGAAAGTCGCGATTAGAATTTAAAAGAAAAGGGACACTTAGAGGAGGACTTGGAGCAAACCCTTTGAGAACTAGGCTGTTCTAGTGTCTATACCCATGGGAGCACCGGAGTACTCGAGTTACCTCACCCAGGGAAGCCGGGTGCATAGGTGTCTTTCGGGGTCGGGTTTCGTCGTCGCTTTCTATGGCGATCTGCTGCAAAGTGCTGCTGGCGACCAAGTCGAAAGTGTTCGGGTGGATCCAAAGGTGGATCGAAGATCTGAAGAACCTGAAAGCAGAGGGGACAGAGTCTGGGTCACTAGCCAGTGACCAGGAAGGCGATGAGCAGATGCCCACCGATGTCGAGTGCTTCAGGTAGGTTGACGGTCGTCTTGACTCTTCAGCCACGAGGTCCAGGAGGCGTCGACGACAACCAGGAGCTGGATTCGAGCTGTCCCACGAAGTTTGTCGATTGCAGGGGTGTCGGCGACCGTATTGGACCCAACAAGCCTTGGCAACGGCAAGTCTCGTGGAAAGCGAAGAAGGACGATGTTGCAGACCAGCAAGGTCTGGGGGACTCACCCAGCGAGGATAACTCAGGGCACACCTGGAGCAACCAGGGAGCCCAAGCAGAAAAAGATTGGCCTTCGGGAGGGCCTACTAGCCAACGGACTAGCGACCGCAAAGGAGCCTCGAGACGGTGCACGTGGAGCTGGCTCACAGGACACTCGTGGAGTGGAGGCCAGTGATCTTCGGTGCAGTTGGTGCTGGAGGCTGGGGCTACTCGAAGCCCAAAGCACAACTTCGTGGGAGACCCAGAAGAGGATGCACTTGCAAATGCGTTCGGTGTCCAGGGGTCACGGTTCTACGTTAACCACGACAGCTACGGGCCTCAGCTTTGCTGGGGACTCAGGGCAGCCTCGGGAAGTCTGGAAATCCACCTCTGGTGATGCAAAGACTTCGGCCTCCGACGGGAGCTTCGGCGATGCAGACCGGACAATTGCTTCTTTGGTGCCTGCCAAGCAGGGGAGTCACTCCTTGACCCCAAGGGAGATTCTTCAGTCCTCTAATCTTAAAGTAGAGCGTCGAAGGTCCAGGATTCTGTATCAGAGTTTCGTCCAGGTAAATCTAAAGTCCTAAGGACAGGGTTCCCTTACTTATACTAAAGTAGGGGGTTGGACATACTCTGTGACCCCACCTATGGGAGGGTCAGGGCAGAGGGGTGGTTACACCCCTTTCCCTTTGTCCAGTTTCGCGCCAGAGCAGGGGCTGGAAGCCCCTGAGCCGGTTTGAACTGGGGTATGCACAGGGACACCAAGTGTGCCCCCAGTGCAGGACTTCAAAGCACCAGAGAGTGCTCCCGCCCGGCCCCAATACACACTATCCTGTCTGGGGAGGTGGTCACACCTCCCTGGGACAGGAAACCTATTGTCCAGGCCTCCCCTGCCGGAGTTTCGGTCAGCAGCAGGAGGCCAGACTCGTGTCTGTGGCAGCGGCATCCATTTTGTGATGCCAGGGCTTGGAAAGTCAGTACCGGGCATACCGGTGTGTACATGTCTTTCCCTCTAGAAGGGTGGAATGCTACCCCCGCCGCCAGAACTGGCGGGGGGGTAGGATTCCAAGATGTTTGACACCAAACACGACATGTTTCCGTGCAGCCATCCCAAAGTTAGCATTTAACGCGAGGTTATAATGCGCTTAAGAGTATATGGTCAGGCTACACTACAAACAGCATCAGAGAAGGGTCTCCGCCCGCTGCAGAGGGGCCCTGCTCATGCAGGGGCACCCTCTCACATAGGTACCACGCACTCTGCCTTCAGGATTGATAAGGCCTGCCATAGGAGTGACTTATAGGTTTATATGTGTGTATGTATATAGTGATATAGGTAGCCTATATCACAGTAAGGGGTGCATGCACCACCTTACCCAGGCTGCAGTAGCAGACCTGTGGTGTCAGTTTGGATGGCCTTCCAGGGGTGGCACAATACATGCTGCAGCCCCTGGTAGGCCTCTGAGGTACCTATGCCCTGGGTACATAGTATACCATATACTAGGGACTTATAAGGGCACTCCAGATTCCAATCAGAGATGTGCCTAAGGCACATGGAAACCATTTTAGAGAGGAAGCAGCTAGGCTGGGGTTCTGATTAGCAGGGCCCCAGCCAGACTAAGGTCGAAAAACAGTGAAGCATCAGCAAAAAGTGGGGGTACCCATGTGAAGCAGATCCTACTCTCCTACACAACCCCCCCAAATGTAGGGACATTAAACTAACCTTGCCCAGTTAAGTCTTCATGTTCTAAGTGGAAGTACCTAGAGAGTCCATCTGCATTGGCATGGTTACTCCCAGGTCTATGTTCCACTGTGAAGTCCATCCCCTGTTGGGAAATGGACCACCTAAACAGTTTGGGGTTTTC